>CM060410.1:177358279-178655404 GCA_030545235.1 Helianthus tuberosus | reverse complement strand
CTACCACAAAAATTGTTTTCATGTCCTGAACATTGCATTTCCTGTTTAAAAGGAAAACAACATAAAAGTTCTCACAAGTCCATTGAAGAGTCCAAAACAACCCAGTGTCTGCAAATGCTACACATGGATTTGTTTGGCCCAGTTCAAGTCATGAGTCTTAAAAAGAAAAGATATTGTTTAGTTACTGTTGATGATTTCTCTAGGTTTACATGGACTTTCTTTTTACACTCAAAAGATGAGATTGCAGGCATTTTGCAAGACTTTGTGACACAGGTTGAAAAGCAATTTGACCTTCCAGTGAAAAGCTTCAGGAGTGACAATGGCACAGAATTTAAAAATAAGGAGTTGGATGCCTTCTGTGTGAAGAAAGGGATTGTAAGGCAATACAGCATCCCTAGAACACCAGAGCAAAATGGGGTAGTTGAAAGAAAGAACAGAACATTGATTGAGGTTGCCAGAACCATGCTTGCTGATTCAGGTTTGCCATTAACTTTTTGGGCAGAGGCAGTAAACACTGCTTGCTATGTCCAGAACAGAGTTTTAATAAACCCCAGGCACAAAAAGACTGCTTATGAAATTCTGTATAAAATCAAACCACTGATCTCATACTTCAAAGTGTTTGGCTGCCCATGCTTTATTTTGAACTTAAAAGATTCCATTTCAAAATTTGCAGCCAAAATTGATTGTGGTTATCATCTGGGATACTCAACCACTGCCAAGGCCTACAAAGTGTTTAATACATGGACCAAGGCAGTGGAGGAGACTTTGAATGTAAAGTTCAATGAACTTTCATCAATGAAAATCCCAGCAAATCCTGCAGATCTATTTGATCTTGAAAAATTTACTTTTGAAAATACTGCTGTCAAGACTAACAGTGCAGGTCCATCAGAGGATTCAAAACCAGACTATGGGTATGAAATCATCATCCCTCAAAGGTCTGTCAAAATGGGAAGAGCATCAGATGTTCAAAACAGTTGTCAAAGCTCAACCACTGCTACCTCAACAGTTGTTGACCAAAGTAGCCCATCAACCACTGCTTCCACATCCTCAAACACTGCTGACAAAAGTCCCCAAACAGTGGATAAAAGTCAGCATGTGTCCACTTCATTACCTCCCATTCCACCACCTTTTGAAGCCACTGCTGGATCATCAAAGTCCCCAGCAGTGGTTAGCTCAAATGATACACATTTGCAGCCTTCACCAACAAATGCCATCATTCCATACCAAGGAGATTTAATCTTCTTGAGATCTCATCCACCTGATCAAATCATTGGCAACATCAATGAAGGGGTGCTCACAAGAAGCCAAACCCAAAACATTTGTCTTTTTGCTGGTTTTCTATCACTCCATCAGCCAGTCATGTGACAACCGGTACTTAACGGCTTCTAATTACGAGATTAACAAACGTTCAAGGCAATAATAATTAGTGTTTAAAGCACAAATTAACTTAATTAGTGTATTGGAATGCCTAGGAACGCCTACTCGACTTTACAGTACGCGAATGATAATCTGCGGAGAAAACTGAGTAACAATAAACGATAACGAACTGATGCCGTACAAAAGACTGACCACGCCGAAAAATACGAAGTTTACATGTATAACTTATACATACGAATGTGGTTTTGCGAAAATATTATCCTTTCGAACGACACAAAGCGCAAACGTGAACGAAAAACGACGGACGGGGCTTTTATGCGATTTAACGCGACTAATTAAACGAACGCATTTATTAACAATATACTACACAATTTTAAGGGTTTCGATCTTAAAAGTCTTATTTTACGACAAAACGACGATCGGGTTTGAAAAATGGGCTTTGGAGATGTGATCGGGCCGTTGAAAGCATTAGTAACGGGCTTGTAGGCCTGGGCCCAAGCCCACTAAACAAAACCTAGGTATAAAAGGGTGCAAACCCTACACTCCTTTCACTTGTCCAGCCGACCACAGACGCATACACCCCCAATTCTCTGTATCTTCTTGTTGAAACCCTAACAACTCAAACTACACACCCACCAGATCCATGTTTCTGCCCCTCTCTTTTGATCGACCGGTGACCGGAGCTGGGGTGCCAGCCGGTGACGACTCCGACGACACCCACACACCACACATCCCTCCTTCTTCCACTGCTCCCCACCACACTCAACTTGCAAATCAGACCGGAAAGGAATCGAGGGAGAGATCGAGGAGAGGAAGGGGGGCGACCGCACGTCGGCGCCGCCGCTACGGCGGCAGGAGATGATGTAGCTGTTCTTATTACATGGTGACGGGATTTTTGGTGACGGTGGAAGGTTTCACGGCAGTGGATGTCCGGTGAGTGTTCTGTTATTATATATATTAAATTTTCTCTTTTCTCTTCACCTCCGAGTAATAATATTCCGACTGGTGTGGTTTTATTTTTTTCGGATGCTGTTGAAGACGATGATAATTGATGATAACCGATTGGCGAGGATTGACGATATTGGTGGTGGTCCGACGACTGCTGAAGTCGCCGGAGCCACACCGGCGACCACAACAGTGATGGTGATGATTATTTGTCTCGGGTGCTGGTTAAAAATTTATTAACAACAGATGAGTTCATTTGGGTTCGAGTCAAAATTTGGGGTTCGGGTCAGTTAACCAGACATCACGGTTCAACTCAGTTCGGGTCCAGGTCAACACAGTCAAAGCTCGGTCAACCTGAGTTAACTCGGTCAAACCGAGTCAACTCAGTCAATGATGGTCAAACCAGTCAAACTGGTCAACTCAGGTCAACCACAGTCAACACCGGGTCAAAGTCAGTCAACGCTGTTTGACGAAACGGCACGAAGATTCGGTAAAGTTTATGAATATTTTATAGTCGTAACACTAATGAAAACGTATCGTGACTCATGTGAAGCTCATAAAATAAATATGATAGTATATTTATTTTTGCGGCGTTTTATGAATTACAAAACAAAGTTATAACGTCTCGACAAAACACGAGCTGCTAGTTTATGAAATTCCTATACTTTTATAAAATAAATATAATTATTTATATTTATTTTAAACGTCTTTGCTCGAGGTACGACACCTTGCCGTAAGATTCATAACAAACGATGTCATTAACCGACTCGATTCGATAACAACGAGCTATATATATATATTTATTTACGCCTTACGAAAACTACAAAGAGTCGTATTACTATTTCATCAACGCTTTTTATTCGCGATGTCTAACACGATTGCATAAGTATATTTGAACATATACATATAAAATATATATTCTAAGTCACTCGAAAACTAAGTCGATCTCGAAACTTAGTTTTATCCCGATTATAAACGGGATCAATTAACCATAGAATGGTTATTCTAAAATCAAGATAGCACCTTAATAGAATCGTTTAGTTAACGATTCGGTAGAGCTCGGACACGTAGTTTAACTACGTTGTTTTATTAGAAAACTTATACGTATTTCTTCGTAGGAATGTCGTAGTTGTACGCTAGCTAAATACACGTTCTTGGAACGGCACTACGGAAACACACTAAGCTAGCTTTGCACAGGAATATCAAGGTGAGTTCATAACCCCCACTTTTTACTGTTTTACATTTTTTATAAATGTTTTCGGGGGTGGAAAGACATGCAAGTTTTGCAAAAACACAATGTTTCGAGAAACAAAATCATATGTTTCTAAACCATTTCGCAACATGATTTCAACGAACTCAAATGGTTTACGAAAAGGTTTAAGCTAAACTTACCGGTTCTTACAACAAGTACGTATTTACGAAACGTGCATGATTTTCATGACTAGGGACGGGAATGTCCAAGTTACAACAAATACATATGAAAAACGAGACAACCTAGTGAGTTCATGTCCCTCCTGTCACTGTTTTCAATGTTTTGTTTTCAAAAACATCGAGGGGAAATACATGCTAAAACTATTGGTATGTTAGTTACGGAGTAGATGACATGATCAATGTGCATAAGTAGGGAAACTACATTAGTAACCATTAATCACTTAGTGACCAAGGTGCAAAAGGTGTAGATCTATTGGGCTTGAGGCACGCCCCACTCCTGGTTGGTATACCCTGGAGTGCTTTTGTGATCCCAATGATGACAAAGTGTTCTCGGTTTGGTTATTTGCTTATGGTACATTATGTCAGGGGGCTCGCTACCCACTGATAGATCCTTAACAGACTCCATGAATGAATCAGAGCATACCATGATTACAAGATAACAGAAAACATTTCAATACCGGTTTACAAAGATAACATAAATCATTTCATACCAGTTTACAGATACGACAGAAAACATATCATTACTGGTTTACGAACTCAACAGTTACATATATCGGTTTATAAACATAGCATAAAACATTTCGTTACCGATATACAAAGACGACATTTCAAATGCTTTGAGATATTAAGATCTCACAAACCGGTTTTTCAAATGCAAGATTTCAAGTGTTTTAAAACGCATTTGATACAAAACAAACTATGAACTCGCTCAACTTTATGTTGATTTTTCTCGCATGTTCTTTCTCAGGTTGCACTTTCAAAACTATGGAACGGTTGGAATAGGAGAACCCAAGGGAATTCGAGTACTTAGCGGCGTTCATTTTTCTAGAAGTCTTAGCTCAAATACTTCCGCTGTGCAATGAGGATACCAGTCCAGTCACGCCAATGCTCTGATATTTCGGGGTGTGACAGATTGGTATCAGAGCTATAGATTTCAGCGAATTAGGTTTCTGTAGAGATACCTAGGCTTTAACCTCACTATCCTCTGGGGACTTAGATATCAAGAATTGAACACATACAGAACGCCTAAGACTCGAATATGGGTTCCAACCGTTGCCAAGAACAATGAGTCAACTGTTTTGATTTTAAACGTGCACAGGAGTTGCGTTTGATACACGATACATGATACACAAAACGATTACACACAGTAAGCAAAACCTTAAGGGTTTTGTTAACATGCATCTAGGACCTTTGGAGAATTTATGTCAAAATCCATTAAAGGTCATTACGTAGGGACTGCGACTATTAACTCGGGCAAACGCCATTATCTATGTTGTCTACGCTATTTTAGTTACCCGAGCAGGTAACCTACGTGGAACAAAACGCCAGTGCACACGAATACATGAAACTCAAATTATATGTCAACGGATATCGGAGCACATCACATTCTACGTGGAACGAAACACTAGCGCACAAGTATACGTGAAACTTAAACTATACGTCAGCGGACGTCGAAGTGTATCGGGCTAGACTACACTTATCAACACTAATTTACTTTGGGTGATCTGAGCGATTGCCAGTATATTTGTCCTCTTAAACTTATCTCCCTAGGCCTTTTTCAGGTGACGGTCTGCAACGGATTTTTCATGTTTTCCATTTTAATTAATATGAGCACTCAATTCAATCGCAATCAAATCCCCAAATTTTTAATTCGAACATGCTATCATGCGTGTAGTTTCCCTACCACATATTTCACAAGCCCGTTCTAGGATTCTGAAACCTTGACTGGGGCTGGATTGAGAAGAAAACATAATAGATCAGTAGCAGAGATGGATATAATATACAGATCAAATGAGATTTTCTCAGTTTGATATAGGTTTTTCGGGTTTCTTTTGGGCACTAGAGGGCCTATTTCGGGTGTATTTGATCTATAGCGCGACAACGTACAGCTAGGTCTTTGCTCACGCAAAATAGAAGCTAACGTTGCCTAGCACCTCCAGGTCTTTGCTCACGCAAAACAGAGGAGATATACGAGTTGGTCAGAAAAGATTTCAGAACTAGAACAAAATTGTGTGTATTGGGACATCACACACGCATTCAAATAGCCATGTCCTAATTCCAAATGACGTTCTTTCCTGAGGTCATAGAGTACCTGAGGTCATAGAGTAATATTAGTGTTCTGCACAGAACCAGTCAAAGAATTCAGCCATCAGGATAAAGCCTACCAACATATCGCTCTAGAGTCAGACCATTTCAATATTGGTCTTACATGGGTCAGCCTTAATCCACATAGTGAAATTTCATTTCATTTCCCATATATGCAACAAAATATTTTTTGATTTTTCTGTTTTTCGATTTTTCCATTTTTCGAATGTTTTTGTATTTTCTCATTTTCTCTATTTACAGATATCTCTGGATATCCCCTAAATTTGTGCGTAAATCTTATGAGCAAATTTACCTAACAACGAAAACATATGTACAAAGAGAGACACAAAAGAAAATGAAAATATTTTTGTTGTTTTTGTTTAACCGTTCCATCATCAGATTTAAGACTAACCAATATCAAAGTTAGAATGCAAAATTCAAATGTGTACCTTTTCGCTGATCCTGTCTTACCTCCTTTATCTCCTTCAAACGAAACATATCAAGTGTAAATAAATATACATTTTGCAACAGTGAAATGTTACCCGTTATGTCTCTGGAACAACCGCTATCAACATCCAAGGATTGTCAACAGCTCCTCCTTGGTTGTCCCTGAAAAATAAGGAGATTAGTAAGCCATTGGTACCCAGGCCATCGTGGTCCTGGGTATTCCTGAAGCATCAACGTAAGACACTTCTCGAAAGCACATGCCCCCTTTTGATTCAAGGATTGGTGATGTCGCTGCTTTGTGTTTTGCTCTCCAAACTTGTTTAGGCTTTTCAAATTTCTTAGTTGCCTTGGGAAAAACAATTTGCTTTTCAAGCTTTTTGTTTTTCAAAACTTGTTTTGGTTTCAAAGCTTGCTTTCTTTTAGCTTTTGGCAGCATTCCAATCCCCATCAGATGGTTTAACCTGGGGATGCTTATTCATCATTGCCTTAGATTTTTTAACCTTCATTGGCTTAGAATAAGATTCGTCCCTTAGTGTAACCCTCTGATGTTGTGTATAGCATGGCACATAGGGACAATGTGTGCAATTCCTTGCAATGTGACCGGGTATGCCGCAGTTGTAGCATGTTTGCTTCTTTATGAAAGGAGCATATCCCGATCCATTTGATCCAACCGATGCTGAGTATGAGTTATACGATTTGTTGGATGATTTGTTTGCAGTCTGTTCAACCTTTCTGTCCTGTTTCATCTGTTTGTGTTTACAACAGTTAGCACATGTACTGGATTTAGCATTTTCATTTCTAATTGTTGGCTTTGTAGGCACATATTTATTTGAAGGGCCTCTCAAAGCTGGCTCAGAAACAGCCTTTCTCACATAAGGAAGAGCATCAGCAGATAAATTTGATGTTTTTGAACAAACATCATCAACCTTTTGGCAAACAATATCATCCCCCTCAACCCAATCCTGTATTATTACCTCATCTGCACATGAAGTACATACATCAGTAACATTCACACACTTAAAATCAGGCACTGGCCTTGTTGTTTCAATTTTGGACGTTGTGGGCTCAGTCACTGTTTCACTGCTTGATTCAGCTGAACCACCTGAGTTATATTCCTTTTGTAGTGGCTCTGTTGAATCCTCTGCTGCTGAGTTAGCTGCTTCAGAAGACTCACAGCTGGATTCACTAGATTCAACTGATTCCAATTTCTCAGAATCAGTTGATTCTGGTGATTCACATTTGGAGTCAGATGGAGCAGGTGGCTCAGATTCTACTATTGTTGGTTTTGATTCAACTATTTTAGGTGATTCGTTACTAGACTCGGCTGAATCAACTAACTCTGACTTTTCACAGTTAGCTGTCTCTGAGGAGTCACATGACAAATCAGATGAAGAACTCGATTCATTTTGTTTGCTAGACCATTTAGCAAACTCATTCATCATACCAAACTCGAAGTTGAGAGATTGTGTTTTAGACTCTTCTTTTTGATTTTGCGATTCAGGTAAATTTTGAGAAAAATTTGATTCATTTTCATCTAACACTTGAAAATGTTTGTCAATGTTAGCATTATTCTCAAAATTTAGAGTCTCAGTGTGTTTTGAAATTTCAGTAGGTTTCACAAAAGTTTTATTAAACTCCTGTTTTTCTAGAATAATTTCGGTTTTATCAGGCCTTGTGATTTTAACTTTCTTTGGATTAACAGGCTCAACCTTCCTATCCCCGGGCTTCCCATATTCCATTTCAGGCAGATTATCTATCTCCTCTTCAGTCATGGGAAGTGAGATGTAATTGTGATTGTATGGTGGAGGTATGCATACAAAACCCAAACCTTTGTTCCTCACTTCCTTTTTGCTGTATTTTAACTGTTGATTGATCATCTTTTCGACCTTTTCACTAGACAATGACTTTGCTGGATGTAATACAACAAGGAAGTCCACATCAGGAGGGTGCCAATTTCTAGGTGATTGCTTAGTATCTTGGCAAAGCAAAAAGCAAGCAGCTGTTTCAACATCCACTGCTGAGGCAGAGTATATAGCTGCTGCAAGCTGTACAACTCAACTGTTATGGCTTCAAAATCAATTGCTGGATTTTGGTATCACTGCCTTAAAGACACCTCTCATGTTGGACAGTCAGGCAGCAGAAAATATCATCAAAAATCCAGTTTCAAATTCAACCACCAAGCATATTGACATCAGACATCACTTTGTGAGGGATTGCTATGAAAAAGGTTTGATTTCTCTGCACCATGTTCCAACTAAAGATTAGCTGGCAGATGTGCTAACAAAGGCTTTAGACACATCCACCTTTGAAAGCTTGGTCTCTAGGATTGGCATGCCTAACATGGAATAACAGGCAAAATCCTGTTGTTTTATGAATAAAAAGCATTAAAATGTTTTCAGAAAATCAAAAATTCATCCTTAAAAATAGTTAAAAATGAAAAATTTCATTAATCCTTAAAAGTCTGCCATAACCACTATTTTGGTTCAAACATCTGGTCTGTTGATATCTTCCACTGCTAAAGGACAACCTATGTTCTCTCATTTTCTTGTTATTCACTGTTGGCCAAACATCAGTGTTTTAATCCACTGATATGCTATCCACTGATAGTCAAAAATCAGCCACTGTTTTCATTTTCACCACTGTAAACCACTGATATTGATCCATCAGTGGTTTCCAAACAACTGTCATCCATTATTCATCAGGGGTTGTCACGTGGACAGTACTTAGCCGTCAGATCTTTGTAACCGCTACCACGTCAGCATACACTTTTTCACCCTATAAAACCCTGATTAAAATCCCAAACAGGGTTTTCACTGTCGAATCAAATTCAAAATTCCTTTCAAAAAGCAGTTTCTCTCAAAATCCTTCAAATCATTCATCGTCTTCCATCCATTTTTCGCGATTCACCATGGCTCTCCCATTCAAAACTCCTCACAATTACCTGTGTACGCTTGATAAAACAAGTCAAAACACAAATTTTCATTCCATTATTGATGTCCTTTCGTCGTCAAAGTACAAAACTTTGTTGACTTGCAATGCACCCATTTACTTGGAAAAATGCAAAGCTTGAGGTCAAGGACAAAAAGCCCTTGGCTATTACTTCAAATATAAGGGGAATTCAACTGGAAGTCACACCATAATCTATTTCTGAAATTTTTGAAACAAATGATCATACAGGTAAAAGTTCTTTCCCAAAGAACGAATATCAAAATGATTTTATTGAGATGGGGTATGAGGAACATATGAAAAAGGATACTTTACAAAAGGGCAGTTTTCCACCTGCCATGAGATTTTTATTCCATACCCTCCTCATGTGTGTTTCAAACAAGACCACAACTTTTAATGAAATTTCATTAAAAATCCAATACTTGGGATATGCTATCATGCAAGAAGAAAATTTTAATTACCCCCAAGAGATTTTCAATGATATGGTCAAAAATGTTAATAAAAAATCATTTTTATTGTTTCCAAGGTTTTTAAGTTTTTATTTACAAAAGAAATTTTCAAAGGATAATGCACATGTGCTTATCCAAGGAAATCTTTTTCAAATAAACAGCCTCTCTTCTGAAACCTTCACAAGGCTGTCAAAACCTTCAAAAACACAAACAGAGGCACCTGAGCAGAATTTAGCAGCAACAACTGCTCCTCAGGTCCCTGCTGTTGAGCCCACTGCTCAAGGTAAACACAACAGCACTACCACTGCTATGCAACCCCCACCTAAAATCACCAAAAAGACAAAATCCAAAAAGCCCCCCAAACCTTCCAAAAAGGTAACTCTGGAAGATGAGATCCCAGAAATAATACCTGTGACAACACAAAAGTCACCAATAACCACTACTGCTACTTCCTCACAGCAGTTGGAAGAAAGATCTCAACCTGAGCCTCAAACAACTCCTGCATCCTCTCAAAAGGAGCAGGTTGTATCCACAGGGACACCACATTATGAAGCAATGGATTCACTTGAATCTATCTTCCACAACCCTGCTCCCAGGGCAAATTCTCTTTCAACACCTATCCTCACTCCACAAATTCCACCATCCATTGTACCCCTGTTGAATGCTTTGGATATGGATCAGGCACAAATCAGTTCTTCTCAACCACCTATCACTGAGAAAATACTCCAACAAGTGACTGAGCCTGATTCCTCTACCATTGCTAACCCATCAACAGCTGAGGAGGCTACACTGCAGGAATTACAAGTAATTCCTGTCAGTAGTTCAAGTGGAGCAGCAACTACATGTGTTGAATCCACTGATTTGCACCTGGGTAGTTGTTTCATCACTCAGACTCCCTTGAAGGCAATCTCCTCTTTGGGAACCAAGGTAACTACTAGTGTGTTTCCAATACCCACTGGTGTGTTTACTAAGGTAACCTTTGCTGAGGAAAGAAGTCCCCAGTACCAAGAAAAAGGGGCATCAGTGGATGACTTTTAGGAAACTTTTCCTAAGCCAACTGCTGATACAACCACTGCTAGTGGGAAATCAGATGATCCCATTGACTTGGGTGATGGTTTAAAATATAAAGAATTGACGGAGAGGGTTGATAAAACTGAAACCTCTGTTGCAGATATCAAAAATATGCTGCAACAGTTGTTACAATCTCAAAAGGCTACACCCACTGCTGCAACATCTGCTCCTTCCCCCAATGAACTATGGCATCTGTTTCAACCTCTGCTTCACAAACAAAGACAATATGCAGATCAACAGCATGAAGTTCAACTTCAAATGGTCAGAAATGTCACAGAAGCTAGGTACAAAGACACTCAAGCAGATATCAAAGCCATTAAAGCTCATCTGCTCCAAACCACTGGCACTGCTCCTCCTTCAATCATTGTTGGTGCATTTATGTCTATCGCCTCCGTCAATCCAGTTCGTAGCAGAAACTGAAGAATACTAACACTTATATTGTAATAATTAGGGAAAAGGCAATGTGGCATTTACGTAATTAATGAGAATTCTCATTAAGCCCCTTGGCTTATAAATAGAGGAGTTAGGTGTTAGCTTAAGAACTTTTTCCATTTTGAAGACTTGGAGAGCTCTAGTGTTAGAGAGAGAAGCTAGAGAGAGAAAGTACTGTGTACGTGATTCAGGTGTTGTACGTTTTCACATCAATCAATAGAATCACCGTTTATATTACGTCTTGTGTGTTCGGTCGCGTTCGTGTACGGATTCCGCACGTTACACGAGTCGGTTCGCAATCGTTACGGAGTCAAAACCGGTCCTACAAGTGGTATCAGAGCAGGAGCTCAATTGCACAGATCAAACACAAGGATTCGCACAGATTTGCTTTAGATTCAAATCCAATTTCATACAGATTCGTCAAAATTTCGTCATTTTTCATGTATTCACGTTTCTAACTGAAAATCTCAAAATTAAACGGGTTTTTACGGTTAAAAATCGCTGATTTTTTGATATGTTGTGCGAAAACACTTGATCTACAAACCTACAAATTTTCAGATCTTAATTCGAAGTAGTTTGGGAGAAATCTAGAATTTTTGGTTCGAAAAAAGGTTGAAATATGTTTACTGTTATTGTTGTTCTATCTGATGTTCACCGATCGGATGGCCACCCGATCGGGTGACCATCCGATCCAAACCCCATTCGATTCATTTCATTAAAGTCAAATGTTCAGTCAATCTTTCAAGTCAGTTTATTACATCACGTGAACATATGTGTTAAGTGTCAGCACATGCATGTGACATTTAATTGAAATTTCAGTTTGCATGAAAAGAAAGTGATAGATTGTCGGCCATTAACCTTGAAATTGCATATAATATGTCAGATTACATTTGAAGTTTTAGTTGATATATTTCACTTTGACACAATCATCGGACGGATACTCGATCGGATACCCGTCCGATCTGTTGAACATTGATTTGTTTAACTCATAAGTGTCAAGCCTCGGATTGTGACCCGATCGGATCACCACCCTATCCATTGCATTTCATTTCATTAAAAGTTTGACTTTGTTTGACCCACCCGATCGGATCACCATCCGATCCGCAGTACATTGTTCATTCAAGTTTTAAGTGCAAGTATCAAGTGGCAATCCAAATGGATTGCCATCCGATCCTAATCACTCTATTCTGCTTTCGTGTCTAGGTCAAGTATCGGATACCCACTCGATCGAGTAGCCACCCGATCCAAGGAACACTTTCACTCGATCGGACAGCCTCTCACCCGATCGAACAGCCTCTCACCCGATCGGACAGCATCTCACCCAATTGGATCACCACCCGATCCAAGGCACACTGTCACTCGATCGGATCACCACCCGATCCAAAGCACATTGACAATCATCGGATCGTCACTCGATCGGATCATCATCCGATCTGTTGCATCTGATCATTGTTACTATGTTGACTTCTGTTGACCCACTCGATCGGATATTCATCCGATCCAATAGTTTGTTTGATAGTTTTAAACTGATCGTTTTTATTTGTTCATTGTCAGGTGATTCGAGGTGATAACATCATGGCTGAAGAGTTCTACAACACGTTCTACAAAGCATTCACATCAGAATCTTCCGAAACATCAACCGTAACTCCGAAATCAATAACAAAAACAATCAATGATAACATTAAACATGATAATTTCTATGGAACCTATTCAAAACCACCTAAACTTGAGAATATAGAAGATTATACATGGTGGAAAGGGGGATTCCTGAACTGGACCAAGGCATATGCTCACAAGAGCTGGTTCTGCTTAGAGTTTGGATACAGTCGACCGATCAATGACAAGCATGAAGAGATACATCTCAATGATCTTTCCGATTAAGACAAACGTAAATTCTCATATGAGCAGAAGATGATCGCATTGATTCAACAGTCTATTCGAGATGATATATTTTCATTGTTAAATCATGATGGGTCATCAAAATCAGTTTAGGAAGCGTTAAGGGTTAAAGCTGAGGGTGGCAAACAAATTAAAAAGAATAAAATTGCTTTACTAAAAAAGGAGTTTGATTTGTTTGATAGTTTAAAGGGAGAAACAGTGAGGCAAATGATTGAACGTTTTTGCCATTTAAAAATTGAGTTAGACAGGTTTGGGATTGTAAAAACACGTGAGGAAGTAATTGACAAAATAATTGAAGCGCTACCACGAGCTGATCAGTGGCAAACGTTTGTTTTTATTTTGAAAAATGATGTTTTATATGATACGATTACTCTCGAAGTGTTAACTGAAAAGATTGAAACTCATGAGCTTGAATTGTAGAAACAGAGCAAGATGAGCAGTTCTTCACATCAACAGAATGTTGGTCTTTATTACAAAGGTAGCACATCTTCGATGAAAGTTGGTGAATCACCAAAGACAACATTCAGTGTTGAAAAATCAAAAGAACCTCAGAAAAGCTCAGCAAGCTACAATCCAGGATATCATTCATCTTCCTCAAAAAAAAATCCTGAAGAATCAGAGGAAATTCTTTGCAACATTGCTCTTAAGTTGAAAAATTCTCCGGCTATGAGCATCAATGCAGCAAAACAACAAATGAGTTTTCTAGTATCTGGAAAAATTGGAAACTCAAAGCTGACAAAGGAAGACTACGACCAGATCGACCCAGCAGAAATGGAACTCATTGACATACGTTGGTGTCTAGCAAGTTGCATCCGAAGAGCTCAAAGATATATGGAGATTACTGGAAAGCAATCAATTGGTGGTCCGTCAACAAAGCTGGGATTCGATAAATCCAAAGTGACCTGCTTCAAATGTAAGCAAAAAGGTCATTTCAAAAGAGAATGCAAAAATTCTGAAGTTGACGAAACTGAGAAACCTTTCAATGATGATTATTACCGAAAGGCGATTTACCACCGTAGCAAAGAAGAGCCGAAACTGATTGAAAATAATCCCAAAGAGAAGTCAAGAGCTTGTGTAGTAATCCATGATGATGAAGGGTTTGACTGGAGCGAATTCCTTCCAGAAGATGATCTTGTTGATGACCGTCTCACAGCTCATGGCAGAACTGTATCAAAGAGCAAACATTGTGCGTTTGTTACTGAAATCAAGGAGAAAACACGAGAAGAAATACTGAAAGAGAAAACCGAAAGAGAATATTCTTTGCAGGGTGCAGGATTAAGAAAATGCACGAAGAATACGAAGATGCAAAGTACTGTGGAAGATACGACAAGAAGAGAGATTGCTATGTCAACAAAAATGGTGATCATGTCGTTAACAGAAAAGATGGGGTTTTCAATGATGTTTTTGCAGTAATTCCTCTGTCCGGCGAATACTATTCAAATGTTGCGAAAGATAAAACTTATCTGAAAAGACTGGACAAGATAATTCGTGATGTAATGACATCAAGTCTGAAGAAGAGGGATGAAGAAAAAATAAAGAAGAATGTTGATGAGTTGGTAACTGATTTGAAGAAGGTAGCTAAGGAAGAGAAGGTAGAAGAAAAAGTTGTTGAAAAAGAAGCTGTTACTGAAGAACAGCAGGTTGAAGAAGAGATGAAGAAGAAAGAAGAAGAAGAAGAAGAAGAAGTGAAGATAGAAAACTTGGTCGAAGAAACTGAGAGTTTGGATGTTGGTGATGATGTTGGTGCTGGTGATGAGAAAAAGAAAGATGCTGATCAGACAGAAATAGCAGAGAAAGTCGAGGTGCTAATCACTGAGGTAAAATCTGATTCTAAAAGCTTAAATGAAACAATTGAACAGTGCAAGAAATGCATGGAAACGTGCAGTGCTTGTACTGAAAAAGATGAAAAGTTCAGAACAAGAAATCTAGAATTTAATAAAATCGAAGAAATTTTCAAAAATAAATGCAAAGAAATGTTAGAAAATGAAAAAAGTTTTAAAAGAAAATGATGAAAAACTAACACAAAAGTGCAAGAGCATAGAAAAGGAAAATGAAATTTTGAAAGATAAGGTTTCGAAAATGACAGAAGAATGTGTTCAAAAAGAAAATGCATGTCAGGAAATGAAAAAAAAGTATGATTCAATAAAATTGGCTTACCACATTACAAAACAATCATATAAAGATGTGAAGAGTCAAATGAAACTTGTTCAATCTAGATTGAGATACTGTTCTGAAACAACTGATACGCTAAAGAGACAGTATTCAATAAAGCAACAAGTTGTTAATTCTTATATTGAGGATGTTGCTAAGTTGAAGCGTCAAATAGCCGATTTAGAACAGGATAACAACAAGTTACATAGCTATCACGCTTCATCATATGTACTTGAACGTATTTTCAACATAAAACCTGGTGACGATGATTCTGAGAAAAATAAGAAAGGTATTGGCTCAGAGTTTCATCAAGTTCCACCACCGGAAAAGTTCGCATTTTATGATGATGAGAAGGTCGAAAAAGCTTTCAACATGGTCGATCAATTGCCAGATAACATTGACGTAACCTATTCCAAATCTGATGATTCTAGTGATTCAGAGGTGGTAGGTAAGGTCGTTGAAAGTGTTTTGAAAGAAGAGTCGGTTGAAACAGGTAAAACTGAATCACAGAATGAAAATGAAGGTAGTTTTCATGAAGGTTATCTGAAAAACTCAAAATATGAGAAAAAGGCGAATGATGATTCAAAAGGATTGGTTTATACCATGATTGGATCGGACAAATTATTCTTAGATATTGAATTCCCGATTCAGAATGTGGTTTCAGAAAAGATTGATAAAGTTATCAAAATGGTTGAAATTGAAAAATCTGAAATTCCAAAGTTTGCTGGAAAAAGTCATAAAACTTTTTATAACAAACCTGGTTTCAAGAAGAAAAACATGAAGGCTGGGTTGGGTTATAAGAAGAAACAAAGTTGGAATAAAAATGAAAAACCAAATTATCAGAAAAAGACGAACTTTGTTCATGGAACAAGTTCCGAAGAAGAGAAAGAACTCCAATTTAGACGACAGTCTAATGAAGAGTTCTATGCTCAGAAAAAGCAACAACAACAGGTCAAAGATGTCTCAAAAAGAACATGTTTTAAATGTGATCAAACTGGACATCTTGCACGCAAGTGTCCAAATCTGAAACATGTTGGTGTTGAAACGAAAAAGAAGTCTGATGATGTTGAGAAACAGAAATCTGAGGATGTGAAATAAAGGTCAACCAGATTTGATTCAAAACAAACTTGGAGGTACAACACAAACAAGTTTGCTTCGAATCAAACTTGGAAATCAAACTCGAACAGGCTCGATTCTAGACAGACCTGGAATTTTCACACACCCAGATTTAGAACAACACAAAGTTGGAGAACAAATGTCGATGCAACAAAACCAAACCAGTTTTGGAAACCAACTGTTGTTCAGAATCAAAATGTTCAAAAAGATTCACATTTTTACAAAAGAGGTACTCCAAAAGGTCAAACATGGTCTGTTAAGAAACAAATCATTTCGGTAAATGATGAAAAAGTTGAAGTCAAAATTGACGAAGTCTTTGTACAAAATGACAAAGATTTTCCGAAGTTAAATGATGCATTTTGTGTTGAAATGCCTAAGGTCAAACAGACCTGGGCTAAATTGTTCAAATAATTCAATAGTTGAATGTGCAGGTGCTCAAGAAAATTGAAGATTGTGAGAATGAAAATCGGAGCAGCCTGGCACGAGAGGAGAAGGCTGCTAAACCCTGCAACAGTTAAACAGGGAGTTTGTTTGTTTTCTGTACATAAATAAACAATATTTCAAAACCCTAAAAACTGAAAAATTTAAAAACCAAAAATATGTTTTTATTTTGTCATAAATTTGAAAAATCAAAAATATGTTTGTTTTTAAATTTTTTCAAAAATTCAAAAATTCAAAAATTCAAAAATTCAAAAATTTCAAAAATATGATTGATTGAATTCGCCGAAACCCTCACGGCTGAACAAACATGATTAATTTCACGAGATTGAAAAACGGTTTTCAAACTGTCGAAAATCAATGGGTTGTAAATCATGGGGGTACGTTATATTTTCTGCTAAACAGAGCATGAGATGCAGAAAATGGATGGCGAGACAAAGCTATCAGTATCGGGTTGTCAAATTTTCTTTAAATGGTTTTGAATTTTAGGGGGGGGAAAGAAATTGTCAGAAAATCCAAAAAAAATAGAAAATTTGAAAAAGCCAAAACATGATAAAATTCAAAAATGAGTTTTGTGTAAAAAGAGGAAATGATAGTACATCAGTAGACAATCACAGTACGCTAAAGAAATGGAATGTTAAAAGTGATAAACGGTCTCACTGATGATATGCCAGTAGGTTATTCCACGCTTAGTAGATTGTTTTCGAGATATAAACCTAAATATCAATACTTATTTATCTCGTGGGGAACATCTGTCGGATATATGGGTAACCCCCGAAATCTTGGTTGAGAGATTGCCTGATTCTGAGATACTAGGTCTTTATACTGTTTGATATCTGGGGTATTATACCTGGTCTTCTGATATTGTGGAAGCAATGGCCTAGACCTCGTATAATACTTTACGCACTTTAAAAGCTTACCCTCTGCATAAAAATTGAAAAATATCGAAAGATATAAATCAATTGCAGTTGAAGAAAAGATTCCCTAAAGGGAACACCCCTAAAGTTGAGCCTTCATCTCTTTGACTGAACGGAAGTTCATACCTGAGCTCTCAAGGTCTCGCACTAACCCAGAGTACATATATCAAATTGGTATACTCACCTGTAAGACTGAATCTAGGGAATTTTGATACGGGAGTATATTCTGAGGTGGGACACGCGAATAAGTTAAGTCCTTAAAACACTAAATCCATACCTCGAATCAGTTGAACTTTGTGTGAAAATTTGAGTGGATCAGTATACTGACAATCTAAGTGAATCGTTTAAAAGTTAAAGTGCTTAAAGCTCAACGGTATTAATGATTTGTCATAAACTGATATGATCCTCTGACACGAACTAAAAAAAAATATTGTCTGTAAATATGTTTGTAAATATTTCTTTACTGCTTTATGTTTCAGAAAATCACAAAAAGATTTTGATTTCACTTTATTTTCGACAACCGATGTCTAAGAGTTGAGTTTCAAAATCTAAGTATGCTGATCGTGTTTCTGAAAATAAAACAAGTTCATTAAGTTGAAACTTGAAGTTTTTAAAATCAAAAACAGTTTGTGATATATCCAAGGTCATTAAGTTGGACTTGGATGATTAACTGTGAGAGATTTGGATTCTTATATTCTAAAAATCTGTTGTAAAGAGCTAGGTTTCGAATTTGGATGCTTAATACTGCCAAATCTTTAAAGCATTTTGATAGAGGGAGAAAATCAAGTAATCCTGGATATATTCATATTATTATATTTAGAGCCAGGATCTTGATTAAAAGTTTTTGAGGGCCAGGTCACGATTCCTAGACAATCGAAAATGTTTTCACTGTTGAAATATTTCAGCTTATGCTAAGAGTGCCAGGTATTCAATCCTGGATGCTCAAAATGTTTCACGTATAAATGTTTGAGAAATTGCAGATGCTATGCTAGACTACGATCCCGATAGCCGAGTCTAAGGGGGAGTCTGAAGACGAGCTCAACGCAAGGGGGAGTGTGCATTCAAGGAGTCAGGTAACTATCCTGGAGGAGCTTGTAACCGGAAAGCCAAGTGTCGATCCCAAGAGCACGGAAGCTTGATGAAAGGGGGAGACTGAAGAGTCTACTGAAAAGGGGAGCTGAAACTGAAGACAGATCCACGGGGATTCTGTTCAAGAAAGAGGGAGTCTGTGTTTGCTAAAGTCGTCAAATTTTCAAGAAGACTCTGAGAGAGAGAAAGACAAGACGCTACGAGATTGACTGCGGCAATATCCAAGGGGGAGTCTGTTAGTGCATTTATGTCTATCACCTCCGTCAATCCAGTTCGTAGCAGAATCTAAAGAATACTAGCACCTATATTGTAATAATTAGGGAAAAGGCAAGGTGGCATTTATGTAATTAATGAGAATTCTCATTAAGCCCCTTGGCCTATAAATAGAGGAGTTAGGTGTTAGCTTAAGAACTTTTGCCATTTTGAATACTTGGAGAGCTCTAGTGTTAGAGAGAGAAGCTAGAGAGAGAAAGTACTGTGTACGTGATTCTGGTGCTGTACGTTTTCACATCAATCAATAGAATCACCGTTTCTATTACGTCTTGTGTGTTCGGTCACGTTCGTGTACGGATTCCGCACGTTACACGAGTCGGTTCGCAATCGTTACGGAGTCAAAACCGGTCCTACAATCATCTATGTTGAAAACCCTGATGATGCCAAAAAGGGGGAGAAAGGTAAAAAGGGAAAAGATGGTCTATATATTAAACCAGATCCAAGGTCCAAACTTGTGGTAGAAATCCCAAGGCCAGATGGTTCCAAAAAGGTTAATGTAACTCAAAATGCATTTGCTGAACTAAAAGCAAACATGAAAGAGTCCATGGAAATAAAAGGGTCAAAAAGATTTGAGCAAAAGAAGAAAGTTTTGATGGAAAAGGAAGAGCATGGTACTTCTAAAACTAAAAGAAGACAGCCTACCAGAAAGGTTAGCCAACCCAAAACCACACCTTCCAAAACCACCAAACAGACTCCTCAAATCCCTAAAAGTTCCTCACATCAAACCTCTAAACCAACAGATGTTAAGACACCTGCTGTATCAACAGTTGTTGATACTTCAGTGGTTTCAACAAATGTTGTGTCAACCACTGCCACCATCACTTCATCAACCAACACTCAATCCACTGCCATACCAAAAACAACATCACCATCACAAAAGCCACCTGCCAAAAAGCAGAAGACAACAGTTGACACATCAACTGTTGTAGTGACAACAGTGGTTGAAACACCAGTTGTTTCAACAGTTGTTAGTCAGACACCCACCACTTCAATCACCACCACTAAACCCACAAGTACACCACCAACCTCTCCAAAACACAAAAGGAGAAGGGTAACAAACATTGTACTGGAAGATGATACTTCTCCAATTCCAACATCTTCACAACCACTGACCCTAGCTACCATTCCAAACCCTGTTCCAATCTCTTCAGTTCAAGCTTTTAATCCAAACATTGCCTTAGTCCCTGTGGGAGTACAATATCCTTTAGATCTTCCAGCAGTCAAAGAGGAGATCAAATTCTTCTACTCTGAAGATGACCCTGTAAAAAGGAAACTCCCATCTCTCCAAGGTTATCCTTTGCCAAGAAACATAGAAGAGTATCTCAAAATAAAGGCCAAACAAGCAGAGGATATATCTCAAAGAGACACAGAGGGAAAGTCTGACAAAGAGATTCAGAGAAATTTGCAATACCTGCTCACCAAAGTCAGAACTTTAGAGCTGTTCTCAAAAGATCTTTATCAGAAATTATCAGAAAAAGATGATGAAAGTATGAGACAAGACTACCTTGAACACATCATGGCATACAATAAATATAGGGCAGAAAAGCATCAGTATAAGGAATGGACCATTAGTGAACTTAAAGAGGAGATAGCCAGAATTCAAAAGATGCTTGAAGACAAAGTAAAGCAAACTCCTCCTGTCTGGTCCAATTACAAAAAGAATGTACCAGAAAGGGCTTTGAAGCTAAAAAGAATGAAAAAAGAGCTTATAGCTGCTGATTATGGGTCAAGGAACCAGGTTACAAGGTGGTCAGAGGTAAAAGTGTTAGATACCTACAAAAGGTTGGAAGAGTTAAGGAAGAAAGATCCCACTGTTCCCAAAAAGCCTGATTATCCAGAAACAGTGGTTCCAGTCAAACAGAAGTTGCCAATTAGAAGATCCACTGCTCCACCTGTTGCCATCCTTTATTAAAGAAGGAAACAAAAGCAGATGGATGCAGAAACAAAAGAAGACAAGGCTCAAGAAGAATACATCATGAAAATGGTTCTTCAGACACTGATGGCAGAAAAACAAGACCTAGCAAAATCTCAAGACCCTGCCAAAGTTGTCATCACCAGGCCTCCATCTCCAAACTCATCAACAATAAAGTCTCTCCCAAGAAACCCATTGGATTCAAAAATACTAAAGTGTAAGTCTGATCAAAAGACCCACGTATTGACTCTACTTAAATCCAATGGTGAAGTGAAGCATATATCAAGGGAAGAAGCACTTGGCCTGGGTGTAGAAGATCTACAAGATCTCCTTGAGCTTACACTGTGCAGGGATGAGAATGATGAGGATTCCATGAACTTTGAATTACAATTCAAATGTCAAGTTAGGGAACTTTTGATGAGACAATAAAAATCAAGAATAGTGAAGAGTTTTTGGCATCATCTGTTCCACGGGGAGATTGTTGGGATTGAACCCTACAAAGGAACAGTTGATAAAGCCAAAACTGGATCAGATCAGTGGATTCACAATAAGCAGTTGATTGTACTTAGTCTTTCCCCTTGAAAGTGATCCTAACATCTGATGACCTCAAGTACTGCTCTTCACAACAACTGCTGATCACTAAAGACTGTTGAAGATAAAGCACTGATGCTCAATCTACTGATATGGTTCACGTACTGCTGAAGACACAAAGCACTGCTGGAGTTATAACAGTGGAATGAAGAAGCAGTAGTTTTACTTTATTCTTTGTATTATACTTGTAATCAGTTGTTTAGATATCGGTGGTTGTAATAGGTTAGTTGTTAGAGGTTGTTAGGAGGTTAAATGCCACTTTCATGGTGACGTTAGCCAAAAGATGCTCAGTGGTTGTTCTGTACTATAAATAGAACAGTACCCTGTACTGTTCTATTAGCTCTCTTCATCACCAAGTCATTTTTTACGAACATTCAAGTGAGCTCAGGCTGAGGGGGAGATTATGTGCATGCATGCAATGTGAATTGATTATTGTAACAAATACAATCATTCGATTTCAATATAAACATGTTTGCTAAAACTTATTCTCTCATTGATTGTGTGTTGAATGTTTGTTTTATTTAATTCCGCTGCATTTAACTCTGTTTCATCTTCATTCTAATCAAACGAGCACAATCAAAGGAAACTCAGATCCTAACACGGACCTCATACCAGCTTGTTTACATGTCTACATTTAACAATCATAAATCATATAAGTGTGCGATCTACATGGTTTGAGGCCCAGCCCGAGTGTACAACAGGTAGTGTGCGGTTCCAATTTTGTCTACGGCCCAACACTAGAACATAACCCAAATAAAACAACAATGTTCAATGAAGTGTGCGGCCCGGTATCGTGTAAAGCCCAATCAGTTGCAAGTTCACATAGAGTGTGCGATTGGGTTTAACCTGTGCGACCCGTATTTTACTCGTGAGCCAGTATGCGATCCTAGGCTAATGTGCGACTACCATGTCAATTTGTGAGTCCACAATGCACGGCCCAAATGTTTCCGGCCCACATGCGAGAGTGTGCGAGCACATCTTGAGTGTGCGAGCACATCTTGAGTGTGCGACCCGAAAGGTGTGCGATCAGTTATACATTGCCATAAATCATGGTATTAATTACAAACTTTCCTTTACACGATCAAAACAACCACAACTTTCCATATATCACATAAACCCTAATCCATGGCAGTTTCATCTTAACACATAATCATCATCATTCACACCAACCTTTACATGAACATGATCATTATTCAATCATACATAACTCAATCGAAATCATTATCACGAGACGTCAACCACTTAATCCCCTGGAATACCAATTATTACTAGGGTAAACTCATCGGTTTTTAATAATGCATGACCCTAATTCATCGATCATCTATCATCATACGTCTAGTTCGGATCTATCGGTTGGTTATCACAAGGTGTTCATCACATACCCTACTATTATGCGAATCTCATATATCAAACATCAAGTAATAATAACATCAAACAGTTCATCACATCATCATATCACTAAGCATTACAAGGGATTAAATCAAACAATGGTGATCATGTACTAACCGAATTCTAGATGGAACCAGGGAGATTCTCGAGAGTGAAGGGGTTGTTGACAGGTCCGAAGAGATAAGGAGAGGGTGAGAGAATACTAGGGTTGTTGTGTTATTGTATAATTTGCTAACTAAAGAGATTGCACACAACCCATATGTGTGTATGCGCATAAAAGGCCAGTCGGGCCTAGCTTGGGCTTTGCTTGAACCATGCATCGATACACCATAGGTATGGGTTTGGGCCAAGGACAAGTCCCCAACGATGAAGGAGTGTGCGACCCAGAAACTTTGTGCAATCCATATTAAACATATATACATACTTATTTATAGCATTCACATAATGTATAACCTCACAACCATTCACATATAATTAAACATTTCAATTTATTAGATAACGTACACGCAAGTAACAAGGAATCAGTTCAAGGAAAAAACCCTTCAACGTACGGGTTGTCACAGTTTTTGTGTAAAAATCAAGTTTAAAAGGGGTTTCACTTAGATCTAACACTTGGTGAGTATGAGATCTTCAGATCTACAACTTGGGAAGCCAAAGCTAAACCCAAATCACTCGTTCAAGTGTAGATCCGTAGTAAAGTAAGGAGATTTGATGAAAAAGATGAAGGTTTTCATAAAAAATAGAGAAGTTAAGATGAAGTTTAGTTGAAAACAAAAGAGTTTGGATGAAATCGAAGTGAATCTTGTGGAAAATCGTAGTGGAAAATGTTGTGTAATCATGTAAAAATGATAAATCTTACTTGAAAACAGTTGGACAGCAATTCAACAGCGTTTCGGAGTAAAATGGGAGCAATGAATGAAATGGAGAAGGGCTTGGGTATTTATAGAGGAGTGGGATAGCACCAAGGCGTTCATTCAAAGCTGCTGCTTTCGTACGAAGGCAGTGCCTTCGTACGAGGCTGGCTGGCTTCGTTCGAAGGGCCTGTGTTGTGCAATTCGTTCCTCGTTTCGCGTGTAGGATGCTCGTTTGATGTGTTTTGTTGTGTTAGTTAATTCGAGTACTTTAGGTATTTTAGCGAGGCATCAAGTGTTGCGTTTCAGTGAGATAAATCGAGTTGCGAATAAGCGTTTGAGCGTTTAACAACCACATATAACTTATTTAACATCTAACACATAAATAGCACAAATAACGTAAATAAATCCGCGTTTCGAGTTTGCGTTGCGATAAGCGTTAAGTAATAAGTGTTCAGAATGTGATAACTGCGATAAATAAGCGGTGTAAAATGCGTTTAAAATATAGTTTAACCCATGGTAATAATCGAGTCTCATAGTGCAAGCGTCTACGAAAAGAAACACAGTAGGTAGAAACAAACCGAAAAGTCGGGTTGTTACAGTTAGCGGGTTAGTAAATTGGTGGGTAATTGGTATAATTAAACGGGTTATTAGGTTGTATGGTGAATCTTAAAAACTATCCCTAATAATTAATCAAAGTCATTAATTCCAAGGTCATGTCTATGTAGTGTTATGAATCTGTAAACGGGTTTTGTGTTAAACTTGCAATTGGGATTCTGGGTGAGAGTTGCTTTCTTTAATATATAATAATTCTCTAGTTAAACACTAACTACAAATTCCCCGTGGATACGATACCCTACTTACGCTATCTACGTAGTTTAATTAGGTTTTTGATTGACTCTGACGACAGTTATCAGTAGGGACGACACTAGAAACGCACTTGAATTTTACTAGATTTGTTACTTTGTTATTTGAACTTGTTGTATTGTCTTTCTTATTGTACTTTGAATTTCATGTTGTAATTTGACAATTTTGTTATGATATGAAATCGGTTTAAATTAATTATTGTCGCCAATAGCGTTATGTGTGATGAGCAATCTATCTTCGTCTCACTCCGATGTTTCCGCCATCGGTTGGGGTGTGACAAAAAGTACGTTATGCGTCTTTTCTTGCCGCCTCGTGTTGCTTCTTGAACTTCTTTTCGTCTAGTAGGAGAGGATCTGGAAATGATTTGACAAACACGGACCATGTAGGGTAGATTCCATCCACGAGATAGTAACCACGTTTATATACGTGGTTATAAACGTAAAATGAACATTTTGGCGCAGTTCCATTCCGTTCGGTAAGAAATAATGGAGATTGGTGAAGCGGTGAAGCACATTGATGTCGTTTTGTGCACATGGAGGACCGCAAAAAGCATGCCAAACCCACAAATCTTGAGAGGTCACCGCTTCGAGCATAACTATCAGGTAATGGTGATCTCATCTCATATATTGGCCCCGAATCTCTGTGGGACACATTCTATAAACGAAATGGGTGAAATCACCCACCATACCCGGAAGGTGATGTTAATCCTCATGAGCTTGGTACAAAAGCGCCAAGTCATGGCTTGTTGGCCTACGTAAGAACTCGGGAGCGTATATTTTACATACTGTTTCATAGAAATATTCTAGACACTCGCGGGAAGTCCTTTCGGCCATATGTAAATAGTTGTCGTTCTCGTCTGGAAGGTTGCCGATTGCAAGTTGTTTAATAGCCGAAGTAATTTTTTGCAACGGTGTAAAACCCTTCTTCATTCTCGCATCTACGCCCTCTTCAAACCACAGGTTATTCGCTTACACGTCGCTTACAGTTTTTAGAAACAAACGTTTTGACATACGGAACCTATGGCCATAAGGGTTTCGTGGCCTCTCACGATCACGATGAACAAAACGTTTCTTGCTAGATGTGCCAGTGTCTTGTAGTTCGACTTGCTCTATGAGATTTTGGAAAAAATTATGCTACAATCGGTTTTAGCTAACTCGTCGTCATTGCTATCAGGTGTGAAAAACAATGGTATTTCTTCCACCTTTTTAAATACAATAGGGGTAAAGATTTAGTTTTGGAGAAATGAGGAAATGAGTTGATGTGAATTTGTTTAAAATGGGTTAGGTTTACATAATTTAAATATATAAAAAAACCCGTTTTTTAATTATAAACGGCTATTAGAGGTTAACCCCATAAATTTAAACGGTCAAAAAAGTGACACGTTCATATTTTGCATGCGGGGACTATTCACCGAAATACACTCATCCTGCGCGACAAAGAGGAGCGGCGGCGGTGTTCCCCGCACGGTAAAGGGGTTCGCCAACCTCTTTGCCGAACCCACCCCGTTCACCTTAATATATCACATATGTGTCACGTATGATATGGTGCAAACATACACGAGCATCCATATAAATCGCATATACATCTCATAATAGATAACATCCAGATCATATAACGTACATGTAAAGTAACATTTATTTTTCTTATACGCATCACCATCATTTATTAATTCTAGTTTATGTCATTTTATTAAACAGATAAGCCAAAAGTCGATCCATCACTCTTGTTTAACGGTAAACAACTTAGAAGATAGTGTGTGACGATGTCCGTTGGAAAAGGACAACAATCGGCCATCCTAACACGACTACTTTCCTTCTATATCGAAATGGGAAAGTGTGCTTAAAGTTGTATTTTTTTAACGGCAAGGAACGACGTGCCAACCACCGTGACACCAGGCGCTGTGGCCAAGATCGACTACTCGACCGCTGCCAGCCCCTTGGGTCTCCCAGATGCGCGGAAACCCGACCTCTACCCGTCCGAAGGCACGACATTGGAATAATCAGTAATATCACGCCTCCCATCCAAGACGAACCGGCGCCACCCGTATTCGCCCTTCACCTGGATGCCGCAGAAAATAACGGGAAGAGTGAGAGTCGAACCTGGGTCATAAGTAACACCAAGTGACAAGTCTTTCCCCAACCACTTCTGTTTTTTTTTTAAGTTAATCCAGCCCATTTACTTTGAATATTATCTTTATAAACTATTTATTTTAGTTAGATTATTAATATATTTATTGTGGTTACTAGATCAATAAAGCTGTGTATTTTTTTAACAATAAATTTGTATCATTGACGGAGCATTGAAGTATTATTGTGCCACTAATGGAACTACTCGATCACATTCATCTCCACTAGGCATAATGCCTATAAACCAATTCAGGAGGAAGCCCAATAAATATGGGGAAAACCCCTTTCTACTGATCCCAAAGCCATATCTCACCTATAAAACATCACTAGTCTATAAAACCAGGAACCATAGACCTGTGTATTACACATGTTTGTTTTTGTTTATAATTATGATGAATTAAAGAGAGTATCAAACAAATTTGTAGATCATGTTGGTGGGAAGCTTGTGATCGTCAGACATAAATAAACATATATGAGCAACTTTGTTCTTGTTATCTATTAAAAAACATGATTATAATGTTCAAATCTATTTTCAACATTTATTTGTTTTTCTATAAAATATTTTATTCAACTTTCAATTTTTGTTAATAACATGCATTCGTTAACTCTTCAAGACATTTAATTCCGCATCTATGTTTTCTTTTTAACATTTCGAAATAAGTATTATTGAAACTGGATAACGTGTCGCTTTCATATAAAACTGAACTGAAACCGACGATGAATGGTAACTTATTATTTGAAGTATTTTTTTCATTTATACAACTCTATACTAGAATTTAACTTTAATGGTTTTGTTTTCAATAAGCTGACACCATATAGCTACCGTACCGAACAAAATCGGTACCGGTACCTGTATTCATTTTGATGGTATCTGGTTTTGATAAATTTTCATTTATACAACTTGTCTACGACAATAAATGAATATCTATACCAATTATGTGATGATCTGAAACAATCGATATGGTTTGAACAACATCGATGTAAACACGTGTTGATTTCTATATCGAGTGCAGTCGTCCCGGTACTTTAACGAATCGAACCGATACCAATACAATGCTCATGGTAATGTCCTGCCGCAACGCACGGTCAAATAACCTAGTTTAACTAAAAAGATAACTAAAATAATAAGTATCGTTTAGAATATAGTTTCTACATTTATAAAATATATATTTGAAGTGAGTTATACAAATCTTCTCTTGATAAATAAAACACAACCAAAATAGGCATTTTTCGTCCCTGTGATTTCGCAAAACCCTCGGTTCTATCTCTATTTTTTTTCATTTCACTACTGAAACCAACGGATTAACACCATTTGAATACCAACATAACGGAAATGCAACAAACGATCATTAAGTTAATCAAGGATGATGTTTTAAAAATACCAACAAAACGAAAACTTGATTTAATAAATTTAGATGGTGAGAGGGAGGTCTTAGGTTCGAGTCCTACAGACGACATAAATAAAAAAATTTGCCGTTAAAAAAAATTGGGTGGTGTACTCGTGTTGAAACCACATCATAGTGGTCAAAACAACATTTTTTAATATGGGCCCCACTTAGCAGACAAAAGACCAAAAAATCTTTCTCGATTAGGGTGAGAGGGGCACTCCCCCTCTTTTACGCACCACCAATCAGCTAGTGCCACGTCAACTCCCCTCTTAAACTCCCCTAACACCCCATTTTGATGGCGGCACTCCCCTATTAGGGGACTTGGTTTTTTTTTTTTTTTTTTTTTAATTATGCATGTTTATAAAAAAATATTAATAAAAATTAACAAAAGACATTTCAAAGTAGAAAATAAAAATAAAAATTAAATTCAAACTAGAAAATTAAAATTACATTCAAACTAGAAAATAAAAATTACATTAAAACTAGAAAATAATAATTTTAGAAATCGCACGGCCACCCGTACTTTTTAGCGATGTCGCGTTTTCGGGCGAGGATGAACGGCAACATATTTGGCGGAGCATCGTCGTGCGGCTTGATGAATGTTTCCATATCTCGATCGTAATTGTAGTTTTTCATCGTCTCGCGTTGTTCCGATATGAGCTCGAGAGCCTGCGCCTCTCTTTTCTTCCTCAATTCAACCGCCTCCAATTCAATCGCGTGCTTCTTTTCTTTCATGGCGGTGTACTCTTTGAATTGTGCCGCCAACTCGGCCGAGCTTCCCTCGGACGATGTCGCTTGACGCTTGTCTCGCCGTTGTGCTCTTTGTGGCGAGGGGTCTTCGTTCATATCGGGTATGGAAGGGTCCACCTCAACGGGCGGGGGATGGAAGTTCAACATTTTCTTGGACCGATGGAAGTTGTGGGAAACGAAAACCATATGGGTCGAAGGCGGGGGATTGAGGAGGAGCATCCATTGATAACAAATTTTGAAAACCATAGCCGAAATTGGGTTGAAGGTTGGTTGTTTGGGTGTTGTAAAAGGAGGGGTGTGAAGGTTGTTGGAAAAAAACGGGGGTTGTGGAGTATATCCGAAAGGGGGTTGTGATTGTGCACTTGCACCGCTCGAACCACCACGAGACGGTTGCTTGCCTCGTCCCTTAGTTTTTTTCTTGGCTTCGCGGGGTTGGTTCTCCATTGCTCGGTTTGAGAAGTGGGTGTGGTTTGAGAATATAAAATTTTTTTGAAGTGGGTGTGGTTTGAGAGTATAAAAAATAAGTAAAGTTGTGGTGTGGTTTGATGAGAGTGTAAATAAGTGGGTGTGGTTATTTATATTTGTATAAAAAATGAAATTTTTTGTTTTTTGTTTTTGACCGTTCAAAAAAGAGCCGTTCCTCAATTATCGTGCCCAATTCAAAGCGGTGGACATGTGCCGAAACCACCCCCGAATCGGGTCCCCGCACCGATGGCGGCGGTGTTCCCGATCGGGGAAGGTGGTCACCGATGAGGTCCCCGCTGTAAGCCCCGGACACCCTTATTACCACCAGATACCACCCTAAAATCCCTTCTCTATCATTACACGCCCCACTTGCCCACTCTTCCGGAAAAGTAGAAAAAAGAATCCCAAAAAAAAGTTAATAAAATGACCGTACCTAATATAGTTGGTACTGGTTTGGTTTGGTTTGGTTTGGTTTGGTTTGGTTTGGTTTGGTTTGGTTTGGTCCAGAGGACTTTGCGTATCGTGGGAACCAAACCCATTTTTTAAGAGGTTGAAACCATTAGGAGCTAGAAGTATAACCAGCTCCTTAGTCAAGGATGTTGTCTTAAAAATACCAACAAAACGGAAACTTGATTTAAGAAATTTGGGTGGTGTTGAAACCGCATCATAGTGGTCAAAACAGCTCCTTAGTCAAGGATGAAGCGGTCTGGAGGGTCTTGGGTTGGGGGCGTTGCTCGACACGTGACAATGGTGAGATCCACATGTTAAAACTCAAAAATTGGGTTTGGTGGGGTGTATCTTAGCTGGGCGTGGCCAGCCATGTGAAATTTTTTTTTTTTTTTGTTTAAACTATTTAAAATTTCATTTAATAAAAATAACACACTAATTAAGTTAAAAGATTACATAGATATTTAAAAAAAATACAAAGAAAAAAAAACATAAAATTAAAAACTACATAAAAAGTTACTCTAAGTTTTATTTTTTCATTATTACTTCTTTAATTTCCAACGTTATTGCCAATTGTGGGCCGGTAAGGTGATCGACCGGCATAGCGAGAAATTTCATATATTCGCGTTTTTCTTTTAGAGATATCTTTTTATCGAACTGCGCTTGGATAGTTTTCCTGATCTCGATCCTTTGTTGTTGGAGCAAATTAAATGTATCAATTTTGGTATTAAGATCTTTCAACTAGTCAGAGTACAACCCTTTACCTGAGGTTGAACCCGGGGCCGAACCCGAGGCCAAACCCGATCTCGATCTTTGAAGCCGTTTTTTTGGCGTGTCTCTACCGAGTGGGCGGGAAGGAGAATCATCAAAATCATCCAGATTAAGATCAAACTCTTGATCACGAGCATCAGACTTAGCTTGGGACGAGGGTGTTCTTGCCTTTTTTTTTATGAGGTTGACTCGCTAGCAGGAGGGACGGTCGCCCATTTCAAAGCGCACCTACATAAATCCCAACAATGCATGTACTTGAAGTCGTTCTTCTTGTTCTCTCTGTATGCTAGCAAAGCATTCTTGACAAAGTCAACCTCGGTTTCACCGCTTCTTGGTGCGTTCTTCGCCTTATGGAAACAAGCGTTGAACGCGATGACGTGTGTATTTATATCCTCCACTTCGACGAGATGCTATCATTTTCACGATACACCTCCCCCCTTTGCATTTGCGCATGAAATGTTTTCTTATCGAATCCCAAAAATCTTTTTTGTGTCGTGAATTCCCTATTCAAAAAACACAAATAATATTATTAACATTATAAAAAAAATTATAATAAAACTTAGAGTAAATTGCCATTTTAGTCCCTGAGTTTTGTCCAAATTTGCCATTTTGATCCAAATAGTTTTTTTTTTTGCATCTGGGTCCCTGACTTTTCACTTTTATTGCCATTTTGATCACTTTGCCTAACTCCATCTAAAAATCCAGTTACTCTTTTCAATTTAAACCTTTTTAGTTGCCATTTTGATCCAATTCTTAAAAATATATATATATATATATATATATATATATATAATATTAATAATGATTATTATTTTATTATATATAATAATCATATATACACATACATCTCTAAAAATCCAGTTACTCTTCATTCAAATCTCTGCAACCAAACCCTAGCACACAATGACACCATCTGCACTCTCTCTTACCTCCGGCGACCGGAGAGACTCCGACCGTTTTTCCGGCCACACCCCAACCACACCTACCCACCCCTCATCCCCGTTTCCCCTCAAACAAACGGCCGGCCACCGCGTTATGGTGGATGACGATGATGACGATGAGCGGTGATGATGATGACGACTATAATGATGATGATGATAGTGGTGGCCGACGGCGGCGTTGGCCGCCGGAGCCACGGCGACTGCAGTGGGGGTGGTTATCTGGTTCAGATTTCGGGAGTTGCTCGGTTCAGATTCTGGTGTTCGGGTCGGTCTTAGTTCATGTTCGGTTCCGGAACCAGTGGTGGTGGAAGGTGGTAGGTGTTGATGGTGGTAGGTGGAAGATGTACAGATAGAGAGAAAGAGAGAGATGTATGTGTACTGATGTATGTATGTTAGAGATGTATGTGTAAATATGATATATATTATTATATATAATAAAATAATAATCATTATTAATTAATATATATATATATATATATATTTTGTTTTTTTAAGAATTGGATCAAAATGGCAACTGAAAAGATTTAAATTGAAAATTCCCAAAATACCCTTGGTTATAACTGGATTTTTAGATGGAGTTAGGCAAAGTGATCAAAATGGCAATAAAAGGGAAAAGTCAGGGACCCAGATGCAAAAAAAAAACTATTTGGATCAAAATGGCAAATTTGGACAAAACTCAGGGACTAAAATGGCAATTTACTCTAAAACTTAAAACAATAATATAGTAAACATTAAATATGTTATATTAAAAAAATACCATGAATAGGATTTTGCGGTTCGTCGATCCAACATCTTGTCAAAGTAATTTCTTCTTGAACCGTCCATTTTATTTGTGTTCGTTGAGCGGCCGCTAATGTTTTCTCTTCATCGGTATTTTCTTGGCCGTTTTTGATGATGATCCACCAACGTCTTGCGGTTGAGTTTCGGGCACAGATTCGAGTTGGGATAGGGTATCTGGAATAGACGAGTCGTCGTATGGAAAATTTTGTGTATACACGGTTTCTATATACGATGTGATTCCAGCTAGATCAGGACACGGTGAGTATACTAAACCGTGTGGCGGTTGTTGTGGATGGCCGTGTGTAATGGGTATTTGTTGAGGAGGCGGCGGACGGTTTGGTGGTGGGCTAGAGTTCGGGTTTTCTTGGTATCCAAAGGGGTTGTTTGGGTCGTAGGCGCTGTTAAAAGGATGCATTGTAGGATGTTGTGGGTTGATTTTATAAAAAAATAAAGAGATATGGTAGAAGAATTAGAGAAGTGGTAAAAATTGTAAAAAATGGTGGGTATATATTGTTAAATATGTAAATAATTTTTTGAGTTAATTACTGTTTTCGTCCCTGTGGTTTGTCAAAAATCACTATTTCAGTCCATTAGTTTAAAAATTGCGATTTCAGTCCCTGTGGTTTCACTTTCGTAACCATTTCAGTCCACATCGTAACCATTTCAGTCCCTGTACTAACAGAATAAATGGATTGAAATAGTTACGAAAGTGAAACCACAGGGACTGAAATAGTTATGAAAGTGAAACCACAGGGACTAAAATCACAATTTTTAAACTAATGGACTGAAATAGTGATTTTTGACAAACCACAGGGACGAAAACAGTAATTAACTCTAATTTTTTTTTAAACTAGTCGTTTAGCAACGGCTACCCCCAACGACTACTTTGAACCAGCCATGTCACCCTGCGCCCTCCACCCACCCCACGCCAGGCTCAATCTTCACGCAAAGCGGGCAATGTCATGCCCAACGCTTAGCCGATGTGGTGTAGCCAACGTTAAATCCAATCCACCACCCCACACCCCATAGTCTTGTACGCCCCACTTGCCCACTCTTCCGGAAAAGTTACAAAAAAAGTTAATAAAGTGACCGTACCCAATATAGTTGGTACTGGTTCGGTTTGGTCCAGAGGACTTAGCGTATCGTGCGAACCAAACCCGTTTTCTGTAACTACTTGGATAACATGTCTACACTTTTCGGTAAATGCTTGAAAGCAAACGCAAATCACAAGTGTTGGAAACAATTGTATTTAACAAGTGAATACTTTTATCATACACTAGGTATATTCCAAGTGTTTAATATTAAAAAGTTAGTAATCAAAGATTTATTAATATTTTTTTAGTTAACCTTTAAAATTAAGAAACAGAATACAAAGAGATGGAATAAAAGAAGCGGAAAAAAAAATTCGTGCTTTACAGATTATGACACAAGATGCAACCAGTTATTATTTATCAGGTATAAATATAAACTTATACAAAACATCATATGCAAAACTTTATTGATATGCCAACAAATGTTTTTTGTAAGAGGTTAAAAACCATGAGAACTAAGAGCATCTCCAATAAGCTATTTTTTCATGTTTTTATATGTCTATGTGGCATATGTTCATGTTTTTCTTATTGTGGAACATGTTTTTTATACCCATTTTTTGGGTGGTGTTTTTCTTCAAGAACTAGAAAAAATGAGTAAATGATAGGACCCATGTACTTTTAATATATATAATATAGAGAGAGAGAATAAGTGGTGTAAATGTGTGGTTAAAAATTAAAAAGGTGGTGATGATGTTGCAATGTTTTTATGTGTTTTTGTGTTTTCTTATTGGGTGGGTTTTTGATGTTTTTGAAGGGGTGAGTGTTTTTCTGACCGGACATGTTTTTAGGTGTTTTTAGTGGGTCTTATTGTGGATGCTCTAAGAAATGCAGAATCTCTGCTGTTTACAAATCATCATCATCATATTGTTCTACTAAAGGTGGTGATTGGGGTTGTGTTTTTATCACCAACGGGTCAATTGATAAATTAATGAAAAAAAAGCTAAGGTAACTAGTTGAAAGCCGCTAGAACTTTAGAAGTGTATTTTTAATGCACAAAATCTGCAGAAACTTTTACTTAGTTAGATAAATTTACTATTGAAATGATATAATTTTGAGTAAATTACTTTTTAAGTCCCAGTATTTTAGTGGTTTTAACGCTTCGAGTCCCTAACCACGCATTTTATAATATTTTGAGTCCAACATTTTAGCACCTGTACTTTTGATTTTGGACTCAAGTGGTTAAAACCACTAAAACACAGGGACTCAAAACATTAAAAAATAAACGGTTAGGTACTTAAGGCGTTAAACTTTTTGATTTTTGACTTAAGTGATTATAACCACTAAAGCACTAGAACTCAAAAAGTAATTTAATCATGATTGGCACATTGAAAAAATTTTAATTAAATTTACTTATTATTGAAATTCTTATTTGGGTTTGCAACCCACCCTAATTTTGTTACAAAAAGGCAATATGTGACTGAAACAAGGGTAGAGTAACAAATATAGGGTTAGGATATAATAGAAATTTTTTTTGGCTAGGAGGCTATAAATTAATCTTAACCATTAATTGATTTAATCAAGGGCTAAGATTAAGTGACTGAAATTGAAGAGAAAAAAGAGGCGTGTGAGTTTGTGTAAGGGCATTCTAGTCAATACAGGACAATAGTTTCTTTCTCCTCCAATCCTCCACCCCCCCCCCCCATTTTTTAAACGTTAATAACTTTTTCATACAACATTATTTTTTTTATAAAAATTGCACCAAAAAAAGAGCGTTTTTTTATCTTTAAAACGAGTATACTATTGTTGTATTTTCGAAACCCAGTTGCGTAAAATGCAATGGATAAAAAACGTAAAAATATGATTTTTTTTTCTAAAACGCAATGCACAAAAAACACAAAGAAATGTTTTATTTATAAAACGCAATGGCCTAAAAACACAAAAGAAAGTGTTCTTTCTAAAACGCAATAGAATGAAAACACATAAAAATGTGTTTTACCTAAAACGCAATGGACTAAAAACACTTCAAAATGTGTTTTTCTAAAACGCAGTGACTAAAAACCACTTAAAAATGTTTTTTTTTTCTAAAACGCAATAGCTTAAAAACACAAAAGAAATTGTTCTTTCTAAAACACAATGGACTGAAAACACATAAAAATGTGTTTTACCTAAAACGCAATGGACTAAAAACACTTCAAAAATGTGTTTTTTTTAAAACACAATGACCAGAAAACACATAAAAATGACTTATTTCTAAAACGAAATGGCCTAAAAACACAAAAGAAAGTGTTCTTTCTAAAACGCAATGAACTGAAAACACGCAAAAAATGTATTTTTCCGTTGTGTTATAAAAAAACAATATACAAAAAAGACAATAAAATGTGTTTTTTCATTATATTATAACATTGCGTTTTACAAATACATAACTGAAAATGTTGAAATATTCAATAATTAGTAAAATTGCGTTTTACAAATACTTAAAATAATCAACCCTTAAAATTGTGTTTCACAAATACTTAAAAAAATCAATTTTGACCTGTACATTCATCCCCATCATCATCTTGATGTAATTATCATTTAACTATGGTCACCGTCAACATACTTTTTGCAAAAAAAAAAAACTTACAAAATGAAAACACAGCAAATTAGATAATGAAAAAGAAATTGTAAACTTACTTCAAGAGGGATATCGATTACTCCACCAAGGTCATAGCCAACAAATTCTTTGTATTTCAGCTCTGTTTTCACGGCTTTTTTTTAATTACGATGGTAATGCGGCAAGGCAAGAGGAGCTACGCCGCTTCCAGTGACGAAGGGGTAGTGGTGGAGTGGTGGTGGTGGTGGTGGTGATGATGATGGTGGTGGTGGTGGTGGTGTAGGGGTGAGATGAATAATAAAAGAGAAAGACGTGCCGGGTTTTTTTTTCTAGGGTTTCATGATACTAATTTGTGGTTTGACTAAAATACCATTTCCTTTTATTTTAAATTTTGCCACATGTCATAATTCTATTGCTTTTTATCCAAAATAAACTTCCTATTTGATCCTCTCCCAACAAATATATACACCTAAATTATTTTATTTAAAAATGGGTCGATTCGGGTTATCTTTCATTTCTAACGGAACAAACAAATCAATAGAGAAATTAGCTTAAAGAAAACAACTTGTATCGGTTGAACACATCAAAACTAATCCCAAGCGTAATGTAATGTAATAACCTTTGTAATAATAAGTGTTTGTTTTTATATATATTTTTTGGTACAAACAATGATTCAGGTCACCCTAAGGGGACCCGGGGCGGTCCAGTGAGAAACCCCATCACGCGTGGAACACCAAATCACACCGCCACCACTAGTTTTTATAACGCGTCAATTTCATAACGCGTCAAACACATCACGTGTGAATAATTGAAGAATGTGAGAGTTTATTGTTGGGTGTTGTGAGTGATGGACATTTCCACTAAAATTCATCACCAGTGATGGAATAAACCTCGATAACGTGATGGAAATTAATTGGATGTTGTGAGTGAGTGAGTGATGAGTGATGACCACCCGTATCCCCTAACTCATGCAACACAACAACCCTTTTAACTTGAACCCCATTTGACATGTTACCCAACCTGCCGCCCCCTGCCACCTCTAGCATTTACCATCATATATTTGTTGAAAGACTTTCTCATTTGTTACAAATGCTTTTGTTTGGTGGGGTGCAACAATAATTATCAATTTTGGACTTTCTAAATACCTGGGAACAATATGATTAAAAGCTCATTGGAGTGTAGAATAATCCACTCCTAGAAAATAAGTAAATAACATCATGATGTTGATGATTTCTTACCTCCATTGCGAACAGCCTGTAGCTGTAACATTCCAGTGCCACTGGGCCCAGAAACCGGAAAGACGTAAGAAACAGAGTGCCTTTTGTGAATCACTGCAAGTGATGCATTAGAAATTGGCTCCCCCTCGTTTATAAAATAACCATTGACGAATGATACAAACATATACAAGGCATAGCTGTCCATTGCAAATAGCGGGTGATAGCGACAAGCTACCTATATGCTACATAGAAAATAACAATAGATAGCGGGCGTTATTTTATAGATGGCGATACACTAGAAAAAAAATATAATTTTTTTATATGTATATCATATCAAAATAACCTGGTATATACATCATTTTAGATCTATATCTAACAAAAACCTAAAATCCAGCTATTTTATAGCCATATTTAATCGCTTATTTATATTTAAAAAAATAAAAATAAATACACTGAAATCTCGCTATTTGTGGCTACATACCCTGTAGCGACCTTCGACCTATATGTTATGCTATTCGCTATAGCGACCGCTATTGACAACTATGCCAATATGCTAGGTAGCGATAGCGATGAAAAACGTGCGCTGTTTCATGTTTAGCGATACAATAGAAGAAAATTCAAGAAATATTTTAGATGCATATTTTATCAAAAATAGCTAAAACATGCATCTAAATACGCTTCTTTCAATCGTAAAACAAAAAAAAAATATGCTCTTTTTCTATTGCTATTAATATTAGGTCATTTAATAAAAACTAATAAATATGATTACAAAAGCTATATTCGTAGAATTATAATTTATTCATCTTAATAAAGCAATTTAGGAAATTGTATGTACTAAAAATCTCAAAATACACTCACGAAAAACTTTCAACCCGTTTGACCCGTTTCCACTTCAGCTTAATTTTTCTATTTATGCTGATAGATATTCGAAAGAAAATTTAAATAGTTTCGTTGTGAAGCATGGATCAAGGTCATTAACTCTTCATAAACAATAACACATAAAGAGACTAGCCCTAATGATCTGTATGATCAATCTAACGAGTTTAATATCGAATCATTCTTCACATCCTTAACTGTACATCCATTAATCATAACCAGTATCTGTAGCAACAAGTTTTTATCATAATCACAAACAAATCAGCCCACTTATATCTGACTTGACTGAAAGCGCGTATAAAAAATAAGAACGAAAACGTATTATATTTGACTTGACTCATTACTGAGAAAACGTGAAAACGTAAACCAAGTAGGATTTATACTGAAACGTACTTAAAATAAGCCGCTAAAAATATTATTATTTTATATAGTAGGGAAATTTAAGGTAAGAAAATAATATTATTTTATATAGTAGGGAATATTAACAAAAGAGTAAAAATGTCTAAATGGTCCCTGAGTTTTGGAAGATCACTTGCAAACGCACACGGTCAAAGGAATAACCCTTTCACAAAGATGAGGATAACTTTACTATGCAGCAACGTATATGCACAGCGAGTACCGGCAGTTGGCTTGCCGTTTTGGATGAGGATAACAATTCTTTCACAAAGATCAACTTTGAGGACTTCACAACACACTATCGCCATTTTTCTTCTCCGAGTTTTGAGTATACATCTAGGCGAGCGATATACGTCGAGACTCTTGTATCACCAAATCCCTGATCGAATTCTTCAGTACAATCAATTGCCGCCCACCTTATGATGATGATGATGATGATGATGATGATGATGATGATGAGGGTGACTAGAAAACCCCTTGTTTCTTTTTTATGATTAACTAGCTTTTTATCCTACCGCGCGTTGCGGCGGATTCTTGAACGTTACAACGGTAGAGAACCGCTTTTGTTTTCGTTTCCGGGTTTACGTTTCCCCCTGAGTTTGCAGTACCTGCTTTTGCTTTCGTAATAAAACATGCTATGCTTTGCTATACTCTATAAAAATAAAAATGCATTTGCTATGATTACCTAAAAATTAAGTATTTAAATAATGATTCATCATTCCTTTTAAAATTTTCAAATGTTCCAATTTTCATTTTTTACAACTTTCGGTAATTCTTTTTAAAAAAAAGTTTCACCAAAACCAATATCATTTTTATGGTTTTAGATCTATTTGATTTGAAAATGGCAATATTTTTTGGGTTACACCATGTAGGTTTTATGTAATTAAACAATTATAAAAAATACTTATTTGTGTAGTCGTAGAAAGCGAGCTTTCCTAATTTGAACATCTCGACAAAACACACAAATTATCAGTTTCGGTAGGTTATTGAATATCATAATTTTATTGTTACTTCTTTTTTACCAACAAAACGAACATGTGTAGATAATGTTTTGGTTATGTTGCAATTTCCTTTTTTTGCTATAACATATGTCGATACCGTATTGAATCAAACCCACACACTTAACAGTCCTCGGCCATATTTCTTGAATCTTCACTAACCATAGCTTGTAAAAAAAATTAACGACACATCTCACCACATATGCCCTAAAAGGATTTGAACATACAACCCTTTAGTTGAGAAAAAAAAATCGTTGTAGAATATTCTATTTACATGTCCTTCATTAATTAAGGGTGAGGACAACATGAAGAACCTTCAATGTAGATTCCAGTCCAGTTTGTTTGAGTTGACTCAAGTGCACTTGATTCCTCCACTTGGTACTAAAGAAGCAATCAACTCCTATTTTTATGCAAGTATTCATTCTCATCATACGTCACTCCCTGTGTACAACCAAAAACAACAAATAAATAATCCAACCTTCCACCTAGTAATCCTTCCATCATTTAACCATCTTTCTATATCTTTAACACCACACAAAAAAAAATAAAAAAATAAAAAAAAAACTATATATTAAAACACAAGTAGAAATGAAAACATAATAAAATATTAAAACATTTCAATGAAAACTGACTTAATGTAAAGGTATTCATTAAACCAAACCCACCACATAAAATTTATTATTCAATACAAACCACTGATCTCCTACTCCTTGTGGGTCTCGATAACAACATCACTACTTGGATAAGTTTCCACCTGCTTCTGCAACATCTAAAGCTAAAACAAACTCATCTTTAGCCTCATTATACCTCCCAACAACATAATAACAATTACCAGTTCCAAAATGCGGTCTAAAATGAGTAGGCTGCAATTCACAAGTTATTTTAAAACATACCAAATCTTTGCCGGAGACAGACGGAGACCACCGGAAAACCCTTGAGCCGCCACCATCTTTACCATCTCCATCTTCATCTCTGTTTCGCCTTCGTCGCCACCGTCTTTACCTCTCCGCCTCTGTCTCGACTTCGAGTAACCACCTCATCACCGCTCTTCATCCCCGTGCATCTTAGGTTCCATGGGTGGTAGGTGAGCATTCGTAAGGCCGTTCGTCGGGAAACCGCCGTTGTCATCTCCCTCTCTTTTTCTCTGATTCGCCGGATACCCGCCATTGACATCTCCCTCTCTTTTTCTCTGATTTGTCAGTTGCTCTCTCAGTCTCTTTTGTAGGTGAAGGGCCTTGGACTGTTCATTTCTTTAGCTTTTAATATATGTATTTTTTATTTATGTATAATTGAGGCATGATATGTTGCCCACCGGTTTTTGGGGTGGTGGTACCCGGGTTTTGGGTAGTGGTTCGATAGTGGAAGGATGAATCAGTTTGGGGTGGCGGTACCCGGGTTTTGGGTAGTGGTTCGATAGTGGAAGGATGAATCAGCACATGGTAACTGCTCATTCAGTTTGTAAATTATCAGTATAGAATTGTTTGTTTGTAATGCTGGTAGTAGAGATGGGCAAAAAAACCGGTTCCTACCCGATTCCAGTGGACCCGACCCGGACCCGGTTCCGGTTCCTACCCGGCTAATAGTAGAACCGGTTCCGGGTTCAAAAAACCCGTAGGTTCCGACCCGGTTCCACATTTTATAAATAAAATCGGTTCCTACCCGGACCCTACCCGGACCCGGTGCGTACCCGAAACCCGGTTCCTACCCGGAACCGGTTCCGGGTATTAAAAAAAACCCGATATGCCCATCAATTGTCACATGAAGCATCATTAGCACAATAGTTGTTGGTCCAATAGAATTGGTATTAGTATCTTGAAATCGTTGAAAGTTATCAGTTTGCATGTGAAGTATAATGGTTGTCGGCCATTATATTTGTTTTTAATTCAGTATTCACGTGTTTTGTTTGAGTGTTTCAATACTGATTGTTTCAGCACATGTAATGTGAAATTGGAGGTCCAATCAGGGTGTATTGAGTATTTGGCCCATGTGCTTTAGTTAGAAAAGAAATCATAAACAGCCCACTAAATGCTTAAGGTTCAATAAACATTTCATTTGAATATTGTTGTCTGATAAAGCTTTGCCGACACTGATAGAGCATAAAGTTTGGTGAAGGAAATAGCTGCTCAACCAAAGTTGGTTGAAGAAGAAGCACTTAAACTCACAGCTGATCTCAACGGGAAAGTTACAAGGTTTGAGCAAATCATTGAGGATTTCAAACGGATGTTCATTACATGAGCTCCTGGAGAATCACTCAACAGTCTGCACCATATACTGAAGCAACAGAAGCCTTACAAGAATACGAACCACCTTCAGTTGGATTTAGCAAAGAGTCTTTGTAGATCCAGAAGAGCTTCTACAAATACAACTTGAAAAACTCAAGAGAAAACGAGTATATCATCTATGTAAATTGACAGCTTTTTGTATTGAAAAACTCAAAAAATCCGGTTTCAAACAATACCCGTACCCGGTTCCAAACAGGACCCGTACCCGGTTCCATTGTACCCGAAACCGGTTACGCCGGTTCTAAATATATTGACGTGTACCCGGGTTGTACCCGGAACCGGTTCCACAGAGAACCCGGTTCCACTCACTTGTATCCATACCCGGTTCCGGGTTGGAACCTGTTCCGGGTTTTAAGAATACCCGATTATGCCCATCTCTAGCTGGTAGTAGACTTGTGTAATGGTACTACTTGTCTATGTAGCTTGGTTTGATTAATTCCTAAACATATATTGATATTTGAAACTGTTTAAATGATATAACAATAATAATAAGCTAATACGTTTTAGATTACAACTTACCGCAATAACTATGTCTCAGACAACAATTCCTAATATCATAAGATAAATGAAGATCCTTTTATTGTTTTTCTACTTTTGATTGTGCATCGGATTTTATTTCAAGAAATATGAAATCAAATGGGCTTCATCAGTGTCAAAAGCCCAACCCGTTGAGTAGTGAACCTGACTCTGGACCATGGTCCCTTGGTGGTTGAATCATGTGTGCACCAGTATGAGGATTTGCATAGTACTCATGGGCCAAGGTCTGGTTTCTTGAGAGAGAGAGAGAGAGAGCACAATCAGAATCTTGAACTCCATTAAAAAACATACTCCAGGTCCAGGTGTCACATTTGGATTGATGTAAGATGGCAGGTTGTCCAAGTTGCTCTGTCGTGGAAGTGGCGGCAGTTTTGTGGTGCCTAGGTGGTGCACTTGTGGTAGACCAGTGAACTCTCCTCCCTCTTGAGCATGATGAAAAGTCCATCACAAACCCTCCTGAATTGCAATTGTTTGTTGTCACAAAACCAAGAAAAAGAGAGCTTTGACTTTTGCAGGTCAATGGACCATGTTTCGTTTTTCTTTTTTTGTAGTAAGAAAATATGATTTCTAGATAGAAAAATATTGACATCTAGATAGAACAGTACATACAGGAAGACATTGAAGAGTCATGTCATAAATATAAACAACAATGAGGCTGAACTCAAAAGCCTAAATTTTAAAAAAAAAAGTACATTTCAAAAAAGGTTTTGTCCATTTCATCCATCAACACAGTTTGACTTTTGAGGTCAACTGTGTAGGCCATTTCAATCTCAAAACTACATGAAATCAAGAACTTTCCAGGTTTCTTTTATGCAATGTCTTTGGTCAATTAAATACAAAAACGACATAGTTTTAACCTTAAGATGACAAAACTTTTCTAAGTTGTGAATAGAATCTGAGAGCTGCATCCCTTAGAGATAATACCAAAACACTAGCAATATTGCACAAAAATTTATAACATACATATTATGTCAACATGTAAATTTCGGCAAAAGTCACAACATTTATTTTCTATTTTCTGTAGCTCATTTTCAGACAATTGAAGAACTTCTGATCTCAAAAGTCTGAAAATTACATTTTTTTTAATCGTGTTTGGTCAATTCATTCAAAAAAAAAGGCACTGTTTCACTTTTAAGGTTATGCCTTTTAAGTGTTAACTACATGTAGAAAAAACATTTCTCTAACAATTAAAACTTAAAAATACATGATTTGAGTTGGATTCCATCCATCTGTAGGGCTGCAAACGAATCGAACAACCTTGTTCGTGTTCGGGGCATACATTTGTTCACGAGTTCATGAACGCTTACCGTACGAGATTTTATGTTTGTATTTGTTTAAATGAACTTGTTCGTGTTCGTTTGTTAATTTAGGTACCAAACACAAACGAACGTTTATGAATGCATACAAACACAAACGACTTTTCATGAACACACACGGACACAAACAAGTGTTCATGAACATAGACCAACACAAACGAACGCAAGCAAACGTTAATGAACACAAACAAATGCTTCGGGTTTGTAGTTTCATTTGTTTATTTGTGTGGGATCTTCTTGGGTAATAAAATATGAAATAAATAAAAATAATGGAATATCAATATATATATATATGTATATATAGGGTAGGGTTATATAGTGAACACTAGTGTATTTGTGAACTAAGTGAACAAATCATGGCCATTGATTTATATCATCAAATCGTAAAATACACTAGTGTATTTCATCATCAAATCCTGATTAAATCCTGACAATTGATTTACACTTGTGTATTGATAATCAAGGGCTTGGATTAGTTCACACAGTTCACTATCAAGGGGGTTGTTCACAAATGAACCTAACCCTATATATAGGTAGAGGATCATGTAAAAAAAGCTTAAAGTGTGAGAAATATTGTGGAGATGACATGTGACCTTAATCTAAATTAATTCAAAAGGGCAAACAAGCAATTTTCTCATTCATTCAATTAATTGATAACCTTCCATAACTGCCACCATTTATTATAGGAATACTAATGTTATATAGTGTTATAGTGTTATATATTTCTGTAACAGGTCTATGATGGATGTATAGTGTTATATGGTGTTATACAGAATGTGTTCTTGGTATAGTGTTTTAAACCTGTATTTTCACATGGTGTTTTAGACCTCCATTTCCAGAATGTGTTCTTAGTATAATGTTCATAGTATGGTTATTGTACATGGTATTTTAAACCCATATGCATGGTGTTTTACATCTGCATGCTAGTAGATATTCCAGATTCCATATGTTAAAACACCATGGTGTTTTAAACCTACATTCCAGCAAATGTTTTTCGCATGTTCATCGTATAGTGTTTTACACCTGCATTCCAGTATGTGTTTAAAACACCACGCTTTGAATCACAATACAATTAAAACACCACTGTATGAACATAGACAAAACATCATGGACTAAACATCTGATAGAAACATATTTTTTTTTCTCTATATAAGTATGGCAATATGGTACTCATATTAAAGATAAAAAAACGCTAGTTATTATGGTGTAAGAAAGATTTTTTTTTTGTCATTTTGATGTCTGTCGTTAGTGACATGCAAAAACCGAAATAAACTAGGTAGCTAGAGTAAGTCGGATATCGAACCAGAGGAGGATTGTGGAAAGTGTCCAATGAAAAGTATTAATTAACTACTACAGAATTGAAAAATCAGTTTGTTTGATTATGAGAATTATCTAAATTAACAAATAAAAACTAAGAAAAAGGTTGAGTTGTAATAAACAATGATAAGGAGAGGTGATCACTCCGGGATTCAGATTCTGTAATTACTAATAACCTAGTTCTGATTTTATTGGATGCTATTGATTGAATAGTAAACCTGTCACATCTACCAATTACCTATGCAGTTCAAAATCTTAATATTAATTGATCAGATAAATATTAAAACAAACATTCATAGGAATCATTCAATCAACAAAAGCATAATTGGATTCAAAACATAATTATAACTCTGACTGTCACTCAGGATTTGTCTGTCACACAAATAATATAATCATGTAAATAGTCGGCTGTCACCCGACTACAAATCCAAATCCCAATAAACACAGAAACTAGAATTAAAAGGGTCTCACAAGAATCATTCACCCAAAGTGTCCACAAGAAATTTAGCCGTTCATCTCGTTCGGTTGATCTTCGTCTGCCTGTTTACGTGTGGGAGTCCCCTCCTGCCGTCCAAGATAATGATCTTTTATTATATTCCTAGAAGTCTACGTATGGGCTGCATCCCATTCTTCTCACATCTACGGCCCACTATGAATGCTTTTATGTTGGCGGCCCAATGATCCTAAGTCCCCAAATCACAAAGTGGTTGTCAGCCTATGTCTTCACGTGATCCTAGCCTGCTCCAGCCACATGAATATATGGCCCATGTTCTATAGGCATGATGTGATATTATATTACTTTGTGAGTTAATTAAAATAGTCCCTTCCACATGTGCTGATGTCACAAGTCAAGTCCCCCATGCTTATGATGTTGTTGACTTTCTTTAATAACCCTCCTAGAAGTGCACGTGTATTTCATCATGATGATGTCCAATCAATTGAGCAGCCAAAAGTGTGATAATATGCTCACCAAAGGCTTCACGTGTAATATATATATTGAGAAGTCAGCCGCCACTCAAAAGTCGACCCACATTAATTCATGTTCAAGCCCAATTCTGTTGTATGCGTGTATCCAAGCCGTTGAAACCCATTAAAACCTCGACATAGAAACCCATGTGTTGCCTTGTCTTTTGTACCGTAATCTACGTAACCAAACCGTAGGCTACGTATTTCATCTTCTCCATTTTCTGATTCTTATTTCTCAATTGGCCGTAAGCTTACACATGTGACCGTACATCTCATGACTTCATATATCTATTTCAACTTTCAATTAATGACCAGAAGGCCCCAAAACTTCGTTCGTTCATGTTTCTCGCACCTTTAAATTAACTCTTGGCCCGAACAAGTCCCGTTTAACGTGATTTCTCTTTAATAATCATTTGTGCTTGTTCCGTTTCATCACTACGCTCACTAACTTTGCCGTATTACGCGGTTAACCTGTAAAAGCACAAACTTACGTAGTCAACATATTCAAAGCGTATAATCAACTAAACGGCCATAAACATGTAATATAACACACTTTAACATCCGGGTTTTACACACTCCATCACATCCCCACACTTAACCTTGATTGTCCTCAAGCAACCATTACAAACATTACTCACCTTATTAACAAATCACTATTAAATCCCGTACCGAATCAACAATTTAAGGTCCCAAGTCATACCCGTCCCATAGACTGACACAATCGAGATTGACAATCTGACAAATAAGTGATACGCAGTTAAAACAATTTAAGACTTGCCTAACTAAAACTAACATGCTTATATTACTACACACATGCCACACGCCCCTCACAATAATCACTCATCTCGGCTCAATCAAGACTAGCGTGTAATGTGCTAGTATATATTTCACTCAAAACCAAATACGCTACCTTGTAATCATAAGCTTGTATAGCAATCACACCTCCACTGTATCAACTAACGTAGCACATATCAAAAGGACTTTTGGGTTTTGGGTTAAGGGTAAAAGTAGGGATATATTTTTGGCTTTTTGTATTTATATGGCGAACACAATGAATATACCAAACCATGACAACTTTATTCACAATAACTACTAACTTTGGGTTAATTTCGACCCATTTATTCAACACGAACATAACAATGATTTTTTTTCTTTTCCTTTCTTTTTTTCTTTTTTTTTTTCATTTCATTTTTTCATTTTTTTTTTCAACAAATATCTAACACATAATTGTCATTCATGGTTGGTAGTCAAACGGGTCAAACAAGGTATAACAAACGAAAGGTATAAGGCTCAACATGGTTAACTAAGGTGGATGGATAAACAATCAACATATAGAACAAAGAATGGATCCTAATGCCTTTATCATTTATGTGTATACGCTAAACCACAGTCTCAGCACGTATCAAACTACACAAGTTCTAACACAAAGCAACATATGGCCTACACTCAACAATTGAACATTTATTGTAATTCAACTAACAACTAAGTAGGCTCAAATATCTCACCGAATAAAAGGAATAAGGGTTACCGACACGTAGCATGTGTAATTCCTAAAGCATGTTACCCCTAGTTAGGCATCTCTTTTTAACTCTTCTCTAAAACAACTGTCAGATATACTCTCATGAAACTTAAAGGGACAACCATGACTAGGGATCTAATTTAGTTTAATATCAGCAAGGAACCTTTAAGCAAATGAAAATGTCGGTTTTCATGCAGTTCAAGCATACTTGAGACAAAAAATTTTAAAAATTTTCAATTTTTTCCAAATTCAACCCTTTAAGCATTTCAGATCAATAATCATACCAACCCTCTCTCGAGTTACCGCATCCCCACACTTGGGATACATTGTCCCCAATGTATGGTGCAATTTAGAATCCGAACTCGAGAGATACCACCTCACAAACCATGAACGGCTAACAACTAGACGACTCGACACATAAAACCACTCCCAACACAAAGACTCACACCACCAAAAACACAAAACAAATAAAATAAAGGATAGAGAGACACATTGACCTGATCAGTAAATCAGCAAGTGTCTGTGGCGGTGCAGCTGCTGTGATCAGACAGGGACGCAAACTCCTCTTGGATTCTCTGACATCTAATCGGGGATGTTGCCAAACATCCCCACACTTGATTCCTTGCATCCGCGGGAATTAAACGTAGTAACCTGCCAAAACAGAACCAACACCAACACCAAAACAAAACAAAACAAAACAAAACAAAACAAAACAAAACAAAACAAAACAAAACAAAAGAACAAATACAATACAATACTCTACATCCTCGGGCTGCCTCCCGAGAGCGCTAAGTTTAAAGGTCTTCAGCCAGACCGTACCTGATTTCCGCTACGGTGGTCTTAGTGCACACTTACCCAAAACATTTCCAACATATGCCCGGAAATTTACATGCCATCTCCATAAGCTCGTCAGTATAATTGGCATGTTCAGACTCCACCTGCGGGTTTCACTAATCCACTTCACGAGATATACCTTGATGTCTTGTTGTTTCACCCTTCTCGTCTTCTTCCTCGAACCCTCTTCCCCACACTTGTTAATTGGAATGATTGATATGGGAAAAGGTTCGGTACACATATTCATCTCATCAGACTGTTCTGCCTCATCATCTTCACCCACCATCTGATCCACCAGTGACTCTTCATCAGATAAAGGATTCATTGGTGTGGTATTATCCTCCACAACCTCCTCCTCCATGTGAGAATAATCGCTAATATCATCAGGTAATGGCGAGAGACGCTCTTCTATTTCTATCTTCATTTTTAACTTCTGACACTTGGAAATTAGGCAGCTGATTCGATCTTCATCGGAAAGGTTGGGTGCTGATAAATACTGCTCGAGTTTGGACAAACTCGCTTCCAACATAGCAAGCTTTTTCTCCTCCTCGTTCTGATAAGTATAGACACCCTCAGGCTCAGGATATTCCTCGGGATGATACTGTCGGTATCCCTGATACGGTGTTGAGATGTACGCATCCATCATTTTTTTATTCCAGTACTCTGGATTTTGCAAATACACTGCACACACATCATCATAAACAGAAGTATGATTACGACCGCAACAGAAACATTTTCCATCCATCCTTGGCTCATAATAAGCATCCTCGTCCCGATCCCATCCATCAGAGTAATAACCATCCTCCACCGTTGTATCAGAATCATAGAAATATAGTGGAGGGGAAGGATTATCATAGCAAGGCATCGGTGGTTCTTCCAATTTCGCTCTTTCCCGTCTAAATCGGGCCTCGCGGCAACCGATACACGGGTGAAGTGGTTCCCCGCACAAAATGCATGTAGAAGAGCCGCAAAATATAGTAAGATCTGTCATCCTGCACAAACACAGCTCAACTACCCATGTAAATCACGAACAAATAAAATAACAAAATAAAAACAAAAATTCTTTTAGGGTTTTTTTTTTTTAACTAAAACTTAACACTAAACACTTTGCGCACGCCTCCCCGGCAACGGCGCCATTTTGATAGACTGTCGTCGGGTCTATGCAAAAACCTAAAATTACCTATAGACAGGGTAAGTCAGGTATCGAATCCAGAGGAGCATGTGGTCAGTGTAATACCATTTAACTAATCTAAACTTACTTTATGAAATTTACTAGTTTTTATATTTTTGTAATTTTTATGAATAAGTATTGTGAAAATGAGAAAACAATGATAGGAACGTGACCACTCCGGGATTCAGATTCTGTAAACACCTAATAATCTAATTATTGTTTATTTGGATGCCACTGATTAAATGGTAAATCTGTCACATAAACCAATTACTTATACAAGATCCTAGCATAATACCAATTGATAAGAGAGATATTAACCGCAAGCATAAATAATTATTCAATCAGCAAAGGCACAATTAGATTCAACATAAATACGTCTCTGGTTATCACCAGGATTTGTCTGTCACACAAATTGTATATATGTAAATGCAATTCGGTTAACACCTAATTACAATCTAATTCTCAAACAAACATAACTAAATTAAAAGTGAAATACAAGAATCATCACCCGGGGTGTTCACTGGAGGGTTAACCGATCATGGCACTCGTTAAAGTCTCCAATCTTCCGAGAACTTCCCCCATCTCCTTCACCAGGCTCTCCAAAATCCCCCCACAAGTGAGTGTAGAAAGTCGTGTGTAACCGAAAAAACCCCTCATGAGACATCTTAAAACTCCATAAAAAACCATTCAATTCGATAAGTTACATATCCCCACTATTGCCGTCGATGATGATCATATATTAATGTTTTGATAATTGTTTGTGGGACTTTTGTTTTTACCTGCCAAGTCCACGTGACACCTTAATGTATATATGTATATATTGTTTTGTGCCATATGTTGGCTGCCTCAAAAGTCTTGTGTTAATTGTTTCTTGTGTCCACTTATGCGGCCCAATCAAACCAGCCGCCCAAGATGATTATCGGCTCCATAAGGCTCCTTAGATTGGCCCATATGCCTTAATGATGTCTGATATTTTTCACAAAGCCCAAGAGACCCCCACTTATTTTCTGTTCACATGAGCCCAAGAAGTCAACAAGAGTCCACCGCCAAAAAGTCCAATCTCTCCTTTGTCTCCAAAGCCATGTGCGAGATGATGATGATGTTTTGAGATTGTTGACTTCATGTTGTTGCCGTCAATGTGACAATGATGTTGATAAATAAAAGCTGCCAAAAACATGTGCCTAGAAAATAATCATCATATGAGTGCTCCCCAATGATGTATTGCAAAATACATACTTTTATCGTGTATAGTTTGTACGTTCTTTCGTTATTTTTAGTTTAGTTTTATTTAGAATTACGTACTATTGATGGAAGTTCGTTTTTCCAGGTCTTGATACGATAATTGGCTGAAAATTGAGTGGAAACGAGCTTGACGCTGAAATCGTATGCATTGGAATGAGTCACAAAGAGTTAGAATTATTTTTGAGGAGTTTTTGGATGTTAAAGCTGAATTTCGGAGGCAACCTTCTGTGAAAAATGGCCAGTCGCGTAGCGCTAGCATAAGAGGTTGATCAGTCGCGCTACGCTACAACATGAAACAAGAATTGCTGATTTTGGAGGCGCTCGCGTAGCGCGAGCGTGAAAGGCAGACCCGTCGCGCTACGCGACGGGTAGGAATATCGCGAATTATTTGTTAGCTGATAGGGTTTACTATTTAATGAATTTTTAACATTAGAAAAACCCTAGTTACGAACTAATTGAGATTAGAGGCGATTTTGGAGCCGTCTGGAAGCTGAATCGAAGATCTTGAAGGCGCGGAATCATTGGATCAAGTTCAGGACGAAGAATCGAAGATTTCTCGGGTTTTCCAATCCCTTGTTTTGTTGATTTCTTTCTTGAAACTTGTTACCATGAATTCTAGTTTGATTAACTTTGATTTGTTTTCGTTTATTGACATGCTTGGCTAAACCTTTAAACTACCTAGACGAGATGAATGTTTGATTTAAAGTTTGGATTTTTAATGGTTTTTATTGTTTGCGTATGGATTGATTTCTGAAAGTAAAGTGTTTTAGGATTTCTGATTTGGTGTACATGCATGCTTGATGATTGTTTTACTACTGTTTATTGCTTCGCTTGAATCTTGGTGACGGTCTTTATCACGGAATAGAATCAGGCTAGGGTTTTAGGTTTTGGTGAGTGTCTATATCACATAATAAACTTTTGATCCTTTAGGGTGAAAATTGCATAAGTAACCTTAGAAGTAATGATCAGTAATTTAATAAAATCAAGTGTTCTGCTTAACTTGTCGCTGAGAGGCTCGAGTTAGTTATTAGGTCGCGGTGCAATATATATCTAAGAGAGGTTTTGAGAGAAGTCGATCTTATTTCCCTAATTGCATTTGTGTCTAGTAAACCAAGTCAGAACCTAGAATTGCCTTAGATTATCGCGCTGAGAGGTAGATAGTCATATTAGGGCACTTTTAGAATCGTTAGAGGACTGAGAGGAAGTCTAACAGTCGGTAATCATAACAGCTTTGTAGGGTTTCCTAGGTTTCTTCCTGAGAAGGGTCGGGAAGTCTTAGCATAGAAATACCTTAAGGTTTAGTATCTTACGATCCCGGCTCCATACAACTTTAATACCATTAGAAGTCCATTCCTAGTCAAACTGGATTCGAGTCTAGGTAGTCCTTAATCTCATCTGAATACAAACCTCAGTTTTCGTTCGTGTCTTAGTCTAAGTCTAGTTAATTAATTTAGTTAACATAGATTTCCTAGATTTTCAGTAACCCCCCCCCCCCCCAAAACAATCAAATAAGTTTAAGTCGCGTCAGTCAGTGTCTATTAGAGTCTAGTTTACGTAATACATAGAGTCTTTGGGTTCGATACTCGGACTTGCTAGGTTATACTGCATTGATCGGTACACTTGCCGATTGTGTGGTTTAGGTTTAAAGAGTCTTAGTTATAAATTTAAAGCTTTTCGTGTCTAGTTTAGAGAGTCTAATTTAGTTCATATTTTATAGTTCGTTTTGCACACATCAAGTTTTTGGCGCCGTTGCCGGGGACTCTTGGCAATTGCGTTCATTAGCTTTGATAGACTTAATTGACATCGTACGTGCTACTTGCTTTTGTATATTGAGTCATAGGAGTCTAATTTTCTGTGTATTTTATTTTTGTTGATTCTTGTAAATATGTGTGAAATTTGTGGAGGACCTCATTTTACTGTTAAGTGCCCACAATTTGAGGGGTCCTCTGCACCATGTTACACTAACCCTTTTGTGCAGTCATAATCATATTTTTCACAGGGGTATTCTTTGAATTTTTATGATAATCAGCCTTATTACGATGATCCATATCAGCAGCCACAAGATAACGAGGGTCAGTCTTATGATCAATATTCTGGTAGCAACTATGATGGGGGTGATGCTGCTGCTTGGGGCAGGTTAGAGGAGTTGTTTGTTCAATTAGTTGCCCAAAAAGCCAATACCCAGAAAATCCTAGCAGAGCAAGATAATATTATGAGAAATCAACAGTCTGCTCTATTAGATCTTAAACGTACAGTAGATGACATGGCTAGGAGATTGGAAGAAGAGGAACAAGTGCAAAAAGTCCAACCAGAACAGCCAACGACTGGCTATACATATGATGCGGACGGTAACTATCTCGGTTACATGCTTTCTACTGGGGAATTAATCCCAACATTTCCAGAACTGGGGAAAGAGCTGCCATATGAAGATTGGTTAGATGAAGAGATCACTTCAGTCACGGAGACGAAAATGGACGCTGAAGTCCCACCTCCGGTTCCACAGGTTCCAATCATTAATTACTGGAGTGACTCCGATGATGAAAAAGATGAAGAAGAGTGGGCTGCTTATCAAAGGTCGTTAGTGAAGACAGAAGTGACTGAAGAGGAATTAGAATTAGGTGATTCTTTGGAGAGTATGTTTGATGATGAGGTAGAAATTAAGTGTGGGGATCTTCCCAAGGAAGTAGACCAAGTGGTGGAAGAGGAAGAACACCACAGCTGGCCCGTGGTACTTATAATAAATGAAACTGAAAAATCAAAACCACGGGAGAAGGCAAGGAAAAGAAAAATAAAGAACCGGGATTGGTTGCGGGTCAAAAGATGGTACAAGGAGGAGAGGAATGAGCCTTTTAAGCAAGACCAATCTTCTCATTACATGCCACGCATCCGGTTCATGCCAGGTAAATTTAAATTCTGGTGGTCTGACCCGTTTCTAATTTTTAAATTCTTTTATAATTCCACCGTTAAATTTTTATATGTTTATGAGAAACGGGTGGAATTGAACGGGTTAGATAGGGTTCAAATCAAAGAAAAACCTCCTGATTAAGTTCAAGTGTGGGGAGGTTTTGTAGAGTTTGTTAAATTTTCTTTATTCGTTGGATTTTCGGTAGTTTGTAGAGTTTGTATATTGAGTCGTTTATTTTGTACCATGAGTCTAAATTAGTAGTTTTTGAGTCTTTTCGTTTCTAGAGTCGGTACTGCGTTGGGTTTTGTTTTGTTTTGATTGTGCAGGTTTGGATTGTACCACCCGTACCCAATTGCCATTCGGGTGATTCTGGACTTGCTATTTTGATAAACTCAAGCAGGCTAGGCAACGATCGCGAATGCAATGCTATACGATCGTTCGGGGGATTCAAGATTCGTACGGCTGGCACTGACTTTTGTCCTAACCAGCTAAGTCGTTTCCCTTTTGTTGTTGTTGTATATTTTATTTATTTTCGTTCGCAGTTTCTTTTCGTAGGTAGTTGTTGAGTCGTATTTTCGTTCTTGCATTAGGGACAATGCAATCTCTAAGTGTGGGGATGGGATACTTGTAAATATTTGAGTCATAAATATGAAAAACACAAAAAAATTAAAAAAATTTGAAAAATCCAAAAAAATTGAAAAATCAGAAAATGTCTTTCGAATAAAAAAGAAGTTTGCAAATTAAACGGAAAATGATAGAAAAGGTGTTTTATTGCTTGGATTGAATAATAATAATATGAGATGATAATAAATCGAGCTTGCGTCTAGTTAGGGATATGTGGATAGGCCCGGGTTTGGTTTTAAGTCCCTTTGATCTAAAATACCTTAAATTGTCGGTCCGCTAGTGGGTTCTCGCCTGGGAAATACGGGAAATTAAAACTGCCAATAATAGTATAAGGGGCACCGTTATAAGTTAAAATTGTTAGAGTTTGTGATCATGCGAGAGAAAAAAAAATAGAAAAAAAAATAGAATAAAGTGAGCTAGAAACTAAATGAAAGTAACACAGGCCTACGTATTCCGAGTTGGGGATAGCGACTCTACAGCCGGTTTGCCTCTGGGATGTGTGAAATCGATTTGCCGAATAAAAGTACCGAAACCTATGTAATCTGTGATTGGGGATAGCGACTCTACAGTCGGAATACCGCTGGGTTAAGGGAAAGCATCGTCTAGTCTCACGAATTCGAAAAAAAAAAAAGCAAGAAAAAGAAAAAAAAATGAAAAAAAATTGATTGTTTACTCTCTTGGTTTTGATATAAAACGGTTAGGAATTGGTCAATTGATCGTTCTTTTAGTCCTATAAGCTTGAGGTGGGAGTAGATGGACCGTAGATTCTAGTGTGAGACCCTAGGTGGATTGACCGCACTTAAATTAAATTCACATGATAAGGGCTTAGGATTAGATTCGGGTTTAAGAGGATCAGTATATTCGCAATCGCAGCTAACGCAAGCATTGGTTTTAATAAAATATAAATAATTTTTGATCCAAGTAATGAATTATCTCTGATTCCGTTGCACAATTCTTTTTCGGGGACGAAAAAAGGGTAAGTGTGGGGATATTTGATGTATTGCAAAATACATACTTTTATCGTGTATAGTTTGTACGTTCTTTCGTTATTTTTAGTTTAGTTTTATTTAGAATTACGTACTATTGATGGAAGTTCGTTTTTCCAGGTCTTAATACGATAATTGGCTGAAAATTGAGTGGAAACGAGCTTGACGCTGAAATCGTATGCATTGGAATGGGTCACAAAGAGTTAGAATTATTTTTGAGGAGTTTTTGGATGTTAAAGCTGAATTTCGGAGGCAACCTTCTGTGAAAAATGGCCAGTCGCGTAGCGCTAGCATAAGAGGTTGATCAGTCGCGCTACGCTACAACATGAAACAAGAATTGCTGATTTTGGAGGCGCTCGCGTAGCGCGAGCGTGAAAGGCAGACCCGTCGCGCTACGCGACGGGTAGGAATATCGCGAATTATTTGTTAGCTGATAGGGTTTACTATTTAATGAATTTTTAACATTAGAAAAACCCTAGTTATGAACTAATTGAGATTAGAGGCGATTTTGGAGCCGTCTGGAAGCTGAATCGAAGATCTTGAAGGCGCGGAATCATTGGATCAAGTTCAGGACGAAGAATCGAAGATTTCTCGGGTTTTCCAATCCCTTGTTTTGTTGATTTCTTTCTTGAAACTTGTTACCATGAATTCTAGTTTGATTAACTTTGATTTGTTTTCGTTTATTGACATGCTTGGCTAAACCTTTAAACTACCTAGACGAGATGAATGTTTGATTTAAAGTTTGGATTTTTAATGGTTTTTATTGTTTGCGTATGGATTGATTTCTGAAAGTAAAGTGTTTTAGGATTTCTGATTTGGTGTACATGCATGCTTGATGATTGTTTTACTACTGTTTATTGCTTCGCTTGAATCTTGGTGACGGTCTTTATCACGGAATAGAATCAGGCTAGGGTTTTAGGTTTTGGTGAGTGTCTATATCACATAATAAACTTTTGATCCTTTAGGGTGAAAATTGCATAAGTAACCTTAGAAGTAATGATCAGTAATTTAATAAAATCAAGTGTTCTGCTTAACTTGTCGCTGAGAGGCTCGAGTTAGTTATTAGGTCGCGGTGCAATATATATCTAAGAGAGGTTTTGAGAGAAGTCGATCTTATTTCCCTAATTGCATTTGTGTCTAGTAAACCAAGTCAGAACCTAGAATTGCCTTAGATTATCGCGCTGAGAGGTAGATAGTCATATTAGGGCACTTTTAGAATCGTTAGAGGACTGAGAGGAAGTCTAACAGTCGGTAATCATAACAGCTTTGTAGGGTTTCCTAGGTTTCTTCCTGAGAAGGGTCGGGAAGTCTTAGCATAGAAATACCTTAAGGTTTAGTATCTTACGATCCCGGCTCCATACAACTTTAATACCATTAGAAGTCCATTCCTAGTCAAACTGGATTCGAGTCTAGGTAGTCCTTAATCTCATCTGAATACAAACCTCAGTTTTCGTTCGTGTCTTAGTCTAAGTCTAGTTAATTAATTTAGTTAACATAGATTTCCTAGATTTTCAGTAACCCCCCCCCCCCCCCAAAACAATCAAATAAGTTTAAGTCGCGTCAGTCAGTGTCTATTAGAGTCTAGTTTACGTAATACATAGAGTCTTTGGGTTCGATACTCGGACTTGCTAGGTTATACTGCATTGATCGGTACACTTGCCGATTGTGTGGTTTAGGTTTAAAGAGTCTTAGTTATAAATTTAAAGTTTTTCGTGTCTAGTTTAGAGAGTCTAATTTAGTTCATATTTTATAGTTCGTTTTGCACACATCACCCAAATCAACGTATAAATAGGCATGATGATGTCTTCTTTCAATTAATACTCTCCATGTCCTCCTATGTTTGCCTAAGTAGTCTGCCACCCCACTTAAACATATTAAAATGCCTTCCTTGACTTTAATAGATTTATATCTCTTGCACGTTAAAGATGGTTTATGATCCGAACACATCCCGAACATCACCGTTTGTTGCATTTATCAACCTCGAACGATCCACTTCACCTCTAACCCCTTTAATTTAATCGAATTCAGCGATTTGCCTGTAAAACACACGAACACTCGTAGTTACTAAGTTCAAGCAAATAACCAAGTAAAGCATGGAATTTTAATCTTTTTAAACCATTTAAGGGTTGTCCAACGGACCACCCGTCATGAGAAGGGTAAGAAAGAATCTAAACCATTAGATTTTTAATCTAATGGTTGAGATCTTGATGGCAATCTTGTAAATAGTGTAACAATTAAAATAAATATTTTTTTAGATTAAGGGTATAAAGGTAAAATTAACATTTTTAAATTTAGAAAGTCACATGCAATCCACATGCAAATTCCCCACATCTTTTTTAAACGTCAATAATTTTTTACACGTAACTCGTTTTTTTTTTTAAATTACACCTTAATAACGAGTATTTTTTAATCTTTAATATGAGTATCATATTGCTATACTTATATAGAGAAAAAAATTACGTTTCAACCGAAATGTTTTAGTTCATGGTGTTTTGTCTATATTGTTTTAATTGTATAGTGATTCAATGCGTTGTGTTTTACAGTAAAACACCATGCACGTATATAAGACACCATAACATTGCAAATAACATTAAATTCAGCAAACTGCTTACCGTAAAACACCATGAACGTAAATAAGACACCATAACATTGCAAATACCATTGAATTCAGCAAACTACATTTTTTTATACAGAAACACCATGAAACTAAAATAAAATCATAGAAAACAAGACACCATAGAAGTATACAAAGACACCATTCCATTAGCAATAAAAGAAATATCATTAAATTCAACAAGCTAACCTTTTCCTTTTACAAGACATCATAATCTGTTTGAATTCCTAAAATAAAACACTATTGAAAACAAGACTGAAAGATTGAATGTAAATCTTATTTGCAATGTTATGGTGTCTTATATACGTTCATGGTATTTTAACTGTAAACACAACGCCCTGAATCAATATACAATTAAGATAACATAGACAAAACACCATGAACTAAAACATCCGATCGAAACGTAATTTTTTTTCTCTATATAAGTATAGCAATATGGTACTCATATTAAAGATAAAAAAACACTCGTTATTATGGTGCATTTTTTTTTAAAAGTTACGTATAAAAAGTTATTGATGTTTAAAAAAGACGGGGGAACTTGCATGTGCATTGCATGTGAGTTTTTTAATATTATCTTTAATTAGGTTTATTTATTAAATTACTTTCTTGCCCTTAAGTTAATAAAATAAATAATGACATGTGTCCTCACCATATTCTTTCTTATCATTCTCACAAATTTAATCTTTTTTACAGGATCCTAAACCTGTATATATATATATATATGTGTGTGTGTGTGTGTTAGGGATCCTTAGAGAAAAACATCATATTTGAAAAAATTGAGAAACATTCTAGACCACACATTTCTCCAAGCCAAAATTATTATTTTTTACTTCTAATCGCACATTTTAAGAGTTTTTTTAATATATACAAATATGTATATTGTCAAATTTTGAATTATATACATATGTATATAGTTAATTTTCAAACTATACATATGTGTATATTATGAAAAATATATATATCCTTAACCTAAGAAGTGTAGGAACCCCTTGAGCTAATTATAGCGGCATTGGAACCGCTCGTCGAACACTAACCAAAAACTCTAAACTATAAAACCTAAATCTAAACCCTAAACCCAAAGACAAATCAATATACTAAAAACTAAACCTTAATGCTAAACCCTAAAGCCAATCCCTAAACCCTAAATACTAATGCTAAATGTTAAACACTAATGCTAAACCCTAATGCTAAAACTAAATCATTCCCTTCAAACATAGATGCGCATGCATATGTTCTAATTTTCAAACACATATATAAGTGTATGTATAGTTAAAAGATTGACAATATACACATGTGTGTATATAAAAAAGACTGACAAAAAAAAACTACGATCATTCTTTTGCATTTTTGCTTAGGAAAAATATGTGGTCCAAAATGCTTATCAATTTTCTCAATTAGCCTAGTGCTTCTCACACGATCCTAACCATTTATATATATATATATATATATATATCAATCACCAACGGGTAGTCAAGTCAAACCCTTTTTTCAAATAATAACATCTTATCACGTCTAGTAAGTTGGGTAAACACTTGCAAGTTAGACATAACATATGGACCCTAAGATGTCCTACATGTGTTAGGGTGGTGTAGGTCGTAGTAGCATCCATTTGGGCTTTTGTGCCGCTAGCTTTACAACCCGATTTCGAGGTGAGTAATCTCGACCCCTCTTTTACCGATTTATTTGAAAAAAGGGGTTAGCTTTTATTTGGGCTTTTGTGCCGCTAGCTTTTACAAGCGGATTTTGAGGTGAGTAATCACGACCCCTCTTTTACCGTGTTACAAATTGGCGCGGGGGGCATATAGTTTTATACGAAACGATTTACGATTTGCATGTTAGTTTATTCTAGTTGTACATATAATGTGAATATGAGTATTTACGATTATCGATTGTTTCGAGAGCTCAAGGAAAGCTCTCGTGCTTAAAGAACTATAACTGTTAGTTGTGAAATATCGTGAATAGTACTATTGGGTTGATGCCCCCACCCTTGGTTAGTAGCGCTAACCCAATTAAGACAAAGGGTGTTCGAAACTTCCGAAAACGATTATATTTTATTGGATATACGACGAGGCATTCTAAGTCAAGGTTTGGTTATATGCTCATATTGTCACATTTATAATTGTCCTTGCTAGACTCTGATTTGGTCATTCACGGATAACACTTTTTCTTGCAAACGATTTTCAAAACATTGGTTATGTTACTTGTCGATAGAGGTGCACAAAAAAACCCGAACCCGAAAAAATCCGAACTCGGGTTTTTTAAACCCGACCCTACCCGCAAAGTAGGGACCTGGGTATGACCAATAATTGAAAAGTCAAAACTCGATCATACCCTTACCCGAGTATATACCGGAACCTGTGTATTAAAAAAACCGGATTGTGCATTCCAAAATTAATATTCTTTATTTATTTATGGGGCTTGTGCCTCCTAGGGTCTTACCAAACTTACAACAAACTTCACCATTCAAACATTCTGTTTTTCAATAAGACTTACAACAAATTTACCATTCAAACATTCTGATTTTTCAAGAAGAAGACGAAGATGACAGATGAAGAAGAAAGCTATGGGGACAACGGAGCTAACAGGCACGGCGGTGGTGATGGTGGCTGTCGCACAGAAGTGAGCAAATAGGTATTTTATCTTTCTTTTTACTGCTAGTTAGAACAATCGAGAACATATTTAGGGTTATATTTGATAACATTGAAATTAGGAGTATGGATTAGTTGAATGTTGAAGCGTTAATGGTGGTGGTGTATATTGCAGAATTATAGTTTATGGTTTTGGAAGTTTTGGTCATTTGCTTGATTTTGAATGTTGATAATGCAAGTATGACCTAATGATCTCTTTATTCCAACAGCTAGTCTTAGCCTTTTGCTTTGTTTATGTAGTTTTTATTTAATTGAAACACTTAATTATCACATGAGAGTAGATAAAACTATGTCTAATTAATGAGACTGTCTAATTACTTCTGATTTTTGTAGACTGTATGAGGCTTAAAATAAATAAAACTACGTGTCCATGGATTAATTTTCAATCCTTTTCTGGTCACTAAGGTAGCAAGAATCTGCTATCAGGACCGTGATTGGGACAGGGAGAGGGACAAAGGGAGAGATTGGGGAAAACGCAGAGACAGATACCGTGAAAGAAGCAGAGACATGGGCAGAGAAAAGGACCGAGACAAAGATCGTTACAGGGAAAGGGGCAGAGAAAAGGACCGAGACAAACCTTTCCACAACCGGTACAAGTAGCCTTCTTATCCCCATTTTCGTCAACCGGTAATTTATCAAAATATTTCCATACTATAGAATGGTCTCTACTCGAATTAAACGAACTAGCTTCATCCTCAAAATCAGTGTTACTCGACATATTTTGGCTCCTACAAATAAATACAGTAAAACAAATTAACAAACATTAATTAACTAATTTTTAACAATTAACAAAAAATATATTTATAGATGACAAACTATGATAGAACTATTTAATAAACAAAAAATAATAACCGGGCTGAGCTCGAGCTTGAAAAACTACCTACGAGTCGAGCTCGAGCTTGAAACTACTTACGAACCGAGTTCGAGCTTTAGTCAAGCTCGGGCGGTTCAACCGGGTATACTGGGCGGTTTACCCGGTTCAACCGGTATTACTGACAAATTTAAACCGGTTTTTAAAAAAGTTGATAAGGATTACAAAAGAGAACTGTAAGAATAAATGCAAAAAACATGATACCATAATCAAGCCTATCTAGGTTACATCATAGCTTGTTGTTCTACATCATATCAACATACATAAATTAAAGAAACCAGTGCAAAAAACATCATATCATTATTCTAAATTCGAAACCAATTGATAGCATAATCAGGGGTTTTTATTAGTTTTTAAAATACAAATAAAAATTAAGGTTTGAAATAAAACTTTATAACAGTGAATAAACAACAAAAAGATTTAGGTTTACCTACAGTAGCAGAAGAAGAAGCGAGATTATGGTTGTGCCACGCTTTGCGATTTTGATTGTGACTTATGTGAGTAGCAAAACCTAATTGAGAGAACCTAGACACCCTACGTGCTTTTGAGGGGAGCGCCCATCCTGACCTGTTGTTTGAGTTTGTGTCGCCCATCCTAACCCATCTGCCTTTCTACATTATTTACTTAGGCCCATCCTGACCTACCAACACTTTATTGTGTCGCCCATCCTGACCCATCTGCCTTTTCAACTCGCGTGTGGCCTTAGATCACGGTGACTTAGTGTCGTTGGGTTTTGGTTGTGAAAGTTGCTAAAGGGAACGTTTGATCGTAAGGAAGTTGCTTGTAGTGAAAGGCTTTGTATTAACAAAGAAAGAGTACAAGAGTGTTATCCCCATTTTCGTCAACCGATAATTTATCAAAATATTTCCATACTATAGAATGGTCTCTACTCGAATTAAACGAACTAGCTTCATCCTCAAAATCGGTGTTACTCGACATATTTTGGCTCCTACAAATAAATACAGTAAAACAAATTAACAAACATTAATTAACTAATTTTTAACAATTAACAAAAAATATATTTATAGATGACAAACTATGATAGAACTATTTAATAAACAAAAAATAATAACCGGGCTGAGCTCGAGCTTGAAAAACTACCTACGAGTCGAGCTCGAGCTTGAAACTACTTACGAACCGAGTTCGAGCTTTAGTCAAGCTCGGGCGGTTCAACCGGGTATACTGGGCGGTTTACCCGGTTCAACCGGTATTACCGACAAATTTAAACCGGTTTTTAAAAAAGTTGATAAGGATTACAAAAGAGAACTGTAAGAATAAATGCAAAAAACATGATACCATAATCAAGCCTATCTAGGTTACATCATAGCTTGTTGTTCTACATCATATCAACATACATAAATTAAAGAAACCAGTGCAAAAAACATCATATCATTATTCTAAATTCGAAACCAATTGATAGCATAATCAAGGGTTTTTATTAGTTTTTAAAATACAAATAAAAATTAAGGTTTGAAATAAAACTTTATAACAGTGAATAAACAACAAAAAGATTTAGGTTTACCTACAGTAGCAGAAGAAGAAGCGAGATTATGGTTGTGACCACGCTTTGCGATTTTGATTGTGACTTATGTGAGTAGCAAAACCTAATTGAAAGAACCTAGACACCCTACGTGCTTTTGAGGGGAGCGCCCATCCTGACCTGTTGTTTGAGTTTGTGTCGCCCATCCTAACCCATCTGCCTTTCTACATTATTTACTTAGGTCCATCCTGACCTACCAACACTTTATTGTGCCGCCCATCCTGACCCATCTGCCTTTTCAACTCGCGTGTGGCCTTAGATCACGGTGACTTAGTGTCGTTGGGTTTTGGTTGTGAAAGTTGCTAAAGGGAACGTTTGATCGTAAGGAAGTTGCTTGTAGTGAAAGGCTTTGTATTAACAAAGAAAGAGTACAAGAGTGTTATAAATTTACAAGTGCTTGGGATGTCTCAAATGAGCCCCCATGATACCTATTTATAGTAGTTGCAAGACTATCTAGATTGTTCTTGATCTAGAACTCTCTTTACAAAATATCCTAGTTATAATATCTAGATATTTCTTATATAAATATCATGATATTTGCTGAAATCTAGACTGTTCTTTGGCTGATTTTTATGGTTGTTTTGTCCAGCCATTTCTAGCAGATTCTAGGGTTTCTTTGCAGGAATTTTATGTATTTTGTGTCCCGTATGTTGCTGGAAAAGTACGGGTTGTTCCGGAACCTTCCGGGCAGCTCTAAACGCGACTAGATGACCCCGGAAAGTTCTAAATTGCTGAAATTTGGTGCTGAATTTTAGCGGGGCGTGACATCCTCCCCCGCCTAAATTCGCAACGCCCTCGTTGCGATGCCCGAATGCCTCATGAGTCTTCATGAGTTGTATTGCGGATAATATTTTGCCTCGGTTCCTGGTAGTGGACTCTAAGGGTGCGGTGTATACTTTGTCTCCTTTGATGATGTAGAGTGTCTTAAAAAACAGTGTTGGGATCGAAAGAAATCCAACCCGAGCACAATGGCTTAGTCTTCGATTGGTACAATCGAGAAGTGTAACTTGGCTACCCATCTCCCGATCTTGTTTTTTACGCCTCACACAAATCCTTCGATCAGTCTGGGATCTCCGTTAGCAGCTTTAATCCGGCCTTCTTTGGTTGTGATCCTTAGACCGAGTCTAATATGAGAATGGCTAGGCCTAAATGTCAATAATGAGTGTGACTAGGACAAACAAGCGTTTTAGTGTCATCATTTACTTAGAACCAAATGAGATTTCATAATAAACATTGATACAAGATAGGAAGGGTATGTTTGGCATGGAGATTTTAGGAGATTCTAGCTTTAAGCTTTTAAGAAAAAGCTCCTACTCAATAAAAAACATTGTTTGGTTGAAGGAGTTTGAAGCTTTTAGGTTAGGAGCTTGAAGCTTTTGGTTGAACGCTCCTACTAGTAGCGTTTAGAAGGAGCTACAAGCTTTTAGGGAAAAAATGACTATTTTAACCTCTAAAGATAATGAACTTTTTAATGAACAAACTTTTTAAATTTTTAGTTATGTCCATTTTGGTCATTTTATACATTTTATTAAAAGCTCCGGCTACTCTGCCAAACACCAAATATATCTAAAAAGCTACAGCTACTAGCTACCGGCTACCAGCTTCCAGCCACTAGCCACCAGCTACTTTTGCCAAACATACCCCAAGTGTGGAATAAACACCCTCTCAACATTATTATGACTTCGAGCACTAAGGAACCTCTAAGGTTTTAAGAAGTCAAACCCCTTGAAAAAAGCATGTAGTAAACGCTACTCTCTCAACAACATTATTATGAGGCGCTAAGAAACCTCTAATGTTGTAAGAGGTTAAATCCCTTGATTAGTGAGAATCTAAGGGGGTTAGTGCTCCATTGGCGGGGTTCAGAGGTTGGCCCGTGTGCGGTGTAATGGGCAACGCCCCTAGCAGGGGACACATTGATGGGGTTTACATGACTGATTTAAAGAAGCTTAATTGGAAATGCTTCATATATACTTAATTGGTGATATGTTGCATGGAAGATGATGGTTCATAGGAACCGTGCATCAGTAGCAACTAACCAACAACAACAACAACCGTACCCAGTATAATCCCACCTATAGTCAAGCTATTGGTAGAGTTTGGGGAGGGTGAGATGTAGGCAAGCCTTACCTCTATCCTAGAGGATAGAGAGACTGCTTCTAGTGAGACTCCAGCTCCTAAACCATATCCAAACATAAGAGTCAAATACACCTACTAAAGCACAAAACACAAAAGCAGCGATAACACACATAGGCTATCATTGTAAAATGAAAAGCTAAGCCCCTAAGAAGAGTATCTACTACAAAAAAACGAACTATCCTCCTAAATGTCCCTAACCTTTATCCTACGTCTCCAAGAACTCCTATCCTTGACCATCTCCAAGATCCGTAGCAACTAACCATTAGTAGCAAATGCGCATTAGTGGCAATTGACTGTCAGCGATATCTGGGTTGTTAACAGGAACTTAATTACTACTTACCGCGTCCCCGCTTATAGAGTTTCCACTAATGATTTAAACTCTAACTACCAGCGGTTATAAATGCCTTTATTTGCATATTCACAAAGAGTTGCACTGTTACAATGCTTTGCTCTAACAATTGTAATAGTTCGACCCCTATATAAAAGTAATCAATTGGTCTTATTAAACACACAAATTTATAAATTCGTTTTCACATAAATAAACATCTTGTTCTTTATACACTTACTGTCCTATATGATTATAGGTTCCGTATACCGACAAAATACTTTAATTAAAAGTGATCCTAAACACGACTCATAAAGCTATCAACTCTTGAAATGCAAAACCTACAAAAAAATATTAGAACTATGACTTCCCTATAATGACTTGGAGAATTAAAGACAATATTAGAACCTCATGCTTCATTAAAAACTAGAAATGTCACCACATCAATACAAACTAAGTTTACAACTATAGTCCACCATAGTCTTGGTCTTCAATCACTCCTAGAATTTTCACTTCAAAGTTCCCAATATAGCCCAAGTTACACGTAAAGTAATAAATGTGTGACACTAACACACAGTGAACATCTATACTACATCATTAATGAACTCTTTGAGACAAAAAAAAAAGTAATTAGACCATCAATTTAAGACACTTAAAAGGGAGTTTGACTCTTAAAATAAGAGTGAAATTACACTTTTATTCTTAATTAGCCTATATATTAGAGTTTATAAAAACACATTTTGTCCCACATCGTTTGCCTAAAGAAATATTGCCAAAGAAAACTCTCATAAACAGAGAAAGGCAACTCAACAAAGTTTCTTAGCGACTTTCTTTATCTGCGCCGATGGGCCTTTTGGCATGATTAGTTTTAATTTTTCTTGGTTTATGGGTCTTTTTATATAACCAATAGGCCGCTTCAAAGTTGAATGAAAACGAAAATTTTGGTTTTGGTTATGATTACGTCTCAAAACCGAATTGAGCTAAATCAAGCTGAGCTGACTCAGATTTTATTTGAGATGAGCTCAAGCCTCAAAATAGCTAATCCGAATGGTAATTTTTCAACTGCATCTATGAAAAAGACTATGATAAAAGCGATCTCTACAACAGCTCGGTATGTTCCTAAGTGAAATAATTTGGTTCCAAAGAAAGCTAATATTTTCATGTGGTGCATCGAGATGAAGTATATGTGGAGAGAACGTGGAAACAGCGACGTGTTCTCAGTGGCGGACCTAAAAATTATTTTCTGTGGGTGCGAATGAAGGGTTTAACCAAATTATCAAGGAGTGCGATCGGGATTTTTGCCTATAAAATACACAAAAAAAAATACATTTTAAGGGGGCGCCTGCTCACCCAAGGCTTGCCTTGGGTCCGCCCTTGCGTGTTCTTTTGCTTGTAGTATATGGCAAGGGGTTAGTAAATGGCTACGGGTCTAACTGGTTTCTGCTTTTGAGGTACAAGATTTGTGTTTGTTGCATAAGTACTTAAACTTGGGAAAGCGAAAGAACAAGGTACAAGATTTGTGTTTGTTGCATAAGTACTTAAACTTGGGAAAGCGAAAGAACAAGGTTGTTTACGGGATCATTCTTACAGCTTGTTGGTGTCTTTGGAAGGAAATGAATGAAGTTATCTTTTTCTAAAAGGAAGGCGAATGTCGTTAAACTTCTGGAAGAGATTAAATCTTTAGCGTTTCTTTGGATTAAAAATAGATCCTCGTTTAACAATCTTTCATGGAAAGATTGGTGTAAGTTACGGATTTAAAACTTTGATGCCGTTTATGTTTTCTAGCTTCTTGCTAGTCTTTTCAATGAAAGTCGCCGTTCCAACAAAAGAAAACTTGACTTTGAGCTTGAGCTTGAGCTGAGCCAACTCAATTTTAATTCAAGCTAAGCGCTCTATGAGGGTCGAGCACAACCTCCATACAACTAAAAATCAAGTTTAGCCAGATCAACCTAGTTGTTGTGTTCTCTGGTGCATCGCACGAGTTCCAATCTAGTACAACAAAAGACGAAAACATGCAGGTCTAACAAGTAAGTAACGGAAATCAGATACAAGGTCCAATGAATAACCTAACAAATTTGGACAAGACATTTAGTTTATTTGTACACATAGTATGCAGATCCTATTATACGCGTGATATGGTGTAAACACACATCAAACGTTATTTTTCTTATATGCATCACCATCGTTTATTAATTATGGTTTATTTCATCTGATTAATCATAAACAAAGGGTCTACATATTTACACACCTTAATGCCTATTTCCACACCCTTCAAGACGCCTCGTATAGACCTATACGAGGCGTATAGGGTTGCTTTTCCGACCAGCTCTGCACCAAAGCATAATGTCAAATTAGTCACATCAGACGGGGAGTCTAGGTCTGTACGAGGGAAGGTTACGAGGCACTAAGACGCCTCGTATAGGCCTATACGAGGCGTCTTCAGTGGCTGATTTGACTATACGTTTGACAAGTGACTTAAAGCTATACGGGGTGTCTAGAGCTATACGAGGCGTCTATGAGCAACATAAAGTGCAACATACAGTGTATTCTTTGTCCACCCCGAGCATTCAACGTTTCCTTCATTCTGCTTCTTCTGCTTCTTCTCCTTCTTCTTTTTTCATTCTGCTTTGCATTTGTGTTCTTATCATCCCGAAGTGTTGAAATGTCATCATACTGGGACGAAAACTATGTCTTCGGGCAGTATTCTAGCGAGAACTGGGTGCCCGAAAGCGATCCGGTAACAGTTATTAGCTTAAATGTTTTATTTAGTTTTTGTTTTAGTTTATTATTTACTAATGATGATACGGTTCTTTATTTTGGAGGAGTCTTGCGTTCCCGATTCTAATGAGCAAGAGGAGGTTGTGTCTAGTATACAAGGAGAACAAAACAAACCGTTTCTAGATTTGAACAAGCATCCCCCTGTTGATGAAACAGCCCCTGTAGATGACTCATACCATGCTTGTCAACCAAGTTATCCGACGCAACAAGGGTATCCGGATTATAGATACGGGTGTGAATACGGAGGAGACGGTGGATACGGAGGAGACGGTGGATACGGAGGAGACGGTGGTTACAGAGGAGACAGTGGATACGGAGGATACGGAGGATATGGTGGATATGGTGGTTATGGTGGATATGGTAGATATGGTGGTGAGACACCTCCCATCTAGGACAGTCCGTACTTAAAAAAGCAGGTATTAATTACTATTTTTTATTATTATTTAATTATTTTTATTATTATTAGTATTATTATTAGTATTATTATTAATATTATTATTAGTATTATTATTATTATTTATTATTTATTTATTTATTAAAATTATTTATTATTATTGTCGATGTTACAGGTTTTCAACTCTTTAGATGAACTAAAGAATCGGATACAAGAAATAGCAAACGCGGATGGTTTCGTTATTGTCACCCGTCGATCAAAGAAAACCGGGGGAAGAACCGGGAGGGTATGGCTTGAATGTGATCGTGGTGGTGAGCACCAGACTACAGCAACACTTAGAAAAGCCGGAAGCAAAAAAACCGGTTGCCCGTTTTACCTGCTGGCTGTGCGAAACCACCCGTATGAAACCTGGGAGATTAAAGACGGAAAAATTGAACATAACCACGAACTTTGTGAGGACCTGTCGGCCCACGCGTTTGTGCGAAGGTTTACTCCAAGCGAAATGAAACTGATCGAGCAGCTGACAGCTCAAAACATGGAGTCGCGCAAAATATTTCAAACGATAAGGAAGCAGGACCCCGACAGGTTTCATGTTCAGAAAGACGTTCAAAACGTTGTGGCGAAGATTAGAGCCGAACAAAGACAAGGATTGACTCCCATGCAGTCACTAGAAAACATACTGATAAACAACGACTTTGTTTACGAGACACGGGAGGAACCCGGAACAGAGATCGTAACAGAGATCTTCTTTCTTCATCGGGACTCGAGATGCATGTGGCGTGCATTCCCCCACGTCATTTGAAAATCAAAATTTGAATTTATTTGAGCGGGTTTTTGAAAATTTGAATTTTGAATATTTGAAAATCAAAATTTGATTTTTTTGAATAAGGACGATTCGTATAGATCTATACGAGGCGTCAATAGTGTCGGCAACAATTCTTTTTTTTTTAAATTTGAATTTTGAAAATATTTTATGTTAATTACTAATATACCCCTGAAAGTCCCCAGTATAGGCCTTTAACATGGGCATAAAGGTAATTTAAAAACCCAGACGCAGCGTATAGATCTATACGTGTCGTCCATTAAGGCGGCAACTTTTAAAGTTTTTTTTTTAATTATTAAAAAAAGGTTTATTAAATGACCATTTTTCCCCTGTAAAGCCCCCAGTATAGGCTTTAGTCAGGGGCAAAATGGTAATTAACCATTCCAGAAATATCTTTTTGGATTGGTTAATTACCATTTTGCCCCTGAATAATGCCTATACTGGGGGCTTAACAGGGGCAAAATGGTCATTTAATAAAAAGGGGGGACGACACGTATAGATCTATACGAGGCGTCTATGTCTCGTATAAGGCTGGGGGGCCTAGACGAGGCTGGTTATAACCCCAAACAAAAAAACAAAACCATATACGGAGAATACACATCTATACGCCTCGGATTCGTATTTCGACCGTACTTTCGAAGATTTGAAGCATCACTGGTACGTATTTCATCCCATAGTTTAGTATTTTTGCCTCGTTTTTGCCTTTAGACCGTAGGTTTGCCCTGAAATTTGGTTTTTGTTGGATTTGGGGTTTGAACATGAGGTTTTAGATGAATCAGGTAGAACAAGACGCCGAGTATAGCCCTATACGAGGGCTATACGAGGCTCTGCAATTTTTTTTTGTTATTATTATTATTATTGTTAATATTATTATTATTGTTATTGTTATTATTATTTATTTATTAGTATTATTATTATTATTTATTAATTATTATTATTATTATTAGTATTATTATTGTTAATATTATTATTATTTATTAATTATTATTATTATTATTAGTATTATTATTCTTATTATTATTTATTTATTATTATTATTATTATTATTATTTATTATTATTATTGTTAATATTATAATTATTGTTATTAGTATTATTATTGTTATTATTATTATTATTCGGATTTATTTATTATTGTTTTTATGCGTATACGTTATTTATTTGCAGATTGATTATGGAGGGCGATGAGATTCAGATAGAGCTAGATGAGGCACCGTCGGGGGGTCAGCCGGCTCAGCAGGTTCAGCCGGTTCAGCAGGGTCAGCCGGTTCAGGAGGGTCCACGACGGAGACGGCGGCCGCCTCTGGATACGCTGCAGGGTTGTCCGTATCTAGAGTTTCCCGCGGGCACCGATGCCGCCCGCCATTGCCAGAAGCTTAGGAGGATGCACATTGGATCGCATGCATCGATCGACTGGGATGCGATGGACCAGCTTGCTGAGACGGCTAGAGTGCGTCGGTTTATACCTCTCGATTCGCCGTGGCATCGTCTTTTTGATTTGGCGCACACGCCGACCTACAGGGAGTTGCTGGTCGAGTTCCTTTCGTCATTCACATTTCACCCTCCTCGGGTCCCTGTGCCGCTTCCGTACCCAGATGCTCCCCCTCCGCCTGAGATTTCTTTCAGGCTCGCTGGCGTTTTGCGTACGATGACGCTAGCAGACTTTGCGGTGCGTTCTGGTTTATACATGCAGGGGGAGATCGAGACTGAGGTTTACACAGCGGGGCTAGTGGTGGTTGACAAACCCACTCTTGTAGGGTTTTGGCAGGTGATTGCGGGGGCAAATCATTGGGAGCACGATAAGTCGAAGGGGAGGGTGTCGTTTGTTATGGACCCACTGTACATGTACGTACGTTTATTACGGCAATTATTGTGATTATGTGCATTGTTTATTAATCTCTGTTTCTGTATTTCGCTAACACTATCTGCAGGTATCTGCACCATTTGCTCGCTACTTCTATTTCAGCGCGTGGGTACAGCCGTGAGTGGTGTACGACCACAGATCTTTTTTTCCTTTATTGTTTGTTGTATAGGAGGCCGTGCGCGCTAGCACATGGTCTAGCCCAGTACTACGCCTCCGCCCATCACCGGCAGGAGCGCGGATTTTTGTATGGCAGGGCGTACGTGACCGTCATTGCCCGTTCATTTGGCCTCGTACTGCACGAGGACCCACATCTACGGACGCCGCCAGTCATGCCGACGCGGATGGGCATGCAGTCGCTGTGGGGGATGAGGGTAATCAAGAGGTTCGCAGTTGGCCCGCGGTTTAAAAACCGCGACGGGGGCATATGGACAGAGGAGGCCCTACCAGAGCATTTCGAGCCCGTTTATCCTCCTGCAGATCCTGCTGATGTAGTGCCCGTGGAGGAGCCTCCGGAGGATGTAGACGGTGCAGCGGTGCCACAGCCACCGCCACCTGCCGGGGCGCCTCAGTTTCCACGTCACGCTATTCCAGGTCATGCCCCAGGAGCTGCTACATCCGGATGTACGATCCGAGCTTGACAGGCTCAACGATTTGGTAGGTTGGCTGGTACGGTGCGAGCAGGATAGACGAGAGAGAGAGGGATGGCCCCCGATACCGCTTCCACCGGCTCGAGCACCACATCAGCAGCAGCAGCCGCAGCAGCCACATCCAGATTCGGATTCGGATTTGGATGCATAGACCTGTTGTTGTTTTTATTTTTATTATGGATGTACAAACTTATCTTATATATTTTTGTTATGGATGTACAAACTTATCTTATATATGTCATATTTATGTTTGTTTTCAGTTATTCGGTTACCTAATGATTGTTGTCTTAAATTGAGATAATACGGAAACAAAATATGTTTTGAATATAATACGGAAACAATATATCCCCTGAATATAATACGGAAACAATATTTGAACGAGATAAAAATTTTAATCGGAAGAATAAAAAAGTAAAATGTTAAAAACACTAAAGAGCCGATTTAATCGGAAACAATATTTAATCGATATAATATATTTAAAGAGCCGATTTTTAAAATAGTTGATTTTTAAAAAACAAAAACTTTTTTATAGTGTAAAAAAAAAAAAAAAAAAAACTTAAAAAAAAAAAATTCAACCAAAAAACACATCTTCAAAAACTATCCAAAAAACCATACCAAAACCCACCAAAACACCCCTCATTTCAGCCAAAAAAAACCCAACGTTAGACGCCTCGTATAGGTCTGTACCCTTCGTATAGGGTTCCTTAAACTTTGTGCCTGACACCCTCTGAGACCCCCCTTGAATTCAGTGCTTAGACGCCTCGTATAGCCCTATACGAGGCGTCTAGGGCACAAAAGTGTCCAAATAGGCGCAGAGGGTGTCCAAATATCTCCACCCTAAACAAATAAGCCAAAAGTTGGACCATCAGTCTTGTTTAACGGTCAACAACTAGAAGATAGTGCGTGACGTTGTATTTGACTTGTATTTTTCCTTAATTTTGAAAAAAAAAAAAAAAAAACCAACCCATTTACTCTAAATATATTAACATTATATAATTGCTCGCTTTACTAATTCATCTCTATAAAATATTTATTTAGTTAGATTATTTTTGTTTTACAGTAAGTAAGTGATAGACAGACTCGTGTGTATTATACGAGGTTGTTTTGTTTATGGTGAAATAAATAGAGTATCAAACTCATTTTGTAGATCATGTTGGTGGGAAGTTTGTGAATGGCATAGTGTCTGTTGGTGTCGCATCAGACCCGATCTCCAGCGACATTAGATAAACTCCGGCGAATGGTTGGAGCTGCTATGACTCGATATAGCAGTTTTGGTCTTCAGTATCGTTCAAATGTGACCAACCAAAAACTACAACCAGAAGCTTCAGTCTACTTTGGATGTATTATTTCGCCAAATTTAGGTTTCAATTGATCAATATCTGGTGTTCCTAGGCTTGCTTCTTCGCTGGTACGGTTCTTTACTTTGATTGTAGGTATGGTTGATGATTATATTTTCGACTAAGATTAGGCATGTTTACATTGTTTACCAAAAAGAATTAATGTTTTCTTCAGTCTAACCATTAAACACAAAAAAAACCTATTTATGATACTTAACTAATTACTCCATATTCACCTAGATTAATCTATTATAAAATGTGAAAGGACATGATTCATGATTGAATTTAAATAGGGATCGTAAGAAAAATAATCTGAGGCATGTTCAGTCGTAACTTAGTACACTGAACTAATTATAATAGGGCATGTAACTTAGTACACTGAAATGATTATAACAGAGGCATGATCAGCCTAAGGTTGGACGGTATGGGGGATGTCCCCAGCACGGTGATGCGCGTCCACACCGCCCCCATTAGGGCCCGTCCGTCGCCAAGGTCGCTCACCCGACGGGGAAGACGTTCCTCTCTCTTTATTTATCTAACATACACACATATACATACATAAATATTGTATATATAAAAGGGCTCATCACCCACACCCTAGGCACATCCCTTGGGGCTCATCCCCAAGACCCGATGACGTGGCCACCAACATGGCGGATCATCCCCAAGTGACTACCCTCCCGCACACCCAATAGCCTTATATAGCAAATCTAGAGTCAAAATAGTGTAGTTAAGGAAGCATTGAACCTCTATTTGTTTTTTATTTTTATTTTTGTTAATAAATAATGCTATTGTAAGTTGAGCCGATCTCAAATGCTTGATAAAAATACCAACATTACGGAAATGTAGCGGATGATAATTAAGTTAATCACATAAATTGGAAGATGTCTTAAAAATACCAGCATAAACAGATGATACTGGTCATATACGCAGTGGCGAATACAGAAATTTTTTGTAGGGTGGGCACAATACGAGTCGACTAAAAATGAGTCAGACAAAAAATGTTGATAAAGTAAAATAGTTCTTTAACATGTACAAGTTATATGGGAATCATTAAAATTAAAGCAAAATAATTTAAATGTAGAACCCTAAGACTGATCGACAACTTTTAATAAGATTAGATGAGATGAAACGCTAGAAGAGAAGAGTAAGTACTAAGTCGTCAGTAATATTTAATTAATATTGTCGACCCTGAATTCCAACATTTTATTGATATCGTCGACCCTGAATTTCAAAAGTCTTGTTCAAAAAATAATCGCTAACTTGGATGTATGCTCATTCAAAAATAATATGGATGTAACAATTATCGTTATCATATATGATTGTTCAACAATTGGATTTAGCCGCATGCATGTATTTTATTTCACTATGGTGGCGGGTTATTAAATTGGGCACTTGGGCCAACAACTAGAGGTATTAGTTAAAAAACAAGAATTCACAATAGCTATTGGGTTGTTGGGCCAGTTGGACGGTGGGCACAGGCCCACCCTCCACATGCTTTGCATCCGCCACTGCATATACGCCCCACTCTTCCTGACCAAAATTAGGAAAGTAAGAAACATAAAAAAAAAATTAAAAAATTAAAAAGTTAATAAAGGGATCATGCCAAATATAGTTGGCTCGGTTTGGTCCAGACAACTTTGTGTATAGTCTGGACCAAACTCGTTTTATGTAACTACAATATGTCTACGCTTTTCGGTTAATGCACATTGAAAGTAAACCTGAATCACAAGTAATAGAATTGATTGTGTTTTAAGACCATGTGTTATGGTTTCAACCCAGGGAGCATAAGCCGCGCGTGGAACACCGATCCAAGTGGCAAGCGGACGTGATCAGCAGCGTGAGGGAAGTAACGCCGGTTGAAGGAGAAGGGGTGGTGGGCCAAAGGCTCTCAACCAATCATATCCACCCTTTTCTATTTTATTTTTTTAAATATTTTTAATAAAAATACTATTTTAATGGGTGGTGGATATTGAAAAGTTGTTAGATCATTACGTACTACTGGTAGTAAAAAAAGTGAGTAAGAGCTCATGCCTATGTGGCAGTAACGTGGCACACTTTTTGACATGGTAGTGAAAACCAAACAAACCATAAGACATTAGACATAGGCTAACAATTGGATATTTTTATTATACAAATTAATAATAAAACACCATAACATCATACAGTGGAGGGGCATGAAGCGCTATGTGGCCATACAAACTTATAAAGCTATGTACATGGAAAATTTTGGAAGATATAATGAATAATCTAACCTAACGCAATCATATTCTTTTGCACACTTTCAATCTCTGAAGTCAGTATTAGGACATTTGAAAAAAATGGCCTTTTTATTCGTACCAATGATAAACTAATCAGTTGAATAAAGCGAGTTAGGAGGTTGCAGTATGCAGGCGTGGATATAGCATACAACAAGAGGCAACCCCTGTTGCCCTTGACGCTCCGGCGGTAGTGTAAATTTTGGAAAAAAATAACGTTTTTTCGATTTCGACTACTCCGGTGGTGTAGCAATCGAAGAAAACCCAAACGCCCAAAAGAATATCGACATATGTTTCATGTGGCAAAGGTATGTTTGGGATAAAAAAAGACATTTGACGTTAAATACTTTCATTATTTATTTTGGAAGTCACAACCCTCAAATCTATAAGTTCGTATTGGATATATTCTCAAATTCTCAGCATTGAGGGTGAGAAATAGGGATGAGCATTCGGTACTGGATACCAGTACCCACTTTTGGAGTTTTCGGTACCGGTAAAATAACAATTTTTACCTTCATATACCGATATCATACCAATCCCGTACCGAGCATTTTCGGTACCTATACTAGTACCCACTTTTGACAATCTTCTGTACTGGTACCACGCTCATCCAACATAGATGTGCCACTCATGAGTTGGGCCTTAGTAATTGAGATGTCACCAGTACCCTATTGGACATTGTTTTCGTTATGGGTTAATGTTTAATAGCATCCAAAAGTAAATCAATCAAACTCAATTAAATACCTAAAATACTCTTCACTCTTGATAGTTGTAGCACCAAAATGTGTTTTAACGTAAGAGTAAAATATGTCAAGAAACATAAAAACCAACAAATGCACGTATACATGGAGGCACGTCCATAGCAAAACCAATATCACTTAACAAATTTGCTATAAATACCATATTTTATAAAAATATAAACCTTAAACATAATGAAATATGCATACATTCGAGTTAATTTTTAGTGTAAATACTATAGTACAAGGGTTAAAGCAGTTCACACAACTTTCAACATATTTTGCATTTGAGACCATCCATCTTGTTTCGGATAAAAAATAATTACAAGTACGTGAAGAGTAGGAAAATGAAGTTTTAACTCTCAAACATATTTAACATCTGAGAACGTCCATGTTTTACACACGCACCCATAGATTTGTAACTATGCTTTATTTTTTGTCAACTACTTTTAATAATTATAACCGGTAAAATTGGTTAAGTACGAAACATCCCTATCGAAATATCAAAACACGCTGCTAGATCACCCTGTCCACCCTTGCCAATGCCAAGGCTCAAACAGGTTCTGTAAGGAATGTTTTAACCAAGCAAAGCAAATCATTAGCCATCGAAGTTCCTGGTTTAACTGGTCAGTGTCTTACGGTCTAGTAGGATTTTCAAAACATTGATCGCTACTAAAACAAAGTATGTTGTAAGTTACAAGAAGAAGCATTTAATTTCTCAAAGCTTTTACTAGAAATATCGACTTGAGTAGCTACAAAAACTTGAGGTCATCTCATCAAGATCTTTTCAATTTTCGTGCCAAGACGGATTGAAAAGGGCAGAAGTTGTTGATATGCAACAAGATGGAAACAACATTCACAAAGAGCGTATGACATCAAAAAAGTGAAAACTTTTGTTTCAAAACTGAACCTATTGTCAAAAACCAAAACCTGGTTATTTTCACTTTAGTAGCTACGGAATCCATTACCCCTGCCATTAGAAACACCACCATTACGTCCTTTTGTTGAATCATAACTTCCCCTTCCTCTCCCGCCTCCTCGTCCTCCTGTTCCAAAACAAAACAATTATTTTTAAATCAGGGTGTTTGACGTATGAAACCACCATATTGACGGCAAAATAGGTGAGCCAATCGAATTAAGTAACGGGTCAAAACACCTATGTGATAGACAAGACGCCAGGTCAAAAGAGTCAAAACAGTTTTAACCCAAAAAATGTATCTTTAATTCTTTATAGCTAAGATATCAGTAGTGATAAAAAAGTTCCTACAAAGTTCCAATAAACCTAACTTCCAAAAAAATGGTTTAAGCAGTTCCATGCGTTGAAAATACAGTTTGAGATACAACCCATTTCATTTTAGTTAATTTTTTTTCAACTTTTCTCATCTAGACTGTCAGGAATAAAACTCTAAACGCATGTTGACCCGATACAAAGTAAACGGGTAAAAGATTCCTATGCAGTTAATATCGGTGATATATCGGTTATCAATCCCCATGTCATATATCAGTAAGAATATCGGTACCGATAATATCGGCGATATTGACCGATATATCACCGATTTTCCCGATATCAGTATCTTTCTTCTTAGTTCTACTATCCGCCTTTCTTCTTATTGCTGCTATTAGTGTTTGAAGTCTTAATCAATTCCTACTTGCTACAATTATTAGTGTTTTGCAAGTTGCAAAAGGTTAATTTGTTAATGGTAGTAGAGTATACTGAATTGTTAGTGTTAAATTGCTATATATTTATATTCTGCATGATATTAAAATTACTGATATCCCACCGTGATAACTAAAAATCTAAATATCGGTCCTTGACCGATATCTGAATTTTTACCGCATTAACTGCATGGAAAAATTCCCATATCTACTGATTGTATCCTTGCAAAAACAAATAACATTCCAGAGGAGACGCCAACTAGGCTTGAAAATAGGGTTTTTTAACATTTTCTTTAAAGAAAACCATTAATTTAGATCGATAAAGTATGTAATATTTAAAAAAAGAGTTAATTACATAGTTAGTCCCTGTGGTTTGCACAAAATAACATACTTAAGTACTAATAGTTTAAAATCACCTTCTAGGGTATTAACTTTTCATTTTGTAACGTTTGAAGGTATTAACTTCTAGGGTATTAACTTAGTTAGTCCCTGTGGTTTGCACAAAATAACATACTTAGGTACTAATAGTTTAACAAACAATTAACGTTAATACATCCAAACGTTACAAAATTTTAAACTATTAGTACCTAAGTATGTTATTTTGTGCAAACCACAGGGACTAACTATGTAATTAACTCTTTAAAAAATTAGAACACAATCTTCTATAAACTAAAGATGTTTAAGAGAACTAATAAGCACATACTTCCTCCACGAGAACTGGTACTGCTGTTTGCTCTCCTTTCTTCAATATACACTTGCTTTCCAGCTATTTGAATTGGGGATGCCTAGAATATTATAAGTAACGGGTCAAGTTCATATGAAAAAGTGCAAAAATGAAGGGGAGGGGGTGGGAATCTTAATTGCACTTTTATTCTCCAAATATGTACAAACAATACTAGAAACTGATTTCATGAAGATCAAACCTCAATAGCTTTCTGAACACCACTCATGTCCTCAAACTCTACAAATGCAAAGCAAATACCAACATCCTGTAAACATTACAAGTTAAGACTTTATACTAATAAATTAAAGATGGTTAACATATAATATATATAAATATGTGACTAAAAATAAGACCTTGCGATTCTTTATGAACACACCATCCTGCTTAATTCTTCCAAAATTCTTGAACTCTTGAAGAATTTCTTGACTAGTAACAGAAGTGGGCAAATTCCTCACGTAAACAGACATCATCAATTCACCTAAAAGTTGTACACAGATGCTAAGAGATGCTCAACAACACTAGTTTATACTTTATAACCATTCACATATTTTATGCAACATACATATTCACACAACAAAAGAAAGCAATATGTACACAGGCACACCAATAAAAGAACAAACGAAAAGAGGCTCAGTTATATTTAATAGGTCAAACAAATGAAGTTACAAAAAATTGCTAAAAATGGAACAAATCAAGAGTTGCCCGAAGTGTGTTTTAACGCATACAACATCCTAATGCATTTTACTTTACAATAAACAATGTTGATAGATCTATGTAGTTTTTGTACCCAGATTTAGAGCTGTAATACTTAAGCCCGTACTTAAATGAACCAGCTCGGCTCGGCTCATTTATTTTATTGAGCTTAAAAGTCGAGCTTGGCTCGTGAAATGTTCAGCCAACTCAAGTGACTCGTTAAATCTTTATTTTTTAACTTTTTTACAGATATTTATAACATTAAAAATAACAAAAAAATTTACACATATCTATAGGTATATTTTTTATTTTTTTAAATATTTTAAAAACCGAAAGACATATTAAAAGTATTATATGTATAATTTTTTTTATGTTATCGATTAATTAAACTTAAAATGTTAACATTTCAACCCCCTACCACATATTTTTTATTTTAATACATTTAGAAATTAAAATTAATCTATATAAAATAAAATAATTCGAGCCGGCTCACGAGTCGAGCCAGGCCTAGCTCGAGCTTTTTCCGAGCCGAGCTTTTTGAATACCCCTACCCATATTCTATGTAGTTTGACCCACTAAAAATTACCCTTCTTGACCCGAATGCAAATTAACCTGCGACATGACAGTCCCTTTTGTCACCATTATATTAAATGAAAAGAAGTTGTATGAATTTACCTTCTCCGTTAACTAAAGTATCCTCTGTAACATGGGATGTAGTTTCAGACACAAACGAAGCAACTGGATCTGGGGTTTGATGCCACTCAGTTGTAGGTGTGACACTCTTAATGGCCGGTGCTTGAGTAGAAACTGATGACATGGATTTCCTGTTTGATTGCAGCTACAAATAACCATTTTTATGGCAAAAAGGAAAAAAAAAACATATTAGTAACAAACACTTGAATAACAACAAATAATAAAAGTCCCTTAAAATAGTAATAATAACAACAATGATTAAAAAAAGAAAAAGAAAACTTACTATAGAAGCGTAAGTGAACCTCACAGGTTGAGTTGGTTCTTGAACATATGTTGTTGTGTTTTGATGCAATGGCACTTGATTATACTCCACTGTGTTTGGATGAAAAGTCTCTTGAAAATAGTCAACACGGTCAAAAGAAGGTTGTTCCACTGGTGAATCTACATCATAGTCTTCACTGTCAAAACCGTCTTCTTCTTGCTGCTGAGTCTGGTAAACTTGTGAAGTATAGTAGTCACGATGATCTTTACTTTCCAAGTGTAATGAATTAAACTTTTCACTTGCATCTTCAACAACTGCTATTTTATAGTTAAACATCATTAAAATGCATTTTCAAAAACTCCAAAACCTTTTTACATTTTCTTTGAGTAAAAATGCCATTTTCGTCCCTGAGGTTTGGCTACTTTCGTCCAAATGTTTGTTTTTCTGCATCTGGATCCAAAAGGTTTTAAATCTTGCCATTTTCATCCAACTCGTTAACTCCATCCATTTTTTAGCATTAAGTCAGGGGTATTCTCATCTTTTTATACATTTTTTGTGATGATTAAAGGGTTTGGGTGGGAAGAAAGTCAACAAAGGTGGATTATTATTTCTTATAGTGATTTTTATTTAAATAAAAATGTCTAAAAAGACAGAAATGCCCCTTACTTAACAGAGAAAATTGATGGAGTTAACGAGTTGGATGAAAATTGGCAAGATTTCAAACCTTTTGGATCCAGATACGGAAAAACAAACCTTTGGATGAAAGTGGCAAAGTGGCCAAACCTTAGGGGCGAAAATGACATTTTGCTCCTTTTCTTTTAAATGAACCAATCAAATAAACACAAAGGGCCCCTAATTTGAGTGAAAGATGCAATACCTGATAAGCCTTGAGAAGAAGAATTTAATGGTTGAAAATCATCTTTATGTACACCGTCCAATGGTGGTGGAAGATGATTGGTAACATCCTCACCAACAAAGTGAAAAATATCATTTATAACAAAGTAACCCTTCTCCTGGGGAGCAAGAAAGAACGTTTGAACAAATTTTCTCCAACCACGAAAGTTGCTTGATTTGACTGAACCAGACACCACCACAATAATACCTTCACTCCATGATTCAACAGAGTTTATGGTCTTGATTTCAATCCCACTCAAGTGTAATGACTGAACAAGCACATGGATTTGCTGCAATGGAACAATAATAAAAGATTGTTTCTTAGATAATATAAGAATAATAATAATACTCAAAAGCCAAGACAAATGACGGGAAGAAAAATAAAATAAAACAAAGGCTAAAAAGAATGTAAATATGGGATGGCAAGCTTGTAGTTATGAATGTAAAAGACACATGATGGCTCGTATTAAACGACATGTGAATATTTATGGTCCCTTCAATATTTAAGAGAATATTAATGCTATTATGTAGGACCCAGGTTCTGCTTATTAAAAATATGTACAAATGGAACATAAAACCCTTAGGTCAATAAATGCTTGCACACCGAAAGACTGTACATACGGAATTCACATCAGCTCATAACAAGCATCATGTGTCTACAGGTTCAGATCATTCACCATTCCACCACTAACATACTTGCAAGGTTTAAAAAAACGGAAACGAGTTTCGAGGCGTTTTCCCTTCGCCTCACGAGGCGTAAGCCTCGAGGCGAACCAAGGCGTAAGCCCGAGGCGGAGTTAAAAAATAAATATAAATATTATATATCTTATAAAAATAGTAATACTAACTAAATTCATCATCAAATTCATCAAAATAATAAAAAACACACATAAAAAAGACATAAACTGCTTGAAATTGACACAAAAACTCAAAAACATAAAAAACAAATATCAAAAACCCCTGAGGCGCACCTGAGGCGCAGCCTTTTTAGCGCCTCAGCCCTTCTGAGGCGCACATACAGTATAATCTCCCTGAGGCGCGCCTCAGAATCGTTTTTTGGCCGTTTCGCCTTGAGGCGCGCCTCGAGGCGCACGCCTCAGCCGTTTTTTAAAACCATGCATACTTGGTTTTAAAAATGTGCGCAACACATGATGTAGTGATTCCATGATGCATTCATCACATGGTGTGGTCTGATGCACCTTATGCAGTTGACCAGTATTTAACATATTGGACCGTTTTTTGCAATCTGACTAACCAAATCCGACCTTTGATTGAGCAATTGCTTTGAGTATCCAAACAAAATAAACCATAGTTTGACCATATCTAACCTTAGATAATGATTATATATCATATTTAGTGTTAAAAAGTTGACTAGTTAGAATAGTCGATATAACTAACACCTCGCATCACACATCGAACTTTGGGATCAAAACGCATCGGCTAATTGAAACAAGCAAACAACTCAAACATTCATTCAATAAAATGTAGCAGTAGCATATTCAAACAAGTTTAGTTCAACAGAAGTTTAAAATTCTATTTAACAAAGTCCAACAAACTCACATATATCGTCGAAGCGGTCTGCGTCGATTCACCATCAACTCGAACCATAGTGCTAGAACCAGTGTAAAACTGGTGGGCAGATTGAGGCTGCTGCTGAAGCACCTGATAATATTGCTGAACAAAGTACGAACCGACCTAACAAAATCAAATCAAATCAAACATAATGTCAATTACACAACATTTTCGAGATTAAACGAGTGAGGATATAAACGAAAACCTGTGATGCAGTGACAGAAGATGAGAACAAGCTCGCCATTACAACAAACCGATCGAAAACCTAATTTCGTTAAACCCTAACCGATGAACAACAACGAATACCTAGGGTTTTACAGAGTGAAATTGAACACATAAATTGCATAAAATGGAATGGTGAATGTTCATTTTTGCTGTGGAGATTGTGAAGATTTGAGAGTATTGAGTGTGAAAAAACTCTGGTTTTTTTAGAGAGAGAAGATAAGATGAGAGAGAGGGGGGGATTTTGAAAATTTTCGGTTTGTGAATTTGAAAGGGTTTTAGTTTATGGTAGCCGTTGGATTGGATATGAGGTGGACCGTGTGGATTGATTTTTGATGATGATGGTGATGAGGGAATGTTTTTTATTTATTTACTAGTATTAAGCCCATACGTTGCAGCGGTTGTCATAAAACCGTATTAAGTAGTAGCAATACTATACCATTGTCAGCGACCACCAACACCGGAAAAGTTTGTAAAAACAAAATAAATAAAAACGAGAAAAAAAAATAACGTCGAGCGAAGATGTAAAATCTTTGAATCACGCACGCTCGTTGCTGAGAAATTAAACCGAAACATAAAACATAGAAAAAAATAACTAAGTCTATCAAGGACCCGCATGTTGGACGAACATGTCAAACGCAGAAAAATAGACGTGACGCGACGGGCCAGTCAAACGGGAAAAAAATATACGAAAAAATGTTGAACCCCACACGCACGTTGCGGTGTGTTAACTCACAAAATTTAAAACGAAACGAAAAATTTGGGAAGGAAGAAAAGTATGGTGGACAAAAATTGAAAATAAAAAAGAGTTTGGAATTAAATTGTAAAAGATGAAAAACTTTGGGTTAAAAGTAAAAAAACAAAGGGTCTAAATGGCAAAATTGAAGTTATTTATTAATTTTAGATAAAGATAACAATAAAAATAAGTGATATCTATATATTGATTATTAATTAATATTAGAGTAAACTGCCATTTTGGTCCCTGTGGTTTGGCCAGTTTTGCCACTTTAGTCCAAATCTCAAACTTATTACATCCAGGGCCCTGTGGTTTGATTTTTGTTGCCATTTTGGTCCAAAAGTCAAATTTGACTAGAATTCCCAATTTCAACCCCCCTGTTTTGTCCTTATCTCCAGGGGTATTTTTGTCATTTTGGTTTTATTGTAAATGATTATTAATCCAAACACCCCCTAAACTGATTATAAATCCCAAACACCCCCTAAACTCTGATTATAAATCCCAAACACCCCTTTCTCTGCACTCTCTCTCTCTCTACACCCCCTTTCTCTCTCTCTCCTCTTTCTCGAACAACTTCTGCCGTTTCACCGGAAAACACAGCACATAACCGAAACAAGACCTAACATATCACAGTATAACTTACTCCAATAAACAAACAATTATACAAAATATTACCAAAAACAAACCAATAACCAATCGTCATCTCAGTGATTGAAATTTCAACGTACACCCAAAATGTGCTAACATCAACAAACCCTAACTCAACCACATCTCTAAACCACAAACATTGCAGCTAACGCAACCACAACAACAGATCCAGCAACGACGACTCTGTTCAGGCTACCAGCATTAGGTGCACCGGTCAGCGAATCCGTCGGAGTCACTGAGATCGACGGCGACAAAACAGTTGAAGAAAACGCTCAAAATCAGATTCAAAGAAGAACATGAACTCAACAGTTACCTCTAATCCATCATCTTCTCCACCCCTCTTCAACCAACATCTCCCTGCAACTAATCCACCACCGCAACCACAATCCCTTTACAGCCACCACCCCCTGCAACCCATCCACCACCGCAACCAACAACCCCCTGCAACCACCGCCCCTTTCAACCACCGCCCCCTTTCAACCACCGCCCCTTTCAACCACCGCCCCCTGATTCTCTCCGCCGTCTTCTCTGCTTCTCCGATCTCTCTCTTTCTCTCTCTCTCTCGTCGCCACCACCACAGTGGTGGCCGGCCATTAAATCGAGGCGGAATAGGGGTGGTGTGGTGTATTTGAGATGAAAAAGAGAATGGGAGATTGAGGGATGGTTGTGGGTGTTCGTTGTCGGCAAGAGATATCACCGGGTAAAGAGGATTAGGGTTCTTCAAGTCTGAATAATGCAGAGGAAGAGGACAGATGAATGGAGGGTAAAGAGGATTAGGGTATTATATATATATAATTGAGTTATAATAATTTCAAAATGACTAAAATACCCCTGAGGGTAAAGACAAAATATCATGGTCATTAGTGGTGAATCTGACCAAAATTGAAATTTGGACTAAAATGGCAACAAAAACCAAACCACAGGGCCCTGGATGTAATAAGTTTGAGATTTGGACTAAAGTGGCAAAACTGGCCAAACCACAGGGACCAAAATGGCAGTTTACTCTTAATATTAATATTAAATGAAATTTATTAAACAAATATAAATAAAATTTATGAGGTTGAAGGAGAAAATGACATATGACATTATTTTGAGTCTTTTATTATAAGTTAGATTTTTTTAGTAAACTGTTAAAATGGTCCCTTAGATTTGGTCACTGTTTTCATTTTTGTCCAAAACTCAAATCTTTTAAATCTAGGCCTCTATGGTTTCAATTATGTTGTCATTTTCATCCAAAATCAAAATCTAATCAGATTTTTCAGTTAACATCCAATTTTTTATGTCTTTTTCCTCCCTTTTAAGAGTTAATTGCCCGGATGGTCCCTGTGGTTTCATGTTTTTTTTCACATTTAGTCCCCACCTTTTGAAAATAGCAGGTATGCTCCCTTTGGTTTGTTATTTTGTTACTCGGATAGTCCCTGGGTATATGTCAGTTAGTTTGGAAATAGCAGGTATGCTCCCTATGGTTTGTCATTTTGTTACTCGGATAGTCCCCTGAGTAAATGTCAGGGGACTATCCGAGTAACAAAATGACAAACCATAGGGAGCATACATGCTATTTTCAAAAGGTGGGGACTGAACGTGAAACCACAGGGACCATCCGGACAATTAACTCCCCTTTTAATGAAGGGCAAAATTGTTAGATTTTTTTAATTTATTATAATAAAACGTTAAAAGACCATTTTCCCCTTCATTGAAAGAGAGAAAAAAGACAAAAAAGTTGGATGTTAACTGAAAAATTTGACCAGATTTTAATTTTGGATGATAATGGCAACAAATTTAACCACAGGAACCCAGATTTAAAAGGATTTGAGTTTTGGACTAAAGTGACTAAATCTCAGGAACCATTTTGACAGTTTACTCTATTTTTTATTCTTTTATTTTTAGTTTGGAAAAGGTTAAAATGACCCTTCAAACTTTTATTAATGCCCATTTTAATCTATTCGTTTTAATCATCAATATCAATACATATACCTTGTAGGTATTAGTTATTCTTCGCTTCCATTATAGAGGGTAGATACATTACCACTACACCATATTTGGTAACAAGCACTTTTATCTTTACAACTCGTTAAAAGAGAGGAAATGCACTAAGGTAGGCATTGTCACAAGTCACAATGCTTGTTGATTCATTCACAAAACAGATGATGTGTTAATAGTATTGTATATAATTTGTTTCAGTAGATAGATTTACCATGTTGATTAAATGTAAAGTTGACTTGATTCAAAATATAATTGTAATAAAAAGAGCATTGTGTATTATCTTAATATTTCATTTTAAACAATCTATAAAATGAGAAAGAAAACTGACTAATGTATAAGTAATCATGCTTATGATAATTTGTAATCAAACAGGTCAAGGGTTTTAGTCAGTCGATCATAACTTTTCTTAACTCCACTAAGATTTTACTTTTGCAATACATGTCTTGTCCTTTGAAACAGATGGTTTAGTGTAGTTTTTTATTTTCGGACGATACTGGATGTTAGATGTTGGCCCTGTACCACGAATCCTTATGGGTGCGTTCTCTATATCAATACAAGTCGACTTAACTCTCCTTGAAGGTGCTTTGGGAATAGAATCTTGTTTTAGAGTCCTCTTATTCATCTCTTTGATCAAATGGTCATTGTCTGCGAGTAGAATGGTATAAAAACCAAATTGTAAGCCACAAAGTTTGTAGTGGTTTAGACAACAAACGTTTGCCCCTAAAAACAATAGTTTTTATTCTTGATACAACATTGATTTTTTTGTTTAGCCAAGGACAATAGCCATACCGGGGCTAGATAAAATTGCACGAGGGCGTTGAACAACACGATCAATGTCCTTAGTCTGATGATTATTGAGTTGTCGCGGCCCTGAATTTAGATAAAAATAAAAAAAATCTTGTATAGACAAATGATGATAATATGTTACAACCTGTTGCCATGGAAAAAGTCGTCGTTGCCAAATCAGATGCACAATTTCTCACTTTCGTATTAGAGTCCACACGCGAGACAATTCGTGTTTTAGTGTCTTTTGTTGCGTCGGGCTGGATTAGATAACGAAGACCTAATATTATAATGTGAATTATATTATACAAGTTTAATTTAATAAATAAATAAATAAATAATAGACAATTTAAACACAACAATAAATCGGGAGAAGGTATACAAAATTACATATGAATCTTAGGGTGTTAATATAGCTCAAGTTTTATAAACAAAAAAGCTCATTCATCTTTTTTATCTATCAATATGTGCAAGAAATATTATGTGTAAGAAATATAAGATCTTCAAAATATAAAAAATTAAGGGTTGACTCGTCATGCGCGAGCAGGCCCGCACTTTATCCAAACTAAGTTTCAACTCAAATTTCAGCTCGTTAAGAGTTTTCATGTCAAACTGAGTTGACCCCTTTTAAATTTCGAGCCTGAGCCCAAACCAAATATGGCTCGCATGTTAAGCAACCATAACGAATATAAGCATACCTTGTGATTTTAAAGGAGAATACATATCTTCATCACGAGCTTCGACTAGGGCCTTGACCGTCATCTTGGAATACTTTTTGATTGATGAGTTGCTTATTTTCTTTGAGTTTATAAGAACTTGAAGATGGAATTAGGGTTTGTTGACAAAATATAAAGAAAAGTGGAGGGATGGACTCGATCTAAATGGAAGTAAAGTTGTTATAATTTGAGGTTTATGTTCATTGCTTGGCTTATAAGCCAAGAAGAATTGATTCTGCATGTACTCATGTGCCAATATGACAAGGGCTTGGTTACATGACTTGGGTTCAAAGACATGAACAAATGAATAATGGTTCAAATTAGTTTGATTGATTCAAAAAGGAACCCAATGACGGAATGTTGTTGTGAAATTCAAAACTTTATCGTGTGAATAAAACTGCCACGATAATAATCTATTTATAAATCCGGGGCCTGAAACTTTTTAAAAATTAATACTTATATATATTAAGTTTTTTTAATACATTCTTTTAATCTATATCTATCTATACTATATAATAAAAGAAACCAATGGAGGGACACTTGTCATTATTCTAGACCATCATTAATTATAGATAATTATTATTTAATTTAAATTATTAAATTTAATATATATTTCAAACATTTAAGAAACTATGGATACGGATAAAGTTCCATAAAATATTTGTTTTGATATTGTTTTCCGTAAATAATGGGTAATTTAACATCTAAGAGCAAGTTGGATTGTTGATTAATTGAAACGTGAAAGGGATTATCATTATACACATACACTTCCACATTGTTTGGAATATTAACTAACGTGTTATGCAATAGTATAATAAGTTGTACTTCTAATCTATATCTATATCTATATCTATACTGTATAATAAAAGAAATCAATTGAGGGACACATATATCTTTTAGTTTTCTCATCTCTATCTCCTACTTAATTATAATTAATATTTATTAAAAGATAATTATAAAATAAAATTTAATATAAATTTAAACAATTCGTATAGGAGATAATATAGTCTTTTGAAATATTTATTAGATTTCAAAATTATTTATCTTGAAATTAACAAAAGACGTATACTAAATATAAATTAATATAATGTAAAGAGTTAAATGTCATTTTAATCCATATGGTTTGAGCCATTTTGTCAGTTTATTCTAAAGGTTTTATAACAAGATGTAACTTTTTATTGATTGGTATATAAAATTACATGTGCTCAACTCATACAATACATGAGATTCTTAAAAATGTATTTTTTTTTCATTATTTAATATATAAAATTAAATTTACTACAATACGCGGGGTTCTTAAAGATATAACTTTTTATTATTTAATATATAAAATTACATTTATTCAACCCATGTAATAAACGAGATTTTTAAAGATATATTGTTTTATTATCTGGCATATAAAATTACATTTATTCAACCCGTGTAATAAACGAGGTTTTTAAAGATATATTTTTTTATTTGGTATATAAAATTATATTTATTCAACCCGTGTAATACACGGGGTTCTAACCTAGTAGAAATATATTTTAGAGGCCCATTTTTTCTACTCGCTCCGGGCCCTGTATTTCCGGAGATTTTCGAAGACGGCCTGAGCGTTGGTGTGTGTCAATGGTTGATAGTACCGTTTGAACACTAAGGAGACACGAGGACAAGTCATCATATGCGAAAACATTGTAGGAATCGTTGAGAGGGGCGTAGAAGGAACAATACATGAAGCCATCTTCATCAAATTTCACATCTCTTTACAAGACTTTCTAAGGGGGGGACGAAGTGACTCGTTAGTCGGTATATATAAACTTAAAATATATAAAGTTATTTATAAGTTTATTTACCTCTTACTATAATATATAGAAATTGAAACAGTTCAAACAAATTTTGATTGAAAATTAGATTACCAAACATTTTATTAATTATACAATACTACTATATTAAATCTCAATTGTTCTTTAACCAAGAAAAATCTAAATTGTTCAAACAAATAATCATATTATCACACTTTAGGTCCCAATAATGGTTAACATAAATAAATAACATGCATTCTAAATCCCTATAAAACTCCTAGCATTTAAAAGACTCGGAACATGTTTTGTGCAAGATTATTTATAAGTGTAGTCCACGCATTTGAAGTCCAATAGAAGTTTTATTATCCTCATTTTTTTTAATGGCTAACGTTACTTTCTCAAGCTAATATATTTACAAATAACTTACCCTTTCTTGGGATTGAACCCAAGACCTCCCACTAAGAGACAAGCGTCTCTACCAAGTGAGCTAGCCCCACTTGGTAGAGGCTACTTCTTCAATGCCTGAACTCTCAATTGTTACATTTTCTATCTAAAATGGATCAATCAGCAATTAATGAGGAGACTGTTTTTAATTTTGGATCAGTGAAATAACACGAGTTATCCGTTAAAATTTCCCACATTGCCTTGAAAATAATATCCTTCGATGACATTTCTTGCGAGTGAGTGTTTCATATAATATAACTCTTTTATCACGCTAATCGATTAAGTTATATGTTTGCTCTAAGTAAGGACTAAGACCACCCGTAGTGGGGCGGTATTTAAAAAAAAATGAAAAAAAACGCGTAAAACGCCCCCCCCCCCCCCCCATTACACTAGGCGTTTTCGGGTGTGGTTTTTTGAAAAAAATTCGCTTTGGCGTTTTATTTAAAACGCTTTGCACAATGTTGACCGACCAATCAAAAGTCCCCAACGGCTAGTTGTTTATTTTTTTATTTTATTTTTTTTAACCTTTTAACTATATATATATATAAAGGCTTTGGTTATCCACACATCCTCTTCAATTTATCCACACATCCCCTAACCCTATAGACCCCTCATTGCCCTATACGCCTGAAAATGGACCCACCTGATAAGCCCCTCATTACCCTATACGTTTACTTTTTGGTTACTTTTTCACACATCCTATTAATTGTCAATGATTGAGTGTCAGCCAATGATTGCCCAATAATTGGCTCTTTTGTGTGGAATAAATTTGAAGGGTATGGAGGGTTTTCATTGGGATGAAATATTATTTAAAAAAAACTTTATATATATTTTTTTAAATTGTTGTTAAAATAAAAAAAATATAAACATTTATATTTATTATTATTTATTGTTATAAAAGGAAGGTATATAAATGTCATTTTTTTATTTAATATATTTAGAAAAATGGCAACATTTTTATTAATTAATTATTATTATAAAACGTCAACATTTTTTTAATTAGTATTATAAAACTTCTACATTTTTTATCAAGTGTTAGTATAAAACGTCAACATTTTTTTAAATTAGTATTATAAAACTTCTACATTTTTTTATCAAGTGTTAGTATAAAACGTCAACATTTTTTTTAATTAGTATTATAAAACGCCTACATTTTTTTTATCAAGTGTTATTATAAAACGTCAAATTCTCTATAATCCATAACGCAAATGTAAGTGAACATTGTTTGATAAAATAACACAAAACACAACACTTTCATACAAAATGTAATACAATACATAGCCGAAACCCTAAACCCTAAACCCTACACACTAAATCGCTAACTATTACATATTATTACATAGATTCACACGAACCCGTTGTGTATCTGAATCAGGTTCTCAAACAAACCGTGAAATCGAACAGTTTCTTCGTACAACTGTGGCTAATGAAAATGCATGAAAAATATGATGAAGAAGTTGATTCTCGATTTGATGAACCTGTTCTTATGACAAACCCTTCATCAATTGAGATTTTAAATACAAGGCAATGTCGTGAGTTGGGAATAGAATCGGTTAGTTCATCACGCGTCAGAACCGGCTTTTAAACCGGACAGAATCTACGAAGAAACTGTTCGATTTCACGGTTTGTTTGAGAACCCGATTCAGATACACAACGGTCTTTTTGCTTCGTCCACTAGAACTATTTATGTATGCATTCTTTTGGTTACTACCAAAAGAATACCAAAAGAATGCATACACAAATAGTTCTAGCGGACGAAGCAAAGAGACCGTTGTGTATCTTAATCAGGTTCTCAAACAAACCGTGAAATCAAACAGTTTCTTCGTAGATTCCGTCCGGTTTAAAAGCCAGTTCAGACGCGTGATGGTATATGGTGGTCACGGAACTACCGGGCGTCGGTAGATGCCGGTGACGGAACTACCGCGCGTCAATAGATGCTATCAAGACTACACCAGGAATCGACAATATGAGAGTTCCGTGCTATTTGCACGGTAACATCTGACAATGTCGGAGTTCCGGGTGACTTGGCAATTAATGTTGGATGATGCATCCCCCACCGCCAAGCACCTCACCCTAGACCGACGTCCCGGCGCATGAATCTGAAATATGAACGCAGTGCACTTCTCCATAAAAATTACGTTTCCACCACCGTCAAAACACCGACTTTCGATATCCTGTTAAAAAACATAGAATTATAGTGTTAGACTTGATATTAGAAATTATATTGTAAAATATAATAAACAAACAACACCACCACCACCGCCACCACAGCCGACCACCCACCACCACCATAGCCGACCACCCACTACCACCACAGCCGACCACCACCACCAGTCGGACGCCCACCACCGCCCACCACCTTCCACCCACAACCTAACCACCACCAAAACCACCATCCCAACTACCACAACACACCACCACCACCACAACCTACCACCCTCAACCACCACCACAGCCTACCACCCACAACACAACACCACCTCACCACCGTCAACCACCACAACCCACCACCTCACCACCGTCAACCTTAACAAACCAACAACACAGCCCACCACCCACAAACACCACAGCCTACTATCGACTACACAACACCACCACCACCTAACCACCCACAAACACCACAGCCCACCACCCACAAAACAAAACAACACAACCGTCAACCACAAAAACCCACCATCCCAACACCAATATACCCGACCAAAATAAACCACAAAAATCAGAGAAAAAATGAAAATTAAACATAAAAATACAGAATACGAACTAACCTTAAATACTCCGAGCGTATGAAGCGATACGAGAGCGATAACAATACAAGAGACAAAAAATCCATGCGTGTGTGTGTACTTCCGGATCTTCATCGTGTGGTCCAACGTTGGTCTCCTGTGGTCCAAGACCTTTTTGGGGATCTAGTTGGGTGAATATCCGTCAAAGAGCTGGCTCCTCGGTAAATAAGTCAAACAAAACGCAAGTATTTACTTTTTCTAAAAAGGTGTCAGCGTATACGACCGTATAGGTCAATGTGAGGCATATACACCACATAACTTTTTGTTATATGGACCTCATAGCACTATGTGAGGCATATGTATTTACTTTTTCTGAAAAAGTTGTTGGATTTTGTACTTTATACGCATCTCATTGTGCTATGAGTGGCGTATTGAGTCTTTTTTTTCTTTCTAATATTACGTACGAGAAAGTGTAATCCATATCCATTTTTACATTCACAATGGTTATTTGTAGATGTGGAAGGCAAGCTGGGATAAAAACATCTTGGACGGATATTAATCCCGGGCGTCAATTTTACACCTGCTCTCAATTGGTATGTACTTTAAGCACTACTACCTTCGTCCCATTAAAATTGTCATATTTTGAATTTTCAAAGTCTTTATTTATAAACTTTGACCTTAAATAATTTTGTTTGTGTTGGATAATACTTGATGAAAGTTATATGATTTGAGTGTGTTTTACAAGTGTTTTTATCGGGTTAATTTTCATCAAGTTTTATATAACACAAAAAATTGATAACTAAAGTCAAAGTTTATAAATAAATACTTTGAAAATTCAAAATATGTCTTCTTTATTAATGGGACGTATTTTTTACACTTAGAAACACTAATTCGCCTTCGGTTTCAGCGTTCTCGGTGCAAATTCTTTGCGTGGATCGACCCTCCCATGTGTCCTCGGGCAGTTCAAGTCATCCGAGGTTTGCTGGATACGAAAGGAGTACTTGAAGACGAAGTCAAGCATTTGAGAGAGGAGGTTCGAATGTATAAAGAGCAAGTAGCAGAAATGGAAAATAAAAATTCACGGGTCATTCGTAAGAGGGACACCTGTTTGATAATCTGTTGGATTTTGTTTTTTTTTTGTCCATATTTGTATTTGTCTTTAGTCGTATTTAAGTTTATGCAACTTATGTAAACAAATGTAATGACTCTCGTATTTTGGTGATTCAGCGGAATGTTATGTCTTGAGAGTTTATGCATCATCCAACATTAAAAAAAACGATGTTATATCTAGTCCCGGCAAACGGGTCAGGTAGGGTTTTTGACCCATGACGATATTTTATGAAATGAATTTTGTGTATTATAAAATGTCAAATTTTTTATTTATCAATTATTATTATGTCTTTACTTATTTTTCACTTGTCATTTATTAACCATAACGCAATAAATACACGAAACATCGTTTTATATTAATACACAAAACATGTCATTTTAATACAAAATGTAACGACTAAACCCTGAACCCTAATCCCTAAATCGCTAACTGTTACATATTATTAAATTCTTGCAAACTGTATCGGTTATTCAGATCTCTATTCGGTCACCATATTGCTGCTATCAAGTTTAAGGATGCGTTCCACGATAAACCTCCGACCTGATCTGGTGCTCCCTCGTTGTCGCAGAAGAATTCTCAGTAACCGGTTCCACAGCATGAAGAACCAATGCATACAGAAGGAGTTCTCCCTCGAGGTTGCTGACGCAGAAGCATTGTCGTTGGTGGAGGTGGAAGAACATTCCAGTTCACCCTCACAGTCACCGGTAAATATCTACTTCCACCGTCACATACTGTGGGTGCAGAAGCATTGTCGTTGGTGGACGTTCCGGTGCATGAATCTGGAATACGAACGCAGTTAAGCGTTTGAATCTGAAATATGAACGCAGTGTACTTCTCCATAAGAATTACGCTACCACCACCGTCAAAACACCGACTTTCGATATCCTGTTAATAAAACATACAATTATAGCATTAGACCCGACATCCGAAAATATATTGTTAAAAATAATAAATATAATAATAAAAATAACATATGCACATTTAAAAAAACGATGATATAAGTCTAGACCCGACAAACGTGTCGGGCTGGGAGTCGGGTAGGGTTACGCTACCACCACAACCACCACCACCACCACAGCCGTCCATCACCACCACCACCACAACCACAACCACCACCACCACCACAGCCGTCAATCAACACCACCACCACCACCACAGCCGTCAATCGCCACAACCACCACCACCACCACAACCACCACCACCACCACAACCATAACCACTACCACTACCACCACCACCACCACAACCACCACCACCACAACCATAACCACTACCACCACCACCACCACCACCACAGCCGTCCATCACCACCACCACCACCACAACCACCACCACCACAACCACCACCACCACCACAGCCGTCAATCACCACAACCACCACAACCACCACAACCACCACCACCACCACCACCACAACCACCACCACCACAACCATAACCACTACCACCACCACCACCACCACAACCACCACCACAACCATAACCACAACCACCACCACCACAACCATCACCACCACCACCACCACAGCCGTCAATCACCACCACCACCACAACCACCACCATTCCCCACCACAGTCAATCCCCCACCTTCGTCAATCCCCACCGCCACCAATCCCCCACCATCGTCAAACCCAACACCACCACAAACGGCGGAAATAAAACCAAAAAATAAAAAAAGTTTGAAGATTAAGCAATAAAATTTGAAATACAAACTAACCTTCATCGTGTGGTCCAGAGTTTGTCTTGTGAAAATCGTGTGGTCCAGAGCGTTTGTGTGTGTGTTCTTGGTGTTTTAGTGTGAGTTTTCAAATTTTAGATCTAGTTTACCCCTTTATTGAAGTTGGGAAAGTGTTTGTGTTCAATGAGAGCCGTATGGTTCAATGAGCACCTTAAAGTGTATGAAGTGTATAAATGAAATGCTATAACCAATTTATTAGCTCATGTACAGGAGGATAAACTGGTTAAGGCATGTGTGTTTTATGCGAAGTGTGCGAGTTCGAAACCCTGGGAAGGCCGGTCCGATACAGAAGGACCCCTCCCTTTTTTATTTGTGTAATTCTAATTTTTCAAATCAAGTATAAAGGATATACTATAACCAGTTTATCAGCTCCTGTACAGGAGGATAAACTGGTTAAGGCTTGTGTGTTCTATGCGAGGTGTGCGAGTTCGAAACCCATGGGAGGCCGGTCCGATACAGAGGGACCCCTCCCTTTTTTATTTATGTAATTCTAATTTTTCAAATCCAAGTGTATAAAGGATATACTATAACCAGTTTATCAGCTCCTGTACAGGAGGATAAACTGGTTAAGGCTTGTGTGTTCTATGCGAGGTGTACGAGTTCGAATCCCATGGGAGGCCGGTCCGATACAGAAGGACCCCTCCCTTTTTTATTTGTGTAATTCTAATTTTTCAAATCCAGTCCCTGAGGTTTGTTTTGCACAAGAACAGTCCCTGCACAGTTATTAAAAACTAACTGTAATTCTAATTTTTCAAATCCAGTCCCTGAAATTCTTATAACCGTTTATATCCCTTCTGCACATCCCAATACCTTTAAAAAGACCAATATACCCCTTCATTATAAGAATCCCAATACATATTTGTTCGTACAACCACATTAAACCCAAAATACAACATAGATGCTGATAAAATATTAAACATGTTACCATCCATACATGCTGATAAAAGATTAAACGTTTATACAAAAACAACCGGGCATACAACTAAACATAAATAACAAAAAGACGAATAAATATTTGTTCGTACAACCACATTAAACCCAAAACACAACCAAACGAAACAGATAAATACTACTCCTAAGCCATTTCCTCGTCACCGTCATCAGAACCACTATCATCATAACATGTCAACTGCATCTGCGTGTCAGACGGGCCTGCCTACGTGCCAGACGGGCTTGCCTGCGTGCCGGAAGGGCCTGCCTGCGTGCCAGACGGGCCGGCTTCCGAGCCGGACCCCGGATACACTCGTGGTTGTGGCGGGTCTCGAACCGGCAACCCAGCCTCACTACGCCTATCAGCCTCGCTAGCCATCATCCACTCCATCATATCCTCCATCCGGTCCATCAGCCGATCCTACAGCGCCAACCTCCCCATCACAACCGTCTTACCCGCCACAAGCCTCTCGAGGAGACGCTGAGTGGACTGAGGCAACCTCACCGCATGATAGAGGCGCCGAGGATGCTGTGGCGGCTCCTGCAGATGCCCCTGCTCAACCTCAGGCTCGACGTCACCCTCTCCAATAGGCTCATCAACAACATGAGGCATATCCACCTTCGCAGCGTCCAGCAGATGTTGATGTACTAACGGCTGGGCTACGAAAATCTGATCGTTCTCACCGACAAACCGATAACCAATGCCCAGAAAGTTCACCGCCAAGTTCATCCCTCTCATCGTCCTAATACCCAAATACTCGAAAGGGGCAGGCGGTGGCAACTCACCGATGAATGGAAAATACCGACCGCAATGCTGGGCAATACGCGTGATGAACGCCCCTCCGTGCAATTCGCCACGCTTCTGACGTCGGGAAAATGAGGCGAAATACTCCGCCAGGCAGCGATGGAGGGCGCACGGCGTCCCCGTGAATAAATAGTAAAGATAGAACATGTCGTTTTTCATGACCCACTCGTTGCTTTTACCACGCCCAGATATCGACGTGGCAATGCAACGGTGTATGTAGCGAACGAGTGGGTCAGTAATCAACGAGACACGGGCCTTATGACCGAAGGTACATCACAGAGGGTGGGCCACCAAGCAAGCAACTGATCATCAGGCATAGATGTGATCGCGGTGGTATAAATATCCTGAACCAACTCCTCATCAGTGTAGAATCCGGTGGCCAAAGCAAACTGACGCAGCGACATATTCTGTCGCTCCCCGAATAAACAGAAAGTTACCTCAGCAGGGGGTGGTTCCACCATCGGATCGTCCATATCTGAGTTAGGCTGCTCAGCAGGCCGTGGTCGATAGATAAACGTGGAGAGGAACTCCACCACCAAAGGCCTTTAAGAAGGCCCAGCCGTATAAAAAAACATACGATCCCACGGGTTATTTTCCCCGATTATACCCCGGGCCCTCTGCTCCTCGCCACACTCCCGTAACGCGTCCCAACACAACGCCCTCTGCTGCCTCACTCTCATACCCTGGAACTTGGCAAAACGTCTGTATTCCGTACTGCTCTAGGGGAAGTCTAAAAAATCGTACTGCTCACAATTACCCCCAGCCATCGGATTGAATACCGGACCACCATTTGGTGCCTGTAGTTCCTCATCTGACGACATATCTGCAACAATTAAAAGTTAATATTTTGTCAAAATATTAATAAAATTACGACAACCCACAAACACCACAGCCAACCCACAACCACCACAGCCAACCCACAACCACCGTCAAACCCTAACCCATAGATACAACCACCACCGTCCTAACCTCAACCACTCTAACAACCACCACCGTCCTAACCTAAACCACTCTAACAACCACCACTGTCAAACACCTCTACCGCCAAATACCACAACCAAAATATTTTAGAAAAAAAACCCTTAAAAAACAATAACAAAAAGGAAAGATGAAGATGTTACTAACCTCTTGTGAAAATTCGCACCGTATGGTTCGATACGGGATAGAAATGGTATACGGGAGAGAGTTGTGTGTGTTTTTGGTGTTTTGGTGTGTGTGTGTTTGAATTGATTTTGATCTAGTTTTCCCTCTTTAGTGAGCTGAAATGCTGTTTGTGTTGGTATACACTCCTCATTGGCCAATACGTGGCTTATAGATTGCTTACCAGCAGCCGCTTATTGTGCTATGAGCGTCATATAGAGGCTGGTATACACCTCTCATTGCCCAATATGCTGCATATGATGCCTTTCTTTTAATAAAAATAGTGATGTAAATAAGTGTTTTTACATTATAAAACAATGTAATTAACATTTTTTATAAAATAAATGTTGCTTACACTATATTCAAAAGATAATAGAATGTAAATTAAAAAAAAACATAATAATACAATTAAACAGTTTTACGTGTTACAACGAGAACCTACAACAAGTTAATAAAGTCTCTTCGAACACTTCTATTACTACGAAGTAACTTCTTACCCTCTGAAAGACGAGACATGTACATTGTCTCCCACTCCATAGCTTCAGTACTTCGATACATATTCCATAGTCCATTCGGTGGAGGCATCGGACCATCATCCGTTAACTTAACCATGATGAAATGGCCATCTTCCACATAGGCAATCGAAAGAACAGAATGGCCCTCCGCCGGACCATCAAACATGGGAAAGTATGTTTGACAAACACCATTGCTTAAATGTTGAACAACCACACCAAATTTTTGAGCCACCAACAATCTGGCGTATGGCAAGAACATCCAGCATGCCATTGGTGCAGGTTCCACGTGCAACCAGTTTATTGATCGATATACTGTAGTGTAAAATCCCGGATCAAAAGAGTCAAGAATAGGCCACCACCGGGCTTTGTTAATGAACATCTCATCCAGTAGCTCTTGGCGGACCCACATCCAAGCATTCTGGTCCAACCCCAAACCCATAGCCACCGATCGAAACCCACAGTTACCGTCAGGCTGGGCATCTTCCATATGTGTTATGTATCTTCGATACATAGATGGAAGCCAGTCCTTAAAACGATCGATCATGTTTTTGTACCTGTAATTGGAAAATATATTGTGGAAAATCTTTATCAGGGAAAATGTATGTATGGAAATACGTAGGATATTATATAGGTCAATGATTGTTGACGTACCTATCCCCCACCAACAGTGGAAAATCTTCATCTATAATTTCAATTGTCTTTTTAGCCTTATTTTTCTTTGAACGACTGCGTTGCACTGCTGGCTTTTGAGCGTCCTCTTCCTTCTTTTGGCTTTTGCCTTTTGCTTCGGACCGGGTATCTTTACGTCTCGCAACCTCCTCCTTTTTTTTTGTTGTGCTTTAGAGGTTGGGCGCCCCCGAGTATCTTGTTGTACCTCAGGCGGTTGATGGTCAGTCATACCTGGATTCACCACCTCCTTTATCTTCGACAACATACTTTTTAACACTATCGGTGGTTGCGCCTTCAGTTGTTGCATGACTCTGTCCATTTCCTCCCGAAGATTATTATCGTCTTCCTTAAGTTCTTCAGCATTGAAATCTAGTTTTGTCCAGAATTTGTCTACGGCGGCAAGAGGAATTTTGCAATCTGTATTTTAAAAACAATAGTTAGAAATGAGGGGGGTGGGTATTCATATGAAGTAGAATAAGCGGTTGAAGCTTGTTTTTATTACTTGTATTTTCCCACCACTCCATCCGACAAGCACATGGAAACCCACAACTCGTAAAAAGCACATGACCACAAGTCCCCCCTGCTGCGAGCAACGTACGTATCTTTTTCTTCTCCACAAGCAACAAATCTAATGCTTTCAGGGAAACATTACCACGTAGGTTATCAAAGAATGATATCATGTGGTCCCCCATTTTCAAGGACCGGCTATCCTGAAAAGTGAGGTTTATTTGTATGCGTTGTGACTCTACAACTTTGTCAACAAGCCACACAAGTCTATGGAGCGAGCTGTTTGGCCCCTTAAGGTATCTCTTAAACTTAGCATGTTGGCTTTCAACTCTGTTGGTTGTATGTTGACCAAAGTTAGGGCTTGTGTTAGTCCAGGCTGAAACAAACTTTTCTTTATAGGGTAGTAGCCAGACAGTATACAAATAGTCCAAAACTCCTGAAAAAAATAGAATATAACGATTTGTAATGTTTGTATTGTAACACCCCGACCAAAGGCTGAAACAAAATTTTTCTGATAAATTAACTATTTTTAAATAATTAATTAAACAAATAAAACTATGTAATTATTGGATTAAATTGGTTAAAAATCGAATTTTGGGAAAAATATCAATTTTATATTTTCGAACATCATTCTGATGTTAAAACAATTATATAAAAATTTTCAGGTTTTATAAAATTAGTTTACTATTTTTATTGAATTTAATAAGATTAAAACTAACTTAATTCATAATAATTAGATAAAACCAGAAATAATTATAGTTTATATTTTTAGCAAATCAGGTTTGATGTATATGAGTTTATAAAAATGATAGTTTTTATAAAAGTGATAAAAAACGTAAAAATAAAATAAAAGGTGTGTGCCCGGTTGCATTTTAAGAAGTGTATAAAATAACTAATGTTAGGGTAACTATCAGCTCCTGTACAGGAGGATAAACTGGTAAAGAAGGGGTGCTTTTACACGAGTGGTCCGGGTTCGATCCTTGCTAAGGGGCGAGTTATACAAGAAACCCCCCCTTTTTTGTTATTCTAATTAACGTAGTTAACTAAGTTAACTTTTTTTTAAAGTATAAAAGAACTAATGTTAAGGTATCTATCAGCTCCTGTACAGGAGGATAAACTGGTAAAGAAGGGGTGCTTTTACACGAGTGGTCCCGGTTCGATCCTTGCTAAGGGGCGGGTTATACAAGAAACCCCCCTTTTTTGTTATTCTAATTAACGTAGTTAACTAAGTTAACTTTTTTTTAAAGTATAAAACAACTAATGTTAGGGTATCTATCAGCTCCTGTACAGGAGGATAAACTGGTAAAGAAGGGGTGCTTTTACACGAGTGGTCCGGGTTCGATCCTTGCTAAGGGGCGGGTTATACAAGAAACCCCCTTTTTTGTTATTCTAATTAACATAGTTAACTAAGTTAATTTTTTTTAAAGGATTTCTTATTCAACAGTTAACTTGGTTAAGATTTTAGAGTTAAAATAAGTTTCAAACAAGGCTATTTCAACCCTTATACTTTAGATTTCAATAATTACTTTTTATGCCCAATACTTTGTACTTTTAAATAATGTCAAAATAACCCCTAGACTATAACTTTCAATAAATGATAGTTTAGTCCCTGGACTTGGTTTTAACCATTTTTTAAGCAAGTTTCAAACAATGACAAACAAGTCGCTCAACTTATAGTTTCATAAAATGTCAAAATAGGCCCCTATAGTTTGTAATATAATACGTACTTTTTCTGCCCAATACTTTGTACTTTTAAATAATGTCAAAATAACCCCTAGAATATAACTTTCAATAAATGACAGTTTAGTCCCTGGACTTGGTTTTAACCATTTTTTAAGCAAGTTTCAAACAATGACAAACAAGTCCCTCAACTTATAGTTTCATAAAATGTCAAAATAGGCCCCTATAGTTTGTAATATAATACGTACCTGATCTATGGTCGTCATTCAGTCGCGTAAATAGCCGCTCAAAGTTATAATTGTATAGCGTCTCAGTGGGAGAATTACACAATCGAGACCAAGAAAGCTTGAATATTTTCCATTCTTCAGCCGTGGCAAATTTTGCCTTGGTGTGTTTTAGAATATTTTGTGAGATGTGCCACCTACATAAATTTGGATGCTTTTGGGAATACTTTATCGCAAGCATTCATCAAAGCTTTATCGCAATCTGTTACTATCACGCGCGGTTCCATACCCTCTTCCAACAATCATTTGAGCTTCTGTAGGACCCACACGAAGTTATCCTGTTTTTCTTTAGAGATAAAAGCATGAGCGACACAAAACGACTTGTGTGTTTTTGTCACACCCACAATTTGAACAAACGGAAGTCTATACTCATTCGTTTTGTAAGTGGTATCAATCATCAACACATATGGGAAAGCACGCCACATATCGTACGAGTACCGATGAACAAAAAAAACCTCCTCGACCGCATTTGTTTCGGGATTCACTCGGGTGTGGTAAACATACCTTCCTTCATGCAACATTTGCTCCAATATCTGCATTGGAGTCCGATCACCGTACATTTTGACTTTAATCTTTTTTATCACGTTTTGTATGTCTCGTAGAATGCACACGCTCTGTGGGTTTTGTTTTCTTATGGTTAAATGTATGTTCGTAGGCTCCATGTTTTGAATATAAAGTCTCTCTACCAATGATTCTTCGTCTGGGGCCAACCTTCTCGCAAACGCGTGACCCTCGAGAAATACCGCATGCTCATGGTTATGATCATTTTGCTTCACCACTAAGCTCCAATTGCCACTACTTGCGTCTAGTTTCCCTATCATTTTAAAAGGACACCCAATCTTCTTGCTACCAGAACGCCGAACTGTTTCTTTACTTTTGCATGTGCCTCCACGGTCGCATTGCAACCATATCTTCATTGTCCTTGCTGACGAATCTTCACCTTTTGTTACCGTTCGTTGGGTCACAATGACGTAACCTTTCGCAATTTCTGTTTTGTAAGCCCAATTCTTTAACTCGTGAAGTGTCGCAAATACCTGAAACAACGGTAATTTAAAACTATGTTTAAAACTATATTTGTTTAAAATCTAATAAACCTTATACATAACGAATAACACGTAAACAAAATCAACTTTGTCTAAATTCTAACAGGCACCCTTCTAATAAACATATATATAACGAATAACACGTATACAAAATCAAAATTGTCTAAAATTTAATAAACATTATACATAATGAATAACACGTAAGTGATAGTTATGTTATACCTTTCCTTGTTTTTTCGGGTCATTAGCACCATCGTCACCGCCACCACCATCGTCCCCGCTACCACCATCGTCCCCGCCACCACCATCGTCCCAGCCACCTCTATCGTCCCAGCCACCACCATCTTCCTCGTCTTGATCACTTTCCTCGAAGTGTGTAACACCTTTCTCGATTTCGTTCTCGTCTTCCTCGAAGTCAAAAACACCTTCCTCGGACTTTTTCTTGCGTTTTTCCTGATGGGAATGGTAAGTCACGTATGCGTGTTTTTCTTGTTGCGGATAGCTTTGAGCCACGTAAGATGGTCCCGCCTCCTCTACGACCTGAAACAACTTAATGGTTATACTAAAATAACCAAAACGACAATATGAATTTTTTACCTGGTTCAAATCAGGCATCACGGACCGCACACTCCCTTCCTGATGCGAATGGTAAGTTCCGGCGTGTTGCGGATAGCTTTGAGCCACGTAAGATGGTCCCGCCTCCTCTACGACCTGAAACAACTTAATGGTTAGACTTTAATAACCATAACGCCAATATGAATTTTTTACCTGGTTCAAATCAGGCATCACGGGACGCGCACTCCCTTCATCACGGGACGCGCACTCCCTTCATCACAACGACGCACAGAAACCACCTCCTCCTCACCTCGATCAACACCGGGTAACCAAACGCTTTCGGAGACGTATGACTCATTCGAAATTTCACCAAAAAAATATCCAAAGTCCCAATTTGACATCGTGATTCGAATCTAATTTAACCAGACCGTTTATTTGAAATTTTTTATCATTTTCATCACTTTTTTGGGATTTTTGAACATTTGTATTACATGAATCTCGTAAGCTTGGGGTAAAGGGAAAAAATTCGAAACAATACGCAGCGTATAGGGCCATGAGCGCGTATATGCGGATCACCTTTTCAGCCTTTTGAGTCTGAACTCCGCTGTCTTGTCAGCAATATACCTTAAATTCAGATATTATAGTACCAATGAGCAGTGTATAAAGCAATGAGAGGCGTATAGGGTTTAATGCTCCAACTACCACCTTTCTAATACACCGCTCATAGGGCAATGAGGGTCGTATAACTTTACTTTTTCTGACATAATTAATGCACTCAACCCCTATACAACCCTCATTGCCTTATACGGGGCTGGGGGGGGGTGTCATTACTTTTGGGGGATGTACCAATACCCTCACCCTATATAAACTCATTCATTTTCAACCAAAACTATCTCAAAAACTCTCTAAAAAATACAACCATTTTATAAAAAACTTGATGGATTCTCCTAGTTTTTCATCCATGGTAAATTTTTACTACAAAGAGTATTTTGCGGATTTTAATTTTTTTATTTCTAGTGTTGTATATTTTTTTTAATTTAATGAAGTATTTAAAGTTTAAAAAAAAATTGTGAAATGATTGCATGGGCGTTATTGGAATAATGCCCCACTACGCCACTTTTGCAATAATACCCCATGCTGACTGGACTGCCACATGTCGAATAATGCCCCATGGTTGGGGCATTATTTTCTTTAACCACTACACATGGTCTAAGGAGCGAGAAAACCTTTGTCAATTTGTGTATATTAGCGTCTATTAGATAACAAACTATGTATACATACACACACATATTGGGTTTTTTTTTCTGCCCATGACATTATAGCCTAATGACATCTTAGTGGTGAGATAAAACTTAGGGACTATTAGGTCCTGGGGTTTTTCCCAGATTTATTGGATTTCCTCCTGAATTGGTGTATAAGTGTTAATGCCATGGATATGATCGGGTGGTTCCGCTAGTGGCACGATGATATTCTAGTGGTCCGTCACTGATTCAAATTTACCGTTAAAAAGAAAATGAGTTTTTCTATAAATGGAATCCGTTGGACCATTTTTCTATCATCGATCACAAAAATCCTCAAGAACAAGTCTTGGTTTCCCTAAGCAAGCGTGAATGCAATTTTATCACTGCATGCATTAGAAACTCGAGAAAGTGACACGTCAGATTGTCACCCACAGGATTCTTAACACTATAAGCTATCATCAATACCCATAATCCTATTTCATTCCCCTTAATATTTAATTTTTTGGGGGGGGGGGGGGGGGTTATGAACTTGGTGGGGGCTTTATTCCACACCACCCAGCCTAAGGAGTAACTGATATGTGGTTTATCCATCACGAACTCGACTAACAACATGTAAAGTGAAATCACAAAGCAAGCAACGATTGTAATAACTTGATCCACCATGTAAAAATCAATGTATTTCTCCTTGGTGTACTGAAGAGGTATGGTCCCAATTCCTTGCCCACATGGCAAGGACCACACCACTTTTTCCATCCTACGTGGCGCTGACATCGACGATATCTAGAAGCTTCTGGAAAATATCTAGGTGGCTCCAAAGATGCTCCATCCGACATAAAGGACAACACGTGTCACCAGTCACCAGGCGCCAGGTAGGCCTGTAACAAATCTAAGAGCATCCCGACAACACCAGTACGACGTCTCCAAGATGGGCAAATGCAAGCGCGCCACGTGTACCACTACACTGACCACAGCAGAGGAGACCAAGAGGATATTCCCATTGGTCGGACAGCTGGCGCGCAACCACAGCTGGCATCGCTGCTCTTCCCTCTCTCACCCTCCGGCTATAAATAGGACCTTTCATCATTCAGGTTAAATCATCTGGCTCTCTATACTCTCACACTCCACACACACTGTCTATTCTCCCTCAGAATAGTACTTATTCTCACGCCGGAGCCTAGTTAAGAGGGAAACCCCCATATTCCCCTCTTAACGAGACTAACGGTGTTGCTGTTTTGCAGGACCCAGGTCATTTCACGAGTAGGAAGAGAGATTGAACCCTCGGAAGAAATAACCCCACAGGTTAACCCTAGTGTTAACCTGTGTTTCATCATTGGCGCCATCCGCTTTTAGCAAAAACCACTCTCATCTCTTTTTCTTTTCAAAAAACACTCGTCAAAATGGCTGAACAAAACCCTTCTCACCCGGCAGATGGAGACGTTTCTTCTTTTGAACTCATTTCGGACAACGTACACGTCCAAAGAGATCAAAGGAACGAAATTATCCAAGAAAGGCCGATGAACAACGAGTTTCCTAGTATCTTTGGAAGTACATCCAGGGTTGTTACTCAAAACACAATTGGTGCTACTTTCCAAACTCCACCTAGGATCATCACTCAAACCACAAACGGAGCTACTTTTCAGCCTCCGTCAGAGGTAGTCCAACAAACACCTCCACCAGTGCAAACACAGAGCCATGGAGCTGGTCCCTCAGCTCCATCGGACCAAGCACAACTGAACATCTCTGCACTACTAGGGATACCCGAAGGAAAAACTCTGGCTTCCTGGTATGCCGAACAAGTGGCGTCTATAAACGTGGTTTACATACAACTCAGTGCGCAGCAAGCTCTGCTTCAGGCACAAGCCAACCAGTCAGCATTTGTCACCCCACCGCAAAGGCCTTTGAGCGCGCCCATGCCTCAACAGACCAATGCATTCAATTTACGCCCTGAACCAGTACCTCCACCACATGTTAGAAGGCCAAGCACGCATGACACGCGCGATACGTACGGCGAGACAGAAAGCAATTATGTGCAGTATTCTCACCAACCCAAGAAGCCAATACAAAGTCGTTTAGGTTCGCGCAACATAAACGACGAATTCGAAGATGACGATGAGACATATAAAGAAAGCACAGTCTTCAGCAGGCTGCCACCAGAGCATGAAGCATACAAACCTCGCAAGCGCGTAGGTTACGATCCAAAAGCAGAACATGATTACACTTTGAGCTATCGTCCGGACGACATGGCTGAGAATTCAAAATTCATTCGAGAGATCGCCACGGCTGCCATTGACAAAACAAAATTGCCACACAACGTAGGCAAATACAACGGGCTGACAGACCCAGACGATCACCTTCAAGTTTTCAACGGTGCTGGAGCAACAGGCGGATGGAATTTACCAACCTGGTGTCATCTCTTCGCTCAAACCTTCATAGACGCAGGGCGCGTCTGGTTTGACAGCCTGCCAGCAGGGAAAATCAAATCATGGGTTGATTTCCGAGAGAAGTTCCTTGCACACTTCTCGCAGCAACGACGACACGCCAGGGATCCAACTGATTGTTTAAACATATGGCGCAGAGACCACGAGAGCGTGGAAGATTTCATTACAAGATATAACAAAGAATGTTTGGAGATCGGCGATGTAGGCGAGAAAATGATGCGCGCGCACTTCATGAGGGCAGTTAAGTGCGATGATCTAATCAAGCGTGTAAAGGGAAGAGACGGAGGACCCAAAGATTGGGAGACCTTCATTGAAGCAGCCAAGACCATCGCGCAGTCTGACAGACAGTTGACCGGTGACGATCACCGTCAGCGCAGCTACAACCATAACGACCGGCATAGCAAGAAAGGCAGAAGCCAACCATGGAAAGCATCCGGTCACAGAGAAAGAAGCCCGGTAAGAGAGGATGCGCGCCACACGATCAATCAAATAGCTCACCGGAAAGAGGTGAAACGAGAAAACAGGGAGAAACAATGGACACCCCTCACGAAAACTCCTTCAGAAGTCTTGGCAACCGAGAACCACCAGTTCAAACCACCGTTACAAATGCGCAACAAAAGGGGCCAAGACCCGAATCTTTTCTGCGAGTTTCATAAAGACACTGGGCACTTAACTGACGATTGTTTCAGTTTAAAGCAAGAAATTGAAAGGTCCTTAAGAGACGGAAAACTCACCCATTTGATAAAGGGCGGAAAGCGCGATTACCGTCAAATACAAAGAAGAGACGAAGGACCAGATAACAAGAAACTCCGGAAGTTGGAAACCCACATGGTTCAAGGGGGTCCATGAAGGCCAAGAAAAAACTACAACAAGCGCGCGCAAGACGATTCATGGCGCGAGAAACAAGTCGTTTTCCCGGTTGTAAGAGGAGGCCCACGAGAAAGAAGACCCATAGTTATCCCGGGCGTAATAGGGCATTACCAAACAGACTACATTTTCATCGATCCGGGGAGCACTGCGGATATCATATATGAACAGTGTTTTAATCAATTCGATCAGGAGGATAAGGCGCGCTTAGAACCAGTTGATTACCCGCTCACTAGTTTCTGCAATGAAGCCGTTTTTCCTCTAGGACAAATATCATTCCCAGTGCTGCTCTCGGACGGAAGAAACTCAAGAACAGAAGAAGTCACATTCATGGTGCTGCCAGCACATTCAAGGCACGATATTCTGCTGGGAAGAGAATCCCAAGGCGACTTCAGCATGATCTGCTCTGGCCCACACTCAGCTGTGGGATTCCCAACTGAAACAGGAGTGGCCATCATATATGCAAGCAAAGAAGTATTAGCAACAGATGAGCTCAGACCTGCAAAAGAAAGTAAACCAGCGCCACGCGCGGAAGCAGAAAAATGGGTATTGAACAGCGCATACCCAGAACAAACAGTTACCTTAGGACCTGCAATGTCCAATCTAACGCGCGCCGCGCTAAAGAAACTGTTGTTCCAAAACATGGACGTGTTTGCCTGGACACCAGCAGACATGGTGGGTGTTCCACGGCACATAGCTGAACATCACTTAAACGTCTCAGAAGAAGCAAAGCCGGTGGTACATGCCAAGCGTCACTTGGGAGACATAAAGCATGACGCCATGAAAGAACAGGTGATAGAACTGTTAAATGCGGGAATCATCAGAGAGGTCAGATATCAAACATGGGTAGCAAGCCCAGTGATGGTCCAAAAGAACAACGGCAGCTGGAGGATGTGCGTAGATTACAAGGATCTGAACAAGGCATGTCCACGCGACTGTTAAGCCTTACCAGACATTGATGAAAAAATTGATTCGCTGGCAACGTTCCGATGGAAATGTTTCCTTGATTGCTACAAAGGGTACCACCAGGTACAGATGGCCGTGCAAGACGAAGACAAAACCGCGTTCCGCACACTGACAGGGCTATACTACTACACCAAAATGCCTTTCGGTTTAAAGAATGCGGGCGCGACTTATCAGAGGCTCATGATTGAAACTTTCCACGACGCCATCGGCAAATACATCGAGGTATATATGGACGATCTAGTCATTATGAGCAAAGAAGAGAACACCATGCTGACAAACATCCAAAAGACGTTCGACACCTTGCGCGGAGTAAGTATCAAGCTGAACCCAGCGAAATGCTCTTTCGGCATGGAAGAGGGGAAATTCCTGGGTTTCATCGTTACAAAAGATGGCTTCAAAGTGAATCCTGATAAAATACAAGCAATCGAACGCATGCCTTCACCTTCGATGATCAAGGAGATGCAAAAATTAGCAGGGCGGTTGGCAGCACTTAACCGTTTCCTGGCCAATCATGCAGCCAAATCTTTCCCATTTATTAAAACTCTCCGAAACTGCATGAAGAAAAGCCAATTTCAATGGACTCCGGAAGCCGAGAGCGCATTCCGCGAGATGAAAGATTGCCTCATCAAGTTGCCAACAATAACTGCACCAGTCAAGGGAGAACCTCTGGTGCTGTACTTATCAGCCTCCGACAGAGCAGTAGGAGCAGTGTTACTTGTTGATCGACAGGGTGTTCAAACACCAGTCTACTATGTGTCACGAACCCTGACTGACCCAGAAACCCGATATGCAATCATGGAGAAACTAGTACTCGCACTGATCCATGCATCAAGACGGCTGCGCAGGTACTTTGCCAACCACGTCATTCACGTGCTAACAAACTACAATATTGGCAACATCCTCGCAAGGCCAGAGATTTCAGGGAGACTAGCAAAGTGGGCGATAGAGCTCCGAGGTCACAATGTGGTCTTCAGGCCAAGACCAGCGATCAAGGGCCAAGTACTCGCAGACTTCATGACAGAAGTACCGGATGTCAAGGATCGAGAATGCAAGGCGATGGAAAAGGCTGAAAGACAACAAGTCGAAGAACCTTGGTTGCTATATACAGACGGCGCGTCTAACGAAGACGGCGCAGGCGCAGGGCTCCGGTTGGTAAGTCCTGACAAACATGAATTCACCTACGCCATACGTCTGGATTTCAAGAGCACGAATAACGAAGCTGAGTACGAAGCTTTCCTTGCTGGTCTAAGATTAGCAATCAAAATGGGAGTTAGACACATTGAAGCGCAAGTGGACTCCATGTTAGTGGCCGGCCAAATCAATGGGCAATATGAGGCCAAGGGAGATAAAATGGCACTCTACCTAAGCCAAGCAAAAACGTTGCTACAAACCTTCTATTCCTACAAGGTGCACCACATTAACAGGAGCGAGAATAAACCAGCAGACGCGCTGAGTAAACTCGCATCTACAAGTTTTCAACACCTAGCGAAGGATGTGCGCATAGAAGTTTTGAGCAACCCGTCAGTGCCGCTGCGAGAAGTAAGCGTTGTTCAAGTGGGAACAACGTCATGGATGACTCCGATAATAGCATACCTTCAATCTGGAATACTCCTAGAAAACAAAGCTGAAGCGAGAAAAATCCAGTACAAAGCTGAGCATTATCAGATGGTTGATGGAATCTTATATCGAAAGTCATACCTTGGGCCACTGCTAAGATGCATCGATCCCGAAGACGCAAACTATCTGATCAGAGAAGTGCACGCGGGAATTTGCGGTATACATGCCGGCCCAAGAATGGTGGTAGCGAAAGTCATGAATACGGGGTACTATTGGCCCGGGATGCATTTAGATGCGGTTAAAGAGTTGAGGAAATGCAGTGGGTGTCAAAGACACGCTCCCAAAACGATGCGCCCCAAGAATGAATTGGTACCAGTCACAACGGCGTGGCCCTTTCAACAATGGGGAATAGACATGGTCGGACCTTTCCCCGAAGCCCCAGGAGCTGTCAAATTCATAATAGTCGCAGTCGACTATTTCACCAAATGGGTAGAAGCAAAGGCCCTCGCATCGACCACAGCCACCGTCGTCAAAAAATTCATCTGGGAACAAATCATATGCCGTTTCGGATTACCACTGAAGATCATCACGGATAACGGAACCAACTTCGCCGAAGACAATCTTCAACAGTGGTTCAAAGAATTACACCGCGCACCCGCAGGGGAATGGTCAAGTTGAAGCCGTCAACAAGAGTATTGTCGATGGAATCAAGGCAAGGCTGGGAGAAAAAAGAAGAGGTTGGGTAGACGAACTGCCCAGCATCTTGTGGGCCCACGGGACGATGCCCAAAACAAGCAACGGCGAAACACCGTTCAGCTTGGTTTATGGGTCAGTGGCAGTAATACCAGCGGAGATAGGATTGCCGTCACCCCGAATGCTCTCAATGAACATGATCAACAATGAAGAAGAGAGGAGGATCGACCTTGACCTCCTAGAAGAAAGGAGAGAACTGGCGGCAATCAATGAAGCAAAGTACAAGACGAAGCTGGAAAAATATTACAACTCTAAAGTCCGAGTCTGCACCTTCAATCCGGGAGAATACGTCCTCAGAGACAACGAGGCTTCGAATGCTGAAAAACCCGGAAAGTTGGCTCCCAAGTGGGAAGGCCCGTATGTTATCGACACAGTACTCGGAAAGGGAGCCTACAAGCTATGCACCATCGACAACAAAGAGGTTCCACGAACTTGGAACGCTCAACAGCTGAGAAAGTGTTACCTGTAAAAAGCTTATGTAACTGCAACGGCTGAATCGCCAACACATTTATAGTAATACAAGAAGTGTTTGGATATTTTTTCCATCATGCAAATTTCCTGTCACAACTGCATATATTACTTTGGGCATACACGAAAACATCAATGGCTCGACCATTAGGAAACGTTGTAGACCTCCAAGGCCTGTCACAAACAAGTGCACAGCCGGGTCAGATACACAACTAAAGCCTAACAAACACCAAACAAACACTTCGTGCCCACATAAACACGAAAGCATCGAACACAGGACAAACGAACATTGTAAGAACCCCCAAGGCTGAGCACAGCTGGGTCCACACAATAACCTGTAATTCGATCACTTCGTATTCACGAACCAACCTGCGCACGTAAACAACAGAATAAAACGTTGTAATAAACACAACACAACCTGTCAGCGCCATCATTCATTCGTGATACCCGAATCAAAACATGCACATATTATGACGATAACAAAATTCGCATAAAAACAAACAACTATTAGCATAACAAATATCAAAGCATAGCCAAATATCCACAGGCATAACAAGGAAGTTAAAATTGTTCATGCAATTGTCAAGTACAAGACCAACCAAGGTCATACGCGGCGCGCAGGCCGGAGTCCCTCATTCGGGATGACTGGTCCCAGCACCTCCAGCCGCACCACCTTCATCGCCAAGCGCTTTTTTCAACAACACGACACCATCAGATCTTCGAGCCAATTTTTTCGCAGCCTTAACCACAGCAAACTCCAAAGACGAAAACTCTTGTCTTTTCACGGCATAAGCAGGGCTACAATTCTCCTTCCACAACTCGAAGTGATGCTCTTTTTCCTTACTAAGGGCCGCAACCCTACCCTCTTTATACCTATCCTTGCGCCCGCTACTGTAACCAGCTTGCCCCAACTCAAACATATAATTGGCAAGCTCGTGGGAGTTCACGATGCGATCAGCAATCTACGAGAAACACACAAATAAGAGAAACAGTTCACGAAAATCATAAAATAAAGTAAAGGAAGTTACCAAAGGCACCGTGGTGCGTGTGAAGTGTTATATATATTAGGTGTATATTTTAAGCCCTTTTTAACACTTATTTTAGCCAAGTTTTAAATTTATAAAACATGATATTTTACTAACACTAAACACACATATGGGCAAGTGCACCCATCGTTGAGCGTAGTATAGCGTTGGTAAGATACCGAGGTCGTCCAAGGACACAAGAGCTTTTAATACCGGTTTATCCTCAACGTCTAACCAAAATAAAAAGTTTAGAAAAATGTTTTAAGCTAAGAAAAATAAAAACTAACTAAAATGCTGAAAAATAAAAATAAAAAAAAAACAGATAGACAAGATGAATCACTTGGTTCCGACTCGTATCTAGTATAACCTTTGATTATTTCCGCACTTTTGCACATAATTAAGAGATTATCTTAGTTATTGTAGTAGGCCCCTCTTTTGAAGGTGACGTTACCCTCACCCCAGTAGTTTGAGTCAGCAAGGATACAATCCTAAAAGGGTGGATTATTGGAAGATAATGAATTAAGTTATTAATGCAGTATTGTGGTAGGCCCCGCTTTTGGCGGTGACGTTACCCTCGGCTAAGTAGTCTGAGTCAGCAGGGATACAGTCCTAAATAGCCGGGTTATAGTATTAATAGTAGTTAACTTATGAGGGGGTCAAAGAGTTTGGACCCCCGCCATCCAATACCGTGAAGTATTGAAGGAGGTCCTACTAAATTTGACCCAGGTCCATTGCAGGACCTCTAAACGCTGAACAATGGCAAGACCTTTACCAAACCGTTCCCTTAACCCCCAACCAGGTAGCCAACATACCTCCATATAGACCGTGGAGATATGAATGGTGAAAATCCTTTATTTTATATAGACAGTAAAATAATGCCAAGACACCACGGACAAACGATAAGGAAAGATCACCTTCAACATAAGTAACTAGTTATTAAAGTCATTAATACAAAACCAAATAAAAAGTGCAAAAGATTAGAAATAAAAAGTATTATACTAGACACTTTGTCTTCACCAAGTGATGTAAGAGACTTAGGCAAACATGGCCTTGATTGTCAAGAACCCTTACGATCAATCTTGGATCCCGAGACGACTCACACACTCTACGATGGACAATGGACAATGGATGATGGTGGTGGATGATGGTGTTGTGATGGTGGTGGGTGGTGGATGAAGTGTGAGAGAGGTGGTGTGCCAAGGGATGAGTTGAAATGAATCCAAGCACTCCTATTTATAGGCTGAACAGAGAGCTGGGCACGGCCCCGTGTCCGCTGGGCACGGCCCCGTGTCCGCTGGGCACGGCCCCGTGTCCGCTGGGCACGGCCCCGTGCCTGTCTGACACTCTCTCTCCTCATTAATTGTAATTCGCAATTACAATAAATGCGCCTGCTGTACTTTCGACACGCCCCCGTGTCCGCTGGGCACGGCCCGTGGTGGGCAATAGAAGCTTCTATAGATTTGTCTTTTCTGCTGCTTCTTGGGCACGGCCCCGTGCTGGCTGAGCACGGGGCGTGTTCAGTCTTCTGACTTCTCTATTTTGCTTTGGAAGGTGCCGTTGAGGGGTCGGGCAGTCCACTAATGTTCCTTTCCTTGTATTTATGTTGGAATTAGCTGTCTTTTTGCTTCTTTTGTGTTTTTGAGCTCATTTAATCCTGAAAATACAAAAGGAAGACAAAAACACTCTTTTTCCAATATTAGTACTTAAAAAGGGTTAGTTTTATGCCTCATTTGATGTAATTTATATGTTGCATTTTACACACATCAAAAACCCCCACACTTGAACTTTTGCTTGTCCTCAAGCAAAATTCTTTAACATGTGGCTTACACTCCCAAATGGAATGGGTAGAAGAGAAGGTTTTGGGCTTGTCGTAGAGTGTCGGGATATCCAAGATCCTTTTGGGTTTTATTTTTATCTATTTACAATCCTATTCGTAATGATTTATTTAGAACGTTTCATAGGAGAAATTACTTATTTGGGCATAACATGCCTTTTTTAAAATTCCATTTATATACAAGTTCACATACCTCACGGGAGAAATCACTCACACTCGGCCGAAGGTGTATTTTTAGTGAATCACTCGAGAGCGGCATGAAACTTATTCCTACCATAAGCTTGCCAAGCAATCAATCCTCCTCCTTTTTAACTTTTATACCTTTGTAAATATCAAGAGGACTTTGTGGGTTTAGGGTTAGGCTTGGGTTAAAGGTAGGTGGTTGGGATAGTGGTTAGTAGAAAAAGGGCGAAAAGCGTAACAAGTGTCGGTTTTCGTAAGATTTTCTATTTTTGCAACTTTTTATTTTGATGAAGCTTTTATTCAAACAAAGTTATTTTTTTGATGAACTTGTTTGTTTTTCTTTTTGCTTCATCAACAACACACATATTTTTTTTTTTTTTTTTTACGAAAAACCGAACTTGTTACTGAAACAAAGGGTTAAAAATAAAAAAAGGTTTTGGTGGGTAAAAGGGTTTTTTGGTTTGGGTGATGAAATGAAAAGGTTTAGGCTCAAAGGGGCTAACTAGGGGGATTTTTTGGGTAGGTGGTAAAAAAAAAAGAAAAATAATGGTGTAGAAATAAAAAAAAGGGTTAGTCCTAATGCCTCCATCATTTACTTACTCGGGTTTAAGTTGATAAGGACCGGGAATGTATCGTCATGGCAAGTTCTAGAGTCGTAAGAACCAAGCGGCTATTCACACAAGAAACGAAAAATGAGCATTTAGTTTTAATGATATGTAATTGTGCTCAATAAAGGCTCAAAACTCACTTTTGTGGGAATGAGTTTTTTATGTGATCAAGTATATATAATCAAATTTTAACTAAGTTTGCTATGCCTTTTCATAATTTTCTTATGTTGGTTCTTTTTATCACTACGCTATCGGTTGTAAATTTGTAAAAATATAACCTTTTTGAGAACTTGAATTTCCCGAGTTAAACCTAGACAAGTAAAAAAAATGAAATTTTTGAAAAAAATTTGGGGTGATTAGCGGTTCCAATAGAGTTTTGTGTAAGGCTTGTATTTAGGACTTGCAAAATTCAAGGTTTTAGCATCCCCCCACACTTAAATTACACATTGTCCTCAATGTGTCCCAAAAATTTTTTTTTAGGTTGATTAGATGTGTAAAATGGTGTTAAGAAGCAAAAATTTATGTTACTGGTAGTCTGGGCACGGCCCCGTGTCCACTGGACACGACCCCGTGGCGAACTGCCAGTAACGAGAACTTACAGAAGGTGAACACGGCCCCGTGTCCACTGGACACGGCCACGTGTCTGACAAAAAAATCTGCAGGACAGTAGCCAAACAGCAGGTCTGGGAGGTGAGCACGGGGGCGTGTTGGCTGGACACGTCCCCGTGTGGACAGTCTGAAAGCCTGAAAATCAGGTTTCTTCCTCCGGTTTTTCCATCCTGGCCCTATAAGTGCTGAGGCTTAGCATTCCAAGCCTCAGTTTGTACCTGTTTCATCACTTAATACCACACCAAGCAACACAAACATCCTAAATTACCATAGTTAATTGTTCCAAGCATAAAGTAAAAGAAAAAGAAAAATAAAATGCAGAAAATAGTTAGGAAAAGTAAATTGTCTAACACTTGGCACGCTGGCCATCAATTGTTCAAGATTGCATAGGGTTAACCTGGGGAGTCATCCATCAACCGCTTCCTCCTATGCTCCTACTCCATGTCCTCATCGCTATCATCACCTCCATCCCCATGCCCCGCCATATACTCCCGGAGGCTTCCGATATCATCTTGTATATCGTTGATGTTGCGTTCAATAGCTCCGACCCGGTGGTAAGTGTTGTTGGCGAGGTTGTAGGCGTTCCTGGTACACATGAGGTTTTCCTGCATAAGATCATGTAAGCTTTGAAAATTAGGAAAACCGCCTCCTTGTGAGGAGGATTGACCCGGATCACCATGGGGTTGATACTGGTGGTGTGGAGGTGGTGCGTGAAGAACTAGGGCCTCCTGTGGGTTCCATGCATAGCCTTGCGTTCTTTGGAAACTCACTGTTCCGTCTTCTGCCTCATAAAGTAAGTTCATGGCTCGGCAAATGTGGTAGTCAACTCGTCCCGACCATGGGCTTCTTTCAAAGGCTCTTGGAATTCGCGTGTAATGCTTGAAAAGACGGTACACCCATCCTCCGAAGAAGATAGGCGTTGGAGCGCGAGCAAGGCGGTTGAGATGCATGTTTCGTAATAGGAGATACGGAACATCGAGAGGCTTCTGGTTGTGGATACAGTGGAGGACAACCAAATCTTTCAACCCTACAACACCGCTACTATCGTGACGTTGGTTTAGAGAGTAGGTGAGGATCCTGTGAATGTAGCGATATAGCGGATCCCTTAGCTTCGTACTCTTGGTGCTGCGAGGGTTGTAGATTCCTTCACCGATTTGAGCCCATGCGGCTTGTCTTTCAATTTCATCCAAATCTCTTAATCCCCCGGTATTCTCTTCGTTTCCCGATTCCTCTTCTTGGTATAGCCCTATTATGGCTCCAAACTGTGCCATGGAGATCGAGTACATTGTCCCTCCACACCGAAATACAACCCCTTCATTGTCGAATGGGTCACACCTTGAAGTGAAGTTGAAGGTACTGTAGAACTCCATGGTGCATTGATGGACCGACCGAAGCCTAGTGTTTAATGCAACAGCTAGTGGTCCGGTAACGATGTTGTTGAATCGGTCCAACTGGTTCACCGAGGTTAACAGGTCCGTGCAAGCTCTCCTGGGGTACTCCTCGGGTCTTGTTTGAAGTATCTCGTACCTTGCCCTTGCATCTAACTCATTGGCGTTGAATCTTGTAAACTTCCTGGCCATCTGCAAGAATACACCAAAAGTTAGCACAAAACAGAAATGTTTTCGAACAAAACTGCAAACAGCGGGCTGGACACGACCCCGTGTCCAGCGGACACTGCCCCGTGTCCAGAGGTCTGTTACTCAAAAACTTCATTTTTCGACCCGGTTTCGAAAACTTGAAAATTTTTGGTCCAATAGGTGCGGTTTCCCTCGAAAATGAAACCCTAAACACCGTTTTTCCCAAAATATCCCGTTTACCCCATCAATTTTATCTTTTTCGGTTCAAGAACAAGGGTTTGGGGTTTTTGTAAGAAATCGGGTGAATCTATGAACAATCTAAGTGTATTTACTTTCCTTAACACTAATCTAACTAAATGCAAACAGATCTAAACAAAAATTTGAGGTTTGATCCGGATGAACTTCAAGAACCCTAGATTTTTCCCAATTTTTTTGCGTTTTAACTACATGCAAGTAACTAATCTAACTACTAAGAGTGATAGAATCATACCTTGATGTTGTTAGATCGATAGGAGACGTCTAAATTTCGCGGAAAATCGCCTGGAACTAGAGCTTTTGTGGGGAAACGGGGCGTGTGGAATGAAGAAACTGTTTTGAAAAAGGGGTTTTATCCCGTCTGCAGCGCGAACACGGCCCCGTGTCCAGCGGACACGGCCTCGTGCCGAGCGAGGTTTTTTTTTTTTTTTTTTTTGTGCGCGTGTGAGTGCCCCCTTTTCCCATAAGCTATGGTTAGAAAACTTACCGCTTTATTTTGTCGTCTCAATCGTTCGTAACTTACCAGGCATGATGTTTTTATTCTTCCACTGTTTAAAGCGAGATCTCTTCTTCCTCATCCTCAATAAATCCTTGATAGAGTTTCAGCCGTTGGCCATTGACTTTAAATGGTGGCCCATTCGAGATTTAATTTCCACTGCACCGTGTGGAAAAATGTGGGTGACGGAAAAAGGTCCTGACCACCTAGACATCTTTGTCTAGAAAAGCATATTCCAAACCTTTTGGAAGTTCTTTGAGCTCAAGTGGTGGGTCTTTAGGAGACTCCTTATTTGGTTGCTCGTTTCGATCAAGAACTTTAAAAGTTTGTTCTATGGCGACCTCTTCTTCAACAAAGTGGTCAATCTCTTCACTTGTATCGGGTGGTTCATCTTCATCTTCAATTAGGGGGTCATTATTGCCGAATGGATATTTCATTGATCGTTCGAGATCGACACTTCTTTTAAATGCCCCTAATTGAAGCGGTAGATTATTGAACTTCCGGTTTTTCAAAGCTTCGTGAGTTTTTACAAATGGTCGTCCCAACACTAGAGGAGCGTCATCAAGGATGACAAAGTCGGTTGGGATTACCATTTGATTTGTTTGAACCAAGACATCTTCAACTATACCGATTGATTTTATTACTTTCCGATTGGATAGAAAAATGGGTATTTGAAGTGGAGAAAAATCACTAATATGTAATTTTTCGAAAATGTAGTTAGGCATTATGTTGACACAAAGATCTTTATCGATTGTGACATTACTAATAAACGAATTTTGAAAGAAACATGGAACCGGTGTGATGTTAATTTCAAATGGGTCTTCTTTTATTAGTGAAGTTTGATCATTAGTTAACTTAACACTTACCATTTCGTCAATTTTAGTGTTAGTGTTTAACTCTTTTAAAAACTTAGCATGAGTGGGTACTAAACAATGATTTTCGAAAGAAGGTGTCAAGAGATTAATTTCTTCAAAATTAGACTCTTCTTGGATTTTAACGTTGTCGGACTCACCTTTTTCGTTGTTTAACTCATGTGTCGGTTTTTCACTTATTTGTTCTTCCATTTTTACATTTTCAGTTATCTCTTTTTTTTAAATCTTCTCTTGCGCGGGACTCCTCTTCCCTTGCGCGAGCTTCTTTTATACATCGATCGATAACTCTAATGTGTTCTAATATCCTATCGGTCACTTCGGTTATAGAAAAAGAATCGGAATTTTCTAAGCTTGAATCCGGTTGTTCGACCCTTTGTTCCTCATAGTACTCATATGAAGTCGATGGTTCGCACCATTGTTCTTCATTGTAAGCATATGATGGATAAGGTTCGTAATTTTGTTCTTCATAATACTCATATGAGGTGGGTTGTTCACTCCAAGGTTCCTCATAATAAGCATACGAAGGTGGTGGCTCATATCTTGATTCTTCAAAGTACGAGTATGAGGGGTCATACCTTGGTTCATCAAAATATGAGTATGAGGGAGGAGGTTCATACCTTTGGTCTTCATAGGATGTGTATGAAGTTGATGGCTCGTACCTGGGCTCCTCATAGTAGGTGTATGAATTGGATGGTTGATATGAGTGATTATTTTGAATCGAACGTGCATTACGACAATTAGTGCAACAATTACCCCTATAATCATCCTCATCATAGGTGTAGTTGTAACCTCCTGAGTATTGATCCATAAGAATCACTCAGCAGACCACAACCAAGTCTCGAGATCAGAAAACAAAAATAAAAACGGAAACAGAGGCTGGACACGGCCCCGTGTTCAGTGAGTACGACCCCGTGTTCAGGATCTGTATCTGGGCGTTTTAATTAAATTTACTGATTTCGTTGAGCACGGGGCGTGTTCAGTGAGCACGGCCCGTGTACAAGCTTCTGTTACTGGGTGTTTTTCTGAAAATGCTGGACACGGCCCCGTGTTCAGTGAACACGGCCCCGTGTACAGGTTACTGTAAATGCAAATCTAAACTAAAATGCAGAAAAAAGTGCGCACGTTTTAAAAAGGTTTTGAAAAACTGATTAGGCCGTCGATTTTAAGCTTTCTTAAAATCCTTGTGTCCCCGGCAACGGCGCCAAAAACTTGGTGCGTGTGAAGTGTTATATATATTAGGTGTATATTTTAAGCCCTTTTTAACACTTATTTTAGCCAAGTTTTAAATTTATAAAACAGGATATTTTACTAACACTAAACACACATATGGGCAAGTGCACCCATCGTTGAGCGTAGTATAGCGTTGGTAAGATACCGAGGTCGTCCAAGGACACAAGAGCTTTTAATACCGGTTTATCCTCAACGTCTAACCAAAATAAAAAGTTTAGAAAAATGTTTTAAGCTAAGAAAAATAAAAACTAACTAAAATGCTGAAAAAAAAAAAAAAAAAAAAACAGATAGACAAGATGAATCACTTGGTTCCGACTCGTATCTAGTATAACCTTTGATTATTTCCGCACTTTTGCACATAATTAAGAGATTATCTTAGTTATTGTAGTAGGCCCCTCTTTTGAAGGTGACGTTACCCTCACCCCAGTAGTTTGAGTCAGCAAGGATACAATCCTAAAAGGGTGGATTATTGGAAGATAATGAATTAAGTTATTAATGCAGTATTGTGGTAGGCCCCGCTTTTGGCGGTGACGTTACCCTCAGCTAAGTAGTCTGAGTCAGCAGGGATACAGTCCTAAATAGCCGGGTTATAGTATTAATAGTAGTTAACTTATGAGGGGGTCAAAGAGTTTGGACCCCCGCCATCCAATACCGTGAAGTATTGAAGGAGGTCCTACTAAATTTGACCCAGGTCCATTGCAGGACCTCTAAACGCTGAACAATGGCAAGACCTTTACCAAACCGTTCCCTTAACCCCCGACCAGGTAGCCAACATACCTCCATATAGACCGTGGAGATATGAATGGTGAAAATCCTTTATTTTATATAGACAGTAAAATAATGCCAAGACACCACGGACAAACGATAAGGAAAGATCACCTTCAACATAAGTAATTAGTTATTAAAGTCATTAATACAAAACCAAATAAAAAGTGCAAAAGATTAGAAATAAAAAGTATTATACTAGACACTTTGTCTTCACCAAGTGATGTAAGAGACTTAGGCAAACATGGCCTTGATTGTCAAGAACCCTTACGATCAATCTTGGATCCCGAGACGACTCACACACTCTACGATGGACAATGGACAATGGATGATGGTGGTGGATGATGGTGTTGTGATGGTGGTGGGTGGTGGATGAAGTGTGAGAGAGGTGGTGTGCCAAGGGATGAGTTGAAATGAATCCAAGCACTCCTATTTATAGGCTGAACAGAGAGCTGGGCACGGCCCCGTGTCCGCTGGGCACGGCCCCGTGTCCGCTGGGCACGGCCCCGTGTCCGCTGGGCACGGCCCCGTGTCCGCTGGGCACGGCCCCGTGTCCGCTGGGCACGGCCCCGTGCCTGTCTGACACTCCCTCTCCTCATTAATTGTAATTCGCAATTACAATAAATGCGCCTGCTGTACTTTCGACACGCCCCCGTGTCCGCTGGGCACGGCCCGTGGTGGGCAATAGAAGCTTCTATAGATTTGTCTTTTCTGCTGCTTCTTGGGCACGGCCCCGTGCTGGCTGAGCACGGGGCGTGTTCAGTCTTCTGACTTCTCTATTTTGCTTTGGAAGGTGCCGTTGAGGGGTCGGGCAGTCCACTAATGTTCCTTTCCTTGTATTTATGTTGGAATTAGCTGTCTTTTTGCTTCTTTTGTGTTTTTGAGCTCATTTAATCCTGAAAATACAAAAGGAAGACAAAAACACTCTTTTTCCAATATTAGTACTTAAAAAGGGTTAGTTTTATGCCTCATTTGATGTAATTTATATGTTGCATTTTACACACATCACACCGCACGCCCGAGCAACCACTTGCAATCAGCTGACGTTTCCTCGGCAAGGACTTCAGAGGCTTTGCACTCAACAGTTTTCTCTTGAAGAAGACGTTCAGTAGTCTCATACTGCCTCGCAAGATCCTCCAGCTTAGCTATACGATCAATGTACTCTTTCTCCTTCTTCTCAAACGCGACGCGCGCCTTTTGAGCTTCCTCAGCAAGCTCTGTCTTCTCACCAGACAAACGCACAATGGCGTCACGTTGAGATTTAGGCTCCACATTAGTACGCTCGCACGCAACTTCCCAGGTTTTCTGCTTATCAGAATTCGCTTGTTTCTCTTGGGCGAGTTTCTCCTCTGCATCGGATAACCTCCACACCAACCCTTTCTTCTCAGTATTAAATTTTTCTCTTTCTTCCACAAACAGCCTCTTCTCGTGCTCAAACTCAAGAGTATCTTCCCCCATCAGTTTCCACTCACGGACAATCTCCTGTGAAGTGGACCAGAAGGTAACCCCGGCTTGAACATGCTCATCCAAAAGTTCTAACCGGCGACGCCTCTTCTGGAACATCCTTTCAGCGGGGGGGAGAGACAGAGAGAAAAACTCATGACAATTCACAAGATCGTTCATCCGGGAGCCCTGAGTTAAGTGCCAGCGAGGCGCATGGGGCAGATCATCGCATGCTGGATTATGGGTGTCCCAAGAACCACCCCGAGCATACTCACCATCAGGACTCCGGACTACCCCGGAGGTTGCACCACCACCATCACCCGGTGGGCGTTTAGTATATATCGTTCGACGCGGAGTGGTCTCACTTGTCTCCACCTCGACCTCAACATTCTTACCTCGATCAACACCACCAGTTCCAACCGCAGCGTCACCACCTGTATTACCACCGCCTTCTCCAACCTGCTCAACATTCACATCTTCTTTCTTCTTCCCACCAGGAGTCTCATGAAGAGGAGACAACCCAAATGTCCTCGACGACGGAGATTCCGGAGGAGTAATTTTCGAAATATCAATCTTGTGTCCTGTCTTGGCTGGTTTGGCACCTGCTCCAAAACGAGCAGCACATTCAGAGAAAAGGAGGACAAGCAAGCAAAAACTATAAGACAAGTTAGAAGAAGATAAAATGAATACCAGAAGCTTCAAAAATCTTCTGCAACAAATCCCCAGGTCTCTCAGCAAAAATACCCATGTCAATCTCTGATTCAGAAGGGGCGGGGGGATCCTCTTTTTGAAGTTTAATCTTCTTCGAGGCAAGCATAGCAGCAGCCTGCTCATCAAGCTTTCGTTTTTTTATCCTCGAAGGCCCTCTTCTGCATCATCTCTGTTAGAGTTGCGCGGTCCTCAGGGTCCGAATCAGGACGTTTCTCTCCAACTCCTAAACCGGACAACGTATCAGAAACGACAACATAATCAAGGATACGATGAGTATGAGGTCGCTTACGAGGAGGCTCAGTGGCAGTTTCTTAAGCTTTTTTCCCTTTCCCTTCCGGCTTGTCAGCTTTCGCTTTTCTCCTCGTCTCCAACGGGTCAGCAGTTTCGACTGGAACCTCCAAATCATCACCAACAGGCTCGTTCACCGGCTCATGCACAACCCCCTGCGCCGGATCTGCACGCGCGGAACGAGAGGTTAGGTCTTCAAAAGATCTGCCAGACCCATCACTCGATAGAATCAAATGCATCATCATCATTCTCACTATCTTCACCTAAGACAGCGTTAACGTAAGTGGTGAAACTCTCGTGAAACTCTCATTGCTCGGATGCAGAAAACGGCCACGGATCTGATCCAACCAGGGTCGTTTCTCAGGTTTTTGTATCGCCTCAACCATTGCACCCGGTGCCTTAAGATCCAAAACGTTTAACAAAGTGAAACCTACTGCAAAAAACGCGAAGATAAAGAACAATGCAAAAATAATACAACGTACACATACAAAAGAGAGAAAAAAGGATATGGAGCAAAACGTACACTTGCCATCATAACCATAAACCGGAACCCCCAACGGATGTTTAGGAACCCACTTCATGCTCATACCGGCACCCACCAACGCCATCTCCTCAAGCTGGATTATCGGAGTGGCTTTACGAGTCAACTTCTTATACCAATCTTGGTCAGCAAAATTTGCAACCACATCAACCTTGGGGATACCCTCATCCACAGACCTGTAATGCAGATCCACAGGAACAACACCCCGGCGAATATAAAAAAACTTTTGCTTCCAGTCATGGAGACTCTTCAACGGCACAGAGCAAACTGGAGAAACGCCGGTACGAGCACTAAAGGAGTAAAAACCACTTGTATATGAAACGGTGTAGAAGGCGTTGAACATCTCAAACGTCGGGTCCAAACGGTTAGCCATACAAACGAACTCAAAGTGAGTAATACGAGGGAGCCCGATGGCATTGATCTGAGATATGTGGAGACCATAACCCCTCAGCACATCAGCAGTAAATCGAGTCATCGGAAGCCTGAAGTTGCCTTCCCGGAAGAAAGCAGCGTACAAAGTCATATACCCGGGAGGAGCATCCATGGCGGTGGAACCAGAGATAGGGTACTGAGCACCCCACTCAGGGAGAAAACCCATCTCCCTTACCAAGTTGTGGAATTCCTCCTCTTTCCACCCTATTACCGCCTGATCCGGGCCAGGCGGAGTTTTACCTTTGTTCCTTCTCTTCCTCGAAGAAGGATTTCCAGAAGACATTACAAGAAAACAAACAATAATGCAGATGAACCCAAGAGAAGAAGAAAGAAAATAAAGGAAGAAGAGAGAAATCCGGAATTCAAATTTTGAAAAGTGGTGAAGAAAGAGAAGATCACCGGATACTTATACCCATCGCATATAATGCGATGGGTAGTGGGCCGTCAGAATACAAAAAGACAACCAACGGGGAGGAAACACGTCAGAGGAGAGAGAAGACGCCGTCTCTTTTTTCGAAAACGTGTGCAACAGACGCCTGCCATCATGGCATAAAGTAACTGACATGACTGAAAAGGCGCATGTTCACCTGACACCAGACAGTCACATCAGTCACTCATTCCCAAGACAACAAAGCTTCTTCCTGTAGACAACCTTTATAAAGTGCCAAAACCCATGCGCGATACGCCATGCGTCCATTTGGCTCAACTTTTATAAAGTGCCAAAACCCATGCGCGGTACGCCATGCGTCCATTTGGCTCAACTTTTATAAAGTGCCAAAACCCATGCGCGGTACGCCATGCGTCCATTTGGCTCAACTTTTATAAAGTGCCAAAACCCATGCGCGGCACGCCATGCGTCCATTTGGCTCAACTTTTATAAAGCAGGCTTACCAAAACCCATGCGCGGTACGCCATGCGTCCATTTGGCTCAACTTTTATAAAGCAGGCTTACCAAAACCCATGCGCGGTACGCCATGCGTCCATTCGGCTCAACTATACAAGTTGCCAAACAACATGCGCCATGCGCCCATCAGGGGCAAATATGTGGGAGAACCCATAAAAACCCCACGCCATAACAAACACTACATTCATAAGTCCAGAATCCCTCCTAGACGATCAACTCATCTAGAAGGCACACTGGACTGGGGGGACTTGAAGAGGTATGGTCCCAATTCCTTGCCCACATGGCAAGGACCACACCACTTTTTCCATCCTACGTGGCGCTGACATCGACGATATCATCCAGAAGCTTCTAGAAGCTTCTGGAAAATATCTAGGTGGCTCCAAAGATGCTCCATCCGACATAAAGGACAACACGTGTCACCAGGCGCCAGGTAGGCCTGTAACAAATCTAAGAGCAGCCCGACAACACCAGTACGACGTCTCCAAGATGGGCAAATGCAAGCGCGCCACGTGTACCACTACACTGACCACAGCAGAGGAGACCAAGAGGATATTCCCCTTGGTCGGACAGCTGGCGCGCAACCACAGCTGGCATCGCTGCTCTTCCCTCTCTCACCCTCCGGCTATAAATATGACCTTTCATCATTCAGGTTAAATCATCTGGCTCTCTATACTCTCACACTCCACACACACTGTCTATTCTCCCTCAGAACAGTACTTATTCTCACGCCGGAGCCTGGTTAAGAGGGAAACCCCCATATTCCCCTCTTAACGAGACTAACGGTGTTGCTGTTTTGCAGGACCCAGGTCATTTCACGAGTAGGAAGAGAGATTGAACCCTCGGAAGAAATAACCCCACAGGTTAACCCTAGTGTTAACCTGTGTTTCATCACTTACATTACGGGTTTTTAAAGTAAGTCGGGTAGAAACATTTGTTATTAAAAATAAATAGAGTTAATTACTGTTTTCGTCCCTGTGGTTTGTCAAAAATCACTATTTCAGTCCATTAGTTTGAAAATTGCGATTTCAGTCCCTGTAGTTTCACTTTCGTAACCATTTCAGTCCACCTCGTAACCATTTCAGTCCCTGTGCTTAACAGAATAATGGATTGAAATGGTTATGAAAGTGAAACTACAGGGCCTGAAATGGTTACGAAAGTGAAACCACAGGGACTGAAATCGCAAGTTTTAAACTAATGGACTGAAATAGTGATTTTTGACAAACCACAGGGACGAAAACAGTAATTAACTCAAATAAATATCATCATAAATAGTTTGCCAATCAATGAATGACCAAAAATATCAACCAATAAGCAAGTTAAAAATAAATACAAAAAAGGTTCCGAATAGCCACATACGCTAAATTATTTTGTAACTTACATTCTAGGAATTATGAATTCTTTGATGAATTATAACTTGATATTCACCACCCTATCCTTCAGATTGCACAATATCTACCCAAACAATAGCTATACGAGAATTGAACTAATTGAAGTGCAAGAAACAAAGAACGGTTCACTCTTTACAAAATTTTTGAGTTCAACCATAATGTTTGACAAGGCATAAAAGAAATACAACTTAACCAAAAAGAATATATGGTTTTATATCATATGGTAAAGTTCGAGCCGGGGGGTCTCATTGGAAGCAGCCTCTCTATTCCTACGGAGTAGAGGAAAGGCTGGCTGCATCTTACCCTACCTTAGCTGTGCTATTTGTGGGATTTACTGAGTATGATGATGATATCATAGGGTAAAGTATGGGGTTGAATGAGTTGTAATTCACTCATGACTCATATTTAAGCTTAGAAACTTATTGTTTAACCTAAACGAAAGTATATACAATGTACATATATCTTTAGTTGACAAAATCTCAAGTAATAATATTAATATATTTACTTGATTGACACTATTGGAAACAACTATATTTAAACAAATTTTTTTTTGAAAATTAAACTTCATTAAAACAACCTCCGACCCAAACGGGCAAAAGGCCAAACAAACAACTATATTTAAACAAATACAGTGGGATAAAAAGTACATAACAAATACATACACACACAACCACACCATATAACAAACGGCTTACGAATATAAATTCCTAGAAGCAGTATTAAAATTAAAAACAACAATGATAGTATGCATGTGAATTACTTGCATTCGAGTGCATCTACGTGGCTTCTCTTCCTCTCTTCATCTTGTTAACACTTACCATGACTGCAACGTGTACCTTGTCCATGGACTCCTCAGCGAAGATGAAAAGCTTGTGTCTCCACTGCTTCTTCAACATCAAAACTACAACAATACCCCAAAACCCTGTTGCAAAACCACATATTATGTCCACATAAAACCATACCTTGTTGGGCTCATGATTAGCTTCATATATGTTCTTGGCAATTGTGGTTGGGTCTTGATGAGAGCATTTCTTTGGCAATGGAGCTCCACATAGACCTTTGTTCCCAGCATATATTGATGGATCGGTACTGAAGGTAAGAAATTGATTTCCTGTTGGAATTGGTCCTGACAAGTTGTTGTTTGACAAATTCAAATAACTCAGAGAAGTCAAAGCTGTAATGTTTGGAGGGATTGGCCCGTCCAACTTGTTTCCTGATAAATCGAGAGAACTTAACGCTTTCATGTTTCCAATGTTGTTTGGAATTCCTCCACTAAGATGATTATTGGACAAATTGAGACCCATCAATCCATAAAGTGCAGTTAACTCTACCGGTATTTCTCCGACAAGTTTATTACTTGAAAGGTCCATGTTACTAACAAGATACCATGTTTTCGTGTATTGGATAGTAGTGCCTTTCATTACTTGATCAAACTCCTCCTCGGCACCATCACGAAACAACTCCATGTAATGGCTATTACTGTCAACCATACTACCTCGCAATTCTCCTAGACAACGAGGGATTGTCCCTGTAAAGTTGTTGTGTGCAATATCCAAAATTTTAAGCCCACCATTTTTGCACAGAGATCGAGGAATTCTTCCGGTGAAGTTATTGTTGTGTAATCTAAGAATCCACAATGATTCATATTCATCTGTTTCCCTGATTTGTTCCGGTATTTCTCCACGGAATGCATTATTACCCAAATCTAAGACCAATAACGAACTTAAATTCCAAAGTTCTACTGGAAGCTCACCACTAAAGTTATTATCATTTAACTGCAACAATCTCAAAACGGGGCTTCCTATAGAACTTGGAATGATGCCACTTAACCTATTTGATCTTAACTTCAAGAAACCCAAATTATACATGTTCTTAAAACATTTGGGAATTTCCCCAGTTAACCTATTTCTGGAAAGATCAAGATCATATAAATCTCTCCTCTTGCACAAGGACCTTGGGATCGATCCATTGAAATTGTTATTTTTAAGATATAATCTTGGTACACCAAAATCCCCATGATAAGAACGGTTATTAGCACCCCCATTTGGAAGGTTGGTCAAAGGTCCGCTGAGGTTGTTGTGGGAGAGATTAATGATAGGAATGATGGGCATCTTTCGCAACCATGTGGGTAGAGGCCCTGAAATGGTTGCATTAGACAACTCAATTGTGAGAAGTTTCCTCTGATTTCGAAGCCACTGTGGAAATCCGTTTATAATCTTGCCGGAATTGAGATTAACATAAATCAAATTTTGGAATGGAGGCTGCCACTCACGCGAAACATTGAGTACCAACTTAGCGTTAGAAGCTGCATTCAAGTACTCCAACATCGAATGATTAGCAAAATGGGCTTCAAAAACTACTCCTTCTAAATCATTGTAAGAGACATCAAGGGAACGGAGTTTAGAGAGTTGCCCAATTGAAACCGGAATAGTCCCACTTAACTGATTATATTCTAGAAACAGATTTGTTAAAGCATCTAATCTTCCTAAGAATTCTGGAATTGAACCGTTCAAGTAATTATCATAAAGGTAAAGTTCGGTAAGTTTCCAGGGGAACATCGGAATGGGACCCGTTAAATTGTTACCAGATAGATCTAATACTTGTAATGATTTTAGTTTTCTGATAGATTCTGGAATTGAACAGGTCAAGTAATTACTAGAAAGGTAAAGTTCGGTAAGTTTCCCAAGGAATGTCGGAATGGGACACGTCAACTTGTTACTAGATAGATCTAGTACTCGTAACGATTTTAAGTTTCTCATAGATTCTGGAATTGAGCCTGTTAACGTGTTTGAAGCTAGATCTAAGCGTCGGATGGTAGAAAGGGTGGTAAAATTATGGAGTATATGAGATAACCGTGTCTCTTTGTAGTTGCAATGTGACAAGCCAAGCTCTGATAAAGAAGGGAACATGCTTAGAAAGTTTGCAAAGTTAAATGTCAGACCGAAATCTATGTTATTGAATGAAAGATCCAGGAAATGCAGGGATGTCATGTTTTGAAAAAAGTGAGGGAGTGGATCATTGAAAGAATTACCGCTAAGATCCAGATGTTTGAATTTAGAATATGAAATGTTCGAATTACGAAGAGGAGTGAGATCGCCATTGGAAAGACTACATGTTGACAAACATAACACTTTTAACGAAGGAATCATGTAAAGAACCATGTCAAGGTTTCTTGCTCCACTAAGATTCACATAACTCAAGTCAAGATGCTCGAGTAACGGAAGCCTAGAAATCCAGGTCGTATCATGTGCCATGAGCTCATCAACATTTCCGTGTGTGTTAAGATCAAGATTCTTTAAGTTGGAAAGATTTCCAATGTGATGAGGAATAATTCCAGTAAACCCTGCACCAGAGAGATTGAGGTATGTTAGTTGTTTCAAGGATCCAATGAACTCGGGGATCCGACTTCCTTGAAAACCATTCCCACTCAAGTCCATGTATTTTAGATGCCTCAACTCTCCTAAAGAAGTGCCCAACTCTTCACTTACTAAGTATTCATGAGATACATCATCATCACCTCTAAGATGAAGACTTTCAACATGTCCAGTGGCACCATCACACATGACTCTTTCCCAGTGACAACACTCATTGCCAACCCATGACGACAACATACCATTGTGATCTCTGACACTTTGTTTGAATTTGAGAAGAGCAAGCCGCTCATGCTCAAAGCAAGCCACCGTGCTATTTATATTGCGAGCCCCCAAACAAGTATTTGTGGTTGCAACCAAAAGAATAGTTGCAAAGACAAAATGGAGCCCCAAACCCCACTGATACCCCATTATTAAATCCCACAACCCCAAATAAGCTGGTAAAAAGGTGAAATATAAGGATGGATTCTTGTAGTGAAGTGATGGGTTCTTGAGATTAACAATACTAGTGCATTTATAGTTTTAGAAATGCATAGAAACTGAATTATTGGCATGGAAGACTTGCAAGTCAATACGGCAATTAGTATCCACAAATGCCTAATCTTTGGGTTCTGCTCTTTTTTTCTTTTTCTTCACAAAAAAGACTTTGAAGTCTAACAACGTCTCTGGATATTTCCATTTATTAAAAAAAAAAAACGAATTGATAATGCAATGCTTTACAAGTTTAAAATCATCATATGGATTTAAATTCTTCTTCCATACTCTTCTTAAATTATCTCTATTTTTTAAACGGATGAGGTATCCACACATCCCTCCAAAAGTATCTAAACATCCCCTAACCCTATACGCCACACATTGCCCAATACGCCTCAAAATGACCCCCCCCCCCCATACGCCCCTCATAGCTCTATGCCAATGATTACCCAATAATTGGGATGTAAGGAACTTTATTTTAGTTGATAGGGTTTTTGTATGAGGAAAGTTGTGAAATATTTATATAAGAAAATTAATATTTTTTTTTATAAAATGTTGTTATAAAAAATTGTGTTAGTATTATAAAACTTCATATTTTTATGAAATGAATTGTGTATATTTTAATAAAAAAATGTGCATATGTTTTTTATTAAGTATTATTATTAAAAACTTCACATTTTTATGAAATGAATTGTGTATATTATAAAATGTCAAATTTTTATAAGTAATATTAAATGTCATTTTTTTTATAAAACGAATTGTATATATTATAGCAAAGTTTTTTATTTATGAATTATTATTATGTCTTTAATTGTCAAACTTTTTAGATGTTAAATTTTTATTAAATGAGTATTATTTAATATTGCTAAGTCAGTATTATTTAATATTACAGCCGACTCACCACCACCATTGACCCACCATCACCACCACCATAGCCGACCCACCACCACCACCCCAGCCGACCCACCACCACCACCACCACCACAGCCACAGCCGACCCACCACCACAGCCACAGCCGACCCATCACCACCCCAGCTGACCCACCACCACCGACCCGCTACCACCGATCCACCACCACCACAACCGACCCACCACCACCACCACCTCCACCACTACAGCCGACCCACAACCACCACAACAGCCAACCCACCACCACAGTCGACCCACCACCACCACCCACCACCACCACCACCACCACCACCACCACAGCCGACCCATCACCACCACTGTCATTACCACAGCCGACCCACCACCACCACCACCACCACCACCGACCCACCACCACAACCACCACAGCTGACCCACCACCACTCTAGTTCGATCCGGTGCATTTAACTGAGAGGTCACGAGTTCGATCCGGGTGGACACTGGTTTGAGGCTGGTTTTTTGCATTTTTTGGGGATATTTTATTATTCATTTATTTATCTTAATATTAATTAAATATTTAGGGAAATTTATTAATTAAATAAATTTCCTTTAATGTTTATTTATAGGTTATAACAGAAAAATTATTAAATGTGTTATGAATATTATTATTAATAAGTTTACCATGAAGATCAAGATTTACCTCTAGATTTACCAAGCAAGTGAATGAACTCTTTATCAAACTTATGGATAGCTTTGTCTACTAAATAGTTAATCTTGTATACCGAATAGTTAACCTTTTCTACCAAATTGTAGTATAAATAATAGCTCAAGGTAGAAGAGAAAATGCACCTCATGTATACACTTTCATAAGTTATACAATTCTCTTCTTTTTTCTCTTGTAACATTTCTAAAGTTCTTAAAGTTTTAGCACTAATCTTATGTTAATTCTTGTTATATTATAACACGTTATCAGCACGAGTCTCTTATATCCTAATCAAAGAAGACCTTAAGCCCAAAGATATCTATCACAGGCAATGTAAGCACTTCATTAACTTTATAATTTACTTTGAAAAAAACAAGTACAAGAGAACATTTTAATATTACATATTTCATAACTACGAGATTACTAACAATCTAACATTTAATTATGCATCTAACTTTACTTTTATCGTCGTAACTACGGGACTACTAACAATCTAACATTTAATTATGCATCTAACTTTACTTTTATCGTCGTAACTACGGGACTACCAACAATCTAACATTTAATTATGCATCTAACTTTTACTTTTATCGCAACTAACTTTTATTTATACACACACGCTCACATCTCATTTAGAGTTTACGTTTATTTATGTATACTAACATTTTTATTCTTATTATTATGTATCCTAATTTTATATCTTATAAAATAACATTTCTGTAATTCATCATTTATTATAAATACACACATATATATATAACCGTTATATAACGGCTAGAAAACGGTAATATAACCGTTGAAAAACGGTTATAATTTACCACTATAAATTACCAATTATCAATCTCATTTTTTCCGCAACAAACAGTTTTCTTCTCAAGGCTATTCAAGAAAAAAATCGAAGATGATTCACTCGGTTTTAATATTGGCCGGCATAATATTAATATTATTGCCGACCTTAATGTATGAGCTTCCACCTCATCTTTTTAGTACTTATGTATTCATTTATTTATGTATAGCTGTACCTATGTATGTTATCTCATTTTTAAAGAGTATTTAGACTTTAATATTTATCTTATTTATGTTTAGCAACAAAATGACAAACATCGCAAAAATTGAATTTCCGGCTCTTAATATCACCGGAGAAAATTACATGTCGTGGACGGCACATGTTAAGCGACATCTCAAATCAATGGGTGTTTTGGAAACAATAACGGAGTGGAATAATTGTACCGGTCAAGACAAGGCAAAAGCCGATGTCTTCCTCCATAAACATATTGATGGAATGTTGCAATTTGAATATTCAAATTATGAGGATCCATACGTTTTATGGGAAGATTTAAAAAACAGATTTGATCATCAAAGAGAAGTTTTACTTCCCTCTGCTAGAGATGAATGGAACAATCTCAGGTTCCAAGATTTTAAAAAGGTGAATGAATACACCTCTACTTTGTTCAGAATATGCTCAACGCTCCAATTCTGTGGGCAAACTGTTACGGAGGAAGATATGTTGGAGAAAACTTTCTCCACATTTCATGCATCAAATATAAACTTGCAACAACAATATCGGCTGCAAAGGTTTCAAAGATATTCTGATCTAAATTCATTTCTCCTCGTAGCAGAGAAAAACAATGAACTACTAATGAAAAATTATCAAGCTCGTCCCATTGGATCATTAGCCATTCTAGAAGCAAATGTTGTTTTTAATGATGATACTAAAGACTCTGGAAGAAAATGGGGACGACGCCGTGGCCGTGGCCATTTTGGTAAAGGTAATGGTCGCAACTATTCCTTCAAAGGAAATAATAATTTCCGAGGTAATTCCTATGGTCGTGGGCGTGGTCGCGGTCGTGGTCGAAATCAAAGAACCCCCAATTACCACACTCCACAAAATACCAATTCCAACCAGTATAACAAAAGGAATGAAGCGGGTAGGTCCGAAAACAATGGCACTTCTTGTTTCAGATGTGGACGTACACACCATTGGTCAAAGGCTTGTCGTACACCTTCACATTTATGTGAACTTTACCAAGCCTCTCTCAAAAGAAAAGAAAAGGAGATGAACCGTGTGGATAATTTTAATGATATCAACGTCGAACTGAATGTCACTGACTATACCAATGACATGGAAATCTGAAATAAATGTTGCTAAACCATAATAATTATATGCAACAATTATGTAATTTCCTTTATTATAAGTGTCTTTATTATGTTTCAGTAGTCTTTCTTTTCATGTAACGCTTTCAACTAATAAATAAACTTCTTATTATAAAATAATTCACAATGCCTTTGTTATACACTTATTATTATTTCTCTTTATATTTTCAAGATTAAAATGAATACCACTGGAGTACAAGAGCGAACAAATGATGCAGATATATGTATAGCGGATAGTGGAGCCACACACACTATACTTAAATCTAAGAAATATTTTTATGAGTTGAAACCAACAAAAGGAACCGTTGATACAATATCTTATTATAAAATAATTCACAAGCCCCTCATTACCCTATACGTTTACTTTTTGGTTACTTTTTCACACATCCTATTAATTGTCAATGATTGAGTGTCAGCCAATGATTGCCCAATAATTGGCTCTTTTGTGTGGAATAAATTTGAAGGGTATGGAGGGTTTTCATTGGGATGAAATATTATTTAAAAAAAACTTTATATATATTTTTTTAAATTGTTGTTAAAATAAAAAAAATATAAACATTTATATTTATTATTATTTATTGTTATAAAAGGAAGGTATATAAATGTCATTTTTTTATTTAATATATTTAGAAAAATGGCAACATTTTTATTAATTAATTATTATTATAAAACGTCAACATTTTTTTAATTAGTATTATAAAACTTCTACATTTTTTATCAAGTGTTAGTATAAAACGTCAACATTTTTTTAAATTAGTATTATAAAACTTCTACATTTTTTTATCAAGTGTTAGTATAAAACGTCAACATTTTTTTTAATTAGTATTATAAAACGCCTACATTTTTTTTATCAAGTGTTATTATAAAACGTCAAATTCTCTATAATCCATAACGCAAATGTAAGTGAACATTGTTTGATAAAATAACACAAAACACAACACTTTCATACAAAATGTAATACAATACATAGCCGAAACCCTAAACCCTAAACCCTACACACTAAATCGCTAACTATTACATATTATTACATAGATTCACACGAACCCGTTGTGTATCTGAATCAGGTTCTCAAACAAACCGTGAAATCGAACAGTTTCTTCGTACAACTGTGGCTAATGAAAATGCATGAAAAATATGATGAAGAAGTTGATTCTCGATTTGATGAACCTGTTCTTATGACAAACCCTTCATCAATTGAGATTTTAAATACAAGGCAATGTCGTGAGTTGGGAATAGAATCGGTTAGTTCATCACGCGTCAGAACCGGCTTTTAAACCGGACAGAATCTACGAAGAAACTGTTCGATTTCACGGTTTGTTTGAGAACCCGATTCAGATACACAACGGTCTTTTTGCTTCGTCCACTAGAACTATTTATGTATGCATTCTTTTGGTTACTACCAAAAGAATACCAAAAGAATGCATACACAAATAGTTCTAGCGGACGAAGCAAAGAGACCGTTGTGTATCTGAATCAGGTTCTCAAACAAACCGTGAAATCAAACAGTTTCTTCGTAGATTCCGTCCGGTTTAAAAGCCAGTTCAGACGCGTGATGGTATATGGTGGTCACGGAACTACCGGGTGTCGGTAGATGCCGGTGACGGAACTACCGCGCGTCGATAGATGCTATCAAGACTACACCAGGAATCGACAATATGAGAGTTCCGTGCTATTTGCACGGTAACATCTGACAATGTCGGAGTTCCGGGTGACTTGGCAATTAATGTTGGATGATGCATCCCCCACCGCCAAGCACCTCACCCTAGACCGACGTCCCGGCGCATGAATCTGAAATATGAACGCAGTGCACTTCTCCATAAAAATTACGTTTCCACCACCGTCAAAACACCGACTTTCGATATCCTGTTAAAAAACATAGAATTATAGTGTTAGACTTGATATTAGAAATTATATTGTAAAATATAATAAACAAACAACACCACCGCCACCGCCACCGCCACCACAGCCGACCACCCACCACCACCATAGCCGACCACCCACTACCACCACAGCCGACCACCACCACCAGTCGGACGCCCACCACCGCCCACCACCTTCCACCTTCCACCCACAACCTAACCACCACCAAAACCACCATCCCAACTACCACAACACACCACCACCACCACAACCTACCACCCTCAACCACCACCACAGCCTACCACCCACAACACAACACCACCTCACCACCGTCAACCACCACAACCCACCACCTCACCACCGTCAACCTTAACAAACCAACAACACAGCCCACCACCCACAAACACCACAGCCTACTATCGACTACACAACACCACCACCACCTAACCACCCACAAACACCACAGCCCACCACCCACAAAACAAAACAACACAACCGTCAACCACAAAAACCCACCATCCCAACACCAATATACCCGACCAAAATAAACCACAAAAATCAGAGAAAAAATGAAAATTAAACATAAAAATACAGAATACGAACTAACCTTAAATGCTCCGAGCGTATGAAGCGATACGAGAGCGATAACAATACAAGAGACAAAAAATCCATGCGTGTGTGTGTACTTCCGGATCTTCATCGTGTGGTCCAATGTTGGTCTCCTGTGGTCCAAGACCTTTTTGGGGATCTAGTTGGGTGAATATCCGTCAAAGAGCTGGCTCCTCGGTAAATAAGTCAAACAAAACGCAAGTATTTACTTTTTCTAAAAAGGTGTCAGCGTATACGACCGTATAGGTCAATGTGAGGCATATACACCACATAACTTTTTGTTATATGGACCTCATAGCACTATGTGAGGCATATGTATTTACTTTTTCTGAAAAAGTTGTTGGATTTTGTACTTTATACGCATCTCATTGTGCTATGAGTGGCGTATTGAGTCTTTTTTTTTTCTAATATTACGTACGAGAAAGTGTAATCCATATCCATTTTTACATTCACAATGGTTATTTGTAGATGTGGAAGGCAAGCTGGGATAAAAACATCTTGGACGGATATTAATCCCGGGCGTCAATTTTACACCTGCTCTCAATTGGTATGTACTTTAAGCACTACTACCTTCGTCCCATTAAAATTGTCATATTTTGAATTTTCAAAGTCTTTATTTATAAACTTTGACCTTAAATAATTTTGTTTGTGTTGGATAATACTTGATGAAAGTTATATGATTTGAGTGTGTTTTACAAGTGTTTTTATCGGGTTAATTTTCATCAAGTTTTATATAACACAAAAAATCGATAACTAAAGTCAAAGTTTATAAATAAATACTTTGAAAATTCAAAATATGTCTTCTTTATTAATGGGACGTATTTTTTACACTTAGAAACACTAATTCGCCTTCGGTTTCAGCGTTCTCGGTGCAAATTCTTTGCGTGGATCGACCCTCCCATGTGTCCTCGGGCAGTTCAAGTCATCCGAGGTTTGCTGGATACGAAAGGAGTACTTGAAGACGAAGTCAAGCATTTGAGAGAGGAGGTTCGAATGTATAAAGAGCAAGTAGCAGAAATGGAAAATAAAAATTCACGGGTCGTTCGTAAGAGGGACACCTGTTTGATAATCTGTTGGATTTTGTTTTTTTTTTGTCCATATTTGTATTTGTCTTTAGTCGTATTTAAGTTTATGCAACTTATGTAAACAAATGTAATGACTCTCGTATTTTGGTGATTCAGCGGAATGTTATGTCTTGAGAGTTTATGCATCATCCAACATTAAAAAAAACGATGTTATATCTAGTCCCGGCAAACGGGTCAGGTAGGGTTTTTGACCCATGACGATATTTTATGAAATGAATTTTGTGTATTATAAAATGTCAAATTTTTTATTTATCAATTATTATTATGTCTTTACTTATTTTTCACTTGTCATTTATTAACCATAACGCAATAAATACACGAAACATCGTTTTATATTAATACACAAAACATGTCATTTTAATACAAAATGTAACGACTAAACCCTGAACCCTAATCCCTAAATCGCTAACTGTTACATATTATTAAATTCTTGCAAACTGTATTGGTTATTCAGATCTCTATTCGGTCACCATATTGCTGCTATCAAGTTTAAGGATGCGTTCCACGATAAACCTCCGACCTGATCTGGTGCTCCCTCGTTGTCGCAGAAGAATTCTCAGTAACCGGTTCCACAGCATGAAGAACCAATGCATACAGAAGGAGTTCTCCCTCGAGGTTGCTGACGCAGAAGCATTGTCGTTGGTGGAGGTGGAAGAACATTCCAGTTCACCCTCACAGTCACCGGTAAATATCTACTTCCACCGTCACATACTGTGGGTGCAGAAGCATTGTCGTTGGTGGACGTTCCGGTGCATGAATCTGGAATACGAACGCAGTTAAGCGTTTGAATCTGAAATATGAACGCAGTGTACTTCTCCATAAGAATTACGCTACCACCACCGTCAAAACACCGACTTTCGATATCCTGTTAATAAAACATACAATTATAGCATTAGACCCGACATCCGAAAATATATTGTTAAAAATAATAAATATAATAATAAAAATAACATATGCACATTTAAAAAAACGATGATATAAGTCTAGACCCGACAAACGTGTCGGGCTGGGAGTCGGGTAGGGTTACGCTACCACCACAACCACCACCACCACCACAGCCGTCCATCACCACCACCACCACAACCACAACCACCACCACCACCACAGCCGTCAATCAACACCACCACCACCACCACAGCCGTCAATCGCCACAACCACCACCACCACCACAACCACCACCACCACCACAACCATAACCACTACCACTACCACCACCACCACCACAACCACCACCACCACAACCATAACCACTACCACCACCACCACCACCACCACAGCCGTCCATCACCACCACCACCACCACAACCACCACCACCACAACCACCACCACCACCACAGCCGTCAATCACCACAACCACCACAACCACCACAACCACCACCACCACCACCACCACAACCACCACCACCACAACCATAACCACTACCACCACCACCACCACCACAACCACCACCACAACCATAACCACAACCACCACCACCACAACCATCACCACCACCACCACCACAGCCGTCAATCACCACCACCACCACAACCACCACCATTCCCCACCACAGTCAATCCCCCACCTTCGTCAATCCCCACCGCCACCAATCCCCCACCATCGTCAAACCCAACACCACCACAAACGGCGGAAATAAAACCAAAAAATAAAAAAAGTTTGAAGATTAAGCAATAAAATTTGAAATACAAACTAACCTTCATCGTGTGGTCCAGAGTTTGTCTTGTGAAAATCGTGTGGTCCAGAGCGTTTGTGTGTGTGTTCTTGGTGTTTTAGTGTGAGTTTTCAAATTTTAGATCTAGTTTACCCCTTTATTGAAGTTGGGAAAGTGTTTGTGTTCAATGAGAGCCGTATGGTTCAATGAGCACCTTAAAGTGTATGAAGTGTATAAATGAAATGCTATAACCAATTTATTAGCTCATGTACAGGAGGATAAACTGGTTAAGGCATGTGTGTTTTATGCGAAGTGTGCGAGTTCGAAACCCTGGGAAGGCCGGTCCGATACAGAAGGACCCCTCCCTTTTTTATTTGTGTAATTCTAATTTTTCAAATCAAGTATAAAGGATATACTATAACCAGTTTATCAGCTCCTGTACAGGAGGATAAACTGGTTAAGGCTTGTGTGTTCTATGCGAGGTGTGCGAGTTCGAAACCCATGGGAGGCCGGTCCGATACAGAGGGACCCCTCCCTTTTTTATTTATGTAATTCTAATTTTTCAAATCCAAGTGTATAAAGGATATACTATAACCAGTTTATCAGCTCCTGTACAGGAGGATAAACTGGTTAAGGCTTGTGTGTTCTATGCGAGGTGTACGAGTTCGAATCCCATGGGAGGCCGGTCCGATACAGAAGGACCCCTCCCTTTTTTATTTGTGTAATTCTAATTTTTCAAATCCAGTCCCTGAGGTTTGTTTTGCACAAGAACAGTCCCTGCACAGTTATTAAAAACTAACTGTAATTCTAATTTTTCAAATCCAGTCCCTGAAATTCTTATAACCGTTTATATCCCTTCTGCACATCCCAATACCTTTAAAAAGACCAATATACCCCTTCATTATAAGAATCCCAATACATATTTGTTCGTACAACCACATTAAACCCAAAATACAACATAGATGCTGATAAAATATTAAACATGTTACCATCCATACATGCTGATAAAAGATTAAACGTTTATACAAAAACAACCGGGCATACAACTAAACATAAATAACAAAAAGACGAATAAATATTTGTTCGTACAACCACATTAAACCCAAAACACAACCAAACGAAACAGATAAATACTACTCCTAAGCCATTTCCTCGTCACCGTCATCAGAACCACTATCATCATAACATGTCAACTGCATCTGCGTGTCAGACGGGCCTGCCTGCGTGCCAGACGGGCTTGCCTGCGTGCCGGAAGGGCCTGCCTGCGTGCCAGACGGGCCGGCTTCCGAGCCGGACCCCGGATACACTCGTGGTTGTGGCGGGTCTCGAACCGGCAACCCAGCCTCACTACGCCTATCAGCCTCGCTAGCCATCATCCACTCCATCATATCCTCCATCCGGTCCATCAGCCGATCCTACAGCGCCAACCTCCCCATCACAACCGTCTTACCCGCCACAAGCCTCTCGAGGAGACGCTGAGTGGACTGAGGCAACCTCACCGCATGATAGAGGCGCCGAGGATGCTGTGGCGGCTCCTGCAGATGCCCCTGCTCAACCTCAGGCTCGACGTCACCCTCTCCAATAGGCTCATCAACAACATGAGGCATATCCACCTTCGCAGCGTCCAGCAGATGTTGATGTACTAACGGCTGGGCTACGAAAATCTGATCGTTCTCACCGACAAACCGATAACCAATGCCCAGAAAGTTCACCGCCAAGTTCATCCCTCTCATCGTCCTAATACCCAAATACTCGAAAGGGGCAGGCGGTGGCAACTCACCGATGAATGGAAAATACCGACCGCAATGCTGGGCAATACGCGTGATGAACGCCCCTCCGTGCAATTCGCCACTCTTCTGACGTCGGGAAAATGAGGCGAAATACTCCGCCAGGCAGCGATGGAGGGCGCACGGCGTCCCCGTGAATAAATAGTAAAGATAGAACATGTCGTTTTTCATGACCCACTCGTTGCTTTTACCACGCCCAGATATCGACGTGGCAATGCAACGGTGTATGTAGCGAACGAGTGGGTCAGTAATCAACGAGACACGGGCCTTATGACCGAAGGTACATCACAGAGGGTGGGCCACCAAGCAAGCAACTGATCATCAGGCATAGATGTGATCGCGGTGGTATAAATATCCTGAACCAACTCCTCATCAGTGTAGAATCCGGTGGCCAAAGCAAACTGACGCAGCGACATATTCTGTCGCTCCCCGAATAAACAGAAAGTTACCTCAGCAGGGGGTGGTTCCACCATCGGATCGTCCATATCTGAGTTAGGCTGCTCAGCAGGCCGTGGTCGATAGATAAACGTGGAGAGGAACTCCACCACCAAAGGCCTTTAAGAAGGCCCAGCCGTATAAAAAAACATACGATCCCACGGGTTATTTTCCCCGATTATACCCCGGGCCCTCTGCTCCTCGCCACACTCCCGTAACGCGTCCCAACACAACGCCCTCTGCTGCCTCACTCTCATACCCTGGAACTTGGCAAAACGTCTGTATTCCGTACTGCTCTAGGGGAAGTCTAAAAAATCGTACTGCTCACAATTACCCCCAGCCATCGGATTGAATACCGGACCACCATTTGGTGCCTGTAGTTCCTCATCTGACGACATATCTGCAACAATTAAAAGTTAATATTTTGTCAAAATATTAATAAAATTACGACAACCCACAAACACCACAGCCAACCCACAACCACCACAGCCAACCCACAACCACCGTCAAACCCTAACCCATAGATACAACCACCACCGTCCTAACCTCAACCACTCTAACAACCACCACCGTCCTAACCTAAACCACTCTAACAACCACCACTGTCAAACACCTCTACCGCCAAATACCACAACCAAAATATTTTAGAAAAAAAACCCTTAAAAAACAATAACAAAAAGGAAAGATGAAGATGTTACTAACCTCTTGTGAAAATTCGCACCGTATGGTTCGATACGGGATAGAAATGGTATACGGGAGAGAGTTGTGTGTGTTTTTGGTGTTTTGGTGTGTGTGTGTTTGAATTGATTTTGATCTAGTTTTCCCTCTTTAGTGAGCTGAAATGCTGTTTGTGTTGGTATACACTCCTCATTGGCCAATACGTGGCTTATAGATTGCTTACCAGCAGCCGCTTATTGTGCTATGAGCGTCATATAGAGGCTGGTATACACCTCTCATTGCCCAATATGCTGCATATGATGCCTTTCTTTTAATAAAAATAGTGATGTAAATAAGTGTTTTTACATTATAAAACAATGTAATTAACATTTTTTATAAAATAAATGTTGCTTACACTATATTCAAAAGATAATAGAATGTAAATTAAAAAAAAACATAATAATACAATTAAACAGTTTTACGTGTTACAACGAGAACCTACAACAAGTTAATAAAGTCTCTTCGAACACTTCTATTACTACGAAGTAACTTCTTACCCTCTGAAAGACGAGACATGTACATTGTCTCCCACTCCATAGCTTCAGTACTTCGATACATATTCCATAGTCCATTCGGTGGAGGCATCGGACCATCATCCGTTAACTTAACCATGATGAAATGGCCATCTTCCACATAGGCAATCGAAAGAACAGAATGGCCCTCCGCCGGACCATCAAACATGGGAAAGTATGTTTGACAAACACCATTGCTTAAATGTTGAACAACCACACCAAATTTTTGAGCCACCAACAATCTGGCGTATGGCAAGAACATCCAGCATGCCATTGGTGCAGGTTCCACGTGCAACCAGTTTATTGATCGATATACTGTAGTGTAAAATCCCGGATCAAAAGAGTCAAGAATAGGCCACCACCGGGCTTTGTTAATGAACATCTCATCCAGTAGCTCTTGGCGGACCCACATCCAAGCATTCTGGTCCAACCCCAAACCCATAGCCACCGATCGAAACCCACAGTTACCGTCAGGCTGGGCATCTTCCATATGTGTTATGTATCTTCGATACATAGATGGAAGCCAGTCCTTAAAACGATCGATCATGTTTTTGTACCTGTAATTGGAAAATATATTGTGGAAAATCTTTATCAGGGAAAATGTATGTATGGAAATACGTAGGATATTATATAGGTCAATGATTGTTGACGTACCTATCCCCCACCAACAGTGGAAAATCTTCATCTATAATTTCAATTGTCTTTTTAGCCTTATTTTTCTTTGAACGACTGCGTTGCACTGCTGGCTTTTGAGCGTCCTCTTCCTTCTTTTGGCTTTTGCCTTTTGCTTCGGACCGGGTATCTTTACGTCTCGCAACCTCCTCCTTTTTTTTTGTTGTGCTTTAGAGGTTGGGCGCCCCCGAGTATCTTGTTGTACCTCAGGCGGTTGATGGTCAGTCATACCTGGATTCACCACCTCCTTTATCTTCGACAACATACTTTTTAACACTATCGGTGGTTGCGCCTTCAGTTGTTGCATGACTCTGTCCATTTCCTCCCGAAGATTATTATCGTCTTCCTTAAGTTCTTCAGCATTGAAATCTAGTTTTGTCCAGAATTTGTCTACGGCGGCAAGAGGAATTTTGCAATCTGTATTTTAAAAACAATAGTTAGAAATGAGGGGGGTGGGTATTCATATGAAGTAGAATAAGCGGTTGAAGCTTGTTTTTATTACTTGTATTTTCCCACCACTCCATCCGACAAGCACATGGAAACCCACAACTCGTAAAAAGCACATGACCACAAGTCCCCCCTGCTGCGAGCAACGTACGTATCTTTTTCTTCTCCACAAGCAACAAATCTAATGCTTTCAGGGAAACATTACCACGTAGGTTATCAAAGAATGATATCATGTGGTCCCCCATTTTCAAGGACCGGCTATCCTGAAAAGTGAGGTTTATTTGTATGCGTTGTGACTCTACAACTTTGTCAACAAGCCACACAAGTCTATGGAGCGAGCTGTTTGGCCCCTTAAGGTATCTCTTAAACTTAGCATGTTGGCTTTCAACTCTGTTGGTTGTATGTTGACCAAAGTTAGGGCTTGTGTTAGTCCAGGCTGAAACAAACTTTTCTTTATAGGGTAGTAGCCAGACAGTATACAAATAGTCCAAAACTCCTGAAAAAAATAGAATATAACGATTTGTAATGTTTGTATTGTAACACCCCGACCAAAGGCTGAAACAAAATTTTTCTGATAAATTAACTATTTTTAAATAATTAATTAAACAAATAAAACTATGTAATTATTGGATTAAATTGGTTAAAAATCGAATTTTGGGAAAAATATCAATTTTATATTTTCGAACATCATTCTGATGTTAAAACAATTATATAAAAATTTTCAGGTTTTATAAAATTAGTTTACTATTTTTATTGAATTTAATAAGATTAAAACTAACTTAATTCATAATAATTAGATAAAACCAGAAATAATTATAGTTTATATTTTTAGCAAATCAGGTTTGATGTATATGAGTTTATAAAAATGATAGTTTTTATAAAAGTGATAAAAAACGTAAAAATAAAATAAAAGGTGTGTGCCCGGTTGCATTTTAAGAAGTGTATAAAATAACTAATGTTAGGGTAACTATCAGCTCCTGTACAGGAGGATAAACTGGTAAAGAAGGGGTGCTTTTACACGAGTGGTCCGGGTTCGATCCTTGCTAAGGGGCGAGTTATACAAGAAACCCCCCCTTTTTTGTTATTCTAATTAACGTAGTTAACTAAGTTAACTTTTTTTTAAAGTATAAAAGAACTAATGTTAAGGTATCTATCAGCTCCTGTACAGGAGGATAAACTGGTAAAGAAGGGGTGCTTTTACACGAGTGGTCCCGGTTCGATCCTTGCTAAGGGGCGGGTTATACAAGAAACCCCCCTTTTTTGTTATTCTAATTAACGTAGTTAACTTTTTTTTAAAGTATAAAACAACTAATGTTAGGGTATCTATCAGCTCCTGTACAGGAGGATAAACTGGTAAAGAAGGGGTGCTTTTACACGAGTGGTCCGGGTTCGATCCTTGCTAAGGGGCGGGTTATACAAGAAACCCCCTTTTTTGTTATTCTAATTAACATAGTTAACTAAGTTAATTTTTTTTAAAGGATTTCTTATTCAACAGTTAACTTGGTTAAGATTTTAGAGTTAAAATAAGTTTCAAACAAGGCTATTTCAACCCTTATACTTTAGATTTCAATAATTACTTTTTATGCCCAATACTTTGTACTTTTAAATAATGTCAAAATAACCCCTAGACTATAACTTTCAATAAATGATAGTTTAGTCCCTGGACTTGGTTTTAACCATTTTTTAAGCAAGTTTCAAACAATGACAAACAAGTCGCTCAACTTATAGTTTCATAAAATGTCAAAATAGGCCCCTATAGTTTGTAATATAATACGTACTTTTTCTGCCCAATACTTTGTACTTTTAAATAATGTCAAAATAACCCCTAGAATATAACTTTCAATAAATGACAGTTTAGTCCCTGGACTTGGTTTTAACCATTTTTTAAGCAAGTTTCAAACAATGACAAACAAGTCCCTCAACTTATAGTTTCATAAAATGTCAAAATAGGCCCCTATAGTTTGTAATATAATACGTACCTGATCTATGGTCGTCATTCAGTCGCGTAAATAGCCGCTCAAAGTTATAATTGTATAGCGTCTCAGTGGGAGAATTACACAATCGAGACCAAGAAAGCTTGAATATTTTCCATTCTTCAGCCGTGGCAAATTTTGCCTTGGTGTGTTTTAGAATATTTTGTGAGATGTGCCACCTACATAAATTTGGATGCTTTTGGGAATACTTTATCGCAAGCATTCATCAAAGCTTTATCGCAATCTGTTACTATCACGCGCGGTTCCATACCCTCTTCCAACAATCATTTGAGCTTCTGTAGGACCCACACGAAGTTATCCTGTTTTTCTTTAGAGATAAAAGCATGAGCGACACAAAACGACTTGTGTGTTTTTGTCACACCCACAATTTGAACAAACGGAAGTCTATACTCATTCGTTTTGTAAGTGGTATCAATCATCAACACATATGGGAAAGCACGCCACATATCGTACGAGTACCGATGAACAAAAAAAACCTCCTCGACCGCATTTGTTTCGGGATTCACTCGGGTGTGGTAAACATACCTTCCTTCATGCAACATTTGCTCCAATATCTGCATTGGAGTCCGATCACCGTACATTTTGACTTTAATCTTTTTTATCACGTTTTGTATGTCTCGTAGAATGCACACGCTCTGTGGGTTTTGTTTTCTTATGGTTAAATGTATGTTCGTAGGCTCCATGTTTTGAATATAAAGTCTCTCTACCAATGATTCTTCGTCTGGGGCCAACCTTCTCGCAAACGCGTGACCCTCGAGAAATACCGCATGCTCATGGTTATGATCATTTTGCTTCACCACTAAGCTCCAATTGCCACTACTTGCGTCTAGTTTCCCTATCATTTTAAAAGGACACCCAATCTTCTTGCTACCAGAACGCCGAACTGTTTCTTTACTTTTGCATGTGCCTCCACGGTCGCATTGCAACCATATCTTCATTGTCCTTGCTGACGAATCTTCACCTTTTGTTACCGTTCGTTGGGTCACAATGACGTAACCTTTCGCAATTTCTGTTTTGTAAGCCCAATTCTTTAACTCGTGAAGTGTCGCAAATACCTGAAACAACGGTAATTTAAAACTATGTTTAAAACTATATTTGTTTAAAATCTAATAAACCTTATACATAACGAATAACACGTAAACAAAATCAACTTTGTCTAAATTCTAACAGGCACCCTTCTAATAAACATATATATAACGAATAACACGTATACAAAATCAAAATTGTCTAAAATTTAATAAACATTATACATAATGAATAACACGTAAGTGATAGTTATGTTATACCTTTCCTTGTTTTTTCGGGTCATTAGCACCATCGTCACCGCCACCACCATCGTCCCCGCTACCACCATCGTCCCCGCCACCACCATCGTCCCAGCCACCTCTATCGTCCCAGCCACCACCATCTTCCTCGTCTTGATCACTTTCCTCGAAGTGTGTAACACCTTTCTCGATTTCGTTCTCGTCTTCCTCGAAGTCAAAAACACCTTCCTCGGACTTTTTCTTGCGTTTTTCCTGATGGGAATGGTAAGTCACGTATGCGTGTTTTTCTTGTTGCGGATAGCTTTGAGCCACGTAAGATGGTCCCGCCTCCTCTACGACCTGAAACAACTTAATGGTTATACTAAAATAACCAAAACGACAATATGAATTTTTTACCTGGTTCAAATCAGGCATCACGGACCGCACACTCCCTTCCTGATGCGAATGGTAAGTTCCGGCGTGTTGCGGATAGCTTTGAGCCACGTAAGATGGTCCCGCCTCCTCTACGACCTGAAACAACTTAATGGTTAGACTTTAATAACCATAACGCCAATATGAATTTTTTACCTGGTTCAAATCAGGCATCACGGGACGCGCACTCCCTTCATCACGGGACGCGCACTCCCTTCATCACAACGACGCACGGAAACCACCTCCTCCTCACCTCGATCAACACCGGGTAACCAAACGCTTTCGGAGACGTATGACTCATTCGAAATTTCACCAAAAAAATATCCAAAGTCCCAATTTGACATCGTGATTCGAATCTAATTTAACCAGACCGTTTATTTGAAATTTTTTATCATTTTCATCACTTTTTTGGGATTTTTGAACATTTGTATTACATGAATCTCGTAAGCTTGGGGTAAAGGGAAAAAATTCGAAACAATACGCAGCGTATAGGGCCATGAGCGCGTATATGCGGATCACCTTTTCAGCCTTTTGAGTCTGAACTCCGCTGTCTTGTCAGCAATATACCTTAAATTCAGATATTATAGTACCAATGAGCAGTGTATAAAGCAATGAGAGGCGTATAGGGTTTAATGCTCCAACTACCACCTTTCTAATACACCGCTCATAGGGCAATGAGGGTCGTATAACTTTACTTTTTCTGACATAATTAATGCACTCAACCCCTATACAACCCTCATTGCCTTATACGGGGCTGGGGGGGGGGGTGTCATTACTTTTGGGGGATGTACCAATACCCTCACCCTATATAAACTCATTCATTTTCAACCAAAACTATCTCAAAAACTCTCTAAAAAATACAACCATTTTATAAAAAACTTGATGGATTCTCCTAGTTTTTCATCCATGGTAAATTTTTACTACAAAGAGTATTTTGCGGATTTTAATTTTTTTATTTCTAGTGTTGTATATTTTTTTTAATTTAATGAAGTATTTAAAGTTTAAAAAAAAATTGTGAAATGATTGCATGGGCGTTATTGGAATAATGCCCCACTACGCCACTTTTGCAATAATACCCCATGCTGACTGGACTGCCACATGTCGAATAATGCCCCATGGTTGGGGCATTATTTTCTTTAACCACTACACATGGTCTAAGGAGCGAGAAAACCTTTGTCAATTTGTGTATATTAGCGTCTATTAGATAACAAACTATGTATACATACACACACATATTGGGTTTTTTTTTCTGCCCATGACATTATAGCCTAATGACATCTTAGTGGTGAGATAAAACTTAGGGACTATTAGGTCCTGGGGTTTTTCCCAGATTTATTGGATTTCCTCCTGAATTGGTGTATAAGTGTTAATGCCATGGATATGATCGGGTGGTTCCGCTAGTGGCACGATGATATTCTAGTGGTCCGTCACTGATTCAAATTTACCGTTAAAAAGAAAATGAGTTTTTCTATAAATGGAATCCGTTGGACCATTTTTCTATCATCGATCACAAAAATCCTCAAGAACAAGTCTTGGTTTCCCTAAGCAAGCGTGAATGCAATTTTATCACTGCATGCATTAGAAACTCGAGAAAGTGACACGTCAGATTGTCACCCACAGGATTCTTAACACTATAAGCTATCATCAATACCCATAATCCTATTTCATTCCCCTTAATATTTAATTTTGGGGGGGGGGGGGTTATGAACTTGGTGGGGGCTTTATTCCACACCACCCAGCCTAAGGAGTAACTGATATGTGGTTTATCCATCACGAACTCGACTAACAACATGTAAAGTGAAATCACAAAGCAAGCAACGATTGTAATAACTTGATCCACCATGTAAAAATCAATGTATTTCTCCTTGGTGTACTGAAGAGGTATGGTCCCAATTCCTTGCCCACATGGCAAGGACCACACCACTTTTTCCATCCTACGTGGCGCTGACATCGACGATATCTAGAAGCTTCTGGAAAATATCTAGGTGGCTCCAAAGATGCTCCATCCGACATAAAGGACAACACGTGTCACCAGTCACCAGGCGCCAGGTAGGCCTGTAACAAATCTAAGAGCATCCCGACAACACCAGTACGACGTCTCCAAGATGGGCAAATGCAAGCGCGCCACGTGTACCACTACACTGACCACAGCAGAGGAGACCAAGAGGATATTCCCATTGGTCGGACAGCTGGCGCGCAACCACAGCTGGCATCGCTGCTCTTCCCTCTCTCACCCTCCGGCTATAAATAGGACCTTTCATCATTCAGGTTAAATCATCTGGCTCTCTATACTCTCACACTCCACACACACTGTCTATTCTCCCTCAGAATAGTACTTATTCTCACGCCGGAGCCTAGTTAAGAGGGAAACCCCCATATTCCCCTCTTAACGAGACTAACGGTGTTGCTGTTTTGCAGGACCCAGGTCATTTCACGAGTAGGAAGAGAGATTGAACCCTCGGAAGAAATAACCCCACAGGTTAACCCTAGTGTTAACCTGTGTTTCATCATTGGCGCCATCCGCTTTTAGCAAAAACCACTCTCATCTCTTTTTCTTTTCAAAAAACACTCGTCAAAATGGCTGAACAAAACCCTTCTCACCCGGCAGATGGAGACGTTTCTTCTTTTGAACTCATTTCGGACAACGTACACGTCCAAAGAGATCAAAGGAACGAAATTATCCAAGAAAGGCCGATGAACAACGAGTTTCCTAGTATCTTTGGAAGTACATCCAGGGTTGTTACTCAAAACACAATTGGTGCTACTTTCCAAACTCCACCTAGGATCATCACTCAAACCACAAACGGAGCTACTTTTCAGCCTCCGTCAGAGGTAGTCCAACAAACACCTCCACCAGTGCAAACACAGAGCCATGGAGCTGGTCCCTCAGCTCCATCGGACCAAGCACAACTGAACATCTCTGCACTACTAGGGATACCCGAAGGAAAAACTCTGGCTTCCTGGTATGCCGAACAAGTGGCGTCTATAAACGTGGTTTACATACAACTCAGTGCGCAGCAAGCTCTGCTTCAGGCACAAGCCAACCAGTCAGCATTTGTCACCCCACCGCAAAGGCCTTTGAGCGCGCCCATGCCTCAACAGACCAATGCATTCAATTTACGCCCTGAACCAGTACCTCCACCACATGTTAGAAGGCCAAGCACGCATGACACGCGCGATACGTACGGCGAGACAGAAAGCAATTATGTGCAGTATTCTCACCAACCCAAGAAGCCAATACAAAGTCGTTTAGGTTCGCGCAACATAAACGACGAATTCGAAGATGACGATGAGACATATAAAGAAAGCACAGTCTTCAGCAGGCTGCCACCAGAGCATGAAGCATACAAACCTCGCAAGCGCGTAGGTTACGATCCAAAAGCAGAACATGATTACACTTTGAGCTATCGTCCGGACGACATGGCTGAGAATTCAAAATTCATTCGAGAGATCGCCACGGCTGCCATTGACAAAACAAAATTGCCACACAACGTAGGCAAATACAACGGGCTGACAGACCCAGACGATCACCTTCAAGTTTTCAACGGTGCTGGAGCAACAGGCGGATGGAATTTACCAACCTGGTGTCATCTCTTCGCTCAAACCTTCATAGACGCAGGGCGCGTCTGGTTTGACAGCCTGCTAGCAGGGAAAATCAAATCATGGGTTGATTTCCGAGAGAAGTTCCTTGCACACTTCTCGCAGCAACGACGACACGCCAGGGATCCAGCTGATTGTTTAAACATATGGCGCAGAGACCACGAGAGCGTGGAAGATTTCATTACAAGATATAACAAAGAATGTTTGGAGATCGGCGATGTAGGCGAGAAAATGATGCGCGCGCACTTCATGAGGGCAGTTAAGTGCGATGATCTAATCAAGCGTGTAAAGGGAAGAGACGGAGGACCCAAAGATTGGGAGACCTTCATTGAAGCAGCCAAGACCATCGCGCAGTCTGACAGACAGTTGACCGGTGACGATCACCGTCAGCGCAGCTACAACCATAACGACCGGCATAGCAAGAAAGGCAGAAGCCAACCATGGAAAGCATCCGGTCACAGAGAAAGAAGCCCGGTAAGAGAGGATGCGCGCCACACGATCAATCAAATAGCTCACCGGAAAGAGGTGAAACGAGAAAACAGGGAGAAACAATGGACACCCCTCACGAAAACTCCTTCAGAAGTCTTGGCAACCGAGAACCACCAGTTCAAACCACCGTTACAAATGCGCAACAAAAGGGGCCAAGACCCGAATCTTTTCTGCGAGTTTCATAAAGACACTGGGCACTTAACTGACGATTGTTTCAGTTTAAAGCAAGAAATTGAAAGGTCCTTAAGAGACGGAAAACTCACCCATTTGATAAAGGGCGGAAAGCGCGATTACCGTCAAATACAAAGAAGAGACGAAGGACCAGATAACAAGAAACTCCGGAAGTTGGAAACCCACATGGTTCAAGGGGGTCCATGAAGGCCAAGAAAAAACTACAACAAGCGCGCGCAAGACGATTCATGGCGCGAGAAACAAGTCGTTTTCCCGGTTGTAAGAGGAGGCCCACGAGAAAGAAGACCCATAGTTATCCCGGGCGTAATAGGGCATTACCAAACAGACTACATTTTCATCGATCCGGGGAGCACTGCGGATATCATATATGAACAGTGTTTTAATCAATTCGATCAGGAGGATAAGGCGCGCTTAGAACCAGTTGATTACCCGCTCACTAGTTTCTGCAATGAAGCCGTTTTTCCTCTAGGACAAATATCATTCCCAGTGCTGCTCTCGGACGGAAGAAACTCAAGAACAGAAGAAGTCACATTCATGGTGCTGCCAGCACATTCAAGGCACGATATTCTGCTGGGAAGAGAATCCCAAGGCGACTTCAGCATGATCTGCTCTGGCCCACACTCAGCTGTGGGATTCCCAACTGAAACAGGAGTGGCCATCATATATGCAAGCAAAGAAGTATTAGCAACAGATGAGCTCAGACCTGCAAAAGAAAGTAAACCAGCGCCACGCGCGGAAGCAGAAAAATGGGTATTGAACAGCGCATACCCAGAACAAACAGTTACCTTAGGACCTGCAATGTCCAATCTAACGCGCGCCGCGCTAAAGAAACTGTTGTTCCAAAACATGGACGTGTTTGCCTGGACACCAGCAGACATGGTGGGTGTTCCACGGCACATAGCTGAACATCACTTAAACGTCTCAGAAGAAGCAAAGCCGGTGGTACATGCCAAGCGTCACTTGGGAGACATAAAGCATGACGCCATGAAAGAACAGGTGATAGAGCTGTTAAATGCGGGAATCATCAGAGAGGTCAGATATCAAACATGGGTAGCAAGCCCAGTGATGGTCCAAAAGAACAACGGCAGCTGGAGGATGTGCGTAGATTACAAGGATCTGAACAAGGCATGTCCACGCGACTGTTAAGCCTTACCAGACATTGATGAAAAAATTGATTCGCTGGCAACGTTCCGATGGAAATGTTTCCTTGATTGCTACAAAGGGTACCACCAGGTACAGATGGCCGTGCAAGACGAAGACAAAACCGCGTTCCGCACACTGACAGGGCTATACTACTACACCAAAATGCCTTTCGGTTTAAAGAATGCGGGCGCGACTTATCAGAGGCTCATGATTGAAACTTTCCACGACGCCATCGGCAAATACATCGAGGTATATATGGACGATCTAGTCATTATGAGCAAAGAAGAGAACACCATGCTGACAAACATCCAAAAGACGTTCGACACCTTGCGCGGAGTAAGTATCAAGCTGAACCCAGCGAAATGCTCTTTCGGCATGGAAGAGGGGAAATTCCTGGGTTTCATCGTTACAAAAGATGGCTTCAAAGTGAATCCTGATAAAATACAAGCAATCGAACGCATGCCTTCACCTTCGATGATCAAGGAGATGCAAAAATTAGCAGGGCGGTTGGCAGCACTTAACCGTTTCCTGGCCAATCATGCAGCCAAATCTTTCCCATTTATTAAAACTCTCCGAAACTGCATGAAGAAAAGCCAATTTCAATGGACTCCGGAAGCCGAGAGCGCATTCCGCGAGATGAAAGATTGCCTCATCAAGTTGCCAACAATAACTGCACCAGTCAAGGGAGAACCTCTGGTGCTGTACTTATCAGCCTCCGACAGAGCAGTAGGAGCAGTGTTACTTGTTGATCGACAGGGTGTTCAAACACCAGTCTACTATGTGTCACGAACCCTGACTGACCCAGAAACCCGATATGCAATCATGGAGAAACTAGTACTCGCACTGATCCATGCATCAAGACGGCTGCGCAGGTACTTTGCCAACCACGTCATTCACGTGCTAACAAACTACAATATTGGCAACATCCTCGCAAGGCCAGAGATTTCAGGGAGACTAGCAAAGTGGGCGATAGAGCTCCGAGGTCACAATGTGGTCTTCAGGCCAAGACCAGCGATCAAGGGCCAAGTACTCGCAGACTTCATGACAGAAGTACCGGATGTCAAGGATCGAGAATGCAAGGCGATGGAAAAGGCTGAAAGACAACAAGTCGAAGAACCTTGGTTGCTATATACAGACGGCGCGTCTAACGAAGACGGCGCAGGCGCAGGGCTCCGGTTGGTAAGTCCTGACAAACATGAATTCACCTACGCCATACGTCTGGATTTCAAGAGCACGAATAACGAAGCTGAGTACGAAGCTTTCCTTGCTGGTCTAAGATTAGCAATCAAAATGGGAGTTAGACACATTGAAGCGCAAGTGGACTCCATGTTAGTGGCCGGCCAAATCAATGGGCAATATGAGGCCAAGGGAGATACAATGGCACTCTACCTAAGCCAAGCAAAAACGTTGCTACAAACCTTCTATTCCTACAAAGTGCACCACATTAACAGGAGCGAGAATAAACCAGCAGACGCGCTGAGTAAACTCGCATCTACAAGTTTTCAACACCTAGCGAAGGATGTGCGCATAGAAGTTTTGAGCAACCCGTCAGTGCCGCTGCGAGAAGTAAGCGTTGTTCAAGTGGGAACAACGTCATGGATGACTCCGATAATAGCATACCTTCAATCTGGAATACTCCTAGAAAACAAAGCTGAAGCGAGAAAAATCCAGTACAAAGCTGAGCATTATCAGATGGTTGATGGAATCTTATATCGAAAGTCATACCTTGGGCCACTGCTAAGATGCATCGATCCCGAAGACGCAAACTATCTGATCAGAGAAGTGCACGCGGGAATTTGCGGTATACATGCCGGCCCAAGAATGGTGGTAGCGAAAGTCATGAATACGGGGTACTATTGGCCCGGGATGCATTTAGATGCGGTTAAAGAGTTGAGGAAATGCAGTGGGTGTCAAAGACACGCTCCCAAAACGATGCGCCCCAAGAATGAATTGGTACCAGTCACAACGGCGTGGCCCTTTCAACAATGGGGAATAGACATGGTCGGACCTTTCCCCGAAGCCCCAGGAGCTGTCAAATTCATAATAGTCGCAGTCGACTATTTCACCAAATGGGTAGAAGCAAAGGCCCTCGCATCGACCACAGCCACCGTCGTCAAAAAATTCATCTGGGAACAAATCATATGCCGTTTCGGATTACCACTGAAGATCATCACGGATAACGGAACCAACTTCGCCGAAGACAATCTTCAACAGTGGTTCAAAGAATTACACCGCGCACCCGCAGGGGAATGGTCAAGTTGAAGCCGTCAACAAGAGTATTGTCGATGGAATCAAGGCAAGGCTGGGAGAAAAAAGAAGAGGTTGGGTAGACGAACTGCCCAGCATCTTGTGGGCCCACGGGACGATGCCCAAAACAAGCAACGGCGAAACACCGTTCAGCTTGGTTTATGGGTCAGTGGCAGTAATACCAGCGGAGATAGGATTGCCGTCACCCCGAATGCTCTCAATGAACATGATCAACAATGAAGAAGAGAGGAGGATCGACCTTGACCTCCTAGAAGAAAGGAGAGAACTGGCGGCAATCAATGAAGCAAAGTACAAGACGAAGCTGGAAAAATATTACAACTCTAAAGTCCGAGTCTGCACCTTCAATCCGGGAGAATACGTCCTCAGAGACAACGAGGCTTCGAATGCTGAAAAACCCGGAAAGTTGGCTCCCAAGTGGGAAGGCCCGTATGTTATCGACACAGTACTCGGAAAGGGAGCCTACAAGCTATGCACCATCGACAACAAAGAGGTTCCACGAACTTGGAACGCTCAACAGCTGAGAAAGTGTTACCTGTAAAAAGCTTATGTAACTGCAACGGCTGAATCGCCAACACATTTATAGTAATACAAGAAGTGTTTGGATATTTTTTCCATCATGCAAATTTCCTGTCACAACTGCATATATTACTTTGGGCATACACGAAAACATCAATGGCTCGACCATTAGGAAACGTTGTAGACCTCCAAGGCCTGTCACAAACAAGTGCACAGCCGGGTCAGATACACAACTAAAGCCTAACAAACACCAAACAAACACTTCGTGCCCACATAAACACGAAAGCATCGAACACAGGACAAACGAACATTGTAAGAACCCCCAAGGCTGAGCACAGCTGGGTCCACACAATAACCTGTAATTCGATCACTTCGTATTCACGAACCAACCTGCGCACGTAAACAACAGAATAAAACGTTGTAATAAACACAACACAACCTGTCAGCGCCATCATTCATTCGTGATACCCGAATCAAAACATGCACATATTATGACGATAACAAAATTCGCATAAAAACAAACAACTATTAGCATAACAAATATCAAAGCATAGCCAAATATCCACAGGCATAACAAGGAAGTTAAAATTGTTCATGCAATTGTCAAGTACAAGACCAACCAAGGTCATACGCGGCGCGCAGGCCGGAGTCCCTCATTCGGGATGACTGGTCCCAGCACCTCCAGCCGCACCACCTTCATCGCCAAGCGCTTTTTTCAACAACACGACACCATCAGATCTTCGAGCCAATTTTTTCGCAGCCTTAACCACAGCAAACTCCAAAGACGAAAACTCTTGTCTTTTCACGGCATAAGCAGGGCTACAATTCTCCTTCCACAACTCGAAGTGATGCTCTTTTTCCTTACTAAGGGCCGCAACCCTACCCTCTTTATACCCATCCTTGCGCCCGCTACTGTAACCAGCTTGCCCCAACTCAAACATATAATTGGCAAGCTCGTGGGAGTTCACGATGCGATCAGCAATCTACGAGAAACACACAAATAAGAGAAACAGTTCACGAAAATCATAAAATAAAGTAAAGGAAGTTACCAAAGGCACCGTGGTGCGTGTGAAGTGTTATATATATTAGGTGTATATTTTAAGCCCTTTTTAACACTTATTTTAGCCAAGTTTTAAATTTATAAAACATGATATTTTACTAACACTAAACACACATATGGGCAAGTGCACCCATCGTTGAGCGTAGTATAGCGTTGGTAAGATACCGAGGTCGTCCAAGGACACAAGAGCTTTTAATACCGGTTTATCCTCAACGTCTAACCAAAATAAAAAGTTTAGAAAAATGTTTTAAGCTAAGAAAAATAAAAACTAACTAAAATGCTGAAAAATAAAAATAAAAAAAAAAACAGATAGACAAGATGAATCACTTGGTTCCGACTCGTATCTAGTATAACCTTTGATTATTTCCGCACTTTTGCACATAATTAAGAGATTATCTTAGTTATTGTAGTAGGCCCCTCTTTTGAAGGTGACGTTACCCTCACCCCAGTAGTTTGAGTCAGCAAGGATACAATCCTAAAAGGGTGGATTATTGGAAGATAATGAATTAAGTTATTAATGCAGTATTGTGGTAGGCCCCGCTTTTGGCGGTGACGTTACCCTCGGCTAAGTAGTCTGAGTCAGCAGGGATACAGTCCTAAATAGCCGGGTTATAGTATTAATAGTAGTTAACTTATGAGGGGGTCAAAGAGTTTGGACCCCCGCCATCCAATACCGTGAAGTATTGAAGGAGGTCCTACTAAATTTGACCCAGGTCCATTGCAGGACCTCTAAACGCTGAACAATGGCAAGACCTTTACCAAACCGTTCCCTTAACCCCCAACCAGGTAGCCAACATACCTCCATATAGACCGTGGAGATATGAATGGTGAAAATCCTTTATTTTATATAGACAGTAAAATAATGCCAAGACACCACGGACAAACGATAAGGAAAGATCACCTTCAACATAAGTAACTAGTTATTAAAGTCATTAATACAAAACCAAATAAAAAGTGCAAAAGATTAGAAATAAAAAGTATTATACTAGACACTTTGTCTTCACCAAGTGATGTAAGAGACTTAGGCAAACATGGCCTTGATTGTCAAGAACCCTTACGATCAATCTTGGATCCCGAGACGACTCACACACTCTACGATGGACAATGGATGATGGTGGTGGATGATGGTGTTGTGATGGTGGTGGGTGGTGGATGAAGTGTGAGAGAGGTGGTGTGCCAAGGGATGAGTTGAAATGAATCCAAGCACTCCTATTTATAGGCTGAACAGAGAGCTGGGCACGGCCCCGTGTCCGCTGGGCACGGCCCCGTGTCCGCTGGGCACGGCCCCGTGTCCGCTGGGCACGGCCCCGTGCCTGTCTGACACTCTCTCTCCTCATTAATTGTAATTCGCAATTACAATAAATGCGCCTGCTGTACTTTCGACACGCCCCCGTGTCCGCTGGGCACGGCCCGTGGTGGGCAATAGAAGCTTCTATAGATTTGTCTTTTCTGCTGCTTCTTGGGCACGGCCCCGTGCTGGCTGAGCACGGGGCGTGTTCAGTCTTCTGACTTCTCTATTTTGCTTTGGAAGGTGCCGTTGAGGGGTCGGGCAGTCCACTAATGTTCCTTTCCTTGTATTTATGTTGGAATTAGCTGTCTTTTTGCTTCTTTTGTGTTTTTGAGCTCATTTAATCCTGAAAATACAAAAGGAAGACAAAAACACTCTTTTTCCAATATTAGTACTTAAAAAGGGTTAGTTTTATGCCTCATTTGATGTAATTTATATGTTGCATTTTACACACATCAAAAACCCCCACACTTGAACTTTTGCTTGTCCTCAAGCAAAATTCTTTAACATGTGGCTTACACTCCCAAATGGAATGGGTAGAAGAGAAGGTTTTGGGCTTGTCGTAGAGTGTCGGGATATCCAAGATCCTTTTGGGTTTTATTTTTATCTATTTACAATCCTATTCGTAATGATTTATTTAGAACGTTTCATAGGAGAAATTACTTATTTGGGCATAACATGCCTTTTTTAAAATTCCATTTATATACAAGTTCACATACCTCACGGGAGAAATCACTCACACTCGGCCGAAGGTGTATTTTTAGTGAATCACTCGAGAGCGGCATGAAACTTATTCCTACCATAAGCTTGCCAAGCAATCAATCCTCCTCCTTTTTAACTTTTATACCTTTGTAAATATCAAGAGGACTTTGTGGGTTTAGGGTTAGGCTTGGGTTAAAGGTAGGTGGTTGGGATAGTGGTTAGTAGAAAAAGGGCGAAAAGCGTAACAAGTGTCGGTTTTCGTAAGATTTTCTATTTTTGCAACTTTTTATTTTGATGAAGCTTTTATTCAAACAAAGTTATTTTTTTGATGAACTTGTTTGTTTTTCTTTTTGCTTCATCAACAACACACATATTTTTTTTTTTTTTTTTACGAAAAACCGAACTTGTTACTGAAACAAAGGGTTAAAAATAAAAAAAGGTTTTGGTGGGTAAAAGGGTTTTTTGGTTTGGGTGATGAAATGAAAAGGTTTAGGCTCAAAGGGGCTAACTAGGGGGATTTTTTGGGTAGGTGGTAAAAAAAAAAGAAAAATAATGGTGTAGAAATAAAAAAAAGGGTTAGTCCTAATGCCTCCATCATTTACTTACTCGGGTTTAAGTTGATAAGGACCGGGAATGTATCGTCATGGCAAGTTCTAGAGTCGTAAGAACCAAGCGGCTATTCACACAAGAAACGAAAAATGAGCATTTAGTTTTAATGATATGTAATTGTGCTCAATAAAGGCTCAAAACTCACTTTTGTGGGAATGAGTTTTTTATGTGATCAAGTATATATAATCAAATTTTAACTAAGTTTGCTATGCCTTTTCATAATTTTCTTATGTTGGTTCTTTTTATCACTACGCTATCGGTTGTAAATTTGTAAAAATATAACCTTTTTGAGAACTTGAATTTCCCGAGTTAAACCTAGACAAGTAAAAAAAATGAAATTTTTGAAAAAAATTTGGGGTGATTAGCGGTTCCAATAGAGTTTTGTGTAAGGCTTGTATTTAGGACTTGCAAAATTCAAGGTTTTAGCATCCCCCCACACTTAAATTACACATTGTCCTCAATGTGTCCCAAAAATTTTTTTTTAGGTTGATTAGATGTGTAAAATGGTGTTAAGAAGCAAAAATTTATGTTACTGGTAGTCTGGGCACGGCCCCGTGTCCACTGGACACGACCCCGTGGCGAACTGCCAGTAACGAGAACTTACAGAAGGTGAACACGGCCCCGTGTCCACTGGACACGGCCACGTGTCTGACAAAAAAATCTGCAGGACAGTAGCCAAACAGCAGGTCTGGGAGGTGAGCACGGGGGCGTGTTGGCTGGACACGTCCCCGTGTGGACAGTCTGAAAGCCTGAAAATCAGGTTTCTTCCTCCGGTTTTTCCATCCTGGCCCTATAAGTGCTGAGGCTTAGCATTCCAAGCCTCAGTTTGTACCTGTTTCATCACTTAATACCACACCAAGCAACACAAACATCCTAAATTACCATAGTTAATTGTTCCAAGCATAAAGTAAAAGAAAAAGAAAAATAAAATGCAGAAAATAGTTAGGAAAAGTAAATTGTCTAACACTTGGCACGCTGGCCATCAATTGTTCAAGATTGCATAGGGTTAACCTGGGGAGTCATCCATCAACCGCTTCCTCCTATGCTCCTACTCCATGTCCTCATCGCTATCATCACCTCCATCCCCATGCCCCGCCATATACTCCCGGAGGCTTCCGATATCATCTTGTATATCGTTGATGTTGCGTTCAATAGCTCCGACCCGGTGGTAAGTGTTGTTGGCGAGGTTGTAGGCGTTCCTGGTACACATGAGGTTTTCCTGCATAAGATCATGTAAGCTTTGAAAATTAGGAAAACCGCCTCCTTGTGAGGAGGATTGACCCGGATCACCATGGGGTTGATACTGGTGGTGTGGAGGTGGTGCGTGAAGAACTAGGGCCTCCTGTGGGTTCCATGCATAGCCTTGCGTTCTTTGGAAACTCACTGTTCCGTCTTCTGCCTCATAAAGTAAGTTCATGGCTCGGCAAATGTGGTAGTCAACTCGTCCCGACCATGGGCTTCTTTCAAAGGCTCTTGGAATTCGCGTGTAATGCTTGAAAAGACGGTACACCCATCCTCCGAAGAAGATAGGCGTTGGAGCGCGAGCAAGGCGGTTGAGATGCATGTTTCGTAATAGGAGATACGGAACATCGAGAGGCTTCTGGTTGTGGATACAGTGGAGGACAACCAAATCTTTCAACCCTACAACACCGCTACTATCGTGACGTTGGTTTAGAGAGTAGGTGAGGATCCTGTGAATGTAGCGATATAGCGGATCCCTTAGCTTCGTACTCTTGGTGCTGCGAGGGTTGTAGATTCCTTCACCGATTTGAGCCCATGCGGCTTGTCTTTCAATTTCATCCAAATCTCTTAATCCCCCGGTATTCTCTTCGTTTCCCGATTCCTCTTCTTGGTATAGCCCTATTATGGCTCCAAACTGTGCCATGGAGATCGAGTACATTGTCCCTCCACACCGAAATACAACCCCTTCATTGTCGAATGGGTCACACCTTGAAGTGAAGTTGAAGGTACTGTAGAACTCCATGGTGCATTGATGGACCGACCGAAGCCTAGTGTTTAATGCAACAGCTAGTGGTCCGGTAACGATGTTGTTGAATCGGTCCAACTGGTTCACCGAGGTTAACAGGTCCGTGCAAGCTCTCCTGGGGTACTCCTCGGGTCTTGTTTGAAGTATCTCGTACCTTGCCCTTGCATCTAACTCATTGGCGTTGAATCTTGTAAACTTCCTGGCCATCTGCAAGAATACACCAAAAGTTAGCACAAAACAGAAATGTTTTCGAACAAAACTGCAAACAGCGGGCTGGACACGACCCCGTGTCCAGCGGACACTGCCCCGTGTCCAGAGGTCTGTTACTCAAAAACTTCATTTTTCGACCCGGTTTCGAAAACTTGAAAATTTTTGGTCCAATAGGTGCGGTTTCCCTCGAAAATGAAACCCTAAACACCGTTTTTCCCAAAATATCCCGTTTACCCCATCAATTTTATCTTTTTCGGTTCAAGAACAAGGGTTTGGGGTTTTTGTAAGAAATCGGGTGAATCTATGAACAATCTAAGTGTATTTACTTTCCTTAACACTAATCTAACTAAATGCAAACAGATCTAAACAAAAATTTGAGGTTTGATCCGGATGAACTTCAAGAACCCTAGATTTTTCCCAATTTTTTTTGCGTTTTAACTACATGCAAGTAACTAATCTAACTACTAAGAGTGATAGAATCATACCTTGATGTTGTTAGATCGATAGGAGACGTCTAAATTTCGCGGAAAATCGCCTGGAACTAGAGCTTTTGTGGGGAAACGGGGCGTGTGGAATGAAGAAACTGTTTTGAAAAAGGGGTTTTATCCCGTCTGCAGCGCGAACACGGCCCCGTGTCCAGCGGACACGGCCTCGTGCCGAGCGAGGTTTTTTTTTTTTTTTTTTTTTTGTGCGCGTGTGAGTGCCCCCTTTTCCCATAAGCTATGGTTAGAAAACTTACCGCTTTATTTTGTCGTCTCAATCGTTCGTAACTTACCAGGCATGATGTTTTTATTCTTCCACTGTTTAAAGCGAGATCTCTTCTTCCTCATCCTCAATAAATCCTTGATAGAGTTTCAGCCGTTGGCCATTGACTTTAAATGGTGGCCCATTCGAGATTTAATTTCCACTGCACCGTGTGGAAAAATGTGGGTGACGGAAAAAGGTCCTGACCACCTAGACATCTTTGTCTAGAAAAGCATATTCCAAACCTTTTGGAAGTTCTTTGAGCTCAAGTGGTGGGTCTTTAGGAGACTCCTTATTTGGTTGCTCGTTTCGATCAAGAACTTTAAAAGTTTGTTCTATGGCGACCTCTTCTTCAACAAAGTGGTCAATCTCTTCACTTGTATCGGGTGGTTCATCTTCATCTTCAATTAGGGGGTCATTATTGCCGAATGGATATTTCATTGATCGTTCGAGATCGACACTTCTTTTAAATGCCCCTAATTGAAGCGGTAGATTATTGAACTTCCGGTTTTTCAAAGCTTCGTGAGTTTTTACAAATGGTCGTCCCAACACTAGAGGAGCGTCATCAAGGATGACAAAGTCGGTTGGGATTACCATTTGATTTGTTTGAACCAAGACATCTTCAACTATACCGATTGATTTTATTACTTTCCGATTGGATAGAAAAATGGGTATTTGAAGTGGAGAAAAATCACTAATATGTAATTTTTCGAAAATGTAGTTAGGCATTATGTTGACACAAAGATCTTTATCGATTGTGACATTACTAATAAACGAATTTTGAAAGAAACATGGAACCGGTGTGATGTTAATTTCAAATGGGTCTTCTTTTATTAGTGAAGTTTGATCATTAGTTAACTTAACACTTACCATTTCGTCAATTTTAGTGTTAGTGTTTAACTCTTTTAAAAACTTAGCATGAGTGGGTACTAAACAATGATTTTCGAAAGAAGGTGTCAAGAGATTAATTTCTTCAAAATTAGACTCTTCTTGGATTTTAACGTTGTCGGACTCACCTTTTTCGTTGTTTAACTCATGTGTCGGTTTTTCACTTATTTGTTCTTCCATTTTTACATTTTCAGTTATCTCTTTTTTTTAAATCTTCTCTTGCGCGGGACTCCTCTTCCCTTGCGCGAGCTTCTTTTATACATCGATCGATAACTCTAATGTGTTCTAATATCCTATCGGTCACTTCGGTTATAGAAAAAGAATCGGAATTTTCTAAGCTTGAATCCGGTTGTTCGACCCTTTGTTCCTCATAGTACTCATATGAAGTCGATGGTTCGCACCATTGTTCTTCATTGTAAGCATATGATGGATAAGGTTCGTAATTTTGTTCTTCATAATACTCATATGAGGTGGGTTGTTCACTCCAAGGTTCCTCATAATAAGCATACGAAGGTGGTGGCTCATATCTTGATTCTTCAAAGTACGAGTATGAGGGGTCATACCTTGGTTCATCAAAATATGAGTATGAGGGAGGAGGTTCATACCTTTGGTCTTCATAGGATGTGTATGAAGTTGATGGCTCGTACCTGGGCTCCTCATAGTAGGTGTATGAATTGGATGGTTGATATGAGTGATTATTTTGAATCGAACGTGCATTACGACAATTAGTGCAACAATTACCCCTATAATCATCCTCATCATAGGTGTAGTTGTAACCTCCTGAGTATTGATCCATAAGAATCACTCAGCAGACCACAACCAAGTCTCGAGATCAGAAAACAAAAATAAAAACGGAAACAGAGGCTGGACACGGCCCCGTGTTCAGTGAGTACGACCCCGTGTTCAGGATCTGTATCTGGGCGTTTTAATTAAATTTACTGATTTCGTTGAGCACGGGGCGTGTTCAGTGAGCACGGCCCGTGTACAAGCTTCTGTTACTGGGTGTTTTTCTGAAAATGCTGGACACGGCCCCGTGTTCAGTGAACACGGCCCCGTGTACAGGTTACTGTAAATGCAAATCTAAACTAAAATGCAGAAAAAAGTGCGCACGTTTTAAAAAGGTTTTGAAAAACTGATTAGGCCGTCGATTTTAAGCTTTCTTAAAATCCTTGTGTCCCCGGCAACGGCGCCAAAAACTTGGTGCGTGTGAAGTGTTATATATATTAGGTGTATATTTTAAGCCCTTTTTAACACTTATTTTAGCCAAGTTTTAAATTTATAAAACAGGATATTTTACTAACACTAAACACACATATGGGCAAGTGCACCCATCGTTGAGCGTAGTATAGCGTTGGTAAGATACCGAGGTCGTCCAAGGACACAAGAGCTTTTAATACCGGTTTATCCTCAACGTCTAACCAAAATAAAAAGTTTAGAAAAATGTTTTAAGCTAAGAAAAATAAAAACTAACTAAAATGCTGAAAAAAAAAAAAAAAAAAACAGATAGACAAGATGAATCACTTGGTTCCGACTCGTATCTAGTATAACCTTTGATTATTTCCGCACTTTTGCACATAATTAAGAGATTATCTTAGTTATTGTAGTAGGCCCCTCTTTTGAAGGTGACGTTACCCTCACCCCAGTAGTTTGAGTCAGCAAGGATACAATCCTAAAAGGGTGGATTATTGGAAGATAATGAATTAAGTTATTAATGCAGTATTGTGGTAGGCCCCGCTTTTGGCGGTGACGTTACCCTCGGCTAAGTAGTCTGAGTCAGCAGGGATACAGTCCTAAATAGCCGGGTTATAGTATTAATAGTAGTTAACTTATGAGGGGGTCAAAGAGTTTGGACCCCCGCCATCCAATACCGTGAAGTATTGAAGGAGGTCCTACTAAATTTGACCCAGGTCCATTGCAGGGCCTCTAAACGCTGAACAATGGCAAGACCTTTACCAAACCGTTCCCTTAACCCCCGACCAGGTAGCCAACATACCTCCATATAGACCGTGGAGATATGAATGGTGAAAATCCTTTATTTTATATAGACAGTAAAATAATGCCAAGACACCACGGACAAACGATAAGGAAAGATCACCTTCAACATAAGTAATTAGTTATTAAAGTCATTAATACAAAACCAAATAAAAAGTGCAAAAGATTAGAAATAAAAAGTATTATACTAGACACTTTGTCTTCACCAAGTGATGTAAGAGACTTAGGCAAACATGGCCTTGATTGTCAATAACCCTTACGATCAATCTTGGATCCCGAGACGACTCACACACTCTACGATGGACAATGGACAATGGATGATGGTGGTGGATGATGGTGTTGTGATGGTGGTGGGTGGTGGATGAAGTGTGAGAGAGGTGGTGTGCCAAGGGATGAGTTGAAATGAATCCAAGCACTCCTATTTATAGGCTGAACAGAGAGCTGGGCACGGCCCCGTGTCCGCTGGGCACGGCCCCGTGTCCGCTGGGCACGGCCCCGTGTCCGCTGGGCACGGCCCCGTGCCTGTCTGACACTCCCTCTCCTCATTAATTGTAATTCGCAATTACAATAAATGCGCCTGCTGTACTTTCGACACGCCCCCGTGTCCGCTGGGCACGGCCCGTGGTGGGCAATAGAAGCTTCTATAGATTTGTCTTTTCTGCTGCTTCTTGGGCACGGCCCCGTGCTGGCTGAGCACGGGGCGTGTTCAGTCTTCTGACTTCTCTATTTTGCTTTGGAAGGTGCCGTTGAGGGGTCGGGCAGTCCACTAATGTTCCTTTCCTTGTATTTATGTTGGAATTAGCTGTCTTTTTGCTTCTTTTGTGTTTTTGAGCTCATTTAATCCTGAAAATACAAAAGGAAGACAAAAACACTCTTTTTCCAATATTAGTACTTAAAAAGGGTTAGTTTTATGCCTCATTTGATGTAATTTATATGTTGCATTTTACACACATCACACCGCACGCCCGAGCAACCACTTGCAATCAGCTGACGTTTCCTCGGCAAGGACTTCAGAGGCTTTGCACTCAACAGTTTTCTCTTGAAGAAGACGTTCAGTAGTCTCATACTGCCTCGCAAGATCCTCCAGCTTAGCTATACGATCAATGTACTCTTTCTCCTTCTTCTCAAACGCGACGCGCGCCTTTTGAGCTTCCTCAGCAAGCTCTGTCTTCTCACCAGACAAACGCACAATGGCGTCACGTTGAGATTTAGGCTCCACATTAGTACGCTCGCACGCAACTTCCCAGGTTTTCTGCTTATCAGAATTCGCTTGTTTCTCTTGGGCGAGTTTCTCCTCTGCATCGGATAACCTCCACACCAACCCTTTCTTCTCAGTATTAAATTTTTCTCTTTCTTCCACAAACAGCCTCTTCTCGTGCTCAAACTCAAGAGTATCTTCCCCCATCAGTTTCCACTCACGGACAATCTCCTGTGAAGTGGACCAGAAGGTAACCCCGGCTTGAACATGCTCATCCAAAAGTTCTAACCGGCGACGCCTCTTCTGGAACATCCTTTCAGCGGGGGGGAGAGACAGAGAGAAAAACTCATGACAATTCACAAGATCGTTCATCCGGGAGCCCTGAGTTAAGTGCCAGCGAGGCGCATGGGGCAGATCATCGCATGCTGGATTATGGGTGTCCCAAGAACCACCCCGAGCATACTCACCATCAGGACTCCGGACTACCCCGGAGGTTGCACCACCACCATCACCCGGTGGGCGTTTAGTATATATCGTTCGACGCGGAGTGGTCTCACTTGTCTCCACCTCGACCTCAACATTCTTACCTCGATCAACACCACCAGTTCCAACCGCAGCGTCACCACCTGTATTACCACCGCCTTCTCCAACCTGCTCAACATTCACATCTTCTTTCTTCTTCCCACCAGGAGTCTCATGAAGAGGAGACAACCCAAATGTCCTCGACGACGGAGATTCCGGAGGAGTAATTTTCGAAATATCAATCTTGTGTCCTGTCTTGGCTGGTTTGGCACCTGCTCCAAAACGAGCAGCACATTCAGAGAAAAGGAGGACAAGCAAGCAAAAACTATAAGACAAGTTAGAAGAAGATAAAATGAATACCAGAAGCTTCAAAAATCTTCTGCAACAAATCCCCAGGTCTCTCAGCAAAAATACCCATGTCAATCTCTGATTCAGAAGGGGCGGGGGGATCCTCTTTTTGAAGTTTAATCTTCTTCGAGGCAAGCATAGCAGCAGCCTGCTCATCAAGCTTTCGTTTTTTTATCCTCGAAGGCCCTCTTCTGCATCATCTCTGTTAGAGTTGCGCGGTCCTCAGGGTCCGAATCAGGACGTTTCTCTCCAACTCCTAAACCGGACAACGTATCAGAAACGACAACATAATCAAGGATACGATGAGTATGAGGTCGCTTACGAGGAGGCTCAGTGGCAGTTTCTTAAGCTTTTTTCCCTTTCCCTTCCGGCTTGTCAGCTTTCGCTTTTCTCCTCGTCTCCAACGGGTCAGCAGTTTCGACTGGAACCTCCAAATCATCACCAACAGGCTCGTTCACCGGCTCATGCACAACCCCCTGCGCCGGATCTGCACGCGCGGAACGAGAGGTTAGGTCTTCAAAAGATCTGCCAGACCCATCACTCGATAGAATCAAATGCATCATCATCATTCTCACTATCTTCACCTAAGACAGCGTTAACGTAAGTGGTGAAACTCTCGTGAAACTCTCATTGCTCGGATGCAGAAAACGGCCACGGATCTGATCCAACCAGGGTCGTTTCTCAGGTTTTTGTATCGCCTCAACCATTGCACCCGGTGCCTTAAGATCCAAAACGTTTAACAAAGTGAAACCTACTGCAAAAAACGCGAAGATAAAGAACAATGCAAAAATAATACAACGTACACATACAAAAGAGAGAAAAAAGGATATGGAGCAAAACGTACACTTGCCATCATAACCATAAACCGGAACCCCCAACGGATGTTTAGGAACCCACTTCATGCTCATACCGGCACCCACCAACGCCATCTCCTCAAGCTGGATTATCGGAGTGGCTTTACGAGTCAACTTCTTATACCAATCTTGGTCAGCAAAATTTGCAACCACATCAACCTTGGGGATACCCTCATCCACAGACCTGTAATGCAGATCCACAGGAACAACACCCCGGCGAATATAAAAAAACTTTTGCTTCCAGTCATGGAGACTCTTCAACGGCACAGAGCAAACTGGAGAAACGCCGGTACGAGCACTAAAGGAGTAAAAACCACTTGTATATGAAACGGTGTAGAAGGCGTTGAACATCTCAAACGTCGGGTCCAAACGGTTAGCCATACAAACGAACTCAAAGTGAGTAATACGAGGGAGCCCGATGGCATTGATCTGAGATATGTGGAGACCATAACCCCTCAGCACATCAGCAGTAAATCGAGTCATCGGAAGCCTGAAGTTGCCTTCCCGGAAGAAAGCAGCGTACAAAGTCATATACCCGGGAGGAGCATCCATGGCGGTGGAACCAGAGATAGGGTACTGAGCACCCCACTCAGGGAGAAAACCCATCTCCCTTACCAAGTTGTGGAATTCCTCCTCTTTCCACCCTATTACCGCCTGATCCGGGCCAGGCGGAGTTTTACCTTTGTTCCTTCTCTTCCTCGAAGAAGGATTTCCAGAAGACATTACAAGAAAACAAACAATAATGCAGATGAACCCAAGAGAAGAAGAAAGAAAATAAAGGAAGAAGAGAGAAATCCGGAATTCAAATTTTGAAAAGTGGTGAAGAAAGAGAAGATCACCGGATACTTATACCCATCGCATATAATGCGATGGGTAGTGGGCCGTCAGAATACAAAAAGACAACCAACGGGGAGGAAACACGTCAGAGGAGAGAGAAGACGCCGTCTCTTTTTTCGAAAACGTGTGCAACAGACGCCTGCCATCATGGCATAAAGTAACTGACATGACTGAAAAGGCGCATGTTCACCTGACACCAGACAGTCACATCAGTCACTCATTCCCAAGACAACAAAGCTTCTTCCTGTAGACAACCTTTATAAAGTGCCAAAACCCATGCGCGATACGCCATGCGTCCATTTGGCTCAACTTTTATAAAGTGCCAAAACCCATGCGCGGTACGCCATGCGTCCATTTGGCTCAACTTTTATAAAGTGCCAAAACCCATGCGCGGTACGCCATGCGTCCATTTGGCTCAACTTTTATAAAGTGCCAAAACCCATGCGCGGCACGCCATGCGTCCATTTGGCTCAACTTTTATAAAGCAGGCTTACCAAAACCCATGCGCGGTACGCCATGCGTCCATTTGGCTCAACTTTTATAAAGCAGGCTTACCAAAACCCATGCGCGGTACGCCATGCGTCCATTCGGCTCAACTATACAAGTTGCCAAACAACATGCGCCATGCGCCCATCAGGGGCAAATCTGTGGGAGAACCCATAAAAACCCCACGCCATAACAAACACTACATTCATAAGTCCAGAATCCCTCCTAGACGATCAACTCATCTAGAAGGCACACTGGACTGGGGGGACTTGAAGAGGTATGGTCCCAATTCCTTGCCCACATGGCAAGGACCACACCACTTTTTCCATCCTACGTGGCGCTGACATCGACGATATCATCCAGAAGCTTCTAGAAGCTTCTGGAAAATATCTAGGTGGCTCCAAAGATGCTCCATCCGACATAAAGGACAACACGTGTCACCAGGCGCCAGGTAGGCCTGTAACAAATCTAAGAGTAGCCCGACAACACCAGTACGACGTCTCCAAGATGGGCAAATGCAAGCGCGCCACGTGTACCACTACACTGACCACAGCAGAGGAGACCAAGAGGATATTCCCCTTGGTCGGACAGCTGGCGCGCAACCACAGCTGGCATCGCTGCTCTTCCCACTCTCACCCTCCGGCTATAAATATGACATTTCATCATTCAGGTTAAATCATCTGGCTCTCTATACTCTCACACTCCACACACACTGTCTATTCTCCCTCAGAACAGTACTTATTCTCACGCCGGAGCCTGGTTAAGAGGGAAACCCCCATATTCCCCTCTTAACGAGACTAACGGTGTTGCTGTTTTGCAGGACCCAGGTCATTTCACGAGTAGGAAGAGAGATTGAACCCTCGGAAGAAATAACCCCACAGGTTAACCCTAGTGTTAACCTGTGTTTCATCACTTACATTACGGGTTTTTAAAGTAAGTCGGGTAGAAACATTTGTTATTAAAAATAAATAGAGTTAATTACTGTTTTCGTCCCTGTGGTTTGTCAAAAATCACTATTTCAGTCCATTAGTTTGAAAATTGCGATTTCAGTCCCTGTAGTTTCACTTTCGTAACCATTTCAGTCCACCTCGTAACCATTTCAGTCCCTGTGCTTAACAGAATAATGGATTGAAATGGTTATGAAAGTGAAACTACAGGGCCTGAAATGGTTACGAAAGTGAAACCACAGGGACTGAAATCGCAAGTTTTAAACTAATGGACTGAAATAGTGATTTTTGACAAACCACAGGGACGAAAACAGTAATTAACTCAAATAAATATCATCATAAATAGTTTGCCAATCAATGAATGACCAAAAATATCAACCAATAAGCAAGTTAAAAATAAATACAAAAAAGGTTCCGAATAGCCACATACGCTAAATTATTTTGTAACTTACATTCTAGGAATTATGAATTCTTTGATGAATTATAACTTGATATTCACCACCCTATCCTTCAGATTGCACAATATCTACCCAAACAATAGCTATACGAGAATTGAACTAATTGAAGTGCAAGAAACAAAGAACGGTTCACTCTTTACAAAATTTTTGAGTTCAACCATAATGTTTGACAAGGCATAAAAGAAATACAACTTAACCAAAAAGAATATATGGTTTTATATCATATGGTAAAGTTCGAGCCGGGGGGTCTCATTGGAAGCAGCCTCTCTATTCCTACGGAGTAGAGGAAAGGCTGGCTGCATCTTACCCTACCTTAGCTGTGCTATTTGTGGGATTTACTGAGTATGATGATGATATCATAGGGTAAAGTATGGGGTTGAATGAGTTGTAATTCACTCATGACTCATATTTAAGCTTAGAAACTTATTGTTTAACCTAAACGAAAGTATATACAATGTACATATATCTTTAGTTGACAAAATCTCAAGTAATAATATTAATATATTTACTTGATTGACACTATTGGAAACAACTATATTTAAACAAATTTTTTTTTGAAAATTAAACTTCATTAAAACAACCTCCGACCCAAACGGGCAAAAGGCCAAACAAACAACTATATTTAAACAAATACAGTGGGATAAAAAGTACATAACAAATACATACACACACAACCACACCATATAACAAACGGCTTACGAATATAAATTCCTAGAAGCAGTATTAAAATTAAAAACAACAATGATAGTATGCATGTGAATTACTTGCATTCGAGTGCATCTACGTGGCTTCTCTTCCTCTCTTCATCTTGTTAACACTTACCATGACTGCAACGTGTACCTTGTCCATGGACTCCTCAGCGAAGATGAAAAGCTTGTGTCTCCACTGCTTCTTCAACATCAAAACTACAACAATACCCCAAAACCCTGTTGCAAAACCACATATTATGTCCACATAAAACCATACCTTGTTGGGCTCATGATTAGCTTCATATATGTTCTTGGCAATTGTGGTTGGGTCTTGATGAGAGCATTTCTTTGGCAATGGAGCTCCACATAGACCTTTGTTCCCAGCATATATTGATGGATCGGTACTGAAGGTAAGAAATTGATTTCCTGTTGGAATTGGTCCTGACAAGTTGTTGTTTGACAAATTCAAATAACTCAGAGAAGTCAAAGCTGTAATGTTTGGAGGGATTGGCCTGTCCAACTTGTTTCCTGATAAATCGAGAGAACTTAACGCTTTCATGTTTCCAATGTTGTTTGGAATTCCTCCACTAAGATGATTATTGGACAAATTGAGACCCATCAATCCATAAAGTGCAGTTAACTCTACCGGTATTTCTCCGACAAGTTTATTACTTGAAAGGTCCATGTTACTAACAAGATACCATGTTTTCGTGTATTGGATAGTAGTGCCTTTCATTACTTGATCAAACTCCTCCTCGGCACCATCACGAAACAACTCCATGTAATGGCTATTACTGTCAACCATACTACCTCGCAATTCTCCTAGACAACGAGGGATTGTCCCTGTAAAGTTGTTGTGTGCAATATCCAAAATTTTAAGCCCACCATTTTTGCACAGAGATCGAGGAATTCTTCCGGTGAAGTTATTGTTGTGTAATCTAAGAATCCACAATGATTCATATTCATCTGTTTCCCTGATTTGTTCCGGTATTTCTCCACGGAATGCATTATTACCCAAATCTAAGACCAATAACGAACTTAAATTCCAAAGTTCTACTGGAAGCTCACCACTAAAGTTATTATCATTTAACTGCAACAATCTCAAAACGGGGCTTCCTATAGAACTTGGAATGATGCCACTTAACCTATTTGATCTTAACTTCAAGAAACCCAAATTATACATGTTCTTAAAACATTTGGGAATTTCCCCAGTTAACCTATTTCTGGAAAGATCAAGATCATATAAATCTCTCCTCTTGCACAAGGACCTTGGGATCGATCCATTGAAATTGTTATTTTTAAGATATAATCTTGGTACACCAAAATCCCCATGATAAGAACGGTTATTAGCACCCCCATTTGGAAGGTTGGTCAAAGGTCCGCTGAGGTTGTTGTGGGAGAGATTAATGATAGGAATGATGGGCATCTTTCGCAACCATGTGGGTAGAGGCCCTGAAATGGTTGCATTAGACAACTCAATTGTGAGAAGTTTCCTCTGATTTCGAAGCCACTGTGGAAATCCGTTTATAATCTTGCCGGAATTGAGATTAACATAAATCAAATTTTGGAATGGAGGCTGCCACTCACGCGAAACATTGAGTACCAACTTAGCGTTAGAAGCTGCATTCAAGTACTCCAACATCGAATGATTAGCAAAATGGGCTTCAAAAACTACTCCTTCTAAATCATTGTAAGAGACATCAAGGGAACGGAGTTTAGAGAGTTGCCCAATTGAAACCGGAATAGTCCCACTTAACTGATTATATTCTAGAAACAGATTTGTTAAAGCATCTAATCTTCCTAAGAATTCTGGAATTGAACCGTTCAAGTAATTATCATAAAGGTAAAGTTCGGTAAGTTTCCAGGGGAACATCGGAATGGGACCCGTTAAATTGTTACCAGATAGATCTAATACTTGTAATGATTTTAGTTTTCTGATAGATTCTGGAATTGAACAGGTCAAGTAATTACTAGAAAGGTAAAGTTCGGTAAGTTTCCCAAGGAATGTCGGAATGGGACACGTCAACTTGTTACTAGATAGATCTAGTACTCGTAACGATTTTAAGTTTCTCATAGATTCTGGAATTGAGCCTGTTAACGTGTTTGAAGCTAGATCTAAGCGTCGGATGGTAGAAAGGGTGGTAAAATTATGGAGTATATGAGATAACCGTGTCTCTTTGTAGTTGCAATGTGACAAGCCAAGCTCTGATAAAGAAGGGAACATGCTTAGAAAGTTTGCAAAGTTAAATGTCAGACCGAAATCTATGTTATTGAATGAAAGATCCAGGAAATGCAGGGATGTCATGTTTTGAAAAAAGTGAGGGAGTGGATCATTGAAAGAATTACCGCTAAGATCCAGATGTTTGAATTTAGAATATGAAATGTTCGAATTACGAAGAGGAGTGAGATCGCCATTGGAAAGACTACATGTTGACAAACATAACACTTTTAACGAAGGAATCATGTAAAGAACCATGTCAAGGTTTCTTGCTCCACTAAGATTCACATAACTCAAGTCAAGATGCTCGAGTAACGGAAGCCTAGAAATCCAGGTCGTATCATGTGCCATGAGCTCATCAACATTTCCGTGTGTGTTAAGATCAAGATTCTTTAAGTTGGAAAGATTTCCAATGTGATGAGGAATAATTCCAGTAAACCCTGCACCAGAGAGATTGAGGTATGTTAGTTGTTTCAAGGATCCAATGAACTCGGGGATCCGACTTCCTTGAAAACCATTCCCACTCAAGTCCATGTATTTTAGATGCCTCAACTCTCCTAAAGAAGTGCCCAACTCTTCACTTACTAAGTATTCATGAGATACATCATCATCACCTCTAAGATGAAGACTTTCAACATGTCCAGTGGCACCATCACACATGACTCTTTCCCAGTGACAACACTCATTGCCAACCCATGACGACAACATACCATTGTGATCTCTGACACTTTGTTTGAATTTGAGAAGAGCAAGCCGCTCATGCTCAAAGCAAGCCACCGTGCTATTTATATTGCGAGCCCCCAAACAAGTATTTGTGGTTGCAACCAAAAGAATAGTTGCAAAGACAAAATGGAGCCCCAAACCCCACTGATACCCCATTATTAAATCCCACAACCCCAAATAAGCTGGTAAAAAGGTGAAATATAAGGATGGATTCTTGTAGTGAAGTGATGGGTTCTTGAGATTAACAATACTAGTGCATTTATAGTTTTAGAAATGCATAGAAACTGAATTATTGGCATGGAAGACTTGCAAGTCAATACGGCAATTAGTATCCACAAATGCCTAATCTTTGGGTTCTGCTCTTTTTTTCTTTTTCTTCACAAAAAAGACTTTGAAGTCTAACAACGTCTCTGGATATTTCCATTTATTAAAAAAAAAAAACGAATTGATAATGCAATGCTTTACAAGTTTAAAATCATCATATGGATTTAAATTCTTCTTCCATACTCTTCTTAAATTATCTCTATTTTTTAAACGGATGAGGTATCCACACATCCCTCCAAAAGTATCTAAACATCCCCTAACCCTATACGCCACACATTGCCCAATACGCCTCAAAATGACCCCCCCCCCCATACGCCCCTCATAGCTCTATGCCAATGATTACCCAATAATTGGGATGTAAGGAACTTTATTTTAGTTGATAGGGTTTTTGTATGAGGAAAGTTGTGAAATATTTATATAAGAAAATTAATATTTTTTTTTATAAAATGTTGTTATAAAAAATTGTGTTAGTATTATAAAACTTCATATTTTTATGAAATGAATTGTGTATATTTTAATAAAAAAATGTGCATATGTTTTTTATTAAGTATTATTATTAAAAACTTCACATTTTTATGAAATGAATTGTGTATATTATAAAATGTCAAATTTTTATAAGTAATATTAAATGTCATTTTTTTTATAAAACGAATTGTATATATTATAGCAAAGTTTTTTATTTATGAATTATTATTATGTCTTTAATTGTCAAACTTTTTAGATGTTAAATTTTTATTAAATGAGTATTATTTAATATTGCTAAGTCAGTATTATTTAATATTACAGCCGACTCACCACCACCATTGACCCACCATCACCACCACCATAGCCGACCCACCACCACCACCCCAGCCGACCCACCACCACCACCACCACCACAACCACAGCCGACCCACCACCACAGCCACAGCCGACCCATCACCACCCCAGCTGACCCACCACCACCGACCCGCTACCACCGATCCACCACCACCACAACCGACCCACCACCACCACCACCTCCACCACTACAGCCGACCCACAACCACCACAACAGCCAACCCACCACCACAGTCGACCCACCACCACCACCCACCACCACCACCACCACCACCACCACAGCCGACCCATCACCACCACTGTCATTACCACAGCCGACCCACCACCACCACCACCACCACCGACCCACCACCACAACCACCACAGCCGACCCACCACCACTCTAGTTCGATCCGGTGCATTTAACTGAGAGGTCACGAGTTCGATCCGGGTGGACACTGGTTTGAGGCTGGTTTTTTGCATTTTTTGGGGATATTTTATTATTCATTTATTTATCTTAATATTAATTAAATATTTAGGGAAATTTATTAATTAAATAAATTTCCTTTAATGTTTATTTATAGGTTATAACAGAAAAATTATTAAATGTGTTATGAATATTATTATTAATAAGTTTACCATGAAGATCAAGATTTACCTCTAGATTTACCAAGCAAGTGAATGAACTCTTTATCAAACTTATGGATAGCTTTGTCTACTAAATAGTTAATCTTGTATACCGAATAGTTAACCTTTTCTACCAAATTGTAGTATAAATAATAGCTCAAGGTAGAAGAGAAAATGCACCTCATGTATACACTTTCATAAGTTATACAATTCTCTTCTTTTTTCTCTTGTAACATTTCTAAAGTTCTTAAAGTTTTAGCACTAATCTTATGTTAATTCTTGTTATATTATAACACGTTATCAGCACGAGTCTCTTATATCCTAATCAAAGAAGACCTTAAGCCCAAAGATATCTATCACAGGCAATGTAAGCACTTCATTAACTTTATAATTTACTTTGAAAAAAACAAGTACAAGAGAACATTTTAATATTACATATTTCATAACTACGAGATTACTAACAATCTAACATTTAATTATGCATCTAACTTTACTTTTATCGTCGTAACTACGGGACTACTAACAATCTAACATTTAATTATGCATCTAACTTTACTTTTATCGTCGTAACTACGGGACTACCAACAATCTAACATTTAATTATGCATCTAACTTTTACTTTTATCGCAACTAACTTTTATTTATACACACACGCTCACATCTCATTTAGAGTTTACGTTTATTTATGTATACTAACATTTTTATTCTTATTATTATGTATCCTAATTTTATATCTTATAAAATAACATTTCTGTAATTCATCATTTATTATAAATACACACATATATATATAACCGTTATATAACGGCTAGAAAACGGTAATATAACCGTTGAAAAACGGTTATAATTTACCACTATAAATTACCAATTATCAATCTCATTTTTTCCGCAACAAACAGTTTTCTTCTCAAGGCTATTCAAGAAAAAAATCGAAGATGATTCACTCGGTTTTAATATTGGCCGGCATAATATTAATATTATTGCCGACCTTAATGTATGAGCTTCCACCTCATCTTTTTAGTACTTATGTATTCATTTATTTATGTATAGCTGTACCTATGTATGTTATCTCATTTTTAAAGAGTATTTAGACTTTAATATTTATCTTATTTATGTTTAGCAACAAAATGACAAACATCGCAAAAATTGAATTTCCGGCTCTTAATATCACCGGAGAAAATTACATGTCGTGGACGGCACATGTTAAGCGACATCTCAAATCAATGGGTGTTTTGGAAACAATAACGGAGTGGAATAATTGTACCGGTCAAGACAAGGCAAAAGCCGATGTCTTCCTCCATAAACATATTGATGGAATGTTGCAATTTGAATATTCAAATTATGAGGATCCATACGTTTTATGGGAAGATTTAAAAAGCAGATTTGATCATCAAAGAGAAGTTTTACTTCCCTCTGCTAGAGATGAATGGAACAATCTCAGGTTCCAAGATTTTAAAAAGGTGAATGAATACACCTCTACTTTGTTCAGAATATGCTCAACGCTCCAATTCTGTGGGCAAACTGTTACGGAGGAAGATATGTTGGAGAAAACTTTCTCCACATTTCATGCATCAAATATAAACTTGCAACAACAATATCGGCTGCAAAGGTTTCAAAGATATTCTGATCTAAATTCATTTCTCCTCGTAGCAGAGAAAAACAATGAACTACTAATGAAAAATTATCAAGCTCGTCCCATTGGATCATTAGCCATTCTAGAAGCAAATGTTGTTTTTAATGATGATACTAAAGACTCTGGAAGAAAATGGGGACGACGCCGTGGCCGTGGCCATTTTGGTAAAGGTAATGGTCGCAACTATTCCTTCAAAGGAAATAATAATTTCCGAGGTAATTCCTATGGTCGTGGGCGTGGTCGCGGTCGTGGTCGAAATCAAAGAACCCCCAATTACCACACTCCACAAAATACCAATTCCAACCAGTATAACAAAAGGAATGAAGCGGGTAGGTCCGAAAACAATGGCACTTCTTGTTTCAGATGTGGACGTACACACCATTGGTCAAAGGCTTGTCGTACACCTTCACATTTATGTGAACTTTACCAAGCCTCTCTCAAAAGAAAAGAAAAGGAGATGAACCGTGTGGATAATTTTAATGATATCAACGTCGAACTGAATGTCACTGACTATACCAATGACATGGAAATCTGAAATAAATGTTGCTAAACCATAATAATTATATGCAACAATTATGTAATTTCCTTTATTATAAGTGTCTTTATTATGTTTCAGTAGTCTTTCTTTTCATGTAACGCTTTCAACTAATAAATAAACTTCTTATTATAAAATAATTCACAATGCCTTTGTTATACACTTATTATTATTTCTCTTTATATTTTCAAGATTAAAATGAATACCACTGGAGTACAAGAGCGAACAAATGATGCAGATATATGTATAGCGGATAGTGGAGCCACACACACTATACTTAAATCTAAGAAATATTTTTATGAGTTGAAACCAACAAAAGGAACCGTTGATACAATATCTTATTATAAAATAATTCACAAGCCCCTCATTACCCTATACGTTTACTTTTTGGTTACTTTTTCACACATCCTATTAATTGTCAATGATTGAGTGTCAGCCAATGATTGCCCAATAATTGGCTCTTTTGTGTGGAATAAATTTGAAGGGTATGGAGGGTTTTCATTGGGATGAAATATTATTTAAAAAAAACTTTATATATATTTTTTTAAATTGTTGTTAAAATAAAAAAAATATAAACATTTATATTTATTATTATTTATTGTTATAAAAGGAAGGTATATAAATGTCATTTTTTTATTTAATATATTTAGAAAAATGGCAACATTTTTATTAATTAATTATTATTATAAAACGTCAACATTTTTTTAATTAGTATTATAAAACTTCTACATTTTTTATCAAGTGTTAGTATAAAACGTCAACATTTTTTTAAATTAGTATTATAAAACTTCTACATTTTTTTATCAAGTGTTAGTATAAAACGTCAACATTTTTTTTTAATTAGTATTATAAAACGCCTACATTTTTTTTATCAAGTGTTATTATAAAACGTCAAATTCTCTATAATCCATAACGCAAATGTAAGTGAACATTGTTTGATAAAATAACACAAAACACAACACTTTCATACAAAATGTAATACAATACATAGCCGAAACCCTAAACCCTAAACCCTACACACTAAATCGCTAACTATTACATATTATTACATAGATTCACACGAACCCGTTGTGTATCTGAATCAGGTTCTCAAACAAACCGTGAAATCGAACAGTTTCTTCGTACAACTGTGGCTAATGAAAATGCATGAAAAATATGATGAAGAAGTTGATTCTCGATTTGATGAACCTGTTCTTATGACAAACCCTTCATCAATTGAGATTTTAAATACAAGGCAATGTCGTGAGTTGGGAATAGAATCGGTTAGTTCATCACGCGTCAGAACCGGCTTTTAAACCGGACAGAATCTACGAAGAAACTGTTCGATTTCACGGTTTGTTTGAGAACCCGATTCAGATACACAACGGTCTTTTTGCTTCGTCCACTAGAACTATTTATGTATGCATTCTTTTGGTTACTACCAAAAGAATACCAAAAGAATGCATACACAAATAGTTCTAGCGGACGAAGCAAAGAGACCGTTGTGTATCTGAATCAGGTTCTCAAACAAACCGTGAAATCAAACAGTTTCTTCGTAGATTCCGTCCGGTTTAAAAGCCAGTTCAGACGCGTGATGGTATATGGTGGTCACGGAACTACCGGGTGTCGGTAGATGCCGGTGACGGAACTACCGCGCGTCGATAGATGCTATCAAGACTACACCAGGAATCGACAATATGAGAGTTCCGTGCTATTTGCACGGTAACATCTGACAATGTCGGAGTTCCGGGTGACTTGGCAATTAATGTTGGATGATGCATCCCCCACCGCCAAGCACCTCACCCTAGACCGACGTCCCGGCGCATGAATCTGAAATATGAACGCAGTGCACTTCTCCATAAAAATTACGTTTCCACCACCGTCAAAACACCGACTTTCGATATCCTGTTAAAAAACATAGAATTATAGTGTTAGACTTGATATTAGAAATTATATTGTAAAATATAATAAACAAACAACACCACCGCCACCGCCACCGCCACCACAGCCGACCACCCACCACCACCATAGCCGACCACCCACTACCACCACAGCCGACCACCACCACCAGTCGGACGCCCACCACCGCCCACCACCTTCCACCTTCCACCCACAACCTAACCACCACCAAAACCACCATCCCAACTACCACAACACACCACCACCACCACAACCTACCACCCTCAACCACCACCACAGCCTACCACCCACAACACAACACCACCTCACCACCGTCAACCACCACAACCCACCACCTCACCACCGTCAACCTTAACAAACCAACAACACAGCCCACCACCCACAAACACCACAGCCTACTATCGACTACACAACACCACCACCACCTAACCACCCACAAACACCACAGCCCACCACCCACAAAACAAAACAACACAACCGTCAACCACAAAAACCCACCATCCCAACACCAATATACCCGACCAAAATAAACCACAAAAATCAGAGAAAAAATGAAAATTAAACATAAAAATACAGAATACGAACTAACCTTAAATGCTCCGAGCGTATGAAGCGATACGAGAGCGATAACAATACAAGAGACAAAAAATCCATGCGTGTGTGTGTACTTCCGGATCTTCATCGTGTGGTCCAATGTTGGTCTCCTGTGGTCCAAGACCTTTTTGGGGATCTAGTTGGGTGAATATCCGTCAAAGAGCTGGCTCCTCGGTAAATAAGTCAAACAAAACGCAAGTATTTACTTTTTCTAAAAAGGTGTCAGCGTATACGACCGTATAGGTCAATGTGAGGCATATACACCACATAACTTTTTGTTATATGGACCTCATAGCACTATGTGAGGCATATGTATTTACTTTTTCTGAAAAAGTTGTTGGATTTTGTACTTTATACGCATCTCATTGTGCTATGAGTGGCGTATTGAGTCTTTTTTTTTTCTAATATTACGTACGAGAAAGTGTAATCCATATCCATTTTTACATTCACAATGGTTATTTGTAGATGTGGAAGGCAAGCTGGGATAAAAACATCTTGGACGGATATTAATCCCGGGCGTCAATTTTACACCTGCTCTCAATTGGTATGTACTTTAAGCACTACTACCTTCGTCCCATTAAAATTGTCATATTTTGAATTTTCAAAGTCTTTATTTATAAACTTTGACCTTAAATAATTTTGTTTGTGTTGGATAATACTTGATGAAAGTTATATGATTTGAGTGTGTTTTACAAGTGTTTTTATCGGGTTAATTTTCATCAAGTTTTATATAACACAAAAAATCGATAACTAAAGTCAAAGTTTATAAATAAATACTTTGAAAATTCAAAATATGTCTTCTTTATTAATGGGACGTATTTTTTACACTTAGAAACACTAATTCGCCTTCGGTTTCAGCGTTCTCGGTGCAAATTCTTTGCGTGGATCGACCCTCCCATGTGTCCTCGGGCAGTTCAAGTCATCCGAGGTTTGCTGGATACGAAAGGAGTACTTGAAGACGAAGTCAAGCATTTGAGAGAGGAGGTTCGAATGTATAAAGAGCAAGTAGCAGAAATGGAAAATAAAAATTCACGGGTCGTTCGTAAGAGGGACACCTGTTTGATAATCTGTTGGATTTTGTTTTTTTTTTTGTCCATATTTGTATTTGTCTTTAGTCGTATTTAAGTTTATGCAACTTATGTAAACAAATGTAATGACTCTCGTATTTTGGTGATTCAGCGGAATGTTATGTCTTGAGAGTTTATGCATCATCCAACATTAAAAAAAACGATGTTATATCTAGTCCCGGCAAACGGGTCAGGTAGGGTTTTTGACCCATGACGATATTTTATGAAATGAATTTTGTGTATTATAAAATGTCAAATTTTTTATTTATCAATTATTATTATGTCTTTACTTATTTTTCACTTGTCATTTATTAACCATAACGCAATAAATACACGAAACATCGTTTTATATTAATACACAAAGCATGTCATTTTAATACAAAATGTAACGACTAAACCCTGAACCCTAATCCCTAAATCGCTAACTGTTACATATTATTAAATTCTTGCAAACTGTATCGGTTATTCAGATCTCTATTCGGTCACCATATTGCTGCTATCAAGTTTAAGGATGCGTTCCACGATAAACCTCCGACCTGATCTGGTGCTCCCTCGTTGTCGCAGAAGAATTCTCAGTAACCGGTTCCACAGCATGAAGAACCAATGCATACAGAAGGAGTTCTCCCTCGAGGTTGCTGACGCAGAAGCATTGTCGTTGGTGGAGGTGGAAGAACATTCCAGTTCACCCTCACAGTCACCGGTAAATATCTACTTCCACCGTCACATACTGTGGGTGCAGAAGCATTGTCGTTGGTGGACGTTCCGGTGCATGAATCTGGAATACGAACGCAGTTAAGCGTTTGAATCTGAAATATGAACGCAGTGTACTTCTCCATAAGAATTACGCTACCACCACCGTCAAAACACCGACTTTCGATATCCTGTTAATAAAACATACAATTATAGCATTAGACCCGACATCCGAAAATATATTGTTAAAAATAATAAATATAATAATAAAAATAACATATGCACATTTAAAAAAAACGATGATATAAGTCTAGACCCGACAAACGTGTCGGGCTGGGAGTCGGGTAGGGTTACGCTACCACCACAACCACCACCACCACCACAGCCGTCCATCACCACCACCACCACCACCACCACCATAGCCGTCAATCAACACCACCACCACCACCACAGCCGTCAATCGCCACAACCACCACCACCACCACAACCACCACCACCACCACAGTCATAACCACTACCACTACCACCACCACCACCACAACCACCACTACCACAACCATAACCACTACCACCACCACCACCACAGCCGTCCATCACCACCACAACCACCACCACCACCACAGCCGTCAATCACCACAACCACCACAACCACCACAACCACCACCACCACCACAACCACCACCACCACAACCACCACCACCACAACCATAACCACTACCACTACCACCACCACCACAACCACCACCACCACAACCATAACCACAACCACCACCACCACAACCATCACCACCACCACCACCACAACCGTCAATCACCACCACCACCACAACCACCACTATTCCCCACCACAGTCAATCCCCCACCTTCGTCAATCCCCACCGCCACCAATCCCCCACCATCGTCAAACCCAACACCACCACAAACGGCGGAAATAAAACCAAAAAATAAAAAAAGTTTGAAGATTAAGCAATAAAATTTGAAATACAAACTAACCGTCATCGTGTGGTCCAGAGTTTGTCTTGTGAAAATCGTGTGGTCCAGAGCGTTTGTGTGTGTGTTCTTGGTGTTTTAGTGTGAGTTTTCAAATTTTAGATCTAGTTTACCCCTTTATTGAAGTTGGGAAAGTGTTTGTGTTCAATGAGAGCCGTATGGTTCAATGAGCACCTTAAAGTGTATGAAGTGTATAAATGAAATGCTATAACCAATTTATTAGCTCCTGTACAGGAGGATAAACTGGTTAAGGCATGTGTGTTTTATGCGAAGTGTGCGAGTTCGAAACCCTGGGAAGGCCGGTCCGATACAGAAGGACCCTTCCCTTTTTTATTTGTGTAATTCTAATTTTTCAAATCAAGTATAAAGGATATACTATAACCAGTTTATCAGCTCCTGTACAGGAGGATAAACTGGTTAAGGCTTGTGTGTTCTATGCGAGGTGTGCGAGTTCGAAACCCATGGGAGGCCGGTCCGATACAGAGGGACCCCTCCCTTTTTTATTTATGTAATTCTAATTTTTCAAATCCAAGTGTATAAAGGATATACTATAACCAGTTTATCAGCTCCTGTACAGGAGGATAAACTGGTTAAGGCTTGTGTGTTCAATGCGAGGTGTACAAGTTCGAATCCCATGGGAGGCCGGTCCGATACAGAAGGACCCCTCCCTTTTTTATTTGTGTAATTCTAATTTTTCAAATCCAGTCCCTGAGGTTTGTTTTGCACAAGAACAGTCCCTGCACAGTTATTAAAAACTAACTGTAATTCTAATTTTTCAAATCCAGTCCCTGAAATTCTTATAACCGTTTATATCCCTTCTGCACATCCCAATACCTTTAAAAAAGACCAATATACCCCTTCATTATAAGAATCCCAATACCTATTTGTTCGTACAACCACATTAAACCCAAAATACAACATAGATGCTGATAAAATATTAAACATGTTACCATCCATACATGCTGATAAAAGATTAAACGTTTATACAAAAACAACCGGGCATACAACTAAACATAAATAACAAAAAGACGAATAAATATTTGTTCGTACAACCACATTAAACCCAAAACACAACCAAACGAAACAGATAAATACTACTCCTAAGCCATTTCCTCGTCACCGTCATCAGAACCACTATCATCATAACATGTCAACTGCATCTGCGTGTCAGACGGGCCTGCCTGCGTGCCAGACGGGCTTGCCTGCGTGCCGGAAGGGCCTGCCTGCGTGCCAGACGGGCCGGCTTCCGAGCCGGACCCCGGATACACTCGTGGTTGTGGCGGGTCTCGAACCGGCAACCCAGCCTCACTACGCCTATCAGCCTCACTAGCCATCATCCACTCCATCATATCCTCCATCCGGTCCATCAGCCGATCCTACAGCGCCAACCTCCCCATCACAACCGTCTTACCCGCCACAAGCCTCTCGAGGAGACGCTGAGTGGACTGAGGCAACCTCACCGCATGATAGAGGCGCCGAGGATGCTGTGGCGGCTCCTGCAGATGCCCCTGCTCAACCTCAGGCTCGACGTCACCCTCTCCAATAGGCTCATCAACAACATGAGGCATATCCACCTTCGCAGCGTCCAGCAGATGTTGATGTACTAACGGCTGGGCTACGAAAATCTGATCGTTCTCACCGACAAACCGATAACCAATGCCCGGAAAGTTCACCGCCAAGTTCATCCCTCTCATCGTCCTAATACCCAAATACTCGAAAGGGGCAGGCGGTGGCAACTCACCGATGAATGGAAAATACCGACCGCAATGCTGGGCAATACGCGTGATGAACGCCCCTCCGTGCAATTCGCCACGCTTCTGACGTCGGGAAAATGAGGCGAAATACTCCGCCAGGCAGCGATGGAGGGCGCACGGCGTCCCCGTGAATAAATAGTAAAGATAGAACATGTCGTTTTTCATGACCCACTCGTTGCTTTTACCACGCCCAGATATCGACGTGGCAATGCAACGGTGTATGTAGCGAACGAGTGGGTCAGTAATCAACGAGACACGGGCCTTATGACCGAAGGTACATCAGAGAGGGTGGGCCACCAAGCAAGCAACTGATCATCAGGCATAGATGTGATCGCGGTGGTATAAATATCCTGAACCAACTCCTCATCAGTGTAGAATCCGGTGGCCAAAGCAAACTGACGCAGCGACATATTCTGTCGCTCCCCGAATAAACAGAAAGTTACCTCAGCAGGGGGTGGTTCCACCATCGGATCGTCCATATCTGAGTTAGGCTGCTCAGCAGGCCGTGGTCGATAGATAAACGTGGAGAGGAACTCCACCACCATAGGCCTTTAAGAAGGCCCAGCCGTATAAAAAAACATACGATCCCACGGGTTATTTTCCCCGATTATACCCCGGGCCCTCTGCTCCTCGCCACACTCCCGTAACGCGTCCCAACACAACGCCCTCTGCTGCCTCACTCTCATACCCTGGAACTTGGCAAAACGTCTGTATTCCGTACTGCTCTAGGGGAAGTCTAAAAAATCGTACTGCTCACAATTACCCCCAGCCATCGGATTGAATACCGGACCACCATTTGGTGCCTGTAGTTCCTCATCTGACGACATATCTGCAACAATTAAAAGTTAATATTTTGTCAAAATATTAATAAAATTACGACAACCCACAAACACCACAGCCAACCCACAACCACCACAGCCAACCCACAACCACCGTCAAACCCTAACCCATAGATACAACCACCACCGTCCTAACCTAAACCACTCTAACAACCACCACTGTCAAACACCTCTACCGCCAAATACCACAACCAAAATATTTCAGAAAAAAAAAACCCTTAAAAAACAATAACAAAAAGGAAAGATGAAGATGTTACTAACCTCTTGTGAAAATTCGCACCGTATGGTTCGATACGGGATAGAAATGGTATACGGGAGAGAGTAGTGTGTGTTTTTGGTGTTTTGGTGTGTGTGTGTTTGAATTGATTTTGATCTAGTTTTCCCTCTTTAGTGAGCTGAAATGTTGTTTGTGTTGGTATACACTCCTCATTGGCCAATACGTGGCTTATAGATTGCTTACCAGCAGCCGCTTATTGTGCTATGAGCGTCATATAGAGGCTGGTATACACCTCTCATTGCCCAATATGCTGCATATGATGCCTTTCTTTTAATAAAAATAGTGATGTAAATAAGTGTTTTTACATTATAAAACAATGTAATTAACATTTTTTATAAAATAAATGTTGCTTACACTATATTCAAAAGATAATAGAATGTAAATTAAAAAAAAACATAATAATACAATTAAACAGTTTTACGTGTTACAACGAGAACCTACAACAAGTTAATAAAGTCTCTTCGAACACTTCTATTACTACGAAGTAACTTCTTACCCTCTGAAAGACGAGACATGTACATTGTCTCCCACTCCATAGCTTCAGTACTTCGATACATATTCCATAGTCCATTCGGTGGAGGCATCGGACCATCATCCGTTAACTTAACCATGATGAAATGGCCATCTTCCACATAGGCAATCGAAAGAACAGAATGGCCCTCCGCCGGACCATCAAACATGGGAAAGTATGTTTGACAAACACCATTGCTTAAATGTTGAACAACCACACCAAATTTTTGAGCCACCAACAATCCGGCGTATGGCAAGAACATCCAGCATGCCATTGGTGCAGGTTCCACGTGCAACCAGTTTATTGATCGATATACTGTAGTGTAAAATCCCGGATCAAAAGAGTCAAGAATAGGCCACCACCGGGCTTTGTTAATGAACATCTCATCCAGTAGCTCTTGGCGGACCCACATCCAAGCATTCTGGTCCAACCCCAAACCCATAGCCACCGATCGAAACCCACAGTTACCGTCAGGCTGGGCATCTTCCATATGTGTTATGTATCTTCGATACATAGATGGAAGCCAGTCCTTAAAACGATCGATCATGTTTTTGTACCTGTAATTGGAAAATATATTGTGGAAAATCTTTATCAGGGAAAATGTATGTATGGAAATACGTAGGATATTATATAGGTCAATGATTGTTGACGTACCTATCCCCCACCAACAGTGGAAAATCTTCATCTATAATTTCAATTGTCTTTTTAGCCTTATTTTTCTTTGAACGACTGCGTTGCACTGCTGGCTTTTGAGCGTCCTCTTCCTTCTTTTGGCTTTTGCCTTTTGCTTCGGACCGGGTATCTTTACGTCTCGCAACCTCCTCCTTTTTTTTTGTTGTGCTTTAGAGGTTGGGCGCCCCCGAGTATCTTGTTGTACCTCAGGCGGTTGATGGTCAGTCATACCTGGATTCACCACCTCCTTTATCTTCGACAACATACTTTTTAACACTATCGGTGGTTGCGCCTTCAGTTGTTGCATGACTCTGTCCATTTCCTCCCGAAGATTATTATCGTCTTCCTTAAGTTCTTCAGCATTGAAATCTAGTTTTGTCCAGAATTTGTCTACGGCGGCAAGAGGAATTTTGCAATCTGTATTTTAAAAACAATAGTTAGAAATGAGGGGGGTGGGTATTCATATGAAGTAGAATAAGCGGTTGAAGCTTGTTTTTATTACTTGTATTTTCCCACCACTCCATCCGACAAGCACATGGAAACCCACAACTCGTAAAAAGCACATGACCACAAGTCCCCCCTGCTGCGAGCAACGTACGTATCTTTTTCTTCTCCACAAGCAACAAATCTAATGCTTTCAGGGAAACATTACCACGTAGGTTATCAAAGAATGATATCATGTGGTCCCCCATTTTCAAGGACCGGCTATCCTGAAAAGTGAGGTTTATTTGTATGCGTTGTGACTCTACAACTTTGTCAACAAGCCACACAAGTCTATGGAGCGAGCTGTTTGGCCCCTTAAGGTATCTCTTAAACTTAGCATGTTGGCTTTCAACTCTGTTGGTTGTATGTTGACCAAAGTTAGGGCTTGTGTTAGTCCAGGCTGAAACAAACTTTTCTTTATAGAGTAGTAGCCAGACAGTATACAAATAGTCCAAAACTCCTGAAAAAAATAGAATATAACGATTTGTAATGTTTGTATTGTAACACCCTGACCAAAGGCTGAAACAAAATTTTTCTGATAAATTAACTATTTTTAAATAATTAATTAAACAAATAAAACTATGTAATTATTGGATTAAATTGGTTAAAAATCGAATTTTGGGAAAAATATCAATTTTATATTTTCGAACATCATTCTGATGTTAAAACAATTATATAAAAATTTTCAGGTTTTATAAAATTAGTTTACTATTTTTATTGAATTTAATAAGATTAAAACTAACTTAATTCATAATAATTAGATAAAACCAGAAATAATTATAGTTTATATTTTTAGCAAATCAGGTTTGATGTATATGAGTTTATAAAAATGATAGTTTTTATAAAAGTGATAAAAAACGTAAAAATAAAATAAAAGGTGTGTGCCCGGTTGCATTTTAAGAAGTGTATAAAATAACTAATGTTAGGGTAACTATCAGCTCCTGTACAGGAGGATAAACTGGTAAAGAAGGGGTGCTTTTACACGAGTGGTCCGGGTTCGATCCTTGCTAAGGGGCGAGTTATACAAGAAACCCCCCCTTTTTTGTTATTCTAATTAACGTAGTTAACTAAGTTAACTTTTTTTTAAAGTATAAAAGAACTAATGTTAAGGTATCTATCAGCTCCTGTACAGGAGGATAAACTGGTAAAGAAGGGGTGCTTTTACACGAGTGGTCCCGGTTCGATCCTTGCTAAGGGGCGGGTTATACAAGAAACCCCCCTTTTTTGTTATTCTAATTAACGTAGTTAACTTTTTTTTAAAGTATAAAACAACTAATGTTAGGGTATCTATCAGCTCCTGTACAGGAGGATAAACTGGTAAAGAAGGGATGCTTTTACACGAGTGGTCCGGGTTCGATCCTTGCTAAGGGGCGGGTTATACAAGAAACCCCCTTTTTTGTTATTCTAATTAACATAGTTAACTAAGTTAATTTTTTTTAAAGGATTTCTTATTCAACAGTTAACTTGGTTAAGATTTTAGAGTTAAAATAAGTTTCAAACAAGGCTATTTCAACCCTTATACTTTAGATTTCAATAATTACTTTTTATGCCCAATACTTTGTACTTTTAAATAATGTCAAAATAACCCCTAGACTATAACTTTCAATAAATGATAGTTTAGTCCCTGGACTTGGTTTTAACCATTTTTTAAGCAAGTTTCAAACAATGACAAACAAGTCGCTCAACTTATAGTTTCATAAAATGTCAAAATAGGCCCCTATAGTTTGTAATATAATACGTACTTTTTCTGCCCAATACTTTGTACTTTTAAATAATGTCAAAATAACCCCTAGAATATAACTTTCAATAAATGACAGTTTAGTCCCTGGACTTGGTTTTAACCATTTTTTAAGCAAGTTTCAAACAATGACAAACAAGTCCCTCAACTTATAGTTTCATAAAATGTCAAAATAGGCCCCTATAGTTTGTAATATAATACGTACCTGATCTATGGTCGTCATTCAGTCGCGTAAATAGCCGCTCAAAGTTATAATTGTATAGCGTCTCAGTGGGAGAATTACACAATCGAGACCAAGAAAGCTTGAATATTTTCCATTCTTCAGCCGTGACAAATTTTGCCTTGGTGTGTTTTAGAATATTTTGTGAGATGTGCCACCTACATAAATTTGGATGCTTTTGGGAATACTTTATCGCAAGCATTCATCAAAGCTTTATCGCAATCTGTTACTATCACGCGCGGTTCCATACCCTCTTCCAACAATCATTTGAGCTTCTGTAGGACCCACAAGAAGTTATCCTGTTTTTCTTTAGAGATAAAAGCATGAGCGACACAAAACGACTTGTGTGTCGATGTCACACCCACAATTTGAACAAACGGAAGTCTATACTCATTCGTTTTGTAAGTGGTATCAATCATCAACACATGTGGGAAAGCACGCCACATATCGTACGAGTACCGATGAACAAAAAAAACCTCCTCGACCGCATTTGTTTCGGGATTCACTCGGGTGTGGTAAACATACCTTCCTTCATGCAACATTTGCTCCAATATCTGCATTGGAGTCCGATCACCGTACATTTTGACTTTAATCTTTTTTATCACGTTTTGTATGTCTCGTAGAATGCACACGCTCTGTGGGTTTTGTTTTCTTATGGTTAAATGTATGTTCGTAGGCTCCATGTTTTGAATATAAAGTCTCTCTACCAATGATTCTTCGTCTGGGGCCAACCTTCTCGCAAACGCGTGACCCTCGAGAAATACCGCATGCTCATGGTTATGATCATTTTGCTTCACCACTAAGCTCCAATTGCCACTACTTGCGTCTAGTTTCCCTATCATTTTAAAAGGACACCCAATCTTCTTGCTACCAGAACGCCGAACTGTTTCTTTACTTTTGCATGTGCCTCCACGGTCGCATTGCAACCATATCTTCATTGTCCTTGCTGACGAATCTTCACCTTTTGTTACCATTCGTTGGGTCACAATGACGTAACCTTTCGCAATTTCTGTTTTGTAAGCCCAATTCTTTAACTCGTGAAGTGTCGCAAATACCTGAAACAACGGTAATTTAAAACTATGTTTAAAACTATATTTGTTTAAAATCTAATAAACCTTATACATAACGAATAACACGTAAACAAAATCAACTTTGTCTAAATTCTAACAGGCACCCTTCTAATAAACATATATATAACGAATAACACGTATACAAAATCAAAATTGTCTAAAATTTAATAAACATTATACATAATGAATAACACGTAAGTGATAGTTATGTTATACCTTTCCTTGTTTTTTCGGGTCATTAGCACCATCGTCACCGCCACCACCATCGTCCCCGCTACCACCATCGTCCCCGCCACCACCATCGTCCCAGCCACCTCTATCGTCCCAGCCACCACCATCTTCCTCGTCTTGATCACTTTCCTCGAAGTGTGTAACACCTTTCTCGATTTCGTTCTCGTCTTCCTCGAAGTCAAAAACACCTTCCTCGGACTTTTTCTTGCGTTTTTCCTGATGGGAATGGTAAGTCACGTATGCGTGTTTTTCTTGTTGCGGATAGCTTTGAGCCACGTAAGATGGTCCCGCCTCCTCTACGACCTGAAACAACTTAATGGTTATACTAAAATAACCAAAACGACAATATGAATTTTTTACCTGGTTCAAATTAGGCATCACGGACCGCACACTCCCTTCCTGATGCGAATGGTAAGTTCCGGCGTGTTGCGGATAGCTTTGAGCCACGTAAGATGGTCCCGCCTCCTCTACGACCTGAAACAACTTAATGGTTAGACTTTAATAACCATAACGCCAATATGAATTTTTTACCTGGTTCAAATCAGGCATCACGGGACGCGCACTCCCTTCATCACAACGACGCACGGAAACCACCTCCTCCTCACCTCGATCAACACCGGGTAACCAAACGCTTTCGGAGACGTATGACTCATTCGAAATTTCACCAAAAAAATATCCAAAGTCCCAATTTGACATCGTGATTCGAATCTAATTTAACCAGACCGTTTATTTGAAAATTTTTATCATTTTCATCACTTTTTTGGGATTTTTGAACATTTGTATTACATGAATCCCGTAAGCTTGGGGTAAAGGGAAAAAATTCGAAACAATATGCAGCGTATAGGGCCATGAGCGCGTATATGCGGATCACCTTTTCAGCCTTTTGAGTCTGAACTCCGCTGTCTTGTCAGCAATATACCTTAAATTCAGATATTATAGTACCAATGAGCAGTGTATAAAGCAATGAGAGGCGTATAGGGTTTAATGCTCCAACTACCACCTTTCTAATACACCGCTCATAGGGCAATGAGGGTCGTATAACTTTACTTTTTCTGACATAATTAATGCACTCAACCCCTATACAACCCTCATTGCCTTATACGGGGCTGCTGGGGGGGGGGGGTGTCATTACTTTTGGGGGATGTACCAATACCCTCACCCTATATAAACTCATTCATTTTCAACCAAAACTATCTCAAAAACTCTCTAAAAAATACAACCATTTTATAAAAAACTTGATGGATTCTCCTAGTTTTTCATCCATGGTAAATTTTTACTACAAAGAGTATTTTGCGGATTTTAATTTTTTTATTTCTAGTGTTGTATATTTTTTTTAATTTAATGAAGTATTTAAAGTTTAAAAAAAAATTGTGAAATGATTGCATGGGCGTTATTGGAATAATGCCCCACTACGCCACTTTTGCAATAATACCCCATGCTGACTGGACTGCCACATGTCGAATAATGCCCCATGGTTGGGGCATTATTTTCTTTAACCACTACACATGGTCTAAGGAGCAAGAAAATCTTTGTCAATTTGTGTATATTAGCGTCTATTAGATAACAAACTATGTATACATACACACACATATTGGGTTTTTTTTTCTGCCCATGACATTATAGCCTAATGACATCTTAGTGGTGAGATAAAACTTAGGGACTATTAGGTCCTGGGGTTTTTCCCAGATTTATTGGATTTCCTCCTGAATTGGTGTATAAGTGTTAATGCCATGGATATGATCGGGTGGTTCCGCTAGTGGCACGATGATATTCTAGTGGTCCGTCACTGATTCAAATTTACCGTTAAAAAGAAAATGAGTTTTTCTATAAATGGAATCCGTTGGACCATTTTTCTATCATCGATCACAAAAATCCTCAAGAACAAGTCTTGGTTTCCCTAAGCAAGCGTGAATGCAATTTTATCACTGCATGCATTAGAAACTCGAGAAAGTGACACGTCAGATTGTCACCCACAGGATTCTTAACACTATAAGCTATCATCAATACCCATAATCCTATTTCATTCCCCTTAATATTTAATTTTTTTTTTTGGGGGGGGGGGGGGGGTTATGAACTTGGTGGGGGCTTTATTCCACACCACCCAGCCTAAGGAGTAACTGATATGTGGTTTATCCATCACGAACTCGACTAACAACATGTAAAGTGAAATCACAAAGCAAGCAACGATTGTAATAACTTGATCCACCATGTAAAAATCAATGTATTTCTCCTTGGTGTACTGAAGAGGTATGGTCCCAATTCCTTGCCCACATGGCAAGGACCACACCACTTTTTCCATCCTACGTCGCGCTGACATCGACGATATCTAGAAGCTTCTGGAAAATATCTAGGTGGCTCCAAAGATGCTCCATCCGACATAAAGGACAACACGTGTCACCAGTCACCAGGTGCCAGGTAGGCCTGTAACAAATCTAAGAGCATCCCGACAACACCAGTACGACGTCTCCAAGATGGGCAAATGCAAGCGCGCCACGTGTACCACTACACTGACCACAGCAGAGGAGACCAAGAGGATATTCCCATTGGTCGGACAGCTGGCGCGCAACCACAGCTGGCATCGCTGCTCTTCCCTCTCTCACCCTCCGGCTATAAATAGGACCTTTCATCATTCAGGTTAAATCATCTGGCTCTCTATACTCTCACACTCCACACACACTGTCTATTCTCCCTCAGAACAGTACTTATTCTCACGCCGGAGCCTAGTTAAGAGGGAAACCCCCATATTCCCCTCTTAACGAGACTAACGGTGTTGCTGTTTTGCAGGACCCAGGTCATTTCACGAGTAGGAAGAGAGATTGAACCCTCGGAAGAAATAACCCCACAGGTTAACCCTAGTGTTAACCTGTGTTTCATCATTGGCGCCATCCGCTTTTAGCAAAAACCACTCTCATCTCTTTTTCTTTTCAAAAAACACTCGTCAAAATGGCTGAACAAAACCCTTCTCACCCGGCAGATGGAGATGTTTCTTCTTTTGAACTCATTTCGGACAACGTACACGTCCAAAGAGATCAAAGGAACGAAATTATCCAAGAAAGGCCGATGAACAACGAGTTTCCTAGTATCTTTGGAAGTACATCCAGGGTTGTTACTCAAAACACAATTGGTGCTACTTTCCAAACTCCACCTAGGATCATCACTCAAACCACAAACGGAGCTACTTTTCAGCCTCCGTCAGAGGTAGTCCAACAAACACCTCCACCAGTGCAAACACAGAGCCATGGAGCTGGTCCCTCAGCTCCATCGGACCAAGCACAACTGAACTTCTCTGCACTACTAGGGATACCCGAAGGAAAAACTCTGGCTTCCTGGTATGCCGAACAAGTGGCGTCTATAAACGTGGTTTACACACAACTCGGTGCGCAGCAAGCTCTGCTTCAGGCACAAGCCAACCAGTCAGCATTTGTCACCCCACCGCAAAGGCCTTTGAGCGCGCCCATGCCTCAACAGACCAATGCATTCAATTTACGCCCTGAACCAGTACCTCCACCATATGTTAGAAGGCCAAGCACGCATGACACGCGCGATACGTACGGCGAGACAGAAAGCAATTATGTGCAGTATTCTCACCAACCCAAGAAGCCAATACAAAGTCGTTTAGGTTCGCGCAACATAAACGACGAATTCGAAGATGACGATGAGACATATAAAGAAAGCACAGTCTTCAGCAGGCTGCCACCAGAGCATGAAGCATACAAACCTCGCAAGCGCGTAGGTTACGATCCAAAAGCAGAACATGATTACACTTTGAGCTATCGTCCGGACGACATGGCTGAGAATTCAAAATTCATTCGAGAGATCGCCACGGCTGCCATTGACAAAACAAAATTGCCACACAACGTAGGCAAATACAACGGGCTGACAGACCCAGACGATCACCTTCAAGTTTTCAACGGTGCTGGAGCAACAGGCGGATGGAATTTACCAACCTGGTGTCATCTCTTCGCTCAAACCTTCATAGGCGCAGCGCGCGTCTGGTTTGACAGCTTGCCAGCAGGGAAAATCAAATCATGGGTTGATTTCCGAGAGAAGTTCCTTGCACACTTCTCGCAGCAACGACGATACGCCAGGGATCCAGCTGATTGTTTAAACATATGGCGCAGAGACCACGAGAGCGTGGAAGATTTCATTACAAGATATAACAAAGAATGTTTGGAGATCGGCGATGTAGGCGAGAAAATGATGCGCGCGCACTTCATGAGGGCAGTTAAGTGCGATGATCTAATCAAGCGTGTAAAGGGAAGAGACGGAGGACCCAAAGATTGGGAGACCTTCATTGAAGCAGCCAAGACCATCGCGCAGTCTGACAGACAGTTGACCGGTGACGATCACCGTCAGCGCAGCTACAACCATAACGACCGGCATAGCAAGAAAGGCAGAAGCCAACCATGGAAAGCATCCGGTCACAGAGAAAGAAGCCCGGTAAGAGAGGATGCGCGCCACACGATCAATCAAATAGCTCACCGGAAAGAGGTGAAACGAGAAAACAGGGAGAAACAATGGACACCCCTCACGAAAACTCCTTCAGAAGTCTTGGCAACCGAGAACCACCAGTTCAAACCACCGTTACAAATGCGCAACAAAAGGGGCCAAGACCCGAATCTTTTCTGCGAGTTTCATAAAGACACTGGGCACTTAACTGACGATTGTTTCAGTTTAAAGCAAGAAATTGAAAGGTCCTTAAGAGACGGAAAACTCACCCATTTGATAAAGGGCGGAAAGCGCGATTACCGTCAAATACAAAGAAGAGACGAAGGACCAGATAACAAGAAACTCCGGAAGTTGGAAACCCACATGGTTCAAGGGGGTCCATGAAGGCCAAGAAAAAACTACAACAAGCGCGCGCAAGACGATTCATGGCGCGAGAAACAAGTCGTTTTCCCGGTTGTAAGAGGAGGCCCACGAGAAAGAAGACCCATAGTTATCCCGGGCGTAATAGGGCATTACCAAACAGACTACATTTTCATCGATCCGGGGAGCACTGCGGATATCATATATGAACAGTGTTTTAATCAATTCGATCAGGAGGATAAGGCGCGCTTAGAACCAGTTGATTACCCGCTCACTAGTTTCTGCAATGAAGCCGTTTTTCCTCTAGGACAAATATCATTCCCAGTGCTGCTCTCGGACGGAAGAAACTCAAGAACAGAAGAAGTCACATTCATGGTGCTGCCAGCACATTCAAGGCACGATATTCTGCTGGGAAGAGAATCCCAAGGCGACTTCAGCATGATCTGCTCTGGCCCACACTCAGCTATGGGATTCCCAACTGAAACAGGAGTGGCCATCATATATGCAAGCAAAGAAGTATTAGCAACAGATGAGCTCAGACCTGCAAAAGAAAGTAAACCAGCGCCACGCGCGGAAGCAGAAAAATGGGTATTGAACAGCGCATACCCAGAACAAACAGTTACCTTAGGACCTGCAATGTCCAATCTAACGCGCGCCGCGCTAAAGAAACTGTTGTTCCAAAACATGGACGTGTTTGCCTGGACACCAGCAGACATGGTGGGTGTTCCACGGCACATAGCTGAACATCACTTAAACGTCTCAGAAGAAGCAAAGCCGGTGGTACATGCCAAGCGTCACTTGGGAGACATAAAGCATGACGCCATGAAAGAACAGGTGATAGAGCTGTTAAATGCGGGAATCATCAGAGAGGTCAGATATCAAACATGGGTAGCAAGCCCAGTGATGGTCCAAAAGAACAACGGCAGCTGGAGGATGTGCGTAGATTACAAGGATCTGAACAAGGCATGTCCACGCGACTGTTAAGCCTTACCAGACATTGATGAAAAAATTGATTCGCTGGCAACGTTCCGATGGAAATGTTTCCTTGATTGCTACAAAGGGTACCACCAGGTACAGATGGCCGTGTAAGACGAAGACAAAACCGCGTTCCGCACACTGACAGGGCTATACTACTACACCAAAATGCCTTTCGGTTTAAAGAATGCGGGCGCGACTTATCAGAGGCTCATGATTGAAACTTTCCACGACGCCATCGGCAAATACATCGAGGTATATATGGACGATCTAGTCATTATGAGCAAAGAAGAGAACACCATGCTGACAAACATCCAAAAGACGTTCGACACCTTGCGCGGAGTAAGTATCAAGCTGAACCCAGCGAAATGCTCTTTCGGCATGGAAGAGGGGAAATTCCTGGGTTTCATCGTTACAAAAGATGGCTTCAAAGTGAATCCTGATAAAATACAAGCAATCGAACGCATGCCTTCACCTTCGACGATCAAGGAGATGCAAAAATTAGCAGGGCGGTTGGCAGCACTTAACCGTTTCCTGGCCAATCATGCAGCCAAATCTTTCCCATTTATTAAAACTCTCCGAAACTGCATGAAGAAAAGCCAATTTCAATGGACTCCGGAAGCCGAGAGCGCATTCCGCGAGATGAAAGATTGCCTCATCAAGTTGCCAACAATAACTGCACCAGTCAAGGGAGAACCTCTGGTGCTGTACTTATCAGCCTCCGACAGAGCAGTAGGAGCAGTGTTACTTGTTGATCGACAGGGTGTTCAAACACCAGTCTACTATGTGTCACGAACCCTGACTGACCCAGAAACCCGATATGCAATCATGGAGAAACTAGTACTCGCACTGATCCATGCATCAAGACGGCTGCGCAGGTACTTTGCCAACCACGTCATTCACGTGCTAACAAACTACAATATTGGCAACATCCTCGCAAGGCCAGAGATTTCAGGGAGACTAGCAAAGTGGGCGATAGAGCTCCGAGGTCACAATGTGGTCTTCAGGCCAAGACCAGCGATCAAGGGCCAAGTACTCGCAGACTTCATGACAGAAGTACCGGATGTCAAGGATCGAGAATGCAAGGCGATGGAAAAGGCTGAAAGACAACAAGTCGAAGAACCTTGGTTGCTATATACAGACGGCGCGTCTAACGAAGACGGCGCAGGCGCAGGGCTCCGGTTGGTAAGTCCTGACAAACATGAATTCACCTACGCCATACGTCTGGATTTCAAGAACACGAATAACGAAGCTGAGTACGAAGCTTTCCTTGCTGGTCTAAGATTAGCAATCAAAATGGGAGTTAGACACATTGAAGCGCAAGTGGACTCCATGTTAGTGGCCGGCCAAATCAATGGGCAATATGAGGCCAAGGGAGATACAATGGCACTCTACCTAAGCCAAGCAAAAACGTTGCTACAAACCTTCTATTCCTACAAGGTGCACCACATTAACAGGAGCGAGAATAAACCAGCAGACGCGCTGAGTAAACTCGCATCTACAAGTTTTCAACACCTAGCGAAGGATGTGCGCATAGAAGTTTTGAGCAACCCGTCAGTGCCGCTGCGAGAAGTAAGCGTTGTTCAAGTGGGAACAACGTCATGGATGACTCCGATAATAGCATACCTTCAATCTGGAATACTCCTAGAAAACAAAGCTGAAGCGAGAAAAATCCAGTACAAAGCTGAGCATTATCAGATGGTTGATGGAATCTTATATCGAAAGTCATACCTTGGGCCACTGCTAAGATGCATCGATCCCGAAGACGCAAACTATCTGATCAGAGAAGTGCACGCGGGAATTTGCGGTATACATGCCGGCCCAAGAATGGTGGTAGCGAAAGTCATGAATACGGGGTACTATTGGCCCGGGATGCATTTAGATGCGGTTAAAGAGTTGAGGAAATGCAGTGGGTGTCAAAGACACGCTCCCAAAATGATGTGCCCCAAGAATGAATTGGTACCAGTCACAACGGCGTGGCCCTTTCAACAATGGGGAATAGACATGGTCGGACCTTTCCCCGAAGCCCCAGGAGCTGTCAAATTCATAATAGTCGCAGTCGACTATTTCACCAAATGGGTAGAAGCAAAGGCCCTCGCATCGACCACAGCCACCGTCGTCAAAAAATTCATCTGGGAACAAATCATATGCCGTTTCGGATTACCACTGAAGATCATCACGGATAACGGAACCAACTTCGCCGAAGACAATCTTCAACAGTGGTTCAAAGAATTACACCGCGCACCCGCAGGGGAATGGTCAAGTTGAAGCCGTCAACAAGAGTATTGTCGATGGAATCAAGGCAAGGCTGGGAGAAAAAAGAAGAGGTTGGGTAGACGAACTGCCCAGCATCTTGTGGGCCCACGGGACGATGCCCAAAACAAGCAACGGCGAAACACCGTTCAGCTTGGTTTATGGGTCAGTGGCAGTAATACCAGCGGAGATAGGATTGCCGTCACCCCGAATGCTCTCAATGAACATGATCAACAATGAAGAAGAGAGGAGGATCGACCTTGACCTCCTAGAAGAAAGGAGAGAACTGGCGGCAATCAATGAAGCAAAGTACAAGACGAAGCTGGAAAAATATTACAACTCTAAAGTCCGAGTCTGCACCTTCAATCCGGGAGAATACGTCCTCAGAGACAACGAGGCTTCGAATGCTGAAAAACCCGGAAAGTTGGCTCCCAAGTGGGAAGGCCCGTATGGTATCGACACAGTACTCGGAAAGGGAGCCTACAAGCTATGCACCATCGACAACAAAGAGGTTCCACGAACTTGGAACGCTCAACAGCTGAGAAAGTGTTACCTGTAAAAAGCTTATGTAACTGCAACGGCTGAATCGCCAACACATTTATAGTAATACAAGAAGTGTTTGGATATTTTTTCCATCATGCAAATTTCCTGTCACAACTGCATATATTACTTTGGGCATACACGAAAACATCAATGGCTCGACCATTAGGAAACGTTGTAGACCTCCAAGGCCTGTCACAAACAAGTGCACAGCCGGGTCAGATACACAACTAAAGCCTAACAAACACCAAACAAACACTTCATGCCCACATAAACACGAAAGCATCGAACACAGGACAAACGAACATTGTAAGAACCCCCAAGGCTGAGCACAGCTGGGTCCACACAATAACCTGTAATTCGATCACTTCGTATTCACGAACCAACCTGCGCACGTAAACAACAGAATAAAACGTTGTAATAAACACAACACAACCTGTCAGCGCCATCATTCATTCGTGATACCCGAATCAAAACATGCACATATTATGACGATAACAAAATTCGCATAAAAATAAACAACTATTAGCATAACAAATATCAAAGCATAGCCAAATATCCACAGGCATAACAAGGAAGTTAAAATTGTTCATGCAATTGTCAAGTACAAGACCAACCAAGGTCATACGCGGCGCGCAGGCCGGAGTCCCTCATTCGGGATGACTGGTCCCAGCACCTCCAGCCGCACCACCTTCATCGCCAAGCGCTTTTTTCAACAACACGACACCTTCAGATCTTCGAGCCAATTTTTTCGCAGCCTTAACCATAGCAAACTCCAAAGACGAAAACTCTTGTCTTTTCACGGCATAAGCAGCGCTACAATCCTCCTTCCACAACTCGAAGTGATGCTCTTTTTCCTTACTGAGGGCCGCAACCCTACCCTCGTTATACCCATCCTTGCGCCCGCTACTGTAACCAGCTTGCCCCAACTCAAACATATAATTGGCAAGCTCGTGGGAGTTCACGATGCGATCAGCAATCTACGAGAAACACACAAATAAGAGAAACAGTTCACGAAAATCATAAAATAAAGTAAAGGAAGTTACCAAAGGCACCGTGGTGCGTGTGAAGTGTTATATATATTAGGTGTATATTTTAAGCCCTTTTTAACACTTATTTTAGCCAAGTTTTAAATTTATAAAACATGATATTTTACTAACACTAAACACACATATGGGCAAGTGCACCCATCGTTGAGCGTAGTATAGCGTTGGTAAGATACCGAGGTCGTCCAAGGACACAAGAGCTTTTAATACCGGTTTATCCTCAACGTCTAACCAAAATAAAAAGTTTAGAAAAATGTTTTAAGCTAAGAAAAATAAAAACTAACTAAAATGCTGAAAAATAAAAATAAAAAAAACAGATAGACAAGATGAATCACTTGGTTCTGACTCGTATCTAGTATAACCTTTGATTATTTCCGCACTTTTGCACATAATTAAGAGATTATCTTAGTTATTGTAGTAGGCCCCTCTTTTGAAGGTGACGTTACCCTCACCCCAGTAGTTTGAGTCAGCAAGGATACAATCCTAAAAGGGTGGATTATTGGAAGATAATGAATTAAGTTATTAATGCAGTATTGTGGTAGGCCCCGCTTTTGGCAGTGACGTTACCCTCGGCTAAGTAGTCTGAGTCAGCAGGGATACAGTCCTAAATAGCCGGGTTATAGTATTAATAGTAGTTAACTTATGAGGGGGTCAAAGAGTTTGGACCCCCGCCATCCAATACCGTGAAGTATTGAAGGAGGTCCTACTAAATTTGACCCAGGTCCATTGCAGGACCTCTAAACGCTGAACAATGGCAAGACCTTTACCAAACCGTTCCCTTAACCCCCGACCAGGTAGCCAACATACCTCCATATAGACCGTGGAGATATGAATGGTGAAAATCCTTTATTTTATATAGACAGTAAAATAATGCCAAGACACCACGGACAAACGATAAGGAAAGATCACCTTCAACATAAGTAACTAGTTATTAAAGTCATTAATACAAAACCAAATAAAAAGTGCAAAAGATTAGAAATAAAAAGTATTATACTAGACACTTTGTCTTCACCAAGTGATGTAAGAGACTTAGGCAAACATGGCCTTGATTGTCAAGAACCCTTACGATCAATCTTGGATCCCGAGACGACTCACACACTCTACGATGGACAATGGATGATGGTGGTGGATGATGGTGTTGTGATGGTGGTGGGTGGTGGATGAAGTGTGAGAGAGGTGGTGTGCCAAGGGATGAGTTGAAATGAATCCAAGCACTCCTATTTATAGGCTGAACAGAGAGCTGGGCACGGCCCCGTGTCCGCTGGGCACGGCCCCGTGCCTGTCTGACACTCTCTCTCCCCATTAATTGTAATTCGCAATTACGATAAATGCGCATGCTGTACTTTCGACACGCCCCCGTGTCCGCTGGGCACGGCCCGTGGTGGGCAATAGAAGCTTCTATAGATTTGTCTTTTCTGCTGCTTCTTGGGCATGGCCCCGTGCTGGCTGAGCACGGGGCGTGTTCAGTCTTCTGACTTCTCTATTTTGCTTTGGAAGGTGCCGTTGAGGGGTCGGGCAGTCCACTAATGTTCCTTTCCTTGTATTTATGTTGGAATTAGCTGTCTTTTTGCTTCTTTTGTGTTTTTGAGCTCATTTAATCCTGAAAATACAAAAGGAAGACAAAAACACTCTTTTTCCAATATTAGTACTTAAAAAGGGTTAGTTTTATGCCTCATTTGATGTAATTTATATGTTGCATTTTACACACATCAAATACCCCCACACTTGAACTTTTGCTTGTCCTCAAGCAAAATTCTTTAACATGTGGCTTACACTCCCAAATGGAATGGGTAGAAGAGAAGGTTTTGGGCTTGTCGTAGAGTGTCGGGATATCCAAGATCCTTTTGGGTTTTATTTTTATCTATTTACAATCCTATTCTTAATGATTTATTTAGAACGTTTCATAGGAGAAATTACTTATTTGGGCATAACATGCCTTTTTTAAAATTCCATTTATATACAAGTTCACATACCTCACGGGAGAAATCACTCACACTCGGCCGAAGGTGTATTTTTAGTGAATCACTCGAGAGCGGCATGAAACTTTTTCCTACCATAAGCTTGCCAAGCAATCAATCCTCCTCCTTTTTAACCTTTATACATTTGTAAATATCAAGAGGACTTTGTGGGTTTAGGGTTAGGCTTGGGTTAAAGGTAGGTGGTTGGGATAGTGGTTAGTAGAAAAAGGGCGAAAAGCGTAACAAGTGTCGGTTTTCGTAAGATTTTCTATTTTTGCAACTTTTTATTTTGATGAAGCTTTTATTCAAACAAAGTTATTTTTTTGATGAACTTGTTTGTTTTTCTTTTTGCTTCATCAACAACACACATATTTTTTTTTTTTTACGAAAAACCGAACTTGTTACTAAAACAAAGGGTTAAAAATAAAAAAAGGTTTTGGTGGGTAAAAGGGTTTTTTGGTTTGGGTGATGAAATGAAAAGGTTTAGGCTCAAAGGGGCTAACTAGGGGGATTTTTTGGGTAGGTGGTAAAAGAAAAAGAAAAATAATGGTGTAGAAATAAAAAAAAAGGGTTAGTCCTAATGCCTCCATCATTTACTTACTCGGGTTTAAGTTGATAAGGACCGGGAATGTATCGTCATGGCAAGTTCTAGAGTCGTAAGAACCAAGCGGCTATTCACACAAGAAACGAAAAATGAGCATTTAGTTTTAATGATATGTAATTGTGCTCAATAAAGGCTCAAAACTCACTTTTGTGGGAATGAGTTTTTTATGTGATCAAGTATATATAATCAAATTTTAACTAAGTTTGCTATGCCTTTTCATAATTTTCTTATGTTGGTTCTTTTTATCACTACGCTATCGGTTGTAAATTTGTTAAAATATAACCTTTTTGAGAACTTGAATTTCCCGAGTTAAACCTAGACAAGTAAAAAAAATGAAATTTTTGAAAAAAATTTGGGGTGATTAGCGGTTCCAATAGAGTTTTGTGTAAGGCTTGTATTTAGGACTTGCAAAATTCAAGGTTTTAGCATCCCCCCCACACTTAAATTACACATTGTCCTCAATGTGTCCCAAAAAATTTTTTTTAGGTTGATTAGATGTGTAAAATGGTGTTAAGAAGCAAAAATTTATGTTACTGGTAGTCTGGGCACGGCCCCGTGTCCACTGGACACGACCCCGTGGCGAACTGCCAGTAACGAGAACTTACAGAAGGTGAACACGGCCCCGTGTCCACTGGACACGGCCACGTGTCTGACAAAAAAATCTGCAGGACAGTAGCCAAACAGCAGGTCTGGGAGGTGAGCACGGGGGCGTGTTGGCTGGACACGTCCCCGTGTGGACAGTCTGAAAGCCTGAAAATCAGGTTTCTTCCTCCGGTTTTTCCATCCTGGCCCTATAAGTGCTGAGGCTTAGCATTCCAAGCCTCAGTTTGTACCTGTTTCATCACTTAATACCACACCAAGCAACACAAACATCCTAAATTACCATAGTTAATTGTTCCAAGCATAAAGTAAAAGAAAAAGAAAAATAAAATGCAGAAAATAGTTAGGAAAAGTAAATTGTCTAACACTTGGCACGCTGGCCATCAATTGTTCAAGATTGCATAGGGTTAACCTGGGGAGTCATCCATCAACCGCTTCCTCCTATGCTCCTACTCCATGTCCTCATCGCTATCATCACCTCCATCCCCATGCCCCGCCATATACTCCCGGAGGCTTCCGATATCATCTTGTATATCGTTGATGTTGCGTTCAATAGCTCCGACCCGGTGGTAAGTGTTGTTGGCGAGGTTGTAGGCGTTCCTGGTACACATGAGGTTTTCCTGCATAAGATCATGTAAGCTTTGAAAATTAGGAAAACCGCCTCCTTGTGAGGAGGATTGACCCGGATCACCATGGGGTTGATACTGGTGGTGTGGAGGTGGTGCGTGAAGAACTAGGGCCTCCTGTGGGTTCCATGCATAGCCTTGCGTTCTTTGGAAACTCACTGTTCCGTCTTCTGCCTCATAAAGTAAGTTCATGGCTCGGCAAATGTGGTAGTCAACTCGTCCCGACCATGGGCTTCTTTCAAAGGCTCTTGGAATTCGCGTGTAATGCTTGAAAAGACGGTACACCCATCCTCCGAAGAAGATAGGCGTTGGAGCGCGAGCAAGGCGGTTGAGATGCATGTTTCGTAATAGGAGATACGGAACATCGAGAGGCTTCTGGTTGTGGATACAGTGGAGGACAACCAAATCTTTCAACCCTACAACACCGCTACTATCGTGACGTTGGTTTAGAGAGTAGGTGAGGATCCTGTGAATGTAGCGATATAGCGGATCCCTTAGCTTCGTACTCTTGGTGCTGCGAGGGTTGTAGATTCCTTCACCGATTTGAGCCCATGCGGCTTGTCTTTCAATTTCATCCAAATCTCTTAATCCCCCGGTATTCTCTTCGTTTCCCGATTCCTCTTCTTGGTATAGCCCTATTATGGCTCCAAACTGTGCCATGGAGATCGAGTACATTGTCCCTCCACACCGAAATACAACCCCTTCATTGTCGAATGGGTCACACCTTGAAGTGAAGTTGAAGGTACTGTAGAACTCCATGGTGCATTGATGGACCGACCGAAGCCTAGTGTTTAATGCAACAGCTAGTGGTCCGGTAACGATGTTGTTGAATCGGTCCAACTGGTTCACCGAGGTTAACAGGTCCGTGCAAGCTCTCCTGGGGTACTCCTCGGGTCTTGTTTGAAGTATCTCGTACCTTGCCCTTGCATCTAACTCATTGGCGTTGAATCTTGTAAACTTCCTGGCCATCTGCAAGAATACACCAAAAGTTAGCACAAAACAGAAATGTTTTCGGACAAAACTGCAAACAGCGGGCTGGACACGACCCCGTGTCCAGCGGACACTGCCCCGTGTCCAGAGGTCTGTTACTCAAAAACTTCATTTTTCGACCCGGTTTCGAAAACTTGAAAATTTTTGGTCCAATAGGTGCGGTTTCCCCCGAAAATGAAACCCTAAACACCGTTTTTCCCAAAATATCCCGTTTACCCCATCAATTTTATCTTTTTCAGTTCAAGAACAAGGGTTTGGGGTTTTTGTAAGAAATCGGGTGAATCTATGAACAATCTAAGTGTATTTACTTTCCTTAACACTAATCTAACTAAATGCAAACAGATCTAAACAAAAATTTGAGGTTTGATCCGGATGAACTTCAAGAACCCTAGATTTTTCCCAATTTTTTTTGCGTTTTAACTACATGCAAGTAACTAATCTAACTACTAAGAGTGATAGAATCATACCTTGATGTTGTTAGATCGATAGGAGACGTCTAAATTTCTCGGAAAATCGCCTGGAACTAGAGCTTTTGTGGGGAAACGGGGCGTGTGGAATGAAGAAACTGTTTTGAAAAAGGGGTTTTATCCCGTCTGCAGCGCGAACACGGCCCCGTGTCCAGCGGACACGGCCTCGTGCCGAGCGAGGTTTTTTTTTTTTTTTTTTTTTTGTGCGCGTGTGAGTGCCCCCTTTTCCCATAAGCTATGGTTAGAAAACTTACCGCTTTATTTTGTCGTCTCAATCGTTCGTAACTTACCAGGCATGATGTTTTTATTCTTCCACTGTTTAAAGCGAGATCTCTTCTTCCTCATCCTCAATAAATCCTTGATAGAGTTTCAGCCGTTGGCCATTGACTTTAAATGGTGGCCCATTCGAGATTTAATTTCCACTGCACCGTGTGGAAAAATGTGGGTGACGGAAAAAGGTCCTGACCACCTAGACATCTTTGTCTAGAAAAGCATATTCCAAACCTTTTGGAAGTTCTTTGAGCTCAAGTGGTGGGTCTTTAGGAGACTCCTTATTTGGTTGCTCGTTTCGATCAAGAACTTTAAAAGTTTGTTCTATGGCGACCTCTTCTTCAACAAAGTGGTCAATCTCTTCACTTGTATCGGGTGGTTCATCTTCATCTTCAATTAGGGGGTCATTATTGCCGAATGGATATTTCATTGATCGTTCGAGATCGACACTTCTTTTAAATGCCCCTAATTGAAGCGGTAGATTATTGAACTTCCGGTTTTTCAAAGCTTCGTGAGTTTTTACAAATGGTCGTCCCAACACTAGAGGAGCGTCATCAAGGATGACAAAGTCGGTTGGGATTACCATTTGATTTGTTTGAACCAAGACATCTTCAACTATACCGATTGATTTTATTACTTTCCGATTGGATAGAAAAATGGGTATTTGAAGTGGAGAAAAATCACTAATACGTAATTTTTCGAAAATGTAGTTAGGCATTATGTTAACACAAAGATCTTTATCGATTGTGACATTACTAATAAACGAATTTTGAAAGAAACATGGAACCGGTGTGATGTTAATTTCAAATGGGTCTTCTTTTATTAGTGAAGTTTGATCATTAGTTAACTTAACACTTACCATTTCGTCAATTTTAGTGTTAGTGTTTAACTCTTTTAAAAACTTAGCATGAGTGGGTACTAAACAATGATTTTCGAAAGAAGGTGTCAAGAGATTAATTTCTTCAAAATTAGACTCTTCTTGGATTTTAACGTTGTCGGACTCACCTTTTTCGTTGTTTAACTCATGTGTCGGTTTTTCACTTATTTGTTCTTCCATTTTTACATTTTCAGTTATCTCTTTTTTTTAATTCTCCTCTTGCGCGGGACTCCTCTTCCCTTGCGCGAGCTTCTTTTATACATCGATCGATAACTCTAATGTGTTCTAATATCCTATCGGTCACTTCGGTTATAGAAAAAGAATCGGAATTTTCTAAGCTTGAATCCGGTTGTTCGACCCTTTGTTCCTCATAGTACTCATATGAAGTCGATGGTTCGCACCATTGTTCTTCATTGTAAGCATATGATGGATAAGGTTCGTAATTTTGTTCTTCATAATACTCATATGAGGTGGGTTGTTCACTCCAAGGTTCCTCATAATAAGCATACGAAGGTGGTGGCTCATATCTTGATTCTTCAAAGTACGAGTATGAGGGGTCATACCTTGGTTCATCAAAATATGAGTATGAGGGAGGAGGTTCATACCTTTGGTCTTCATAGGATGTGTATGAAGTTGATGGCTCGTACCTGGGCTCCTCATAGTAGGTGTATGAATTGGATGGTTGATATGAGTGATTATTTTGAATCGAACGTGCATTACGACAATTAGTGCAATAATTACCCCTATAATCATCCTCATCATAGGTGTAGTTGTAACCTCCTGAGTATTGATCCATAAGAATCACTCAGCAGACCACAACCAAGTCTCGAGATCAGAAAACAAAAATAAAAACGGAAACAGAGGCTGGACACGGCCCCGTGTTCAGTGAGTACGACCCCGTGTTCAGGATCTGTATCTGGGCGTTTTAATTAAATTTACTGATTTCGTTGAGCACGGGGCGTGTTCAGTGAGCACGGCCCGTGTTCAAGCTTCTGTTACTGGGTGTTTTTCTGAAAATGCTGGACACGGCCCCGTGTTCAGTGAACACGGCCCCGTGTACAGGTTACTGTAAATGCAAATCTAAACTAAAATGCATAAAAAAGTGCGCACGTTTTAAAAAGGTTTTGAAAAACTGATTAGGCCGTCGATTTTAAGCTTTCTTAAAATCCTTGTGTCCCCGGCAACGGCGCCAAAAACTTGGTGCGTGTGAAGTGTTATATATATTAGGTGTATATTTTAAGCCCTTTTTAACACTTATTTTAGCCAAGTTTTAAATTTATAAAACAGGATATTTTACTAACACTAAACACACATATGGGCAAGTGCACCCATCGTTGAGCGTAGTATAGCGTTGGTAAGATACCGAGGTCGTCCAAGGACACAAGAGCTTTTAATACCGGTTTATCCTCAACGTCTAACCAAAATAAAAGGTTTAGAAAAATGTTTTAAGCTAAGAAAAATAAAAACTAACTAAAATGCTGAAAAAAAAAAATAAAAAAAAAACAGATAGACAAGATGAATCACTTGGTTCCGACTCATATCTAGTATAACCTTTGATTATTTCCGCACTTTTGCACATAATTAACAGATTATCTTAGTTATTGTAGTAGGCCCCTCTTTTGAAGGTGACGTTACCCTCACCCCAGTAGTTTGAGTCAGCAAGGATACAATCCTAAAAGGGTGGATTATTGGAAGATAATGAATTAAGTTATTAATGCAGTATTGTGGTAGGCCCCGCTTTTGGCGGTGACGTTACCCTCGGCTAAGTAGTCTGAGTCAGCAGGGATACAGTCCTAAATAGCCGGGTTATAGTATTAATAGTAGTTAACTTATGAGGGGGTCAAAGAGTTTGGACCCCCGCCATCCAATACCGTGAAGTATTGAAGGAGGTCCTACTAAATTTGACCCAGGTCCATTGCAGGACCTCTAAACGCTGAACAATGGCAAGACCTTTACCAAACCGTTCCCTTAACCCCCGACCAGGTAGCCAACATACCTCCATATAGACCGTGGAGATATGAATGGTGAAAATCCTTTATTTTATATAGACAGTAAAATAATGCCAAGACACCACGGACAAACGATAAGGAAAGATCACCTTCAACATAAGTAACTAGTTATTAAAGTCATTAATACAAAACCAAATAAAAAGTGCAAAAGATTAGAAATAAAAAGTATTATACTAGACACTTTGTCTTCACCAAGTGATGTAAGAGACTTAGGCAAACATGGCCTTGATTGTCAAGAACCCTTACGATCAATCTTGGATCCCGAGACGACTCACACACTCTACGATGGACAATGGACAATGGATGATGGTGGTGGATGATGGTGTTGTGATGGTGGTGGGTGGTGGATGAAGTGTGAGAGAGGTGGTGTGCCAAGGGATGAGTTGAAATGAATCCAAGCACTCCTATTTATAGGCTGAACAGAGAGCTGGGCACGGCCCCGTGTCCGCTGGGCACGGCCCCGTGCCTGTCTGACACTCTCTCTCCTCATTAATTGTAATTCGCAATTACAATAAATGCGCCTGCTGTACTTTCGACACGCCCCCGTGTCCGCTGGGCACGGCCCGTGGTGGGCAATAGAAGCTTCTATAGATTTGTCTTTTCTGCTGCTTCTTGGGCACGGCCCCGTGCTGGCTGAGCACGGGGCGTGTTCAGTCTTCTGACTTCTCTATTTTGCTTTGGAAGGTGCCGTTGAGGGGTCGGGCAGTCCACTAATGTTCCTTTCCTTGTATTTATGTTGGAATTAGCTGTCTTTTTGCTTCTTTTGTGTTTTTGAGCTCATTTAATCCTGAAAATACAAAAGGAAGACAAAAACACTCTTTTTCCAATATTAGTACTTAAAAAGGGTTAGTTTTATGCCTCATTTGATGTAATTTATATGTTGCATTTTACACACATCACACCGCACGCCCGAGCAACCACTTGCAATCAGCTGACGTTTCCTCGGCAAGGACTTCAGAGGCTTTGCACTCAACAGTTTTCTCTTGAAGAAGACGTTCAGTAGTCTCATACTGCCTCGCAAGATCCTCCAGCTTAGCTATACGATCAATGTACTCTTTCTCCTTCTTCTCAAACGCGACGCGCTCCTTTTGAGCTTCCTCAGCAAGCTCTGTCTTCTCACCAGACAAACGCACAATGGCGTCACGTTGAGATTTAGGCTCCACATTAGTACGCTCGCACGCAACTTCCCAGTTTTTCTGCTTATCAGAATTCGCTTGTTTCTCTTGGGCGAGTTTCTCCTCTGCATCGGATAACCTCCACACCAACCCTTTCTTCTCAGTATTAAATTTTTCTCTTTCTTCCACAAACAGCCTCTTCTCGTGCTAAAACTCAAGAGTATCTTCCCCCATCAGTTTCCACTCACGGACAATCTCCTGTGAAGTGGACCAGAAGGTAACCCCGGCTTGAACATGCTCATCCAAAAGTTCTAACCGGCGACGCCTCTTCTGGAACATCCTTTCAGCGGGGGGGAGAGACAGAGAGAAAAACTCATGACAATTCACAAGATCGTTCATCCGGGAGCCCTGAGTTAAGTGCCAGCGAGGCGCATGGGGCAGATCATCGCATGCTGGATTATGGGTGTCCCAAGAACCACCCCGAGCATACTCACCATCAGGACTCCGGACTACCCCGGAGGTTGCACCACCACCATCACCCGGTGGGCATTTAGTATATATCGTTCGACGCGGAGTGGTCTCACTTGTCTCCACCTCGACCTCAACATTCTTACCTCGATCAACACCACCAGTTCCAACCGCAGCGTCACCACCTGTATTACCACCGCCTTCTCCAACCTGCTCAACATTCACATCTTCTTTCTTCTTCCCACCAGGAGTCTCATGAAGAGGAGACAACCCAAATGTCCTCGACGACGGAGATTCCGGAGGAGTAATTTTCGAAATATCAATCTTGTGTCCTGTCTTGGCTGGTTTGGCACCTGCTCCAAAACGAGCAGCACATTCAGAGAAAAGGAGGACAAGCAAGCAAAAACTATAAGACAAGTTAGAAGAAGATAAAATGAATACCAGAAGCTTCAAAAATCTTCTGCAACAAATCCCCAGGTCTCTCAGCAAAAATACCCATGTCAATCTCTGATTCAGAAGGGGCGGGGGGATCCTCTTTTTGAAGTTTAATCTTCTTCGAGGCAAGCATAGCAGCAGCCTGCTCATCAAGCTTTCGTTTTTTATCCTCGAAGGCCCTCTTCTGCATCATCTCTGTTAGAGTTGCGCGGTCCTCAGGGTCCGAATCAGGACGTTTCTCTCCAACTCCTAAACCGGACAACGTATCAGAAACGACAACATAATCAAGGATACGATGAGTATGAGGTCGCTTATGAGGAGGCTCAGTGGCAGTTTCTTAAGCTTTTTTCCCTTTCCCTTCCGGCTTGTCAGCTTTCGCTTTTCTCCTCGTCTCCAACGGGTCAGCAGTTTCGACTGGAACCTCCAAATCATCACCAACAGGCTCGTTCACCGGCTCATGCACAACCCCCTGCGCCGGATCTGCACGCGCGGAACGAGAGGTTAGGTCTTCAAAAGATCTGCCAGACCCATCACTCGATAGAATCAAATGCATCATCATCATTCTCACTATCTTCACCTAAGACAGCGTTAACGTAAGTGGTGAAACTCTCGTGAAACTCTCATTGCTCGGATGCAGAAAACGACCACGGATCTGATCCAACCAGGGTCGTTTCTCAGGTTTTTGTATCGCCTCAACCATTGCACCCGGTGCCTTAAGATCCAAAACGTTTAACAAAGTGAAACCTACTGCAAAAAACGCGAAGATAAAGAACAATGCAAAAATAATACAACGTACACATACAAAAGAGAGAAAAAAGGATATGGAGCAAAACGTACACTTGCCATCATAACCATAAACCGGAACCCCCAACAGATGTTTAGGAACCCACTTCATGCTCATACCGGCACCCACCAACGCCATCTCCTCAAGCTGGATTATCGGAGTGGCTTTACGAGTCAACTTCTTATACCAATCTTGGTTAGCAAAATTTGCAACCACATCAACCTTGGGGATACCCTCATCCACAGACCTGTAATGCAGATCCACAGGAACAACACCCCGGCGAATATAAAAAAACTTTTGCTTCCAGTCATGGAGACTCTTCAACGGCACAGAGCAAACTGGAGAAACGCCGGTACGAGCACTAAAGGAGTAAAAACCACTTGTATATGAAACAGTGTAGAAGGCGTTGAACATCTCAAACGTCGGGTCCAAACGGTTAGCCATACAAACGAACTCAAAGTGAGTAATACGAGGGAGCCCGATGGCATTGATCTGAGATATGTGGAGACCATAACCCCTCAGCACATCAGCAGTAAAATCGAGTCATCGGAAGCCTGAAGTTGCCTTCCCGGAAGAAAGCAGCGTACAAAGTCATATACCCGGGAGGAGCATCCATGGCGGTGGAACCAGAGATAGGGTACTGAGCACCCCACTCAGGGAGAAAACCCATCTCCCTTACCAAGTTGTGGAATTCCTCCTATTTCCACCCTATTACCGCCTGATCTGGGCCAGGCGGAGTTTTACCTTTGTTCCTTCTCTTCCTCGAAGAAGGATTTCCAGAAGACATTACAAGAAAACAAACAATAATGCAGATGAACCCAAGAGAAGAAGAAAGAAAATAAAGGAAGAAGAGAGAAATCCGGAATTCAAATTTTGAAAAGTGGTGAAGAAAGAGAAGATCACCGGATACTTATACCCATCGCATATAATGCGATGGGTAGTGGGCCGTCAGAATACAAAAAGACAACCAACGGGGAGGAAACACGTCAGAGGAGAGAGAAGACGCCGTCTCTTTTTTCGAAAACGTGTGCAACAGACGCCTGCCATCATGGCATAAAGTAACTGACATGACTGAAAAGGCGCATGTTCACCTGACACCAGACAGTCACATCAGTCACTCATTCCCAAGACAACAAAGCTTCTTCCTGTAGACAACCTTTATAAAGTGCCAAAACCCATGCGCGATACGCCATGCGTCCATTTGGCTCAACTTTTATAAAGTGCCAAAACCCATGCGCGGTACGCCATGCGTCCATTTGGCTCAACTTTTATAAAGTGCCAAAACCCATGCGCGGTACGCCATGCGTCCATTTGGCTCAACTTTTATAAAGTGCCAAAACCCATGCGCGGCACGCCATGCGTCCATTTGGCTCAACTTTTATAAAGCAGGCTTACCAAAACCCATGCGCGGTACGCCATGCGTCCATTTGGCTCAACTTTTATAAAGCAGGCTTACCAAAACCCATGCGCGGTACGCCATGCGTCCATTCGGCTCAACTATACAAGTTGCCAAACAACATGCGCCATGCGCCCATCAGGGGCAAATCTGTGGGAGAACCCATAAAAACCCCACGCCATAACAAACACTACATTCATAAGTCCAGAATCCCTCCTAGACGATCAACTCATCTAGAAGGCACACTGGACTGGGGGGACTTGAAGAGGTATGGTCCCAATTCCTTGCCCACATGGCAAGGACCACACCACTTTTTCCATCCTACGTGGCGCTGACATCGACGATATCATCCAGAAGCTTCTAGAAGCTTCTGGAAAATATCTAGGTGGCTCCAAAGATGCTCCATCCGACATAAAGGACAACACGTGTCACCAGGCGCCAGGTAGGCCTGTAACAAATCTAAGAGCAGCCCGACAACACCAGTACGACGTCTCCAAGATGGGCAAATGCAAGCGCGCCACGTGTACCACTACACTGACCACAGCAGAGGAGACCAAGAGGATATTCCCCTTGGTCGGACAGCTGGCGCGCAACCACAGCTGGCATCGCTGCTCTTCCCTCTCTCACCCTCCGGCTATAAATAGGACCTTTCATCATTCAGGTTAAATCATCTGGCTCTCTATACTCTCACACTCCACACACACTGTCTATTCTCCCTCAGAACAGTACTTATTCTCACGCCGGAGCCTGGTTAAGAGGGAAACCCCCATATTCCCCTCTTAACGAGACTAACGGTGTTGCTGTTTTGCAGGACCCAGGTCATTTCACGAGTAGGAAGAGAGATTGAACCCTCGGAAGAAATAACCCCACAGGTTAACCCTAGTGTTAACCTGTGTTTCATCACTTACATTACGGGTTTTTAAAGTAAGTCGGGTAGAAACATTTGTTATTAAAAATAAATAGAGTTAATTACTGTTTTCGTCCCTGTGGTTTGTCAAAAATCACTATTTCAGTCCATTAGTTTGAAAATTGCGATTTCAGTCCCTGTAGTTTCACTTTCGTAACCATTTCAGTCCACCTCGTAACCATTTCAGTCCCTGTGCTTAACAGAATAATGGATTGAAATGGTTATGAAAGTGAAACTACAGGGCCTGAAATGGTTACGAAAGTGAAACCACAGGGACTGAAATCGCAAGTTTTAAACTAATGGACTGAAATAGTGATTTTTGACAAACCACAGGGACGAAAACAGTAATTAACTCAAATAAATATCATCATAAATAGTTTGCCAATCAATGAATGACCAAAAATATCAACCAATAAGCAAGTTAAAAATAAATACAAAAAAGGTTCCGAATAGCCACATACGCTAAATTATTTTGTAACTTACATTCTAGGAATTATGAATTCTTTGATGAATTATAACTTGATATTCACCACCCTATCCTTCAGATTGCACAATATCTACCCAAACAATAGCTATACGAGAATTGAACTAATTGAAGTGCAAGAAACAAAGAACGGTTCACTCTTTACAAAATTTTTGAGTTCAACCATAATGTTTGACAAGGCATAAAAGAAATACAACTTAACCAAAAAGAATATATGGTTTTATATCATATGGTAAAGTTCGAGCCGGGGGGTCTCATTGGAAGCAGCCTCTCTATTCCTACGGAGTAGAGGAAAGGCTGGCTGCATCTTACCCTACCTTAGCTGTGCTATTTGTGGGATTTACTGAGTATGATGATGATATCATAGGGTAAAGTATGGGGTTGAATGAGTTGTAATTCACTCATGACTCATATTTAAGCTTAGAAACTTATTGTTTAACCTAAACGAAAGTATATACAATGTACATATATCTTTAGTTGACAAAATCTCAAGTAATAATATTAATATATTTACTTGATTGACACTATTGGAAACAACTATATTTAAACAAATTTTTTTTTGAAAATTAAACTTCATTAAAACAACCTCCGACCCAAACGGGCAAAAGGCCAAACAAACAACTATATTTAAACAAATACAGTGGGATAAAAAGTACATAACAAATACATACACACACAACCACACCATATAACAAACGGCTTACGAATATAAATTCCTAGAAGCAGTATTAAAATTAAAAACAACAATGATAGTATGCATGTGAATTACTTGCATTCGAGTGCATCTACGTGGCTTCTCTTCCTCTCTTCATCTTGTTAACACTTACCATGACTGCAACGTGTACCTTGTCCATGGACTCCTCAGCGAAGATGAAAAGCTTGTGTCTCCACTGCTTCTTCAACATCAAAACTACAACAATACCCCAAAACCCTGTTGCAAAACCACATATTATGTCCACATAAAACCATACCTTGTTGGGCTCATGATTAGCTTCATATATGTTCTTGGCAATTGTGGTTGGGTCTTGATGAGAGCATTTCTTTGGCAATGGAGCTCCACATAGACCTTTGTTCCCAGCATATATTGATGGATCGGTACTGAAGGTAAGAAATTGATTTCCTGTTGGAATTGGTCCTGACAAGTTGTTGTTTGACAAATTCAAATAACTCAGAGAAGTCAAAGCTGTAATGTTTGGAGGGATTGGCCCGTCCAACTTGTTTCCTGATAAATCGAGAGAACTTAACGCTTTCATGTTTCCAATGTTGTTTGGAATTCCTCCACTAAGATGATTATTGGACAAATTGAGACCCATCAATCCATAAAGTGCAGTTAACTCTACCGGTATTTCTCCGACAAGTTTATTACTTGAAAGGTCCATGTTACTAACAAGATACCATGTTTTCGTGTATTGGATAGTAGTGCCTTTCATTACTTGATCAAACTCCTCCTCGGCACCATCACGAAACAACTCCATGTAATGGCTATTACTGTCAACCATACTACCTCGCAATTCTCCTAGACAACGAGGGATTGTCCCTGTAAAGTTGTTGTGTGCAATATCCAAAATTTTAAGCCCACCATTTTTGCACAGAGATCGAGGAATTCTTCCGGTGAAGTTATTGTTGTGTAATCTAAGAATCCACAATGATTCATATTCATCTGTTTCCCTGATTTGTTCCGGTATTTCTCCACGGAATGCATTATTACCCAAATCTAAGACCAATAACGAACTTAAATTCCAAAGTTCTACTGGAAGCTCACCACTAAAGTTATTATCATTTAACTGCAACAATCTCAAAACGGGGCTTCCTATAGAACTTGGAATGATGCCACTTAACCTATTTGATCTTAACTTCAAGAAACCCAAATTATACATGTTCTTAAAACATTTGGGAATTTCCCCAGTTAACCTATTTCTGGAAAGATCAAGATCATATAAATCTCTCCTCTTGCACAAGGACCTTGGGATCGATCCATTGAAATTGTTATTTTTAAGATATAATCTTGGTACACCAAAATCCCCATGATAAGAACGGTTATTAGCACCCCCATTTGGAAGGTTGGTCAAAGGTCCGCTGAGGTTGTTGTGGGAGAGATTAATGATAGGAATGATGGGCATCTTTCGCAACCATGTGGGTAGAGGCCCTGAAATGGTTGCATTAGACAACTCAATTGTGAGAAGTTTCCTCTGATTTCGAAGCCACTGTGGAAATCCGTTTATAATCTTGCCGGAATTGAGATTAACATAAATCAAATTTTGGAATGGAGGCTGCCACTCACGCGAAACATTGAGTACCAACTTAGCGTTAGAAGCTGCATTCAAGTACTCCAACATCGAATGATTAGCAAAATGGGCTTCAAAAACTACTCCTTCTAAATCATTGTAAGAGACATCAAGGGAACGGAGTTTAGAGAGTTGCCCAATTGAAACCGGAATAGTCCCACTTAACTGATTATATTCTAGAAACAGATTTGTTAAAGCATCTAATCTTCCTAAGAATTCTGGAATTGAACCGTTCAAGTAATTATCATAAAGGTAAAGTTCGGTAAGTTTCCAGGGGAACATCGGAATGGGACCCGTTAAATTGTTACCAGATAGATCTAATACTTGTAATGATTTTAGTTTTCTGATAGATTCTGGAATTGAACAGGTCAAGTAATTACTAGAAAGGTAAAGTTCGGTAAGTTTCCCAAGGAATGTCGGAATGGGACACGTCAACTTGTTACTAGATAGATCTAGTACTCGTAACGATTTTAAGTTTCTCATAGATTCTGGAATTGAGCCTGTTAACGTGTTTGAAGCTAGATCTAAGCGTCGGATGGTAGAAAGGGTGGTAAAATTATGGAGTATATGAGATAACCGTGTCTCTTTGTAGTTGCAATGTGACAAGCCAAGCTCTGATAAAGAAGGGAACATGCTTAGAAAGTTTGCAAAGTTAAATGTCAGACCGAAATCTATGTTATTGAATGAAAGATCCAGGAAATGCAGGGATGTCATGTTTTGAAAAAAGTGAGGGAGTGGATCATTGAAAGAATTACCGCTAAGATCCAGATGTTTGAATTTAGAATATGAAATGTTCGAATTACGAAGAGGAGTGAGATCGCCATTGGAAAGACTACATGTTGACAAACATAACACTTTTAACGAAGGAATCATGTAAAGAACCATGTCAAGGTTTCTTGCTCCACTAAGATTCACATAACTCAAGTCAAGATGCTCGAGTAACGGAAGCCTAGAAATCCAGGTCGTATCATGTGCCATGAGCTCATCAACATTTCCGTGTGTGTTAAGATCAAGATTCTTTAAGTTGGAAAGATTTCCAATGTGATGAGGAATAATTCCAGTAAACCCTGCACCAGAGAGATTGAGGTATGTTAGTTGTTTCAAGGATCCAATGAACTCGGGGATCCGACTTCCTTGAAAACCATTCCCACTCAAGTCCATGTATTTTAGATGCCTCAACTCTCCTAAAGAAGTGCCCAACTCTTCACTTACTAAGTATTCATGAGATACATCATCATCACCTCTAAGATGAAGACTTTCAACATGTCCAGTGGCACCATCACACATGACTCTTTCCCAGTGACAACACTCATTGCCAACCCATGACGACAACATACCATTGTGATCTCTGACACTTTGTTTGAATTTGAGAAGAGCAAGCCGCTCATGCTCAAAGCAAGCCACCGTGCTATTTATATTGCGAGCCCCCAAACAAGTATTTGTGGTTGCAACCAAAAGAATAGTTGCAAAGACAAAATGGAGCCCCAAACCCCACTGATACCCCATTATTAAATCCCACAACCCCAAATAAGCTGGTAAAAAGGTGAAATATAAGGATGGATTCTTGTAGTGAAGTGATGGGTTCTTGAGATTAACAATACTAGTGCATTTATAGTTTTAGAAATGCATAGAAACTGAATTATTGGCATGGAAGACTTGCAAGTCAATACGGCAATTAGTATCCACAAATGCCTAATCTTTGGGTTCTGCTCTTTTTTTCTTTTTCTTCACAAAAAAGACTTTGAAGTCTAACAACGTCTCTGGATATTTCCATTTATTAAAAAAAAAAAACGAATTGATAATGCAATGCTTTACAAGTTTAAAATCATCATATGGATTTAAATTCTTCTTCCATACTCTTCTTAAATTATCTCTATTTTTTAAACGGATGAGGTATCCACACATCCCTCCAAAAGTATCTAAACATCCCCTAACCCTATACGCCACACATTGCCCAATACGCCTCAAAATGACCCCCCCCCCCCCATACGCCCCTCATAGCTCTATGCCAATGATTACCCAATAATTGGGATGTAAGGATGTTGATACACTTTCTTCTTTCAACGCGTGAAGACTTTGAAGATCCTCCGACATGGAAGACATGGAAGTTGAACATCACGAGTAGCGTCCAAGGGGGAGTTTGTTGATACATATTTTGTGGACGCGACTCGGTTCGGTTCAACTCGATTCGGTTCGACCCGGTTAGCTTCGGCTCAAGCCCGACGTCACGACATTCCTCCGTCGTGCGTCCCAGAGTTCGACACGCGAAGCACGAAGCGCCGCAAGCCGGTTCCCGCTGCCACATCATCATGATGATGTCATGATGATGTCATGACTTTGACCAAACTTCAAATATGAAATAAGTTGATTCTTGTACGTGCATGATCTACAGATTACATGTTGGGCCTTTATGTTGTACATGGGCCGAACCCAATACCCCAATCGCACAAGTCAGAATATATATATATACCGAAATCAAAGGTGATTTCGGTAGAGAGAGCAGAAGACAAGAGGGGTGAGCAGCGAACATAAGAGAGAGCAGAAGACAAGAGGGGTGAGCAGCGAACATAAGAGAGAACCGAGAGATTTCTGAGAGAGTTTGCAAGTATTGATTTGTAAACATTGGTTTGTAATCGTTTTCAAGTATTAATACATTGGTGTTAATCGTTGAGTCTCGGTGTCCTTTTCGTGTTTTTGTTCATCTCCTTCTCTCGATCTCGGTTTGCATCTCCGGTTGGATTCCGCACAACCGGGTGTGTTTGACAACAAGGATTAGGCGACTAGATCCTCCCCTAGCCGGACCTACAAGTGGTATCAGAGCCTTGGCTCTTCTCCTTGTTAAAACCGAGTTGTTTTCGGGTTTGTTTCAGATTTTTGAAGTTCATGTTTTTCTGAAAAATCAGCTCATATCTTCGAAAATTCTGGTATTTTGTTGTTAGTTCACATAAAAACCTTGTTATTTTCCTTTTCACATGTTAAAAGTGGGTTTTTAGTGAAGTTTCAAGCAAAAGTTCGTGTTCGGCAATTTACGGTTCACCGGAAAACTCATAGTTTTACCGGAAAACTCATCGTGTTCTTTGCCATATTCAAAGTGTTCTTCAAAATTTTACACTTTTTGATCTTTGGAAATCATTTGTGATAGTTGTTGTGCTTTGAAAATTGTAAAAAGGACATCATCATTGGTAGGTAATTTGGGAAGAGTGTGCCGAAAGTGGGTTTGACAAAGTCTGTCTTTGTGTCAGTGAACAGAAAGTCAACATTTACAATTGCAAACATTCAGTCGCACAACATTTTGAATTGCTCAACATTTTCAATCGCACAACTATTATCAATCGTACAAGACTCATTGGGATTCAAGATTTGGGCCTGGGCTGTTTTGTTAATTAGGAGCCCAAAAGAAAGTGAGTCGCACAAGAAAGTCTGGTCATACAACATTCACAGTCGCACAATATTGAATCGTACAAGACACAGCTTATTCAATCGCACAACATAAGAATTGGGCTTCATATTCCGATAAGTATCGCACAAGAATTGGGCTCCGCATTGGGTCTAAGTCTGGTCCAAGATCCGTTAAACGTACAAGAGATTCAGTCGTACAAGACATATGTTTCAAACGCACAAGACTTGACCACTCGCACAAGAATTGGACTTATGTTTGTGCTCTGATTTCATCGACATTTAAATTGTTTCGTCGACTTCAACGATCACCTTTGTTTCGTGGGACTTTGTTAAACATTGTCAAATTAAAAAAAAAAAAAAACAGAAAGTTTGCAAAAGTTTTTTTTTAACTGTTTGTTTAAGTGATTTCAACAGGTTTTCACTCACATACATCAATCATGAGTTGCACAAGTCCGTGGGACTGGAGTACGGATTCACAGACCGGTCAAGATCAAACTTCCGCAGCAGCGTGGGCGAGAAGTATGTTTCCACCACCAGCGATCAGTGCCAGTCAATGGGCATTAGTATCCAATCAAAGTCAAAGTATTCAAAATCTGCTAATTAGCGAAAGTGAAACTGGCAGCAACAATCGTCCACCAAAGTTAAACCATATGAACGATTTTCCATCATGGAAAGGCCGTTTTCACACATATGTGCAAGGTCAAAGCACCGAGCTTTGGAGGTGTTTCATCAATGCATTCAACCCCAATCTTGAAGTTGCAGCATCCACTTCAGCGGGTTATGCTAACATGTTGGAAGATGACAAGAAAGCCTATGATTTGGAGAAAAAGGCTTTTGCTACACTTACACAAGCACTTAACAAAGATATCTATCATCAGTTCTCCTACTGTAAAGACACGAAAACATTGTGGGATGCCTTGGTTGCGAGAGGAGAAGGCAATGCAGCTACACGAAAGTCTCGTCATGATCTGTTGAAGAAAGAGTTTGAATCTTTTCAGTTTTTGGAAAATGAAACCCTTAATGATATGACTACACGTTTTTATCATTTGATTAGTGAAATGTTTGCTTATGGGGTTTTGGCAACTCAACAGGAAATGGTGGCTAGGTTTGCTGATGCTTTACCTCCAAAGTGGAGTTCGTTTATTGAGCTATTGAAGCATACGGGAACTCTTGACACAGTTAACATCTATGAGTTCATCCAGAAGCTGGAACATAAAAATGATGAAGAAATCAGGAAAGCCAAGCGAGTTCCCGCTTCTCAGAATACAGAAATGTATCTTCCAGGCTTCGATGCCTTGGCCAGGTCTAATGCAGCTCAGCAACCAAAACTGCAAACTGCATTTGTGTCCAACACAAGTTCCTTTCCGTTTCCTCAATCAAATACTGCTCCGGTCTTCGATCCAAGGGCTTATATTCCAACACCTCAACCTTCACCTCAAGTCAATCCGGCACAACCCCAATTTGATCCAGCTTCCTATTTTTCTAAACCCCCACCACAAACCCAACCACAACAAGCCTTCTATGGCAACAAACCTGATACTTCAAATCTTTCCAAAGTGAGTGTAGAGGCTGCACGGGATCACATTGAAATTCTTACCACTATGGTTAATTCCTACAGCGGATTAGTCGCAAGTCAAATTGGCAACATTAATTTGACAAACGAAGACTATCAGCAGATAGACAGGGATGAAATGGAGTTAATGGATATCAAGTGGGCGTTTGCAAGTGCAGTTAGAAGGGCAAAGGATTTCATGACTCGAACTGGAAGAACTTCGTTGGAAGGCAAAAATGATACGAAGTACGGGTTCAATAAAGATGCTGTCACATGCTTTAATTGCGGTGAAAAGGGTCACTTTAAACGTGAATGCACGCGACCGAGCAAACAAGGCAACCAAAATCCCTTCCAAAATCAAACAAGTACTTCAAATCAAGCTAACAACGAAAGAGGGATAGTAGCTGCTAACAACCAAACCAACCAGTCAGGGCCTTCAAACCCCAACCGGGCATTGATAGTTCAAGCTGATGAAGGATGTGATTGGTCTGTACAATTGGGAGATAATCATCAAGGAGGTGGAACTGCATGCTATGCAAAAATTATCAATCACATCAAGCATGTTCACAAGGAAGAGTTTTCTGAAAGCGATGACAGTTCTGGTTATTCTGGAAGTTCTGATGAAGAAGGCTCTATTTCTGGGGATAATCAATCCGAGCCTGATGTGAAGGAGGAAGGAGGTACTGATGTTGAAGATGGAGCTTTCTCTTCTCAGACTGCCTTCATGGCAAATATCACAGCCTCTTCGAGCCAGGTAACATCTGAAACTCTTATTAATTGTAGAGATTGTGAATATATGAGACTTGAATGTGAAAGAATGAAACTTGAATGTGACACAATTCATAGTCACAATCAGAGTTTAGTTGTTGAAATGGCTAAGTGCAAGGAGGCAAACATGGCTTTAACTCGGAACGAAAAAGAATTTAAATCTGTAATAGAAACATTAAAGAAAAGCGTGTCCGAAGTTAACAAAGTGGTCTACCATAAACAAGTAAGTATAAATGAGTACATAAATATTGTTGAGGAAACTAAGAAGCAATTAGCCATTGCCCAATGCGAGCATGATGCGATCAAACAAAAATTGGAGAGTTATTCTAACTCCCGATTTGTGCTTGATCACATCATTGATGTTCAACAACTGAAGGGAAACAAGAAAGGCGTAGGGTATAAGTCGTGTCCGCCCCCTTTGAGACACAACTATACCAGAATGCCCGATGAAGAGGATATGCCTCGGTATGAACCCAATGTGCCTCTTGATTATGAGGAAGTTACTACTGGCTTAGGGTTCAAACCGGACAATTCATCGGAGGGCTCATCTGATAACAAAGAAAAGTCATCATGTGCCTCAAATCAAAGTCCTCCAACCATTGAGGACTGTGATTCTTCAGATGATGAATCAGATGCGAATGACCAGGATGAATCACTTGATGAGACGAAAGGAGTAGAAATTCCAATTGAGAATCATATTCTTTGTGATCCTCCTACTCCTGCCGTGCAACCTGTTGCCAAGCAAGTGATAGATCCTATCAAGGATGTCAAAGATGACAATGAATGTGTGTCTGCTGTTAAGAGCAACAACTTGTTGTATACCTTAGTCGGTGATAACAAAATTTATTCAAACAAAGATTTTCCAATCAAAAACGTCAATCACTCATTGATTGATAAAGTGTTTGAAGATAATACAACTAAGTTTTTGGGAAAGAGCATTCCCGGAGTTGTGGTAACACAATGTGATCCTGTTCCAAAATCAGAAATCAGAAAACAATTTGGAAAACAGAAATCACCGACAAAGCAACAACCAATGGCTTTTAAGGGTAAACAACAACAACGAGCTCCAAAGCCAAAGGCTAAGGTTGAATCAAAAGGAGCTCGTTTCAAGAAGAAAGACAAAGATATCAAGTTTGTGACATCAAGGGGTACTGATAAAATTGAGACTTTTGAAAACAAATCAAACACTGATTTTGTACAACAAGTCAAGATTTTGAAACGTAACGCTCAAAACAATTACACCCAACACACAAACGGGTGTGATGAAGGAACAAGTACCTCTGGGTCTACAGGTTCAACATGTGAAAGTCGAACCGGTTCTCCTAAGTTTGTTGAAAGGAGAATTTGTTTCAAATGTGGAAAGTTTGGGCACATTATTAAAGATTGCAAAAACTCGCCCAAACCAAATTTTGTTGAAAGAGCCCCCTCTGAACAAGGTCACTTACAACGTCGTCCTGTTTATCCAAAACATGATAAAAGAACTGTTAAAGAACAGGAAACAAAACAACGACGTAAAAATGTGAAGGTGATTGAAAAGGCGTTGAAACCGGAAGTTGTCCAAGCAAATTCTGTTAAGTTAGAGATTAAAAATGAAAAACAAAAACAGATTTGGAAACCGAAATCGGTAAATGTTTCAGGGGGAGGTGCTGTGTTTAAGAATCATCAGGAAATCGAAGTCACAATCCTCGATGATGAAGGACGACCCAAGTCTGTTAAGGCTTGGGTCCCCCTCTCCAACTAATCTTTCAGTGAGTGTGTAGGATATTCCAGGAGGAACTTTCGATAGTCGTAAGATTGTTGATAGTGGAGCGTCCATACACAAAAGAAGGGCGACAAAGAAGTTGTTGCCTGTGATGGAGAGAAGAAAAAGAAAAGAAGACAGAATTGTATGTCCAAAGAGATTGAAAGCTTCGACAAAATGAAAATCATTCCAAAAGTGTGATTGTTCAAGGCTATAATCGGGTCCCCAGGATAGATTCAATCAAAATGTACGCACCTGCAGCACGTTTGAAGTTCAAAATCAACAAGATGAACGTGCAGTGTACATTTCTACGCGGTGTGATCGAAGAAAATGTGTTTGTTGAACAAACCAACCGGGTGTGCGGATGCCTTGGTATGGATTGAACAACCGCACACTACTTCTCAAGAGAAAGACAAAGACCTTCGCTGGTGCAATGTTGAAGACCAGCCGGACCCAAAGGTTTCAGATCTTGTTGCTGTGAAGAGATTTCTCAGTAGCTACAAAATCGACTTTGAAGTCCACACCGGGTGGATATCCAGTTTGGGAGAGCTCTAAGATTCCTTGCAATGCACGAAGCAGTTGCAGGATACGGTTTTAAATTTCTAATCTCTCCTATACTTGTCGATATTTAAGCTGCTTTGTGAATTATTATCTCGTACAGCACTCTTTGGCCAGACACGTTGATCTCGAATATCACCTCACACGTGATTGTTTCACTATGAAACTCGTCAATGTTGTCATGGTCCGCACCGCTTACCGACGTGCCAACTCATTTTTCCAAAATTTGAGAAATCTTTTCTGATTAAAACTTAATTTTGGTAAACGGCATTGAGGTAAAACATGAGTTAACCAACATCGGGAAATCGTTTTTGTAAATACCTTTGTGTTTTTAAATTTTATCTTAGTTTGTTGATTTTAGGGGGAGTAAATCCAAATTTGAAAATTCAAAAACATCGAAAAAATTCAAAACCCAAAAACATTGGAAAAACAAAAATGAGTTTCCTGGCGAGAAAAAGAGAATATGATAGTAAATCAGTGGTCTGTCGAATCCTCTTTAAACTGAAATGCAAAATGAAAAATGATAAGCAGCTCTATATAAGATGTATCGGTAGGCTCACAATCATTTTAAAGTGTGCAGGGTGATATAAACTTAAATCGACTGAAGACCAGGTGGGAACCACTCATTGGCATATGGTCTTAGTACCGAAATTTCGTTTGAGAGATTGCCGAGGTTCTGAGATATTCGGTCTTTATGTTGCTTATCATCTGGGTATCATGGTTGTATCTTTTACCGAAAAATAACGGGGACGGAAGTCTAGATCTTCCATGATACTATACATACGTGTACATACTGCATACGACCTCAATAAGTGATCAACAATCACATGTCCCTCAAAATAAGTGATAATATATCACAAATTCTTTCCGGGAGTCAAGTTCGTCTCTCTGCTGTACGAAAGTACTGACCTGTTCACGGACTTGCTCTTGTGCCCTTCATGCATCGAAAATCAAGTTCCTCATCAATAAGTGATTCTATCACAAAGGGCTTGTTTTCAAATCAAAATAAGTGAGAATCTCACATCATATACGGTCAAACAGATGATAATCGGTATACTCACCGGTAAGATGAACCCTCGTGCATACCTTGATACGGGAATATGTCGTGATGTGGATGAACACCGGTCGGTAAGTATAAATCATACCTTAACGTATCCCCTCGCCATGATTACATCTGATAAGTTGAGCTTAAGTGGACAACAATACCGATAATTGTTATAGGATGCTTATCTAAATGTTAACTAATTGAACAACAAGAGCGTTTTGGCATGACCGTACACTGATATGATTCTCTTACCCTCGAAACTCGCAAAAAGAATGTCTGTAAATATTTATTTAATGCTTTCAGTTTCTGCATCTTTGTATATATTTATTTACTGCTTTCAGTCTTTACATTTGAAATTTTCAAAAATTCCAAAAAGATTTTAGGTGTGTTTTAATATAAACTTTTTAAAAGCCAAAAAGATTTTGCTTCAAGTTTATTTTTGATTGACTGATGTTGGAACTCGAGTCTATCCTACCCAAAATCCTGATCGTAAGCCGGAAAACAATTGCATCTTCATAAACAGTCGAAGTTAACAAGTTTTGAAAGTTAAAGGACTAAACTTGTTCATTTTCTAAACTTTCAAAATGTTGTCGGTCGGTGTTTGATTGAGATTTGATCTCATATGTGTCGTTTGTTTAAATGATAACTATATTCCAAGCGGTTGTTCCCATTATGCGTTTAGCTTTCTTGCATGTGCAGATGTTAAAGGCGAGGAGAACATGTTCGATGACAAGCTTTGGAATGAAGACACGAAGTGGAGGCACTCAAAGTATAAAATGATCGAGTTGCCGCTGACCCATCATCAACACCACAAGGATCTGAAGAATTGACAAGTCAAAAGATTCACGAGCATAACTCATTGGAGAGTTCATTTTAAGGGGGAGTTTATTGACACACTACCTAAATGAAAAGGGGAGTTTGTTGATACACTTTCTTCTTTCAACGCGTGAAGACTTTGAAGATCCTCCGACATGGAAGACATGGAAGTTGAACATCACGAGTAGCGTCCAAGGGGGAGTTTGTTGATACACTTTCTTCTTTCAACGCGTGAAGACTTTGAAGATCCTCCGACATGGAAGACATGGAAGTTGAACATCACGAGTAGCGTCCAAGGGGGAGTTTGTTGATACATATTTTGTGGACGCGACTCGGTTCGGTTCAACTCGATTCGGTTCGACCCGGTTAGCTTCGGCTCAAGCCCGACGTCACGACATTCCTCCGTCGTGCGTCCCAGAGTTCGACACGCGAAGCACGAAGCGCCGCAAGCCGGTTCCCGCTGCCACATCATCATGACATCATCATGATGATGTCATGATGATGTCATGACTTTGACCAAACTTCAAATATGAAATAAGTTGATTCTTGTACGTGCATGATCTACAGATTACATGTTGGGCCTTTATGTTGTACATGGGCCGAACCCAATACCCCAATCGCACAAGTCAGAATATATATATATACCGAAATCAAAGGTGATTTCGGTAGAGAGAGCAGAAGACAAGAGGGGTGAGCAGCGAACATAAGAGAGAGCAGAAGACAAGAGGGGTGAGCAGCGAACATAAGAGAGAACCGAGAGATTTCTGAGAGAGTTTGCAAGTATTGATTTGTAAACATTGGTTTGTAATCGTTTTCAAGTATTAATACATTGGTGTTAATCGTTGAGTCTCGGTGTCCTTTTCGTGTTTTTGTTCATCTCCTTCTCTCGATCTCGGTTTGCATCTCCGGTTGGATTCCGCACAACCGGGTGTGTTTGACAACAAGGATTAGGCGACTAGATCCTCCCCTAGCCGGACCTACAAAGGAACTTTATTTTAGTTGATAGGGTTTTTGTATGAGGAAAGTTGTGAAATATTTATATAAGAAAATTAATATTTTTTTTTATAAAATGTTGTTATAAAAAATTGTGTTAGTATTATAAAACTTCATATTTTTATGAAATGAATTGTGTATATTTTAATAAAAAAATGTGCATATGTTTTTTATTAAGTATTATTATTAAAAACTTCACATTTTTATGAAATGAATTGTGTATATTATAAAATGTCAAATTTTTATAAGTAATATTAAATGTCATTTTTTTTATAAAACGAATTGTATATATTATAGCAAAGTTTTTTATTTATGAATTATTATTATGTCTTTAATTGTCAAACTTTTTAGATGTTAAATTTTTATTAAATGAGTATTATTTAATAATGCTAAGTCAGTATTATTTAATATTACAGCCGACTCACCACCACCATTGACCCACCATCACCACCACCATAGCCGACCCACCACCACCACCCCAGCCGACCCACCACCACCACCACCACCACCACAGCCACAGCCGACCCACCACCACAGCCACAGCCGACCCATCACCACCCCAGCTGACCCACCACCACCGACCCGCTACCACCGATCCACCACCACCACCACAACCGACCCACCACCACCACCACCTCCACCACTACAGCCGACCCACAACCACCACAACAGCCAACCCACCACCACAGTCGACCCACCACCACCACCCACCACCACCACCACCACCACCACCACCACTGACCCACCACCACCACCACAGCCGACCCATCACCACCACTGTCATTACCACAGCCGACCCACCACCACCACCACCACCACCGACCCACCACCACAACCACCACAGCCGACCCACCACCACTCTAGTTCGATCCGGTGCATTTAACTGAGAGGTCACGAGTTCGATCCGGGTGGACACTGGTTTGAGGCTGGTTTTTTGCATTTTTTGGGGATATTTTATTATTCATTTATTTATCTTAATATTAATTAAATATTTAGGGAAATTTATTAATTAAATAAATTTCCTTTAATGTTTATTTATAGGTTATAACAGAAAAATTATTAAATGTGTTATGAATATTATTATTAATAAGTTTACCATGAAGATCAAGATTTACCTCTAGATTTACCAAGCAAGTGAATGAACTCTTTATCAAACTTATGGATAGCTTTGTCTACTAAATAGTTAATCTTGTATACCGAATAGTTAACCTTTTCTACCAAATTGTAGTATAAATAATAGCTCAAGGTAGAAGAGAAAATGCACCTCATGTATACACTTTCATAAGTTATACAATTCTCTTCTTTTTTCTCTTGTAACATTTCTAAAGTTCTTAAAGTTTTAGCACTAATCTTATGTTAATTCTTGTTATATTATAACACGTTATCAGCACGAGTCTCTTATATCCTAATCAAAGAAGACCTTAAGCCCAAAGATATCTATCACAGGCAATGTAAGCACTTCATTAACTTTATAATTTACTTTGGAAAAAATAAGTACAAGAGAACATTTTAATATTACATATTTCATAACTACGAGATTACTAACAATCTAACATTTAATTATGCATCTAACTTTACTTTTATCGTCGTAACTACGGGACTACTAACAATCTAACATTTAATTATGCATCTAACTTTACTTTTATCGTCGTAACTACGGGACTACCAACAATCTAACATTTAATTATGCATCTAACTTTTACTTTTATCGCAACTAACTTTTATTTATACACACACGCTCACATCTCATTTAGAGTTTACGTTTATTTATGTATACTAACATTTTTATTCTTATTATTATGTATCCTAATTTTATATCTTATAAAATAACATTTCTGTAATTCATCATTTATTATAAATACACACATATATATATAACCGTTATATAACGGCTAGAAAACGGTAATATAACCGTTGAAAAACGGTTATAATTTACCACTATAAATTACCAATTATCAATCTCATTTTTTCCGCAACAAACAGTTTTCTTCTCAAGGCTATTCAAGAAAAAAATCGAAGATGATTCACTCGGTTTTAATATTGGCCGGCATAATATTAATATTATTGCCGACCTTAATGTATGAGCTTCCACCTCATCTTTTTAGTACTTATGTATTCATTTATTTATGTATAGCTGTACCTATGTATGTTATCTCATTTTTAAAGAGTATTTAGACTTTAATATTTATCTTATTTATGTTTAGCAACAAAATGACAAACATCGCAAAAATTGAATTTCCGGCTCTTAATATCACCGGAGAAAATTACATGTCGTGGACGGCACATGTTAAGCGACATCTCAAATCAATGGGTGTTTTGGAAACAATAACGGAGTGGAATAATTGTACCGGTCAAGACAAGGCAAAAGCCGATGTCTTCCTCCATAAACATATTGATGGAATGTTGCAATTTGAATATTCAAATTATGAGGATCCATACGTTTTATGGGAAGATTTAAAAAGCAGATTTGATCATCAAAGAGAAGTTTTACTTCCCTCTGCTAGAGATGAATGGAACAATCTCAGGTTCCAAGATTTTAAAAAGGTGAATGAATACACCTCTACTTTGTTCAGAATATGCTCAACGCTCCAATTCTGTGGGCAAACTGTTACGGAGGAAGATATGTTGGAGAAAACTTTCTCCACATTTCATGCATCAAATATAAACTTGCAACAACAATATTGGCTGCAAAGGTTTCAAAGATATTCTGATCTAAATTCATTTCTCCTCGTAGCAGAGAAAAACAATGAACTACTAATGAAAAATTATCAAGCTCGTCCCACTGGATCATTAGCCATTCTAGAAGCAAATGTTGTTTTTAATGATGATACTAAAGACTCTGGAAGAAAATGGGGACGACGCCGTGGCCGTGGCCATTTTGGTAAAGGTAATGGTCGCAACTATTCCTTCAAAGGAAATAATAATTTCCGAGGTAATTCCTATGGTCGTGGACGTGGTCGCGGTCGTGGTCGAAATCAAAGAACCCCCAATTACCACACTCCACAAAATACCAATTCCAACCAGTATAACAAAAGGAATGAAGCGGGTAGGTCCGAAAACAATGGCACTTCTTGTTTCAGATGTGGACGTACACACCATTGGTCAAAGGCTTGTCGTACACCTTCACATTTATGTGAACTTTACCAAGCCTCTCTCAAAAGAAAAGAAAAGGAGATGAACCGTGTGGATAATTTTAATGATATCAACGTCGAACTGAATGTCACTGACTATACCAATGACATGGAAATCTGAAATAAATGTTGCTAAACCATAATAATTATATGCAATAATTATGTAATTTCCTTTATTATAAGTGTCTTTATTATGTTTCAGTAGTCTTTCTTTTCATGTAACGCTTTCAACTAATAAATAAACTTCTTATTATAAAATAATTCACAATGCCTTTGTTATACACTTATTATTATTTCTCTTTATATTTTCAAGATTAAAATGAATACCACTGGAGTACAAGAGCGAACAAATGATGCAGATATATGTATAGCGGATAGTGGAGCCACACACACTATACTTAAATCTAAGAAATATTTTTATGAGTTGAAACCAACAAAAGGAACCGTTGATACAATATCAGGTCCTACAAACTTGATAGAAGGAGTGGGAAAAGCTAATTTAATATTACCAAATGGTACAAAGCTCTTAATTGAGAATGCTATATTTTCCCCAAAATCAACAAGAAACTTGTTGAGTTTCAAAAACATATATCATAACGGATATGATACTCAGTCAAGGACTGTTGATAAAAAGAAATATTTACACATCATGAGCAAAAGATTATATATTGGAAAAACTGCCAATGCTCCATTCTGGTTTGCATTATACACACATTAATGTGCCTCAAGCACATATGGCAGTAAAAGAAAGTTTTTGTGATCCTGTGACATTTAACTTATGGCATGACAGATTAGGCCATCCAGGATCTACCATGATGAAAAGAATTATTGAAAACACACATGGACATCCATTGAAATATCAAAAGATCCTCCAATCAGATAAAATGCCTTTATGTACCTCTTGTTCCCTTGGAAAACTAATTACAAGGCCTTCGTCCTTAAAAGTTGACAAGGAATCACCAATGTTTCTTGAAAGAATTCAAGGTGATATATGTGGACCAATTCATCCACCATGTGGACCGTTTAGATATTTCATGGTCTTGATAGACGCATCCAGCAGATGGTCTCATGTCTCTTTATTATCAACTCGTACTGTTGCCTTTGCAAAATTTCTTGCTCAAATTATCAAACTACGAGCACATTTCCCTGATTACACTGTTAAAAGGGTGAGACTTGATAATGCTGGTGAATTTACATCACATGCTTTTAATGATTATTGTATATCTGTGGGAATTGTTGTCGAACACCCTGTTGCTCATGTACACACACAAAATGGCTTTGCTGAATCATTGATCAAACGTTAACAGCTAATCGCTAGACCATTAATAATGAGAACAAAACTTCCTGTGTCGATTTGGGGTCATGCAATTTTACATGCTGGATCACTGATTCGTGTGAGACCAAGTGCAAATCATAAGCACTCCCCACTACAACTTGTTTCTGGCCATGAGCCAGACATTTCCCACCTTAAAATTTTTGGTTGTGTAGTGTATATTCCTATTGCACCACCACAACTAGGGCTGTAAACGAACCGAACGTTCAGCGAACAGTTCGTGAACCGTTCAGCGGGAAGTTCGTTTATGTTCGTTCGTTTAATAAACGAACGAACATGAACAAGAAATTCCGTTCGATTAGTTAAATGAACGAACATGAACAGAGGTCTCGTTCGTTCGATTGTGTTCGTGAACGTTCGGTAAGGTGTTCATGAACGTGTTCGTGAACATTCGTTGATTTGCGTTCGTCTATGTCCGTATGTTTGTGTTTTAATTGAAGATCTTTGTACTTTCTTATTTTTTATTTGTATTTTTTATATTATTAAACTTTTATTTATTTTATTTCCCTAACAATTAAACTAGGAAACCCACTTTCACCTTGTTATGCATCATTTCCCTTTCATTTCTCATTATTTACATTGACGAATACGATCGACCTCTGTTCCACAATAAGGGATTCAAGTTCGAGTGCTACTCTCTGGGCCATCTATCTTTATCCTCCGTCGCGTTCGCCAAATTTACTTGTGTTCGTGAACCGTTCGCGAACACGCTCATTTCCTTAATGAACGAACACGAATATAAAATCTCGTTCGGTAAGTGTTCATGAACCGTTTGTGAACACATTTATTTCCTTAACGAACGAATATGAACAAAGCCTTGTTCGTGTTCGTTCGGTTCGTTTACAGCCCTAACCACGACGCACAAAAATGGGACCTCAAAGAAGGTTGGGAATATATGTTGGATATGAAACAGCCTCCATCATACGATATCTTGAACCTTTAACAGGTGATGTATTTAAAGCACGTTTTGATGACTGCCGTTTTAACGAGGCAATGTTCCCAGCATTAGGGGGAGAAAATAAAAAACGAGAAAATGATGTCTCATGGTGTGTGCCTTCATTGTCTCATCTTGATCTAAGAACAAAACAATGTGAGACAGAGGTTCAAAAGATAATACACTTGCAAGACATTGCAAATCAATTGCCTGATGCTTTTACTGATACAAACAGAGTTACTAAATCTCATATACCAGCTGCTAATGCTCTAGCTCGAGTTGAGATCCCAAGTAAGGCAATAGATAATAAGATAGCTCATGAATCTCAAAAACGTTTAAAACGTGGAAGGTCAATCGGTTCAAAGGATAAGAATCCTCGAAAAAGAAAAGCACTTGTAAAGGAAATTACCACAAAGAGAATGATCTTGATAAAACAGTAAATATCGAAACCTCTCATAAGGAAGATGTTGATGATACTAACAAAGAGATATCAATCAACTATGGTTATACAAATATCATATGGAACCGATATGAAATGGAAAATATTGATGAGATATTTTCTTATTCTATAGCACGTGACATCATGGGTGGAGATGATGATCCTGAACCAAAATCTGTCAATGATTGTCAAAATAGACATGACTGGGATAAATGGAAAGGCGCTATGCAAGCTGAATTAGATTCACTCAACAAACGAAAGGTTTTTGGGTCTATTGTTGTTACACCTAAGGTTGTAAAGCCTGTAGGGTATAAATGGGTTTTTGTACGCAAACGAAATGAGAAAAATGAGGTTACAAGATATAAAGCGAGACTTGTAGCTCAAGGTTTTTCACAAAGGCCAGGGATTGACTATGAAGAAACATATTCTCCCGTTATGGATGCAATAACCTTTAGATACTTAATCAGCTTAGCAGTTTCTAAAAAGTTAGAAATGCGTCTTATGGATGTCGTTACAGCTTACTTATATGGATCACTTGATAGTGACATCTATATGAAAGTTCCTGAAGGATTTAAACTCCCTGAAGCGTTAAGTTCAAAACCCAAAGAAATGTATTCGATCAAATTACAAAGATCTTTATATGGGTTGAAACAATCTGGAAGAATGTGGTACAATCGTTTGAGCGAGTATTTGACAAGTAAAGGTTATACAAATAATCTTATCTGTCCATGTGTCTTTATTAAGAAGACAACATCAGGATATGTGATCATAGCTGTATTTGTTGATGACCTAAATATAATTGGGACGCAAAAAGAAATTCATGAAGCAATTATTCTTTTAAAGAAAGAATTTGAAATGAAAGACCTTGTAAAAACCAAATATTGTCTTGGTTTACAAATTGAACATATGAGCAATGGGATACTTGTGCATCAAACGAATTATACTGAAAAGCTGTTGAAACGTTTCAATATGGACAAGGAAAATCCTTTAAGCACTCCAATGGTCGTTAGATCACTTAATGTCGAAAATGATCCATTTCGTCCTTGTGAGGACAACGAAGAAGTTCTTGGTCCAGAAGTACCATACCTCAGTGCAATTGGAGCACTTATGTATCTTACGAATTGTACAAGAACTGACATTTCTTTTGCAGTGAACTTGTTGGTAAGATTTAGTTCAGCTCCTACTAAAAGGCACTGGAATGGGATTAAACATATTTTTCGATATCTTCGAGGTACTGTTGATTTAGGCTTGTTTTATCCCAATGATTCAAAAGAAGGGAGTTGGTTATGCAGATGCAAGTTATTTATCTGATCCTCATAAAGCAAAATCTCAAACTGGATATGTATTTATGAACGGAGGAACTGCGATTTCATGGCGTTCTTAGAAACAAACACTTGTCGCAACATCCTCAAATCATGCTGAAGTCATTGCACTACATGAAGCTTCAAGAGAATGTGTATGGCTAAGATCTATGTCACAACACATAGTGACTTCTTGTGGGCTAGAGAAAGATCGAAGTCCAACTCCTATCCATGAGGATAATGTCGCTTGTGTCTCTAAGATGAAAGAAGGGTATATCAAAAGTGACAGAACAAAACATATACCACCAAGATTCTTTGCATATTTACTCGGGACCTTATTAAAGACAATTAGGTCGAGATGAGATATGTCAAATCCAGCAATAATTCAGCCGATCTTTTCACAAAAGCACTACCTACAGCAACTTTCAGGAAACATGTTCATGACATTGGCATGCGTTATGTACGGAGAATGTGATTCCTTACAAATTGCAAACTTGAGGGGGAGCTATAGACTGCACTCTTTTTCCCTTAGCTAAGGTTTTTTCCCACTGGGTTTTTCTTTAGCAAGGTTTTCAATGAGGCAATACTTAAAGACCCCAAAGTTTGCAAAGTGTCATCCAAGGGGGAGTGTTATGAATATTATTATTAATAAGTTTACCATGAAGATCAAGATTTACCAAGCAAGTGGATGAACTCTTTGTCAAACTTGTGGATTGCTTTGTCTGCTAAATAGTTAATCTTGTCTACCAAATAGTTAACCTTGTCTACCAAATAGTTAATATTTTTGTAGTATAAATACTAGCTCAAGGTAGAAGAGAAAATGCCCCTCATGTATACACTTTCATAAGTTATACAATTCTCTTCTTCTTTCTCTTGTAACATTTCTAAAGTTCTTAAAGTTTTAGCACTAATCTTGTGTTAATTCTAGTTTTATTATAACAAAATGAATAATTATCTTAATATATTAATTAAACATTAAAGGAAATTTATTAATTAAATAAATTTCTGTTAATGTTTATTTATAGGTAGGTTATAACAGAAAAATTATTAAATTAATTGTAACACTCTTAATTTGTACTAGAATTAATCACTAGCTTTAAACATAATTATACCAAAAGATAATAGATTTACATAAGTTTTAGAAGTATCATAACTTGATTTCAACACATGACCAAGTTAAAACATTCAAAAGTTGTTTAACGTGTGTTTAAAACCCAAACATCAAGACTACAAAAGATCTAAAACATAGCGGAAGCTTCAAAATGGAGTGTTCGGTTCTTCGTTAATCGCTTGATCGCCACCCGTATGAACCACCAATTTACCTATAATTTTAATCCATTGAAAACATTAGTTTTGATGTTATTATATTATAAAATTTACAAGTATTTAACATCAATTTGAAATAACAAGATATAAGGCTTATCTTGTTGTCCACCGTAAATTACGGTGATTTTACGGTGAGTCTTGGATTGGATTGATCACCGTAAATCAGTAGAGCTACACCGTAACATATATATACTTCACCGTAAATTACGGTACTACCGTAATTTACGGTGGTACCTGGAAATCTCAGGTCTGTTTATTTCACTCATTTCACTCAAATCAATCTCTTGGAATTTTACCTTTCTAACATATACAACATCAAATTCTAGCAAATTATAACATGATATATGTTAAGCACATCAAGAGCAATCCATCATATTCCGAAACCTTAATCAAGTTTTACTTGCTTAATTGACCCGTTTGGCTCGACTAAGGAGTCCTCCTCCATGACGACTACCAACGAGTACTAAACAAATTTAGTAAATCAATAAATTGAACGATTTCATCGCTTACTTTAAACAACTTTTATTCAAGGTTTCAATTACACAATAGAATCATCAAAACTAATTAATGTAACGGGTCAAGTTACATACCTTCAAAGTTTGCCCTTTAAACGTGGTTCGCCACCCGCTTGTCCGCTTGACGCTCCTGCGTCCGTTCCTATAGAGTCCATTTATGACGCGTTTTAGAACTCCCTTTATATCATAATTCGCATAATACATCAATACATCATGATTATGCGTTTAAGCTCAGAATTTCAGTTTTAAGCCTTCATAGAGGCATTTCAACAAACACTTTATGGGCAGAATTTTATATCTTTCGTATTCAAGTTTATAACTTGCTAATTAGCTAACTTAATCATCAATTAGGCCCTCATATAGTATTTATCATCATATTTTTCTGAAATTACTTTCTCTAAGATCAAATTACACTAGAATAATCATCAAAACCCTAGTGTTCATCATCATCATGTAAAACCCACAACCCACCTTCAAGGTGTTCATGGAGATTTCCAGAATTTGGTCATGTTTGCACATGAAATTTGCTAGATTTCACTTCTAAACACCTTATCAATTCTAATCAAATCAAATAACACACATGCAACAACAATATTCTGATTTTCTAAAATCATGAGAAATTCAAGTTAAGAGATTTCATTAGATTTCACATACCTTACAATCCTCTTGTGATGAGGATTACGATTTTAGACTAAGTTCCTGATTTCTACTTGGATTAATCCCTCAATTTTGCAAGATAATCAGATTTTAGGTTTTGGAGAAGTGGGGGTCGTCCCCTTGCTTCCTGTAATCGACCAAATCCCCTAAGTGGGGTGTTTGGTTGGGTTTTATTTGTTTAATGGAAATCAAAGTTTCAAGTTTAACAACCTAAACCCTTCAACTTTGTCAAACATTGATTTTAATTACTTTTAACCCTACTTTAGGTTATTTCTAGACTTTTGACTAATTAGGTTAAAATTCCTAGTTAGTAAATTCTCGTTTATTTAAACCTTACTAATTCCAGTTTAAGGTTTTACATTTTTTTTTTCTTCGGGGTGTTACATTAATTAAAACAGAAAAATTAATTAAACAATTAAAACAGAAAATTAATTAAACATTAATGAAAATTTATTAATTAAATAAATTTCCTTTAATGTTTATTTATAGGTTAAAACATAAAAATTATTAAATCAATCAAAACAGAAAAATTAATTAAACAATTAAAACAGAAAAATTAATTAAATACAATTCATGTTTTTAATAATAATGAAGTTTTAAATATGAAGTTTTGAATAATAATAATAATAATAATAATAATAATAATAATAATAATAATAATAATAATAAAGCATATGCACATTTTTTAAAAAATTAATAGCATATGAGTCGTATAGGGCAAGAAGACACGTATACAACTCCTATAAGGTGCTCATTGCCCGATACTACTCCCTTAGTGGACACACTATGAGTGTCTCATTGACCAATAAGCCTCCTCTGTTGGTTTCCACTTTTATTCAAGGTGGAATAGTTCAACCAGGAGAGGCTTATTAGTCAATGAGACACTTATAGGAGTTGTATTGGGCATTGAGCACCTTATAGGAGTTGTATACGGGTCTTCTTGCTCTATACGACTCATATGCTATTAATTTTTAAAAAAATATTGTGAGGTAATTAAGGGTTTTTATGTTATAAAACACTCTAATTAATATTTTTTTTGTAAAAAAAAAAGGTTACATACATTATATTTCACGGATGTTACACCTTTACCAAGTTAACAAATTCTTTTTCGTTAAATTTTTATAAAATGAGTATTATTTAATATTACTAAGTCAGTATTATTTAATATTACAGCCGACCCACCACCACCACCACTGACCCACCACTACCGATCCACCACCACAGCCGACCCACATCCGACCCACCACCACCACCACCGACCCACCACCACAGCCGACCCACCCCCACCACAACCGACCCACCCCCACCACAGCCGACCCACCACCACCACCACCACAGCCGACCCACCACCACCACCACCACAGCCGACCCACCACCACCACTGCCACCACAACCGACCCACCACCCCAGCCGGCCCACCACCACCGCCACCACCACCACCCCAGCCGACCCACCACCACCACACCAGCCGACCCACCACCCCAGCCGACCCACCACCACCGCCACCACCGACCCACCACCACAGCTGACCCACCACCACCACCCCAACCGACCCACCACCACCGCCACCACCACCACCACCGACCCACCACCACCACCACCACAGCCGACCCACCACCACCACCACCACCCCAGCCGACCCACCACAACCGCCACCACCACCACCAACCCACCACCATCACCACCACCCTAGCCGACCTACCACCACCACCGACCCACCACCATAGCCGACCCGCCACCACCACCACAGTCGACCCACCACCACCACTACCACTATAGCCTACCCACCACCCACCACCACTCGAGTTCGATCCGGTGCATTTAACTGAGTGGTCACGAGTTCGATGCTGGTGGACAGAGGTTTGAGGCAGGTTTTTTGCATTTTTGGGGGATTTTTTATTATTCATTTATTTATCTTAATATTAACTAAATATTTAAGGAATTTTATTAATTAAATAAATTTACTTTAATGTTTATTTATAGGTTATAACTGAAAAATTATTAAATGAATAATTTTCTTAATATATTAATTAAACATTAAAGGAAATTTATTAATTAAATAAATTTCTGTTAATGTTTATTTATAGGTAGGATATAACAGAAAAATTATTAAATTAATTAAAATAGAAAAAATAATTAAACAATTAAAATAGAAAAATTAATTAAACATAATTTATTAATTAAGTAAATTTCCTTATAATGTTTATTTATAGTTTAAAACAGAAAAATTATTAAATCAATCAAAACCGAAAAATTAATTAAATAATTAAAACAGAAAAATTAATTAAACACAATTCATGTTTTTAATAATAATGAAGTTTTAAATATGAATTTTAAATAATAATAATAATAATAATAAAGCATATGCACATTTTTTTAAAAATTAATAGCATATGAGTCGTATAGGGCAAGAAGACCCGTATACAACTCCTATAAGGTGCTCATTGCCTGATACAACTCCCCTGGTTGACACATTATGAGTGTCTCATTGACCAATAAGCCTCCCCTAGTGGTTTCCACTTTTATTAAAGGTGGAATGGTTCAACTAGAGGAGGCTTATTGGTCGATGAGACACTCATAATGTGTCCACCAGGGGAGTTGTATTAGGCAATGAGCACCTTATAGGAGTTGTATACGGGTCTTCTTGCCCTATACGACTCATATGCTATTAATTTTTAAAAAAATATTGTGAGGTAATTAAGGGTTTTTATGTTATAAAATACTTCAATTAATATTTTTTTGTAAAAAAAATGTTGTGTACACTATATTTCACGGATGTTACACCTTTGCCAAGTTAACAAATTCTTTTTCGTGGAGTTCTATTACTACCTAGTAACGCCCTACCATGTGCAATACGAGACATGTACATTGTCACCCATTCCATAGCTTCTATACTTCGGTGTATATTTCAAAGTCCATTTCATGCCGGCATCAGGCAATTATCCATTAACTTAGCCATGATGAATAGACACCTTCGACATAAGCGATCGATAAAATGGAATGGTTCGGGTAAACCTCCGGACGATCGAACAGCGGGAAGTAAGCTTGACAAACTCCATTTGTTAAATACGTTAAAATATGCTAAAAATACGTTAAAATAAGCTGAAATACGTCAAAATACTAGGGGTGTTTCAATAAATTCAGGGGTTTTTAGGGCTTTCTTCAATTTCCAACATTTAGGGCTTTCTTGAAAGGGTAGCGCGGATCTGGCCTACCCTTACTCTCACCGAGGCTATTTGGCAAATGTTTTTCAAAGGGTAGAGCAGATCTGGCCTACCGTTACTCTCTCCAAAAATATGAAGTTTTTAATAATAATTCTCTTTTATTGTTTAATTAATTTTTCTGTTTTAATTGTTTTATTAATTTTTCTCTTTTAATTTTTAATTTATTTTTCAAAGGGTAGAGCAGACCTGGCTTACCCGTTCCAACCCGAACCCGCATTGGCCCGAACCCATTTTGACCCATGACCCTACCCTACCCGACCCGGCCCGACCCGTTTGCCGGGTCTAGTTATATCATCGTTTTTTAATGTGCATATGTTTTTTTTGTTAATTATTATTATTATTGTTATTATTATTTATATAGGGTGAGGTTCCTCTACAAAGTGTGTTTTTCCTACAAAGTGTAGGAAGTGTTTTGGGCCATTGGATGAGTAGTTTTAATGGTTGAGATTATATGAGTGGCATTTTTGTAATATATGAATTTTATTTAATGATTGATTTAATTGATTGAGGGCATTTTGGTAATTGAGCATGTTTAAAAAAAAAAAAAGAAACAACCATCATTCATTCATTCTTGCATTAATCTCTCCACATTCTCTCTCCTCATTAAAAAAAATCTCCTAAAATCATGAATGGAGTTGAATATAAAAGATTTGATTGTGTTTAAAATCTGAAATTTACTAAATTGGAGTTTGATTTGTTTTTATCTATGGACGAGAATCGGAGTTCAATTTTGTTTTTTTTTTTTTATGTTTTATATTAGTGACAAAACACATTGTGAAGAAACTGCGAAAAAAATCTAATAGGACCAGAAACTGATAAAACACACTGAGAAGAAACATGTGAAGAAAAACACACTGCGAAGAAAGTATGAAGAAAAACACACTGATAAAACACACTGCGACGAATCTGTGAGAAAAACACATTGATAAAACACATTGTGAAGAAAAACAGAATGTGAAGCAACAGTCAATAAAAACATACTGATAAAACACATTGTGAAGAAACCAATAACCTGCAAAACACAACGTCAGTAAATACAAAAATGCATCCTTCGTGAAACATAAACTGCTATAACTGGTAAAACACAACGTCAAGAAATTGTTCAAGAACGATAAGCTGGTGTGTTACGTTTGAAGAAACCATAAAACAAATAAAACACAATGTCAAGAATACATGCACATGCAAAAAAAACAACTTAATCAAATACTGGCATGTCGAACAACTAAATCAGGATGCATTTACCATGATCACAATCAATCATTGCATTAGACATCAACACTTTTGATCCGCAATATGCAAAAAAAAACATCTGAAGGATAAGAGAATGATGCACGTTTGATTCTGCGTAACTGATACAATTCCATAAATAAGATATAGGGTTTCCTTAAAAGTCTCATTTTGTTGTTTTAGATTTATCTTTTTTAAAAATAACTTATTTAGTGAATTACCACTGTACCCTTTTATTAAAATTCTCTAGATGACACATGTCACAACCATATCACTTCTTACACTTTCTAGAAAAATATGACTTTGTAGCCAACTCCCACCCTTGTTATTATTATTATTATTATTATTATTATTATTATTATTTAAAACTTCATATTTTGTGAAATGAATTGTGTGTATTATAAAATGTCAAACTTTTTATTTTTCAATGATTATTATGTCTTTAATTGTTTTTTCAATTATTTTTTATTTATCATATATTATTATGTCTTGGGTAAATAAACATTCTCGATCGATAAGGGGCGTATAGAGCGATAAGCTTGTATGGGGTTACCTTTTCACGCTTTTCATACTGAACTCCCTGAATGTCAGTAAATATACCTTAATTTCATCAAAAGTCGTGCCGGTAAGCCGCGTATAGTTCAATGAGAGGCGTATAGAGTTTAATGCTCCAACTACCACAACCTTATATGCATCTCATAGGGCAAAGAGAGGCGTATCAAAACCCTTTTTCTGACACATTTAATGCTTTCACACTGTATACTCTCCTTATTGCCTTATACGCGGCCTCTGGGGGGATGTGCACATAAAAAGTGAGGATGTATCAATACCCTCACCCTTTTTAAAAAGTGTATTGTAAAGAGCTTAGCGTTCTCCCTAAGATTTATGGAAATAAAGTTTGATATTATTTACAAATTTGAGTTTTATGTTTAAACTGTTTATAAAGCTCAATCTCAAGAAATATAATGTACAAATTGTAACGCAAAGTAGCTTAACATGATGTATATTATCTCCCAGTGATAGCAGATTTTATTCATTATGAATAAGTGACTTTTGGCAAGATTCTTTTATTCACATGCCTGTTAAGTAAACGCCCTAACTAACACGCACAAACATACATACTGTCAAGTGAACACGCCCTAACTAACACGCACAAACATAAATACTGTCAAGTAAATGTTAGAAACCTAGCACTAAAAGAACTGCAAAATAATTAGAGACAAAAAAGAAACAGTTAACGAGTGAACTGGGCTTGTGTTTGACACAATTCCCTTAAACAGATTCGTCGTCTGTTCCCAGGTTACGCCGGTTCGAAGCAGCACCGCGCACTGCCGGACTTGAGCACTTGCCTGAAAAGAAACCGGAATGTTGCAGAGACCGAGAGAGAAGAAAGGAGAAGTTGTTTTTGGTGTGTTTCAACTGATCAGCCTAGCCTTCATTTTATAGTGCTAAAACCATAACCGAAACTGAAATCCTGCTCTTGATTGCAGCGAATTAAAGACCAAATAATGGTCATTAGTATATCGGTTACGAAACTGATAGTAATCATGACCAAAACTGTTATAACTTAAAACCGAAATAATGATCATTAATTTATTTCAGTTTCAAAAAAAAACATAACAGTAGTCAAGAGTCTCAAGTGTAAAAACCGCTCCACGCGGACCCGGGTTTTCGGAACTGCATTCGTGTCCGCAGGACGTGCGGGCATACGCGAGTTCAACTAATTCCGGTTCCATTTTTTGCACCCCCCCTTGCGCGTGCGCGGGTAGGAGTTGTGGTAAAACATGACATATAGATATATTAGTGAGGTAAACCTTTTACCTTATAAATACTCTATTCTTTTGTTCCCACTCCAATGTGGGACAAGGAGTTTTACCAAATTGAGACTTCATTTACACACCCAATTTCCAACAATCCCCCACATGAATGGAGGTCAATCTCAGACAACATTATTCCAATTAGATTTCAGCAGTTGAGTTTTGCATACGATAGGTAGGTGTTACCCTTTGAACCTTCGCTTATGAAATGCACTTAGCCCACTAGCTCTGAGTAGAACTCGATGTCTTTGAACTCGTCTGTCGTTTGTGTAGACGACAATGCACTTCATACAAGACTCTCCCTGACAAAGTGAAGTCCTCATAGTTATGTTCGTTATGGTCATGAACATGAGCCTGGTTCTGCGAGAGCCATTAGGTATTGTGCCCCCAACAACACCCTTCGAAGCGACCCCACTTCTCTCTCACATAGGTGATTCACTATGTATAGTTACCTTAGTCGAATCATTAAAAGCCATAGGCTTAGCCTCACACTTGTCACTTTTAGGAATGGACTAGGAAGTTTGCAATAAACTCCCTTATATATACGTAGGGTTATCCCCCACAGTGACCTTACTAATTCATACAATTAGGTTTTCCTATTGAACTCAGCTCTTGGGATCTCCAGTCTACTGAGTTAGGTTTCCATCATATGAACTTATACTTTCAAGGGCTTCAGTCCCATTCCCATGGATGACTTCTGTACTAACTCTCTACTTAGGCCTTTTGTTAACGGATCCGCAATATTATCCTTTGACCTCACGTAGTCAACAGTGATAATTCCTGTAGAGATTAGTTGTCGTATCCTGTTATGTCTACGTCTGATATGTCTGTTCCTACCGTTATACATTGTGCTACGAGCTCTGCCAAGTGCCGATTGGCTATCACAATGTATACAAATGGCCAATGCCGGCTTAGGCCATCTTGGTATATCCTCAACAAATTGACGTAGCCATTCTGCCTCTTCACCTGCTTTATCTAAAGCGATGAACTCTAATTCCATCATGGATCTAGCGATAACCGTTTGTTTTGACAATTTCCACGATATAGCAGCACCTCCAAGTGTGAATACATACCCACTTGTTGCTCTGGAATCATTCGTGTCAGATATCCAATTTGCATCGCAGTGTCCTTCTATAACTGCTGGATATCTGTTATAATGCAGCCCGTATTCCCGAGTGTATCTTAAGTAGCGAAGCAACCGAGTGATACAGTTCCAATGCATTGAACTTGGGTTGCTCGTGTATCTACTTAGCTTGCTCACAGCATATGCTATGTCTGGTCTAGTACAACTCATAAGATACATCAAACTACCAATAATTCTTGAGTATTCCATGTAGCAACTCTCACTAAAAGTCCTATTTATTATTTTAATTAGTCTAATAGGAAACCCAAATTGAGAAACCCAAGTGATTCTGCAGAAACCCTAAGATTTCCAGAACAATCAGAATCAGGATTAGGGCCCCTAAAACTCAGGGGGGGGGGGGGTATTTTCTAGTTACGATTATCCACAAAATAAGCTGTCAAATTCGAATTTATCCATTTTGTCGACTCAGCTAGGCTAGTCCCACGTGTGGCAACACTATAAGAATGAGGTGTCCCTTACGGACCGTAAGGGAGAATGCTTACGGTCCGTAAGCGGTTCAAAATCGGTGTATAAATACAGAACATTGGCACTTGATTTCTGGCTATGAAACGTCATAGAAATTCCAATTCTACGCTGAGTTATAGTCGAAATACTACAATTAACACACACGATCACTAATTGATGCTACGATACAGGGTATTAATTCGATCGCTATTACGATTCAATGTCCGATCGATTGAAACTATCCGATAGATGTTTAAGTGCTGCTCAAATTGGGTTTATACTTTGTCATTCGTCGTGGTTTCGACAGGATGTTTGAGTGCTGTCCAAAATCGGGCTATACTCTGTCATTCGTTGTGAATCCGCTGGATGTTTAAGTATCGCACTTTGTCATTTGTTGTGAGGGTTTGATCTCGTGAGTTATCGTAAAAGCTGTATTAAGTTACTTACCTAGTTTCGTGTGCAAATTAGGTTATTAAGCTTATCAGTAGGCTAAACTCTACCTCATACCAAAGTAGATGCTAATTCTCAGAAGAGTTAGAATCAGGAAGCTTGTTAAATCAAGGTGAGTTCACAGACTTTCTACAAGGCATGGCCATCCTCAGTAGGTAGGATGCCACTCCACTAATCTTCGCACACATGTCTGGGAGACCGCGATACATACGAATTCTCCAGAGTGCAGAATAACGTACGTTCGTCCTGGGTAGGACAACAAAACAAAACTTCGGGATAATCCTACGGGCTAGTAAGCCAGAGAACAGAAACCGTGAATTCACTCAACTTTGTTGTTGACTCGTTGTCACATGCCTTGCAGGTCGTTAGATCCCTAGCTTAAGGAGCTTGCACGAGGAGGCGTGGTCGTTGTGGGAAAACATTTCAATTAATATTAAACTTATGTTTTGTGCTTCCGCTGTAAACTCAAACTATGTTTTGACACCAATTGTATTGTGTTGGATTTTATAAAAATTACTTACATGCTTTGTTCAATATGATTGGTGGCTATGATCCTGGGCATGTCACGCCTCCAAGGCGGGGTGGGGTTTTTGGAGGGTGTGACAGAGTGGTATCAGAGCCATTGGTTATAGTGAACTTAGTTTTTTTTTTTTTTTTTTTAAAAAAAAGGGAAAAAGTTTTTGATGAAAACAAGACTATAACCGGTAAAGTGTTCAATGATCCACAACGATGCTTCATTCCAAGTGCAAGACTCAATACTTTACGGTGTTCTATAATATTTATTTTAAGTGCTATGGGTTAAGGTTAAGTCATCCCTAAGTATTTCATGTATACAACCTTAAGAAATGTCTATCTGACAAATTTCTGGTAGTATTTCTTTAAGACATAGAGATAAATGAAAATTTTAAAGATTTGTGACTTTAGATATAAAACAGAAAGGTTAAGTTTCTCGAACATAAAAGATTAGTACTAGTATCCTTACTTATTTGAGTAAATCTCGAGGACGAGATTTCTATAAGGAGGGGAGAATGTAGCAACTCTCACTAAAAGTCCTATTTATTATTTTAATTAGTCTAATAGGAAACCCAAGTGATTCTGCAGAAACCTTAAGATTTCCAGAACAATCAGAATCAGGATTAGGGCCCCTAAAACTCACGGGGGGTATTTTCTAGTTACGATTATCCACAAAATAAGCTGTCAAATTCGAATTTATCCATTTTGTCGACTCAGCTAGGCTAGTCCCACGCGTGGCAACACTATAAGAATGAGGTGTCCCTTACGGACCGTAAGGGAGAATGCTTACGGTCCGTAAGCGGTTCAAAATCGGTGTATAAATACAGAACATTGGCACTCGATTTCTGGCTCTGAAACGTCGTAGAAATTCCAATTCTACGCTGAGTTATAGTCGAAATACTACAATTAACACACACGATCACTAATTGATGCTACGATACAGGGTGTTAATTCGATCGCTATTACGATTCAATGTCCGATCGATTGAAACTATCCGATAGATGTTTAAGTGCTGCTCAAATTGGGTTTATACTTTGTCATTCGTCGTGGTTTCGACAGGATGTTTGAGTGCTGTCCAAAATCGGGCTATACTCTGTCATTCGTTGTGAATCCGCTGGATGTTTAAGTATCGCACTTTGTCATTTGTTGTGAGGGTTTGATCTCGTGAGTTATCATAAAAGCTGTATTAAGTTACTTACCTAGTTTCGTGTGCAAATTAGGTTATTAAGCTTATCAGTAGGCTAAACTCTACCTCATACCAAAGTAGATGCTAATTCTCAGAAGAGTTAGAATCAGGAAGCTTGTTAAATCAAGGTGAGTTCACAGACTTTCTACAAGGCATGGCCATCCTCAGTAGGTAGGATGCCACTCCACTAATCTTCGCACACATGTCTGGGAGACCGCGATACATACGAATTCTCCAGAGTGCAGAATAACGTACGTTCGTCCTGGGTAGGACAACAAAACAAAACTTCGGGATAATCCTACGGGCTAGTAAGCCAGAGAACAGAAACCGTGAATTCACTCAACTTTGTTGTTGACTCGTTGTTACATGCCTTGCAGGTCGTTAGATCCCTAGCTTAGGGAGCTTGCACGAGGAGGCGTGGTCGTTGTGGGAAAACATTTCAATTAATATTAAACTTATGTTTTGTGCTTCCGTTGTAAACTCAAACTATGTTTTGACACCAATTGTATTGTGTTGGATTTTATAAAAATTACTTACATGCTTTGTTCAATATGATTGGTGGCTATGATCCTGGGCATGTCACGCCTCCAAGGCGGGGTGGGGTTTTTGGAGGGTGTGACATTCCAACTGGTTTACGGGTTCACCTCTATTCTTGGCTAGATGTTGACTTGTGTCATGTGGAGTTCTAGCTTCATTAGAGTCGTTTGCATTGAACTTATCAAGAATTTTGTCCACATAGTGGGATTGACTTAAAACAAGTCCACTTTCGGTTCGCGTGATTTTGACCCCCAAAATCACATCCGCAAGACCCATGTCTTTCATGTCAAATCTTGACTTTAGCATGTTCTTTGTAGATTTTATGATTTTGTCATCACTTCCAGCAATGAGCATATCATCTACATATAGACATAAAATGACATATCCATCAGTTGTGTCCTTCACATACACACACTTGTCACATTCATTGATTTTGAACCCAGCATCAAGCATGACATGATCAAACTTTTGGTGCCATTGTTTTGGAGCTTGTTTCAATCCATACAAGGATTTTACAAGTTTACACACTTTCTTTTCTTGCCCAATAGCTCTGAAGCCTTCGGGTTGCTCCATGTAGATTTCTTCCTCTAGAATTCCATTCAAGAAAGCTGTTTTCATATCCATTTGGTGAACTTCCAAATTTCTAATGGCGGCAATGGCAAGCACCAACCTGATGGATGTTATTCGCGTAACTGGCGAATATCTATCAAAGTAGTCTAAACCTTCCCGTTGTTTATATCCTTTGATCACCAACCTTGCTTTGTACTTATCGATGGTTCCATCTGGTTTCATCTTCTTCTTGAAGATCCATCGATATCCTAGTGGTTTACATCCTTGAGGAAGATCCACTAGTTCCCAAGTATGGTTTTGTAAGATAGAGTCTATCTCACTTTTGATTGCCTCCTTCCATTGAGGTCCCTCTGAGGAATGCACCGCTTGTTGGTACGTTTGAGGTTCATCTTCTACCATATAGGTAAGAAACTCAGGGCCAAAGGATTTTTCAGTCCTTTGCCATTTACTTTTCCTGATTTCAACTTCCTCGGTCTTAGATTGTTCTCGAGGTTTAGCGTTTTCAAATTCACCCTCGTGAACAATTTCCTCAACCGGTCTAGAAGAACTCGGTTCACTTTTATCTAAGCATGGGAACATATGTTCAAACCATGATGCATCCTTAGATTCTATTATGGTGCCTTTGCATATTCCAGGGTTCTTAGAATCATGCACAAGAAAACGATAAGGACCATAAGGACGGGTGTATCTTATAAATACACAATCCACCGTTTTGGGTCCTATTAGTAGGCGCTTAGGTGGTGTGACCACCACCTTAGCTAAACACCCCCACACTTTCAAGGATTTGTATGGTGGTTTCTTTCCTGTCCATAATTCGTAAGGCGTTACATCCTTTTTCTTATTGGGTATCATGTTCAGCACATAATTTGCCGATAAGATTGCTTCCCCCCACATGTTTTGGTTTACACCAGAACTTATCATCATGGCATTCATCATTTCTTTCAAAGTGCGATTTTTCCGTTCCGTTATGCCATTTGATTGAGGGGAGTAAGGAGTCGTGAGTTCGTGGATGATTCCACTCTTTGCACATACGTCAATGAAAGGTGAAACATATTCACCTCCTCGGTCGCTCCTTACGATTTTGATTTTCCGATTTATTTGATTCTCAACTTCGGCTTTGAACAAGATAAACTTGTCAATAGCCTCGTCCTTACTCTTAAGTAAGTACACATAGCAATACCTTGTACTATCATCAATGAACGTGATGAAGTACTTGTTCCCACCACGAGTAGGAATTGCTTTTAGATTACACACATCGGTGTGGATCATCTCGAGGGCTTCGGTGATTCATTCAACCCTTTTGAAAGACGATTTTGTTTGTTTTGCTTCTACGCAAGTTTCAAATTTATTAGTTGAGTCGATATCGAATGTTGGTATGCAATCAAGTTTAATTAAATGACGAATGGAATTATAATTAACATGACCTAGTCTACCATGCCAAAGATTAGAAGACTCAATCAAGTAAGTAGAACTAGTAGTGGTTTCTTTCATTGCATTCACAACTATTACATTGAGTTTGAACATTCCATTTAGGGCATAGCCCTTACTAACATACATACCATTTTTTGTCAACACGACCTTATCCGACTCAATCACCATTTTGAACCCAAACTTGTTCAATTGCCACCCCGACACAAGGTTCTTACGAATTTCTGGAACATACAACACATTTGACAAAGTGAGTTCTTTTCCAGAAGTCATTTTCAAAACCACATTCCCCTCGCCTTTGATTTCGGCCGTGGCAGAATTTCCCATAAAAACCTTTTCACCATTAGTCACCTCCTTAAAGGTGCTAAACAGGTTCTTGTCAAAACACACATGACGGGTAGCCCCCGTATCAATCCACCAATCGTTGTGGTTTTGCCCAACCAAGTTAACTTCCGTGACCAAAATCGAGAGGTCCGTGATCATAGCAATGAGGTTATCAACCTCATGAACCATGTTAACTTGTCGAGCATTTTCCTTCTTTGGAAGCTTACATTCGTTGGCCTTATGGCCTTGTTTCTGACAATTATAGCAAGTTCCTTGGAACTTCTTTTTCCCAACTCCCCCCTTAGGACCAAGGTTGGAGCGTTTCCCATGAGCTTTCTTTCCACCTTTTCCACCATTCTTGTTTCCCTTTGAAGATTATATTAGCCTTTGCCGTTTCAGGATTATCAATCCTTTTCAAAGCAACTTTATTATCTTCTTCAATGCGAAGGCGAACCACAAGATCTTCAATGGTCATTTCCTTCCGCTTATGCTTGAGATAGTTCTTGAAATCAACCCAGCTTGGTGGTAGCTTTTCAATCATAGCCGCAACTTGGAATGTTTCGCTGAGCACCATTCCTTCCGCATGAATATCATGAAGAATAACTTGAAGTTCTTGAACTTGGCTAATGACAGTTTTAGTGTCTATCATTTTGAAGTCCAAGAACTTAGTCACCACGAATTTCTTAGTGCCCGCATCTTCTGTTTTATATTTGCGGTCCAGAGACTCCCACAACTCTTTGGCAGTCTTGGCTTTACAATACACATTGTAAAGCGTATCAACCATACCATTCAAGATATAGTTGCGGCACAAGAAATCCGAATGATTCCAAGCATGAACCGCGCTCACTGATTGAGCATTCATATCCCCTTCATCCACATGGGGAACGGTTTTAGTCAAGAACCGTGCTAGGTTCAGAGTGGTCAGATAAAAGAACATCTTTTGCTGCCACTGTTTGAAATTCAGACCGTTGAATTTCTCAGGTTTCTCAGCATGTGAGACGACGTTGGGCAGTGGTGCAACCAGACCGGTTGTGACAGTAACAGCAGAAGTCATCACAGCAGGCATGGCTGCAGAAACAGAAGTAGACATGGGCTGGGACGTCATTCTGAAAAGAGACAAATACAGAAACAATTAGTAAAACGAATCTGTTTAAGTTTGTTAGAAACCTGGCACTAAAAGAACTGCAAAATAATTAGAGAGAGAAAAGAAACAGTTAACGAGTGAACCGGGCTTGTGTTTGACACAATTCCCTTAAACATATTCGTCGTCTGTTCCTAGGGTACGCCGGTTCGAAGCAGCACCACGCACTGCCGGACTTGAGCACTTGCCTGAAAAGAAACCGGAATGTTGCAGAGACCGAGAGAGAAGAAAGGAGAAGTTGTTTTTGGTGTGTTTCAACTGATCAGCCTAGCCTTCATTTTATAGTGCTAGAACCATAACCGAAACTGAAATCCTGCTCTTGATTGCAGCGAATTAAAGACCAAATAATGGTCATTAGTATATCGGTTACGAAACTGATAGTAATCATGACCAAAACTGTTATAACTTAAAACCGAAATAATGATCATTAATTTATTTCAGTTTAAAAAAAAACATAACAGTAGTCAAGAGTCTCAAGTGCAAAAACCGCTCCACGCGGACCCGGGTTTTCGGAACTGCATTCGTGTCCGCAGGACATGCGGGCATACGCGAGTTCAACTAATTCCGGTTCCATTTTTTGCACCCCCCTGCGCGCGCGCGGGTAGGAGTTGTGGTAAAACATGACATATAGATATATTAGTGAGGTAAACCTTTTACCTTATAAATACTCTATTCTTTTGTTCCCACTCCAATGTGGGACAAGGAGTTTTACCAAATTGAGACTTCATTCACACACCCAATTTCCAACAGTAAACACCCTAACTAACCCGCACAAACATAAATGCTGTCATGACTCGTGATTGTTGTGAATGCAAGTTAAGCTTACATATTTGTTTGTTTTCAAAAACTACAAATTGACATAAAGGAATTCACATTTTTAAACCTAAAACGGATTAAATACCGTACGAACAATTTCAATAGCGATATAGAGTATGTTTTTGTATTGTAAGTTATAGCAAGTTTAAACCTAAAATAGATTAAATGCCAGATAGATGAGGACTAGAAATTGCTTAATCAACTACTCCTCTAGAATCGCTCGCTGGTAATACCACTTAAGATTAGATAGACCGTCCACCAGGTGCCACTACCCACTTCTACTGGGTCCTTAAACTATATAATTAATTAATCCTATACCCAACCTTGAGTTGTGTTTCCTTGCTAATGAAAAGCGATATGGTTGAGTGTGCTAGGGTCCCTAAAAAGGAACTGCACAATAATACACATTTACACACACCGTTCCTCATCTGGCAATTGAGCCCTTGCGACCACATGGTCTGAGCTAGTTAACGAAGCATCAAGAGGTATGTTGATCCTAAACACCTATTTTCCTATCATTGATTACTTCTTTTTATTTTCCTCTTGAATCATTTATTTTCTTTTCTTTTTCTTTTTATTTATTCTTTTTAAAACTTAACTTTTGGACTCAACGAAACGTTAATAACAACTCGGTACTAAAAGCATGTATCCTTGGACGACCTTGGTATCCTACCATCACTAGATTTAACCAACGATGGGTACACTTGCCCAACGTGAGTTGTAATGTGATCATATTATATCGTGTTTTTATAAATATTAAAACTTGAACTAGTGCATAAAACAACCTAAAATTAACTACTACCTCCGTCTCATTAAAAGTGTCATATTTTGAATTTTCAAAGCCTTCATTTATAAATTTGACCTTAAATAATTTTGTTTGTGTTAGATAATACTTGATGTAAGTTATATGATTTGAGTGTCTTTTACAAGTGTTTTTATCGGGTTAATTTTTATCAAGTTTTATATAACACAAAAAATATATAATTAAAGTCAAAGTTTATAAATAAAGACTTTGAAAATTCAAAATATGACACTTTTAATGGGACGAAGGGAGTATCATTTTATAAGCACACCGACACATATCAGCCACACGGAGACAATTCGGAGTTTTTTCCCAAAGCAGTGTTGGTGAGAAAAATATTTACCAAAATAGTGTTCTTGAAAAAATATTTACCAAACTAGTGTTTTTGAAAAGGTTAATTGTTTCTCTCTCTTATCTCATTGGATTAGAAATAATGTAATAATGACTAAATAATAAAAATTGCACTAATGACTAATTAGAAAAGTTTAAAAGTAAACATTTTTTAATTCATAAAAAGTATATTATTATTATTAACTTCTTTTTTTTTTTAAAAGAGAACTTCATTAGAAACACGCCAACCCGAAAATCGGGCCGGCCAACAGAAATAAGAAACTTACATATTCACAAATTTACACCAGTCGGCCCAAGGAAACAACCCTTTCTTACATCTATGTTTAAACCAAACAAAACTAACTGACCGGACTTCACAGAAAAGCTCTTCCGCACTACACCTCTTATTATTGAATCGGAGGTCGTTCCTGGCTTTCCACAGCAGCCAACAAGCTGTGTAAATAACCCCTTGAATCGCCTTTTTCTCCGACTCCACTCTAGGACCGGAGCAATGGACTTCAGCCAAATCTCTGAAGGAGAACACAAAAAATCTATACACCCGACACCATAAACTTATCTTCTCCCAAAGCTTTAATGAAAACGGACACGAGGTGAATAAGTAAGAAACCGAATCTGTACCGGCACTACAAAAACAGCATTCGGAATTCTCCACCCCAACCCCTCTTCTAGCAAGAGCCTCCACAGTGGGTATCTGGTAAAATGGTTTTGACGCTCTTTTTTTTTCCATTTATTCCTATTTGTTTCATATGTCCTATTTAACTACAAAATTCATATATATAAATTAAATCATATATAATTTATGAATATATATCTCTAACTTTATGAACAACGACAAAAAGTAAAACCAATTATCACTATGCCTAAAAAATAACTTTCATTCTCAAATTGTTGTAACTAGGGGTTTATACCATAAGCTTTTAGTTGGATAACTAGTTTAAGAACCCGTGTATTACACGGGTTGGTAAAAGATAATATCTTATCATTATCATCATCGTTTACATAAAATGTTATGATTAAATACAACGAAACATCGTACTATAGATCTAACAAAACCATGTATTACAAACTCCTAAATTAAAACCGAGGGTCACCTTTTGTTATATTAAACATAGTGAACTCATGATAGTTGTGATCAAGAGAACTGAATCGCCATGAGTTGTAGGAGGACTTGAGAGATGAGGTAACTCAACACACTACTACAAAATGGAGCATTAGACGGGGTGATTTGGGTTTTAAGACGGGGTTTCTAATCCCGTCTTAAAATACTGCTTCTTAAAATGGGTTTTTATTAGACGGGGCGTCTTAAACATGATGAACCCCGTCTTTAGATCCAAAATACATTTTCAAAAATTATTAAAATTATTATGATGGACCCCGCCTTATAATGTAAGCTGAAAAAAAAAATTTATTTGGCATTTCGTGTCCATTCCAAACCTGTCCAATTCAAGCCAATATATACACCAATTCGAACATTTTCAAATCGACCCAATACATATTCAATTCGGAAATAAACCCGTCAAATTACAATTCTTTCTAAATGAATAACAAACTACATTAAATTATAAACTACATACAATTCCAAAATCTATATAAAGCTAAACTAATAGAATACCTAACTCTTTAAAAAGTTCGGCATCAACATCTTCAATAAAATATCTATATCATCATCCATAACGTCTCTGATGTCGTTCATCATCTAAATAAAGTAAATAGAAAAAGTTAATACAAATATCATCAATGAAAACTAATAGCAAATAAAAAAATAGCATCAACATCTTCAATAAAGTTTTGTATGTATTTATATATGTCTAAAAACAAATATAGAATCAACTAAACCTTCTAAGTTTAAAAAAAATCACACAACTAAGATAATAAGCTTATTTTATAAATGAAAATAATAAATAATACTTACGATTGATCTTAGTAGCAGCATTAACAATCAAAGCTTCAAGCTTAAACAAATGGAAGGGAAACATAAGTTCTTATAAGCTCAACAATATTATTTCGTTAAGCATAGGCGCATAGCACGTTCAAATTAATAGAAAATCTGCACTGCTTCCATTGAATAAGAAGCAGTTGATATTCTATTGCATATCAAATTTCCAAGTTTTGGGAATTCCATGGTTCGGTTATGGTGTGATAAAATATGACAGTCATATTGTGTTATCGGGTTTTATCTTGTTATAGGGTCCCAATATTAGAAAAGATAGGAGGCATAAGGAGTGTTTCAGGCTTCCAATAGTACAATTTACATATTGGTTTTAGTTTGCTTATGGTGGGTTATATATTCACTTATTTTGAAAGGGCCTAGTTAGCTAATTGTGGTAGAGTTGTTTCAACTATTTAAAGTGGTACGGTTTAGTTGTGGTTTCAGTGTATTGGCTTTCGTTACATACTTACTGGACCTTGTTTGTTTTAGTCGCATTATTTATTAGTTGTTTCTCTTTTTGTGGGCTGGTGGAGGTGCTTCGACATCCAGTGATCTTATTTAGTTAGGCTATGTTTTTTCTAGTTTCTTTTGGGTAGTTAACTGTGTAATCTCTCTTTTTAAACATTTTTTAAACAGCCCGACCCGAAACCTGTTCTGACCCAGGCCCGTTTCAACCCGAAACAAAACAGCCATTTTTAGCTGACCCGTTTTGACCCACCACTCGACCCGCCCCAGGTAGAAAAACATCAGTAACATCAAATACAAAAGTGACTAAAAAGGCCGAAAAACAACAAAAGAATGAGCACGTACCGCATTTTTGTCAAAGGAAGAAATTCGTACCACCATCAAACTCTGTAGTCATTTACATTCCCTCATTAACCCATATCAAGATTCAATAAGTATAACCTGTTCAAAAATTTTCTCCCTAAATCGTTCAGATAACCCGAGCAACTTGATCTCTGATCCAATTCTGGATCCTTATCTGTAAAAAAATCAGAAGTGTTATTAGTGTGGCTTCTAAGAAAATTAATGACTAAATTCCCCTTATAGAAAATATTAAAAGTGAGAAAGATAAAGTGATAATCTAACAAGTTTTAGAAGAAATTGCAATGAATGGCTTTTCATATGCTTCTTCTGGTGCGTGGGTTTTCTAAACAAAGCTCCACATTCCTTGCAATAATTCATTTTCCCCCTTTTTACTCTTTTTCTTCATTACCTTCTCTGATTTCATCCTCAATGACAACAAACTCAACATTATAAGTTTGTAAATCCAACAATGATGATCGAATATCGATAGACTATAACATACATAGCAAAGTAAAGAACTAAAATCCTAGATGAGAATAACAATCTTTATATCAAAAATCCCTAAAATTAACGATTTCGAATGACTGTGTTTACATATTCAACCTGAGATAGCAAAGCAAAAATAATATTACATATCGAAACTTATTTGAAGAATTATTTGAAGATGAAATGAGTACTTGAGCACTCGTAATAGTATTTGAACTATAGCTATGAACCAATATGCAGGGGCGTAGGTACATAGAGACGTACGGGTTCGGCCGAACCCGTACCAAAACAAAAATTAGTGTTACATATACAGGTATTTTGACATCACACCCGTAGAAATTTCAACATCGAACCCGTAGAAAAAGCCGAAATTTAGTGATAGACAGTCGATCGTTCGTCCCTCGAAAATTTCCGAACCCGTAAGAAAAAAAAATGGCTACGCCACAGCCAATATGATACATAGACAAAATCAAATAAAGAGACCAGAAACTAAAATTCAAAAGGATACCACAATTAACAATAACTTATTAAAATACAATTGAATAGTAATTATTTCCTAAAAAGAGACCAGAAACTAAAATTGAAAAGCATACCACAATTAACAATAACTTATTAAAATACAATTGAATAGTAATTACTTCCTAATGGAGTTAAGAATCTAAAATTTACAATGGCATTTTAGTTTTGTTCAAGTAATCAGTTGGTCCCAACCAAATTTTCCCGCATCAACAAACATATCAAGCAAAACAATTACCATAAGTCTATAACTATGCTAAAGCAAGCAAGCACGTACCAGGTCGATTGCACATTAGCCAATTTCTTTTCATCAAAGCGTAATCTGTAACCGGTACTTTTAAAATCTAACAATCGACAACAACCAAAATATAAATTACAGAAGGAAACTAAAAATTAAAGTAAAAACATGAGCTAACTTTAAACCCAGTTGATATGTATCATTTAAAAAATAATTATTTGGCCCTTTAACTATGCTAAAGCAAGCAAGTACGTAACAGGTCGATTGCACGTTAGCCAACTTTTCATCAAATCATAGTTCGTAACTATGCTAAATCAAGTGAGCAAGTACCAGTTGACTTATAACCAATGTTTAAAGATACGGAATCGTGCTTAGAGGCGAACCGAGGCATAAGCCCAAGGCGGAATCAAAAAATAAATATAAAATTACATATCTCATAAAGAAAATATTAACTAATTTCATCATCAGACTCATAAAAAACACAGGTGCGCCTTAGGGGGTTTTGATGTCTTTGACTTTTTGGGTCAGTTTTGAACATTTGATGCACAACTTTTCCTATCGCCTTAGCCCTATGAGACGTACATACGAAATAACCCCCTGAGGTGCGCCTCAGACTCGTTTTTGGGCGCCTCGCCTTGAGGTGCACGCCTCAACCATTTTTTAAAACCATGCTTATAACTATATATGCTGAAGCAAGCAAGTACGTACCAGGTCGACTGCTCGTTATCCAACTTCTTTTCATCAGATCATAGTCCATAACTGGTACTTTTAGCCCAACAATCGACAACAACCAAAATATATATTACACCAAAAGTAAAAGTCAAAACATGGGCCAACTTATAGCCATTGAGTTTCGCTGAAGGACTCCTAGATAATGTCATATACGATAATACTTTTCTGAATTATTGATGTTGTAAAATGACCAAATATTAGGTCTGAAACTGACATTGTTTCAACTAAAAGACAATGGTCAATGGTTGGCCTCAACTGTAGAGTATCATGCAGTGGCAGGGGCATACTGCATACCCATCTGAAAGCCTAACCCCATTCCCATTCCCATTTGAGCTAGCATTGACATGTGAAGGTGGTGTTCTTGTTGTTGCAATTGTAGGGGTACTGGTATCATCATTTGTGGTGGTGGAATTGACATGCTATTCATTAACTTCACTTGTGTTTGTAACTTCTTTAAATAATCTATCACTTCATCCAACATCGAAGCTTTATTCGTCTATATAATAGTTCCCAAATTTAGATAATTTTTAGTTCACACTGAAATGAGTTAAAAAGTAAATGTTGACTGATGAGGTCAAAAAGACTAAATTATAACTCCAAATTGGACCAAGAGTGATGAAAATTTTCAAACTTTTTTTTTAACAACCCAGTTTGCCATAAGCTATTTGCTACATATATAAAGGTCTTAATGTTGTGCATTTAAATGGATGAAGATGAATTTGGAAAAAAAAGATTTTGTGGGATTGACCTCAAAAGTCAAACAACACAAAAGAGTATTAACAAATATATTAAATGATTAATCATAACAATGACAATAATGAAACCGGTGCCCCTTAATGTACTCACTGTTTAATAATATTCAAAATAAGATAAATAAGCATGTATCTTTTAACCTGGATAAAATTATGCTCGCTTGCTTATAGCAATAAGTTCCAACATCAGTCCTTGTAACACCAAAATCCAAAATCTGCAACAAATAAATGATCAAACTCAGCAGGTCAGGTGTAGCAACCGGATTAGGGCAGTTTAAAAAATACATGATATACACTCAGATGGAGGAGGTTAAAGAATAAAAAACCATAGTTGACTTAGTTTTCTATAATTCATTTCTTAAACTTATCTAAGTGAATCAAGTGTAGTTAATATTTATATATCGACCATTCTCTTTCGCTTCTTTCATATATTCAGTACTTAAATCAGGATTACCGCATTTTTTCGGTCAGTATTGGTTCGGTAAGGTACGTTACCGGTAAATTATCGGTGCAGTACCGGTACTCAGTAAGAAGTGCCCGTCCCTGCATATACCTAATACAAATAAATAGCAAAAACTGAATCAACCCATGTTATAATTCCAAATCCCACTAAGCTATGATTGATGATTAACTTGAGACCTTTTAAACTTTTTGATTGATTCTAATCACATTTGATAGAATGCAATCCAACAGAAGGGTAGTGCATTACTCCAATTTTTAGCAGCATCACTTAGATTGTGATCTGACACAAGCCCCTCTTAAGCTCCTAATTACCATGAAAAAAATGAAATTTAGTAAATTTTCATATCATTAACGACTAAAAAAGGGTATGCCCCAATAAAAAGTGAACTCACCGGAATCTTAGAAGCCCTGGTTGTCGAATGTCTCCGTAAACCCCGCCGAATGAAGTTTATGATATGTTTTTGAAGCCATGAACCACTCAACCATGCCGCCTAAGAAAACCTAAGTTAATAATTGATTATAAGCCTCAACCAAATGTATACTAACGCATTAAGATGCAAATAAATTATGGCGATGATGATTTTATTTATCGTCTATGCCTAAACATTCGAGGTTTATAGGTGTACCTCTCGGTTGACCAGCGGCCCAGCACGTAGTGTGTCTCGTGATCCATATAAGATGGAATCCACATGCGTACAACATGTACTTATACCGGTGGTATAGTTCCCTCTAACCTAAGGGTTGATATTTCCACATCTTCCATTTTCGATCACCTACGCCTACACATTTTTCTATTCAGTTAGACCATATTGTATAGCTTTCAAAATTGTTGATCACAAATAAAAATTAATAAAAAAGAAAACATATCATAACTGAAATAGTTGATAGAAGTCAATATAGAGTATACATGTTCTTGCTCTGCATCCAAATAGGTGATTGTCTTTGTTTTTTAAGAAAGCACCCACACAATTTTTCATTCAGTTGGACCATATTCCATAGCATTCAAAGCTCAAGAAATACCTTTTTCTTTCAAATATTCAAGTCATATGTCATCAGCAGTAAATCCAAACCTCTACTAATCATCAAATGTTAGCGCTAAGGCTGCACCCGTGATCCCTCTTGCCATGGCACTGTTTTTTCAAGCAAACACGAACCGCAAGTTATCAGACATGGATAAAAACCCATCATGCACAAATTTTAATTTGAATATCTGAAATTGGAATTATGCACAGTTTTGAATCGTTTCCTTACCCAATCATGAACTCCGCATGTCTCTTTCAATCATTATGTAATACCCGCATCCAAACCTGAAATAGGGTAACATTCGATTTGTTAGGATAGCACAATTATGATTTAGATACTGCTGATCATGTGTTTACCCCATTGTAGTGATTCCTTCCCTGTGCTTTTGACATGAAAACATTTAAATGCATAAAATTCCAGACCTCGGATGTTATTTTAAGTCAGATGATTAAGATGTTTATAAATGTAATTCACTCATTCGAAAGAGACAAAGATCAAATCGTTGAAACCAAACACAATCAATATAATAATTTGTGTAAAATTCACTAATTGTAACCCAAAAACACGACCTTTTTTACTTTTTTACTTTGTAATCAAGCTAACATAATCATAATATATTTGCATTAATCCTGATCCAGGTTATTTTACAGTAGCTTTATTTCTATACAGAGACCAGTCACATACCTTCTTGCACTAACAGAAAAGCTAAGATCCCCAGTATGCATTCCCACCTTGTAAACCCCAAGCATGTGTTCTGTTTTGATACACAATTAATCGGCATGGAGTTGATTGGATTAAACCATAACCCCTTCTGACTAACATGAAATCCCTCAGAAATAAATCTTGCTGCTTTGCAGTCTTCTTAGCAAACAACTAACAAACATACACTTATTTTGAAATCCAGAACAACCATATCCAAATTCCAATTAACGCAGAAATAAATCATAGCCGTGAATATTGAAATCAAAGAATTGAAACCTGGTATGAAATTCACAAACAAAAACAAATGTGTTCATTAAACCTGTTCTAATCTAATTAAACCAAGTTAGTGGATTCAGAAACTTCTATTGTAATTGATCTCAGTTATAAAATTTAAGAATCAAAATGGTTGGAAAAACAGATTTATATAAAAAAATAATGAGTAAAATTACCTATCCCGGACAATAAAAATGCAGTAATGCCTTTGGTCCGAACTCTCTGAAAACCGCGTTTTCCGACTTCGCAACATCATAAAATCGATCACAAAACCCCAAATAATGTGGTTGTGAGAAGATGGAAAGAAAAGGGAAAAGGCTTTAGAAATATGAAGCATACCCGTGCAGATCTGAAAGCAAAGAGACAATATAGTGTAAAAGAGTAATCCGTAACTTGTAAAACATTCACAAAAATGATAGAACGAAGATACAACAAATCGATCCAGTGCTAAACAATTAGGGTTATAACAAAATCACATACCAGTTAAAATAAATTCAAAAATCGAAACCGGATCGTCGCCGGGAGACAAATAGGAGCACGTGAGATGAAGAAGACAAAGAGCAGGTGGATAAAATTTAGGGTTCCTTGAACATACCAGGATCAGAGGAAATCGACATAGATGAAATCAATAGATGAAGTCGTCATTGATAAAAACGGGAGACTGATGAAAGAAAATGGGGAAAAATGGAGAGATGTTCAGGAGGATTAAAGGAAAATTAGGGTTTTTGAATGATACGGATGAAAAGCGTGTATAAGAAGCTGCGTGAAAGGAAAATAGAGGAAAAGAGTTTGGCGCTCATGAGGAATTCTCTGGGCTAAGAGGGTGTCCACATCACCCAATTGATTGCTTAAGAAAAGGACATGTGGCATTAAGTGTATTTTTTTAGTATAATAGGTAGATACTCCGTAATATCATAAGCTTTGCGTCATTTATTTATTTGTTTATTTTTAACTAAAAAATAATGTTTTAACATCACCGTTCTACAGATTTTGCATATATTTATTTATCTATTTTCTTACTAAAGAAAAAGGAATGATTTTAATATAATCGTTCTACAGATTTTATAAAATATGTGTGATGTACAAATGTTATACTGAATTCACTTTCCATAGATATTCATAAAGTTGAGAAAAAAAAAATTAATTGTCTTAAATTTAATATTAGTTTTGTAGTTAATTAAAATATAAACATAAAAATATATTTTTTATGAATCTTAAAAAAAATAAGTTTACTTTTAAACTTTTTTTTATTTAGTCATTATTGCATTAGGCTTTATCCAATGAGATTAGGGGGAGAAACAACTAAGTTTTCCAAAAACACTAGTTTGGTAAATACTTCTTCAAGAACACTATTTTAGTAAATATTTTTCTCATTAACACTAGTTTGGGAAAAAACTCGACAATTCGGAAATATGTTTTTGTTTTTTCTTAAGCCAAATACGTGATTTTCGGCTAAATTATATTCCCATGGTAAATGTATGGTCACAAAGTCTTTAGATGACTTATCAGTCAACACCCGAACAACACGCATAGACATAACAGTGACATGAATGGCCTCCGTCTTTAACTTAACTAGTGGGTTAAACTGCATTTCGCAACGAAAGTTAAGACCTGAATTTTAATAAATTTTGAATGAAAAAATACTTGGTTTTTGTAAATAGTTTAATAAATTTTTCGGTTGGTAGAGGCTCAGCCTGTTTTAAAAAAGGGATATTAGATTTTAATAATCTCACTTAAAGTTGGTTGGTCGCTGACAGTCCCACCCTTGAGTATCACCACTCGCAATCCCACCTTTTAAGTATTTTTTTTCTCACTGCACCTCCGTTAAAAAAACTTAAAGGAGTTAAGTTTTTTTTCCGAATTACAAACTGATGTTTTAGGGGAGTCAACTGATGTAAACTTTACCTTGTATCCCTGTTTGATCAAAACTCCTAAAACATCATTGTAATTCAGAAAAACTTAACCCTGTTAAGTATTCTCTAACGAAGGCGCAGTGAGAGAAATATAGTTAAAATGTGGGACTGCTAACGGTAATACTTAAAAGGTGGGACTGTTAGTGGTAATATTTAAAAACAAGATAGTAAAGATAGGTTACTGAGTTGAGGATGGGATAAATGCTATAGAAGGCTTGAAGTTTTCTCTTGTAGGTGGCTGAAAGTACGATTTCGAAGTCAACTTCCCTTATTCTATTTTACTTCGGGTAGCTAAGACTTGAAGTTCAGTTATAGAAAGAAGTTATGTCTCAAGTGAAGTCATTTGATGTTAATCCTCGCCACATATCGTCAGTATCGATCGAATGTTAGGGATGTTCTAGAAGTAGTCTCAAGGAAAGTTAGCTCTATTTATGCCAAGGCAGAACTGGTTGACAATAAGTAAGAGAATGAATCCCTTGCCGAGTCAGTTGATGAGAAAGATTCTATTCCTGTGTCCACAGCTTTTTCAGGAGCGTCAGTCATCGGGAGAGAGGTTGCAGGCGCAACAATAGTCTTTGTTGCACGAGTAGCTAGATAGGCTAGATATTCCAGTCTTTTCGAAACTAACTATGACACTACGTTCCCATAAGAGATGGAATTAGACTGTTTAATTCCAAGTATGGAATGGTTGTACGTTATTGAGCGAAAGTAAAGCAACCTTTCGCACTAGGTGCTCGCTTTTTTGTCTGGGTGGAAGCTGGCAGCGGGACTTGTTTAACCGCGTTGACAGAATTGGAATCTTTGTCACATGCAAATCTTTCTATCGAGGAAGCCTCGCTTAATTACTCATCTCAAAGGCTGATTATTTAGAACATTGCTCATAAGATAAGTAAGAAAGTATCAGTGGGGGATCGGCGGGATGATGATGAGTATATAAATTAATTAAGAAGAAATGTTATGGGAAATGAATATCGATGGAGGTGCATTGCCGATGTTGAAAACTGGGTGAGGATTCTCCACGACACTGTAGACCAACTAAAAGGGATGTAGCGCAGCTATATATTTATTAGCAAAGATCATGAATAGTAAATTAATAAAAAATATTACTATTTTTTAACTTTTTTTGTTTATTATTTTAATTCATTAATTTTAAACATGTTTTTTTATAACTTTAAATTTACGATGACGTGCTTATAAATTTGCAACCCTATATTAATTTGATGATGGTGACTATTAAATATGAAAATAAGTGATTTTTGGCTAATTTCTATTCCCATGGCAAATGTATGGTCACAAAGTCTTCAGATGACTTATCAGTCTAAACACCCTAACAACACGCACAGACAGAATAGTGACATGAATGGCCTCTACCTATATAACTTAACTATTGGGTTACACCCGCATTTTGCGGCGAAAGCTAAGACCCAAATTTTAATAAGTTTTTGAATGAAAACATATGAAAACGTACTTGGTTTTGAAAAAAAAATTAATAAATTTTTCGATCAGTACAGGCTGGGTCCGTTTAATAAAATGGAATAAAAGGCAGCAAAATAGACATGTTTGAAGTAGTGGTAACTAGAATTTTGCCCGCCGCACAACGGGGTGAAGCTTTCCGGTCAGGAACCTTGTTGAGCCTTCTTTAGAGGTCATATACATAAGGCTTGGGTTGTTAGATGTGTTATGTGAACGTTGAACCTTTCAAAACACTTTACAACAGCATATAGATGCGATCTGAATGTTACACAACATTCATAAGCACATATCTCTGCAAAGCTTAATATGTTATCAAAAACTTGAACAGTTGATGAGCTCTCTATACATTATCTTCGAAGAAGGTTTAATGCAAAACTGACTTTAAATAAAACACATTTACACATTGAAAGTATGGTACATGACGACTGTATAGCCGCATAACCACTAAATCTTGCAACAATACTTACAAGTGTTTATCTTATTCTCATGGTTCTGTACAGTAGCGTATTAAGCGTGTTCACACATATAAAAAGATAATTTTACAATCATTCATGTATAGATCACTACTGAAGAGGTATGGTCCCAATTCCTTGCCAACATGGCAAGGACCACACCACTTTTTCCATCCTACGTGGCGCTGACATCGACGAGGTCATCCAGAAGCTTCTAGAAGCTTTTGGAAAATATCTAGGTGGCTCCAAAGATGCTCCATCCGACATAAAGGACACAACGTGCCACCAGTCACCAGGCACCACGTAGGCCTGTAACAAATCTAAGAGCAGCCCGACAACACCAGTACGACGTCTCCAAGATGGGCAAATGCAAGCGCGCCACGTGTACCACTACACTGACCGCAGCAGAGGAGACCAAGAGGATATTCCCCTTGGTCGGACAGCTGGCGCGCAACCACAGCTGGCATCGCTGCTCTTCCCTCTTTCACCTTCCGGCTATAAATAGAACTCTTCATCATTCAGGTTGAATCACCTGGCTCTCTATACTCTCACACTTAACACACACCGTTTATTCTCTTCAGAACAGTACTTATTCTCACGCCGGAGCCTGGTTAAGAGGGAAACCCCCATATTCCCCTCTTAACGAGACTAACGGTGTTGCTGTTTTGCAGGAACCGAGCCATCTCACGAGTAGAAAGAGAGATTGAACCCACAGAAGAAATAACCCCACAGATTAACCATAGTGTTAACCTGTGTTTCATCATTGGCGCCATCCGCTTTTAGCAAAAACCACTCTCATCTCTTTTTCTTTTCAAAAAACACTCGTCAACATGGCTGAACAAAACCCTTCTCACCAGGTAGATGGAGACGTTTCTTCCTTTGAACTCGTTTCGGACAACGTACACGTCCAGCGGGGTCCAAGGAACTAAATTATCCAAGAAGGGCCGATGAACAACGAGTTTCCCAGCATCTTTGGAAGTACATCCAGGATCGATACTCAAAACACACCTGGTGCTACCTTCCAAACTCCACCCAGAATCATCACTCAGACCACAAACGGAGCTACGTTCCAGCCTCCGTCAGAGGTAGTCCAACAGACACCACCACCAGTGCAAACTCAGAGCCATGGAGCTGGTCCCTCAGCTCCATCGGATCAAGCACAACTAAACTTCTCTGCACTGCTAGGGCTACCTGAAGGAAAAACTCTGGCTTCCTGGTATGCCGAACAAGTGGCATCTATTAACCTTGTTTACACACAACTCAGCGCGCAGCAAGCTCTGCTTCAGGCACAAGCAAACCAGTCCGCATTTGTCACTCCACTGCCAAGGCCTTTGAGCGCTCCCATGCCTCAACAGACCAATGCATTCAATCTACGCCCTGAGTCAGTACCTCCACCACATATTAGAAGGCCAAGCGCGCACGACACGCGCGACACTTACGGTGAAACATAAAGCAATTACGTGCAGTATTCTCACCAACCAAAGAAGCCAATACAAAGTCGTTTAGGTCCGCGCAACATAAACGATGAATTTGAAGATGACGACGAGACGAACACAGTGTTCAGCAGGCTGCCACCAGAGCATGAAGCGTACAAACCTCGCAAGCGCGCAGGTTATGACCCAAAAGCGGAGCATGATTACACCTTGAGCTATCGTCCAGACGACATGGCTGAGAATTCAAAGTTCATTAGGGAGATCGCCACGGCTGCCATCGACAAAACGAAGTTGCCACACAACGTGGGCAAATACAACGGGTTGACAGACCCAGATGATCACCTTCAGGTTTTCAATGGTGCTGGAGCTACAGGCGGATGGAACTTACCAACCTGGTGCCATCTCTTCGCTCAAACCTTCATAGGCGCAGCGCGCGTCTGGTTTGATAGCCTGCCAGCAGGAAAAATCAAATCATGGGTCGATTTCCGAGAAAAGTTCCTGGCACACTTCTCGCAGCAACGACGACACACCAGGGATCCAGCCGATTGTCTGAACATATGGCGCAGAGACCACGAAAGCGTGGAAGATTTCATTACAAGATACAACAAAGAATGTTTGGAGATCGGCGACGTATGCGAGAAGATGTTGCGCGCACACTTCATGAGGGCTGTCAAGTGCGACGATCTAATCAAGCGCGTAAAAGGGAGAGACGGAGGACCCAAAGACTGGGAGACCTTCATTGAAGCAGCCAAAACCATCGCGCAGTCGGACAGACAGTTGACCGGTGATGATCACCATCAGCGCAGCTACAACCATAACGACCGGCATAGCAAGAAAGGCAGGAGCCAACCGTGGAAAGCATCCGGTCACAGAGAAAGAAGCCCGGTAAGAGAGGATGCGCGCCACACGATCAATCAAATAGCTCACCGGAAAGAGGTGAAACGAGAAAACAGGGAGAAACAGTGGACACCCCTCACGAAAACTCCTTCAGAAGTCTTGGCAACCGAGAACCACCAGTTCAAGCCACCGCTACAAATGCGCAACAAAAGGGGCCAAGACCCAAATCTTTTCTGCGTATTTCACAAGGACACAGGCCACTTAACCGACGATTGTTTCAGCCTCAAACAAGAGATCGAAAGGGCCTTACGAGACGGAAAGTTAACTCACCTGGTAAAAGGTGGAAGGCACGTTTATCGCCAGATTCAAAGAAGAGAAGAAGGGCCGGATAACAAAAAACTCCGGAAGTTAGAAACCCACATGGTTCAAGGGGGTCCACGAAGGCAAAGAAAAAACTACAACAAGCGCGCGCAAGACGATTCATGGCGCGAGAAACAAGTCGGTTTCCCGGTTATAAGAGGAGGCCCACGAGAAAGAAGGCCCATAGTCATCTCGGGCGTAATAGGGCATTACCAAACAGATTACATTTTCATCGATCCGGGGAGCACTGCGGATATCATATATGAACAGTGTTTTAATCAGTTCGATCAAGAGGATAAGGCGCGCTTAGAACCAGTTGATTACCCGCTCACTGGTTTCTGCAATGAAGCCGTTTTTCCTCTAGGACAAATATCATTCCCAGTGTTGCTCTCGGGCGGAAGAAACTCAAGAACAGAAGAAGTCACATTCATGGTGCTGCCAGCACATTCAAGACACGATATCCTGCTGAGAAGAGAATCCCAAGGTGACTTCAGCATGATTTGCTCTGGCCCACACTCAGCTGTGGGGTTCCCAACAGAAACAGGAGTAGCCATCATATACGCAAGCAAGGAAGTCCTAGCAACAGATGAGCTAAGACCTGCAAAGGCAAGAAAACCAGAACCACGTCAAGAGGCAGAGAAATGGGTGTTAAACAGCACATACCCAGAACAAACAGTTACCTTAGGACCTGCAATGTCCGACCTGACACGCGCGGCGCTAAAAAAACTGTTGTTCCAAAACATGGACGTCTTTGCCTGGACACCAGCAGACATGGTGGGTGTCCCACGGCACATAGCGGAACATCGCTTAAACGTCTCAGAAGAAGCTAAACCGGTGGTACATGCTAAGCGCTATTTGGGAGACATAAAGCACGACGCCATGAAAGAGCAGGTGATAGAGCTGTTAAATGCGAGAATCATCAGGGAAGTCAGGTACCAAACGTGGGTAGCAAGCCCAGTGATGGTCCAAAAGAACAATGGTAGCTGGAGAATGTGCGTAGACTACAAGGATCTGAATAAGGCATGTCCACGCGACTGTTACGCCTTACCAGACATTGATGAAAAGATTGATTCACTTGCCACATTCCGATGGAAATGTTTCCTCGATTGCTACAAGGGGTACCACCAGGTACAGATGGCTGTGCAGGATGAAGACAAGACCGCGTTCCGCACACCAATAGGGCTATACTGCTATACCAAAATGCCCTTTGGTTTAAAAAATGCGGGCGCGACTTATCAGAGGCTCATGAATGAAACTTTCTATGACGCCATCGGCAAATATATAGAAGTGTATATGGATAATCTGGTTATTATGAGCAAAGAAGAGAGTACAATGTTGCTGAACATCCAAAAGACGTTCGACACCTTGCGCGGAGTCAGTATCAAGTTAAACCCAGCGAAATGCTCTTTCGGCATGGAAGAAGGAAAATTCCTGGGTTTCATTGTCACGAAGGATGGTTTCAAGGTGAACCCTGATAAGATACAAGCAATTGAACGCATGCCGTCACCTTCGACGATCAAGGAGATGCAAAAATTGGCAGGACGGTTGGCAGCACTTAACCGTTTCCTGGCCAATCACGCAGCCAAATCTTTTCCTTTTATAAAGACTCTCCGAAACTGCATGAAGAAGAGCCAATTTCAATGGACTCCGGAAGCCGAGAGCGCATTCCGCGAGATGAAAGACTGCCTCATCAAGCTGCCAACATTAACTGCACCAGTCAAGGGCGAGCCTCTGGTGCTATACTTATCAGCCTCCGACAGAGCAGTAGGAGCAGTGTTACTTGTTGATCGACAGGGTGTTCAAACGCCAGTCTATTATGTGTCACGAACTCTAACTGACCCAGAAACCCGGTACGCAATCATGGAGAAACTAGTACTCGCACTGATCCATGAATCAAGACGGCTGCGCAGGTACTTTGCCAACCACGTCATTCACGTGCTAACAAATTACAATATTGGAAACATACTCGCAAGGCCAGAGATTTCAGGGAGACTAGCAAAATGGGCCATAGAGCTCGGGGGTCATAACGTAGTGTTCAGGCCAAGACCGGCGATAAAGGGCCAAGTACTTGCAGACTTCATGACAGAGGTACCGGATGACAAAGATCGAGAATGCAAGGCGATGGAAAAAGCCGAGAAGCAGCAAGTGGAAGAACCATGGTTATTATACACAGACGGCGCGTCTAACGAAGATGGCGCGGGTGCTGGTCTCCGGCTGGTGAGCCCTGACAAACACGAGTTCACCTGCGCCATACGCCTGGATTTTAAAAGCACAAACAATGAAGCTGAATACGAAGCTTTCCTTGCTGGTTTAAGGTTGGCAATCAAGATGGGAGTACGACACATCGAAGCGCATGTGGACTCCATGTTGGTGGCAGGGCAAATCAACGGGCAATATGAAGCCAAGGGAGATACAATGGCACTTTACCTGAGTCAAGCAAAGACGCTGCTACAAACCTTCTATTCCTACAAAGTGCACCACATTAATAGAAGCAAGAATAAGCCAGCAGACGCGCTGAGTAAACTCGCCTCTACAAGCTTCCAGCACCTAGCAAAGGATGTACGCATAGAGGTTTTAAGCAACCCGTCAGTGCCACTGCGAGAAGTAAGCGTCGTTCAACTAGGGACAACGTCTTGGATGACTCCGATAATCGCATACCTCCAATCTGGAATACTCCCGGAGAACAAGGCAGAAGCGAGGAAGATCCAGTACAAATCCGAACATTATCAGATGGCTGATGGGATTTTGTACAGAAAGTCATACCTCGGGCCTTTGTTAAGATGTGTTGATCCCGAAGACGCAAACTATTTGATCAGAGAGGTGCACGAGGGAATCTGTGGTATACATGCCGGACCAAGAATGGTGGTAGCAAAAGTCATGAATGCGGGATACTATTGGCCCGGGATGCATTTAGACGTGGTTAAAGAATTGAGAAAATGTAGCGGGTGCCAAAGACACGCTCCCAAAACAATGCGCCCCAAGAATGAATTGGTACCAGTCACGACAGCGTGGCCCTTTCAACAATGGGGAATAGACATGGTCGGACCTTTTCCCGAAGCCCCAGGAGCCATCAAATTCATAATAGTCGCAGTCGACTATTTCACCAAATGGGTAGAGGCAAAGGCCCTCGCATCAACCACAGCCACCGTTGTCAAAAAATTCATTTGGGAGCAAATCATATGCCGTTTCGGATTACCCCTCAAGATCATCACTGACAATGGAACCAACTTTGCCGAAGACAACCTTCAACAGTGGTTTAAAGACTTACACATTGAGCATACCTTCTCCTCGGTCGCGCACCCGCAGGGGAATGGTCAAGTTGAAGCCGTCAACAAAAGTATTGTTGATGGAATCAAAGCAAGGCTGGGAGAAAAAAGAAGAGGTTGGGTAGACGAACTGCCCAGCATCTTGTGGGCCCACAGGACGATGCCCAAAACAAGCAACGGAGAAACACCGTTTAGCTTGGTTTATGGGTCAGAGGCAGTAATACCAGCAGAGATAGGATTGCCATCACCTCGAATGCTCTCAATGAACATGATCAATAATGAAGAAGAGAGGAGGATCGACCTTGACCTTCTAGAAGAAAGGAGAGAAATGGCGGCAATCAATGAAGCAAAGTACAAAACGAAGCTGGAAAAATATTACAACTCTAAAGTCTGAGTCTGCACCTTCAATCCGGGAGAATACGTCCTCAGAGACAACGAGGCCTCAAATGCAGAAAAACCCGGGAAGTTGGCTCCCAAGTGGGAGGGTCCATATGTCATCGACACAGTGCTCGGAAAAGGAGCCTATAAGCTGCGCACCATCGACAACAAGGAGGTTCCTCGGACATGGAATGCCCAACAGCTGAGAAAGTGTTACCTATGAGGAAGATTCATGTAATTGCAATGGCCAAGTCGCCAACACATTTATAGTAATACAAGAAGTGTTTGGCTATCTTTCTATCATGCAAATTTCTTTGTCACAACTGCATATACTACTTTGGGCATACACGAAAACATCAATGGCTCGACCATTAGGAAACGTTGTAGACCTCCAAGGCCTGTCACAAACAAGTGCACAGCCGGGTCAGACACACAACTAAAGCCTAACAAACGCCAAACAAATACTTCGTGCCCACATAAACACGAAAACATCGAACACAGGTCAAACAAACATTGTAAACACCCCCAAGGCTGAGAACAGCTGGGTCTACACAAATACCTGTAACTCGATCACTTCGTATTCACGATCCACCCTGCGCACGAAAATGACAGAATGAAATGTTGTAATAAACACAACACAACCTGTCAGCGCCATCATTCATTCGTGATACCTGAATCAAAGTAATTATACATGCACATATTATGACGATAACCAAATTCGCATAAAAACAAACAACTATTAGCATAACAAATGTCAAGGCATAACCAAATATCCACAAGCATAAACAAGAAAGTTAAAATAGTTCATCCAATTGTCAAGTACAAGACCAACCAAGGTCACACACGGCGCGCAGGCCGGAGTCCCTCATTCGGGATGACTGGGCCCAGCACCCCCAGCCGCACCACCTTCATCGCCAAGCGCTTTCTTCAACAACACGACACCATCAGATCTTCGAGCCAGTTTTTTCGCAGCTTTAACCACAGCAAACTCCAAAGACGAAAACTCTTGTCTTTTCACGGCGTAAGCAGTAGTGCACTCCTCCTTCCACAGCTCGAAGTGATGTTCTTTCTCCTTATTAAGGGCCGCAGCCCTACCCTCGTTGTACCCATCCTTACGCCCGCTGCTGTAACCAGCTTGCCCCAACTCAAACATATAATGGGCAAGCTCGTGGGAGTTGACGATGCGATCAGCAATCTACGAGAAACACACAAATAAGGGACAATTCACGAAAGTCACAAAATAAAGCAAAAGAAATTACCAGAGGCACTGCGCGCGAGAGCAACCACTTGCAATCAGCTGACGCTTCCTCGGCAAGGACTTCAGAGGCGTTGCACTCAACGGTTTTCTCTTGAAGTAGACGTTCAGTAGTCTCATACCGCCTCGCAAGCTCATCCAGCTTAGCTATACGATCGATGTACTCCTTCTCTTTCTTCTCAAACGCGACGCGCGCCTTCTGAGCTTCCTCAGCAAGATCAGTCTTCTCACCAGACAAACGTACAATAGCGTCACGTTGAGACTTAAGCTCCACGTTAGTCCGCTCGCACGCTGCCTCCCAATTTTTCTGTTTATCAGCATTCGCTTGTTTCTCTTGGGCGAGCTTCTCCTCTGCATCGGATACCCTCCACAACAACCCTTTCTTCTCGGTATTAAATTTCTCTCTCTCCTCCGCAAACAACCTCTTCTCATTTTCGAACTCAAGAGTGTCCTCCCCCATCAGCTTCCATTCACGAACAATCTCCTGAGAAGTAGACCAGAAGTTAACCCCGGCTTGAACATGATCATCCAACAGTTCTAACCGGCGGCGCCCCTTCTGGAATAACCTTTCAGCTGGGGGGGAGACAGAGAGAAAAACTCATGACAATTGTCAAGGTCGTTCATCCGGGAGCCCTGGGTCAAGTGCCAGCGAGGCACATAGGGCAGATCATCGCATGCTGGATTATGGGTGTCCCAAGAACCACCTCGAGCATAATCTACATCAGGACTCCGGACTGCCCTGGAGGTTGCACCACCACCATCACCCGGTGGACGTTTTGTATACACCGTTTGATGAGGAGTAGTTTCACTTATCTCCACCTCAACTTCAACATTCTTACCACGATCACCACCAACAGCATTGCCCGCATCACCACCTGTCTTACCACCACCTTCTCCAACCTGCTCAACAGTCACATCTTCCTTTTTCTCCCCGTCGGGAGTATCATGAGGAGGAGATAACCCAAATGTCCTCGACGGCGGAGATTCCGGAGGAGTAATTTTCGAAATATCAATCTTGTGTCCAGTCTTGGCTGTTTTGGCACCTGCTCCAAAACGAGCAACACATTCAAAGGAAAGAAGGACAAACAAGCAAAAAATGTAAGACAAGCTCGAAGAAGATCAAACGAATACCAGAAGCTTCAAAAATCTTTTGCAACAAATCCCCAGGTTTTTCAGCAAAAATACCCATGTCAATATCCGATTCAGAAGGGGCAGGAGGATTCTCTTTTTGAAGCTTAATCTTCTTCGAGGCAAGCATAGCAGCAGCCTGCTCGTCAAGCTTTCGTTTTTTATCCTCAAAGGCCCTCTTCTGCATCATCTCTGTTAGAGTCGCGCGGTCCTTAGGGTCCGACTCAGGACGTTTCTCTACAACTCCTAAACCGGACAACGTATCAGAAACGACTACATAATCAAGGATACGATGAGTATGAAGTCGCTTACGAGGAGACTTAGTGGCAGTTTCTTCAGCCTTTTTCCCTTTCCCTTCCACCTTGTCAGCTTTCGCTTTTCTCCTCGTCTCCAACGGATCAGCAGTTTCGACTGGAATCTCCAAATCATCACCAACAGGCTCGTTCACTGGCTCATGCACAACCCCCTGCGCCGGACCTGCACGCGCGGAACGAGAGGTTAGGTCTTCAAAAGATCTGCCAGACCCATCACTCGAGAGAACGATAACTTCCTCTCGAATGGAATCAAATGCATCATCATCATTCTCACTATCTTCACCTAAGACAGTGTTAACGTAAGTGGTGAAACTCTCGTTGCTCGGATGCAGGAAACGGCCACAGATCTGATCCAACCAGGGTCGCTTATCAGGTCTTTGTATCGCCTCAACCATTGCACCCGGTGCCTTAAGATCCAAAACGTTCAACAACGTGAAACCTACTGCAAAAAACGCGAGGATAAAGAACAATGCAAAACCAATACAACGTACAACATACAACATAAAAAAAAGAAGGGGGATATGGAGCAAAACGTACACTTGCCATCATGACCATAAACCGGTACCCCCAACGGATGTTTAGGGACCCACTTCATGCTCATACCGGCACCCACCAACGCCATATCCTCAAGCTGGATTATCGGAGTGGCTTTACGAGTCAACTTCTTATACCAATCCTGGTCAGCAAAATTTGCAACCACATCAACTTTGGGGATACCCTCATCCACAGATCTGTAGTGCATGTCCACAGGAACAACACCCCGGCGAATATAAAAAAACTTCTGCTTCCAGTCATGGAGACTCTTCAATGGCACAGAGCAAACTGGAGACACGCCGGTACGAGCACTAAACGAGTAAAAACCACTTGTATATGAAACGGTGTAGAAGGCGTTGAACATCTCAAACGTCGGATCTAAATGGTTAGCCATACAAACGAACTCAAAGTGAGTAATACGAGGGAGCCCGATGGCATTGATCTGAGATATGTGAAGACCATAACCCCTCAGCACATCAGCAGTAAATCGAGTCATTGGAAGCCTGAAGTTGCCCTCCCGGAAGAAAGCAGCATACAAAGTCATATGACCGGGAGGAGCATCCATGGCGGTGGAACCAGGAGTAGGATACTGAGCACCCCAATCAGGGAGAAAACCCATCTCCCTTACCAAATTCTGGAATTCCTCCTCTTTCCACCCTATTACCGCCTGATCCGGACCAGGCGGAGTTTTACCTTTGTTCCTTCTCTTCCTCGAAGAAGGATTTGCAGAAGACATTACAAGAAAACAAACAGTAATGCAGATGAACTCAAAGAGAAGAAGAGAGAAAATAAAAGAAGGAGAGAGAAATCCGGAATTCAAATTTTGAATAGTGGAGAAGAAAGAGGAAAACACCATATATTTATACCCATCGCATTTAATGCGATGGGTAGTGGGGGCGTCAGGATCTGAAAAAATAACCAATAGGGGAGAGACACGTCAGAGGAGAGAGAAGGCGGCACCTCTTTTTCCGGAAGCAGGTGAACAGACACCTGACACTTCGCCGAAAAGCAACTGACGGTGACTGAAAAGGCAACTGTTCACCTGACACCAGACAGTCACGTCAGTCACCCCTTCCCAAGACAGACAAAGCTTCCTCTTGAAGACAACTTTATAAAGGGCCAAAACCCATGCGCGGTACGCCATGCGTCCATTTGGCTCAACTTTTTAAAGTGCCAAAACCCATGCGCGGTACGCCATGCGTCCATTTGGCTCAACTTTATAAAGGGCCAAAACCCATGCGCGGTACGCCATGCGTCCATTTGGCTCAACTTTTTAAAAGTGCCAAAACCCATGCGCGGTACGCCATGCGTCCATTTGGCTCAACTTTATAAAGGGCCAAAACCCATGCGCGGTACGCCATGCGTCCATTTGGCTCAACTTCTTAAAGTGCCAAAACCCATGCGCGGTACGCCATGCGTCCATTCGGCTCAAGTCTATGAGCAATCAAAACCCATGCACGGTACGCCATGCGTCCATTTGGCTCAACTATACAAGTTGCCAAACAGCATGCGCCTTGCGCCCATCAGGGGCAGATCTGTGGGAGAACCCATAAAAACCCCACACCATAACAAACACTACATTCATAAGTCCAGAATCCCTCCTAGACGATCAACTCAACTAGAAGGCATACTGGACTGGGGGGACTTGAAGAGGTATGGTCCCAATTCCTTGCCAACATGGCAAGGACCACACCACTTTTTCCATCCTACGTGGCGCTGACATCGACGAGGTCATCCAGAAGCTTCTGGAAAATATCTAGGTGGCTCCAAAGATGCTCCATCCGACATAAAGGACACAACGTGCCACCAGTCACCAGGCGCCACGTAGGCCTGTAACAAATCTAAGAGCAGCCCGACAACACCAGTACGACGTCTCCAAGATGGGCAAATGCAAGCGCGCCACGTGTACCACTACACTGACCGCAGCAGAGGAGACCAAGAGGATATTCCCCTTGGTCGGACAGCTGGCGCGCAACCACAGCTGGCATCGCTGCTCTTCCCTCTTTCACCTTCCGGCTATAAATAGAACCCTTCATCATTCAGGTTGAATCACCTGGCTCTCTATACTCTCACACTTAACACACACCGTTTATTCTCTTCAGAACAGTACTTATTCTCACGCCGGAGCCTGGTTAAGAGGGAAACCCCCATATTCCCCTCTTAACGAGACTAACGGTGTTGCTGTTTTGCAGGAACCGAGCCATCTCACGAGTAGAAAGAGAGATTGAACCCACAGAAGAAATAACCCCATAGATTAACCATAGTGTTAACCTGTGTTTCATCAACTACCCCTCAATTCCCCCCATGAGCCAGATCAGAAGCTTTTAAAAGATTCGTCCTGCGAACAGCTATATTTAATCATTTGATGTATAGCGTCTAAACTTGCTAAAAGGTAAAAAATCAATTCGTTTCTCTCGCCCTTGATACAAACCATAACATAGTGAAGTTTTTTACTCACCTCCTTCAAGTATACAATTTAAGACTTGCAAAAATTATAGCAGAGGGTTGAATATATGATCAATGTATAACGAATTCTCCTGAAATCTTCAGTTTATGTGCTAGTCAACATTTCACACTATAAATGGTCACATATAAAGCACTAAAAAGTCATGATAAAGAACTGGTAAGAGACTAACACCTGTACAATACCGACATCAGACAAAATTTTAATGTTCAAAAAATCCGATCTAAAGCCCTAGCCACAATTAATAATGGGGGAGGGTATTGGTACATCCCCAAAATTAGGTGCACATCCCTAAGAAGCAGCGTATAAGGCTATGAGGGGAGTATAAGGTTTGAAAGCATTATATGTGTCAGAAAAAGTGAATCTATACGCCTCTCATTGTGCGGCGTATAAGATGGTGGTAGTTGAAGCATATACGCCTCTCATTCCCTATGAGCGACGTACAGGTACGATGCAAGGAATTTAAGGTATAAATTCTGACATGCAGCGAGTTCAGACTGAAAAGTCTGAAAAGGTGACCCGTATACGCGCTCATTGACCTATACGCGACTTGTCGTCCGAGAAAATGTTATTAATTCAAGCATACGGGAACTGTTTCATTCAAATGTTGAAAACTCACAAAATAATGATGAAAATTCACAAATAAAAAGGTCTGATCAAACAGTGAAGCATAAAGATGTCGTCTTGGGACATTGGTTATGTTTTTGGCGAAGATTCAAACCAGTCATACATCTCCGAAAGCATTTGGTTATTCGGCGTTGATCGAGATTGGACAGTGGTTAATATAGTCGATTCCGACACCCATTGCTCCAACCGCCACCTACCTTGTGCCTCTTGATGTGGTAGTTGGGATGCGGAAAGCCCATTGTAAGCTACGGCACCAGTACACAATTTCAAGAAAGTCGGTGTGTCTTGGTATTTTGTTGTTAGACCCATCGGTTTCGTGTGCAAGAATATGTAAAAATTACTGATTTAGGGTTTAGTCATTACATTTTGTATGAAAGTGACATGTTTTCTGTATTAATATAAACCGATATTTAATTACATTTCGAGTTACGTTTCTTTGTTGCGTTATGGTTAATAAATAATAAGTGAAAAACAATTAAAGACATAATAATACTTAATAAATAAAAATTTTTGACATTTTATAATATATACAATTTGTTTTATAAAAATATCTTATAATAAATATGAAGTTTTTTATAATAATATTTTATAAAAAAAACATATGCACATTTTTTATTAAAAATGATGATATTTTATAATAATACTTAATAAATAAAAAGACAAATAAAACTTGATATTTTATAATATATACACATTTTCTATAAAAACATGAAGTTTTAATTATAATAATACTTAATAAAAAAACATACGCACATTTTTTATTAAAAACGATGATATTTTATAATAATACTTAATAAATAAAAAACAAATAAAAACATGACGTTTTATAATATTAACACATTTTTTATAAAAACATTTTATAAAAAAAACTATGACTTTTCTTATATTAATATTCCATAACTTTCATATACTAAAACATCCATGAATTTAAATAAAGTTACTGGTACATCCTAATTATTAGGCAATCATTGGCTGACAGCCAATGATTGTCATTAATTAGGTGGGCCTGAGGGCTATGAGGCTAGAGGGTATTGTGCTCATCCTCCCTTGGAGGATGATCCGTCACGTAGGCGCCACATCATAGTCCTTCCAAGGATGGTCCATCTCACAAAATTAGTGGAAATGGGAAGATGGCCCTAGATGATCCTACCCCACCACTTTTATATTTTTTATTTTTAATCTTCCACTTTTTTCAACTTTTAACAAATAAATTAATAAAAAATATTTTCACTAATATTAAAAAACAATACATGAACTTAAAAAAAAAACATCAACTTAAAAAAACAAAGAGTTAAATAATTTGATGCTTCTTCATAATGTCGGTTTGTAGTTTTTTCAACATCGAACGTTTCGGCTCGGGATAATTATCGACATCCATCGTTATTATTTCTCATTCCTTGAGCCGAGTCTTTTCATCGGACTAACGGATTTTTTCATCGGACAATCGGACCTTTTCGCGTAACTTTTCTCCCGCCACACGAGACTTTTCTTCGATGGCCCGCTCCTTCGCATTCGCCTTTTGGGTCGTGACCTCGTTGTACGTTTTAAATTGTGCCATAAACTCTTCCATAATCGGGTCCACCTTTTGCTTTTCTTTCTCCTTCGCTCGCTCCTTCTTTGATTTGTCCCGGCCCGTTGGACGCTCCGCTTCATGCACGGCGTATTCTTCTCGTCGAACTCGGCGTCATCGTTTAAGTTTATGTGACACCTCGCGTCCGATCCGATCCACCGGCACTAAAACTACCCGATTCCGATGTCCTTTGCCGCTTCGCCATCTCCACCTCGTTGGGAATCGGCGCCCATTTTGGATGCGTTCGCAAAATTTCCCACGCGCGAACGTGTGCGAACGAGGTATTGCCATTGTTCGACTTATACATCTCCAACGCCTTTTTAAACACATCCTCGTCGCTCATGCCGTTACGACGCCCACTTGAATATATTTTATTATATTCATCGCAAAACTTATTGACGAACCCGTTCATTTTTCGCCACTTTGATGACACCGAATCGATATCTTGATACGGGCCTTGGTCCATTAGCCCAAGGAACTTCGCCAAAACCGCCTTCCAAAACCCGTCACCCGTTTGATTATTACCTATAAAATATGTTACAAAATATAAAAAACTAATTCTAAAAAATGTAAACTTAAAAAAAAAGTTACTTTTACCAACCTTTTGTCGGGTGTGTAGACGTGCCTACGTAAGCCTTAGCTAAGGCTTCTTCTTCGATTGGCGTCCACGATTTCGCCTTTGGTTTGGACGGTTGCTCACCCACCACTTGCTTGCCTTTTCTTCGTTTGTCTTTTTCTTTTTGCGGTTGGGTTTCGGGAACAACTTCCACATCCTCGTCGGGTTCGGATCGTTCGGGTTGAACGGCTTGCGTCGGGTTCGGTTGGGGTTGAACGAGTTGCGTCGGGATCGGTTGGAGATTAAAAACACCCCGCATCATCAATTGTTGAAGGGCTTGATTTTGAGAGGATTGAGAGAATTGGTTCGGTGAGTGTTGGAATGCGGCAAAGGCGTTTGACGAATATTGAGAGAATTGGTTCGGTTCGATCGTCGGATAATATCCCGGAACCGAGAAAACATTCAGTTGGGTCGGGTTGTTGGGATTGTTCGGGTTGTTGGGGGCGTTCTGGTTGTTCGGGTTATGGTAGATTATAAGTTTATAAAAGTGGAAGATGTTTTATAAAAAATACAGGGAGAGAGATAGAAAATGGGTTAAAAATGGTGAATGGAGGTGAAAAAGGTTTGAATTATATATAATTGGGGGAATGTTACCGTTGGTTTTTTTTTTTTTTTTTTGAATTTCGTAAATTAATTTTTTTTTATTTAACGGTAATAATCAGCGAAGGGGGCCCACCATTTTGGATCGTCTCGAACGTCAAGACCCCGACGGAGAGGACGGGGACGCGGGGGGGATGGTGTGAAGGCGGCGCCGGTCCTAGACGGGTATGGGGACGTACCCCATACCGCACATCCTGAGGGGCGTATGGGTGGGCCCATTTTAAGGCGTATAGAGGTATAAGGGGAGTATAGGGTTTGGGGATGTGTAGATATTTTGAGAGATGTGTGGATACTTTCTCCCTTAATAATAGGGTTGGAAAAATAATATAAATTAATAATAATAAATATATACTACCATAACAAATCATACTCGTCGTAACTTATATAACTATCCTTCTAATATGAAGCTAAAATTACACATCTAAACCTTGCATAGTCACAACATACTTACAAAGATAATAGAGTCAAGCTTGACTACTGTTTCCAACTGATCATCCAGCTAAAGAACAGTTGAACTGGACAATTTGTTTTACAATTCGATCAATTTCACCGATCTATGAAAAACTCTACATGCAACAACAACCCATGAACTTGTAAACGTATAACTTTTAGGAATCTAACTCGGATCTTAAAACTGAACTATATATATACATATTTTGAGATGGATGAGATGTTTTAGCATGTGTCCAAATGCCTTTATCTTATGTTAGATGTGTGTCGTTTTCACTAAAATCCATGGGTTCTGTGTAAAGATCAAGTCAAAAGAGTACACGTACAATATTTTTTAACGACACTGGCAGAATTTAAAACCCACTTTAAGAGGCAATATCCGAGTCATTTCACAACTTTTTTGAGAATTTCTTGAACTAAAATATAGCACGTTGAGCTGGTCATTCACCAACAAACTTACTTTAAAATAAAGGAATTACCCATACAGTTGTTCCTGCTAACCACAATCTGCATCGTCATAAACGGAACAACCGATCGCCAGCTATTGATTAGTAGTTTCCATGCTTACATTGTTACCGTTACTTGCTATCAAGGCCTATTTATAGTGATCTGGTTCCCGGTGTTCGTCATCAACAAAAACAGTCTCAGTTTCATCTATTATTGTTCCGGTTCGTGTCTGTTTATACACACCAGTTGCCTTCCCTCTGGTTTTACTACCGTCTATACACGACAGGTAATTTTATTTAGGGGCTGTTTGGCAACTTCTAAATGGTTAAGGTCTGAACCAGTAAGAGGTCTGAACCATTAAGAGTCATATTAAGAGGTAAACAAACAACCCCTTAGTTCAAAATATTTGTGTTGGGTTTGGGTTTGGGTAGTTGGGTTAATAAAATTAGATTCTAGATTGGGCTTTGATTTTGTTAAGTAATTAACTGAATAAGTGGTTAAATAAAAATTATATAAATTGTGTTTATATACTTATATATTCATAATAATCAGTGTTTAGAATTTTTTTATAACTTCGTAATATTTTTTCCTAAGGGGGTGGTTGAAAATTTTCAAGGGTTGCGATTGAAAAAAACCAAGGGTTGCGGTCGGGATTTTTCGCCGAAAATTAACACTAAAAATGTTTTCCAAGGGGTGCGCCCGCCTACACACGGTTGTGGGTAGGTTCGCCCCTGTATAGAAGCCCTAAAATTCTATATTGTTTGTATTCTCTTGTAATAATATGATAAGTGATGTCTGTTTAAAAATCATTGTGGAAAAGTAGAAAAAAATGCCTAAGATTGATGACGCATATCGAATTTTGATTGGCTTACCCAAAGAGTCTACCTTAGACGTATGAGGTGGATTTATTTCAATGATGTGTGTACCTTAGATGCATCACAGTTTAGTCAATGTGCATTTCCGTGTTTTTTGTTGGGGATCGACACGGGTCAAACACGAATACACACAACACAGAACTCACACACAATTAAGAACACAAAGATTTATATTGGTTCGGTCCGGTTCTGACCTACATCCACTCTCGGTAACTAGGAGTTTTTATTAATTAAGCTTGGTACAAATATTACAGATACAAAACAGTCTCTTATATAAGATTGGATGAAAGAAGAAAGTCAAGAAACATGATCCGTGAATAATGGGTCACAAAGAAGGTCGGATAACCCCTGTCCCCTTATCCTCTTATCCTTTTGATCAGAAAGGATTTTCTGATGTCCACTTGATCCAGTGGATTCACACTCAACAATCTCCCACTTGAAGCCACGGAATAATCTTCAACTGTGTATCAGTATCTCTGTAAAAACTTTGATCTTAACACATTCCTAGTTACCCAGCCTTCTCTTCAATTATCCTGAAGGCCAGTTGAAGCTATGCAAAGCTTCAACTTCTCTAAGGTGACAACCTTAGTCAACATATCAGATGGATTTTCACTTCCTTTGATCTTCTTCAACTTCAGAGTGCCTTCACTAACTTGTTCTCTGATAAAGTGATATCTCAGCTGTATGTGCTTTGTCTTCGAATGGAAGACAGGATTCTTTGCAAGATGAATTGCACTTTGATTGTCACAAAACAGTGCATAATCAACTTGTTCCTTGACGAGCTCTTTGAGAAAATTCTTCAACCATATAAGCTCTTTGCTTGCTTCAGCAACTGCCATATACTCTGCTTCTGTGGTTGAAAGGGCAACACTTTTCTGCAGTCTGGACATCCAGCTTACTGCAGTGCCTCCCACTATAAAGACATATCCGATGGTGCTTTTGTAAGATTCTTTACAACCACCAAGGTCAGCATCCGCAAAACCCTTCAGAATAACATCTTTCCCCTTAAACTGTAATGCCACTTTTGAAGTCCCCTTCAAATATCTTAGCAGCCATTTAACTGCTTCCCAATGTTCTCTCCCTGGATTGGACATAAACCGACTAACAACTCCCACTGCATGAGCTATATCTGGTCTCGTGCATACCATTGCATACATGAGGCTACCAACTACCGATGCATATGGAACTTTAGCCATTTCTGCTTTGTCTTCATCTGATCTGGGTGACTGAACTTTAGAAAGCTTAAAGTGACTTCCCAAAGGTGTGCTTCGAATCTTGGCATCTTTAAGGCTGAATCTTTCTAACACTTTCTCAATGTACTTCTCTTGACAGAGTGTCAAAGAGCCATCTTCTTTGTTTCTGAAAATACTCATCCCGAGTATTTGGTTTGCAGCTCCCAAGTCATTCATCTCAAACTCTTCAGACATCTGCTTCTTCAGCTTCTTGATATTTGTCATGTCTGAACCTGCAATCAACATATCATCCACATATAGTAGTAGAATGATATAAGAACCCTTAAACCTATTGATGTAACAATAATGGTCATTGTCACATCTCTTGTATCCGACTCTTCCCTTGAAGTTATCAAACTTCAAATACCATTGTCTGAGCGCTTGTTTCAGACCATACAAACTCTTCTTCAACTTACACACCAAGTTTTCTTTGCCTTTAACCTGAAAACCTTCTGGTTGTGTCATGTAGATATCTTCTTCTAGGTCACCATGTAGAAAAGTTGTCTTGACATCTAGCTGCTCTAGATGCAAGCCTTCTGCTGCTACAATACTGAGTACAAGTCTGATAGTAGTCATCTTCACCACTGGAGAAAATATTTCATTGAAATCAATTCCCTCTTTCTGCTGAAATCCCTTGACCACTAATCTTGATTTGTACCGTTTGGTACCATCATGTTCATCTTTGACCCTGAAAACCCACTTGTTCTGAAGAGCCTTCTTCCCAGCTGGAAGCTTTGTTAAGTGTCAGGTCTTGTTATTCTCAAGCGACTTCATCTCATCTTTCATTGCTAACTCCCACTGCAATGAATCTTTCAACCCCATGGCTTCTGAGTAACACTGGGGTTCACCATTTTCTGTCAAAAGTATGTAATTGACGGATGGTGAATATCTGTCTGGTGGTCTAATGACTCTGGAGGATCTTCTTGGTTGAAACTGAGGAGTTTCTGGGGATTCTGGAATTTGAGGAGCGACCTCTTCTTCTTCTTCTACAGAATCATTACTAGAATCATCCCCTGAGCTCCCACTGTCGATTGACTCATTCCTATTTTCTGGAATGTCGACTGAAGCTTCTTTTCTTGTTTCACCACTTTCAAATTTAACATAGTCTTTCTGAACTTCTGGTCCTTTGGTGTTTCTGTCTTTATACAATTCGTTTTCATTGAAGACGACATTCTTGCTTCTGATTACTTTTCTGCCTTCATTATCCCAAAGCCTGTAACCCATTTGTTCTGACCCATAACCAATGAATGTGCACTTCTTGGATCGACACGGGTCAAACACGAATACACACAACACAGAACTCACAATCACACACAATTAAGAACACAAAGATTTATAGTGGTTCGGTCCGGTTCTGACCTACATCCACTCTCGATAACTAGGAGTTTTTATTAATTAAGCTTAGTACAAATATTACAGATACAAAACAGTCTCTTATATAAGATTGGATGAAAGAAGAAAGTCAAGAAACAAGATCCGTGAATAATTGGTCACAGAGAAGGTTGGATAACCCTTGTCCCCTTATCCTCTTATCCTTTTGATTAGAAAGGATTTTCTGATGTCCACTCGATCAAATGGATTCACACTCAACATTTTTTCCAATATTTTTATCCACAGTCATGTCTAGTTCATTTATAGGCTCATGCTCATGCTCAAAGCAAGCCACTGTGACATTTTGAGCACCCAAGGAGGTACTCGTGGTCGCAAATAAAAAAAATAGTTAGAAAGATGAAATGGAGCCTCAAACCCCATTGATTCCCCATTCTTAATAGGAAAATTGGATTTCAATAATCTCACCGAAAGGTGGTTGGCCAATATTAGACCCACTATTAAATATTACAACTGACACCCATTTTTTAATTTTTTTTTGAATTTCGAATTGATGTTTTAGGGCTTTTGTTGTTGTTAGTAGTGCTTGGTGATGTTGTTACCAGCCTGTTGCTTTAGCCAAAAGATAGACATAATGGAAATCTTTTAATTGATAAGTAAGCTCAACTAGCCTAGGGTGGGCGGTGTGGTTTGCGGGGACCAGTGTTGCAAAAGTCGGATTCCTCGGCCGAGTACTCGGCGAGTACTCGGTCCTCGGACCTCCACCTTGGCGACTTCCTCCTAGGCGGTCTCAACTAGTCGGCCTCGGGAGTACTCGGTCCTAGTCGGCGCCTAGTCGGCCTAGTCGGAGCCTAGTCGGCCTAGTCGGAGCCTAATCGGCCTAGTCGGTCTAGGCGGTCAACGTGGTTTGTTGACTTTTAATCGGTCAAACTCGGTCAAAATCGGCCTACTCGGCCTTGTACTCGGACTACTCGGCCTTGTACTCAGACTAGTCGGACTTGTATTCAGAATATTTGAACTTTAAACATGTTTCATTTTAAATTATACCCAGTTGACATGAATTATGCTTATTTTAACACATACATAATATATAACAATTAATTTTCTTTATATATACCATGTCCGCGTACTCCCCGAGTACTCTCCGAGTACTCTCCGAGTACTCCGATTACTCCCAACTCCCCAGTCAGCCGACTAGGGACCGCCTAGCGATTTTTACAACACTGGCGGGGACTTCATCGGTGAGTGGAGTCACCGATCGGTGACCACACCGTGGTGTTTAAGTTAGGGTGTTTGAGTAGGAGAGAGGGAGAGAAATCGGTGTATATTCACCGACAATGTTGTAGAAGGCGCTAGGCGCTAGTCGGGCGGTGAGGTACCGCCTAGGGATTAATCGGGATTAATCGGAATGGGATTTTTATATGTATTTTTTCAAAATTATATATATATATATATACCCAATAATATAAAAATAATACTTCAAAATTCACATAAATACTTCAAGTTTCAGATAGTATGGTTCGATTTTGACCGCCTAGGACCGATTTTGACCGATTAATATAGTCTGATTAATCCGATTTTTGACCGCCTAGGACCGCCTAGGTACCGCCTTTGACCGACTTTGACCATGGCCGATTAATTGACCGACTAGCTCAAAATTAGGCAGTAAGTGGCCGCCTAGGCGCCGATTAATCGGCCGCCTAGGCCGATTTCTGCAACCATGCTCACCGAAGGTGGAGAAGAACAAAGGGAGGAGAGAGGAGAGAAGAACCAATCAAAGTAGGAGAGAGGAGAGAGAAATCGGGTGTTTGAGTGTGTGTTTAACCATACCTAGTGATTGAATGCAAAATGGGGAGTGGAATGGGGAGTTGACATGGCATAATATTATTAGGTAAAGAATCACTCAATCACCCTAGAATAATTAACCATACCCCCACCCTTAATAGCTTAAAAGTTTAGGGGCTGTTTGGCAACATCTGAACCAATAAGTGCTGAATGAATAAGAGGTCTGAATGGGTAAGAGGCTCTGAACCAGCAAGTGCTGAACCAGTAAAGTGTTGTTTGGTTGCACCTCTGAATAACTGTGTAAAATGACATTTTTACCCCTTTCAAAACCTCAAAATTTGTACAATTCAAAACCTCAAAACTACTGCATAAGTCACAAAATTTGTACAATTCAAAACCTACGAAATTTGTAATTCCAAAACTATCATAAGCCACAAATTTTAAATAAACAAACCTCAAAAACTATGAAAACCACAATAAACATAACCTTAAAAATGCTGCAAACATGAACCCTACAAAATTTCTAATTCTAAACTATCATAAAGCCACAAATTCTCAATAAACAAAACCTCAAAATTGATGAAACCCACAATAAACAAGAAAGACCCAAATCCAAAGAAAGGTCGGATCGAACTCGGGTTCTTCTTTAAAGCAAGTGGAATGGCGGATAAGTCTTCGATGCAACTCCGTCTCGTTTGATGATTAAACGACAGAACCGAAACAGAAGTTGAAAACCCCGAACTAAACCCGAAAACCCGCTGAAACGGAACCGAAATCTGGTCCAAAACATCCCAAGCTGAACCCGAAACCACCAGAGGTTAACTGAGGCGAAATCAAATCTAACCTGAGCCGATATGTAGCCTGAATCAGAGCTGAATCGAACCCAACCAGAGTGACGTCGTCTTCTTCGTAGCTCCGGTGGCTACGGCCGTTTAACCCGTCGGAGAAAGATGGAGAACGAGGGGTGTTATGTGTCACCTGTAGGTGCAGAGGAAGCGGCGGCGTTGTGGAGGTGCAGAGGAGGAGGAGATGGTGGCGATGTGGATGAGGGCCGACGTGGGGAAGGCTGCGACGGTGGAGGAGGGCCGACGTGGTGGAAGGCGGCGGAGTGGTGGAGGAGAGGAGAGGAGAGGAGGCATGATTCAGAGGGTAGATGTGTCTTCTTTTTCATTCAGACATCAAATATATCTGAACCATTCAGTCTGAATGGTTTCATTCAGATGTGCTTATTTGGGTGAACCAAACACTTTAGCCTCTTACCGATTCAGAGGCTAGCCTCTTAATGAGGCCATTCAGACCCAAACAAACAGCCCCTTAATCTTTATTCAACAATTGTATGCTTTTGCGTGACGAAGCAAGAGGTAACATGGAATATGACGTGGGTGTAGTGAGGGAGGCTTGTTCACGTTGACTTTGGGTTCATTGACATGTCATCTGTAGGAGAAATGTCCCATAGGGAGGGACAAAACCAAAAGTGTGGCGGCTGGAAAAAAAAAAAGCCTCATCAGGGAGCAATTCGAAAATGGACGATTAAAAGGCTTAATTCAAAGCATTCACTGATGCCGTAGCCAAAAAGGTAAATGTGAAGAAACGCGAAGTCAACAAACGGCTTAGGTCGAAAGAAGAGGCGACACAAATAAAGGAATTGAAGATAATGACAACCGACATCAACGCGTATCCGGAAGAACACCGTCATATTTTGCAAAAAAAATGAAAGAAAAGATCGAAAAAAATGGAGTTCGTAGGTTTTTTAATTTTAAGTAATCTAGTATTTTTTTGAAGTTAAGTTTTTTTTTTTAAGTTATGTAATGTTTTAAACATTTAAGTTACGTGATGTTTTTTTTAAGTTATGTTTAAAAAAATGTTGAATTTTAAATAACAAAAAATAAAAAATAAACAAGGGGAGGCTCATCACCCACACCATATCCATCACTTGGGTTTGGGTGGGGTGATGGCCCCCCAATGACGTGTCCGCCTACGTGGAGGCCCATCCCCAAATGATGGGGCTCCTCCACGCCTTACTTGATCCATCTAGTGCCATGAAAAGTGACACGTGGCATTTATTTGAAAGGTAAGACATTGCAAGGTTTTGACTATACTTTATTTGAATCAGCAGTTATGATTCGAGGTTATAACTAACGTGGATGGTTATGTGTTAAGGGGTACGTTAATGCTCGCCGGCATATGAACAGGATTATAAACACAGTATTAAGACCACCCGTAGTGGCGTTTCTTGGCGTTTTCCCCCCAAAACGCCCCTAGACCGCCCCCTAGGCGTTTTTTTTCAAAAAAAAAATTGCTTTTGGCGTTCTTTTTTCCACGCCTTGCTTCAATGGTTTTGGCCAATCACCAGTTTCCACGCTGGGGTTTGTCGTCCAATAACATTTTTTGATGGTTTTTTTTTATTTAGTTCTATTACACCCCTTTTAACATAATGTCCCACAATCTCCACATACCCACTACACCCATTTAAGAAAAAAGCCTCATAATGCTCTATTGCTGACTGAATTGGCACATGGCGCAAAACACCTAAGGGAGATGCATTATTTGTGTCTTTCACTACACATGTTCTAATGGTAGAAAGTGGATTACCAAGGTTTAGCAGACGAGATCCAATTGGTAATTGAAGTAAGAGATTTCGTCCGGAGATGAGTGAGAGAGAAGCATCAAATCACATGATCCATATATGTGCTGATGCCTATAACAAAATGGACGAAAAATAAATCCTCCTGTTATTATCATTTTTATTTTAGTTATTACTATTTTTATTTAAGGGTATTTTAGACATTGAACCTGATAAAATTACAACATCAATTAAGGAGGTTCGTTGTATTAGTTCTATTTGGTTTCTAATTGTTTAGGGATAAGTATGAGTAAAAGTAGTTCTAGTGGTAGTAGAATGTTTTTAGTATCTATATTATATATGTCATCTATTTTATTCATTCACACAAAATTAATAGAAGAATTTGTGAATCCCGTTTGTATTCGTCTCTCTGATCTTATACCCAAATTTAACTGAAACCTGGTTAGATCAATTCTTTTGGTGAAGAAAGTGTATGTTAAGACTATGGGGTATGGGGCTTGGGTTGGGGGAAAACGCCCAAGCCACCACCCCGGGTGGGCTTGGGTTGGGGCGTGGCCCTTGGGGCTTGGGTTTCAAGCCGGGCGTGGGGCGGGCTTGAGATCCGATGTGGCGGCCTCCTATTCGCTGTCCACCGCCATGTCATAGCGGGTGTTTGAATTTTTTTTTTATTTTTTTTAATAAACTGCCAAGCCACGCCCCCAACCCAAGCCCCGCCATACCCCACAGACACGTCACTTACCGGTGAGGGGGCTCCAACTCCACGTGTCAACTCATGCCCCCAACCCAAGCTCCACCATACCCCACGGTCTAAAAGTTTAGTGAGTTATGGCAGTCTTCATGTGGATTTGGGATCTACTGATCCTTGAATCTCGATACTAGTAAAAAGTAATTATTAAACTTATTTATTTGGCTGAATTATGAGACTTCAATTAATTTTGGATTATGGTTTGAGAATTACATAAAGATTGGCAGACCCAAAATTTATTTTACTGGAAAATATTTGATGAATAGGTGTTGTTCAAGTTTCAGATACTTAAATAACATAAGACGAGTATCGGATACTAAATCACACGAAAAAGTTCTTTTGCTGGTTGACTTCATATTCGTTCATTTAATCTTAACCAAACATGAACACGAAAAAGTTCTTTTACCGGTTATCACATCTCTTTAGAAGACTTCCTAAGGGGGACGAAGTGGCTTCGGTATGGAGCCAGAGCCGACAGGGCTCCGGTACCATACAGAATTGGAGAAAGGAGGCAATAGCGGGAGCACCATCCCGAACCAGAGAAAATACAAAGGAAATGCATTAGTGAGATGAGAGGGGTGGGATGCAGGAACACCATCCCCAGCTTAGAGATGAGAGGAGTGGGATGCCCATCACCATCACCCGCTAGAGGTGTACAAATCAGTTTTATTTCTAAAAACCAGCCTGGGTTTTAACTGAACCGGTTTTTTTGGTGAGGGAAGCGTGTGAACACGTGCCTCAGCCATTCTGCTTTATCTATTTTCTTGTATTTTCTTTTATTTCAGTTGTAATAGTATTGTTATTCTGCTTTCATTTATTTCTGAATTGTAACAGTTTAATAAAATTTGTTTATTTGATTTATTTACGCGAACGGTTCTTACAACAACAATCTCAACTATTTTTTTACACAATCTCAACCAAACTCTCTCTTACTTTTATTCAATCTCAACCATTTTTTAAAAACCTCTCCAACTTTTATAAAGCCATTGATCCATACAACCCAAACAACCCGAGTCTCGAAGTTACAGTGTGGGAGGCTCGGACGGCCGTTGTCAAATAAATATAAACGACAAGCCTGAATTTAACGATGATGTAAATGAAGTTCCGGAGGAGGAATGTCACATAGGGAGGGACAAAATCAAAAGAGTGGCGGCTGCAAAAAAAAAAAAAAAAAAACTGCGTCAGGGAGCAGTTCGAAAATGGACGATTGAAAGGCCTAATTCAAAGCATTCACCGATGTCCCATCCAAAACGGTAAAGGTGAAGAAACGTGAAGTCGACAAACGGCTTAGGTTGAAACTTGAAAGAAGAGGCGACACAAATAAAGGAATTGAAGATAATGACAAACGACATCAACGCGTATCCGGAAGAACACCGCCATATTTTGCAAAAAAATGAAAGAAAAGATCGCAAAAAATGGAGTTCGTAGGTTTTTTAATTTTAAGTAATCTAGTATTTTTTTGAAGTTAAGTTTTTTTTTTAAGTTATTTAATGTTTTAAAGATTTAAGTTATGTAATGTTTTTTTTAAGTTATGATTAAAAAATGTTGAATTTTAAATAACAAAAATAAAAAATAAACAAGGGGAGGCTCATCACCCACATCCTGTCCATCACTTGGGTTTGGGTGGGGTGATGGCCCCCCGATGATGTATCCGCCTACGTGGAGGCTCATCCCCAATTGACGGGGCTCCTCCACACCCAATAGCCTTACTTGATCCATCTGGTGCCATGAAAAGTGACGCGTGGCATTTATTTGAAAGGTAAGACATTGCAAGGTTTTGAGTATACTTTATTTGAATCAGCAGTTATGATTCGAGGTTATAACTAACGTTGATGGTTATGTGTTAAGGGGTACCCCAATGCTCGCCGACATATGAACAGGATTATAAACACAGTATTAAGACCATCCGTAGTGAGATTTTTTGGCGTTTTCCCCCCAAAAAACGCCCCAAAACGCCCCTGGGCGTTTTTTTTTCAAAAAAAATGCTTTTGCCGTTCTTTTTTCCACGCCTTACTTCATTGGTTTTTGGCTAGTCACCGGTTTCCACGCCGGAGTTTGTCCAATAACATTTTTTTGATGGTTTTTTTATTTAATTCTATTACACACCCCTTTTAACATAATGTCCCACAATGTCCACATCCCCACTACACCCATTTAAGAAAAACGATTCACAATGCTCCATTGCTGACTAAACTGCCACATGACGCAAAACGTCCAAAGATGGTGCATTATTTGTGTCTTTCACTACACATGGTCTAATGATTGTAGAAAGTGGATTACCAAGGTTTAGCAGAGGAGATCCAATTGGTAATTTAAGTGCTGATGCCTATAACAATGGACGAAAAATATTTAAGGGTATTTTAGACATTGAACTTGATAAAATTACAACATTAATTAGGGAGGTTCGGTTGTATTAGTTCTATTTGGTTTCTAATTGTTTAGGGATAAGTATGAGTAAAAGTAGGGGTCTGTTTGGTATGGCGTAATGGAATAGACGGGTGAATGGAATGTACGAGGTAATGGAATGGACGATGTAATGGAATGGATCATTACCATTCCATGTCTTGTTTGGTTACCATGTGAGAATGAAATGAATATTACTTTGTGTTGTTTGGTAGAAAAGAATAGACGAAGGAATAAAATCGGTGATGAGTGACGGTAGTCGACGGTGGTGGGTGGTGATAGGTGGCAATGGTAGTGATGGTTGGAGGTGGTGGCAGTGGGTGGCGGCGGTGGGTGGCGGCGGGGGCAGAGGTATGTGGTGGCGACGACAATGGTGGTGGGTGACGGGGACGGTGGTGGGTGACGGCGACGGTGGTGGAGGTGGGTTTCGGCTGACGGCGGAGGCGGGGGTGGGTGGCAGCTGTGGCGCGGTGGTGTCGGGGGTGGTGGGTGGTGGCGAGTGACGGCAGGGGCGGAGGTGTGGATGGTGGGTGAGGGTTGGTAACGACGGAGGTGGGTGGCGACTGGGTGGAGGTGGGTGGTGGCGGGAGACAGTTGGGGTGGAGGTGGATGGTGGGTGGTGGTGGTGGCGACGGAAGTGGGTGATGGCGGCGACGGTAGTCACGGCGGCAGCTATGGCAGTAGTGGTGTCTCCCGTGAGTGAGTTATTAAAACCAATAAGAATAATAATAATAATAATAATAATAATAATAATAATAATAATAATAATAATAATAATAATAATAATAATAATGGTAAAAAAATAATAATAAAAATATTGTTGATAATAATAATAATATATCTTTCCATTCCTTGAAGGAATGAAAAAAAAACACCACCTTACCAAGGAATGAAAATTATTATATTTGGAAGGTTTACATTCCTTGTGGAATGCTCCATTCCATTACCACTTGACAACCAAACATGTTTCTTTTCATTCCAATAGAATGCTCCATTCCATTCCGCCTTCTATTCCTTCGTACCAAACGCTACCTAGGAGTTCTAGTGGTAGTAGAATGTTTTTAGTATCTATATTATATATGTCATGTATTTTATTCATTCACACAAAATTAATAGAAGAATTTGTGAATCCCGTTTGTATTCGTCTCTCTGATCTTATACCCAAATTTAACAGAACCCTGGTTAGATCAATTCTTTTGGTGAAGAAAGTGTATGTTAAAAGTTCAGTGAGTTATGACAGTCTTCATGTGGATTTGGGATCTACTAATTATTGAACTTATTTATTTGGCTGAATTATGAGACTTCAATTTATTTTGGATTATGGTTTGAGAATTACATAAAGATTGACAGACCCAAAATTTATTTTACTGGAAAATATTTGATGAATAGGCGTTGTTCAAGTTTCAGTTACTTAAATAACATAAGACGAGTATCGGATACTAAATCACACGAAAAAGTTCTTTTGCTGGTTGTCTTCATATTCGTTCATTTAATCTTAACCAAACATGAACACGAAAAAGTTCTTTTACCGGTTATCACATCTCTTTAGAAGACTTCCTAAGGGGGACGAAGTGGCTTCGGTTTGGAGCCAGAGCCGACAAGGCTCCGGTACCATACCGAATTGGAGAAAGGAGGCAATAGCGGGAGCACCATCCCGAACCAGAGAAAATACAAAGAAGGAAATGCACTAGTGAGATGAGAGGGGTGGGATGCAGGAACACCATCCCCAGCTTAGAGATGAGAGGAGTGAGATGCCCATCACCATCCCGCTAGAGGTGTACAAATCAGTTTTTTTTTCTAAAAACCGGCCCGGGTTTTAACCGAACCGGTTTTTTTGGTCAGGGAAAAACCGGTTCGGTTTTTTTTAACCGGTTTTAAACATTGGGAACCCGAACTAGTACTAATCGATTCGGTTCGGTTAAAAACCGGTTTTTAACTAGCTTTTTAAAACCGGTTTCGGTTTTTAAACCGGTGTCAAAGATCAAGAGTACTAACCGATATACAAACCGCCGGTTCAATTTGGGTTGAAACCGGTTAAAAAAAAAAAAACCGGTTTTGGTCCTAAAACCGGTTTTTTTACACCTCTATCACCCACTCCATCCACTCTTATGAGTGATAAGACCAAGGCAACAATATCTTTTGTAAATGAATCTAAAAACACAAGCAAATGATCTAAAAAACATGAAGAATATATACATGCTCATGATAAAAACTATCCAACATTCCGTTTTTAAGTTTCAGCACCATCATCGGCATCACATCACCGTCCTCAAAAGATACGAATTGATAAAAAAAAAACTACGCAAAAACTAAACGTAGAACGACTACACCCTATAGTTAAACAAAGTTGATATCATAAAACCTGATCGCCACCTGCACCTAGACTATCGATCTGCCTTCATTCTCTTCAAGCTACATAACAAAATTGACAAATTCAGGTTCTAAGGTAAAATGTTCAAGCAAAAAGAGGCAATATTACATAGTTACTAAATAAAATATGATAAAAGATATTAGTTAACAAAATGCTACTAATTTGACATATAGTTTTATGAAGCTAAAATGTCTATAAAATATATTTAGTCTTTTAAAATAATCTGTTGTATTGAATACAATTTTTTTTAAAATTCATTTGTGTACCTCACAGAAAGTTGTTAAAATTTTCTAAATATGTAAATATTAGTTGGAAAATAGGTTTGGCCATTCTTAGTTCAACAGGATACCTTGGTTGATTTTATCCGCCAATGGACATGTCTCTTACGTCGAACGAGACAATGACCGGGCATTGTAGCGTAACGACAAGAGGGCCCTCCTGGAAATCATTCGTTCGCAAGGTTGTTCCATCCATGATTTGCGAGGAGTGGTCTTGTCTCATAGGGTGGTATGGTGAAAAAGTGTTTTGCCTGGACCCTCGAAACGACGCTGCTCTCCTTGAGCCCCTATTCCGCTTCCGCTTTTTGGGGTGCGTTGCGCGTGCAGGCTTCTGCGTTTCTGCATCTTTCAGTAATGCACATGCCTTCTCTCCCCTAACAAAACCTCTAACTTGATGTATCATGTCTTTGAATGTTTTTGGGTAGTTTAGCTTTAGATTCTTCACCAGTTGATCGTTATACACACCATAAATAAAAGCCGATATCTTTATATCGTCGCTAGCTTGTGGGATCTGTGAGGATTCTTTGGTGAACCGGGACGTGAAGTCTTCAACGGTCTCACTGTCCTCCCTCTTGATATTAAAAATATCAGTGACATCTTTTTCGTATATGACACCTAGAATTGAAGTCACAGTAATCAGTTTCTTAGTGTTTATGAATGTAAAAGCTACTGTAAGAAGAAGACGAAGATGCATACCCGATAAGTCTTCCTCGCTAACATAGTGAAAAATATCATTCATAACAATAGCATGAGAAAACGGCTGAACAAGAGCAAGAGAAAACGTCTGAACAAACTTCCTCCGACCACTGAAGCTATCCGATTTGACTGAACCAGACACCACCACAGTAATTCCTCCGCTCCATGATCCAACAGAGTTTACGGTCTTGATTTCAATCTCACTCAAGTGTAATGACTCAACAAGCGTTTGGATTTGCTGCGATACAAAATAATCCGTTAAAAAGATGATGCAGGACACAGGCTCTGCTTACCATAAAGACTGAAAACATTGTTGAATACATCAAACAAGCAAATCTAGAGATTAACACCCTTCTTGGGCGTTTTTCACAAGAACACCCACCAAGGGGTGTTCAAAACCGGATATCCGAAATTTTCGGATACCTCGTTTCACTATCTGAACCCGTATCCGAAATTTCGGATATCCGAATATCCAGTTATTTATTATATTTTTTATTTATTTTAAACCGGATATTTCAGATATTTTAAGATATTTTTGGATATCAAAAAAAAGTTAAAAATATTTTCAGATAATTTTTTTTTGAACGGTAAGGAACGACGTGCCAACCACCGTGACACTGGGCGCTGTGGCCAAGGTCGACTACTCGGCCGCCGCCAGCCCCTTGGCTCTCCCCAGATGCGTGGAAACCCGACCTCCACCCGTCCGAAGGCACGGCAGTGGAATAATCGGTAAAACCTCGCCTCCCATCCAAGTCGAACCGGCGCCACCCATATTCGCTCTTCACTTGGATGCCGCAGAAAATAACGAGGAGAGCGGGAATCGAACCTGGGTCCAAGAAACACCAATTCTTTCCCCAAAACCACTCCACCACTACCTCATTGGCAAAGTCATGATAAATTTACCGTTCAAAAAATAAATAAATTAATAAATTAATACTTTTATCTCCATAATCAGCTTGTTTAGTTGTTTTGTTAAACACTTAAACCATAATTATCATAAGTTAAACCAAATAAATAGAACCTTCAAATCAGTTTATAAAAAACGAAATAAAACTGACAGATGTATCCGATGCGGACTGAGTAGACTCGCCATCAACTCGGATCATGGAACTAGAAGCGGTGTAAAACCGGTGAGCAAGTTCAGGCTGACGCTGAAGCACCTCATAGTAATGCTGCACAAACTTCGAACCAACCTAACAAAATCAAACAAAAAAAAGTAAATTCGAACATGATATGTTGTGAATCAATCGTACAATGTTTTAGAGATTTTTTTTTTTAATTAATAATTCAAGTAATTATATATATGAACTGGCCGAGTTACATCAATATCGCAGGTAAGCGAGCAACAAGCTGCGCCGCTACCCCTTTCTGAATAGCAAACCCTAGCCAATTAAAGACAAACCACTGCCCCCTTGTTGATGAGCAACTGCTGTGGACAACCTTTTGGACCCTAGTCAACAAACGGATAGCTTCTGGAGCTAGGGAGCCAAAGGTGTCGAAGGCGAAGGGGACAAATGCATGTTGGTTATCAGCACAGGCTTTAGCGTGTTTATCCACCTTTTTTGATTCCGCTTTCCTTATAGCTTGTCCTGCTACAAACCCGCTTTCCCTTAAACCAACTAAGGGGGAGACTCCTGTGAGATCCACGCAAGCATGTTTCCCTCCCGCCCAGCCAAAGACGAGCAGATCAGCTGGCCTCAATGTAGATCTCCCTTCCATGGGATCTGTAAGGAAATTCACAGGGGCCTCCTTCTTGGCAGAAATCCCCGCTCTCCTTAAGATGTCCCCTAAAACATCCCTCACCCAGTCATGCCGATATTTAAACCCAGGGAGCTCCTTACAATGAACAGCATGCTCCCCGTATTTATCCATGCAGGCTTTATGGCAGATTGGGCAGGTTTCGTCTTCTGGATACATAGGGATCATCAGCCGGTATTTGAGGATAGCCCTATACTCAACAGCCGACATGCATTTCCCCAGCCCCTCGATCGGGATAACAGTCAAAAAGTCTTGTGCATGGGGGCCTTTCAAGCACTCAATCACCGCCTTCTGGCGTGGAGACAAATCAAATGCTTCTTCCAGACTCCGAGCGATTTTGTCAAATAGGGCATTCGCCAAAGTTTTTTGTGGCTTTGAGGGGGCGGTGTCCATATTAGAGAAACCGCCAATATCAAAGTCTGGAAGAGAGACACTTAAGTACTCAAGGGCTTGTTGGTAGTCTACGTCAAGCTTAACAACCCCACTGTTCCGAAGGATATGGTCTTGCAATACACACGACTGAGCTCTAGACGCCACAAAAGCATAAACTCCAACATCCCGAGCTGAGAGGAGGCCCAAACCACCCAGACGCATCGGCAAAGATGCCAAACGCCACTGAAGGTCACCGAAGTGGGACCCCCCACAAACAACAATGTCTTCGATAGCCTCTCGAAGACCATCGTCAAAACAGGATACCGCATTTGCCATCAAGTGGGGTTGGCAGGTCCGCAGCCCAAACAGTAACTTAGCTACCCCCATGCATGACCTTAAAAGAAGAAGCTCGCACTGGGGGTCCTGAAGGCAGGGCAAGAGTTTCATAAGGTCAACCGCTGTCAATGCTCGCCGCCCTGCTAATTCCCCGATAAAAACAGAATCTCGGCTAACCGCCCTGTAGGTCCCGAAATCTGAGGATCGATTACGAACCGAATCTCTTGTTTATAGTAAACACGGTTACGTGTGCGGAATCCACGTAACTATGCCAAATCAAACATATATAGCATAAATAACAACGGATTAATCAATGAAACACAATCTATTGATTAACGGGATGAGAACCGATAACAACTGATACAAACACAGTTCAGACTAAATTTTGGCAGAGTTTTGTTACTATGGTCTGTTTCTCATCTCTGAGTTCAAATGAACACAAAGTGTTGCTTATATAGTCCCTGGGCCACTGATGTCGACGAAACACACAAGTGTTTGACGAATCTGAACATGGGCCAGACATTGGGCCTGGAACAGCCCAATACATGACGAATCAGGGTCTGATTCGTCATGACCTTCAACGAATCAGAAGTCTGTTTCGCCATGAAGTGTTACGACGAATCAGAAGTCTGTTTCGTCGAGGACTGCAACTGTTGTGTTTGTTCCTGTTATCAGACAGCAACAATCAGCAACATATAAACATAGTAATGACAAAACTACCCTTTAATGCAACATGCATTGTTCATAATACATTACATACCAAAAGAGACAATTAAGTTGTACACAAGTAGATAGGAGGATATCTGACTTGGTCAACATAACATACAGACTCGATAATTAATAAAAGACCATACAAATTACATCGTTAAATAAGACTAGTTACAGACACTAAAAATGCATCAACAAACTCCCCCTTGTCTGTTACTCGTCTTTGGTCTTCTAATCTTCCTTCAGTGTTGTTCGGACCACGTACTGCCCGAATGAATACCCCTATAGTAGCAAAAACAAGCTACTCGCTGAAACTTTAACGCTTGACGTGCATCTTGGTCTTCATAGAAAATATCATGACGATACAATCTTCCAATATCAGCTTCAGACATGTTGACGATCCACATCGGATCCAACATCCTGTAGTTAGCACGACCATCTCTGAACACAATAACATGCATCAACAACACATATTTAATCAAAGAAAAAACAAGGTTTCAAAAGGGTTTCTTAGGGTTTTCGGATGAAAAACCCGACGGTTCAAAGTGTTCGGAATGTAAATCAGAACATGTTTCTACCTTTGAAGTTTGTAAAATTTTGACTAAAAACTGATGTTTTGAGCGATTTTGCAGAGAAACCGTAGGTTTGGTGTTTTTGTTGTGTGAAGAAGAAGATAACTGATGTTTTGAAAAAGTGAACAAGTGGGACCTATATATATACTGCCTTGTCTCGACGAATCAGAGGATTCGACGAAACTGAGATGGGCCCGGCGAATCAGAAACTTGGACTTGAACTTGGGCCTTAACTTTAGCCCATGACGAAACAGAATTGGGCTCCTGTGATTCGTCGTCTGTTATGACGAATCAGATTTGATTCGCCAACTAAGGTCTGATTCGTCGACTATGTTGATTCGTCAACACTTGTGATTCGTGACAGGTCTGTTTCACCAACAGATTTTTCAAAACAGCAACACCCAGGCTGGAAATATTTTGCAGTCAAAACAGATTATGAACACAATTCCATTCAGTTTGAATTTTCAAATGCAAGAATGTTTTTATGAAGAAGGTTTCAGGCTTCCGGTAGAAAACACCAAGCAACAACTTCGGCTTAATCAAAAACGAACTTTACACAAATATACTAAAAACAAATTTAAAGCATGGTAAACTAAATGAAAATGCGGAAAACTGTTAAAAACACTAAACAACTGTACAAGTGCAATCTTTTTGCGAATCTCAATGACAAGGAATCATACCAGCTTACGGTCTTAGTCAACATGATTTTGATTCTGTTTAAAGCTCTTGGATAAGTATACTACCTCGATTATCGGTATTGTGGTCCACATAAGCTCAAACTGATCAGACATAATCATAATTTAAGAGATACGATTAACGGTAAGGATTATACTTACAAGTCGATGTAAATCCACTCACGACACATTCCCGTATCAAGGTATGCACGAGAATTCATCTTACCAGTGAGTATACCGTTTATCATCTGTTTGACCGTATAAAAATGTGAGAGACTCACTTATTTTGATTGAAAACAAGTCCTATGTGATAAAATCACTTATTGATGAGGAACTTGATTTTCAGATGCATGAGGGCACAGGAGCAAGTCCGTGAACAGGTCAGTACTTCCGTACAGCAGAGAGACGAACTTGACTCCCGCAAAGAATCTGTGATAATTTATCACTTATTTTGTTTGGACATGTGATTGTTGATCACTTATTGAGGTCGAATGCAGTATGTACACGTATGTATAGTATCATGGAAGATCTTAGACTTCGTCTCCGTTATTTTTACGGTTTGATACAACCATGATACCCAGATGATAAGCAGCATAAAGACCGAATATTTCAGATCTCGGCAATCTCTCAAACGAGATTTCGGTACTAAGACCATATGCCAATGAATGGTTCCCACCTGACTTGAAGTCTGTTAGGTTTGTATCATCCTGCACATTTTAGTCTGATTGTGAGCCTACCGATACATCGTTAGTAGAGATACTTATCATTTTTTCTTTTTATTTTGCATTTTGAGCACATTGACCGACCACACCAGTGAATTTCATCATTTTCCTTTATCCAAGAAACTCATTTTTGGTTTTTCTATTGTTTATGAATTTTTGAATTTTTCAAAAGAAACGACAGAAAGTAAAGACATCTTTTTGGATTTTGAACTTTTTCAATGTTTTTGTATTTTCTTGAAATATCTCCCCCTAAAATTCGCAAAGTTTACGAAAACTAAAATCTTTTTGAATTTTCAAAGTTTATAAAGAAAATATTTACAAAAACGATCAGCCAAAGAAGTTTACTCGGGTATCACCTTAATGCCATTGACCAAAAGTAGATAATCAAAACGTGATTTATCAAAAGCTTTTGTAAACAGGTCGGCACGTTGGTGATCAGTGGGGACATGAACGACATCGATTAACCTCTTATCAAAACAATCACGGATAAAGTGATATTTAATGTCGATGTGTTTAGTCTTAGAATGTTGCACAGGATTTCTAGTGATTTGCAAGGCAGCATTATTATCAACAAAAATACGAGTAGATAGGAATTCTAAACCGTAGTCGCGCATTTGTTGTTGTATCCAAAGAACTTGGGAGCAACAACTCGAGGCAGCAATATATTCTGCTTCACATGTTGATGTAGCAACACACGTTTGCTTCTTGCACTGCCACGTGACCAGTCGATTTCCTAGAAACTGACATCCTGCTGTTGTTGATTTGCCATCAATTTTGCAACCACCGAAATCAGAATCACTGTATGCAATTAATTCAAAACTATCATCCCTAGGGTACCAAAGACCGAGGTCTGGGCATCCCTTCAAATAGCGTAGAATCCTTTTGACAGCTGACAGATGAGAGGCCTTCGGGTTTGCTTGATATCTTGCTAGTAAGCATGTTGGGTACATGATATCAGGCCTCGAAGCGGTAAGATACATGAGAGATCCGATTATGGCACGATAGTAAGAGGAGTTGACGCTTTCTCCCTTCAAATCCGGAGTAATCCCGTGATTCTGCGGAAGTGGGGTACCAATGGGCGTTGCATCTGACATTTGGAATCGGCTCAAAATGTCACCAACATATTTAGTCTGATGGATGAATATCCCAGACTCTGTTTGTTGAACTTGAAGGCCCAAAAAGAAATTCATCTCTCCCATAGCACTCATTTCGAACTTTTCTTGCATAACACGTTCGAATTGCCTGCACAAAGAGTCATTAGTAGACCCAAATATTATATCATCAACATATACCTGCACCAGCAGAAGATCTTCATCTTGTTCTTTGATAAAGAGTGTGCAATCAATAAGACCTCGTCTAAATCCATTCTCCAGAAGATAGTTTGATAAGGTTGCGTACCAAGCCCTAGGTGCTTGATGTAGACCATAAAGAGCTTTGTTGAGCAACCAAACCCGATCTGGGTGAATAGGATCTTCAAAACCTGGAGGTTGTTCGACATGCACCTCTTCTTGAACAATACCATGAAGAAAAGCACTTTTAACGTCCATTTGGTAAACTTTGAATCCTTTGAAAGAAGCATAAGCTAAGAAGATTCGAATAGCTTCCAGACGTGCAACAGGTGCATAAACTTCATTGTAGTCAATGCCTTCAATCTGACGAAAGCCCTGAACAACCAGTCTCGCTTTGTTGCGAATAACAACTCCACGATCATCTTTCTTGCATTTATAAACCCATCGTGTTCCAATTTTCTTGTAATTCTCCGGTTTTTCAACAAGCTTCCAAACACCAAGCTTTTGAAATTGCTGCAGTTCGTCCTGCATGGCTTCAACCCATGAATTATCTTTTAAAGCTTCCTTATAAGATTTTGGTTCTTCTTGTGAAACGTAACACGCGAAAGACCAATCATTTTGTAGACCAGATTCTCTAATAGCTGAATACAAACCAGCACTAGGATTGTTTCTCAGCTGATTACGTGTCTGCACACCTTGTTGGACATCTCCTATGATATTCTGCTGAGGATGGGTATCGTGTATCCTCATTTCAGGATTTTCAGGAACACGAGCATTAACACCCAAATTGTTAATATTAAGATCAACAACCAACTCTACACCTGGAATATGCGTAGAAGTGGATGCATTTCCTTCAGCAGTATCATCGACTTGCACATGAGGAGTATCAACAGAAATACCCTGAACAGGAACAACTGGAGATTTAGTACCTTCAGTCGCATCCAGATTTTCTTCATCTTCTTCTGATGACTCATTGTATTCAGTAGCATTTTCAACTTCCTCATTTTGAACCGTGTTGTTAGACGAATTAGAACTTTGTGAGTTAATAACAACAGGTCTAACTAATGATGACTCAGCAGCATTGTCACTATCAAATATCATTCTAGCAGCTGCAGAATCTTCATCAAAAGTTGGCAGGTCAAAGGAATTGAATAGCCCATCATAATCGAACATCCAAGGATCACCTGGAGCTTTAACAGGATCTGTATATCTCTGAACTCGTACTTCACTCCATAATTCAATCTTTTTGGTAGTCAGATTCCAAACACGAAAATTTGGTGTAGCATATCCAAGGAAGAAACCCTCGATAGCTTTCGCTCCAAACTTTCCATCCGGATCAATCATAGTGCATGGACCACCAAAAGGTTCTAGAATTGAAAGATCTGGTTTCCTTTTCTGTAGAAGTTCGAAACAAGTCTTGCCATGTCTCTTAACCGTAAGAACTCGGTTTAATGTGTAGCAAGCAGTCGACACAGCCTCTGCCCAGAACTGAACAGGAAACGCCGACTCTACCAGCATAGTTCTTGCAGTTTCAATTATCGTCCGATTCTTCCTCTCCGCGACACCATTTTGTTGTGGAGTGTAAGGAGAACTGTATTCATGAAGAATGCCTTTAGAAGTACAGAACTCGTCCATAATCCGGTTTTTGAATTCAGTTCCATTGTCGCTTCTGATCCTCTTAACATTCAACGAGTAGAGATTTTCCAACATTGTAAGAAGATCCTTGAGGATTTGAGGAGTATCACTCTTGTGTGCCATAAAAGCTACCCAAGAAAATCTAGAGTAGTCATCAGTAACTACTAAACAATACACATCTCCGAACGTTGTTTTGTGTCTCATAGGTCCAAAGAGGTCCATATGAAGACGTTCGAGAGGCATGCCAACAGTGTTGATTTTCTTTAAAGGGTGAGACTTCTTTGTTTGTTTCCCTTTCTGGCACGAAACACAGATATCTTGTAGATGAAAACTTCTCACAGGTACGCCATTCACAAGATTGTTTTTCACCAAATGGTTCATTTTTCTCAAGTGAATGTGTCCCATTCTTCTGTGCCAAGATATAGACTCCTTCTCCGTGGCTTTCGAGACAAAACATGTGACTTGTGCAGAAGTCGTAATCGCTTGACTCATATCAAGAACATAAAGATCATTGATTCTTGGAGCCGATAAGAGAATCCATTCATCAGGAATTGTGAAACCAGGTTTAAGCACATAACAACCGGCATCATCAAAATGCACGGTGAAATTTTTATCGCAGATTTGCGACACACTGAGAAGATTATGATCAATTTGACGAACATAATTGATCTTATCGAAACATACCACACCATTGGAAATCATTCCCTCTCCAGTGATGTAACCGCCTTTGTCTCCAGCGAAAGCAACATAGCCTCCTTTAATGTTTCTCACATCATATAGAAGTCGTAAGTCGCCCGTCATGTGCCTAGATGCCCCACTATCAACAATCCAATGACTATTAATAGTTCCTCCTGGAACATCCTGCACATATCATTCAATGATTAGTTAAGGATGGGGACCCAAGCCAATGTGGTCTTGGGTCGTCCCTGAGCATCACGAATAGTGATCTCGATTTGTTGATGGTTTTCCAAACAAACAGCTCCCCCTGAACCTCCACTCTTCCTAGGTTTCCAAGTTTGTTTTTGTTTACCAGATTGAGTTTTGTAAACAAATTTTGAAATTTCTGATTTTACAGGTGAACTTGGTTCCCTTGGAACAGAATTGACCTTAGGTTTTAAAGCCTTTTCTATTTTCTTCACATCTTGATGTCGTTGTTTCGATTCCTGTTCTTTAATAGTTCTTTTATCATGTTTAGGTGAAACAGGACGACATTTAGAGTGAATCGATTCAGGTGATGCTCTTTCAACAAATTTCGCTTTTGGAGTGTTAGCACAATCTTTGATTATGTGCCCAAACTCTCCACATTTAAAACACGTTCTCCTTTCAACAAACTTAGGAGAACTGAATCGACGATCAGATGTCGAATTTGTATAACCCGAGGTACTAGCTTGTTCATCACACCCGTTTGAATGTTGAGTGTAATTGTTTTGACTATCACGTTTTAAAATTTTGACTTGTACAAAATCAGTGTTTGACTTGTTAGCAAAAGTCTCAATTTTATCTGTACCCCTCGATTCCACAAATTTAACATTGCTGTTTTTCTTCTGATCACGAGCCCCTTTTGTTTCAAATTTTGATTTAGAAACATTTGACAATTTAGCTCGTTGATCTGATTGTTTACCCTTAGAAGCAATAGGTTGTTGCTTTGAAGGTGATTTCTGATTTCCAAATTTCTTTTTAATTTCAGTCTTAGGAATTGGATTACATTGAGTCACATTAACTCCCTGAATCGACTTTCCCACAAACTTACTTGTGTTATTTTCAAAAACATTATCAATCAATGAAGGATTGACATTTTTAATTGGAAAATCATTATCTGAATAGATTTTAGAGTCACCAACCAAAGTGTACAACACAATATTACTTTTAACAGTAGACACAGGATTTATCACTTGTTGAACAACAGGTTGAACAGCAGGGGTAGGAGGATCACACAGAATATGATTCTCAATTGGAACTTCTACTCCTTTAAGTTTGTCAAGTGATTTATCCTGTTTACTCACATCTGATTCAGATTCATCATCCGACGACTCATAGTCCTCAATGGTTGGAGGACCTTGTTTCGTAGATGTTGACTCTTTTTGCTCAGAATTTGTAGTTGGAGAATTGTCCGATTTGAACCCTAGGCCAGTAGTTACTTCCTCATAATCAAGAGGCACACTGGATTCAAACCGTGGCATTTCTTCTTCATCAGGCATATAAGTATAATCATGTCTCAAAGGGGGCGGACACTTCTTATACCCAACACCTTTCTTGTTTCCCTTTAGTTGTTGAACATCAATAATGTGATCGAGCACAAATCGGGAGTTAGAGTAACTCTCCAATTTTTGCTTGATTGCATCATGCTCACATTTGGCAATGGCTAGTTCCTTTTTAGTTTCCTCAACAATGTTAATGTATTCATTTATACTAACTTGTTTATGATAAACAGTTTTTGTCACTTCAGAAACATTTTTCTTTTGAATTTCAATCATAGATTTAAATTCTTTTTCGTTTCGAATCAAAGCCATATTCGCTTCTTTGCATTTAGCCATTTCAACAACTAAATTCTGATTGTGAATATGAATCGTATCACATTCAAGTTTTATTCTATCAAATTCACTTTTCATATACTCACAATCTCTACAGTTGATAAGAATTTCAGATTTTACCTGACTTGTAGAATCTGAGACATTTGCCATAAAGGCAGTCTGATAAGAGAAAGATCCGTCTTCAGAAAAGAACTTCTCCATTTCTTTAGATACAACCTCAGCCTTCTTGATCAGAACTGATTTCTGACATTTCAAATCTTCTGCTTCATTCAATAAGTCATCAAGATTAGAACTTGCTTCTTTGTTCACATCAGATTCAGAACTCGAAGTAGAACTTTCTTCATCAGAACTCCCGGAATTACCAGAACTGTCGTCACTATCAGAAAATTCTTCCTTATGAACGTGCTTGATGTGATTGATTATCTTAGCATAACACGCCGTTCCTCCTTTACCTTGATCACTTTCCCCAAGTTGTAAAGACCAATTAAACCCTTCATCAGCTTGTACGGTTAATGCACGACTTTCATTTGATGGTCCAGACTGATTCTGGTTAGTGGTGTTGGTTACAGCCACTATCCCTTTTCCACGATTGTCTTGATTAGCATTTGAAGTACTCGTCTGATTACGGAATGGGTTCTGATTGCCTTGTCTGCTTGGTCGAGTGCACTCACGTTTGAAGTGACCCTTTTCCCCACAATTGAAGCATGTAACTGCTTCTTTATCAAAACCGTACTTTGTATCTTGTTTGCTTTCCAAAGAACTTCTTCCTGTTCGAACCATAAAGTCCTTCGCCCTTCTAACAGCACTTGCGAATGCCCACTTTATATCCATCAACTCCATTTCATCACGGTTAATTTGTAGATAGTCTTCGTTGGTTAAATTGATGTTTCCAATTTGACCTGCGACCAAACCGCAGTAAGCACTGACCATGGTATTAATAAGTTCCATATGTTCCTTTGCTACTTCAATGCTAACATTTGAGAGGTTTGATGTATCAACTTTGACTGTGTTAGGGTTTGGAGTTGGAGGATTGTTGGTATAATGAGCTTGCTGTTGTTGTTGTGGTTGGACTTGTTGTTGTGGTAGGGATGGATTAAAACCTCCTCCTGAATATGCTTGAGTTGGAGTAGTATTAACTGGAGGTATAAAAGGAATAAAACCTCCTCCAGAATAAGTCTGAGTTGGAGTAGTATTTACTGGAGGTATAAAAGGAATAAAACCTCCTCCAGAATAAGTCTGAGTTTGTTGAGGAAACGGAGAAGAGTTTGTATCTGATACAAACGCCGTTTGTAACTTTGGTTGCCTCAGACTAGCTGACGGATCAAAACCTCCACCACAATACATTTCAATGTTCTGAGGAGCAGCAATGCGTTTTGCTTTTCGGATTTCTTCATCATTTTTATGTTCCAGCTTCTGTACAAATTCATAGATAGTTATGGTGTCAGCATCTAGAATACCTGTATGTTTTAGAAGCTCAATGTATGGACTCCACTTTGGTGGTAGAGAATCAGCAAATCGTGCACAAACTTCCTTTTGAGTTGCATTAACAGAATAGGCAAACATCTCACTAATCAAATGATAAAACCGTGTGGTCATATCATTTAGAGTTTCGTTTTCCAAGAACTGAAATGACTCAAACTCTTTCTTTAATAAATCATGCCTTGTCTTTCTGGAAGCTGCGTTTCCTTCTCCTCTTGTCACCAAACAATCCCATAGGGCTTTCGTGTCCGTACAATAAGAAAACTGATGATAGATATCTTTATGAAGTGCTTGAGTAAGAACAGCAAATGACTTTTTCTCAAATTCATATGCTTTCTTGTCATTTTCCTGCATGTTAGTAAAACCTTCGGCCGTTGACGCTGCTACTTCAAGAGCCTCATTGCGTTGAGTAATGAAACACCTCCAAATATCCGTGCTTTGACCTTGAACATATGTAATGAATCGACCTTTCCATGATGGAAACTCGTTCATATGATTCAACTTTGGCGGGCGATTGTTACTACCCGTTTCGCTCTCGCTAATCAGAAGATTTTGAATGTTTTGGTTCTGATTGGATGCCAAAGCCCATTGTCCGGCACTTATAGTTGGTTGACCATAAACACTCTTCACCCACGCTGCTGCGGACGTCGGATCTTCACGTGGTCTAGAATCCATACTCCAATCCCATGGACTAGTACAACTCATATTTGATGTATGTATGATAGTACCTGCACAAATTCTTGAAAACAAACAGTAAGCTAGCTGTTATAAGTCTTCTGTTTAAAACAGATCTGTTTTCGACGAAACAGAGTTCACGAAACAGGTTTGTTTCGTCTGAATGAATGACGACGAAACAGACTTGTGATAATTGTGATTTGTGGCGAAACAGAATTTGTTTCGTCAAAGATGTTGCGGCGAAACAGAAGCTTGATTCGTCAAAATTGTTGCGACGAAACAGATGTGATTCGTCGGCTGTGTGTTTCGTCAAAACTGGGTAAAAGTCAGTTGATTTAGATATTTAAAATATCTATTGACCAGTCAAGGATAAGAAGAGACACAAAGATATTTAACCCTGACACAAGTATGTTTGTAACTTCTTATTTTCAACGAAACAGACTGTGACAATTATCAACTTTTACACACAAAAGTCAAGTAATTATATTATAAGTGCAACACTTGTTTTAAATAACTTATCAGATCAAATGCTCAGCTTATAACAAGAACACTTATGAATATATGAAGAACACACTCAAGAACATGAAGTTTCCGATGAGTTTTCCGATCACCGATAAATTTCCGAAACACGAAAATACACTAGATTTTCACTAAAAACCCGGTTTAAAGCATAAACAAACAATCTAACTTAGGTTTTTGATAAAAATCTGTAGCAAACAACACTAAAACAGCAGATTTATGAATATTTTTCCAGAAAATATTAATTTTTCAAGAACTCATTTTCAGAAAAACACACACAAAATACTTGATAAAAACCGAACAAGTTTGATTTTAAACAAGGATAAGAGCCAACGCTCTGATACCACTTGTAGGTCCCGAAATCTGAGGATCGATTACGAACCGAATCTCTTGTTTATAGTAAACACGGTTACGTGTGCGGAATCCACGTAACTATGCCAAATCAAACATATATAGCATAAATAACAACGGATTAATCAATGAAACACAATCTATTGATTAACGGGATGAGAACCGATAACAACTGATACAAACACAGTTCAGACTAAATTTTGGCAGAGTTTTGTTACTATGGTCTGTTTCTCATCTCTGAGTTCAAATGAACACAAAGTGTTGCTTATATAGTCCCTGGGCCACTGATGTCGACGAAACACACAAGTGTTTGACGAATCTGAACATGGGCCAGACATTGGGCCTGGAACAGCCCAATACATGACGAATCAGGGTCTGATTCGTCATGACCTTCAACGAATCAGAAGTCTGTTTCGCCATGAAGTGTTACGACGAATCAGAAGTCTGTTTCGTCGAGGACTGCAACTGTTGTGTTTGTTCCTGTTATCAGACAGCAACATATAAACATAGTAATGACAAAACTACCCTTTAATGCAACATGCATTGTTCATAATACATTACATACCAAAAGAGACAATTAAGTTGTACACAAGTAGATAGGAGGATATCTGACTTGGTCAACATAACATACAGACTCGATAATTAATAAAAGACCATACAAATTACATCGTTAAATAAGACTAGATACAGACACTAAAAATGCATCAACAAATTGTAGGACCGAGTTTCGTGACCGAAACCGTGATTATCATGATTATGTTCATAGACGGGAAGATCATAGACGGATGAAATACTTACTTGTATAGATTTGATAACATAACAAAGCAAGCCGGCCCGATTAACAAGCTAACCGAACCTTTACCAGAGCCGTTTGGTTCCGGGGAGAGATCAAGTGGTGATCTCTCCCTGGTGAGGACTTGAACCTCCTAAAATCTACCAGTGTTTGAAATGGCAAAGGGTTGCTATTTATAGCTACACCCCTTTGTCTTTCAAACACACACGGTCAACCGAATAACCCTCTCGTTTGACCACTTCAAACGAGCGGGTCTATACACGTTCGTTAGACCGTTTCACTAACTATTACAAATTCAGCATAAAATAAATCTAATCTATTCGACAAGCATCGGACACAAAACTGCATCAAAAATTTCCCCCTTGTCCGTTGCTGTCGAATGCTGAAAATGCAACTGCAATCGATCTTCAGTCAAGTATTCATCTTCTCTGTGTTAACAAGTTCCCCCTTGACCGATGATCCAGGTAAGTAGTATCTTGACGCTTCTTGTATAATAGTTCCCCCTCAAAGTACGCGTATCCGTGTTGAGCGTTGTGCAATTTCCTCAAAAGGATCAATTGACCGATCTTCCGCTGATCTTCCAATACTCCAACCGGCATTTGATAAGGGTTCCATTCTTTTAAAAACTGCATCAAGTCTTGATCTGCAAGCATACTGCAATGATAGAGGTTTCTGGTGAACTGTCTTCTGTAAACCGTCTTTGTGTCACTAGAAAATTACAAACTCTACCACCTGTGATTGCGTTTAGAAATTTACCGAAGAAATTCAACATACGAAAATTTTTATTCCCCCATTTCTTTGGTAAGATCTCTAAACCTTTAACAGATTCCCTTCCACTTTAAAGGAACTGTCGTTAACTTTCAAATGTAAGGGAATCTGTTAAAGGTTTAGAGATCTTACCAAAGAAATGGGGGAATAAAAATTTTCGTATAGTATCAGATTATGTTCATAGACGGGAAGATCATAGACGGATGAAATACTTACTTGTATAGATTTGATAACATAACAAAGCAAGCCGGCCCGATTAACAAGCTAACCGAACCTTTACCAGAGCCGTTTGGTTCCGGGGAGAGATCAAGTGGTGATCTCTCCCTGGTGAGGACTTGAACCTCCTAAAATCTACCAGTGTTTGAAATGGCAAAGGGTTGCTATTTATAGCTACACCCCTTTGTCTTTCAAACACACACGGTCAACCGAATAACCCTCTCGTTTGACCACTTCAAACGAGCGGGTCTATACACGTTCGTTAGACCGTTTCACTAACTATTACAAATTCAGCATAAAATAAATCTAATCTATTCGACAAGCATCGGACACAAAACTGCATCAACACGCCCCCCCAAGGAGCTTAACCCCCCTCTCAGGTCTACCTATCCCTCTCGGGAAAAGGTCGTCCTGAACCTTGAGACCGTCACACGATGGCCAATACACTTCCGTTTTCTTAATATTGAGATGAAGCCCTAGGGATGGTCCCTCCGTGTTGATGATGTCCAAGGCTTTAGCAACTTCCACTGCATTACCTATTATCGTCCCATCATCCAAATACCAAGCATGAAAGGGGAGGTTACAGTGCTCCTGGACACGGAGAACAAGGGGGTGTAAGGCTAGGGCAAAGAGAAGGGGCCCCAAGGGATCACCTTGTTGCACTCCAGTGGTAGCCCCAAAACACTCACTGCCAACATATAACCTAGCGGGTTGGGCGTACAGAAACTGGACCCACCTATAGATAGATGGACAATGCTGGTGGACCTGTTGGAGGAACGCTGAGCGGTCAACCATGTTGAAAGCATTGGTGAAGTCTACCGTAAGCAAGGCCATGGACCCATCCTCATGAAAAGAGCTCAGGAACCTGTTCGTACTATGAAGCACCGCCTCCGCCCCATTTGGTGTACCAACCCCGAATTGAAAATCCCCCAAATACTGGGCCATTTCCTTCCCAACCTTCTTCATAGCCACCTTAGAGACCAACCTACGCCAGATGCCCCCCACGGCGACAGGCCTAATACCATTATCAGGTTTCAATAAGGGGGTGAGGGGAGCTGAGGCCACAAACTCGGCCAACACCTTAGGGCAAAGCCCCTCAAGCCATAGGTTGACGACTCCAGTAATAGCTGTGAGCAGACCCGATGAACTTACCGAACCCTCACAACCAATAGCGTCCAACAAGTGTTGGGCCCGCATCCCATCTCTGCCACAAGATGTCCCTCTAGGGAAGGATTGGATACATTTAAGCACGCAATCCTCTGCTGCAATAATAGTGGATTGGACTGTCACACCCCGACTTTCCACGTGTCACCGGTGGGCCCGGTGGGGGAGTATCGTGACGTGGTTGGCAACATAATAGTCAAACAACACAATATATATATGAATGCACAGCGGAAGCAAAGGATATTTATTATTACATTCCGAATATGAAGTAATATTCAGTATTACAACGGAAGTACAGGATCCACAGGCGGATCTTAAAACATATCATTTGTTCAACAGACTTTAGACGCCTAGAACTTGCAAGATTCCTTATTAGCGCCCTGAGCTTCCAGCCAATTTCGTTTAGTACCTGTCACTTAACCTTTTTGGAAAATACGTCAGTTTTCACTGGTAAATACACTCAACCGACTCATTTGAAAAGAGTTTAAGAAAATTGATTTAGATGCACCAGGCACAAAACCTTTTGACACTTTGATTAAAATGCACAGAGGCAAAATTTACCTTTTATAACTTGGGAAAATTATTTGTATATAATCTTGTATACAGTTTTACTTATTTGTCGTCCGTTAGGGCCGGTTTGTAGGGCCGGACTAGATTAACAGACACGCCACAGGTATAATGCCCACGGGCTATCATCCCCTAAGTGGATTACCAGTTCCGGTATAACCCACAGGGATGATACCTAGGAGTGGATTACCAGTTTTTACATAATGCAGCTGCCAGGTGTATGCCTACACCCCGTGCTTAGGTCGTGGCCATTTCGTAAAATGATGCCAAGGATATCCGGGACATGGTCATTAACCCCCAAAGGCCATACACCAAATAATAATAAAATAATACATATTAAACAGGTTATGTAAGTACATCAATCACAATCCGATTTAAATGACTTCATACACCCGACCAAGCGGTACATTTATAGTACCGTATCCCAAGCCCGTATAGGGAAAATAAGTTAAGAGTATTTACCTGAGCTAGCTCCTGTCTTAAATAGCAAGAATCTAATAACTCAGCCGTAGTCACTTAAGTAAGCGTAGGTACAATTTACCGGAAAGCTCTAGTCTGGAATGATGGTACAAATAATTAATTAGAATGCTAACGGGTCTTTAATTAAGCCTAAGCTTAGACCGGTTAGTCTTAAGGGAATATACGGTTCTTACGCACGATTAAGCGAAGACCGGAATAGAATGTGATTCTGACCCGACAAGTTTGAAGACTTGTTTAATATGGGTTTATTATTTACATTCTAGATTTTGAGATAAAACCGATAAGGTTTGACCCGTTTCGGCTAACTTATATAAACTAGTTATATAAACCGATTCGAACGCGAAATAAGCGTAACGGGTATCCATAAGAGTCATTTACAGGTTTCCTTAGTTAATATGCCTTAAATATGTTGTGGTATCAGTAGGATACCTTCCATTATGCCCAAAACGAGTTTAATCTCAATTTAAGCCCCGTAGGGGTATTTTGGTCATTTACCTAAGGCATATATACTACCTGTCATACAACTACTCGAACGATGTGACCATAAGGTCACTTAATGTGTTTGGTCGGATCCTAATGATCGACCAAACGGGTCGGGTTCGAAAGTATAAGCGATTGTTTAGATCGCTTACCTTTACGACCCTATATAAGCACTAAACTAAAAGTGACGAGCTAAGCATGTTAAAACATGCTTAACCAAACAAGTTTGGTATCAAAACAAACGGTTTTGATACCTAAGGGTAGTTTGGTTACAAAATACGCAAGAATACGTATTCTGCCCGAAACTACGGCCCGTCACTGAGCCTAGATAACGTGGTAATCAGTAGGTATAGTCACTAGGGACTATGACCATCGTGATTACGCTCACGTTATGAAGTTCAAACGAACTTCTTATTGACCATAACTTGGTCAATGCCGAAAGTCAAACATAGTTGACTTTCGGACTTGAAAAGCGATAAAAGAACGAAGGAACACTTACGAAGGGTCCCCGAATGCTAATCGTGATCGAATAGCTCAGGTATGAAACGAAGGTTCCAACTTAGAGCACGATGATCAGATTTGTGGGTTTTTGAAGTTTATTATGGTGGGTATTTATAGGATATGCACCACCGTTAGGATCGTTTCTTGGAGAAGAGGGCACGATCAAGGCCGTACACTTGTCACAAGGTTATGGAAGCTTAATTCCATCCTTATCTTAGTGACTAAGCAAGTGAAAACATGTGGTTAAGAATCAATTGGTTGCAACTTGTGTTAAAAACACTGAATCTGGTCCAGATAGGGGCTCGCGTGACGCTAAGGACCCTCGCGTCACGCTAGGCCCCTGTTTTGGCAGATTTTGCAGAAATGGTCCCTGCACTTTGTTTAAGCGATTTTCGATGCGTTTGAACCCCGTTAACCTCATTTCAAGGCTCTAAAATGAAGTTAAAGTATAGGGAACTCAAAACATACACAAAAATATGCCGGATGATGGTTCGTTTGGTCGTACGAACGCGATGTTCGCTTAATTACGACGAAATGCGCATAAGCGCGAAAAACGATCCAAATGACGCAACGAATGGATTTTTCCTAAGGCGAACACTAAAATATAATGTAGTCATGCTTACATAAATTTTTGGATGTCCGGATGTATTCAGAACGTAGGTTATGCGCGAAAATGCAAACTTATGCACTTTTTGACACTTTTAGTCCCTGATCCTTCTACACTTGATCTTAACATGCTTTCTTGCACTTCGAGTCCTCTAACTTGACTTTTATGGGCCTTAAGACATAACCATACTTTGTTAAGTCTTTGGGTAACTTTATGGTTACCCGATAAGTCTTAATTTCCAATGTTTACGCTTTAACCCCTCGCACACGAATTTGATCACAACTTTCTCATACGATAACGAAACTTTATGAAATTTTAATCGTGCATTCTAGTGAGCATAATTTACATTTACAAAGCTTCGGGTTTGTCAAAAGGTCACTCAGAGGTATATTTTTAACATGTTGACACATTTAACCCCTGTAGTTTGTAATCTCTCACTTTTAGCTTCGTATGATCCATGATTCATTCGTTTGAAGGTATGAACATTGTGTAGGGTTAATGTTCATTATATTTATTCACAGTTGACACTTAGAATCCGTATAAACACATACTTTCCATGTTTGTCAACTTTAGTCCTTTTATAACATTCTTTCACACGTTCAAACTTTATGACACGTGTCAACACATTATAGGACGTGAATTTTCGAGGTGTTACATCCTCACCCCCTTAAAATAAATCTCGACCCGAGATTTACTAAAATAAAGGAAGTATTCTCTGCCTAATAATGGCAACTTACAGATGATTAGGAATTTGTATGATCTTATTTGTTGTTTCCTGGCAACGTTCAGATCCTTATAATTGGACTTACCAATCTATTGTCCTAACAATAAACGTTTAACATGCCATTTATACAAGGTCTCCAAGGAGCCACCTTGATACTTATATGGCAGTTATTATAGGAAAGCTTATCTTAAGGTGAGGTGATTATTCCAACCATTGCTCCAAATTAATCTTACGGAATAGCTAATCTTTACAGTTAGTCGAACAATTCGACGATTTTGGGCAGCTGATGGCGATTCTTAATCGTCGCCTAATTAGGGTTGCGGTAAACAATGCCTTAGCAAAATGAACCGTCTTTCCAAATTTCCTATACCGAATTCTCAAGATATTGAGTTAGGCTATGAATCTTCTATCTTAAAATTTACTTAATCAGGTTTTCGGTTATTCCATAATCAACATGGAGTTCTTACAACACTCTAACCCAAAGTGGGATGTTAATCTTAACTCCACCTGTCTCCAAGGGGTAAGCAGGGTAAACTTAGAAGAAGATAATCAATGTACAAGAGGTTGCAGAGATTTTCATATCTCAGGCTCCAGTTCACTCATCGTTGCTTATGACGAATAAGTGACACATTTATGTTACTAGTCCACGAATTCCTTAATCGGGAATATTTACTTGGATAATTTGATTTTTGGATATCTTCTTTGAATACCATTAGTTGACTTTAGCACAATATGACCATTGGGATATCTCAGGGGTTCCATGTATTAAACCTCCATGCTGATCAGACATGGAAATAATCTATGGGACACACTAGGATATGCCAATCCTCATATGACACTTTTGTTCAACATAGTTTGGCATTCGCAGGCGATATAAAACAACGAGAAAATAATCAAAATAATATACGTTGTCGTACTCTATGCAAAGAAAGAGTGCTCTTAGATCTTTCGGAAGGATTCCTTGCCGATTTATATGAATCGGTTACTATGGTTTCCTTGGTAGCTATACCTTGTGGATGATAAACAAAATTTTGCTAAGTTTATGGTTCATGGAGATTTATTATTGCCTGTATTAAAAACAGGGCACTTAGCAGGAGTTATCATTGATACATGATAAGGAAGTTCATTGTACTAGTGCTTATATCTAATAAATAATGGAAGTTTCACAAACTAGGCACCTAGCTCAGTTGGCTAGGCGCGCGAAAGGGTGCGGCCGGCCTAGACCCGGGTTCGATTCTGGGGACGGCCAGTTCCACCATTTTTTTTTTTATGTTTAATATTAATTACTCGTACGGATACGTGTAATTACGAGAGTTGTCTCATAAGGAGTCTTGATAATTAATTGCTTCTTATCACTCACAATATGGATTTGATTTTTTTTAAGGTAACCAATCGATTTTTATCACTATATTGAGTCCTTAAGTATGCAACCAAAAGTTTGCTACAGGGATATTAGAAAAATGATTTCTAATAGATATTAATATCAACATAGGATTTGTTGGAGCATTTTTGACGTAACATCGTCACTTTCTACCGGGCATTAAATGACCGGAGTCTTAATCAGGTGGAGACAACAGTTCTCAACCTTTATCATTCATAATATATTTATATGTGCCAATATCAAATAAGTTTCTGCATAACTGTTTGATAAGGAAAGGCACATATTATACTATTATTATTCTGCATCATCTCTTGGGCGTTCCTCCTGAAAACTCATGCGTTTGCTTTCTTGGCCTTTTCAGGCTACTTCGCGTACTTAGGGCAGTTGGTCTTTATGTGCCCTTTCTCGTTGCAGTTGTAGCATGTAGCATCTTTAATCTTCCTGCAATCAACAGTCTTGTGCTCCCTAGACTTGCATATCCCACACGGTAGAGGCTGAGACTCAAATCTGCATTTCCCAAGATGGTATTTCCTACAGGTTTCGCACCTGGTCTTTTCCCTGGTCTGCTGTCTGACATTTAAATCCTTCCCAGACTTAGTTGCTCCCTCCTTATTACAAATTCCGCAAGGCTTAGCTTTCGTATTTAAGGTGCCTTTTCCTTTAATCGCCGTCTTTGGGCAGCGGTTCTTTATGTGCCCCTTTTCGCCACAGCCATGGCAGGTCGCATCTTCCATCTTCTTGCAATCCAAGGTCTTGTGCCCCTTGGTTTTGCAAATTCCACATAATTTAGCACGTGGGTCGATTGTGCATTTTCCAGAATGTTGTTTCCTGCAGTTGTTGCATTCGGGTTTTGCCTCCTTTGGCTTGGACTGGTTATAGCTTGAACCGGTCTTACCCTTCTTGTAACCTCTATTTGGGGTATCATCGCACTTTCGCTTAAGATCCTCCAACACACGGTCCGCAGCATTGCTTACGGCTATTTCGATCATAGCCTGTAACCCGGTGCTTATTAATTTCAGTCTTGCATCATCTTCCTGATTAACTGGATGATTGCGAGCTTCAGAGGGGTCAGCCATGGTGAAGCTTTGAGGGCTACAAACCAAGTAGCAATAATGGGTTTAAGTATATGACGAATTGTCCAATTTTGATAAATTAATAACCATGATTCCCATTGATCGCTTTTGCTAAAAAGGGGTTTGGAAAAATTTCCTAATATAAAGATGACAAGTGTGATTTTATCGCATCACTGTTGCCAGGAGTGTTAACATATTTACAATGTTACAAGGATTTGAATCCTTTGAATAGGTTCTACCATCTTGGCCTTGTCTGGAATGACATATAGGCTAGGTCGTACCTTTAGGATTCTTTTTAATAATTAACGCAGAACAATCCTAATTGAACTGTTAACAAGGATCTGAATCTAATTATGGAACTACCATCTTGGCCCTGTCTTAATGTGACATATGGCTAGGTCTTGTCCTTTTTAAATTTTGCCATTTTATTATAATGGTAGATCTTATAATATAGGAACGATAATTTAAACATAATCGTTCCTTTAAAAAATTTAACAAGCATATGGTTGCCCTAAACGGGACTTCTAATAGCAATTGACTTGAAGAATACTTTCCATATTCTATGCATAGGCAAGTCAGAAAAATAACAAAGGAATCAAATAAGGACAAAATAAAACGAATTTTAGAATTTGTCCTATGTTCTTGTCTAGACTCAAGAATGTGCAATTGTGTAACTGAGATTAAACACAAAAGGCTAGTGTTTAATTCACTCAGTGTTGGCTCTGATACCAACCTGTCACACCCCGACTTTCCACGTGTCACCGGTGGGCCCGGTGGGGGAGTATCGTGACGTGGTTGGCAACATAATAGTCAAACAACACAATATATATATGAATGCACAGCGGAAGCAAAGGATATTTATTATTACATTCCGAATATGAAGTAATATTCAGTATTACAACGGAAGTACAGGATCCACAGGCGGATCTTAAAACATATCATTTGTTCAACAGACTTTAGACGCCTAGAACTTGCAAGATTCCTTATTAGCGCCCTGAGCTTCCAGCCAATTTCGTTTAGTACCTGTCACTTAACCTTTTTGGAAAATACGTCAGTTTTCACTGGTAAATACACTCAACCGACTCATTTGAAAAGAGTTTAAGAAAATTGATTTAGATGCACCAGGCACAAAACCTTTTGACACTTTGATTAAAATGCACAGAGGCAAAATTTACCTTTTATAACTTGGGAAAATTATTTGTATATAATCTTGTATACAGTTTTACTTATTTGTCGTCCGTTAGGGCCGGTTTGTAGGGCCGGACTAGATTAACAGACACGCCACAGGTATAATGCCCACGGGCTATCATCCCCTAAGTGGATTACCAGTTCCGGTATAACCCACAGGGATGATACCTCGGAGTGGATTACCAGTTTTTACATAATGCAGCTGCCAGGTGTATGCCTACACCCCGTGCTTAGGTCGTGGCCATTTCGTAAAATGATGCCAAGGATATCCGGGACATGGTCATTAACCCCCAAAGGCCATACACCAAATAATAATAAAATAATACATATTAAACAGGTTATGTAAGTACATCAATCACAATCCGATTTAAATGACTTCATACACCCGACCAAGCGGTACATTTATAGTACCGTATCCCAAGCCCGTATAGGGAAAATAAGTTAAGAGTATTTACCTGAGCTAGCTCCTGTCTTAAATAGCAAGAATCTAATAACTCAGCCGTAGTCACTTAAGTAAGCGTAGGTACAATTTACCGGAAAGCTCTAGTCTGGAATGATGGTACAAATAATTAATTAGAATGCTAACGGGTCTTTAATTAAGCCTAAGCTTAGACCGGTTAGTCTTAAGGGAATATACGGTTCTTACGCACGATTAAGCGAAGACCGGAATAGAATGTGATTCTGACCCGACAAGTTTGAAGACTTGTTTAATATGGGTTTATTATTTACATTCTAGATTTTGAGATAAAACCGATAAGGTTTGACCCGTTTCGGCTAACTTATATAAACTAGTTATATAAACCGATTCGAACGCGAAATAAGCGTAACGGGTATCCATAAGAGTCATTTACAGGTTTCCTTAGTTAATATGCCTTAAATATGTTGTGGTATCAGTAGGATACCTTCCATTATGCCCAAAACGAGTTTAATCTCAATTTAAGCCCCGTAGGGGTATTTTGGTCATTTACCTAAGGCATATATACTACCTGTCATACAACTACTCGAACGATGTGACCATAAGGTCACTTAATGTGTTTGGTCGGATCCTAATGATCGACCAAACGGGTCGGGTTCGAAAGTATAAGCGATTGTTTAGATCGCTTACCTTTACGACCCTATATAAGCACTAAACTAAAAGTGACGAGCTAAGCATGTTAAAACATGCTTAACCAAACAAGTTTGGTATCAAAACAAACGGTTTTGATACCTAAGGGTAGTTTGGTTACAAAATACGCAAGAATACGTATTCTGCCCGAAACTACGGCCCGTCACTGAGCCTAGATAACGTGGTAATCAGTAGGTATAGTCACTAGGGACTATGACCATCGTGATTACGCTCACGTTATGAAGTTCAAACGAACTTCTTATTGACCATAACTTGGTCAATGCCGAAAGTCAAACATAGTTGACTTTCGGACTTGAAAAGCGATAAAAGAACGAAGGAACACTTACGAAGGGTCCCCGAATGCTAATCGTGATCGAATAGCTCAGGTATGAAACGAAGGTTCCAACTTAGAGCACGATGATCAGATTTGTGGGTTTTTGAAGTTTATTATGGTGGGTATTTATAGGATATGCACCACCGTTAGGATCGTTTCTTGGAGAAGAGGGCACGATCAAGGCCGTACACTTGTCACAAGGTTATGGAAGCTTAATTCCATCCTTATCTTAGTGACTAAGCAAGTGAAAACATGTGGTTAAGAATCAATTGGTTGCAACTTGTGTTAAAAACACTGAATCTGGTCCAGATAGGGGCTCGCGTGACGCTAAGGACCCTCGCGTCACGCTAGGCCCCTGTTTTGGCAGATTTTGCAGAAATGGTCCCTGCACTTTGTTTAAGCGATTTTCGATGCGTTTGAACCCCGTTAACCTCATTTCAAGGCTCTAAAATGAAGTTAAAGTATAGGGAACTCAAAACATACACAAAAATATGCCGGATGATGGTTCGTTTGGTCGTACGAACGCGATGTTCGCTTAATTACGACGAAATGCGCATAAGCGCGAAAAACGATCCAAATGACGCAACGAATGGATTTTTCCTAAGGCGAACACTAAAATATAATGTAGTCATGCTTACATAAATTTTTGGATGTCCGGATGTATTCAGAACGTAGGTTATGCGCGAAAATGCAAACTTATGCACTTTTTGACACTTTTAGTCCCTGATCCTTCTACACTTGATCTTAACATGCTTTCTTGCACTTCGAGTCCTCTAACTTGACTTTTATGGGCCTTAAGACATAACCATACTTTGTTAAGTCTTTGGGTAACTTTATGGTTACCCGATAAGTCTTAATTTCCAATGTTTACGCTTTAACCCCTCGCACACGAATTTGATCACAACTTTCTCATACGATAACGAAACTTTATGAAATTTTAATCGTGCATTCTAGTGAGCATAATTTACATTTACAAAGCTTCGGGTTTGTCAAAAGGTCACTCAGAGGTATATTTTTAACATGTTGACACATTTAACCCCTGTAGTTTGTAATCTCTCACTTTTAGCTTCGTATGATCCATGATTCATTCGTTTGAAGGTATGAACATTGTGTAGGGTTAATGTTCATTATATTTATTCACAGTTGACACTTAGAATCCGTATAAACACATACTTTCCATGTTTGTCAACTTTAGTCCTTTTATAACATTCTTTCACACGTTCAAACTTTATGACACGTGTCAACACATTATAGGACGTGAATTTTCGAGGTGTTACATGGACAATAGGGTTGGAAGGCAGTGATGGGGGTGGCACCACAGGATGTTTATCAATAAGAGCTTTCATGGTCGATTCTCCAAAGGGGGCAACCCCACTGGAACACAAAACTTTGACCGCCGCCGTAAAATGCCCATCCCTGACCTTCCGCAGGCATTGCTTGATATTGGGGTCCTTTTTATTGTCTTCGCCCCTTCCGGAATCCCTCCTAGAAACCCCAGCGTCCCCCTCACTATTCAGGAGAGAAGAGACCAGATCCGAGAAACCAGACCCATCTTTCCACAATGCAAGCGCCTGCAAGATGCTGCTGCACTGCAGGGATTTTCTATTTCCTGATCTCCGCTCTTGCCTGGAAGAAGGCCTGACAACCCTCAGTGTACAACACGGCAACAAAAGCAACTGAACCCAGTTTTCAACCGAGCCTGGAGACGCCACCACTTTACGTAGGGCACCCGTTAAAACTTGAGCGAACGCCAGTCGACAACTGGGGGGATGCATTTAACGGTTTGAAAACGGAGGGAAAAAACACGCTCGAGAAGGGCAACATCGGTTATCACACCTTCCGAGGAGAGTGTAAAAGTGTCGGCTACCTTTGAAACGGTGCAGAAAAAACAAATACCTTTGAAACGGTGACGGAAGATGTGTGAGAACTCGCCATTACCCACAATCCGATTAAAACCCTAATTTGTTAAACCCACAAACAAAGAACAACTGTGCTATACGAATTCTGTTAGTCCTGATAAAAGCTGAATGAGGTGGATGATCATGGTGAAAGGAATATTATTTTCTGGTCCCTATACTTTGAGGTTTTGCTAGTATGGTATTCAATGTTTGGGAAAAGGCTAAAACGGTCCTTCGAACTTTTGTCTTTTTTTGAACTTTTGTCTGACTTGTCAAAACAGATGTATATGTTATATTGGTTTTATGTACATTTAAAATAATGTAATGGTAACGGATGAATGAGATATAAGTCTAAATTATTACATCAACACTAAAATAATTTGTAATAAAACACGTAAAAGTATTTTAGTTAGTTGCTCTCTATCATTTTTTAATTATGTGATACATGTCTTATTCTTTGAAATGAACGGTTTTGTGTAGTCTTTTATTTTGGACGGTACTGTGTGATAAACGTTGGACTTGTACCACGAATCATTATGGGTGCATTGTGTATGTCCAGTAGCCGGTGGCGGACCCAGGATTTTATTTCAATGGGGTCCATTTTCGGGTCGGTCCTCGTTCGGGTCGAGTTAAAGTGAGGTTTGAACTAGATTTTTAAAAAAAATAAGAAAAATGGGCTTATCAAGGATTGAACCCATGATCTCTTGGTGGAAAAGAGGGAGATTTACCACTACACCAACTTTCTTTTTATTTCTATGGTGTCCACCTAATTGTATTTATGGGGTCCATATACAATTTAATATACCGAATCTACTATTTTTTTTTAAAAGATTGGGGTCCGGGGACCCCGGTGGCACCAATGTGGGTCCGCCCCTGCCAGTAGCGGAACCAGGAAAAAATTTTAGTGGGTTCGTTTTGATATATTTTCACTAATTTTTTCCAAATCATACAAGGTTTTCACTAATTTTTTATCTATTTTTTCCAAACCGAGTGAGTTCATATGAACCCATAAAATAGGATTGGATCCGCCACTGTGTATGTCTAACACAAGTCAATTTAAATTTCCTTGAGGGTGCTTCAGTAGCATAATACTCTTTTAGGGTGTAGGGAGTGGTTAAACACTTTGAAGAGGCAAACTAAAAAACCGACCAATCAGAGCGCGCCATGTCAATCAGTCAAAAGTGTTTAAACTTTGCTGAAAAGTGTTGGCAATGGTTTAAACACTTGCTGAAGTGGTAAACTTTTAATATTATTTTTTTTGTGCACTATTTTATTTAATAAATGTAGAATAAATACATTAAATTAAAAAACAATAAACTTTCATAAATTAAGTTAAAAACATCAAAATTACACTAAATTAAAAAACAATAAAATTACATTAACTTCAAACAATTTAAACTAGTCTTCGTCGGAATCGACCAAAAGGTGGGGTAACTCTTGACTTGCGAGATGATCTATGAGATCGTTTTTTAGTCTCCAATGCGTGTCTTCATGCATCAACTCGCCCAACACCGTATCGTCTAGAGCGGGCTCGATCGGAGGATCCCGAATGTGCACCGGTGCTATCGCCTTTCCTTCATCTTTCAAAATCATATTGTGTAAAATAATACACGTATACACGACACTTCTAATTTTTTTAACGGTTTTTGCTCGCATCGGTCGACTCATTACACCCCATTTCGCCTTCAAAACACCAAAAGCTCGTTCGATGTCTTTTCTAGCCGCCTCATGTTGCCTCTTGAATTTCTTTTGTTCTACTTCGTGAGGGTAAGGGATCGACTTCACAAACACGGACCACGAAGGGTAGATTCCATCCACGAGCAAATAACCACGTTTGTATAAATGGTTGTTAACGTAAAATTGACATTTTGGCGCGGTTCCATTTCGTTCCGTTAAAAATAACGGAGATTGTTGTAGAACATTGATATCGTTTTGAGAACCCGGTGGACCGGCAAAAGCATGCCAAAACCATAAGTCTTGAGAAGCAACCGCTTCGAGCATAACAGTCGGGTATCGATGATCTCCTCGCATATATTGTCCTCGATACTCTGTCGGACAAAAACGCCAAACGAAATGGGTGCAATCAAGGCTACCGAACATACCTGGAAGGTGATGTTTTTCCTCATGAGCTTGGTATAAAAGTGCCATGTCGTGGCTTGTCGGCCTACGTAAGAACTCTGGACCGTATATTTTGCAAACCGTTTCACAAAAATATTCTAGGCACTCGCGGGAAGTTCTTTCGGCCATATGCAAGTACTCGTCGTTCTCGTCTGGAGTGTTACCAGTTGCGAGCTGTTTAATAGCCGATGTCACCTTTTGCAATGGCGTAAAGCCCTTCTTACCTCGCGCATCAGGGGCCTCTACAAACCACGGGTCGTTCTCTTCCACATCGGCCACAATTTTTAGAAACAAACGTTTCGACATACGGAACCTATGCCGAAAGATATCTTCGTTGTACTTCGGGTCTTCCACAAAATAATCCGCCATGAGTGTCTCATGCCCCTCCTCACGTTGACGTTCAATATATCTCCTTCGGTTAGATGTGCCCGTGTCTTGAAGTTCGGCTTCTTCGATGAGATTTTGAAAAAAAAGAATGCTACTATCGGATGAATCGTCGCTACTCATGGGTGGGAACCATAACGGGAGTTCATCCGCCATTTTATTTTGTAAATATTTGGGAAGAATTGGTGGTATTTTTTGGTTTGGTTGGGTATATATTTGAGGGTATTTGGTTATAGTTTGGTTTGATATTTATAGTATAATTTTTAAAAGAAATTTTTTTTTTTAATTAAACGGTAATATTACCGTTATACATGGCCCACCAACCAAAACAAACACCTTTCCCGACTCGGTAACATGCCACCGATTTGTTTGGTTTGCCGATTCGCCAAAACGTTGGCGCCGGTGTTTGCCGATCGGCAAACACCTTTGCCGATCCTTGCCGCATGCCACACCGTACCCCCTTAGAGTCTTCTTATTCATCTCTTTGGTCAAATGGTCATTATCTGTGAGTGTAACGGCACAAAAGCTAAATTGTATAGATATGAAAGTGCATTATTTTAAGCAATACACCATGTACAGAAACAAATAATCTCTAACAAGTGTATAACAAATAGCAATCATTTGCATTGCAACAAGAAAGTATTAGCCGAAAAACGCATGCCTATAACTAACCATGCAATGTGCATCACCAGTGAATGTGACAAATTAACTTAAGATGGGGTATTGAAACTTTTATATAACGCCGGTTGGGTTGATCCAATTGATTTTGTCTAATTTTTTAAAATTGCATAATAAATATACTTTTGTTACAAAAAAATAATATAATATATGACTAAAACAGTCGAGTATTTGTCATCGGTTTGTATCTTTATCGAAAACTTAAATGATGAGGAGTTGATCCAAGAGTTGGTGGATTCTCATATGAACCCAGCTAGATAAGAGAAACATGGCAGAACGGGCACAAAGTTTAAACTTTAAACATGCATAACGTAGGCTTCAATTGGCGGTTTGGCCCAATTGTCCGACCCAACTTTTATAAGCGAAAAAAACTCATTAGCCTTTTTTTTCTTTGCAAGAATGCTATTTTTTGTTGTTAGATCTATAACCATGTCCAAGAAATTCAAAATGTTCCAAATTTCAAAATATACGAGTTCACTCCCTAAGCCGTGAGCTGAATCGAGCTTTATCAAAATCAAGCTCGACCTCAATTTTTAAGATCATTAAGAGGTTTCGAGTCAAGTTGACTCATTCAATTTCAAGTTCGAGCCCAAGTTAAATCTCGATTGGCTTGTTCGTTAAGTAGCCCAAACGAATATAAACGTACCTAGCGATTTAAAAGAAAATTATATATACAACTCCATCGCGAGCATTGATAGGGTCCTTGATCATCATCTCTAATACTTTCTGATTGATAAGTTACTTCTCTACTTTAAATTTATAAGAATTGAAGATGGAATTAGGATAAATTGTTGGGTAATCATAAATTTAAAGCAAACTAGTTAAATTTCCGCCCGCGCGTTGCGGCGGGGACCCAATGACTGCAAAACGCGTGTCAGTAACGGCAAGCAGATACCGAATATAAAAACATAAATAAAAATGTCGTGAAAAGGATAGTCAATCCGTACTAAAAAAGCGATTTTAAATAACCTAATATATAATAATATGACCCACACGTCCTACACGTTGGAAATTCGGTTGTTTTCAGTTCAGTTATTACGGTGCTAACACGTTAAAATATGGATGAGCTCGGTACCTGTAACGGCACCGAAAGTACCGATCCGGAAAATACTCGAAATTAGGTACCGGCACCGAAAATGCTCGGTACAATACGGTATGGTATTTGAAGGTAAAAATCAATAAATATAGGTATGGTGCTCGACCGGTTTCGAACCGAAAGTAACGATTCTGAAAACGCCAAAAGGTGGGTACCAAATTGGTACCGAAAATGATTTGGTATAGTAAATTTGGTACCGATACGATACCGGTTTGATTACAGGATTTGATACGATTTTCTCATCAATAATCTAAATATCCAACTTAATTTTACATGCTACAGTTCATTCATTACGTAAAAAGACAAAAAATAAAGCAAAATAAGTTGTGTATATAAAACCTCATTCAAACGAAATACAGTTTACTTACTGTGTGTATGAAAAGTCTAAACTGTGAAATTACTTGCATTGCTACGTTGCTACAGGATTTGATGAGCTCGGTACCAACCGGTACCGAAAATACCGTTATCGAAATCCCCAAAAATGGGTACCGGTACCGAATATACCTGGTACAGTACGGCTTTATACGGTCGGTACTGGCACGACACCGGTATTTGAGGGTAAAACCCGATGAATACCGGTGCCGAACGAATACCGAAAATACACTCAGTTTAGTAAATTTGATACCGGTACCCAATACTATTCATTCATTTCTATTTTTATTACTTTTCATTAAAGACTATTTTTAATATTTATTTATTGTTACTGTTCAATCCCTTCTGTAATATATAGGTCAATTCGATACCGACTTTTGGTGGTTTCTGTACCAGGCTGGTGTCGATTTTTATCTTTATGTACCGATAACCGTACTGGTATTTTCGATACCAGTACCGGTTGACAAAAGCTTATCTAACTTAAAAAGTAAAGAAGATAATAAAACTATTAAGACCGTGGGGTATGGTGGGGCGGGGATTTGGGGCATGGGTTGACACGTGGCTTGGGTGGGCTTCGCTGGGCTGACCCACATTGAAGACGGTATGGTGGGGCGGGGGTTTGGGGCGTGGCTATTTTAAAAGTTAAACATGGCCCGCTATGCCCTAGGCAACAAGCTAATAAGAGCCGGCCACATAGGATCGCTAGCATGCCCCACGCCCGGCCTTAAACTCCCGCCCAAGGGGCCACGCCCAAACCCAAGCCCACTCGGGCTGGTGACTTGGGCGTTTCTCTCCAACCCACGGCCCAACCCCCGCCCTATAGCCCATAGTCTAAAAAAACCATATATATATATATATATATATATATATATATTATTTTAACTTTTTCTAGTTTTGTACTGTTCAAAACATTCGATTTTAACCATATATATATATTATTTTAACTTTTTCTAGTTTGTACTGTTCAAAACATTCGATTTTTAATATATTTTGGATTTGTACTGTTCATTGTGTACTGTTCAAAACATTCGATTTTTAATATATAGGACAATTTAGAGTAAATTACAAGTTTTGTCCTTTATGTATGTCCCAAATTGCAGGCGCTGTCCTTTGTCTTTAAAATTGATGAGTTTTGTCCTTAATGTTTGCAAATCTTGCACGTTATGTCCTTTAGGCCAAACCCAGTTAGATTTTTTGGTTAAAACTTATCATGTGCAAGGCATGTGAGGGCATTTTTGTAATTTCGTTTTTTAGAGAAATTTGTGTAATTAACATAAAATTAATACCCCACCATCTTCAAAAGTTCAGACCCACCACTTGCCACCACCTGCCGCCACCACCTCCCACCCTCACCTGCCGCCGACCACCACCACCTCCCACCCTCACCTGCCGCCGACCACCCACTATCTCCACCATCACATGACCCACCATCACACTCCACCGTCTCCATCATCACCATCAACATCCACCCCTCGATCCACCATCACCAAAAACCAAAAACATCTCCAAACAAAAAATCCCCAAATCTAAACATCTAGCCCTACGAAATCATCTGAACAAAAAAAAAAAAAAACCCAGATCATCTAAACAAACAAAAAATCCCCAAATCTCAAATAAATAAACTCTTTTATCATCAATCTCACAAGTTTTGAAGCCGGTCTAGGATCAAGCCGACATCAGAATTAAACCTAATTTACCATTAGTTCTCATATCTGAAACATCTGTCCAAATTTGACTGGTAGAGGCGGCGGTGGTGGAGATGGTGATACAAAGCTACAAATCTCTAAACAAAATAATCTCAGCGGCTGTGGAAGGGGATGGCGGCGGTGGTAGGGAGTGGTGACAGCGGCTGTGGAGGTGGAGGTGAAGGGGACGGCGGCGGTGGTGGTGGAGCGACTGTAACAACATACTGGTAGAGGCGGCGGTGGTGGAGATGGTAGAGGTGGAGCGGCTGTGGAAGGGGGAGCGGCTGTGGAGGTGGCTGTGGTTTGTAGTGAGAGAGGATAGAGAGAGAGAGATGAGTGTCTGAATGTTGATGGTGGGTATGTATTTTATATATATTTTTTATTTTAAATATCTTTTTTATACTTACCCAATAGTCCCTAAAGATAAGTTCTTTTACACAATAGTCCCTATAATGGTGAAAAGACAAATGTACCCTCACATGCCTTGCACATGATCAGTTTTAACCAAAAAATTTAACCGGGTTTGGCCTAAAGGACATAACGTGCAAGATTTGCAAAACATTAAGGACAAAACTCATCAATTTTAAAGACAAAGGACAGCGCCTGCAATTTGGGACATACATAAAGGACAAAACTTGTAATTTACTCGCAAATTTATTTTATGAGAGCCGTTGGATTGGATTGGTGAAAGGACATTGGCTATCTAAAACCCATTCTTTCCTTTGTCCGATGGGTTTTTCATTTTTGATTTTATAAATAAAACAAGTGAAATTATTTGAAATTGGCTTTTCATTTTGCTTGTATAATATGACTTTGTTTCTTTAGAATTCTTAATTCTTTAGAGTTGAAAAAAGTATAAGTTTGGAATTTTGACTCATTCTATTTAAAATATTGTATGTAATTGTCAAAATAATATATATGTGTGTATCTTAGTGAAAGATAAAAAAAAGTTTTTTTTGTTCACTGGAATTTTCAACGTGTTTTGTAACAATCAACAAGTGTGACTAGACATCTTTAATCACAACCAGGTGAAAGGTTTCATATAGAACTAAATAATTACTTGCATTAACTAGTTCAACTTCAAGCTATTGGTTTAATCCAAAGTTTGTTTAGGTTTAGTACAAATACAAGGGTATGGTTACTATTTTATGTATGGTTTTGATTAAATTAAGAGGACTTTGCGTCTATCTCCTTCTTGATCACGTTTTTAGTATGTGCTTGTGAAGTTCCCGATTTTCTTCTCTTGTGTTCGTAGTTTCCAAAGGCGGTCGACCCAATTGGCTCCAATACAAACAATAAATGGTTTATCGAGTAGGTACAAACGCCACTTCTGAATAGCCTTCTCGATAGCCAGCAATTCTTTCAAGTACGTGAGCACCCCTTTAATGCCTCGCTGAAGGAAGCCATCGGTTATTTATGTTGGGGTAAGGACGTCACCAATCCTGTCGTGCTAGCATTGCATTTCAAGATTGTAATTGGTATCAATCGCACAGTAAATCGCCAAACATGAAATTGGATAAACACTCAAATCAATTTTATTCAAGAAAACTACTCAAAACTTGATTACAAATCCCTAACCTAACGCGTTATACTATAACTAGGATTTTTCACATAATTCTCCTAGAGACATCCAAACCTAACTCATTTAGAATGCTAGATAATTATCTAATCAATAAACTAGGACATAATAATTACAACTAATTATTAAATCATAATCACATTTAATAATCTATAACTATCCACTCCTTAAAACCCTCCTTGAGCCTTGCACGCCAAATCGGTTTCATTGTCCGGAATTCCCAACAACATTTAATCACAAAATTAGTTGAGACCAACTAACACCGTTAATATAACTACCAATAATCTTTTAACTACTACTACCATTAACGATTGTTGGAATGTGTGCCGAACTTGTTTGCGCCATATTTGAGACTTGATGTCTTGAACCGGTTGTTAAATTTGATCAAACAAATTTGTGCGTCGCCGCCTTGGCATGCAAGCTGTTGGAGGCTAGGGCGTTTAGAACATGTTGTAAACGTGTAATGTGCCTGTGAGTGTAGTGGCGGATCCATGAATTTTGTTCAGAGGGTTCCTTTTGCTAGATTCTCAATAATTCTCACTATTTTTTTCCAAATCATACAAGGTTTACACTAATTTTTTTCATTTTTTTTCCAAACTGAGGGGGTTACCCCCTGGATCCGCCACTGGGTGAGGGAAACTGGGAAATAATTTCTGTAATAAGTATTTTTATAATAATCAAAAGACTCCCGGACTAAATATATAGCCTTAACAATCAACCTACTCACTAGTCCACAACTAGCATGACTTCATTACATAAGAAAACTGAAATAAACAAGTAACAACAGAAAATAACAACTAAAAGGAAACCTCTATGTGGCCTTGACTTGCATGGTATGCTTGGTGATGGTCTGCACACATCAAGGACCTTCTTGGGAATCATTCGTTTGATTAGCGGGAGAGGTTATCGGTTGTGGTTGTTCCATCGATGATTCGAATGAGTCGGTTCTTCCCTTAACACCACTAGTTCTCTGAGTGTCTATGCAGTCGGGAGATGTTATCGGTTCTTCCATCCTAATCTTTTTCCTCTTTGGATGTTCGTCATCCGACTCCTTCTGATTCGCGTCAAACGAGTAATCACCTTTACGGTACTTGATCTCCTCCACTAAACGAGCAAGGTTTCCGGTCTGCACCGCTTCTTCAATTTCTTTCTTTAAAAGAACACAATCGTCCGTATAATGACCAACGTCCTGATGGAATTCACAGTACTGGTTGGGGTCGTTCATGGGAACCGAAGCTGAAAAGTTACAGCGGACATTTTTGATGGCACGTGCCTTCTTTCCCCTAACGAAACCTTTGACTCGATCTATCATGTCTTTGACTGTTTGCGGGATGTTTTCATGTAGTTTCTCGACCAGCTCATCGTCACGTACTCCATGAACAAAACCCGATATCTTCATCTTCTCATCTGCTCCTAAAATCTGCGAGGTTTCATTTGTGAACCGGAACAAGAAGTCTTCAACGCTTTCACTGTCGTCTCTCTTGATATAGTGAATATCGATGGGATCTTTCGCATATACGACACCTAGAATTAAGCCACAGTTATCAGTATCTTAGTGTTTATGAATTTCACAAAGCTATTATATTAGAAAGATGCGATACCCGATAAGTCTTCCTGACTAACAAAGTGAAAAACATCAACCATAGCCATGTAATCCTTCTTTTTCTCATCGGGAGCGAGAAAAAACGTCTGAACAAATTCCCGATAACCACTGAAGCAATCGGATTTGACTGAACCCGACACTGCCACTATAATTCCTTCAAACCGTGATTCAACGGAGTTTACCGTCTTGATTTCGATCCGACTGCACGGTAATGACTGAACAAGCTTATGGATTTGCTGCAACAGATCAATTAAAAAAACTATGGGTTTTTAGACACTTTAATACCCAAAAAATAGGAAAAAAAGAGCAGAAAAATGGTAAAAATGAAGAAGTTTGGTACAGGGTCAAACAATATTCATATAAAAACAGTTTTTACACCAATGTAAAGTCAAAGAAAATTTGATAGGGTCTTTGGATAAAACTACTAGGAATGAGATCAATACCGGTACGAAAATACCGATATCGAAATTGAGAAGTGAGTACCGAATACTGTACTGGATGTATCTGTTCGGTACCGGTACGAAAATTACCGTTACCGAAATTGTGGAAAAGTGGGTACTGAATACCGTACTGAATGTATCGGTTCGATACCGGTATCAGTACTGGATATTCGGTATTTTACCGCTTTGATACCGGATTTTTGGATTTTCGTCTCCCTACACAAACAAATACAAAGACATTAAGATTTATAATCAAACTATTGAACATAAGATGTGTAACAATAGCTATTAATCTCCTTTATTCATACAGCAAATTTAAATTTCCATTATACAGAAAATCACACTTTTGCTTATGTTATTCAAATTTCCATATACATTAGGTTCTTAAGTCGGGAATACCGAAATAAACCGGTACCGATCCTGCTTAGTACCGTATACCGAAAGCCCCTAAAATGGATACTGATATCAACCCGTACTCGGTACATGCTCATCCCTAAAAACCGACAATAAATCGTTCTTAAATACTAAGTAGTTAATGCGGTAAGATATCGGATATCGGTCAAGGACCAATATTTGAGATATCGGTTATCGCAGTAGGATATCGGTAATTTTCATATCATGCTAAATTAATATATATATAGCAACTTAACACTAACAATTCAATATACTCTCCTACCATTAACAAAGCTTTTGCAACTTGCAAAACATTAACGATTGTAACAAGTAGCAACTGACTAAGACTTAAAACACTAATAGCAACCTATGCAGTTAATATCGGTAATATATCGGTTATATCGGTCCCCTAGTAAAATATCGGTGTCAAACATCGGTCAGAACCTATCGGTACCGATATCATCGGCGATATTGACCGATATATCACCGATATTTGACCGAATTCCATCGGGAGCAAGAAAAAACGTCTGAACGAATTCCCGATAACCATAGCCATGTAACAACTAAACGAATTCCCGATATATCACCGATATTTGACCGATATAACACTGATATATCACTGAATTATTGGTGTTAAATTGCTATATACATAAATTCTACATTATATTAAAATTACCGATATCCCACCGATATCTCACCGAGATAACCTATATCTCAAATATTATATCGGTCCTTGACCGATATCCGATATTTTACCGCATTAACAGCATAGATAGCAACAATAAGAAGAAAAAAGACGAATAGTAGAAATAAGAAGAAAGGTATTGATTTTGGGAAAAACGGTGATATACCGGTCAAATATCGGTCAATATCGTTGATATTATCGGTACCGATATCTCGGCAGGGGACTGATAACCGATATATGACTGATATATTGGTGATATATCGAGATATTAACTACATAGCTCAAATAAATTCATCAAGTATGATCATAAGTTGATAACATATGTATAAAGGATTCACAAACAACATATGGAAACAAAGTTTACGAGTGTGATTGTACAGAATGTGAATAAAACTGACAGATACAGCGGAAGCGGTCTCAGTGGAATCTCCGTCAACTCGGATCATGGTGCTAGAACCGTTGTAAAACCGGTGGGTGAATTCTGGTTGATGCTGAAGAACGTCATAGTATTGCTGAACAAACTGCGAACCAACCTGACATAATCAAAATTAAAACATGATATGTTTGTTGTTAATCATACAGTGTTTTGGAGATTATTATAGGAATGAGTAGAAAAACATTACCTTTGAGGCGGTGACGAATGATGAGTGCCAACTCGCCATTTTCACGGTTAGAACCCTAGTTCGTTAAACCCTAAACCCAGAAACGACAACGAAGGAATTTACAGACAGACAGAGAAATGAAATGGGAAAATGGTGGTGAAATGGAAATGGGAAATTTGGGGGGAGGAAGTTGGATGAGGTGGACGGTGTAGATTAATTTAATGTTGATACTGGTGAGAATATTTCTATTTGGACCATATACTTTTAAGTTTTTGCCAATACAAGTACCCAGAGTTTGAAAAAAAAGGTTTAAAACGGTTTTATTCAAGCTTTCTCTCAACAACTATTCAACACTTATAAAAGTTTCATCGTTTCGATATGTTTTCAATTCATTTAGCTATAAAATGGGTTGAGATTGTCATCTCAAGAGTACTCCGTGACTGTTTTGCTACTATTTCAGCAGCTGACGCGGAATTAGGGATGAGCTCGGTACCGTCCGGTACCGAACCGGTACCGAAAATCCTCAAAAGTGGGTACCGGTACCGGTACCGAATATACCCGGTTCGGTACCGGTACCGGTTCGGTACCGGTACGGTACCGGTATTTGAGGGTAAAAACCGGTACCGAACCGGTACCATACCGAACCGGTACCGAAAATGTCAAAAGTCGGTACCGAAAAGGTAACCGGTTCGGTAAATTCGGTACCGGTACCGGGTCCATTTTGCTCATCCCTACGCGGAATGATTTTTGGTCGAGAAAGGGGCTGCAAAACAACTATGTAAAGACTTATAAATAATATAAATAAGGGGAGGTTGGTTTCTTAGCGTTTAGACCGATTCATTGTCGTTGCTTTGTTTTATCTTCGCTTGCCAAGTTTGTACATATGCTTCATATAAAATATATGTGAATAAGTATTTTTAGGATATATGTTCGTCATGTTTCTAATGTAGCTTTTAAAATCTTCTTAATTTTTTTTGTTTTTGTGTATTTTAAGGTATTCACATCACTATACCTGATGGCACTAGCAAGCTGGGGTGTCAAGGTATGTATCTTAGTCGAGCAGATCAATTTGATGACAATGATATGGCTAATAAAAATGTCAAGATTTTTTTTAATTGGTATATTAAAGTGTCTAGCGATTTTACGACTTGTGATTTTTTCCGTATTACTTTTTCTTTAGTTCATTGTAATTTAACATTTACATAAGTAATGGAACATTTATTTCGTTTCAAAGTTTATGTCAACAATGTTAAATGATATAATTTACTTTGACCCACCCGTGTAACACACGAGTACTTAGACTAGTATATCTTCTTAATCTAATAAAAGCCATACCTAGGGGACACATGTCCCCCATCTAGGGCCTCAAAATCTCATTTTCCCGCCATTTTGCTAATTCCTTCATTTCCCTGATGTGAAACCCGACACGGGATCCGAATCACTCATTCGGGTCGATAAGTTCATTCCATATATAAAGCAAAACCCGTTCCTTTTGTTTCCACATTCTTCATCTTCTCACATACGCTTTGTTCGATTAGGGTTTTTTTTGTTCTTTCTCTTCCTCTTCGCAATCGATCCTAAATCTCTTTAGAAACAACTGTAAGCAGCCAAGCAACTAGGTTAATTTTTCTCGATCTATGATGTTCTAAACATTGTTTCATGATTCGTGGTTTATCTTTCTCCTTCAACGATCTTCATATCAAGCTTACAAATCAAGGTTAGATCTAACACTTCGATTAAACATCTAGGGTTTCAGCGTTTTCTTCTATTTATCCTATTTTGTTGTCTTAATTGTAATCATTCATGTCTATCAACGGTTAGGGCTTTGCTTGCCCCCTGCCTTTTGTGGTCGCAATCAAGGTTAGATTATAGTTTTTTACTATTTATTTTATTTGTTGTTTTGATTTGATACACTAATTTTTGTAAGTTTTATCATATGGGTATTTCATTTTCAGATGTATTCATCAGTCTTTAGTTGATTTGATACGCTAATTAATCTTGAATGTGATTATTTAATATTGAATTTGTAATACCGATTGTTATCTTTACTTTGTGGAGGAGGGGTCGTCCGGTGAAAGGTTTCTTGATCTTGGATCAGTTATATTTCTGATAATCAAATGTCGTCTACACCAAGGTATGATTTTGTTATTTCTCTATTGTTCAGATTTTGATGCTCATATACTTTAGGCGATGAATCTGAATTTAATTGAAGCATAAGATGGTTCAGATCTAAAAAAAACGGGGTGGCCAGAGAAGACGATGATCAAAAGGGTTCATCCAGATTTGATTTTCTACGGTGGCCGGAGAACACACAACCCAGTCCTTTTGTTTCCCCATTTCTTCATCTTCTCTCATACGGCAGGCGATTAGGGTTTTTTATCTCATAAACACACAACCCGGTCCTTTTGTTTCCCCAGGTGGTTGAACTTATGTTTGTTTGCACTATTGTTGATATGTTTATGAAATTCGGGTTTTAGTTTTATTGTTTTCAGGGATTATTGGGTTTCATATTTAATTGTTATTGATCCTTTATGAGTCTCAGTTCAATTCACTTGAATGTTTTGTTAATCTGTTGATGAAATTAGGGTTTTAGTTGTTTTGTTTTTAGGGACTATCAGTTTTTATGTTTAATTGCGATTGATTCTGTATGAGTCTTACTTCACTTCATAGTGTGTTGATTTGTTAATCTGTAAATGAAATTAGGGTTTTAGAGGTTTTGTTTTTCCGAAACTACAAAAGTTTATACATTTGCATTCAGCTTTCTTTTGAGATTTGCAATTGTAATCTGATAACATTAGTGTTTTGATTGCAGATTATTTGTCTTTATGATTTCATTCTGATTCATGAGTTTTGTCAGGTAATATTTTTGTTCATGATTTGAATCGCCTTAGCGATTTCAACTCAGAAATTCATCATTTGAATTTGCAATCATGTTTTGTTATAGATTGGCGATAACTATTAGGGCCAGTCGAGGGTAAGTGAATACGAGCAACCGCTTGCGCCCACTGTGAAGAAGCAAACGTCCAGAATGGTCAAGGGGTAGGAAATCTTGGTGAAGGAGCTCTCGATTTGATTAGGGTTTCGTTGAGGCATGTTCTAAATATGAATAATCATTTTTTTTTTATAATAAAGATTCAAGTTTTGAAATTTTATGATCGTAAAGATTCAAGCTTTGAATTTTTTATTTCATTAATGTTCTGCAGATTTTGTATCGAAGTATTAGGCATTGTTGGATGATTATGTAAACCTCCATAGCTGTGACTCAGCAACCATTACCCGTTTTTAGGCAGCCAATCAGGTTCGTTTTCCACATTGCCCTACAACTTATATCTCATATGGAATATGTTTCTCCGTATTTTATGTTCCTTCACCACCTATTCATCAGTTATAATACGTGACCACAGCCTCCTCAACCTGGTAGTATAAACTCGGCTCCACCAGTGGCATCGCGTACCTTGCATATTATGGAAGCCGGTTTGTTGGACATCTCACCCTCAAAGTTAAGCAGGTAGATGTGAAGTGTGAGACCAAAACGAAGGTTTATTTTTTATTTCCATTTAAATCGCATGGCCTTAATAAGTTGATAGAATATGTTTTTTCATATGAATTTATTGTCTATAAGTATGTGTTAGAAAAATTCAGGTGAGGGCATATTTTTCTTTTTTTTATATTCATGAAACAAATATAGTCACTAATACAATGTTTGTGTTGTGTTCAAGCGAGATGGGTCAGGTTTGTTTGAGCTATGTCTTCACAGTTTGCTTTTGTCAGTAAAATATGTATATATGTGGGTTTTTGATGGTCTAGGTAGCTATAGTTTCAGCAAATGTACCTTGCATAACTGGGAATCAATTTTTAGAAAGTGAGGATTCTGGACGCCAAGAGCTGATGTTAGCCAATGCATTTAGTTTTCCACAGGTGCATTTTTTTTAAATATTAAGTTTTTGTGTGTAGCTTTTTTCTTTCATTATGATTATGAAATGTAAATGGCTTGCTATTTGTTTCATTTGTTTGTTATTAGAATGAATACAGAGTTCTGTATGGGTTTTTTCATTATGATTATGAGATGTTAGTGGCTTGGTGTTTGTTTCATTTGTTTGTTAGTTATGAGAATGCTGAATGATCATAAAGTCCAGGTAGCATTTTTTTAGTGCATCCAAAGTGAGGGGTAAAAGTAAGACGACATCCATCCTTTATGACATCTGGCATTTTTTGTGTCACCACCATGCTCTTTAAGAGCACATGTTGGAGGTGATCATTCAAAGAGTTCATGCAAAATAAAGAACAAAAATACAATCTCAATTGCTAAATGTACAAGTTGGTGAGGTAATTTATCATTAGTTTAATACCCTTCGTTTAAATGATGCTAATGATACTGCTGAATTTGCAAAGTTATGGACTTAACGTGTATTAACCCGTAGACCTAAGAGAAAGATGTATGCTTCTGTTATTTATTTTTATTTCTAATTTTTTAATTTGTTAACACTATTGGGCAAACAATGTGTCAAATATGGTTAGATTATAGTGTAAACTATTTTGAGTGCACTGGTATAATTGTTTTGGAAGGATTGCCACTAATGGCAAAAGATTACCTGAAATTATGAGCTAATTTTCCTTATGTTAGAAAACAAATTCTTAAAAAAAGGAGAAATAATTGATTCCCTCTCCGATCTACTTTCTGGAAATTTACAAATCAGTTGGCATTCGTTCTCATGCTCGAGTGATGGCTTGCGCGTTAACTTCCAGGTCAAGTGTTTAAAAGGTTTTGGTCTTTTCAAATTTTGTGACCTTGCATCTATTCGTATGTCTTTTTTTAACCTTTTCCTCTTTTGTAACAAACATTAAATACACGTGAATGTGATTATTATGTGTTTTGTATTTAAATTATGTATTTACTAGGTTAGAACCCCGTGTATTACATACACGGGTTGAATAAATGTTGATTTCAGCAATGAAATGTATAAACTCAAATTCGGTTTTTCCTTTGAGTTGAAGATCTGGTGTCGCTGTCGTCGCTTGATGTGACAGTAGAGAAGATCAAACGGCTGGTGATGAAGGTCGTTCAGAAACATATCATTTTTCAACACCGCGAAATTCGCGGGAATTATCACTAGTTTTAAAGAAAGTACTTGTTTGCGTGTGATCCCCACCATCTTGGTTTGAAAGACTATGGTGAAGAACTGGTTTGAAATTCTAAACCCCTCCAATGGTACACCATGGCTTGAATTGGTGCTTTGGAATTTCGGACCATGAAATTCTAAACCCCTCCAATGGTACACCATGGCTTGAATTGGTGCTTTGGAATTTCGGACCATGTTACATATGCACCGTTTAGAGGTGCTCTAAAAGAGATGCATTATGTAGTGGATTATCCGATTTATGTCATCAATAGCACACGTATAATATGTTCGTATATATTTCATTTAAAAACTTATTTTTTTTTTTTTTTCATATACCTTTAGATACATATAAAATAACATTTAATAGAAAAATGGAAACATGTGTATTCTTTTAACCCTTAAATTTAAACCGATCAAAGAAATGAGAAAATACGAAAGGAAAAACACATATACTAAACCAACTAACGTTTAAATAATTATACTTAAAAGTGTAACAATTTCCATTCAAACCTCAAGTTTATGGCACAATGACTGATTTACCCTTCATTGGCCAATTTCCATATTTTTCATCTAACACGGCTTATAGGTCTTGGACTGAATTCTTAGACTAGGGTTTATTAGTGTAAGCTCACGGGCTCGATTAGGTTTCTAGGTTTCCTTGTGGTCTCTATATATTGTAATCAAACATATCAATAAAAGGAAGCAAGTCTTTTACCTTCTTACATGGTATCAGAGCCCGCACTCTATACCGTTTCCGCCGCGCCACACAAAAAATAATAAAAACCTAGCCGTCACCACTTGAGAAAAACCCTAGACAGGGCGGCGTGCCGCCGCCCTGTCCGGCCCCCGTTCGTTTCCTATCATTTTTTTCTTATTTCACGTTCTAAATAAAGTCTCAGTTACGGTTCCAAACAATATCCCATGTCCGCCAAACTAATCTGAAAATTGAGCCGCTACGCCGCGCCGTTCTTTTGTAGGACTACGGTCCTCTGGCGCCGCCGTTTAGTTGAGCCGCTCTTTCTAGCAGGACTACAGTCCACTTGCCGCCAGCCGTGTTGCCGCATCACATGCTGTACTACGGTCCGCAACCGTGTCGTTCATTGTCGTCGTGGCCATCAATCTTAGACCACGGTTTGATCACTTAGATCTACGGATCTATATTCTCACTCTTGTTGCCTCTTGACCATGATCACTGGCCTTCGCCCTCTATCTTTCTTGGGTCTACGGATCTCACTTCTTTTCGAAGTCCTCGCCTGATTACGGTCATCGGTGTTCGGTTTGACACACAGCTGCACGACCACGGTCGCCAGATGTCTATTTGTTTCTTTTCTTTCGTTCACCGGTCCACGGTCCGCCGCCACCGATCTCAGCCTATCAAACCACGGTTTGATCAGATCTCTTTCTTTGATCTACGGATCTCACTTCTTTTTGAAGCCGCGCCTGACCACGGTCACCGGCCTTCACCATCTCTCTTAGACACACCGCGCTCGACCATGGTCGCCGGTTGTCTTCTACAGTCTTTCTTCCTTGTTCATCTTGCCATGGCCGACTGGGATCTTGCTTGTCTTGTGTTATTATTCCGGGAACTAAGAAACTAAAGCAGTGGAAGCCGTACACCAATTTAATGTGAAGTAGAATACGGATTGTTATTTCTTTTGGCATTGGCAAAACCAGGTTTTTTTGGCAGAAATTTGGACCTACGAGTCAAGAACCGAGATTGAGACTAGTTCATTTTTACTGTTTTGTTTGTTTTTTTTCAGTCTAAGCGTTCGATTTTCTACCGCTCAGACTGCGGGGGAGTATTGGACTGCATTCTTAGACTAGGGTTTATTAGTGTAAGCCCACGGGCTCGATTAGGTTTCTAGGTTTCCTTGTGATCTCTATATATTGTAATCAAACATATCAATAAAAGGAAGCAAGTCTTTTACCTTCTTACAAAACCAAAGAGTTAAATGTCATTTTAGTCTCTCTAGTTTGGGTCATTTTGTAAGTTTAGTCTAAAGGTTTCATTTTTCGTCTGTGGGTCAAAAAAAGTTTTATCGTTGTCATTTTAGTTCACTGGGTTAACTTCATCCATTATTTCTGTTAACGAGAAGAACGATTCGCTCATTTTATGTATAATTTTGTTAACTAGAAAGGCAATTCGATCATATAAAATGACCGAATCGCCCTTCTAGTTAACAGAAAAATGGATGAAGTTAACCCAGTGGACTAAAATGGCAACGGTGAAACCTTTTTGGACCTACAGGTGAAAAATGAAACTTTTAGACTAAACTGACAAAATGACACAAACCACATGAACTAAAATGGCATTTAACTCAAAACCAAATCTATTTATAAATTTTGGGGTGTTGCAAATTACCACAAGGAAAAGGCAATCATGACACTAACATGAGGAGGTTGGTCGAGACTCGAGATTGATACGAAGTTTATGAACATCAGATTACAAGTCAAGATTAATATGAAATTGTAAGTCGTTGTAGATGAACTAAAGATTGATGTCGATGTCAATGCCCACAAAAAGCTATGAAGACGATGTCGAAGAAGAATGACGAAGGCCCTTTAATTGAGTGAATGAATGGATTAATGACAACTTTCGAATTCTATTTTTTTTTCGATCATGTTTCAACTAAACATGACTTTTAATAAAACTAATTTTTATGTGAACCAAACTAGTCATGGTAACATTCTTTTGATAGATTGTCACCTACCATTATCCCACCTAGTGACAAAATTAGTTATGTTCTCACTACAAGAATCGGGACCTTTAGCAACGAAAAAAAGCAGGAATATAGCCAAGACATGTCTTCGAGAAAGGTTGACAAAACATAAAAACCTAAGAAGCCCTATTAGGCCAGGGAGTGTGGTATACCGCCCCTGGTCAAATCAACCAAAATAACGCCAAAGGGGGCGCCATTGATGGTCCGCCAGCCCAGTAACGAACGCCAAACGGCTAGTTTTGGTGGCCCCCATGCTTTTTGACCGTCTGCAACGGTAACAAACTTAAAAAAAAATTAACTTTTAATTTATAAATTTAACACTATATATATTCAATCTATTTTACTCAAATCTCCATCCATTCTCCATCTATTTTACTCAAACTTTTATCATACTCACATAAGTGTTTCCCAACAATCAAAACCCGTGGGACCCCAGCAATCCGTTTTGGGGTAATTTAGCAAACAACGAGCAATGTGGGTGTTCATAAACCCTCAAAACGGATCGAACCAGTCAACCCAAAGAAATTTTGCCGGTGTGAAATATATACGTTTACACCGTTAAACCAAACCATTCAAACTGTTGGCCCATATTCGATAAACACAAAAACAAGAAAACATATTTGATGCCCAAACTCGGCTTGTGTAGTTCGGTTTGTATATTCCCAAAACCAAAGTGACAGCTTCGGTCCAAAAGTTTCGTCAAAGCTAAACGAACCGGACCGCAAAGACCCTTATTAGTCAATGTAAAGTCATGGAAATTTAATAGGGTGTATGGATAAAATGACAAAGAAGGATTTCAAAAACTTGTATTTGAACTTTGAAAGGGTTTTATTTTAATCCATGTAATAACATGGGTTTTTCATTTTTGGTTTTATAGAATAAAACAAGTTTGAATAATTTGCCTTTTGTGATCTTGAATGAAATTAAGGGGCCGTTTGACAACATCTGAATGGTTAAGTGCTGAACCAGTAAGAGGTCTGAACCATTAAGAGCCTATATAATGCTAACCGTTCAGAGGCAAATGTCTGACCAATTCAGATTAGAGGTCTTAACCATTCAGACTCTGTATAAATCTTAACCATTCAGAGGCAAATGTCTGCACCATTCAGACATCTACTCGTGAAACAAACAGTCTGAACCATTAAGTGTTGAACCAGTAAGATGTCTGAACCATTAAGAGACACATTAAGAGGTAAACAAACAGCCCCTAAGATGAGTGACATCTAAACTGTGAATAACTTATAAAAAGTCAACACCTTTGATTTTGGTGTAATTTTAAGTGAATCAATTTGAGCTACTTTTTTTTATAAAAAAACATAAACTATAATTTGGCACATCATAACATAAAGGGCGGATGAAAGGGTGAAGAAATCAAGTGAGGGTGTTTTAGAACACCGACTCCTGTTGGCGTTTGATCAGCGGTCAAGGAACGTTCCACAACACAAGATCTCACACTGGGGTGTTTTGGAACGCCGAAGAATCAAATGGAACGAAAGAATCAGTGAAGTGAACACGACGGGGCAGATGACTCGATAAAAGAAAGAACCATGTCGACGTCAACTGAAGAAGACGATGGTAATAGGGAGGGGCTTTTTGGTAATCTAAGTTGATTTCAATTCCATCACGTGCCAACCAAACAGGGTTTGTAATGAAGTGGTGTTTGTCAAATGTCACCTCTCTTTAGAAGACGACGTTATGGTGACAATATTAACGCAACGATATCCTCAGTGTTTTGTGAATGGATCTAAGAAAACATAAGTGATTGATCTAAAAAAACACGTAAAATATATATATGCTAATGATAAAAACCATCCAACATTCCGTTTTTAAGTAAGTTTATCAAGATCATCATCACCGCCCTCAAAAGATACATATATCGATAATAAGACACTATGCAAGAACGACTACAACCTATAGAACTTGAACGAAATCATCAAACAACAAAAAAGAACCATGATCGCCATCCACGCCTAGACGGTTTGAGTTGCTGGACTTCATTTCTTCAACCTTTTTAATTACCTTTGCAAGCAAAAAGAAAAGATTACTTTACAAAAGCGCTATATGAAGCTAAAATGTCTAAACCCTTTAAAATAACGTGTTATATATATATTGAATGCAACATTTGTCAAATAATAACAGATATGAATTTTTTGAGATTTTAACGTTAAAATTTGTTTGTGTACCTGACAAAAAGTGACTGAAAATGGAACCTATACTCCAGACAAGATAGTTGCGATCCCATTCGGAGTAGGAAACTTCATCGCTCCATGAATACTAGACACTACCGCGTGCAAGGCCCTGATCCCCGAACGTCCAATAATGACGTTTGGTGAAACACCAGCCCGGACAACCGAAAAGGTCATATCCAGTGTCCGGGATCTTCCTTCCTCGCCTATGATGACGGGCAGCTGGATCTGTCCTAGTGGTCTCACCATCTCTCCAGAGAATCTGACCAACGGGCATGGGCCCTTGGTCAGATTCTCACGGATCTCTTCATCCATCTGATCGAAGAAACTTTCAAACAGGATCTCTGAGGCGCTTCCTTCATCTATATGGATCCTGTGAACGCGATAATCGGCTATGGTAGCCGTAATGACAAAAGGACCTTGGTAGTTATGCGTATAAATCGCGGGAAAGGTTATTGGTTGTTCCATCCATGATTTGGGGCGGTACGGTGAGAACTTCATTCGCTTCCGGTTATTGGGACGCGCTGAGCGTCGCATCTCGTCTTCTTTATTAAAAGCGCATAGCCTCTCTACCATCACCAAATTTGTGACTTGTTGTATCAAGGTTTCGAATTTTTGTGTCAACTTAGGATATCTTAGTTGGAAGACCACCTTATCGTCACATACTCCCTGGATGAAACCCGCAATCTTCAATTGATCAACGGCTTCCGGGAACCGCATTGTTTCTCTGATGAATCGGAACAAGAAGTCTTCAAGGGATTCACGGTTGTTTCTCCAGATACAAAGCAACTCCGCGGAATCTCTGGTGCATATGACATCTACAATTAAAGTCACAGTTAATTATCAGTTTCCAGTGTTTATGATTTTCTGATTGTTTAAACATAAACTGAAGAATAAGAAATGCAATAAATATTAAATACCAGATAAGTGTTTTTCACTAACAAAGTGAAAAATATCATTAATAACCAAGTAACCCTTCTTTTCATGGGGAGCAAGAAAAAATGTCTCAACAAATTTCCTGCAACCAGTGAAGCAATCTGACTTGACTGAACCAGACACCACCACAGTAATTCCTCTCCTCCCTGATTCAACAGAGTTTATGGTCTTGAATTCAACCCCACTCAAGTGTAATGACTCAACAAGCTTCTGGATTTCCTGCAAGAGATCACCAAAAAAAATTGTTTTTTAGATGCTTAAAGCAAATAAAAAATAGGAAAAAAAAATTAGAAATATGTCAAAAACAAAGACCTTGGCATGTTTGGTAGGGGAGTCAATCGTGTCGGGTTGGTGGGTTAACAGGTTGCGGGTTGGCAGGTTGAAACTTGAAATGTGCAACCCGACCCATATTGTTATTATTCGGGTCAAAGATTTTAACCCATACATGTTGACGAGTTATAAGCGAGTTATAATATTAATGGGTCAACCAAAACCCGACCCGACGGGTTGTGTTAGTGGACTGAAAATCTATTTCTTTCGTGTTGGGTTCGAGTCGTGTTAAGAATCCCCCCCCCCCCCCCCCCCCCCCCAGGGTCAAACAATATTCAAATAAAATCAGTCAAACGCCAATGTGGGTTGCATGTCTTTTAGAAGGGAGGTCCAAAGTTCAATCATGGACAAGGGAATAATTTAGGTCCAAACTCGCAATTGCACATATATAATGAATGGATCAATGAATTGTTTGGTTTTTTTGTTGAAGCATGTAGGGCTGCAAATGAACCAAACGTTCGGCGAACAGTTCGTGAACCGTTCGGCGGGAAGTTCGTTTGTGTTCGTTCGTTTATTAAACAAACGAACACGAACAAGAAATTTCGTTCGTTTAGTTAAATGAACAAACATGAACAAAAGTCGTGTTCGTTCGTTTATGTTCGTGAACGTTCGGTAACGTGTCCGTTTGTGTTCGATAGTTCATTAGTATCTTAGTTTTTATATCTATTTAAATACTTCAAAATTCCGACAAATTAAATATATAATAAGTGTCAGTGTATTATATATTCTGTTCATGAAACGATTGTTTGTGTTCGTTTGTTTCCATTTGTGCTCATTTGTGTTCGTCAACGTTCGTTTTTGTTCGTTGCCTAAAATTAACAAACAAACACAAACGAACACGAACAAGTTCATTTCCTTAACAAACGGACACGAACATAAAATCCCATTCGATAAGTGTTCGCGAACACATATATTTCTTAACAAACGAACACGAACGAGGTCTTGTTCGTGTTCGTTCGGTTCATTTGCAGCCCTAGAAGCATGTTCATAACCAATGATTAATGCATCTTCAAATCAGTTAAAAACGAAATAATTTTGGTGAGAAGACAGATTTGTAAAACAAAATTCAGTCAGAAATTGAGTCTCATTGATACGGTCTACCCGACTTGACCCGGAAAACCCACGTTTACCTCTGCCGCACGTTTACATTGTTAATTCGGTTATTTATTTCACTTTTGCATGTTCCCACGTTCTACACTTCTCCGGTTTGCATTATCCCATTTTCCCATGTTTTCATGTTTCCATATTTTGTATTTAAGTTCAACAGTTGAATGAAAAAGGCAGAGAAGAAAATTTGCATTTAAAGTTTACGTATTTTGTTTACATTCTTGTTAATTTTGGGAGATTTGCTGCCGATCTCGAATCCGGTACGCATCACTCATTGTACAGATATATCGGATGCGGTCTCAGTAGATTCGCCATCAACTCGGATGATGGTACTAGAAGCAGTGTAAAACCGGTGAGCAAGTTGAGGCTGATGCTGAAGCACCTCATAGTAATGCTGCACAAACTTCGAACCAATCTAACAAAAAAAGTGAATTAGAACATGATATGTTGTTAATCATACAATGATTTTGGAGATTAAACGAAGGAGCAGAAAAACAAATACCTCTGAGACCGTGACGGAATATGAGCATGAACTCGCCATTACCCACAACCCGATTAAAACCCTAATTTGTTAAACCCACAAACAAACAACAACTGTGCTATACGAATACTGTGTACTGTAAAAGCTGAATGAGGTGGATGATCATGGTGAAGGAATATTATTTTCTGGTCCCTATACTTTGGGTTTTGCTAGTATGGTATTCAATGTTTGGGAAAAGGCTAAAACGGTCCTTTGAACTTTTGTCTTTTTTCGAACTTTTGTCTCACTTGTCAAAACAGATGTATATGTCATATGGGTTTTTATATACATTTTAAAATAATGTAATGGTAAGGGACTTTTATTTTCTACGGATCTAAGAAATAAATTGGGCGAAACGGATGAATCTATTATCTACTGTATATAATAAATGAGAAGATTTGAGCTGAGTACACAAAAAAGTGATTATGTAGTGAGTATTTCAAATGGGTCGTTTTGACCCGAACCTAATTCACCAAGAATTTCTTTTTTGACCCATTATTCGACATGACCCTGGCTTGGTAGTAGTTACCACGAATAACTTCATGAATGAAGGAAAGCTTTCAATTTTAATTTATGACATATTTTTAATCTATTGTGCCATTTTCATGTGTCATTACATGCATATAGTTAGATGCAATGATACCTCCATACTTGATGATAGGGATGAGCTTGACTGTTTTGTTATGTTCGGGCCTCGGCCAAAGCTTGGTCAACTCGAAGAGCGGGACGAGTCAACCAATTCAACTTAGTCAAAGTTGGTCAACAAGGTCAGACTGACACTCGAGTTCTTGATTAGTTAATTTATTTACATTTTAATATAGATATTATTTGCGTAATGCGTGTGGGCTACAAGCTTAACGAACTGAACCAAACCGATAACACATGAAATTCAACGTAATTTCCAAATACAAAGTTATATTTCATCTCTAGGATGGAAATTTTAGGATTGCAAATAATTCTGTTTGACAACACGCCTTTTTATATGGGTCGAAACTGGTTGGGCTGAAATGAAACTGTCTCTTCAAAAGTTACATTTTTTTTTTAAATTAAGGAAAGGTAACTTTATTTCCAAATCTTCCAAAGTGAGGGGTGAAAGAAGCAAACGCTGTTGGAAATTTCGAATTAAAAGATATTCCTTTGCGTGCAAGGCGAGGAAACATGGAGTGGATAATTATAGAATATTTAAACGTGTTTAGGTTTAATTATTTAGTGATAATTATCATGTCCAATTTAATAGTTTATTAGCAATCCTAGTTATAGTCTAATAGGAGTGTTTAGATTATAAATACCATGCTTTGGGTATTAGTGATTGTAATTCAAGTTTTGAGTTAGTTTCTTGAATAATAATAAACGTTTGGGTGTTAGCCAAATACTTTGCAATTCCGATTTCAATTTCCGTTCGATACCGATTCGTCTTGAATTGGTATCAGAGCAATACCTGGGAACTCTCACCTGCGATCGAGCATAGGGTTGAAGGTGATCACGCCGGAAGTTTGAGTTCAAGGATCGGCAGGTTGGAAACGGTTCTAGAAACTGTTGATTGTCCTGTCGTCCGATCGAAAGCAGGTTGGAAGCAGTTCTCTGAACTGCTGATTGTCCTGCACAAACCGATCTAGAACCAAGCTAGACGCCGGCCGGAATCGGAAATTTGATCGGAGCTGTTTTACAACGTGGGATCCGGATTGAAACAGAAAAGGAGGCAGGTCGCGAATAGGGTACTGCTGTTTCTGTTGTCAAACGAATCAAGGGTAGAAGCTGATCGGAGAAACAGAGCTGCGTGATTTGGCGGTGTTGTTTCGCTGGTGTGTTCGTTACCGTTTCGAGAAAAGGGAAGCAAGGTTTCAGTTTGTCTTATTCAAGAAAGTGGAACGGTGGTCAACTCCCTCGTAAACAATTAATTTGAGTTTTATTAATTGTTTTTCTTGGAGGTGTATTCCCAGAAGCACAAAACATTAAAGTGTGAGTTTTTTTTTACGTAAACTGGGTTAAAACAAGAAAAAGTGAATTGAGTTTTTAAAAGGTTTTTGGTTTTCTTTATTAAAACGTGATTTGTTTTTTTTTAAGAAAACGTGATCTCAGTCAGATTAAAAGTCTTGGGTTTAAACGTAATTAAGGTTTAAACGCGTTCTGGTCAGACTAGTTTTAATCGGGTAGGCTGGAACAAACTGAACCAGTTACACCGGGTTCGTTTAATCTTACGTATAGTCGACGGAAGAAAAATATGGTTGGAAGCGATGGCGGTAGCGGCTCGAATACCGAGAAATCGGTTCCAAATTCAACAGCGCTTCAATGCCCGATGTTGAATAAGGTTAATTATACAATTTGGGCGTTGCGTATCCGCGCGATTTTTAACGTTCATGGCGTGTGGGAGGCCATTGAACCCGGAACTGAAACCGATGTGAAGAAAAACAATATGGCGATTGCTTTGTTGTTTCAATCCATACCGGAAGAACAGATCTTGCAAGTTGGTAATATGAAGACGGCAAAAGAGATGTGGGATGCACTGAAAGCGCGCCATCTAGGAGCCGATCGGGTACGTGAAGCAAGACTACAGACACTCATGTCAGAATTTGAGGCGTTGAAGATGAAGGATTCTAGTACAGTTGATGAGTTTTCTAGCCAGTTAACAGGAATGTCTTCAAAAGCGGCGTCTCTCGGTTCTATAATAGAGGAACAAAGGATCGTGAAAAAGTTTCTCAGTGGTTTACCAAGGCGGTTCATCCATATGGTAGCCTCAGTTGAGCAACTTGTGGATCTAAAAACAGTTGCATTCGACGATGTTGTTGGTCGAATAAAGGCGTATGAAGAACGCATAAAAGATGAAGAATTGCAGTCGGATAATCAAGGTACTCAAACGAAACTAATGTTTAATAATTCTAATGCCTCTTCAAGTTCTAGACAGACTTCACGCGATTCGAGTAGAGGACGCGGGAAAGGCTCGAACCGTGGACGTGGTGGTGGTGGACGCGGTCGAAACCAATCCGGTCAAAATCGCGGGTCACAAAACGGGTCCAACGAAGGGGATAAACAACAAGGAAAGAAGGATTATTCGAAGGTTCAATGCTTTCGATGCGACAAGTTTGGTCACTTTGTTTCGAGATGTCCAGAGCGAAAGAAAGAGAAACAAGCAAACTTGGTCGATGCGGAAGAAATTGACCCGTCTTTGTTTATGGTGCAAGATGTTCAAGAAATCGTTTACTTGAATGAAGAAAAGGTCATTCCAAAAAATTACGAGAGCGGTTCAGAAGAAAAAGACTTGTGGTATTTGGATAATGGCGCGAGTAACCATATGACGGGTAATATATCTTTTTTCTCTGAATTAAATAAGCGTGTTGGTGGCAAAGTTAAATTCGGGGATGGGTCTCAAGTCGAAATATGCGGGAAAGGGTCTATATTACTATTGGGTAAAACGGGGGAGCAAAGGTTATTAACCGATATTTATTATATCCCTAGTTTACGTAGTAATATAATTAGTCTCGGTCAAGCAACGGAGTGTGGATGTGATATTCGTATGAAAGACGATTATTTATTAATGCGTGACGCTCAAGGCAAGGTGTTAATGAATGTTACTCGATCTAAAAATCGTCTTTATACGATTAAATTAAAAGTTGGAAAACCCGTTTGTTTGAAAGCTCGGATTGATAATGAAAATTGGTTATGGCACGCGAGACTTGGTCACCTAAATTTCGAGTCCATGAAACAAATGGTGAATAAAGATATGGTCGTGGGGATGCCAAAAATCAATCATGAGAATCAAATATGTGATTCGTGCTTAGTCGGGAAGCATACGAGACAATCTTTTCCGAAGACGGCGTCGTTTCGGGCAACGCGTGCCTTGGAACTTATTCATGGAGACTTATGCGGTCCAATTTCTCCGAGCACAATAGCGGGAAATAGGTATGTATTTGTCTTAGTTGATGATTTTTCACGTTTCATGTGGACTTTTCTTTTGAAGGAAAAAAGTGAAGCGTTTGAAACCTTCAAAAAATTTAAAGTCATGGTGGAAGTGGAAGTTAGAAGAAAAATCAAGACGTTTCGAACCGATCGAGGGGGAGAATTTACGTCTCATGAGTTCAATCGGTTCTGTGAAAACGAAGGGATTATTCGACACTTAACCGCTCCATATTCACCTCAACAAAACGGGGTGGTGGAGAGGCGAAACCGTACCTTAATGGAGATGACTCGAAGTATATTAAAAGCGCGACAAGTCCCTAATTTTATGTGGGGGGAGGCGGTGAGGCACTCAACCAATTTAATAAATAAAACTCCAACACGAGCGTTACACGAAGACAAAACACCGTACGAGATGTTAAAAGGAAAGAAACCGGATCTTCAATTTCTTAAGGTTTTCGGATGTGCCGCTTATTTGAAAATTGTTGGCGGACATCTTCCAAAATTAGATGATCGCTCGACTCGTCTAGTTTATCTTGGAAGTGAAAAAGGTTCGGGGGCGTATCGTTTATACAATCCAACGACTCGAAGAATTGTTGTGGGTCGAGACGGAGATACGGAGTTTGATGAAACGCGTGGTTGGAATTGGGGAAAAAATAATGGTTTTAATGACGATGAGTCTCGCGAACCGGGTATGTTTTGGGTAGACTTTGGTGGCGTAATTGACACCGGAGATGGAACCGTAAACACCGAACTTAGTGGGCCCAGTTCTAGAACAAATGGAAGCTCCGATAATATTAATGATGATGGTTCGGAGTCTACTGGTTCTTTGACCAGCGGCTCAAATGAAACAAGTTGTAGCAATTCAGCAAGTCCATTTAGCCAAAGTCTTAAAGCTACAACACCAGGCCCACTTGGCCCAAATTGCACACGAGAAGGAAATAGCTCAACAGGCCCAATCAAAAGTTCAAATGTTGCTGTGTCACGTGATTTGTTACAACAAAGGCCAAGAAATGCAAGTATTATTTCACAAAGCTCAAACTTGAATGGTGGGTCCCATGGCTCAAATCGTGAAGGCACAGTAGGTGTTATTGGGCATGATTTTGTGAATAATAACAACAATGAATTAGATGAAGTTATTACACCCGAGCCGTCTTTACGACGATCCAATCGAAACACGATTACACCGGTACGTTTTAACGATTATATATTAAATTCGAGTTCTATTGATGAAGAATATTTATTGCTTGCGGATGACGAACCGGCTTATTTTAATGATGCGAAAAATAAACCGGAGTGGATGAAAGCAATGCGCGCAGAAATCGAATCAATAAATAAAAACAATACGTGGTCGTTAACCGAGTTACCGCGTGGTGCAAAAGCGATTGGTTTGAAATGGGTTTACAAGGTTAAAAGAAACGCGGATGGCTCACTAAATAAACACAAGGCTAGACTCGTGGCGAAGGGTTATGTTCAACAACCCGGAGTCGATTTTGACGAAGTGTTCGCGCCAGTTGCTCGACTTGAAACAGTTCGGTTACTTTTATCTCTCGCAGCGAATGAAGGTTGGGAATTACATCATCTAGATGTTAAATCCGCGTTCCTACATGGCGAATTAAAAGAAGAAGTTTATGTCGTTCAACCGGAAGGATTCGTTAAAGAAGGCGAGGAGCATAAAGTTTATAAATTGTCAAAGGCTTTATACGGGTTAAGACAAGCTCCACGTGCGTGGAATACGAAATTAAATAATATTTTATTAGATATGAAATTTCACCGGTGCTCGCAAGAACAAGCCGTATACCGAAGAACCGTTGGAACGGACGTCTTATTAATCGGCGTGTACGTGGACGATTTAATTGTGACGGGTTCAAATTTGAAACTTATTATGGAGTTTAAGCGCGGGATGGCTAAAAACTTTGAAATGTCGGATTTGGGAAAGCTTACTTATTATCTTGGAATTGAAGTGTCGCAGAGCAAGGACGGGATAAAAATTAAACAAGAGGCGTATGCAAAGAAAATACTGACGGAAGCCGGTATGATTAACTGCAATCCTACTAGTGTTCCCATAGACCCGAACGTGGAAGTTTCTAAATTTGAAGACGAAGAAGATTTTGATGCAACGAGATATCGAAAGATTGTTGGGTGTCTCTGGTACCTTTTACAGACTCGACCAGATTTGGCGTTTTCGGTCGGAGTAGCTAGTCGGTACATGCAATGCCCGAAGCAATCTCATGCAGCTCTCATCAAGCAGATTCTTCGCTATTTACGAGGTACTTTTAGTTATGGCATTACCTATACTCGAGGAGAAAATATGTTAGTCGGTTACAGTGATAGTAGTCACAACATAAATCCGGACGATGGAAGAAGTACTACGGGGCACGTGTTTTATTTTGGGTCTTCCCCAATTACTTGGTGTTCTCAAAAGCAAAGTACAGTTGCTTTATCATCGTGTGAGGCGGAGTATATGGCGGCTAGTGGAGCCGCGTGTCAGGCGGTTTGGCTAAAAGAATTGATTGGTGAATTACTCGACAAGAAAGTTCAAGCGGCGGTGTTACGTGTTGATAATACATCGGCGATAGCTCTCGCGAGGAACCCGGTTTTCCATGGAAGAAGCAAACACATAAAATCCCGGTTTCACTACATTCGGGAATGTGTTGATCGTGAAGATATCGTGGTCGAGCATGTTAGTGGCATTGATCAGAAGGCGGATATTTTGACGAAGGCTCTTGGGAAGATCAAGTTCAAGGAGATGACTGAAAAGCTTGGAGTTGAAGACTTGTCAGATACGAGTTCGAAATTCCGGGGGTGATTGTTGGAAATTTCGAATTAAAAGATATTCCTTTGCGTGCAAGGCGAGGAAACATGGAGTGGATAATTATAGAATATTTAAACGTGTTTAGGTTTAATTATTTAGTGATAATTATCATGTCCAATTTAATAGTTTATTAGCAATCCTAGTTATAGTCTAATAGGAGTGTTTAGATTATAAATACCATGCTTTGGGTATTAGTGATTGTAATTCAAGTTTTGAGTTAGTTTCTTGAATAATAATAAACGTTTGGGTGTTAGCCAAATACTTTGCAATTCCGATTTCAATTTCCGTTCGATACCGATTCGTCTTGAAACGCAACTTCATTTTTGCATATTTAGGGTGCCGGATGTTAGATTTTGTAGGTTAGGATGTGTTACCTTTCTAGGTTAGGATGTCTATTAAGTTTTTGGGCAATTTTCAACCTATTTAACCCATTTATCATGTTTATTGTTTGTGGAAGTCAGAAAGTAAGTAACTGACCAAAGTGTGAACATAATAACCAGCACACAGATGATGTTATAGCACATAATAAATATCCTACACACAGATCAACAGATGTGTATCTGGATAAATTGCTTTTCTTTTTTACACAAATATTGTTGGATGTATTATAAGACTTTTTGAAGTATGTTTATGTGTATAACCGAAGTCACCTTGTAAAGCGACAACCTACTGGTATGTTCTCTAGCACCCAAGACAAACGTGCTACTTGTGGCAAACCAACTTATCCTCTGGGGAAGGTACATACTGATCTTATAAAACATATTTATATGATATATAAAGTTGGTTTCTAAATGCTATCAGGAGCGCATAGCACACGAATCACATGATGCAATGACGACATCGCTGCAATTGATGTGCACATAACATGAATGTGGTCTGACGTGGCACCTTATGTAGTTAACCCGTATTTGAACAAATTAGATCGTCGTTTGGGTTTGAGTTTTTTTAAATCTGACTAAACAAATTTGACCATTGATTAAGCAATGGGTTTGGGTATTGAACAAATTAGACCTTCGGTTGAGCAAATTTGACCATAGATGAGAATATCTTATATCTTAGTGTTTAGATGTTATAATTTAAAATATTATCTATAAATAATAAATAGTTTCTAAGATTTTTTTTTAATAATGAACGCCTCAAATACGTGATATTTGTGTTTTGCGCATCGGCGTTTGGGATAAAAAAGCGCATGGGAGCACCACACGCTTTTGAAAACAAGGATATAAAATTGGAATTAGAAAATAGGCGGGTTGAATAACGGTTCAAAACCAAAATAGTAGTAATTATTTGACCTAATAGTATATGGGGTTGAATATTGGTAACAGTGGAGAACCAAATATACCACAAGTCATGTTTCAAGTGCTCCCTTAGGGGGGTAGGGGTGGGATAACTCACACACAATTCCATCACTCACAACATCCAATCAGGTTCTGCCATGTCATCAACCGTTATTTCCATCACTCACACCCTTTTTTGCTAGAAATGGTCATCACTTGTACAAATTCCATCACTCACTAATTTTTTTATTTTTTTACATTATAAATTAACAATTAAACACTAAAATTATAAATTATAAATTTCAATTAAATTAAAACATACTAGTTCAATATTTTAGACTACAATTAAAAAAAAAATACATAAAGATACTCTACTCCTCGTCCGAATTAGGAAATTCCAAACCTAAAGAACCTACTAGTTCGATTAAATCGAATCTCAACCGAAAGTGAGTTTCTTCATCACGCAACTGTAGTTGGATATTTTCGGGAACGTGAACTTGTGTAGGAGGATCCGGCACCCAATCTGGAGATATTGCACGTCCGTCTTGTTTGATTAACATATTGTGCAAAATGATACATGCATACACTATGCTATGTATCGAGTTCTTGTTCATCGCACGAACCGGTCGGCTTAGAATGCCCCCTCTACCCTTTAAAACACCAAAAGCCCTCTCAACATCTTTTCTTGCCGATTCTTGCAACTTCTTGAATGCCTTTTCTTTAGCCTCGACAGGAAACGAAGGAGCTTTCACAAAAACAGACCATGGTGGGTAGATACCATCCACAAGAAAAAAGTCTCGTCTGTAATATCGTCCATTAACATGAATGGACAGACGGGTGCGGTACCATCCGTTACTGTTTGGAACAACGTCGACGTGTGCAAAACATTGATGTCGTTGTTTGAACCTGGGACACCAAAATATGAATGCCAAAACCATAAATCATTCGACGCCACCGATTCAAGTATGATGGTTGGTCTTTTGATGTCACCCCTAACATACGCCCCTCGCAACTCTCTTGGACAATTTCTCCACTCGATATGTGTACAATCGATGCTACCGAGCATCCCAGGAAAATGCCATCTAGCCTCATGTGCGGCGTAAATACGTGAGATGTCGTGTCTCGTCGGTTTACGTAAAAACTCTTCACCATACAATTTTATGACCGCGTTACAAAAAAATTGCAAACATTCACGTGAAGTTCTGTCCGACATAGCTAGGTATTCATCAAATTGATCGGGAGGGTTACCTGTCGCTAGTTGGCGAATGGCGGACGTGCATTTTTGTATCGGCGTGAAACTTGGTTTGTCCCTCGCGTCGTAACTTTCTTGAAACCATTCTTCAGTTGCTTCGATGTCTCCAACAATCTTTAAGAATAATTCTTTTGGTAAACGAAACCGATCTCTAAACGTTTCGGCATTGTAGACCGGATTCTCCACAAAATAATCGTTCATTAACACTTCGTTGGCATGTATACGATCACGATTCACCATCTTCTTCTTTGGGCGGGACGAACTTGATTCTAGTTCGTTATACACCGACACAAAATATTTAAGCGTTTCATTGTCGGAAGACGATTCGCTATCACTGTCCATCGGAAACGTGGAATCCGTAGGAAAATCCATTTGTGAAATATGATAGAATGTGTTTGTGATTTGGTGTGGGTGAAATGGTATAAAAATTGTGAAGTTTATATAGAAGGTTTAAAGGTATTTTTGAGTAGGAAGATTTGTTTGAGTTTGTTTATATAAAAAACCCATACAAAAAATCGAGCCCCCAACGGATACAAACGGTAACTTTTTAAATTTTCAACGCGTCATACGGTTCACGCGTTAAACATATTTCGCGTTAAAAAGGAAGAAGGCGGCGGCGGTGTGGGCATATGTTCCACGCGTTATGGGGGGACATAACGTGTCCACCCCGGGTCCTCTTAGAGGGTGTGCTTTTTTATCTCCATCAAACAATGCAGCTTTGGAGGGAATCTCACAGCTATTCATGGAGAAGGCCAACTACAATCATCTCATAGTAAACACCAACTTCATTTAATGTCTCTTTAGATCTTTTATTTGGAGGAACATTATTTGCTTATTACTTTTGTATAAAAAAGAGGAAATTTAACTTCACCATTAAAGGAAGTGATGGGATGAATTTCAGACCATAGATATTCACTTTGTATGCTATATGTTTTCTATTTGGGCATGTTTAGTGTTGTGTGAAATTGAATCGCATGTCATGAGTATGGCTTTTCAGTTGATATAAAACGATTTGGAGTTTGTCATATTATATAGGCCTGGCTCGGATGCTTATAAGTACGTTTAGCAGTTGAAAAAACGGAGGAAAGATTCAACCCGATTTAGATGAACTAAAGATCCGAAGAGCACGAGTTTTTAGCTACAGTGAACTGGAGAGAGCTACAGGATGGTTTACAGATGAATCACAAGTAGGAAAAGGTAGTTTTTCATGTGCTTTCAAGGGGATATTGAAAGATGGTGGTGTTGTTGCTGTGAAACGTGCACTTCTTTCTCACCTGATATGAAGAAAAACATTCATGTAGCTATATTTTATATGATTGCAAAGATGCAATGGTTATGATACAAATCGGAATCCAATGTTGGGTCAAAAATGATTCGGGTATGATAATGACAATGGTGGCAGTGGTGGTGGAAGGCATCATCCTTATCGGAAGTGAGATGATATGATAATAGCAACTTATTATATCATCAAAGTTCAAGGACTTTGCAGCTTCTGTCATCTGCTTTGTTCTATGTGAGTCTTCTTGACCTGTGATCTATTAGTAACTCAGAAACTTATTCATATCTATTACTATCAAATATAGTACATATTTATTTATTAATAATTTGTTCTTATGTACCCCACTTCGTGCATCAGTAGTGTTCCATCGCCATGACGAAAAATTAAAATTGAAGTGCAATCGTTATCCAAATAAGGTTTGTTTTGCATACGAGTCTTTTCGCGTGGTCGCTTTGTCCGTAGTTTCTTAATTTCATATTATGACTGCAGATTTGACATGTAATTATACCTATATCTTAAAGCACAAAGTCGGTGCAACAGTGCACCGACATAATTACAAAAATACCCTGCGTCTTCTGTCTTCTCTCTGTCTAGGGTTATACAACCACCGCCGTACGTTCCTTTATCCTTGCATCAGCCTCTACAGATCAGGAACGGCGAAAAATTCAGGCTTAGGTTTGTGAAAATCAGCATCGGATCATGGAGATGGAGCGTATTACCGACTTTCCGATGAGTACTGTTCACATTGGACCGAGAAAACTACAAAGCAACCTCCGAAGATATGACGACCATCGTACCCGTCACAACGGCCTCCATCAACACCGCCGGTGTCAAAACTGGTGGTTCAGTGACGCTGATGTACTTTCTAGAACGCCCAAAAAATGGAGAAATCAAGAAGAGGTATGGTATATATATTACAAAGTTCTAATTTGTGATTCTTATTTGTAGTTATCCACCAAAATAACCATGGATTTTGTGTCACCGGAGAACATACAAGAGTGCATTCGACTCATTGAGGAATTCTGTGAGCTGCCAGTTAATCACAAAGCAAAAGAAGACAAACTAGAGGAATAATATGAATCGTTTAAGCAAATTTATATGAATCGTTTAAGCAAATTAAGAGTTGTGTTAGTCAGAAGGAAGTTGTCCTCATGACTGAGCTTGAACAGGCTTTTCTAGCCCTAATTTCTTCCTCCAAAGGTACATTTTTTTAAGTTTATTAATTGAAACCCTAGAATCAGGGGTTGGATGTTAAATTGAGTTCTGTAAGTAACAGTTTTTTGATTGTTGAATCTGAAGTTATGTGTTCAATAGTAACCGGTCACAAGTTTATAGTAGTTTTAAAAGAAATTGAAATCGTGGATGCATGATCTACATGTCTACTAGACACAGGTATGTGCATAGGAACTGTGTGGAGGATTTCAAAAGACTAAAACAACAATGTATATCTCCTAAAACGATATATATGAGGATTATTCTTATTGCCAGAATTGTAAGGAATATACAGACATTTAGAGGCTGTAATGGGAAATACTAAGGTCTTTTTTTGGTAGGAATCAAGATAATAGTAAATAGTATAGCAGTTATTGACCCTTTATTAATGTATAATTACTATTTTTTTTCCTTCATGTGTTGACAGGAGACTTGCTGTCAGGTGATTCAGGAAGGATACACCCCACTGAGTCAGTTATGTTGTATGTGTTGTATATATTTCTTCCTAATCGACCACGATATCTTCTTTGGGAAGTCACTTGACAAAAGGTAAGATTATATCTCACCTTTTGCATCTAAAGTGTGTAGTAGAGCTTCATTTGATTATACTAGGACCATGTCTAAACCATTTTGAAATCAAACAAGTCATGTAAAAGTAGATTTGGTTCTATCCGATATCCATGTTTATTGGCCTCAATGCCTCATTATATGTGTTTCTCCCTCTAGGTGTTTAAAGCTTCATATACGCACTTCTTATTTTTGCAAAGAGGGCCTCCATTTTTAATCCGTTTTAGGCCCCTAAAAAGGTTGAGCCGATAATTTTTTTTTTGTATTCAAGCATGAAGAGAACAGTTCACCGTCGGCAGAGATGAATAAACAGTTTATTGAAACTACAAATCATCATAATAATAGCTAAACTTCAAAAACTGCACCATGTATGAACCGTATAAAACCTATTAACTGATTATTATTGTTATTATCACTATATGTCATACCGATGTGCGGATGTTGATGGTGGTGGCATTGGCTGCACTATGCTGGTTCTAGATTTTTTTATATACTTTATTCATTTGCTTGTATGTTTTTCTCATTTTATTTATTATTATTATTTTGATCTGAGGTGTTACCGTTGTTTATTTATCTGCCTAATTGTTGTACTTTGTTTGGATGTATATGATCGGCATATGAACTTCATGCACTGATGCACAGAGATGAGGAGGCACACCTTTTTTATATATTTGTTTTAATCTAACTAAGAATTTTGGTTCTTATATGTACAAGAATTGATATTTTCTTTCAGGTTGATTACTTCCATTCGAGGTATGACCATGATCAAACATGCTCAGCAGTACCCGATCAACCCGGCTAGGGTTTGGTGGTGGGGGTGGGCCGATGGGCCGTGGCGAAGGATGCTGAAGTTGCGGCGATGGCTGCTGCGGTGGCGGTGGCTGAGCCATGCAAAGTCCGTTTACGACGATGCAGGGTTGGACTTACCCGTCTACGGGTCGGGTTGACTAGACAGGCAAGTGGAGTCGTATTCATACGAGTCATATATGGTTCTATTCTAGATGAACCAGATCTTGCAAGAAATAACACAGAGAAAGAAGTGAATGTGAGAAAACCTTTCTTATGATCTTTACTAACGGAAATAAGGTTAATCTAAATTCATCAATTTAGAAATGTAAAGGTTACATTTATAATAATTAAAATAATTAAATTACTCTCAAGGATAACCACAGATATATTAAGAAAAAAATAGGTTTTTTTGCATATTATTCTTTTCTGTTAGTTATGAAAACGAGAGGGCCTGGTGAAAATTATTTCCTATATGCTTTCCCCATCTGATGAACACTCAGATGCTTGATTAAAATGGTCTTGATAATTAACCTTATAGTCTTGATAACTGTTCGAGCACTAGGCTTTGTTTTGGGGTTTGGGTTAATGATTACGGCCAGACACCTCGGATGATACAATTTCGAGCTTTGACAAAAAAATAAGGATTCTAGCCAGTTTTAATTCTTGATACACATTTGAGATGTAATTTTTGAACTTGGCTAAAATAATTCATTTTCAACATCTTCTTGATGCCGGATCGAAAAATACATTATCTTGTATGGTTTCGTTAGTTCAGTTTGGTGGATATTTGTGACAGAAACTGAACCAAAAATTATTGGTTATCAAAAAGTTTAAAGTGGACCATTTGTTAAAAAAATCTTTACTGTTCAATTGCGACCTTATAATGCGTTTTGCAAGGTACTACAACGTCGTGTTTTTGATGATTATATAAATTTAGCTTGATGTTCTTTTGTTTCACATGACCCGAGCCGAACCGACCCGATATGAACCGATCAACATATTACTTAGACCAACTTCAACATATTACTTAGATATTTAACGCAATACAGATCAATATATTACTTAGACCAACTTCAACCCATTTAGTCTTTTCTTTTCAATGTAGGTAGTCGGGTTGGATAACACGTCAAAACTGGCTTTGGTTTGAAACGAGACATTGCAATATTATGGTATCGTTATTATGATTTAATATAAAATAGCCCTTGGCTTGAAGCGATTCAGATTTATGACGCCCCTAAAAAAGGGTCTGCATGTTCCCAACCCAGCTTTCATGTAAGTCTCTTTGAATCTTCCTATATAAAAAAAACACATTCAATCACCTATTTGTGAATGATTTAAAAAGATTTCCAATCATTAGGTACTGTGTAAACACTACTATAGAAGATGAAAGTGACGATGCAAAAGTTGTTTTCTTCAACGAAGCGTTGGAACAAATGCTGGAAAAAAGTTGGGGGGGGGGGGGGGGGGGGGGGTTGCACTTTTGGACATCTCAATGAAACACGACAATTCAATGGCCGTGAACAAAGTTGGGGGACCACCCGTTATAATCCTAGCAACCCAGATCCTAAAACAACAACTACCAAAAGAAGAAGACCAGATTCGCCAGGTACATAAATTACACATGCAAATTTATTTAAATTTCCAATGTAAAAGGGACAATAAACATCCCCTAACCGTTACACAAACAATGAAACAACGGGAAAGCAAGCAAGGAAGTAAAAGGATAATGCGGAAGGTAAAGTTTTTGATAAGCCAGAAAAACCCAAATCCATGTTGATTTTCCAGAGGAAAAAAGCTAACAGGAAAGGCTTTGCCTCCATATGCAACAACGCAACGTCAACATTTGAAGTAACGGAAGACATTTTGGCTCCAGCGACAAGGCGACAAAACTGGGAAGGTAACTAGCAAGGACACCTACTTTTGAAGAAAAAAAAACTTAAAAAAAACTATTTATAAAACTGTTACTCTTATCAAAGTTGTAGTATGAATCCTAATGTAACCCATGACCTCTATATGTAGTTTGAATGTTAGTGCAATCATTTATCACCTATTAGATTACCCAATTCATAGTTGCAATGTATCGCGCCGCAACGCGCGCGGGTACAATTCCTAGTTGTTAATAAAAAATGATAAATATGATATATATATATATATATATATATATATAGGTAAAGAGTACTGTACAAATCTCATCGTACATTACGTACGCTACAATCTCAGCCGCCCGATCATCTTCCCGCATTGAATTCGCATGTTGTTTTTTGTACCACATGCGAAATTGTTACAAAAAAACATGCTATTTCATCAAAATTAACACATGCTATTTCATTAATTCGCATGTGGATTAATTAGAGACATATAAAATTTCGCATGTGGACAAAAATATAATTAGAGACATACAAATTTCGCATGTGGACAAAAATATAATTAGAGACATACAAATTTCGCATGTGGACATGGCACTAATTCGCATGTGCATGGCACTAGCATGTGGACATGGCACTACTTCGCATGTGGTGTTGATCAAATTCGCATGTGGTGTGGACATGGCACTGTCTTTGAGAACAAGAGAGAGAAACAGAAAGATGATGATTATTCGAAGCAGTGGATCTTGTTTGTGATGGAGTTTTCTGGATGGTGGTCGTAGGAGGTACGGTGGTTGAAGGTGGTTGATGATCGGAGAGAATGAAGGTGTTCAACGGTGAAGATGATTAAACAGTGACCGGCGACGAAAGGTTGAAGATGATGATGAACTGATGAAGATGAGTTGCAGGTTTTAGGGTCGGAGTTCGAATAAGATGATTGAACCGGAAACGAAGAACGAAGGTTGCAGGTGACCGGAGGGAGGTTAACGTCGCCGTATTGTTGCTTGCTGATCTTTTTCGAGTCCGGCGGTAGTGAAGGAAAAAGGCGACGAGGAATAATGGTGATGGCTGTTTGAATTTACGGTGGTTATCAATGTTTGCCCGCGTTTGATGGATTGAAGATCGTACGGCTGTGGGCATCGCGTACATAATGTAGGATAAGAGGTATTGTACGTTAACCGGCCTCTATATATATATATATATATATATATATATATATATATATATATAGGGGAGGGTTATCTTGAGAACAAAGATTTTTGTGAGAACTCTAGGAACAATTTTCATCCATAGATCATCATCAACCAATGGCTAAGATTAAATGGGTTTTAAATGAGAAAGGAAGCCCAAAAATAAAACTAAAAAGGGCAACTATGTAAATAGACATCTCAAAACCCTTCACAATTGAAATCACGTTCATAAGATAATCTTCTTCAAAAATCATTCATGAGTTCAACCATTTAAGATTCAAATCGCTCTTCCAAAATCCGAAGGTCGACACTGGAGATCCTCACAATTCAAATCGAGTTTTTCAAAATCGCAAGGGTTATGACATTGTCATCCTTCAAGGTGTGTATATTTGATTTTCAGTTCATTCATTTGATTGTTCTTTATGTTTGTAGTTGTTGTTTCGATTTACTCCCATAGACAACTCCTTCTGCTTCAACCTCCCGTTCTGCCCTAGGTATTCTGTTGCTTTTTCTTTAGTATTTTCATTGAGTTTATATTTTGATAAAATTAAAAATCGACTTCTAATGTGTTCTGATTTAGATAGAATACGTGATGATCTTGTTATATGCCACTGTTATTTGAAAGTTATAAGCTACGTATGCTTGTTAAACCCTAGCTCAAAGTTCATTTTTGACTGATGGTTGGAAGTCTGCATATATCAGATTGAAAAGAGTTTTTGTTTTGTTCATCTTTGATTAGAATCATCATTTACACGCATACATGGATGTGGTCTTCTGAACATGAAACAATTACTTCTGTTTTTTTCCCAGATTATACAAAAAAGAAAACAGAGGTTAAGTGCCTGTATAAATCTTAATATGGTTTGGTTATAAAATGAAAGTTAGAGAATTGGTTAAATAGATTAATGAAGATCTAATGTATTTCGGAAATTATGATTTTGTGTTTTGGTAACAAATATATGCTACAATGATATGATAATCGAAAATTGGGATAGAAATAGGTTTTGAACTTGTTTGGGGTAATCAGGAACAGTTAGTAGATGTATTGATAAAACTTTGAAGTATTATTATTTGCATTTCACTATGATTTTGAACTTGTTTAGGGCATTTAAAAACAATTAGTGGTTGTAGTTCCAGATTCTATATAATTTGATTTATTGATTGCATTTCAATATGATATTTTTTATATAAATAGGATTGTAAATAGGTTTCAGAGCATTTAGGATCGTTTATCATATAAAAATATGATGATTGTATTGTACTATATGATTTGAATCTGAATTCTAATGCAAGTTCATGTGAATCTAGTTACATCACAATCACATCTTGTTATATTATGATGCAAATTTATGTGAATCTGGTTACATCATCTTAATTATTAGTGCATTTGTGTAATTAACCAATTTACACATGTGTAAGTATGTTGTTTACACATGTGTAACAGTGTAAAACAAACACTTACACGTGTGTAAAACAGAAACTTTGTAAAACAAATTTACACATGTTTAACTAAGAATTTACACGTGTGTAAAACAGAAACTTACACACGTGTAAGTTAGAATGTTTATATCTTCATAATGGCATGTAAAACAAATGACTTAAATATTGGTTTGGGGATGTGAAAATCAGGTTAGGTTTGGTGTATGCTGGTGATATTCTTTGGTGTATGGCTGTTTGGAGTTTAGGCAGGTTGAAGAATGAGGATGATGATGCTGCTGCTTCGTCGAGTTCAAGGTTTTTGGGAAGCTCAAGATGGACTCTCAAATGTTATGCTTTAGACGTTGTTTTGATGTTTTGGTCATGTTTGATTGTTTTTGTTTTTTAGATGGTTTAGGTTGCTTGAAAGTTGATTGTATAGATTTTTATATTGGAGTTGGGTCCGGTGTGGCCTTTAAGTCTAGAATAGGTAGACTTTTGATTTCTAGTTTAGCTCATGGTCGGAGCCTTGTTAGGTCCTAATTTTTAGACCATAACCAATGGTTTGGGGTTGGTGTCCACCTTGGGGTATATCCCAGGAAGCCCAATGCCCATGGGTTGTAAATATTTTTTTTGTTATCAATAATATCTTTCGGGGTATCATCCTCTTTTACAAAAAAGAGGGATTATATGTAACAATGAACAGTTTACACATATGTAAGACATTACATAATGATACATGACATTTACACTTATATAAAACACGCACTTACACATATGTAATACTTGACATGGCACGTTTGGATGTCTGGATTTAATAGAGAGGCTCTGAGGATGTTGTAATGATGTCGGGTTTTGTTTTAGCTAATCCGGTGGTCGAACACAATTTCCAGGAACTATGTGCGGAATCCACCAATTAGACGTCCTTTATCACCAATGTTTATGGTTTCATATTCCTACCACCAAATGTTAAACAAAAATGTCCACTACCACCAATGTTTACGGTTTCTTATTCCTAGCAGCAAAATGTCCATTTATGTCACTCTTTTGCCTTGTGGACTCGTTATTTCCCGTAAGGAATGTTAGGAAAAGAATGTTTAACATAGCTAAAACAAGTTTTTATATGTTTTTACACGTGTAAATAATAGATATGAAGGTTTACACATGTATAAAACATAACAATTATAAAAATAAGCATATATATGAAGATTTACACATGTGTAAATTATAATAGCCAAACGAAATAAGAATATATACAAAGTTTACACATGTGTAAATCATAAAAGTAAAAAACAAGCATATATATTTATAAAGGTTTACATATGTGTAAATCCTAATAGTAAAAAAATAAGCATACATATAAAGATTTACACATGTGTAAATCATATAATAGTTTAAAAAGGGAAATGAATATATTTAAAGGTTTACACATGTGTAAATCATAATAGTTTAGAAAGAAAAAAAAATAGATATGAAGGATTAAACATAAGTAAATCATTTACACATGTGTAAAAATATAAATAGATATGTAACACTAAACATTTGTACATGTAAATCAGCTGCACATTATGTAAAAGAGACCCATTTATGTCACAGAGAAAAGTTACACATATGTAATTCAGCTGCATACATAGATATATGAGTCATATGACAGTGAATAGTTTACACATGTGTAAATCAGTTGCACATATGTATAACACAAACAGAGAAATGTGATAATGAAGAGTTTACACATGTGTAATTTTGCTGCACATATGTAAAATAAACTTACACATGTGTAAATCAGTTGCACATATGTATAACACAAACAGAGAAATGTGATAATGAAGAGTTTACACATGTGTAATTTTGCTGCACATATGTAAAATAAACACAAATACCTTATATGGAACAGTTTACACATGTGAAATTCAGCTACACATATGTGATACATACATAGATATATAACAATGAACAATTTACACATGTGTAAATTAGTACACATGTGTACATGTAAAATAAGACAAATATGTGATAGCGAGCTATAAAAAAAGATGTGTGGCAGTGAAATATGAACCAGATTTGTTTATTAAATGCATATTTCTATCTCAAATGTAATGAATTTCATTATATAAACAATCCATGAAAATGAAACATTAACATGATAAGAATACATGACATTCACATATTTGTAAAACATACAGTTACACCTATGTACATTCAACTGTTACACATACATAAATATGAATAGACACATAATAATCCTTGCACCACCATCAACATTCTCATTCATCCGAAGCAGCCTTGCAGGCAACTTCTTCACTTCAGTATCACGTACGTATGTATACATGTCCTCATATTTTTCAGCATTGAAATAGTCTTTTACAATAGCGGCATATGTTAAAAGTCTTTAAACATGACTCGTATCGATTAACAATCATAACTCTCGTTCGCCAGCGATGCTTTTCAGACCCCACCAGTACCGATATGGTTTTCCCCACTGACTAGTGATAATAAACAAATCTACACGTGTGAAAGACTTGTTAGATAAGAAAAAAATGAACTTTAGTTAAAATAAAAAAAGGTTTGATGCAAACTATCACTTACATAAATTAGTTTAAACTTAGTTCTAGCTTATAGGATATTGAATTTATATAATGCTTTTGTCCACTGTAACTTTATTTAAACTATGCAAATTAGAAGCAAAACACAAAATTCACTTTGGCATTTTAACAAACAGGTTATGTGAATTGAGAAAGGACACAATTATTCCTTTCCATGCCCATATTTTGTCCTTAAATTCAACAAAATCAGGATATTTAATGGAAAAGAATAAATAATTAACCAAAAACTAATCCTTCATCATCATCTAATTAATAACCAAGTGCCAATTGTCAAGATTTCAATTTATGTCATTAAAAATTATATCACATAGCCACCTAAAATCTGTAAATATACAATCATAATGATGAATAAACTATGCATATGACTCAAAATTGATTATCATTGCATAACCACCTAATATTAAAAGCCATATCCACCAAATCACCCAAAATTGAGAAAACAAAACAACAATTAGGTAAAATTCAAGAGTGAAACAACAAATAGACAATGCTAATTGTAGAAAACTAACGAACAACAAGCGATTTAAACACATACTTCAAAACAGAGATCGACCAAAAAAATCAAAGATCAATTGATACCTGGCTTACACGATTCAAGGACTCGTCCACAAAACCCAGAGATCGATTAGCTCCTTCAATTAGATCTATAAGGCCTAAAATCGTTGAAGGTATCAGACCTTTGTGATTTCATTATTTTGGTTTTGATGATAATGTTATTTCATTATTTGACATCTGATGATATATAGGTTAAATGGAAAAGGGGATAGTATAATTACCAATTTAACCTTTTCTTTAAAACACAAGGGATATAAATGTGTGGCTGAGATTTGTTCTCATGGTTCTCACTAAAAATAGGTGTTCTCATTTAAACCTTCCCTATATATATATATATATATATATATATAATTCTTTTTCATTCATGTAATTTAATATTTTACATGGCAATGTTTCAGAATAATTTCCTTCGTAGAAATTCGTTATCATCATCATATACGTATAATAATATGCTTTTGGTTGAAGCCGCCTTTAACGCGGGCATTAACCTAGTTATATTATATAAAATAATAATAAAGGGTAAATTACTTTTTGAGTCCCTGTGTTATATGTGTTTTAACTAGTTGAGTCCAAAAGCAAAAAGTTTAACGACCTGAGTCCCTATAAGCAATTTCTTTAACCATTTGAGTCCAAATTTCTAACTCCATCCAAATTATTCTGTTAACTTTTGTTAAATACCCAAATTACCCTTTTAATTAAAAAAACCATTTTATTATATATATAGTTTCTCTAGATTCAGATCATAAACCATCTTCATCCCTACCATCACACCTCCAGAACTTTCTCTCTCTCTCTCTCTACCTAAACCATCTCCAACCCACCACCACACCTCCACCATCAACACCACCGTCGCCACACCATCAATACCACCGTCGCCACTGCACCTCCACCGTCACCACCACCGCTGCACCTCCACCATCAACACCACCGTCGCCACTGCACCTCCACCATCACCACCACCACTACACCGTCATCACCACCACAACACCCACCACCCCAAAAAAGATAAAAATTAACAAAATACATTCCATCTCCCCAAATACCTTCCAATTAGGGCTTATACTTTTGATGTGCCGCCTAATTCAGCTGATACTCCTCTGATTGCAGCTGATATGGAAGTGGATCTCCCACTAAGTCCCCGTGTACAATCAACTCTATGTCCACTGATATCCCTACCCCTACCAAGACCCTTAATTTCGACATGGTCATGTTGCAACCCAACCAATTCCATGCCCTAATCTGATGTCCCCGGCTGATGGTTTCGTCTCGGAATTGCCTGGGGAAGGCCTCAACTTCGCTGCTGTTAATGAGCCTACAGGTCTGTCGATTAGGTCAGAAGCTTGTAACACAGGTGAGGTTAATTCTGGTCCTGCTGTTCAGGGTAATGCAGGTACTGCTTTGGCAGTAGGGGGTCTCCGGTTGCTAAGGGTGGTACAGGCTCCGTCTCCAACCACCACCTCAACCACAAACCTCCAACACACTCTCTGTTTTGGGAACAAATTCGTTTTTATCAATCCTATTATTCTGGGAACAACATTACCATTTAGCACAACAACGATTTGATAAAACAGATAAATGTTGCTAAAGGATCACCTGTAATTATACCTTCAATCGATTACACAGATCCTGGAGTTGCATAGCCCTGTCTTTATTAAGTTGTGATTGTATCTCAGGAGTAAAAGACCAAACGGCACCTGCGTGTCAGCCCGCTGAGCTGATTCATCGCATTAACCACTTGCCCTCCTGTTGTCATATCATATCTACCCGATTACTCAATCTTTGCAACTCACATTCATTCTCTAGGTTTTGAACATCCAACTAATTGAAATATGCATCGTTGCTTATTTGACATCAAAATTAAAATCTAAAACAGTACACGAATATATATTGGGTAAATCTACAAAAGTTTCAATCTTTTGGGTCTGAGTATGAGATTACCTTCAATCGAAAAGTTTGTATCCTTTGGGTTTGATTCAAGAAGATTGCAAGAAATCTTGATTAGGATTCTTGACGGTGACTGGTGGCGTTGATCAATCTTTCGTCGGATTCAAGTTCCCTAACCCACAACCGGCGGTTGACGGTGGCTGACGGCGGAGGTGGTGGTGGTTGACGATGGGGAAGGCAGTGATAATGGTGGAGATACGGTTTGCAGGCGGTGACTGCTGGTTGACGGTCAATGGAAGGTGGTGATAGTGGTGGAGGTGCGGTGGGGACGGTGGTGGTGCAGTGGTGGTGCGGTGGTGTTAATGGTGGTGACAGGGGGTAGAGAGAAAGAGAAGAGGGATGGATAGGTGTCTGAAAAAAGTTTGTGTGCAGGTGTTAACAATATATATATATAATTTCTTTAATATATAATATTAAAATATTTATGCATTAAATACTTGTTCCTTATGTTTTGTGCTTATAAGACTTGTACTTTGTGTGTAAATGACTAAATTACCCTTGTAGTTAACAAACTGGTGGATGGAGTTAGAAATTTGGACTCAAATGGTTAAAGAAATTGCTTATAGGGACTCAGGTCGTTAAACTTTTTGCTTTTGGACTCAACTAGTTAAAACACATATAACACAGGGACTCAAAAAGTAATTTACCCAATAATAAAACTCAATACTTGACATTACTTTTTGTATACGTGTGTGATTGTGATAACAAATCTTCATCATGAAGGTATCAACGAACAACGGTAAGAAAATTATATAACAAGTGTCTACGTGCATACATACGTGTATAGAGTATTCAAGCAAGACAGGAGAAGTGTACATGTGTATTGATGAAGTGTGTTGATGAAGCTTGGTTACGAAGTAACATTAGAAAAGTATAGGAAGTTATAACACTACATACTATAAACAGGGAACTAATTTATAAGAATGTACTGTTCAAATAAAAAGTTCATAAGAATGTATTTCACTTGGAACCTTCTCTCGTATATAGAGCACTTAGTCAGGTTAGTATCTATTTAGTTTAAATATTAATTTCTTGTTAACTTTATTAGGAGTATTAATTAACTTATAAACTTAATTATAATAATTTACTAAGAGTAGGGTTAAGGGTCATAGCCAAGATAATGGCTAGCTAGTGTCCCACTCCTTATATGACTAGTGACTAAGAGTATTCTGGTCTTGATCAGGAAATCAAGTTCGGATTGATTATAGTAAAACATTCATATAACAAAGGTGAGTTTAATGAATGCTTTTCAGATATGAACATGTTTGTCCTAAATTGTAATAATATGGCATGACAGTTGTACGCATGTTATAACCTGAGCATGACATACACATGATATTTGTGGTCCCTTATAAGGGTGTTCAAAATTATCCGTATCCGAAAATCCGATCCGAAATATCTGGTATCCGAATCCGAAATATCCGAAAAATCGGATATCCGAATTTTTCAAATTCGGATTCGGATAGTGATTTTCAAAATTTTCGGATATCCGAAAATTTAATTTTCATTTTTTTCGGATATCCGAATATCTGAAAATATCCGAAGTATCCGAAGTATCCGAAAAATATCCGAAAACTTATATTCGGATATCCGAAACTATCTAAAATATCCGTTTCCGAATATGAAAAAAATAATAAAAAATAAAAATTAAATAAAAAGTTGGATTTTCGGATATCCGGTTCACTATCCGAATCCGTATCCCAAAATTTCGGATACAGATTCGGATAGTGAAATCTGGTATCCGAAAATTTCGGATATCCGAATTTTCGGATATCCGGTTTTGAACACCCCTAGTCCCTTATACGTGCCACTACGACGGGATTTATCGGTACTACACTCGTTGTGTAGTGGTCATTAACTGTATGGTTATGTAAGTTACGTAGTGACGTTGGGTTATGATGACATGGTCGGGTACCTGTCACACCCCAACCGATGGCGGAAACATCGGGGTGCGAGCACTAAGCGTTCAGATTGCTCATGAGATTCCATAACACTATTTGTTTCAAATAGAAATTAGATTCAATTCATCATAACATTGTCTAATAGCGTACACAACCAACACAAGTATCAAATACAAACCATAACGAATATTGTTCAAATTATTCAAAAACTAGATAACTAGGTGACGTTTTCTAGGCATCTCCTAGCTTGATTTCCTTGCATTCCAAGCATCCTATCAGCCTGCAATATATATTAAAATATCAATACAAAAGTATTCGCGAGTATACAAGTTTGATAATAGAATAATAGATTAAAACAACTCATATCCACAATGTCAATATAAAATAGTTTCAGCCGTGCTAGTGTCGCAGTCCACGCAGTGATAGCCCAAGTTTCCAATGCGATAAGTGCCTTTCCCAAAGTTTAACGGGAGGTTATATGTCTCATCCTAACAATACCCCAAAGACTAACGGGGAGGTGCATTACCCCTATAGCGCTACCATTGTTAAGGCGGAACTACATACTCTGGATTAAACGTCTGAAGAAACACTGGATAAATGACCAGAATCAAATTATCCAGGGGGTTAGGTTCTGCATAAAAGAGTGGTTCTCTCTCGTTTGATTCGAAGGGACAGGTCTTCTTCTCCAGTGGACACTACAAAATAGAACACCGTTAGCCTCGTCAAGGGGAGAAGGGAGGTTCTCTCCTTGACCCGACTCCGGCGTGAGAATAAGTATGTGTTTATGAAGAAGAAGAAGTATTGGTGAAGTGAGTGTAACTTGAAGTTCATATCTGAATTACTCTCATATTTATAGCCAGGAGTTTGGGCGGGAAAACTCGTTGTTGAAATATTAACGGAAGATGCTAACACCGTAAGCGGTTATTTCCTTCCGTTAGTTCTCTTGATCAGATTGTTAGATCACACGGATCGTGATCTTGATCGACAGCTGGGGTGTTGCCACGTGGAAAGTGGGCAAGTGGAAGTTTTTCTCCAATTTCATGTCATCATCGTGATTTCAGGGAAGCCTGGGATGATGACACGTGTCTCAGACGGTTATAACCGTTTGGTGGTGCACGATTGAGTCTTTCTAAAAGGTTATTGCCTTAATCCAGTGTGACTCCTTATCGTGTGGCACCAGTTGAGTAAATAATATCCAAGTCTGGGTATTATTAAGGCGGAAGTGTTAAACTAGGATTTACATCCTTGTTTGTTATGGGGAAAGGCGCGAGGGTTCATGTTTTCCCTTTTAGCGCGCAAATGTTGTCTGCATTCTTTCTCCTAAGCTCTCTCTTCAGGACCAGTTGCGCGGCCGCGCAAGGCCAAAAGAGGGCTGAGAGATAAGGTTGTGGTTTGGTCCCAAGTACTTGATGTGAGGTTTTTGGGACCTTACCCCTTTAAGTCCCCCCAGTCTAGTGTTGCTCTTATGCAAATAAGTGGAGCACTGGACTATATGAGAGAAATGCTTTTGGCGCGAAAGTAGGGAATCTTCTTTGAGAAGATTTACTTTGCTTATCATGGTGATTCGGAAAATTTTTGACTTTGGGTGAGAAGGTACAGTAAGGACTGTGTGACAGGCTGTCACTGTCAGGTGCACATTTCTAACCGTGCTTTACACGCGCGCGTGAACTCGCGTTTGTGTTGCTTCCCACTCGCCCCTGTCGCTTGGGTAACTGTGCTATCCCGAAAAAGGTGTTGTTGCAGTTACCGAAGCTATTTATGGCGGTGGGTATATAAGTATTTTGGCTTTCCTATTTCCAGTACTCATTACTTCGTTGAAACCCTTTGCCTTCTTCGTCTTCTTTATCCGTTCTTTTAGAAAGAATTGCAATCTCTTCCTCCTATGTCAACAGGAGATCATCACGAAGACTCAACGGAAGAAATGTCTGTCGAACTTCCACCATTAAAGTGGTCTAGGGCAACTTTTGATGGATTGGTCCGAAACCTCAGATTTCCGGATAACTGGGGTGTCCGATACCCTGAAGAGGGTCAGACGGTGGCGAACGCTCCGGCTGGGTTTGTAACCCTATTTTGGGATTTCTTTTCTGCAGGCAACTTCCGTTTGCCTGTGACAAAATTTTTCCTTGAAATTCTTGAGTATTATAAGTTTCACATCTCCCAGATGCACCCAATTGGTATGGTTAGGGTTCTGCATTTTGGATTCGTGTGCCGTACAATGCATATTGAACCGATGGTGCCTCGATTTCGAGTTTTTCATCAAATGCACTGTACTCAAGGGTTCTATTCGTTTATTCAAAGAGAATCGGCGAAGAAAATTTTACTGCAACCCCCAAAATCCTTCCATGAATGGAAGCAGAAATTCTTTTTTATTAAAGCAGGGGTTTTCCCGATGAAGATGATTTTTAGGGGAAAAGAGGACGTCCCTACTGAAACCATTCAGACCCCTGTCGACGAAAATTGGTATCAAGATCTGAAAGATGTTGCATCTATTGCTTTACCGGAGAAAGCCCTTGTTGGTGCCGGTATGAGTCTGAACTGGAGGATGGAACGAGAAGAGAAACCGATGTACATGGAGGATGGCAAGAGTAAGACTTTTACCCTTTTTTTTCACTTCTCCTTCTTTGCAGTTGTCTCGTTATACGTTGTTGCATTTGAGAGAGAAGGTGGAAAGATGTCTACTATTGCAAAAAAGCCAGATGAGGAACTGTGGTATCACCGTATTGTGAAGAACTTTGTTCTTCCTCAGGATGCTGATCTGTTTGCACAACCTGCTGCTGGTGCTGGTAAGCTTTCATCATATTGTTTTTTGTTTGCTTCCTTTGCGCGTTTGAACAAGTTTTATTCTGCGCTTTTAGTAGGTGAGTTGTCTAATTTGGGCATAGGCCCTGAGAAGAAAAGGCGCGCGACAACCACTACTGCTGCGCCGAAGAAGAATGATGCTGAGAAAGCTCAATCTTTTAAGGTCAAAAATGTTGGGGGAGAGAAGAAAGGTATGCGCCATTCCTCTGACTCCTGGTGTGATTATGTGGTGGTTTCTGATTCATTGGAGGGTCTTGCGCCTGCAGTTATTATTAGGAGACCGAAACCGGAACCAAAAGATACTGCTGATATCCCTCCATCCAACCCTGATGATCCCATTGATTTGGAATCAAGCCCTGAGCACTTAGTGAGGAATAAGGTAGGGAAAAGAAAACAGTCTGGTGTTGAGGCTGAAGGTCAGCCTGCAAAGAAGATTCAGAGGAAGAACATTATCAGGAAAGGCAATTTGGACGCCTTTATTTCAGAGTCTGCTCCTAGTAAGTGTCATCTTTTGCTTTCTTCTTCTTATGTGCATTGAATATTTTGTGACTCATAGACTTTGCTTTTTTAGAAAAACCAACTTCTCATATTCCCACAGGACCGCTGCCTGTGGTTAACGAAGAACTCCCACCCTCTCCTCCGCGCGCCTCTGTCGTTGATCAGTTAAAGAATACTAAGGCTCCCGAGGGTGGTGCGGCCAGATGAGGAACTGTGGTATCACCGTATTGTGAAGAACTTTGTTCTTCCTCAGGATGCTGATCTGTTTGCACAACCTGCTGCTGGTGCTGGTAAGCTTTCATCATATTGTTTTTTGTTTGCTTCCTTTGCGCGTTTGAACAAGTTTTATTCTGCGCTTTTAGTAGGTGAGTTGTCTAATTTGGGCATAGGCCCTGAGAAGAAAAGGCGCGCGACAACCACTACTGCTGCGCCGAAGAAGAATGATGCTGAGAAAGCTCAATCTTTTAAGGTCAAAAATGTTGGGGGAGAGAAGAAAGGTATGCGCCATTCCTCTGACTCCTGGTGTGATTATGTGGTGGTTTCTGATTCATTGGAGGGTCTTGCGCCTGCAGTTATTATTAGGAGACCGAAACCGGAACCAAAAGATACTGCTGATATCCCTCCATCCAACCCTGATGATCCCATTGATTTGGAATCAAGCCCTGAGCACTTAGTGAGGAATAAGGTAGGGAAAAGAAAACAGTCTGGTGTTGAGGCTGAAGGTCAGCCTGCAAAGAAGATTCAGAGGAAGAACATTATCAGGAAAGGCAATTTGGACGCCTTTATTTCAGAGTCTGCTCCTAGTAAGTGTCATCTTTTGCTTTCTTCTTCTTATGTGCATTGAATATTTTGTGACTCATAGACTTTGCTTTTTTAGAAAAACCAACTTCTCATATTCCCACAGGACCGCTGCCTGTGGTTAACGAAGAACTCCCACCCTCTCCTCCGCGCGCCTCTGTCGTTGATCAGTTAAAGAATACTAAGGCTCCCGAGGGTGGTGCGGAGAAAACTGTTGGAGTTGAGGATCTTGGAGTTGATAAGCCTGTTGATGTTGCTGCGGATGCAGAAAAGGTTACGAGCCCAGAGATTGTGGATGGTGCTGGTAAGCCACAAGCCCCTGAACTTGTTGCTCATGATCTGGAGAAAAAGAAAGCCGCTGAAGAAATCCCTGTTATAACTTCTCCTTCTAAAGCTTCTGGTTCTATGCCTGAAAACATCGAAAAAGTTTCTACTGGAGAGCAAAGCTCGTTTTCTGATGCTGGCAAGAATTCTCCAATCCGCCCAGATGAGACTCTGGTGGATTATTATTATAGGACTTATTCAGAGAAGGATGCTTCCGAAATTCATGCCCCTGTCTGGAATCTGAAGAAAGGTGATACTTTCTCAGATTGGCGCGTGTGTCGGGACTGGTTGCAGGGGATATTTCAACCAGGGGAGATTAAGTTTCAAGAAAGTCGGCTCCATGAGCAAACTTATCATGCCTACCTTGAGGAGGCCGCTTCTTATGCATCTACCACTCATCGCATAGTGCGTGAATGGCATAGTATGCACAAGGAGTGGGATGCTTTCAAGGTGTCCAAGAAGAAAATTGTTGATGATGAAAACCGAATTGCCCAGTTGAAGGCTAAGCTGGAAGCTGATCAGGCCAAGTTTGAAGCTGATCGGAAAACTGAAGAATGGTCTGTTGCGGGCTGGAAGAGGAAAGCGGAAGCTGAAGCTGCTCTTCTTTCCGAGGAGCGCAAGAACTGGAAGAAAATATGTGAAAAAGATAACGCCGAAAAGATGAGTCCTCCATAATGTTATCAATAATCTCAAGGTTGAAGTTGAGAAGTTGAAGAAACAGGATGCGGAGATCGAAAGGCTGAAGAAAGAAAAGGCTGATGCTGAGGCTGCGCGGGATGAGGCGTGTTCACACAGGGATCGAAGTGAACAACGAGAGGTACAAGCTTGCGCCACCCTTGCTTTTAGAGATAAAGAGTTAGAAGAACTTACTGCTTTGCTTTCTGACCAGGAACAACTCAAGAAAGAACTGGAGCTTGCGCTTTCTGAGAAAACTGAAACCTCCCGCCACTTAACTGAAACTGAAGAAAAACTAGAAAATTCTGAAACGGCGCGGGCCACAGCAGAGAGCGAGCTTGAACCTTTGAAAAGCGATATGTTGTGGTTGAAAGAGCGTGGGATTGCTTGTGTAAGTTGCTTTCTGTTTTCTGGGAATTCCTTGTGTCTCTCTTTATTTATCGTTCTTGTTCTTGTAGGTTGCTGAGTCAGTGTTGAATTCTGAGGAGCTAGATAAAACAGTCGCGCGCTTGGTGGTTGCTGCGCGAAATAATGGGTATACTCAAGGCTATGCTGAGTGTTCGCATCATGTGAATAACGCTCTAAAGGTTTATTGGGATATTAGCAGATCCGCTACTTATGGCGTTAATACTGGCGCTGCGCTTGCAGCTTTAAAAACAGAATTCAACAATTTGCAGCTTCCTGTTATGGACCTCATAAATGTTGCATTGCAATCTGACGATCACGTGGCGCAACTAAAGGAAATCTTCCCGGATGAAGGCGAAGATCTAGCGTAGGTTTTCTTTTGTAATTTTTCTGAACAATTTTTTGTAGTCTTTTGGGGTGTGTATCCCTTCTTTTGTTAATGCGCTGCTGCGCAAGTAACGTATACTGAAACACTGCCGTGTTTGATAGTCTTTTAAGGCGTATCGGTGCGCCAGGAATAGTATGATGTGTGTTTTGGTTTACAATATTTTGCATGCGTACAATTACTTTGATCAGGTAAGGCGAATGAAGGTGGTATAAAACTCATGTGTGAACGTATGGTCTTGTGTGATGTAATCACTGACCGTTCATGAGACTTGTATTATATTTACCATAATGTTTTTGCGCTTACCAAAAGAAATTGCATGCACTTTGTAAGAAAAACACAAGAATAATAGAAACTTTGTTGTTTATTTCGGGATAAGGCGCAGAGGCCGTTACAAAGTCTATTAAAATAAATACACGAGACTTAACTTACACTCTATTTCCTGCTTAAACTTGATAACTGTAGAGTCTGTTCCGTTCTGCGAGGAGATCATAGAGTTTAAGTTTTTGCTTTCTTGCTTGGGCCTTCTTCGCCCCGGGTGATTTGTTTTATGTCCTTGCGCACGTTTTGTAGTAGGTGAGTGAGCTCACCACTTTTAAGGGCCTTTTCTATCTCGGTGCGCAAGGAAATGCAATTGTTGATGGTATGACCACTGTCCTTGTGGTAATCACAATACTGAGCTGGGTCCTGTCCACGTTTGTTCTTCATGGGTGGTGGAGGTTTAAACTGATAATCCTCCGTGCTTAAAACTTCCGCATGAGTTTTGGTTAAGGGAGTCCATTGTCTCTCCCTGTTCTCTTGTTTGGCTTCTCTCTGCGCGGCAAGTTTATTGATTGTGGTTCGAGCATCCTCGGATGAATAATTCCCTGAGCTAGAATCGCGCCAACCTTTCTTGAATTTCCTCCCGCCACTTGAGCCTAGGTCCGAGGGTCGGTTGTGTGGTGGTGGCGGCCTGTTGGTGGTGAGATTCTTTTCTGTTTTGGCGTAGACCTTAGCCGCTGCCATCACTTTTTCCCAGCTCTTCGGGAGTCCTTCTGTCCCAGACAGGACTTTTATCATATCGTTGCACCTGACTGCATATTTGAATTGGGCGCGAATCAGTTGCTCGTGGACGTCTCCGATCTCAAGTACCTCTTTGTTATAACGAGTGATGAAGTCTTCTAGACTTTCATCATCGTGGCGCCAAATGTTCATCACATCCGATGTGTCATGGACTGATCGCCTTTGCTGGCTGAAATGAACCAGAAACTTCTCGCGCAAATCCTTCCATGACGTGATTTTTCCAATGGGCAAGTTGTCAAACCAGATTCTTGCAGCGCCTGTAAGGGTTTGTACGAAAAGGTGGCACCACATTGGTAGGGTCCAGCCTCCTACCAGCCCTGCGCTTGTGAAAACTCGCAGATGATCGTCAGGGTCTGTCATTCCGTTGAACTTGCCCACATTAGACGGGAGCTTTGCTTTCTCTAGCGGAGCCAGAGCAATTTCGCTAATAAATTTTGAATTCTCTGCCGCCTCAGCAGGACGATAAATCAGATCATAATTGTGCTCAGCCTCGGGATTGTAAATCGCGCGAGGTCTACACTTGTTGTAACTCGGTTGTAAACGACTAAATACGCTAGCACTTTCTCCTTCACAGTAAGTTGGATCATATTCACTGGTGTGGGTGTGCCGCTGGGGACCCAACCTGGTGTGAACTGATGGTCTTCTGTTAGAGTGTGACTCATCTCGATGCTCTCTTCGACGATTTTCTGATTGAGTGTACTCGTATCTCGATGGAGATCTAGAGTGAACCTCCGTGTTTTCGATTTGGACTTGGGATGGGCCATCACGTTGAGAAACATGAGCACGGGATCATGGCCTTCGTGATTGAGTTTGGGGAACAGTTTGTGCACACAGCTGTGTGTATACTGCATTCAATGCCCCCTGAGATCTGACATACCAGGAGATTGGGGTCTCTCCTGGGGGTAGAATTGAGCTTGCAGGGATCTCCGGCTGTTCTCCTGGGGTGATGGGTTCATTCGGATGATTGAACTGTGCTCCATTGTCATCCGAGGCTTCTTCTATAATACCCTCAACTTGGGTATTGTTAACGAAATTTGGCTGAGGGCCGCTTTGTCGAGGAGCTGAAGTTTCTTCCATATGCAAATGGAATCAACAAAGTGAATCGAAAGAACGAGAGAAAACGGATGAACAGAGAAATCGGTGGGCGCCAATGAAGAAACACTGGATAAATGAGTGGAATCAAATTATCCAGGGGGTTAGGTTCTGCATAAAAGAGTGGTTCTCTCTCGTTTGATTCGAAGGGACAGGTCTTCTTCTCCAGTGGACACTGCAAAATAGAACACCGTTAGCCTCGTCAAGGGGAGAAGGGAGGTTCTCTCCTTGACCCGACTCCGGCGTGAGAATAAGTATGTGTTTATGAAGAAGAAGTATTGGTGAAGTGAGTGTAACTTGAAGTTCATACCTGAATTACTCTCATATTTATAGCCGGGAGTTTGGGCGGGAAAACTCGTTGTTGAAATATTAACGGAAGATGCCAACACCGTAAGCGGTTATTTCCTTCCGTTAGTTCTCTTGATCGGATTGTTAGATCACACAGATCGTGATCTTGATCGACAGCTGGGGTGTTGCCACGTGGAAAGTGGGCAAGTGGAAGTTTTTCTCCAATTTCATGCCATCATCGTGATTTCAGGGAAGCCTGGGATGATGACACTTGTTTCAGACGGTTATAACCGTCTGGTGTTGCACGATTGAGTCTTTCTAGAAGGTTATTGCCATAATCCAGTGTGACTCCTTATCATGTGGCACCAGTTGAGTAAATAATATCCAAGTCTGGGTATTATTAAGGTGGAAGTGTTAAACTAGGATTTACATCCTTCTTTGTTATGGGGAAAGGCGCGAGGTTTCATGTTTTCCCTTTTAGCGCGCAAGTGTTGTCTGCATTCTTTCTCCTAAGCTCTCTCTTCAGGACCAGTTGCGCGGCCGCGCAAGGCCAAAAGAGGGCTGAGAGATAAGGTTGTGGTATGGTCCCAAGTACTTGATATGAGGTTTTTGGGACCTTACCCCTTCAACGTCACATAGCACAAAGAGTCAAGAATCACAAGTTTCACGTACACATAGGATAGAGTATAAGTTTCAAAGATTCAAGTTTAAGTTTCATAGAATACATGTTGCACCCCAAAAGTTTAAAGTAAAAGGGAATCGAGTATACTCACAGTGATTGCTTAACAGTCGCAACTGTTATTGGATCAAAGGGAGCTCTTTTTAGAATTAGCCTGATTAGATTACAATAGGATAATAGTCGGGCAGAATAACGAGGTTGCACAAGGGGTTAAACCAGTCACTGGATCGAATGGCTGTCCGATCGGATGGCTATCCGATCGGATTGCCACTCGGTCGGGTGACATGGGCGTGAGAGAAGACAGATGGCTGCCCGATCGGATGGCCATCCGATCGGGTTGCCACTTGCTCTGAAATCCAAGTGAGGGGGATAGGGTGGCTGCCCGATCGAGCGGCTGTCCGATCGGGTTGCCACTCGATCGGGGTGTGAAGTGATTTAGTCATCTCAATCGGGTGGCACCTCGATCGGGCGGTTGTCCGATCGGGTTGCCACTTGATCAAGTTTCCCAATGTTTTCCAAGTTTCTGAATAAGTTTCTAAGTGTTTGAAAGTTTCAAGTTTCGAGACCAAGGGGCAAGTGTTACTCGATAGGGTGGTTGTCCAATCGTCCGTCCGGTTTGCCGCTCGATCGGGCGACCCTTGTTCTTGTTTAACATTTTGTAAAATTCCCAAGTTTCTAGCTTAACGGCGACGGTACGACACGTATTGGGACAACGGTAAACCTATCAGCACACAGCCGTTCTGATCGGGTGGAAATCACCCCAGTCCAATCAGTCGTATGCTTCTGACGGGTTTATGTCGGAATCCGTGCTTTGCTCGTCTTTTCCAGTAAGAACTCAGATTAACACTAACTCTAGACTATTCATCAGATCTACAGTTAGTTTAAACCCGGTTTTCACCGAATAAAGTAAAAGTTTGAAGGAGAAGATAAGATAATTCAAGTTTCTTATGAAAAAGTCTAGATTTAGCTTAGATTTAGTGGGGAAACGCATGAAATACCTTAGATCTGAGCTAGATCTTGCTCAGAATGACATCACATGGCAGTTGTACAAACCCCCATGATGACATCACCCTCAAGAACTCAGATCCGAGAGATTTCACGGTGAAAAGTGTGATTTCAAGTGAGAATCACGTAGAGGATGATGTGTAGAGAGAGAAAGTACAAAGATCTAGTGCAAAACGTACCGAAATCAGCAAGAAAATGGAGTAAAGAGGAGATAGCGTGTCCGGTCGAGCAGAGCTGTCACATCACTGAAAATGGTGATGTGACAGGTCTATTTATAGTGTGAGAGTGTGAAAGGAGGGAAAGTGTGCACGGGTCGGGTGGCAGTCCAATCGGATGGCCATCCGATCGGGTGGTCATCCGATAGGGTGACAATCCGGTCGGGTGGCAATCCGATCGGATTGCCACTCTGGCCAAACCAACCTTTCCGCGTTCCCATCTTTGATTCGTTTTGCGGGTTAGATTAAGTGTTGCGTTGCGTATAGTTTGGGTAAAGTATCTAGATTACATCACAAACCAAAAAGTTTCCAAGTTTCATAGATTCCGCCAGTGACAAGGCTCCTGTCTCTCGTTCAACCAAGAATCAAGTCTCACGAGTCTAAAGAGTCAAGCACCAAATAAGTTTCAAGAGTCAAGCATCATAGTTTCTCAAGTATCAAGAGTCCAAGTATCAAGTGTCAAGAATCAACATTACCCAAAAAAAAGTGTCAAGAATTAACATAGTATCAAGTATCTAGTTTAATCTTTAAGAATCAAGTGTCTAGATTAAGCATCAAGAGTCATAGTATCAAGAATCATAGTATTAGGAGTTAAGATTCAAACGTCAAGAGTCAAGTATCTAGATTAAGTATCAAGTCTCATTGTTTAAGTATCAAGAATCAAGCATCAAGTATCCATCCAAAAGTGTCAAAGTATCATATTACTAAACACAGGGACCAAAATTGACAATCAAGAGAAATTCAGGGACTGATCTTGCCAAGTGTCTAAAGTTTAGGGACGCTGGGCGTTACAGTACCAGTGGCGGACCCAGTAATTTTTTACTAGGGGTGCGGAATATTTCTAAAGATTTTAGACCCTTAGTTATATAAAACAAATCGGTTCATAGCGGATCGGGTCGGGTCATGTAAGACAAAAGAACATTAAACAAAAATTTATATAATCATAAAAAACACGTCAAACGTCATTACAAACGTATTTAAAATTGTGCCATACAGGTTTTTCGTTTTTTGAAATATATCCAAAACATCATCTAGAGATACTAAGGGGGTGTTTGGCTTAGCTTTTCCAAACTCTTTATGACTTTTTGGAAAAGTTAATAAGTCAGAATGAAATGACTTATTGACTTTTTCTCTCACATACATTCCTAAACCCAAACACTATTTAATTTTTCAAAAAGTGAATAAGTTATAAGTTGGCTAAAACAAGCAATCTCATACACCCCTAAATACTCCATAAGTTCATTACATTCTTACTCATGGTTACTGTCGCCTATAAATCGCTCCATAAGTTTATAAAATAACACTAAACGCTTAAAAAAGTAAACAATCATGATCAACCATAGTCCATAATTTTCAATTTTATTTTCATACATTCAGGCCCTAGTATTAAATGTTGATTACTTGTAACTAATCATTTAGACAAACAAAGTTATAAATAAAACAACAAAATTATTTAACTACAATTCTAGAACAACCGAAAAATATTTTAAAAAAAAACATAAAAAGATCAAACCCTTATACGGCTATATTTTCTCCAAATCATCACATAAAACAAAAAAAAAATCAACAAAAAACCATACTAGTTCTATATCGGGATTCTGACGTAATATGGGTCGGTCTCGACGGAATTTTGGTTTTTTCCAGCAAAAAAGTCGTCTGGCAGTGAGCAGTGAATTGTGAAGTGAGATGTGTAAATGAGGGAAAGATGTTGTATTTTAGGGACTAGAAATAGTCGTTTTAAACTATCCGTTGGAATAGTTACATTTGAAAAAATAATTGTTGGAACAATAACCGTTTGAAAAAAAAATCAATAAAACAGTAACCGTTTTAAAAAAAATAATCGTTGGAGCAATAACCGTTATGAAAAAAAACCACTAAAACAGTGACCATTTAAAAAAATAATATTTAGATAATTTATAAATGGAAAATTAATATTTAGATAATTAAAAAAAGGGAAAATTACGAAAATGTTGGTTGACCAAGAGGGTTTTCAATTTTGTCACTCTCATGCGTCCTTGGAAGGACCACTGAGCATGGAATGAGTCGACGTATCATGTTGAATAGTCCATGTATCACGCTTCTTCGGAAGAGTCCACCGACTCTTCCCATAAACATGTGGGACATGTGTCGGACACGTGTCAGCTTCTAGGGACATGGACGCATCAACATAACATGCGGACTCTTCCCAAGCTCAGTGGTCCTTCCAAGGACGCAGGAGAGTGACAAAATTGAAAACCCTCTTGGTTAACCAACAATTTCGTAATTTTCCCTTAAAAAAATCATTAGTATTGACGATTTAAAATAAGAAAAATAATATTTAGATAATATATAAATGGAAAATGAAAAAAAAAAATCGAAAAACAACTCCACAAATTCCGTGCTTATTGGTGTCCACTCCCCAACCACCAAAATGATTAAAAACATAAAAAAAAAGTCCACATCCAGGGTGGTGTTCCTGGACAGGGCCGGGCATCACCGGCCTTCCCCAACGGGATGGCAACGGGGCAGATATGGCTAATCCTAACCCTATACCTGGTTACGAAAACTTGTCCCATACCGACCCAAAATCTGTCGGGTATCGGGCATACCCACGGGTATTGAGTACACCCGTTATTTTGTTAAAAAAATACCCGTTGGGGTTTCAAGTATCGAGTATACCTACGGATATCAGGTATACTCGTTATAACTAAAATAGAGCAACCATATTACTATATTAGGGGAAGAACAACCACAAAACCCAAAGTCTCAAGCTTTACAACCCTATTAACGATTCTGAACTAGAAATAAAAAGATTTTAACACTAAATCTATTAATTATAAATCTATTAATTCGGTGGTAGCGACGAAGAAATGTAAAAGAAAAGGATTAAACAATGGTATATAAGATTTGGACTATTTTGGATTAAAGATAATGCCATGATATTTCAGAAAAGCAAAATTTCATTTGGGGATCGAGGGAAATCTATCTATACTTTCTATAAAAAGAGAAATCCAAATGAAATAAGAAAAGCTGATGTGTCAGCAGGAGAGCATGTCCAACAAGGCTTTTCTTGTGTCATTATTACATCATAAAGTCTAATATTAAAAGCCTTAAAATTCAAAGTTGGCCCACATTCATATTCCAAACCTCTGCTGAGGAAAGGTCTGCCCATATAAAGCCTAATATAAAATAACATCTAAATTTTTGTTTAAACATCTGCCCTCAACATTTTTTAATTTTATAATCAAACATCAGTTCCCAATAAACATCTGTAGAGATTCAAAATTCTGGCTCCACATTTAAAATTCAAAATTCAAACCATATATTCTAATCCTATAAATAAGGGTTAATAATCTGGCACCACATTCAAATCTCTCTCGCTCACATCTGTGAGCGTATCTCTCTCTCTCAAATGCATCTTTCTCGTGATTCAGCCGCTAATCTCCAATTACAATTCTTTGTTCGAATGTTTGTTGATTATGTTTACATGTTATCGTTCCAGTATCATTGTTCCAACATCGTCGTTTCAATGAAGCTTCCCATCACACATCTACCTTTCAATATCGATGTTGCAGTATCATTGTTGCAACATCGTGAAAAGTTGCATGTGCTACCTTCTTTGATGGGAGATGAAGGGGTAAGGTCCCAAAAACCTAGTATTAAGTACTTGGGACCATACCACAACCTCACCTTTTTCACCCTCTTTAGACCTTGCGCGGCCGCGCACTGGTCCCACAAAGAGAACTTAGAACAAAGAACAGCAAGCAAGCATCTGCGCGCCAAAGGGAAAACTAACAAACCTTTGCGCCTTTCTCCGTAACGATTAAGGATAAAAATCCCAGCAAACACTCCTGCTTAAATAATACCCAGACTTGGACATTATTTACTGCAATAATACCACACGATAAAGAGTCACACCGGATTATGGCAATAATCTTCTAGAAGACTCAATCATGCACCACCAGATGGTTATAACCGTCTGGGCCACGTGTCATCATCACAGGCCCCCCTGAAATCACGATGATGGCATGAAATTGGAGAGAAACCACCACTTGACCACTTTCCACGTGGCAATACCCCAGCCGTTGATCTAAATGGCGATCCGTGTGCTCTCACGTCAGATTAAGAGGATTAACGGAGGGGGAAATAACCGCTTACGGAGTTAGCATCTTCCGTCAACATTTCAATAACAGGTTTTCCCGCCTAAACTCCCGGCTATAAATAGAAGAGTAATTCAGGTACCAACTTCAAGTCACACATACTTCATAAATACTTCTTCTTCATAAACACATACTTATACTCACGCCGGAGTGTGGTCACGGAGAGAACCTCCCTTCTCCCCGTGGCTAGACTAACGATGTTCTTTTTTGCAGTATTCATCGGAGAAGAAGATCCGTCCCTTTGAACCAAACGAGAGAAAACCAACCCTTTTTATGCAGAACCTAACCCCCTGGATAATTTGATTCCGGTCTTTTATCCAATGTTTCTTCATTGGCGCCCACCGATTTCTCTGTTTCATCCGTTTTTTCTCGTTTTGATTCACCAGTGAATATGATCGAACTTACCGGGAAGGAGAAAGTGCCAGTGTTTCTTCGTTGGCGCCCTCAGTTCACACCAGGTTGGGTTCTCAGCGGAACACCCACACCAGTGAATATGATCGAACTTACCGGGAAGGAGAAAGTGTAAGCCCAGGAACACTACACAATCGGATATCAAACACTAATCAAAGCGCGAAATACTGAGAAAAGTGTTAAGAACAAGAACACTCAATCGATTATAACCAAAGTGCACACGGTTTCTAGAGAACCGTCTGGTACACCCACAAAGAATTCGAAAATAATAATGAAGAACCTCTCAAAAATGTCTAACCTAATAATGAACTAGGTTCACCCTATTTATAGTTACATAGGGTGACCTAGTTACAGACTGGGCCAGGTCCACATGCACAATACTAACCAAACAAGCCCAAATCCCTTAATTAGCCCACATGGCTTATTGCATTACTATCTAACCCACTACAAGGCTAAGCCCAATAGCCTATATTTGTGTTTGATAAAGATAGGCGTAAACCTACACCGTTATAGGGCCTTACAATATCCCCCTAGGTTTATGCTATCTTTATCAAACTGTTGTCAATATCATGTGTCTGTGGGAAGATACTTCATGTCTTCAACTTGAAGCTTGGGCTCTTTGTTCTTCTCTTTCACGATCAGCTTTGCTTGAAAAACTTGTTGAAAAGAATGCAAGTGGAGGATTCTCAGCAACTCTTTTCTTTGTCAATGACTTCTCTTTCAAGCAGGTTCACAGGTACCTCTTCAAATGTACTATCACTGTCAGACGATGACACGTATCTGGTTCTTCTGACTCATGCACATCTTGTTGTTGTGATGCTTCATACTTTGTCAGCAGCCAACATCATCTCAATCTTCAACAACCCCTGTTTCTTGATTTGAATCAAATTCTGCACATGCTCAGAAATTCATAAGCAAACATTTATGTGCAACAGAGGAAAGTACCACATGAACACTCGGTACATCCAAGTATTTGTACTTGGATTTCACAATTCAAATTTCATTCAATTTATGATGATCAATCAAATCTTCAAGAACGGTTAATATTTTTTAATAAAACAAATAAGCACTCTATTTTTGGATTTTTTGATTTTATAAAAACTAACAATATAAACTAAAACACCAATAAACAAAGAAACTAATATACAATTACAATTTGCAATGGGATCAAATCACAGTGTTTCAGGCTAGACTACACTTATCAACACTAATTTACTTTGGGTGATCTGAGCGATTGCCATTATATTTGTCCACTTAAACTTATCTCCTTAGGCCCTTTTCAAGTGATGGTCAGCAACTGATTTATCATGTTTTCATTTTAATTGATATGAACACTCAAATCAATCACAATCAATTCCTGGAATTTTAGATTTGAACAGACTATCATACGAGTAGTTTCCCTACCACATATTTCACAAGCCCGTTCTAGGATTCTGAAATCTTGACTAGGACTGGATTGAGAAGAGAAAAGAATAGATCAGCAGTAGAGATGGATATAATATACAGATCAAATGAGATTTTCTCAGTTTGATATAGGTTTTTATTTTTGGGTTTCTTTTGGGCACTAGAGGGCCTCTTTCGAGTGTAATTGATCTATAGCGCGACAACGTACAGCTAGGTCAGCATGTATCTGGATGCAGCAGAAGCTGACGTTGCCTAGCACCTCCAGGTCTTTGCTCACGCAAAATAGAGGAGATACACGAGTTGGTCAGAAAAGATTTCAGAACTAGAACGAAATTGTGTGTATCGGGACGTCACACACGCATTCAAATAACCATGTCCTAATTCCAAGTGACGTTCTTTCCTGAGGTCATAGATTAATATTAGTGTTCTACGCAGTACCAGTCAAAGAATCTAGCCATCAGGATAAAGCCTACCAACATATCGCTCTAGAGTCGGACCGTTTCAATATTGGTCTTACATGAGTCAGCCTTAATCCACATTATGAAATTATTTCATTTCCCATGTATGCAACAAAATATTTTTGATTTTTTCTGTTTTTCGAATGTTTTTGTATTTTCTCATTTTTCTATTTACAGATCTCTCTGGATATCCCCCTAAATTTGTGCGTAAATCTTACGCGCAAATTTACCTGACAAACGAAAACATATGTACAACGAGAAACACAAAAGAAAAAGAAAATATTTTTGTTGTTTTTGCCTAACCGTTCCATCACAAGATTTAAGACTAATCAATATTGAAATTAGAATACGAAATTCAAATTTTGTACCTTTTCGCTGATCTAGTCTTACTTCTATTTTATCTCCTTCAAACGAAACATATCAACTGTAAAGAAATGTACATTTTGAAACAGTGAAATGTTACCCGTTATGTCTCTGGAACAACCGCTATCAACATCCAAGGATTGTCAACAACTCCTCCTTGGTTGTCCCTGAAAATTAAGGAGATTAGTAAGACATTGGTACCCAGGCCATCGTGGTCCTGGGTATTCCTGAAGCATCAACGTACGACACTTCTCGAAAGCACATGCCCCCTTTTGATTCAAGGACTGGTGATGTTGCTGCTTTATGTTTTGCCTTCCAAACTTGTTTAGGCTTCTCTAATTTCTGAGGAGCCTTGGGCAAAACAGTTTGCTTTTCAACCTTTTTGTTTTTCAAAACTTGTTTAGGTTTCAAAGCTTGTTTTCGTTTAGCTTTTGCAGCATTCCAGTCCCCATCAGATGGTTTAACCTTGGGACCCTTATTCATCATTGCCTTAGGCTTTTCAACCTTCATTGGCTTAGAATAAGATCTGTCCCTTGGTGTAACCTTCTGATGCTGTGTATAATATGGCACATAGGGACGATGTGTGCAATTTCTTGCAATGTGACCGGGTATGCCGCAGTTGTAGCAGGTCTGCTTCTTTACGTAAGGAGCATATCCCGATCCATTCCATCCAACCGCTGCTGAGTATGAGTTATACGATTTGTTGGATGATTTGTTTGCAAACTTTTCAGACTTTCTCCCCTGCTTTTTATGTCCCTGTCTGCAACAGTTAGCACATTCACTTTTAGGGTTAGCATTTTCATTTCTAACTGTTTGCTTTGGAGGCACATATTTGTTTGAAGGGCCTCTCAAAGCTGGCTCAGAAACAGCCTTTCTCACATATGGAGGGGCATCAGCAGACAAATTTGATGTTTTTGAACAAACATCGTTACCCTTTTGGCAAACAATATCATCATCCTCAACCCAATCCTCTACTATTACCTCATCTGCACATGAAGTAGAAGCATCAGTAACATTCAGTTTTTCACAAACGGTGGCAGGCGAAGCCATAGTAACATGGTCATTCTCGAGTGACACCGTTTGTTCAGTAGTTTCAGAATCATCAATATTCAAAGATGGAGCAGAGGCTTCAGTTGTCAATTCACCACTAATCTTAACAGAAGCTCTTGATATCGATTCTGATTCTACTTTTATCTGATCTGATTCAACTTCTTCTGGTGATTCGCTACTAGACTCAGCTGAATCAACTAACCTCGACTTTTCACAGTTAGCTGTCTCTGAGGAGTCACATGACGAATCAGATGAAAAAGTCGATTCATTTTGAGATGCCTCTGCCTCCTCAGGTGATGCAATGTTGACACTACATGATTCGCCCATTTCTGATTTCTCAGAAGTGGATGTCTCAGAAGTGTCACAAGATGTGTCACATGACGAGGCAGATTCACTTTGTTTGCCCCTATTGAATTCTTTCACAAACTCAGTCAAACCTCTTAACATGGCAAACTCGATGTTGTCTACATTAACTCTAGGCTCTATTGATTCAGACTCTTTTGTTTGAGGTTGCACTTCAGATGAATTTTGAGAAAAACTTGACACGGTATTATCTAATACTTGAAAATGTTTGTCAATGTTCGCATTATTCTCAAAATTTAGAGTCTCGGTTTGCTTTAAAACATCAGCAGGTTTCACGAAAGTTTTATCAAATGCCTGTTTTTCTAGAACAATTTCAGTTTTATATGGCCTTGTGATTTTGACTTTCTTCGCCTTAACAGGCTCAACCTTCCTATCCCCGGGCTTCCCATATTCCATTTCAGGCAAGTCGGCTATCTCCTCCTCAGTCATAGGAATAGAGGTGTAATTGTGATTGTATGGTGGAGGTATGCATACAAATCCCAATCCTTTATTCCTCACTTCTTTTTTGCTATACTTTAACTGTTGATTTATCATCTTTTCGACCTTTTCACTTGAAACATCAAACTTTTTAAAATTAAATTCAGTATTTTCAAAAGTTGATTTTAAATCGTTTAACTCAACATTTAATTTTTCAGATAACTCCTTGAAGTGGAGATAACGACATTTTGCTTCGCTTAGATCACTATGCAACTGTCGAATGTCACGTTTTGAGCCTCTACCATTTCCTTATACCCATCCAGTTTCTTTTTAACTTCGTAGCTACTGGATTTGGTACATTGAAGTTGCATAGTAAGCGATTGAGCCTGTTCTTTAAAACCTTTTACTTTCTTTCTACATTTTTCAGTACAACAAACATCATCTACACATACCTCAGCCTCAGAAGGAGTGTAGTCATTCATTTGAATATCTTGAGTAGACTGCTTGTCAGCATTGTTATATGACTTGATGAGTGAGATCAGCTCATCCGGCTTCATTTTGTAACAGTAGCAGTCGGTTGTCACAATTATCTCATTAACATTTCTAAACCAACTACAGTTTGCCTGATCTGGAATCCTTTTTAGAACATCTAGAAGCTTTATGTTGCTTGTGCGATTAGACACCTCAATCCCAGCCTTCTCCATTTCAGAGAGCAGTTCAGCAAACCGGCCTGTAAGTGCTTCTATAGATTCACCATATGAGTATCTGAATCCTTGAAATTCCTGCTCAAGCACTTCTCTCTTATAAGACATTTTTTTTAAAATTAACTATGATCCCCCAGAAGTTGTGATCAGGGGCGGACCCACATTGGTGTCATCGGGGTCCCCGGACCCCAATCTTTTTAAAAAAAATAGTATATTCGGTATATTAAATTGTATATGGACCCCATAAATACAATTAGGTGGACACCATAGAAATAAAAAGAAAGCTGGTGTAGTGGTAAATCTCCCTCTTTTCCACCAAGAGGTTGTGGGTTCAATCCTTGATAAGCCCATTTTTCTTATTTTTTTTAAAAATCTAGTTCAAACCTCACTTTGACTCGACCCGAACGAGGACCGACCCGAAAATGGACCCCATTGAAATAAAATCATGGGTCCGCCACTGGTTGTGATCCCCCGAGTATGTGATCCTGTATCGCGCCTTCAAACCTGTCAAAACTTATCACCAAACAAACAAACACAAACGCTTTTTTTTAATATAATATAATTAATATAAGTATTATTATTAATAAATAAGTAATGATTACAAAATGATTATTATTATTATACTATTATTATTATTATTATTATTAATATTAATATAATAAACAAACCAAACGAAACTTCTGTTTCGTCTTCTTTGTATCAACAGCCAAACCCAAAACCCTATTAATATCCCACTGCCGCCAAGGTGATGATACGATGGACGAAGGTGATGTAGTGGTGAAAGACCGGTGTTCGAAGGTTGTTGAAGACGATGGACCGGAGGTGACAGGTTACGTCGGAGATCTGTTCAACGTGAGGAGATGAAAGGTTTGACGGTGAAGTGGGAGGTAAACGGTTGAGTGATGTTGCAGGCTTTTTGGAGATGGTGGTTGGAGCTTGGTGACGATGGGGTGTATGATATTGGAAACCCGAACTCGAAATCCAGAAACCGAAACCGAAACGGAGAAGATGATGATGACGTGATCGGAGCTGGTGGTTTGACGGGTGTGACGAACTGTTGAAAGATGTATGGTACGGTGATGATGGAGTAGCAGGTAGCTAGTACGATGACGATGGAGGAGACCGGAGATGATGGTGATCGATGGAGACAATGATTGTACGGTGATGTTGACAAAAGTGAACAGTTAACGGACAAACGAGGTGGCGACTGTTAATTCGGAACGGTGATCGGAATAAGCAAACAGGTGGACGGAGATGAATGATGACAGTAGAACGTCGCCGGGAACGATCGGAGGTTGATGATGAATAATACGGTGAACGGAGATGGTGCGTGCGATCGGAGTACGGTGTCGGTGTGTAACAGAGATGGTGAACGTAGGAGGTTTCAACGGAGAAGGTGATGGTATCGTGATCGGAGGTGGTGGTTCGACGGGTTGTGGATGATGAATAAGATGTCTGTTGTTGTAGTCGCACAAGACCACTTGTTGGATCGCACAAGAAAGTTTGACGTAATCGCACAAGATCAAACGTTGAATTATGATGATTGGCCAAACTTGATTTCAGTCGCACAAGAATGATGATTCTGATCGCACAAGTTTGTCGCACAAGAATGTTCCAATCGCACAAATGAAAGTTGTGGCACAAAAAGTTGATTTTGTCTGGTCGCCGTAATCAAATGTTGATTATTATGATGATGATGATGACTGTTGGATCGCACAAGAAGAAGGAATCTCACACACTTTGAATTTTAAACCAATCAAATTTCAAATCCCGATAAATAAGGAAAAATTTTGAAAATCAATTATCCTTATTCTTTCCACCAAACTTTCCAAAAAAATAGCAAACACCTACTTTTCGTTCCAAAACAGATCAAACCACCAATATTCAATTGTTCTTCGTATGTTCTTCGTGTTCTTCGAATCTTCAAAAAAATTTCTTGTTCTTCGAATGATATCCAACACAACCGAGCCTTCGTGAGACTACTTAGGCTCTGATACCAATTGTAAGTCCAGGAACACTACACAATCGGATATCAAACACTAATCAAAGCGCGAAATACTGAGAAAAGTGTTAAGAACAAGAACACTCAATCGATTATAACCAAAGTGCACACGGTTTCTAGAGAACCGTCTGGTACACCCACAAAGAATTCGAAAATAATAATGAAGAACCTCTCAAAAATGTCTAACCTAATAATGAACTAGGTTCACCCTATTTATAGTTACATAGGGTGACCTAGTTACAGACTGGGCCAGGTCCACATGCACAATACTAACCAAACAAGCCCAAATCCCTTAATTAGCCCACATGGCTTATTGCATTACTATCTAACCCACTACAAGGCTAAGCCCAATAGCCTATATTTGTGTTTGATAAAGATAGGCGTAAACCTACACCGTTATAGGGCCTTACAGAAAGTGCTAGTGTGTTTAGTCGGTTACAACCGAACTACAACAAATGTAGACCCCGCGCGGTTTACAATCCTGAGGCTGAGCATAATTATGATCTGATCTATCGCCCTACAGAAGTGGCAGAGAATTCAAAATTTAGTAGCGAAATTGCTCTGGCTCCACTGGAGAAAGCGAAGCTCCCGTCCAACGTAGGCAAGTTTAATGGTATGACGGACCCAGATGATCATCTGCGAGTCTTTACAAGCGCGGGATTGGTGGGAGGCTGGACTCTACCAATGTGGTGTCACCTTTTTTGTGCAAACCCTTACAGGCGCCGCAAGGCTCTGGTTTGACAATTTGCCTGTGGGAAAAATCACATCGTGGGTAGACTTGCGCGAGAAATTTCTGGTACACTTCAGCCAGCAAAGGCGATCCATCCGCGACACAGCAGACGTAATGAATATCTGGCGACACGATGATGAAAGTTTAGAAGACTTCATTACTCGTTATAACAAGGAAGTGCTCGAAATCGGAGACGTTCACGAGCACCTGATCCGCGCCCAATTTAAGTATGCTGTCAGATGCGACGACATGATAAAAGTGTTGTCCGGAACGGAAGGACTCCCAAAAAGCTGGGAAAAATTAATGGCGGCGGCTAAGGTCTATGCCCAGACTGAGAAAAATCTCAGTACCAACAAGCCACCACCACCGCATAGCCGTCCCGCAGATTTAGGCCCGAGCAGCGGGAAAAAGTTCAAGAAAGGCTGGCGCGATTCAAGTTCGGGGAATTATTCATCAGAAGATGCACAAGCTACCATCAATAAGCTCGCTGCACAGAGAGAAGCTAAACAAACACGCGTTTAAAAACTATCAAACACGGCAGTGTTTCAATACATGATAATTGCGCGGCAGCGCATTATCAAAAAATGGATATACATTCCAAAAGACTACAAAATAATTGTTCATACAACCACAAAAGGAAATCTATCAAACACAGCAGTGTTTCAATACATGATACTTGCGCGGCAGCGCATTATCAAAAAAGGGATATACATTCCAAAAGACTACAAAATAATTGTTCATACAACCACAAAAGGAAATCTACGCAAAATCTTCTTCTTCATCTCCATCCGGGAAGATTTCCTTCAGTTGCGCTACATGGTCTTCGGACTGCAAAGCAACGTTTATAAGATCCATGACAGGAAGCTGTAAGTTGTCGAATTTTGTTTTCATAGCTACAAGGGCAGCACCAGTATTAACACCATGAGTAGCGGCTCTACTAGTATCTCAGTCAACTTTCAAAGCATTAACAACATGGTGCGAGCATTCCGCATACCCTTGAGCATATCTGTCATTGCCCGTAGCAACCACCAATCGCGCAACTGTTTTATCTAGTTCTTCAGAATTCAACACCGATTCAGCAACCTATAAAAACAAGAAGGGCAAATAAGGAAAAAAGCGCAAAACATTTTCACAAGAAGTACGACCGGAAAACAACTTACACTGGCGATCCCACGTTCTTTCAGCCATAACATGTCACTTTTCAGAGGCTCAAGTTCACTCTCCGCTGTCGCCCGCGCCGTTTCAGAATTTTCTAGCTTTTCCTCAGTTTCAGCTAAACAGCGGGAAGTTTCAGCCTTCTCAGAACGCGCAAGCTCCAAGTCTTTCTTGAGTTGTTCCTGATTAGACAGCAAAGCAGTAAGTTATTCTATCTCTTTATCTCTAAGAGCAAGAGTGGCGCAGGTATGTACCTCTCGTTGTTCACTTCGTTCTCTGTGGGAACGCGCTTCATCTCACGCAGCTTCAGCGTCCGCTTTTTCCTTCTTCAACTTTTCGATCTCCGCATCTTGTTTCTTCAAATTCTAAACCTCGGCCTTGAGATTATTGATAACATTGCGGAGATTCATCTTCTCAACATTATCTTTCTCGCAGATTTTCTTCCAGTTCTTGCGTTCCTCGGAAAGTAGAGCAGCTTCGGCTTCCGCTTTTCTCTTCCAGCCCGCAACGGACCACTCTTCAGTTTTCCGATCAGACTCAAACTTGGCCTGATCACCTTCCAGTTTAGCCTGCAACTGGGCAAAACGGTTCTCATCATCAGCAACTCTTTTCTTGGATACCTTGAAGGCAGCCCACTCCTTATGCATACTATGCCACTCGCGCACTATGCGGTGCGTAGTGGATGTATAAGAAGCAACCACCTCTAGGTAGGCATGGTAAGTTTGATCGTGAAGACGTCCCTCTTGAAACTTAATTTCTCCAGGTGGAAAAGTCCCCTGTAGCCAGTCCCGGCATACGCGCCAATCGGAGAAGGTGTCACCCTTCTTTAGATTCCAAACAGGGACATGAATTTCAGAAGCATTCTTCTCCGAATAAGTTCTATAGTAGTGATCCTCCAGAGTTTCATCTGGACGGATTGGAGAAGTTTTTTTCACATCAGAAAACGAGCCTTGGTCTTCAACGGCGACCATCTCAATATTCTCGGGCATAGAATCAGAAGCCTTGGAAGGAGAATTTATGATAGGGATCTCTTCAGCAGCCTTCCCTTTCTCCGAATCATGAGCAGCAAGTTGAGGAGTTTGTGGATTACCAGCGCCATCCACAACTTCTGGGCTAGTAACCTTTTCTGCATCCACGGCAACTTTGACAGGCTTGTCAGCCTCAGGATTCTCAACCCCAACAGTCTTCCCCGCCTCGCGCTCAGGAATCTCAGTATTCTCCAATGGGTCAGCCGCAGAGGCGCGTGGAGGAGAAGGAGGAAGATCTTCATTAACCACAGATGATGGTTCTATGGGAACAGGAGAAATTGGTTTTTCTGAAAAACAAACACGTAAATCATAATTATTCAAGGAAGTGAGAAGAGGAGAGCAACAGATGACACTTACCAGGAACAGACTCTGAAATAAAGGCATCCAGGTTGCCCCTCCTGGTAATCTTCGTCCTCTGAATCTTCTTCGCAGGCTGACCTTCAGTTTCAGTGTCAGACTATTTTCTTTTCCCTGCTTTCTTCCTCACTAAGCGCTCAGGGCTCGATTCCAAATCAAAGGGATCATCAGGGTTTGATGGAGGGATATCAGCAGCATCTTTTGGCTCCGGCTTTGGTCTCGTTATAACTACAGGCGCAAGACCCTCCAATGAATCAGATACCACCATATAATCACACCAGGAGTCAGAGGAACGGCACATACCTTTCTTCTCTCCCCAACATTTTTAACCTTCGAAGATTGAGCTTTCTCAGCATCACCCTTCTTCGGGGCAGCAGTAGTTGCGGGTGCGCGTCTTTTCTTTTCAGGGCCTATGCCCAAATTAGACAGTTCACCTACTAACAAAAGCGCAGAATAAAACTTATTCAAACGCCCAAAAGTAGCAAATAATAAATACTATGATAAAAACTTACCAGCACCAGCGGCAGGATGCGCGGACATATCATCGTCCCGCGGAAGAACAAATTTCTTCACAATGTGGTGATACCACAACTCTTCATCAGGCTTTTTGGCAATAGTAGCCATATTCCCACCTTCTCTCTCGAACGCCACAACGTACAAAGAAACAACTACAAAAGAAGAGGAGCAAGGTCAAAAAAAGGGGGGGAGGAAAAAGAGAAGAAAGATAAAGAAACAGGGCAAGACCCAAAATCTTACCTTTATCACCTTCCATATACACCGACTTATCTTCCCGGTTCATCCTCCAATTCAGACTCATGCTGGCACCGACAAGGGCTTTCTCCGGCAAAGCAATAGACAGAACATCCTTTAAATCTTGGTACCAATTTTCATCAACGGGAGTTTGGATAGTCTCAGTAGAAACATCCTCCTTTCCCCTAAAAACCATCCTCATTGGGATAACTCCTGCTTTAATAAAAAGGAATTTTTGCTTCCAGTCATGGAATGATTTTGGGGGTTCAAGCAGAATCTTCTTCGCCGATGCTCTTTGTACAAAGGAATAGAACCCTTGAGAGCAATGCATTTAATGAAAAACTCGAAATCAAGGAATCGTCGGTTCAATATGCATCGTACGGCACACGAAGTCAAAATGCCGAACCCTAACCATACCGATTGGGTGCATCTGGGAGATATGGAACTTGTAATACTCAAGAATTTCGAGGAAAAATTTCGTTACAGGCAGACGGAAGTTGCCTGCACAAAAGAAATCCCAAAATAGGGTCACATACCCGGCCGGAGAGTCCGCCGCCGTCTGACCCTCTTCAGGGTATCGGGCACCCCAGTTTTCCGGAAACCTGAGATTCCGAATTAAACCATCAAAAGTTGCCCTAGACCACTTTAATGGTGGAAGTTCGGTAGACATTTCTTCAGAAGAATCTTCGTGATGATCTCCGGTTGACATAAGAGGAAGAAATTGCAAATTCTTTCTGGAAACGGATAAAGAAGATGAGAAGGAAAATGGTTTTCAACAAAGTAATGATTACTGAAAATAGGAAACCCAAAACACTTATATACTCACCGCCATAAATAGCCTAGGTAACTGCAACAACACCTTTTTCGGGATGGCACAGTTATCCAAGCGTCAGGAGCGAGTGGGGAATAGCACAAACGCGACTTCACGCGCGCGTGAGACACGGTCAGTAACATACAGGCTGACAGTGACAGCTGTCACACGTCAACAGTAGCTACTGCACCCTTTTGCAGACCCAAGGTAAAGAAATCCCAAAAAAATCAAAAATAATAAAGCAAGAGTATCTTCTCACAGAAGATTCTCTACTTTCACGCCAAAAACTCCACAGCAAAAGCGTCTCTCTCTCATAGTCCAGTGCTCCACTTATTTGCATAAGCGCAACACTAGACTGGGGGACTAGAAGGGGTAAGGTCCCAAAACCTAGTATTAAGTACTTGGGACCATACCACAACCTCACCTTTTAACCCTCTTTAGACCTTGCGCGGCCGCGCACTGTTCCCACAAAGAGAACTTAGAACAAAGAACAGCAAGCAAGCATCTGGCCGCCAAAGGGAAAACTAACAAACCTTTGCGCCTTTCTCCGTAACGATTAAGGATAAAAATCCCAGCAAACACTCCTGCTTAAATAATACCCAGACTTGGATATTATTTACTGCAATGATACCACGCGATAAATAGTCACACCGGATTATGGAAATAATCTTCTAGAAGACTCAATCATGCACCACCAGATGGTTATAACCGTCTGGGCCACGTGTCATCATCACAGCCCCCCCTGAAGTCACGATGATGGCATGAAATTGGAGAGAAACCTCCACTTGCCCACTTTCCACGTGGCAATACCCCAGCCGTTGATCTAAATGGCGATCCGTGTGCTCTCACGTCAGATTAAGAGGATTAACGGAGGGGGAAATAACCGCTTACGGAGTTAGCATCTTCTGTCAACATTTCAATAACAAGTTTTCCCGCCTAAACTCCCGGCTATAAATAGAAGAGTAATTCAGGTACCAACTTCAAGTCACACTCACTTCACAAATACTTCTTCTTCATAAACACATACTTATTCTCACGCCGGAGTGTGGTCACGGAGAGAACCTCCCTTCTCCCCGTGGCGAGACTAACGGTGTTCTGTTTTGCAGTATTCATCAGAGAAGAAGATCCGTCCCTTTGAACCAAACGAGAGAAAACCAACCCTTTTTATGCAGAACCTAACCCCCTGGATAATTTGATTCCGGTCTTTTATCCAGTGTTTCTTCAGGAGAGTTGTATTGTTCGATTTTCGTTAAATTGAAAGTCAGGTTTTCTTGCGTCAGGAAGATTTTCTCCTTTTATAGAAATTATAGATTCGTGCAATATCGTGAAAAGTCAGATGTGCTACAACAGTTGAGAAGAGACCTTTGCATTTTAGGTTTGTTTCTTATTTTGATTAACTGTTGACGATGTTGAAAGTTTTTATTTACACTGACATTTTAGAATATGTTAACATGCATGTTTATATTATTAAAATAAACTGCTACATAGAAAAATAGGAATTTAATGAAATATTTATAAAGTATTACATGCTAGGGTTAACACTTGCTAAGATTTCGTAGACTCTGGCCTTTCTCCATGTGATTTCATGCTCTCTTTTTAATTTCAGGTCAGTTAGCATGTTGCAGATTTTCTGATCCTGTTCTAGAAGTTGTGTCAGAAACTCTTATGCATTCTTCTGGAACTCTGATAGAGGAGAGTGGAGGACTTCATCGAGCAATGCTATGCTGTTCCAGGTTTTGTTATAATTAGTGTCGTTGATTATGTCGACTTTCCTGCTTAGTTCTTGGTCTGTTCTTTGTTCTTTGAGTGACCACATCGAGAACTGTATTTTAACATCGTTGGTGTCTGACCAGTGGTAGAAGCTGAAGTTTGCCATGTATATTTTTGGTTGGTTTTCCTGATTTGGAACAATTTTTGGCAGAAAGTGATTTGTAGGACAATTTGTTGATGTTTTGAATCAAAAGTAATCATCGGTCTTTTATAGAGTTTAAAACGCGTCTACATGGTAAATAAAAAGGTTAATTGTAATTGTGATAATCTGCTTTTGTTCTTTGAACTTCGAAATTTTGTCCCTTGGGTTTCTTGGTATTTAATTTTACAGTTTTCCCATAAAAGTTGGGGTTTGAAGAGGTTTTTGCATTAAAAGACTGCTGTTTTGAAATATACATTAATATGTTTATATTAAATCTACACGTTTTCACAATTACAAATTTCAGTATATAAACTCATAGTCACCTCACCTGTTTTTCAGAAAATCTTCCTACGAATATATCATACTTTCAGGAAAGTCGAGTAATATAGTTTATTCAAATGGCGTTATTCACAAATGCAAAATCAGATGATTTAAAGCAGCATTTTGTCAGGAAAATCGAGGAACAGGTGTATGAAGATAGGGCTACTCTTCAAGAGTTGAAGAGATGTTTTAATGGATTGCGCGTTGGCCTGTTCACTAGAGAGCAGGTTTCCAGAGATCTTATGCGGATGCCTTCAACCTCTGTTCGTGAGCTTTTTGTTTTTAGTAATATAGAGTGCGGTGATAGAGACGTGGAGTTCATGGCGATGTTGAAGGACATACATCGAGAGGTTCAGCAATCGATGGAGTTGAAGCTAAAGTTTCTTAATTCTTGTTGTTATTGTTAGATTTGAACTTTAATGTTGTTCAGTATGTGATGTAATTATTGGAGTTGTAGTTTTAATGTCATGAATAAATGAATAAATTTTAATTTTATGAATCTATGTTGTGTTTTCGTTTTACTTATTTAGTGTTTGAGTAAGATTTAGATTATGTTGATGTTGAATTGTGTTTGAACATCTGTTTGGTAAGTCAACAGAGGTTTAATAGCGTCAAGGGTTGGTTTGATGGTGAACAGATTATGTTGATGTTGAATTGTGTTTTAACATCTGTTTGGTAAGTCAACAGAAGTTTAATAGTATCAAGTGTTGGTTTGATGGTGAACAGATGAGTGCAAAGATAAAACAAATGTTTAGAATTTGATCATTGATAGCAGTTTTTTGAAGAATCTTTGCTCCTGCAAATTACAGAGTGTCAATACTTGGAGTTGTAAAAGGTCTGTTGTAGTTAAAGTTTGGCAAATGAGAACATATGCTGATGATGAAACAACTGTGTATTCTAACGACTGTTGATTTACCATTGTTGACTAAAGTCTGACAAAAGAGAGCATCTGCTGATGAATAAATGTCTGAAGATGCAAAGGTCTGCTATGGGTCAACAGATGTTAACGAACAACAGATGATATTCAATCTTAAAATGCTTAACAGAGGATTTGATACTAACAGTGGTTGGGCTAATGATGAATAAGTATTATTATATAACGTCTGCTATAAGAATTATTATATAATTTTGTTTATCAACAACAGTTTTTTGGAAGAATTTACGGTATATTTTTGTGTTATAAAAGGTGTGTTGTAGCTAAAGTCTGACAAAAGAGAGCATCTGCTGATGAATAAATGTCTGAAGATGCAAAGGTCTGCTATGGGTCAACAGATGTTAACGAACAACAGATGATATTCAATCTTAAAATGCTTAACAGAGGGTTTGATACTAACAGTGGTTGGGCTAATGATGAATAAGTATTATTATATAACGTCTGCTATAAGTATTATTATATAATTTTGTTTATCAACAACAGTTTTTTGGAAGAATCTATGGTATATTTTTGTGTTATAAAAGGTGTGTTGTAGCTAAAGTCTGACAAAAGAGAGCATCTGCTGATGAATAAATGTCTGAAGATGCAAAGGTCTGCTATGGGTCAACAGATGTTAACGAACAACAAATGATATTCAATCTTAAAATGCTTAACAGAGGGTTTGATACTAACAGTGGTTGGGCTAATGATGAATAAGTATTATTATATAACCTCTGCTATAAGTATTATTATATAATTTTGTTTATCAACAACAGTTTTTTGGAAGAATTTACGGTATATTTTTGTGTTATAAAAGGTGTGTTGTAGCTAAAGTCTGACAAAAGAGAGCATCTGCTGATGAATAAATGTCTGAAGATGCAAAGGTCTGCTATGGGTCAACAGATGTTAACGAACAACAGATGATATTCAATCTTAAAATGCTTAACAGAGGATTTGATACTAACAGTGGTTGGGCTAATAACAGATGTTAGACTTACGACTGTTGAGTTACACCGATTGAAAAAAAATTGTTTTTGAAACTTCTGCTTGCCTAAAAATCCATCCATTGTTAAAGGCTACCGTCTGTTGTCATAATTTATGTTTATCCTAATGACTATTGATTTACTGTACTGCTGACTGTCATCCATTATGACAACAGAGGTTCTGACGTGGACATATGTTAGCTAAAAATAAAACAACTGCTGAAAGTTATCATCTGTTCTCATAACTTCTGTTTATCTAACGACTGTTTGACTCACACTGTTCCCAACGACCAACAGAGGTTTCCAAACAACTATCATCGGTTGTCGCAAGAGAGGTTCTGACGTGGACAGATCTTAGCCATCAAATATTTGTAACTACTGCCACGTCAGCATTCACTTCTTCTCTCTATATAAAAGCTGTTTCATCCCTAAATCGAGGTTCTACCACTGCAGTCTCGAATTCAAAATTCTCAAAAACAGTTTCCAACATATTAAAAACCCTCCAACTTAAACCCTGTTTCATCCCCAAATCACCTTCTTTTCCGATCATGTCTCTGAACATAAAAAACCCTCACAATTACCTCCCCATCTTCGAGAAAACCAGCAAAAATACCAGCTATCACTCAATAATTGACCTTTTAACGTCATCGAAATACAAATCAATTCTTACTGCTGATGCTCCGGTTCATACAGAAACACTCCGACAATTTTGGTTTAATGCTGAAATAGAGGCTGAAGATAATAATCCAGTTGCCATCACATCTAAGGTCGGGGAAAGTGTGGTACGAATTTCTCCCTTTACAATTTCCACTACATTTGCATTGGACGACTTAGGAGGTAAGAACAACTTTGAAAAACTTGAACTTCATACAGAGTTCATTGAAAGAGGGTATGATGCACAATTAAAGGAAGTTACCATCTACAAACCAAACTTCCCTCCGCCAATGAAATTTTTGTTTCATACTCTTTTAACTTGTCTCTCAGCCAAGACCACCGCATTTAATGAGATACCTTTGAACATTCAGTATTTGGGTTATGCAATTTTAACAAAATCTGATTACAATTTATCACAAGCACTGTTTTCTGATTTGTTGAATAATGTGAAAAATGTGAAAAAATTGAAAAAAGGTGTTCGTAGTAATGCTTTTCTGTTGTATCCAAGACTTCTAAACTACTACCTACGAAAACAAGTGTCTCAAACAGATTTTGAACAAGGTGTAGCTTTTCAAATAAATTGTCTTACAAGTAAAACTTTTACTAAACTTATGGATAAAGAGTCAAAAGTTTCAACAATTGAAACAAAGGGGGATGAGCCTGTTTTAGATGTGTCCGCATCAGTTGCTCAAACTTCTGTTGTTGAGCGAACTGCTCCTGGTGATCGTGACACCACAACCGGTGTTGTGAAACACACACCAGGAAAACACAAAAAGAAAGCTGTCACACCCAAAAAGCCCATCAAAACCAAACAAAATAAAAAGGTTCCTCTGGAAGATGAGATCCCAGAGGTTAATGCAGTGACAACACAAATGTCACTTGAAACCACTGCTGCTACTTCTTCACAGTTGTTGGAAAGATCTCAACCCATCCAAACTCCTCATGTATCGTCACAAAAGGATCATGTTGTAAGTACAGGGACACCACAACATGAAGTAGACCTTTCATATGAAAGTATGTTTAAAAGTCCCTCTCCCAGGGCAATCACTCTTTCTACACCACAACCCTCGGCTCAAGTTCCATCAACAATATTACCTCTGTTTCAAGCTATTGAATCTCAGAAAGAAAACAGTTCCTCTAATGCACGCATTACTGAGAGTAGATCGTAACAAATGACTGTGTCTGAACCAATTCAATCTCATATCCTACAAACAGTTGAGGACGTTATCCCCGTTGAGTATTACGAAACTCTTGGTGGTAGTTCAAGTGGAGCAGCCACTACAACTGTTGAACCCATTGGTGATCAGTTGGACAGTGGTTACATCATTAAGACTCCCTTGAAGGCAACTACTGATGAGGTTACAACTGTAATCTCTGCTTCAGTGGGAAGTCCCCAGAACGAAGAAAAAGGGGCATCTGTTTCTGATGATATTGAGACTTCTCCTATTATCAAAACAAATACAACCACTACAGGTGGGGATTCAGATGATCCTATTAAAGTAGGTGATTAATTAACTTATAAGGATTTGATGGTTAGAGTGTCTACCATTGAAACAGATGTTGCTGAAAAGAAAGAATTGATTAAGCAGATGATAGAGCTTTTTAAAAGTCAACCTACCAGACAGGAAATTGCCAATGAGCTTTGGAATTCTATGCAACCCGTCCTTCAAGCTCAGAGGAATTTGGCTGAAAGTAACCGCAATTTCAGTTTGGAATTAATCAGAAATTTGGTTGATGCCAGGTATAAAGACACACAAGCAGACATTATGAACATTAAGGAACATCTGTTGGAACTTACTGGCTCCACCTCTACATCAATCTTTGAGAAAGATGATGATGATGATAATGATGCCAAAAAGGGGGAGAAAGATTCATTGAGAAAGTTGCCACCAGATTCAAAAGCTAATCCTACAGAAACTGTATCTCCTGCTCAACCTAAATCCCAACCTTCTCCAAAAAAAACCACCACAAAAGAAGCAGAAAATACCTTCCACACCATCATCACCCATTTTGTCAATAGATGCTGGGAACACAAAAGTATCAGCAGATGTTTACCAAACAGCTGCTGCGACACCAGTTGTTTCAGCAAATGTTTCTCAAACATCTGCCATGATCATTTTTAGTACACCAACCACAATCCAACCATCTCCGCCGTCACAAAGATTTCCCATAGATTCATCTTCACTACCAAAACATTCTCCTTCACCAGAAATCATCTCCACACGTAAGAGAAAAACTCATATCGATAGAATGACAAAAATGAACAATGATCCTCTGGTAAAGCCAACTCAACCTAATTGGAAGAAAGTCAAAACAGTGGATTCAGATGAGATATTGAAGTTTAAAAGAATAAGAGCAGAGCTTGTGCTGCTGATTATGGTCCAGTTATGTAACAATCCTCAAGAAAACTGACACCCCAAAATATTTTAAAATATCTCTATATGTCTTTAAATACACCCCATACGTGAAAACGGGCCCCGAATACCCTAAATATTATTAAATTTAATTAAAAATTGAAATTTTGGGCTGAGGCGGGCCGCGTAAACCCCACCCCAAACCTTACGCGGGCCGTTTAAAGGTAAAACCTGATTTTTGAGTTTAGGCGGGCCGCGTAAGCCACCCCGTTAAGTTTACGCGGGCCGCGTGAGATCAGAAAGATGGTGCAGCCCGGTGATGACACGTGTCATCATCGTGGCAAGGCTAGGCAGTGACCCGGATAGGCTACGCCGTTGACTAAGTTTGACGCGGGCCGCGTAGAAGCTGAAAACAGCCACTATATATAGAAGCCATCGGATCTTCAGTCGAACTCGCTCACAACTATTTTCTTTCTATCAAATCTGAATTATAGGCATAATACTCGGGTATTATACCCCCCTAAATAGCGAAGTTCTGCTCCGTTGTAAGTATTATAACCCCTGGATACGTATTAGATACGCTGCCCGATTGATCTAGGGTTCCGTAACGGTTGTCGTGGTTCTGCCCGACGTAGTCGTTGGAATGCCGTCTCGGGGAGGGTATTACTAATGTTAAAATGGGTTATTATACTAACGCGTGTGCAATTGTGTAAATTATAGATTGTCACCAGGAAACCCTTATAGAAAATCTAAGACAGCAATGTGAGTTGATCCACTTTTTGTGAATCTTTTGTTAACTGTTTTTACAAAACCTCATACAATTAATTATATATGAAGCAGTTATTGAGTATTTTTAAGAATACAATTATCATGAGTATGTTGGGGTTTTGTATACAAAATTTGTTACCACCTGGTTAAGGAGTAACATTTCCACAAGTCGGGTCTGACAGTACCATGGATGTTAATTGTTATATCTTGGAAACAAATATAATTGCGAGATCGCCCTCAATACTGTACACTGGGTTTTTATTTAAACTTGATTAAACTGGGATTCACTCACCAGTATTTCCCACTGACAAATATTTTAAAACGCGTTTCAGGTAACAAATTGTGAAAGCCAAATAGAAGCCAGCTGGACAGCACTGAAGGCTTGGAAAACTGGCAATAAAGTTATCTAAAAATAAAATAGATGTTTTTATTAAATAAAATAGGATTTATTCCTATGAAAACGTGTGTACTATGAACTTGGGTTTTATCCCATTTGTTTAATATTATGGAAATGTGGTATTTTACTCTGATCAAATATTTCCTAACTACGGTCCTGATGAAAAATTCCGCTGCCAAATTAGACAATACGCGATACCACCGAAACTGGCTCGCGGTCGCCCGTTCCCTGGGATGTGGGATCAGGGGTTGCGACAGAAGGTGATATTAGAGCAAAGCCACTGATTCAGCCACAGAAGTGTTCTGCTGACATCGAAATTCAATCTGTTAGGAAATAAAATACGGGAATATGTGCATAATTGTATTTTATTGCTATGTGTTATTTGATTATTTGTTAGTTTATAGTATGAGCGACCAAGGACCATCTGACGCGTACCGTCAATTGTCTAGATCGCCTAGAAGCGAAAGCACCTCCTCTTTTCAGCCTGCCCTCTCGGGGTATTCTGCTGATATGGAAGAAGGAATCTTTGTGTTTAAGTCTCGGTCAGAAGAGCCATTTCCTCAGAAAAAGAGGGGATGGTTCAGTAGAGGGGCACACGAGCGTAGAAAACGTATGAAAAAGTTACAAGACCAGAGAGCACTAGCAGCAGTCAAGAGAGAAACCGATGCCTATGCCTAGGATATGATAAATAGGGGTATAGCCAATATTCACATCATAGCCACCACTGCAGCTGACCCTAATCTGGAGCAAATAATAGCACCCCAACCACAACCACCAATCCCTGACCAACCTATGGAGATAGAAAACCCTGAAAACCAAGTAAAGATGCATGATTTTAATCCAGATGAAATACCTAGGGTACCAGCAACAAACCCCTTAGACCCAAATTACGACCCCTGGTGGGATGAAGTTAGAGACTATGTGCAATGCTACCCGATACATGAAGACACACCCATGCTGAACATAGGAGCCTACCCAGGTTTGGACCCTTTAGATCCCTATTACCCCGATGAATCCATTAGGGAAATTTTAGAAGATCCTTACCGATTCCAGGCACCTACACCCCCATATCAGGAACCCGTACCTCAGATTCCGAACCCAGTCCTAGAACCTGCACCCCCAATGAGTGCAGAAAACGTACAAGAACTTTGGACATTTGGTGAGGAAAGTTTAGAGAGTAGTGAACGGATGAGACAGGTGGGAGAGCGACTCGTCTGGAAGTATGACGAGCGCAATATGGATTTTTGGATGAATCCATATCCATGAATGTGATGGTGGAACGGTAATAATATTAATAATAAAATAATAAAATATGTGTGTATGGATGCCTACTATTATTTATTTCAGTTATTTCAGTACTGGTGTGTAATAGATGTATAATATATGAATAGAGTAAGTCGCAATGACCGACGCTTTTGACCAAAATGCGTGTCATGTGATTGACTATATTAAATATTATTTTGTGATATTAATACGGGGTAAATGTTTAAAATTCAGATGGCCGACGAAGGAAATCAAGGAAATCTGAATAATGATAACCAGGGTAACATTAACTTGGTTAATGAGAATCCGAGCATCAATAACAATGGAAATCAAATGGATAATAGTGTTATCCAACACATAGTAGCACAAGGAATTATAGATGCAATGCCATTTATTCTTCAAACTGTTAGGGATGCTGATAATAAGAGTAAACATAGCAGTAAGCGACCAACTGAACCAGAAAACAGCGTAAACAATGGACCCGTACTTCAGGTGCCCATTCCCAAAAGAAGAAGAACCATGCCTTATGGTTGTTCTTATAAAGAATTCTGGTCCTGCAAATCAATAGAATTCTCAGGCAATGAAGGACCTATTGCAGCCCTACGATGGATAGAAAAGACTGGGGCTGTTTTAAAAATAAGTAAATGTGCGGAAGAAGACAAGATAATGTTTGCTTCTAATCTGTTTAAGAACTCAGCCTTAGAATGGTGGAACATTATCCTCCAGTCAAGAGGAAGTGATAGGGTATACAACATGGAATGGGAGGAATTTAAGAACATGGTAGAAAGGAAATTCTGCCCTCCCAATGAAAAAGAACAGATAGCTAATAAGTTTCTGAATCTTAGAATGACCAGGGTAGATAGTAAGGGTTACACTACCACATTCTTTGAATATGCTAGAATAGTACCAACCCTTGCATCACCTGAACCGGTATTAATCTCCCGTTATATCTGGGATTAATTGGGGAGATTAGACATGTAGTCAAGGCAGCTAGACCTCAAACTATAGAAGAAGCTGTAGAACTAGCAAATACCTTGACAGATGAGTTAATCCATACTAGAGAAGAAGACCAGAGGAGAAACCTAGCTCAAAGGTTTACCCAAGAATTCCATTCTGGGAATTTCAACTGTAGGAATATGGGTTCTACCTCTGCACCATTCTGCAAGGTCTGCAAGAAAAAGCATTCGGGAAAATGCTCCACTCTTTGCAATTTCTGCAAGATGCCAGGACACAAGGAAGAAGATTGAAGGAGAAAAACCAGTAATGGATTGTGCTTCAACTGTGGAGAAAAAGGTCACATCAAGCCGAATTGTCCGAAATTGGCTCCAGCTGCGAACAACAAGAACACTAAAAATGCTAGAGCATTTGTTCTAACTGCAGATGAAGCCAAGATGATTCCAGACGTGATAGCCGATACGTTTTTAGTTAATGATGTTTTTGCTAAAGTATTATATGACTCTGGTGTAAACCAAAGTTTTATTAATACTTCATTTTGCAAACTTCTCAATCAGTCATTAACTAAACTACCACAAGAGTGTCTAGTAGAGACAGCAAATGGAGAAACCGTTAGGATTTCTTAAATCTTGCAGGGAGCAAGAATAGAATTTCTAAACCAAAAGTTTATTGCAAACCTTTACCCAATGAATCTGGCAGGATTTGATATTGTATTAGGAATGGATTGGTTAATAACCAATAAAGCCAGTATTTTATGTGATCAAAAGTCAATTCAAGTAAATTCACCAAGAGGTGAAAAGATCACAATTAAAGGAGATAAACCCTCTAGATCCACTAAATTCCTCTCTGTGATAAAAACTGCAAGCTATATAAGAAAAGGATCTATAGTGTATTTGATTTCTATAATCACTAACACTAAAGGAAAAGAGTTAAAAGATATTCCAGTAGTATCTCAGTTTTCAGATATATTTCTGGAAGAATTACCAGGACTACCGCCAGACAGAGAAGTCGAAATCAGAATCCACCTATTGCCAGGAACAGCACCGATTGCCAAAGCACCCTACCGTTTGGCACCAGCCGAAATGCAGGAATTAAAGAAACAATTAGACGAATTGTTGGAGAAAGGATTTATACAGCCAAGCTCATCACCATGGGGAGCGCCAATACTATTCGTTAAAATGAAAGACGAATCAATGCGTATGTGCATTGACTACCGTGAATTGAACAAGGTCACGATTAAGAATCGGTACCCATTACCGAGAATTGATGATCTGTTTGATCAATTGCAAGGAGCTTGATTTTTCTCTAAAATCGATTTAAGATCAGGATATCATCAATTAAAGGTACAGGAAGAGGACATTCCTAAAACTGCATTTAGAACGAGGTATGGTCATTATGAATTTACTGTCATGCCATTTGGTTTAACCAATGCCCCAGCTGCATTTATGGACATGATGAACCGAATATGTAAGTCATATTTGGATAAATTCATAATTGTCTTTATAGATGATATTCTAATTTACTCTAAAAGTAAAGAGGAACATGCAAAGCATTTGCACACACTTTTAAGTCTATTAAGAAAAGAGAAGCTTTACGCTAAATTTTCAAAGTGCGAGTTTTGGTTAGAACAAGTACAGTTTCTTGGACACTTAGTTGATCATGAAGGAATTCATGTGGATCTAACAAAGATCGAGGCGATTACCAAATGGAAAACCCCTGAGTCACCAACTGAAGTTAGAAGTTTCTTAGGATTGGCCGGTTATTATAGAAGATTTATTCAAGATTTTTCTAGAATAGCCATTCCTTTAACTAAGTTAACCTGTAAATCCATTAAGTTTGAATGGGGAACAAAACAAGAAGAAGCCTTTAGACCTCTTAAGCATAAATTAACCCATGCACCCATATTAGCGTTACCAGAAGGAACTGAAGACTTTGTAGTCTATTGTGATGCTTCTAAGTTAGGTTATGGATGTGCGTTGATGCAACGCCAAAAGGTTATAGCTTACACATCTAGACAACTTAAGAATCATGAAGAGAATTATTCAACCCATGATCTAGAGTTAGGAGCTATAATTTTTGCCCTTAAGATTTGGAGACATTATCTTTATGGTAGTAAGTTTACCATATTCACTGATCATAAGAGTTTAAGGTATGTTTTCGGGCAAAAGGAATTAAATATGAGACAAAGATGCTGGATGGAGATGCTTAGTGATTATGATTGTGATATCCAGTATCATGAAGGAAAAGCAAACGTAGTGGCAGATGCTTTAAGCCGAAAGTATCATGAAAAGCCAAAAAGGGTATGTTCTCTTAAATTAAATCTGCAAGTAGATTTAAATGATCAGATAAGAGAAGCACAAGAACCAATAATCAAGGATGATACTGAAAAACTAAAAGGTATGCTAAAGGAATTAGAACAAGGAACAGATGGAATTTGGAGATTCCATAAAAATAGAATATGGATACCTAAATTAGGAAACCTACGTCATCGTATATTAGAAGAAGCCCATAAGTCTAAGTATACGATGCATCCAGGAAATGATAAAATGTACCAGGATTTAAGAAAGAATTTCTGGTGGATAGGATTGAAAAAGGATATAGCAGCCTATGTTTTTAAATGTTTAACTTGTTCACAAGTTAAAGCTGAACACCAGAAACCCTCAGGATTTCTGCAACAATTAGAAATGCCAGTATGAAAATGGGAACTAATAACAATGGATTTTGCTACTAAATTACCCAAAACAAAGAAAGGAAATGATACAATCTGGGTGATTGTAGATAGGTTAACCAAGTCAGCTCATTTCCTACCAATGAAAGAAACTTTCAGTATGGAACAGTTAGCTAAATTATATGTAAATGAAATAGTTTCATTACATGGAATACCTTTATCAATTGTTTCTGATAGGGATAGTCGTTTTACTTCTCATTTTTGGTCAAGTTTCCAAAAGGCAATGGGAACCAAGTTAAATCTAAGCACAACTTATCATCCTCAAACAGACGGACAAAGCGAAAGGACAATTCAGACAATGGAAGACATGCTTAGAGCTTGTGTAATTGATTTCGGAGGTAATTGGGACGATCGCTTACCTTTAATAGAATTTTCTTATAATAATAGTTATCACACTAGTATCAATGCTGCACCATTTGTTGGGTGTCGAATCCAGCAAATAAATATAAAATAAACCTACTTGACACACTAAAAATAGTATGAATGGAAGTAAGGTTCGTGTCCTCAGGGATACATATTAACTAGTTATGCCAAAACGATTTTATTCAGATATGATTGTTTTAAAAAGGGGGGTTTTGATTTAGACTTAAAATTAATGAGAACGGAAATTTTATAAAAATGCTAATTAAAGTGGTTGTGAAGTTCAGATGTTAAAAACTAATTTCAACACCAGGGTAATTTCCTGATTCGGTTCGACTTATGATCATTAACGGTCACGGTGCAATGATCCTTTTTAAATAATAGTTTGTATCGACACTAGACGTCACGCAGTTCGGACCTCCACTCTATTTAATGTCTAACCAAACGTCGTTCGTTGATTAGAGCCAACCCGCTACTCTAAACTCACGTCGTTCGGATTTTAGCGTGCGGGTTGCGTGATAGAAGTATCAATTACAATCAAACACTCACGCCGTTCGGAGTGTCTAATTATATTGTATGATTCTATAACAATTTGGGTTCATAGACAAACTCAAATTATTATTTTGTTCCTAGTCTCAAAAATTAAAACTTTATTAGGGTTCTAAAAATTGATTGAACTTTATTAGAAAAATTAATAAGTTGATCAGGTTTATTAACAATCTAATATTTTCCGGATCGAATCCGTATAAAAACAAGAATCATATAAACAAACCACTAAAATAATTGAATCTAACGTGCTCGTTTAACATAAGTTTATGAACCAAAACAAAGAAAATACGCCCTGATGTTGAAACTATAAGATTCTAGCCGGACATGGTGGCTAGAACAATCAAGTTAAGAATGAAACAAAACATTCAAAAAATTCAAACTTACAAAAAAACAACCAAGAACTTAACTATGAAAAATGTTGTCCCTTTTTTTCGAACTACAGCCGTCCACCAATTTTCCTCCTTTTTCGTTCCTTTTGTTGGTGATGAGTTTTTTCTTTTTTTTGTTGATTATGATTCTTATCTTTTAATTGGCTCACACCACCCCAAAATCTATGACCTGCTTCTCTTTTCTTTCTTTTCTTGTGATGGCTAGCCCACATCAGCCCATTTGCAAAAGCCTAAACCCCATGTAAGTTTTGTAATTTTCAAGTTGCAGCCCAAACAATTTATACATGTTTCTGCTCTTCAAACGTTGATCCACAAACTTGTTTATGCTTGTTAATTAATTATAGAACACCTCCAAATACTTTCGTATTCATTTAAATCGGCTATGAACATAGCCACCTTTCTGAGTCCTTGCAATCCATTTGAACAATTCTTGTCATTCCTCACGACCGCTCCGTGCCTGCAAAACCATTGAAAACGCCCAAAGTAGATTCTGTTCCACAAAAACAAGCGTTTCGTAAAATGATGAGGTATAACTATGAAATATGCATCATATGTGACGAAATTTAAAATTAATATGCTATAAAAACGTGCCTAAAAATGCAACTAACAAATCTCCCCAAGCTTAAACCTTTCTTTGTCCTCAAGGAAGTCAAGAATAAGAATAAACCGAGAAATAAACACGAAAAATAACACACATATGCATGCTTAAATTTTTTCTCACCCGCTTCTTTTATTCCGGAAAATAAACTTGTAATGAGATCACATCCAACATTGTCAACTCCTAATACATTCATTCGAACCCGGGAAATATTAACACGTGTAACCGCGATTGTTGATATTTTGTGTCCCTTTAAACTCAAACCCGCTTAATCACAACCAAATGCTTTCTGCTTAATAATATACAAATTTACCAACATGGTTCAATCGTCCCCACGCCCAACACCTGTGGCAACATCTACCCAACCTCACGACATTTTAAAGATATCCAAAACCACACTTGATGCGACCATGCATCCAAACCATGACACGATAGTTATTATCTTTTTTTTTTCGTTTTTCAAGGGGTCGGGACTTTTCTCCCTAATTTTCTCAAATATTTTTTTTATTTCGATTTCGATTTTTTTTTCAAATTTTTGGCATACATTGTGCTCTTTTACCCCTTCTTTTTTCTCTTTTTTTTTCTTTTTTTTAACTATAATAACCTATGAAGTCAATTTTTCACCTCTTTGAAGTCAATTTTTCACCTCTTTATTTTTTCAATGAAATTACGGAGGTGTCATGATATGGGGAACATGGTGTGTGATAGAGGATATGCAACTTAACCGATTTTTGGTCGGGATCAATCTTTGACCACAAGCATCAAGATGGGAAACTAAACACATATATTCGATTAAGGTTATTGCATACAACATTGGCGTTCCTAAGCTAGGGCCGAGCCTATCAACACATCCCGAATTATCTATGTTTTCTTCCCCAAAGTTACCATTTCACGCATAAGCTTTAACATGCCAGAAATCATATCATTTCTCATTTTTCACAAATCATTTTCAGCGGAACAGAAACGGTTTTTTTTATGGATGCTTTTAATGCACGTATATACACCCTAAATGCAATGAACATGAAAAATGCAACTATATGCAACTATTTACAAACTAAATGATGCATGCTAAAATAAAAACATAAAAATTACCTCTAACCTCCCCAAGCTTAAGATGTAGCATCGTCCTCGAGGCTCGGAGAAATATGTGGAAGGTATCTACAAAGGCGGCGGAGGTCTAAGTCGATCTATGTGATCACGGAGAGAGACGATGGTGCGGCTCATCTCACGCTGACGAGCATACATGAAACGAAGCATTGCCCGCCGATCGGTTATCAACCTAAATTCAAAGACAATAAACCATCAATGAGATTATTATTTGATATATAAGATCATAAGGATGGTTTATGAGCAATCATTATGGATATATTAGCCAAATCCTTTAATTCTTTGTTGAATGACTGACTATATATATAAAGTAGCATTAAATAATTAATCCATAGCATGATTACTAAGCAACATACCTGGAGTGCCCACAAATCAAGTAACATACCTCAATCGAGTCGTGGTATGCAATCCTTATTCGACAAACTCAAGGTGTTCACAACCAACATAAACAAAGTTACCAATTAGTATAACGCAATTTCACTATAATTTCAAAAACATGGATTAGCATCTGAAATTGGAATTAGTACTGTTCAGTGTGGTAACAGTGGGTAGAGTTTATATTGCTAACATGTTTTAACTCAGATGTAGGGGGCAGTGGTTCGGGTATGTTGTCACCGGAGCAAGAACAATGGGCGTTTCGGGACGTCGGTAGAGAGAAAGAAAGGAGAGACAAAGACATACCTGATGGCGGCGACATAGAAGGGTGGAGCAGGTGACGGTTGATGACGGAGACGGCTGAAGACGAAGATGCGCGACGGTCAACGCCGGAGACGAGTCCGGCGGTGGTTGTTCAGGGCGGCGAGCTGCCGGTGATGTGTGATCGGAACCGTCGACGATGGAGGCTGTGTGCGGTGAACGACGATTGGGTTCAGGGTGGATATGGAGTACGGTGGTGGCTGACCGGCGAGAGATGGAGGGTGTCGCTGTTGGAAATGATAATCAGAGATAAAAAGATAATAAAAAGAACGGGTTTTATTGAGTTATTTCTTGTATACCAAACAGGAAGAACGAGCCTTTATTTATAGGCTTTACAAGATGGAATAAAAAATGAAAGACTTTTGACAAATATGGAGATGATCTTGAGGATCCATTATTTTTCTAAATTATTTTTTTTCTTTTTCTATCACTCCCCCTCAAGTTGAATTGTGGGATATCCAAGATTCAACTTGAATTGGTTTTGATTTTGGGTTGTTTGGTTTTTGGTTTGGCTACCGTCTTCTTGACATGGTAGTTTGAGCTATTGAGTTACCGTCTTTAGACATGGTAACTTTTGGTTTGATTTGAGCTACCGCCTTTTTGACATGGTAACTTTTGGTTTGATTGAGGCTATCGCCTTTCGACATGGCAGCATATTTTGGGTTTTGGTCTCCCCTTTTTGATTTTTTTTTTGAGCTATGATTTTTGAGATTTGATTTTTTGAGCTTTGAATTTTTTTTGAGCTTTGATTTTTTAATTTTTTTAGCTTTGATTTTTTTTTGAGCTTTGATTTTTTTTTTTGAAATGGCTTAAATTACACTAAATCCGCTTTCATTTTAACTGAACTCGAACCCTTGACCTCGAGAGAAACACGAATCCAATAACTTTGCCAATGGGACTAGCACCCACCATCCATAGATGGAGTCTTCTTCTTTAAGTTTTGCCAAGGAGTATAAACAACACCAATGTTATTCACTTTATTTCCTTGGATAGAATTTACTTTGACAAGTTGTGCACAGTCTTCAAGAAGCCCTTGGGATATGTCATCAATTGTCTGACCCTTCCGAAGCCTCACATAAACATGGGCAAAAGACATTTTATCCACATGCAAGAAGTTTTAGGGTTTCTTGAGCACTCCTCTTTCTATAGCCCCTTTACAGATCCGGTCACCACCTGCATAAATCTCCAAGCAACAGCAGCGGATATGAAGCCCAGATGAGCAGCAGGCAGCGGATTTGAGTTACAGTAGCGGATTTGGCAGAGATGAATACAGCGGCGGCAACTAGGGTTTTCAGCGGCGGCGGCAACTAGGGATTTCAGCGGCAATGATTGATTCGCCGGAACAGTGGTTTTCTTCTCGGTGCGGTTAGTCTGATTTTCCTGGTTCTTTTTCCCTTTTGAGTTTGATTTTGTTCTCTGGTTTCTGAGGATTTGAGATTGGAATGGCTGGAGAGTGTGCGGTTGGGGCTGACGCTTGTCCAGTTGGTTTTTTTTCGGACAAGAAATTGGAAGGAATTGAAGAATGGTTTGACGAAGAAGGTTAGTTCGTTGAAGGTTTTGTGGACTGAATCTTCGTTAGGGGGGTTTGACGAAGATCGTTGGGGGGTTTGACAAAGATCGATTTGTTTGAGGTTTGTTGAACGATTTTGGTTTTGGTTTGAGATTGACAAACAGAGTTTTCAAGGATCATAACTCTGCTCTGATACCATGTTGGAAATGATAATCAGAGATAAAAAGATAATAAAAAGAACTGGTTTTATTGAGTTATTTCTAGTATACAAAACAGGAAGAACGAGCCTTTATTTATAGGCTTTACAAGATGGAATAAAAAAGGAAAGACTTTTGACAAATATGGAGATGATCTTAAGGATCCATTATTTTTCTAAATTATTTTTTTCTTTTCCTAACAGTCGCGTGGGTGGAAAAGAAGGCTGAGGGTGGTATACGGTGGTGGGTAACCGGCGACGATGACGTGTGGAGGGTCGGCGGTGGGACGACTGGCGACGGAGATGTAATTGAGCAGGGGTGAAGGTTGTGTGATGTTTGGTTGAGAGAATAAAGGAACTTTGGAGATGACATGCTTTGTTTATCTATTATTATTTATTATTAGCAATCAACATCTCTCCCACATTTTTTTCACAGAACGCTCACCCGACCGGGTGAAGGCTTGACACGCCCGGGTCAAGGACCTGAATGTTTTTAATAATTTCCAACACGCCCGGGTCATTTTTATAGAATTTCCAACACGCCCGGGTCAAGGTTCTGAAACAAAAACTAACTTTCACACGGCCGGGCCATTTTTAAAAAAAAAAAATCCAACGCGGTCGGGTTAAACTTTTGACTAAAAAAACAATTTTTTTTTATATTTTTTTGTTTTTTTTTTTGAATTAAAATAAAAGAGAACAATACGAAATCACGGGTTGCCTCCCGCGAAGCGCCTTTCTTTCTCGTCTTTGGCTAGACTTGGACCCCATTTTATTAATCTGGTGCTTGCTCAATACACGGAAGAAGCTTTTGGATAATATTTGGTAATTTCATTTTTGATGCTCTTTCCTTTGCTTTCTTCTGCGGGTCCATGAGGATCGTGACATCCCTTAGATTCTCCCCAAGCTTGAACTTTTTAGGAAGTTCCTTTGATGCAGCTTTGTCAATGTTTCTGTTTAACACTAATGCTTGAACATCATGGTTAGACAACTCAAAACATTCATTAGTTAATGGTTCAATGGCATCTATATAATTCAAAGACGAGACATCACTCGGATAACGCATCGCATCATCTATATTGAAATTGATTACCTCCCCATCAAATTCCATAGATAGAGTGCCATTATAAACATCAATTTTAGTCCTTGCGGTTTTTAAAAATGGTCTTCCTAATAATATGGAACTTGAATTTGGGGCTTCATCACCCTCCATGTCTAACACATAAAAATCAGCTGGAAAGACTGATTCATTCACTTGTACCAATATATCTTCAAATACACCTTTTGGGTGTACAATGGATCGATCAGCCAATTGACTACCCCGGTCCTCTTTAACGGTCCTACGTTAAGTGTTTTAAAAATCGAGTATGGTAGGACGTTAATAGAGGCTCCAAGGTCCAACATAGCTCTAGGCACAGTGATATTCCCCAATTTACAAGGAACGGTGAAAACACCTGGATCCTTGCACTTTGGAGTGTCACACCCCGATATTTCCACATATTACCGGTGGGCCCGGCGAGGAGTATCGTGACGTAGTTGATATCATCATAGTCAATACACACAATATAATAGCACAGCGGAAGTCTGGGTAAATAAACTATTACAAACCATACTGTCTGAGTGTTCGAGTTTATGAATGTACAGACTGGAATGTAATAAGATCCACAGGCGGATCATAAATAAATACAAAGAAAACAAAAATAACAGACTGCAGGCATCTTATGGATTTGCAAGATCCTCTATTGATACCCTATAGCTCCAGCCTATTTCGAGAGGTACCTGTCAATCAGTCTTTTAAGAAAATACGTCAGTTTACACTGGTAAATACAATTAACTGACTCATTTTGAAAATATTTATGAAAATTGATTTAGGTGCACATGGCACAAATCTTTTATAACTTGGGACAATTATTTAAAGATAATCTTGTATACCGATTTATATGTTTGTCATACAATTGGGGCCGGTTGTAAGCCGGTTGTGATTAACCGACTCACCACTTATAGAACCCACAAAGGAGTTATCCCCAACATGTGGGTTTATATGTATTATTTAGCATTTGCATCTGTCAGGTGTATGCCTACACCCCAAAGATTGTTGGAAACTTTTCCAAAAATGAGAGGTGTATCTAGTATCTCTATCCGGGATAATAGCCACCGGTACTCCATGTAGAGCCACAATCTTGTCTACATACAACTGGGCTAATTTATCGGAGCTATGAGTCTCTTTAATGGGTAAGAAGTGTGCCGACTTAGTCAGTCTATCCACAATAACCCATATTGTGTCATTTCCGTGCTTCGTCTTAGGTAACTTGGTTATGAAGTCCATAGTTACCATTTCCCATTTCCATGTGGGAAGTTCTGGTTGTTGAAGCAGACCAGATGGCTTTTGCTGTTCAGCTTTAATCTGAGCACAAGTCAGGCACTTAGCTACATAGGTAGCAATAGATTTCTTTAAACCTATCCACCAATAATTAGCCTTTAAATCATGATACATCTTGTCACCACCCGGGTGAACTGAGTATTTGGAATTGTGGGCTTCCTGGAGGATTACCTCTTGAAGTCCTCCATAAATAGGAACCCAAATCCTTCCGTTTATTCTGAGAATTTCATCCTTCCCAGGTGTTAACTGATCGAAAATTTTACCTAAATTTTCATTTGGAAGGTTATCTTCCAATGCAGCATCCTTCTGTGCAGCTAATATTCTTTCATTCAAACTATTCCTCAACTCAATGCTCTTGGCATTGATCCTAATTGGTTTAACTCTTTCCTTTCGGCTTAAAGCATCTGCGACCACATTCGCTTTACCAGGATGGTAGCGAATCTCGCAATCATAGTCGTTTAAGGTTTCCATCCAACGGCGTTGTCTCATATTGAGCTCTTTTTTATTGAATAAATGTTGGAGACTTTTGTGATCCGAGTAGATCACACATTTAGTTCCATATAAATAATGTCTCCACAACTTAAGTGCGAATACAACGGCACCCAACTCTAAATCGTGGGTGGTGTAATTTTTCTCGTGCACTTTTAGTTGTCGTGATGCATAGGCAATCACCTTGCCTCGCTGCATGAGCACACAACCCATACCGGTGTGTGAAGCATCACAGTATATGACAAACTCTTCAATTCCATCAGGTAGAGTTAGCACCGAAGCATTGCTCAATTTCTCCTTAAGAATCTCAAAGGATTCTTGTTGTTTCGGACCCCAATCAAACTTAACTTTCTTACGGGTCAAAGAAGTTAATGGCGCTGCTATTCTTGAGAAGTTCTCAATGAATCTTCTATAATACCCAGCTAAACCCAGAAAGCTACGTATTTCGGTTGGAGTCTTGGGTGCTTCCCAATTCATTACGGCTTCTACCTTAGCGGGATCTACTTGAATACCCCGCTCATTGACGACATGTCCAAGAAATTGGACTTCGCGAAGCCAAAACTCGCACTTGGAGAATTTTGCATATAATTTCTCCTGTCTAAGTAATTCTAGAATGCATCGAAGATGTTTTTCGTGATCTACTTGATTACGAGAGTAGATAAGTATGTCATCAATAAAGACTATGACGAACTTATCTAAATATGGTTTGCAGACTCTATTCATGAGGTCCATGAATGCTGCTGGAGCATTAGTGAGTCCAAAGGGCATCACTAAGAATTCGTAATGTCCATACCTAGTCCTGAATGCCGTCTTAGATACATCTTCAGTTCTAACCTTAAGTTGATGATATCCGGATCTCAAATCAATTTTCGAAAAGAAGCTCGCTCCTTGGAGCTGATCAAATAAATCATCGATCTTGGGTAAAGGATAACGATTCTTAATCGTTACCTTGTTTAGCTCACGGTAATCAATGCATAGGCGCATTGATCCGTCCTTCTTTTTCACAAATAATATTGGAGCTCCCCAAGGGGAAGAACTAGGTTGAATGAAACCTTTCTCCAATAGTTCATCTAATTGAGTTCTGAGCTCTTTCATTTCTGTAGGTGCTAGGAGATAAGGAGCTCGTGCTATAGGTGCTGATCCTGGTATAATGTCTATCCTGAACTCTACTTGCCTCTCAGGAGGTAATCCAGGTAATTCGTCAGGAAAGACATCAGGATATTCAGAGATAATCGGAATGTCTTCAATTTTAGGCTTAGGTTCATTCACAGTCACGTGCGCCATGTAAATGACACGTCCATTTTTCATACACTGCGCTAACTTGAGAATAGACATATTGCTAGGCAATCCATATTGCGTATCTCCCTGAATGGTGACTGATTCACCAGAAGGGGTTTTGATAATGACTAGCTTTTTATCACAGGCAATTTGGGCTTGGTTATGCGACAACCAATCCATGCCTAAAACTATATCAAACCCAGCCAATTTCATTGGCAAGAGAGATAGCGGGATAGAATGATTCTTAATTAATGGATATAGAACATCCATTAAGAAGAGTGGAAACTGTTTCTAAGGTACCATCAGCAAGTTCTACCTCGTATTTTATGTCTAGAGTCTTAATAGGCAGATTCAATGACTTACAGAACTTATGGTCTACAAAAGACTTATCAGCACCGGAATCAAATAAGACTCTAGCATAATTATTATTTACGAGGAAGGTACCTATTATGACATTCTCGTCATTCACTGCTTCCTTTGCTTGCAACTGGAAAACTCTTGCATTGTTTTTCTTTGCCTCTTCGGACTTTTTCGCATTCTTGGGGCAATTGGTTTTGATGTGCCCCTTTTCATTACAACCGTAGCAGGTTGCATCCTTTATATTTCGGCACTCAACAGACTTGTGCCCTTTCTTTTTGCAGATCCCACAAGGTTTAGCTTGTGGATCTTGATTGCATTTCCCAAAATGCCTTTTATTACAAGTCTTACACCTGGGCTTGTCACTCGACTGCCCCTTTTTGGAACTAGAGTTCCCTTTGCTCTTTTTGTTCGACTGAGGAGACTTGTCATCCTCTCGTTTCCTCTTCCCTTCATCGTTTGCCCTCTTCGCTCTACTCCTCACAACATCCAAAGTGAGAGATAAGGACAGATCCACAGCGGACCTATAAGTGGCTGGCTTTGAGGCCTTAACATTCCCCTTTACTTCAGGGGCCAAACCACCAATGAAACGCGCGATGCGTTTGGGTTCAGGAGTAACTAAGTATGGTACCAATCTTGACATAGAGTTGAAACTAGTCACATAGGATCTACAATCCAGATCCTTCATTACTAAGGTGAGGAAATCTGATTCAATCCTCTCAACCTCGTGTTGAGGGCAGTAGATATCCTTTACAAGATCTACAAACTTCTCCCATGAAAGATTATAAAAGTGAACCTTCCCAGTAGATTGCACTAAGGCTTTCCACCATGTGAGGGCATCACCTTTGAAAGATTGTGATACAAACATAACCACATCCTCCTTAGCACATCCGCTAATGTCTATTACGGTTTCCATCTCATCTAACCATTTCAAACAATCAATCGCTCCTTTTTCTCCGGTAAAGTCCCTAGGCTTACAGGAGATAAAATACTTGTAGGTACAACCCTTGGCGTACCTAGAAGTTGGCTTGAGGACTAACTGCTTCTTGGGTTCATTACCCTGGTTAGATGAGTGCTGAGACTCACTTTTCTTATTAGTGTGGGGTTGAGATTGGGATTTCGAATGAGTTTGAGACCTAACAATACTAGGCTCTTTATACTTAGCATCTACCGCTTGAGAAACTGCTGCGGTGATCATTGCCTGCAGATCGGCACCAGTGATATTAATTCTGGTGTTGTTGCCTTCTGTAGGATGACTGCTTGCTTCGTCCGAACCAGCCATTTCTGAATACTATATCAAACATAGATGATATATTTAATTTACATATTAGATCATCATATTGATGAGTAGATGGTCATGGTATTATTAAACCATATAAACCATTAAAATAATAATCACAGAGATATTCATATTATACAAAGCTCGTCTTAACGGACGTATAAATAGCTTAGAAAAGCTTGTCACATGGACGATTTACTATAACCAACGATCCTCTGGATCAATGATCATTTAAGGGTCGAACAAAGTTCATCGCCTTTTTGACAAGTAGTTCATAAATAGAACTTTCATTGTCTTCATTACACCTTTGCTTATGTGCATACATCTCTAATGGACGTGTGGTGTATACATCCTATAGATGTTTATTAGCCATGATTCATGATGATCATATAGGCTAAAAATAGTGGCTTGGAAAATCCAATATTTTAGGAAGATTGTGTGATTTCTCGTACCGCACAATGCAGGATTGTTAACATGTTTTCAGATGTTAACAGGGAGTCATTATCTTAAAAAGGTTATACCATCATAGCCATTTAATTTTTTGGCTAGGTTATACCTCTAAGAGTTTCTTAGACGGATTAAATAAAATTTTAAATAAAGTAGTATGGCATAATAAATTATATATTAAAACCAAATAACTGTATTAAAATCACGATACGGTTACAACGTTGCCCAAAAAGGGACTTTGAGAAAACAACACAAATTACCCACGCAGGGGTTATTGAAAAACATTGCCCACGCAGGGGCATACTGAAAAACATTGCCCACGCAGGGGCATACGGAAACAGAAATAAGTCCGCGCAGGGACTTGATACATGAAAACAAAATAAACGTCCACGCAGGGACTTTATTACATAACAAACAAAAACAACACATCCCAACATCACCCTATTTCTTCTTGCCCTTGAGAAGGTTCATAAGGCCCTTAACAAAACCATAGTGCTTTTTCTTATTTTCATGAGCCTTATGTTCAACCCTCTCTAACCTCTCTAGAATCTCTTGGGTTTGCTGCTGCTGATACGGAGGAGGTTGTTGGTATGGCAGGTATTGAGAATCCTGCGCCGGGTATCCAGTGGGATAACCCGGAGGGTATGAAGAAGGGTAAAGATGATGGTATTGGGCAGCTGTGAGATACGGGTCATGAGCTCCATAATCAGATGGATAACCTGATGGGTTATACCTGGATGATCCAGGGTATGTTCGGATAGGGTTGTCAAAACCCAACGGTGGCTGAAGTGGTGCGTGTGAAACCGGCGGAAGGTTAGCTTCCGTCACCGTGCGTGATGATTCTCCCAACTGAGGATCTTCTGGGATAGGAGGATACGAACTCGAGCCACGAGGAGATGCAAACGGTGGTCCCCCACGTACCGACATCCTAGCATTTCTCCCTCGCCTTGGCGGTGCGGGAGGTTGTTGAGGTGGATCCTCAACTGGCAAGGGTGGTGGGGTGACAGCTCGAAGTTGTGGCTCATCCAAGGGTGGCTGGGCTGGGGAGCTATGGTATGAAGGTGTGAAAAACCAGTCATACTGACCCATCCTCTCCTGGAACGAGTCAGACCCATTGTACAGTGATCCCACAAATGGAGATCCGCTAGAGATACTAATCGGGTGGCCATGTGTTCCTGTTTGCAGATCCGGGTCTGGGTCGTCATCCATCTCCATTTCCTGAGAAAAGTGATCCTCAGGTCCCAAAGGGTTGTAGCCCAAGAAGTCGTTAACATAAGCGTTGGGATTGAATTGTGAAGGTGAGTAAGTGGAATCTGATTGGTGAAAAGGATGAAATTGGTAAGAATGGTAGGATTGGTTGGATTGATGAGTTCCCAACGAAAGGGGAGAATGATGAGGTTCGTTCGGAATGGGCATCCCAAAATAAGGAGGGTCTGATGGTGATGACCCCAGCGAGACAGAATGTCTTGCTGGTTCAGGGTTATGGCTCCAATTATCCTTGGAGTCAGAGCCGGTAAGCGAGTCAGATGGTGTACGCCTGTGACAGGGACCAGAGCTGCTAGAAGGTCCTCCCCGCATGGGTCCTTTGCCTCGTCCTCTTAGTCTCGGTGGCATTTTCCTGTCAAAACAAGTAAATATAATAAAACAATAAAAGGAAGGTTAAGAGTAAAATCCTAGGTCATTTGCCTAGACTCGAGAGTCTAAGGAATGTGCTTATTGTGTCATTGAGATTAAACACAAAAGGCTAGTGTTTAATTCACTCAATGTTGGCTCTGATACCAACCTGTCACACCCCGATATTTCCACATATTACCGGTGGGCCCGGCGGGGAGTATCGTGACGTAGTTGATATCATCATAGTCAATACACACAATATAATAGCACAGCGGAAGTCTGGGTAAATAAACTATTACAAACCATACTGTCTGAGTGTTCGAGTTTATGAATGTACAGACTGGAATGTAATAAGATCCACAGGCGGATCATAAATAAATACAAAGAAAACAAAAATAACAGACTGCAGGCATCTTATGGATTTGCAAGATCCTCTATTGATACCCTATAGCTCCAGCCTATTTCGAGAGGTACCTGTCAATCAGTCTTTTAAGAAAATACGTCAGTTTACACTGGTAAATACAATTAACTGACTCATTTTGAAAATATTTATGAAAATTGATTTAGGTGCACATGGCACAAATCTTTTATAACTTGGGACAATTATTTAAAGATAATCTTGTATACCGATTTATATGTTTGTCATACAATTGGGGCCGGTTGTAAGCCGGTCGTGATTAACCGACTCACCACTTATAGAACCCACAAAGGAGTTATCCCCAACATGTGGGTTTATATGTATTATTTAGCATTTGCATCTGTCAGGTGTATGCCTACACCCCGTGCATAAGTCGTGGCCATTTTCAAACGAAATGAGCCAAGGATATCCAGGACACGGTCGTATAAAGCCCCAATGTTTATGTTATCAAACAAGACAGATTAAAACGGGTTATGTAAATTTATTAATCACAATCCGATTAAATGATTTCATGCCCGACCAAGTGGTATTATTATAATACCATATCCTAAGCCCGTATAGGAAAATAAGTTAAAAGTATTTACCTGATGCTAGCAGTATAATCTTAAAGCTTTTCAAAGGCACCTTCTACCAGAAGCTATTTAATCTGTATATAAGGTTTATTAACCTATTAGGATGCTAACGGGTCTTTAATTAAGTCAAAGACTTAGACCGGCTAGCTAGAAAGAAACCTTACGGTTCTAAACGCTAGATTAAGCGGATACCGGAACAGAATGAGGTTTAGACCTGACAAGCTTGGATACTTGTACAATATGGGTAAACTAAACACATTCTGGAAATTGAGAACTTAATGATAAGGTTTGACCCGTTTCGACTATATTATGTAAACTAGTTACATAAGCCGATCCGAACGCGTAATCGCGTAACGGGTAACCAAATAAATTATATACAGGTCTTAATCATTATTATGCTTAAAATATGTTAATACATCAGTAAGATGTTTAACATATATGCCCAAAAAGTAATTTAAACCAAAATAAGTCCCATAAGGGCATTTTGGTAATTTTAATGTCCATAAAAGAGTTTAATTGTGCAACTGAGTTTCAGGTCTGATTAGATTAGTAAAAATATGTATTTTTATAAGTTATAACAGTAGGATACTTTGTATAAGTGAAAATTATCTTATACAACCAAACTATGTCCCGTAGGGGCATTTTGGTAACTTTACATAGGCCTTAAAGGTCAAAATATACTTCTGAGTTTTAAAAACTTTAACTTACTGTTTAATTATATAAATTAACTTAAAACATCAGTGGGTAATAAGTTTTATATGTCAAATATAGTTTTAAATCATACTATGTACTAAAAACGCTTAAAAGTCGGTTTAAAAGGGTATTCGGGTTAAAATAGGAAATCTGAGTTTTTAATCAGTTTATAAAGTTCAATGTACTTTATTTATCATATGGAATCAGTAGCAAAAGGTTTGACACTAAAAAGATATGTAAAACTCATTTTATGCATGAAAAGGGTAAAACCGACATTTACCGAAATCAAGCTAAAATCCTATGTTATGCTCAGCCTAAAAATAATTAAAAATCTTTAAAAATCCTAAAATATTATTTTACATCAGTAGGTATGAAGCTTGGTGTCAAAAATTGGGTTTAGATAGGCTTCATACGAATTAAGCTATTTAATTACTAAAAAGTCCCTTAATTACGCTATTGAGCATAACTCCCATTCTAGACCACAAACTGAAGTCAAATTTTCGGGACATGTCTAAATATCAGTAGCAAAGGTGTTAGTCCATTCACTTTGCTAAAAATCTCAGTTGTATATCAAAAGGGCGTTTATGGCATTATTAAGCATAATTACGATTAAGTGTATATAATTCAAACCACTAGTCACCATGCAATATAACTCCAGGGGGTTATACTACTAAGTAATGTGATCCTAATGGAAGCTTAAAACATGGGAGAATTAAGCTTGAATGGGTCAGAACTGAAAGTCAAAGCAAAAGTCAAGCTTTTACGACTTTCGGTTATAAACTGCCCTTAGACTATTAATTGTCGGGTTAGGACTGATAAAACATGTTTTAATATTGATTACCAAGTCATTAGAATGTTGAAATATAATTTAGAACCTTTGGTTTATTAATTTTAATCATTTTCAAACATTCTGCCCAGTTTGACTTTTTGTCAAACTATTTTGACCCGACAATTGACCAGTCAAACGAGATAATTAGGAGGTGCCCTCTTAAGGGTTAATCACCTATACTAATGTAGTCTTATAACCACTTTCAATTTGATCAGTGGTTAAGCCACATGTATTTAAAACGAAAGTCAAACTAATTTTACGCTAAGTTTGACTTTAGAGTAATTAAGCTAAATTAGACAACTAAACAAGTAATTAGAAGCTTACTTAAGGTCCTAGCAAACTTTTCTACACTTGGTGATCCTCTTCTACTGATGGAAGCTCCAGAGCAAGTCCCACAAGTGAAATGTTGCAAATGTGTTTCAAAACACAAGAACTAAGGCTCTTTATATAGCAATGTCCAAGGTTCTTGATCACTTCCAGGTGTAATAGGAGGCTCCAAGATCGACCCAAGTGTCCTAGCTACTCATTTAAACCGACTTACAGCTCCCTAGGTCGATATCTTTGAGGTTAAGGCGGTGGAACTGGCAAAACCCGCACCTGGCATCATTATTCTGATCTGGGCACGCTGACGCGGGCCGCGTAAGATTTAAGGATATCTTACGCGGGCCGCATGGACAGGTAAAACCGGGAAAAATGTTTGAAAGCTGGCAGTTTCAGTCCCTGCTCGTTTTAACCCCTTTTTAACATAATTTTTGGCAATAGAGACCCTTGTAATTATTTTCTTGGGGCCCAAGGATGTATAAACAAACTCCGTTAGGCTCGGGTTCGTTAAATATCACTATGAAAGCAAGTTTCGTCATGTTTACACTTTTGGCCCAAAGTCTTGAAATCACGCTTAACGATATCGAAACCACATGAAATTTATACCACTTATTCTTAAGAGTATATTTGAATATTTCGAAGCCTCGGTTTCGTTAAAAGGTCACTTAGAGATCAGAATTGACATGTTGACACGTTTAACCCTTGTAATATAATAATCTCCCGATTATTTTCATAAACGGCTTCTCATATCCAATCAATCACTCATTCAAGAATATATTTGTCGTGTAAGGTCATTCAGAGGCACAAGTTTGGCATGTTGACACTTTCAGTCCCTGTGGTTTCAAAATTTCGTTATGCGACAACTTTGGCCTTTCAAACAAAATCTTTCGCACCTTTGGAGTTTATGACACGTGTCCATATATAATTGGACACGTTTTTCCGTGGTGTTACATCCTCACCCCCTTAAAAGAAATCTCGACCCCGAGATTTACTGAAATAAGTAAGGGTATTTCTGCTTCATAGTGGACTCGACTTCCCACGTATACTCGGGACCTCTACGGGCTTCCCATTTGACCTTTACTATAGGTACTTGCTTTCTTCGGAGTCTTTTAACCTGTCGATCCTCGATCAATATAGGTTTTTCAACAAATCTCAAACTTTCATCAATTTGCACATCCTGATGAGACATTGTTAGAGATTCATCGGCTAGACATTTCTTGAGATTACAAATGTGAAACACATTATGAATCCCACTTAGCTCCTCAGGCAAGTTTAGCTTATAAGCTACACTGCCGACACATTCGATAATTTCGAACGGTCCAATATACCTAGGGCTCAACTTGCCCTTTTTACCAAAACGCATCACACCTTTCCAGGGTGACATATTCAGTAGAACCTTATCGCCTACTTCAAATTTTAGAGACCTTCGCTTTCCATTAGCATAGCTTTTCTGCCTATCCCTAGCAGCTTTTAAGCGATCACGGATCTGGACAATCTTGTCCGTTGTTTCAAGGACTATCTCGGGTCCTGACAACTGAGCTTCTCCTACTTCTGCCCAACAGACAGGCGTTCTGCATTTCCTACCATATAATGCCTCAAAAGGCGCAGCCTGAATACTTGTATGGTAGCTATTATTATAGGAGAACTCGATTAGAGGTAGATGATCATCCAAACTACCTCCTAAATCAATGACACATGCTCGCAGCATGTCTTCCAATGTTTGAATTGTACGCTCACTCTGTCCATCCGTCTGTGGATGGTAGGCGGTACTAAAGTTCAAACGTGTGCCCAAAGATTGTTGGAAACTTTTCCAAAAATGAGAGGTGTATCTAGTATCTCTATCCGGGATAATAGCCACCGGTACTCCATGTAGAGCCACAATCTTGTCTACATACAACTGGGCTAATTTATCGGAGCTATGAGTCTCTTTAATGGGTAAGAAGTGTGCCGACTTAGTCAGTCTATCCACAATAACCCATATTGTGTCATTTCCGTGCTTCGTCTTAGGTAACTTGGTTATGAAGTCCATAGTTACCATTTCCCATTTCCATGTGGGAAGTTCTGGTTGTTGAAGCAGACCAGATGGCTTTTGCTGTTCAGCTTTAATCTGAGCACAAGTCAGGCACTTAGCTACATAGGTAGCAATAGATTTCTTTAAACCTATCCACCAATAATTAGCCTTTAAATCATGATACATCTTGTCACCACCCGGGTGAACTGAGTATTTGGAATTGTGGGCTTCCTGGAGGATTACCTCTTGAAGTCCTCCATAAATAGGAACCCAAATCCTTCCGTTTATTCTGAGAATTTCATCCTTCCCAGGTGTTAACTGATCGAAAATTTTACCTAAATTTTCATTTGGAAGGTTATCTTCCAATGCAGCATCCTTCTGTGCAGCTAATATTCTTTCATTCAAACTATTCCTCAACTCAATGCTCTTGGCATTGATCCTAATTGGTTTAACTCTTTCCTTTCGGCTTAAAGCATCTGCGACCACATTCGCTTTACCAGGATGGTAGCGAATCTCGCAATCATAGTCGTTTAAGGTTTCCATCCAACGGCGTTGTCTCATATTGAGCTCTTTTTTATTGAATAAATGTTGGAGACTTTTGTGATCCGAGTAGATCACACATTTAGTTCCATATAAATAATGTCTCCACAACTTAAGTGCGAATACAACGGCACCCAACTCTAAATCGTGGGTGGTGTAATTTTTCTCGTGCACTTTTAGTTGTCGTGATGCATAGGCAATCACCTTGCCTCGCTGCATGAGCACACAACCCATACCGGTGTGTGAAGCATCACAGTATATGACAAACTCTTCAATTCCATCAGGTAGAGTTAGCACCGGAGCATTGCTCAATTTCTCCTTAAGAATCTCAAAGGATTCTTGTTGTTTCGGACCCCAATCAAACTTAACTTTCTTACGGGTCAAAGAAGTTAATGGCGCTGCTATTCTTGAGAAGTTCTCAATGAATCTTCTATAATACCCAGCTAAACCCAGAAAGCTACGTATTTCGGTTGGAGTCTTGGGTGCTTCCCAATTCATTACGGCTTCTACCTTAGCGGGATCTACTTGAATACCCCGCTCATTGACGACATGTCCAAGAAATTGGACTTCGCGAAGCCAAAACTCGCACTTGGAGAATTTTGCATATAATTTCTCCTGTCTAAGTAATTCTAGAATGCATCGAAGATGTTTTTCGTGATCTACTTGATTACGAGAGTAGATAAGTATGTCATCAATAAAGACTATGACGAACTTATCTAAATATGGTTTGCAGACTCTATTCATGAGGTCCATGAATGCTGCTGGAGCATTAGTGAGTCCAAAGGGCATCACTAAGAATTCGTAATGTCCATACCTAGTCCTGAATGCCGTCTTAGATACATCTTCAGTTCTAACCTTAAGTTGATGATATCCGGATCTCAAATCAATTTTCGAAAAGAAGCTCGCTCCTTGGAGCTGATCAAATAAATCATCGATCTTGGGTAAAGGATAACGATTCTTAATCGTTACCTTGTTTAGCTCACGGTAATCAATGCATAGGCGCATTGATCCGTCCTTCTTTTTCACAAATAATATTGGAGCTCCCCAAGGGGAAGAACTAGGTTGAATGAAACCTTTCTCCAATAGTTCATCTAATTGAGTTCTGAGCTCTTTCATTTCTGTAGGTGCTAGGAGATAAGGAGCTCGTGCTATAGGTGCTGATCCTGGTATAATGTCTATCCTGAACTCTACTTGCCTCTCAGGAGGTAATCCAGGTAATTCGTCAGGAAAGACATCAGGATATTCAGAGATAATCGGAATGTCTTCAATTTTAGGCTTAGGTTCATTCACAGTCACGTGCGCCATGTAAATGACACGTCCATTTTTCATACACTGCGCTAACTTGATAATAGACATATTGCTAGGCAATCCATATTGCGTATCTCCCTGAATGGTGACTGATTCACCAGAAGGGGTTTTGATAATGACTAGCTTTTTATCACAGGCAATTTGGGCTTGGTTATGCGACAACCAATCCATGCCTAAAACTATATCAAACCCAGCCAATTTCATTGGCAAGAGAGATAGCGGGATAGAATGATTCTTAATTAATGGATATAGAACATCCATTAAGAAGAGTGGAAACTGTTTCTAAGGTACCATCAGCAAGTTCTACCTCGTATTTTATGTCTAGAGTCTTAATAGGCAGATTCAATGACTTACAGAACTTATGGTCTACAAAAGACTTATCAGCACCGGAATCAAATAAGACTCTAGCATAATTATTATTTACGAGGAAGGTACCTATTATGACATTCTCGTCATTCACTGCTTCCTTTGCTTGCAACTGGAAAACTCTTGCATTGTTTTTCTTTGCCTCTTCGGACTTTTTCGCATTCTTGGGGCAATTGGTTTTGATGTGCCCCTTTTCATTACAACCGTAGCAGGTTGCATCCTTTATATTTCGGCACTCAACAGACTTGTGCCCTTTCTTTTTGCAGATCCCACAAGGTTTAGCTTGTGGATCTTGATTGCATTTCCCAAAATGCCTTTTATTACAAGTCTTACACCTGGGCTTGTCACTCGACTGCCCCTTTCTGGAACTAGAGTTCCCTTTGCTCTTTTTGTTCGACTGAGGAGACTTGTCATCCTCTCGTTTCCTCTTCCCTTCATCGTTTGCCCTCTTCGCTCTACTCCTCACAACATCCAAAGTGAGAGATAAGGACAGATCCACAGCGGACCTATAAGTGGCTGGCTTTGAGGCCTTAACATTCCCCTTTACTTCAGGGGCCAAACCACCAATGAAACGCGCGATGCGTTTGGGTTCAGGAGTAACTAAGTATGGTACCAATCTTGACATAGAGTTGAAACTAGTCACATAGGATCTACAATCCAGATCCTTCATTACTAAGGTGAGGAAATCTGATTCAATCCTCTCAACCTCGTGTTGAGGGCAGTAGATATCCTTTACAAGATCTACAAACTTCTCCCATGAAAGATTATAAAAGTGAACCTTCCCAGTAGATTGCACTAAGGCTTTCCACCATGTGAGGGCATCACCTTTGAAAGATTGTGATACAAACATAACCACATCCTCCTTAGCACATCCGCTAATGTCTATTACGGTTTCCATCTCATCTAACCATTTCAAACAATCAATCGCTCCTTTTTCTCCGGTAAAGTCCCTAGGCTTACAGGAGATAAAATACTTGTAGGTACAACCCTTGGCGTACCTAGAAGTTGGCTTGAGGACTAACTGCTTCTTGGGTTCATTACCCTGGTTAGATGAGTGCTGAGACTCACTTTTCTTATTAGTGTGGGGTTGAGATTGGGATTTCGAATGAGTTTGAGACCTAACAATACTAGGCTCTTTATACTTAGCATCTACCGCTTGAGAAACTGCTGCGGTGATCATTGCCTGCAGATCGGCACCAGTGATATTAATTCTGGTGTTGTTGCCTTCTGTAGGATGACTGCTTGCTTCGTCCGAACCAGCCATTTCTGAATACTATATCAAACATAGATGATATATTTAATTTACATATTAGATCATCATATTGATGAGTAGATGGTCATGGTATTATTAAACCATATAAACCATTAAAATAATAATCACAGAGATATTCATATTATACAAAGCTCGTCTTAACGGACGTATAAATAGCTTAGAAAAGCTTGTCACATGGACGATTTACTATAACCAACGATCCTCTGGATCAATGATCATTTAAGGGTCGAACAAAGTTCATCGCCTTTTTGACAAGTAGTTCATAAATAGAACTTTCATTGTCTTCATTACACCTTTGCTTATGTGCATACATCTCTAATGGACGTGTGGTGTATACATCCTATAGATGTTTATTAGCCATGATTCATGATGATCATATAGGCTAAAAATAGTGGCTTGGAAAATCCAATATTTTAGGAAGATTGTGTGATTTCTCGTACCGCACAATGCAGGATTGTTAACATGTTTTCAGATGTTAACAGGGAGTCATTATCTTAAAAAGGTTATACCATCATAGCCATTTAATTTTTTGGCTAGGTTATACCTCTAAGAGTTTCTTAGACGGATTAAATAAAATTTTAAATAAAGTAGTATGGCATAATAAATTATATATTAAAACCAAATAACTGTATTAAAATCACGATACGGTTACAACGTTGCCCAAAAAGGGACTTTGAGAAAACAACACAAATTACCCACGCAGGGGTTATTGAAAAACATTGCCCACGCAGGGGCATACTGAAAAACATTGCCCACGCAGGGGCATACGGAAACAGAAATAAGTCCGCGCAGGGACTTGATACATGAAAACAAAATAAACGTCCACGCAGGGACTTTATTACATAACAAACAAAAACAACACATCCCAACATCACCCTATTTCTTCTTGCCCTTGAGAAGGTTCATAAGGCCCTTAACAAAACCATAGTGCTTTTTCTTATTTTCATGAGCCTTATGTTCAACCCTCTCTAACCTCTCTAGAATCTCTTGGGTTTGCTGCTGCTGATACGGAGGAGGTTGTTGGTATGGCAGGTATTGAGAATCCTGCGCCGGGTATCCAGTGGGATAACCCGGAGGGTATGAAGAAGGGTAAAGATGATGGTATTGGGCAGCTGTGAGATACGGGTCATGAGCTCCATAATCAGATGGATAACCTGATGGGTTATACCTGGATGATCCAGGGTATGTTCGGATAGGGTTGTCAAAACCCAACGGTGGCTGAAGTGGTGCGTGTGAAACCGGCGGAAGGTTAGCTTCCGTCACCGTGCGTGATGATTCTCCCAACTGAGGATCTTCTGGGATAGGAGGATACGAACTCGAGCCACGAGGAGATGCAAACGGTGGTCCCCCACGTACCGACATCCTAGCATTTCTCCCTCGCCTTGGCGGTGCGGGAGGTTGTTGAGGTGGATCCTCAACTGGCAAGGGTGGTGGGGTGACAGCTCGAAGTTGTGGCTCATCCAAGGGTGGCTGGGCTGGGGAGCTATGGTATGAAGGTGTGAAAAACCAGTCATACTGACCCATCCTCTCCTGGAACGAGTCAGACCCATTGTACAGTGATCCCACAAATGGAGATCCGCTAGAGATACTAATCGGGTGGCCATGTGTTCCTGTTTGCAGATCCGGGTCTGGGTCGTCATCCATCTCCATTTCCTGAGAAAAGTGATCCTCAGGTCCCAAAGGGTTGTAGCCCAAGAAGTCGTTAACATAAGCGTTGGGATTGAATTGTGAAGGTGAGTAAGTGGAATCTGATTGGTGAAAAGGATGAAATTGGTAAGAATGGTAGGATTGGTTGGATTGATGAGTTCCCAACGAAAGGGGAGAATGATGAGGTTCGTTCGGAATGGGCATCCCAAAATAAGGAGGGTCTGATGGTGATGACCCCAGCGAGACAGAATGTCTTGCTGGTTCAGGGTTATGGCTCCAATTATCCTTGGAGTCAGAGCCGGTAAGCGAGTCAGATGGTGTACGCCTGTGACAGGGACCAGAGCTGCTAGAAGGTCCTCCCCGCATGGGTCCTTTGCCTCGTCCTCTTAGTCTCGGTGGCATTTTCCTGTCAAAACAAGTAAATATAATAAAACAATAAAAGGAAGGTTAAGAGTAAAATCCTAGGTCATTTGCCTAGACTCGAGAGTCTAAGGAATGTGCTTATTGTGTCATTGAGATTAAACACAAAAGGCTAGTGTTTAATTCACTCAATGTTGGCTCTGATACCAACCTGTCACACCCCGATATTTCCACATATTACCGGTGGGCCCGGCGGGGAGTATCGTGACGTAGTTGATATCATCATAGTCAATACACACAATATAATAGCACAGCGGAAGTCTGGGTAAATAAACTATTACAAACCATACTGTCTGAGTGTTCGAGTTTATGAATGTACAGACTGGAATGTAATAAGATCCACAGGCGGATCATAAATAAATACAAAGAAAACAAAAATAACAGACTGCAGGCATCTTATGGATTTGCAAGATCCTCTATTGATACCCTATAGCTCCAGCCTATTTCGAGAGGTACCTGTCAATCAGTCTTTTAAGAAAATACGTCAGTTTACACTGGTAAATACAATTAACTGACTCATTTTGAAAATATTTATGAAAATTGATTTAGGTGCACAGGCACAAATCTTTTATAACTTGGGACAATTATTTAAAGATAATCTTGTATACCGATTTATATGTTTGTCATACAATTGGGGCCGGTTGTAAGCCGGTCGTGATTAACCGACTCACCACTTATAGAACCCACAAAGGAGTTATCCCCAACATGTGGGTTTATATGTATTATTTAGCATTTGCATCTGTCAGGTGTATGCCTACACCCCGTGCATAAGTCGTGGCCATTTTCAAACGAAATGAGCCGAGGATATCCAGGACACGGTCGTATAAAGCCCCAATGTTTATGTTATCAAACAAGACAGATTAAAACGGGTTATGTAAATTTATTAATCACAATCCGATTAAATGATTTCATGCCCGACCAAGTGGTATTATTATAATACCATATCCTAAGCCCGTATAGGAAAATAAGTTAAAAGTATTTACCTGATGCTAGCAGTATAATCTTAAAGCTTTTCAAAGGCACCTTCTACCGGAAGCTATTTAATCTGTATATAAGGTTTATTAACCTATTAGGATGCTAACGGGTCTTTAATTAAGTCAAAGACTTAGACCGGCTAGCTAGAAAGAAACCTTACGGTTCTAAACGCTAGATTAAGCGGATACCGGAACAGAATGAGGTTTAGACCTGACAAGCTTGGATACTTGTACAATATGGGTAAACTAAACACATTCTGGAAATTGAGAACTTAATGATAAGGTTTGACCCGTTTCGACTATATTATGTAAACTAGTTACATAAGCCGATCCGAACGCGTAATCGCGTAACGGGTAACCAAATAAATTATATACAGGTCTTAATCATTATTATGCTTAAAATATGTTAATACATCAGTAAGATGTTTAACATATATGCCCAAAAAGTAATTTAAACCAAAATAAGTCCCATAAGGGCATTTTGGTAATTTTAATGTCCATAAAAGAGTTTAATTGTGCAACTGAGTTTCAGGTCTGATTAGATTAGTAAAAATATGTATTTTTATAAGTTATAACAGTAGGATACTTTGTATAAGTGAAAATTATCTTATACAACCAAACTATGTCACGTAGGGGCATTTTGGTAACTTTACATAGGCCTTAAAGGTCAAAATATACTTCTGAGTTTTAAAAACTTTAACTTACTGTTTAATTATATAAATTAACTTAAAACATCAGTGGGTAATAAGTTTTATATGTCAAATATAGTTTTAAATCATACTATGTACTAAAAACGCTTAAAAGTCGGTTTAAAAGGGTATTCGGGTTAAAATAGGAAATCTGAGTTTTTAATCAGTTTATAAAGTTCAATGTACTTTATTTATCATATGGAATCAGTAGCAAAAGGTTTGACACTAAAAAGATATGTAAAACTCATTTTATGCATGAAAAGGGTAAAACCGACATTTACCGAAATCAAGCTAAAATCCTATGTTATGCTCAGCCTAAAAATAATTAAAAATCTTTAAAAATCCTAAAATATTATTTTACATCAGTAGGTATGAAGCTTGGTGTCAAAAATTGGGTTTAGATAGGCTTCATACGAATTAAGCTATTTAATTACTAAAAAGTCCCTTAATTACGCTATTGAGCATAACTCCCATTCTAGACCACAAACTGAAGTCAAATTTTCGGGACATGTCTAAATATCAGTAGCAAAGGTGTTAGTCCATTCACTTTGCTAAAAATCTCAGTTGTATATCAAAAGGGCGTTTATGGCATTATTAAGCATAATTACGATTAAGTGTATATAATTCAAACCACTAGTCACCATGCAATATAACTCCAGGGGGTTATACTACTAAGTAATGTGGTCCTAATGGAAGCTTAAAACATGGGAGAATTAAGCTTGAATGGGTCAGAACTGAAAGTCAAAGCAAAAGTCAAGCTTTTACGACTTTCGGTTATAAACTGCCCTTAGACTATTAATTGTCGGGTTAGGACTGATAAAACATGTTTTAATATTGATTACCAAGTCATTAGAATGTTGAAATATAATTTAGAACCTTTGGTTTATTAATTTTAATCATTTTCAAACATTCTGCCCAGTTTGACTTTTTGTCAAACTATTTTGACCCGACAATTGACCAGTCAAACGAGATAATTAGGAGGTGCCCTCTTAAGGGTTAATCACCTATACTAATGTAGTCTTATAACCACTTTCAATTTGATCAGTGGTTAAGCCACATGTATTTAAAACGAAAGTCAAACTAATTTTACGTTAAGTTTGACTTTAGAGTAATTAAGCTAAATTAGACAACTAAACAAGTAATTAGAAGCTTACTTAAGGTCCTAGCAAACTTTTCTACACTTGGTGATCCTCTTCTACTGATGGAAGCTCCAGAGCAAGTCCCACAAGTGAAATGTTGCAAATGTGTTTCAAAACACAAGAACTAAGGCTCTTTATATAGCAATGTCCAAGGTTCTTGATCACTTCCAGGTGTAATAGGAGGCTCCAAGATCGACCCAAGTGTCCTAGCTACTCATTTAAACCGACTTACAGCTCCCTAGGTCGATATCTTTGAGGTTAAGGCGGTGGAACTGGCAAAACCCGCACCTGGCATCATTATTCTGATCTGGGCACGCTGACGCGGGCCGCGTAAGATTTAAGGATATCTTACGCGGGCCGCATGGACAGGTAAAACCGGGAAAAATGTTTGAAAGCTGGCAGTTTCAGTCCCTGCTCGTTTTAACCCCTTTTTAACATAATTTTTGGCAATAGAGACCCTTGTAATTATTTTCTTGGGGCCCAAGGATGTATAAACAAACTCCGTTAGGCTCGGGTTCGTTAAATATCACTATGAAAGCAAGTTTCGTCATGTTTACACTTTTGGCCCAAAGTCTTGAAATCACGCTTAACGATATCGAAACCACATGAAATTTATACCACTTATTCTTAAGAGTATATTTGAATATTTCGAAGCCTCGGTTTCGTTAAAAGGTCACTCAGAGATCAGAATTGACATGTTGACACGTTTAACCCTTGTAATATAATAATCTCCCGATTATTTTCATAAACGGCTTCTCATATCCAATCAATCACTCATTCAAGAATATATTTGTCGTGTAAGGTCATTCAGAGGCACAAGTTTGGCATGTTGACACTTTCAGTCCCTGTGGTTTCAAAATTTCGTTATGCGACAACTTTGGCCTTTCAAACAAAATCTTTCGCACCTTTAGAGTTTATGACACGTGTCCATATATAATTGGACACGTTTTTCCGTGGTGTTACATGGAGGTAGTCTCTTTTGTAGTACTGCTGAAAGATTCTCACTTACCTTTACCGTTTCATTACCTTTTAGCTTCTGTTTTGATGTACAAAGTTCTTTGAGGAACTTCGCATACCTTGGGACTTGTTTTATAGCATCAAGGAGTGGAATATTTACCTCTACCTTCCTGAATGTCTCCATGATTTCTTGCTCTTCCCTTTCCTTCTTTGTGCTTCGTAGCCTTGATGGGAATGGAGCTATCGGAGTAAATTTCATTTCACTTCCAAGTGGTTCTTGTACTTTCACCTTATCTTGGTCCTTCTTCTCAACAACAATTTCCTCTTCGTCTTGCATACTCGAACCGTCATAGCTCTTTCCACTCCTCAAGGTAATGGCACACACGTTGTGCTTTGGGTTATTCTCGGTTTGTGTGGGTAGTTTACCTTGAGACTCTAATTTACTCACTGAGCTAGCGAGTTGAGCCATTTGTTGTTCCAAGTTCTTGATGCTAGCTTTAGTTTCCTGTTGGAACGTATGCGTGCTGGTTTCCAAACTTTTGACAATATCTTCCAAAGACATTCCCGAGCCACCCGCTTGTTGGGCAGGTTGTTGTTGTCGAGGCTGAAAGTTTTGAGGTTGTTGATTACCTTGCAAGGTTGGGAGTTGTTGATTTTGTTGAGGCCTTTGCTGGAAATTCATGTTGGGAGGATGTCCCCAATTTTGATTGCCTCGAGATTGTTCATATGTGTAACACCTCGTAAAATCATACCCATTAGAATAAAGACACGTGTCATGTAAGATAAACGTGTCAGGAAACCGAGTCAAAATTAGGAAGATGTATGGTAGGATTTAAAAAGTGTCGACATGTTAATAAACACCTCTGAGCGACCAAATTATAAATCCCAAGACCCTAATCAATACGATAAACATCTGATCTAATTAGAGCCGGTTATTCCTATAATGAATAAATTCAGTTATAAAGATTTGGGTATCTAAATAATGTTACAACAAAGTTTATAATTAAAATTCTTGTTCAAAAGAATCAAACTTTGTTCAAATACATGACAAGACTCTCTGTAAGATTCCAAGATGTGTAAGTGCATGACAAAACCATGCAAAAGTCGGGTAATATGGTCCCTACACTTAAAAGAAAGCATGAGATTCGAAGTGGTAAAGTTGCATGGTCAAAACCTCAAAGTTCACAAGTTTTTGTCCTCTGATGAAGGCTTACGGACCGCAAAGGTGAACCCTTACGGTCCGTAAGGGAGCAGAGCTGGGCGTTAATTTCTGAAGGACGGATACGGACCGCAAGGCCATAGGCTTACGGTCCGTAAGACATGTAGCTGGGCATCTTTGATCCAGGTGGGTTACGGACCGCAAGACCAAGAGATTATGGTCCGTAAGAGATGCTTACGGTCCGCAAGGGTTTATCCTTACGGTCCGTAAGGCAGGTATCTGGGCAGAATTTTGGACAGATGCCTGTTAAACAAGTTACACCGCCTTATAAGGGTGGTATTCGAAAATCAGGGGCCCTATAACTGGTTTTTAGCATCATAGGGACACCTGGGAACATCTTACAACAATTGTAGACTGATTTGGAGTGATCTTGATGCATCAAAGTCACTATATAAGAGAACCTCTTGTTGCAACATTTGGTCTTTCATTTGCAACTCACTTCAAGCTGGTCTCTAGAGCTCCTCTGGTCAGCAAGCAAGTTCTCTTAAGTTCCAAATCATACTTAGGACCTTTGTAAGAGTCCTTAACCCTTCTTAATTTAGTTTAGCTTAGTTAATTAGCTAAAAGTCAAACCGTCGTAATTAAGGGTTGACTTCGAGATTAATCAATAATTGTTCAGTAAAATCTCGAATTGAAAGTACCTATAAGTAGGTAATTATGTGGGTAATAAACCCTTAAAAGGGTACTCTTTGATTCCCACTCTAACTAGGTCAATTGTCGGGTCAAACTTGATATTAAAAAGTCAACAGAAAGCTTAATTTCAAATTAATGCATATTTAGCAATGTAGAAGCTATGTAACCTGTTTTATCATTAATATAACTTGGTAATTAATGTAAGAACATGTCTAAACATGTTCAACCCAACAATTTCCAGTTTAGGTTAGGTTCGGAACCGAAAGTCGCATAGTTTGACTTTCACTTTGACTTTCGATTCTGACCCATTGTAGCATGTTTTAGAAATACATTAGAGCCTTATTTGGACCAAGTTTCATGTTAGTATAACCCTCTGTGATTATACACCTTGGTTCAATAGTTACCCGATTCGTATGCATGTTCCCGTTAATTGCTTATATGTTGACTATTATGCCCATATGACCTTAAAATGTGATTTTTGAAAATGTAAAAGAATAGAAACCTTATTTACTGATTATTAGACTTGTCCCTAAAATTTGACATCAGTTTGAGGTCTAGATTAAGAGTTATGCTCAATAGCGTAATTAGAAGGCTTTTATTAATTAAACGGCGTAATTAGCATATAGCCTAGTTTAACCCACTTTTTGATATCAAAGTTTTTACCTACTGATATAAAATAATATTTTGGGATTTTTAAATATTTTTAATAAATTTTAGGCTGAGCATAACATAGGGTTGTAGCCTTATTTCGGTTATTACCGATTTTGCCCTTTTGGGCTATAAAATGAGTTTTACAAATCTTTTTGACCCCAAACCTTTTTCTACTGATTTTATATGATAAATAAATTATTTTAAACCTTCTGGAATAATAAAAATATTAGCTTTCTATATAGAACCCGGAAATGGCTCCAAATCGCCTTTTTAAGCATGTTAACTCATAGTATGCATCAAAACTATTTTAAACATATAAGGTGGGATGCCTGCTGATATTTTAAGTAAATTATTATATTATAACAGTGAGAAAAATTTTTAAACTCAGATTTCCAGTTTTGACCTTTTAGGCTTAAGTGAAATTACCAAAATGCCCTTCGGTGCATAGTATGGTTAGAAATGATAAATTTCACACATAGGTTATACCCTACTGATATAACTTAGTAAATTAAGTATTTTTACTGATTACATCAGACCCGAAACTCAAATTAATATTTAAACTCTTTTATAACCTTTAAAATGACCAAAATGCCCTTACGGTGCATAATTTGAGTTTAAATTCGTTTGGGGCATAATAGAAGATATATTACTGATGTCACAACATATTTAAGGCATATTAACTTAGGAAACCTGTATATGACTCTTTTGGTTACCCGTTACGCACTTTTCGCGTTCGGATCGGCTTATGTAACTAGTTTGCATAAATTAGCCAAAACGGGTCAAACCATATCGTTTTCATCTCAAAATCCAGAATGTGTTTAAGTTACCCATATTACACAAGCTTACAAGCTTGTCGGGTCAGAACCACATTCTAAACTGGTCTTCGCTTTATCATGCGTTTGAACCGTGTATTCCTTTTGAAAACTAACCGGTCTAAGTCTAAGCTTGATTAAAGACCCGTTAGGATTCTAATAGGTTATTAAAACCTTCGTTCCAGATTAGGAGCCCAGTAAAAGCTACGGGCACTTGCTGTATTTGATTTATACTTTGCTCAGGTAAATACTCTTAACTTATTTTCCCTATACGGGCTTGGGATACAGTATTATAATAATACCGCTTTGTCGGGTATGTAGTCATTTAAATCGGATTGTGATTAATGTAATTACATAACTCGTTTTATTCTGTATTATTTGGTGTATGGCCTTTGGGGGTTAAATGACCATGTCCCGGATATCCTTGGCATCATTCAAAGAAATGGCCACGACCTAAGCACGGGGTGTAGGCGTACACCTGACAGATGCATATGTAAAAACTGGTAGCCCACTTAAAGGAAATAACCTTGTGGGTATTATACCTGTGGCGTGTCAGTTAATCTAGACCGGCCCTACAAACCGGCCCTAATGGACGACAAATAAGTACAACTGTATACAAGATTATTTTTAAATAATTATCCCAAGTTATAAAGATATTTTTGCCGAAGTGCATTCAAATCAATTTTCAAACTCTTTTCAAAATGAGTCAGTTAAGTTGTATTTACCAGTGTAAACTGACGTATTTTCCAAAAAGGCTAAGTGCAGGTACTATACGTAATAGGCTGGCTACTCCAGGCATCAATAATCAAGTCTCGCAAGCTCTAGATGTCAAAGTCTGCTGAACAGTTTTCCTTTTTATTTGATCCGCCTGTGGATCTGTTTCAACTGTTTTGTGATACTTAATATTACAATTTTATTCGGTTGAAATAAATCTATCTTTTGCTTCCGCTGTGCATTTATATATTGTGTTGTTTGACTATGATGATATCAACTACGTCATGATACTCCCCACCGGTAATACGTGGAAATATCGGGGTGTGACAGGTTGGTATCAGAGCCAACACTGTGTGAATTAAACACTAGCCTTTTGTGTTTAATCTCAGTTTCACAGTTGCACATTCCTCGAATTTTCGAGTCTAGACAAAGAACATAGGACAAATCCTGATTTTGTTTTATTATTGTCTTTTATATTTTCTTTGTTGTTATATGTGTTTATGTTGACAGGTTTAAATATGCCGCCAAGATTCTTTAGGGGAAAAGGAAAGGGACCAGTAGCAGGCCACGACCATGAGGCCGGGCCATCCCAAAGGCGAACCTCACCCGTCAACATGCGTACAAGTCCCCAGGGGGACTGGAAGACATATCTACAGCCAGCGAGGCGGTCAGTCTCGTTAAGCTCGTCACCGTCTTACCTTCACTCTTTTGGACCCCATTCAGAAAATGAGCCCGAAAACCCACAACCTTCATTTATCCCTCTCCAGGGGTCCAACTCTCGCCACTCCTTTGATAACCCGTCACATATCTTCCGAAGCCGGTTCAACCCGGCAAACTACCTCTAAGAACCAGTGGGTGTTAACCCATTGGGACCGGAAGATCACTTTTCTGGAGATCACGCCATGGATATGGATGAGGATACCGACCCTACCGAACCACCGACCGGTACCCCCACACATCCCATATAAATTTCTGATGGGTCATCTTTTCATGGATCACCTTACCATGGTCCAGATAGCTACCAAGCAAGGTTCAACCAGTTTGAGTGGTATTTCACACCCTCTTACCATTCAACGCCTCATCATCAGCAGCAGGATCCTTCCGGGGATTAACGTTTCGTGGCAGTTACCCCGCCACCACCACCACCTCAGCAGCAGCCTCCTGATCCGCCAAGGCGAAGGAGATCGAACGCACGGATGTCCGTGCGAGGAGGAGTGCATATCAGCACCCCTCAACCATCGAGTGGCAGCCACTACCCGCCGCTCCAAGAAAACCAGCAGATGGGGGGACCTTCGAACTCCATCCCGGAAGTGAACTCTGCACCTGTCGTGCCACCACCATTGGGCTTTGACAACCCAATTCCCACGTACGCCGGCCCAGCAACGTATAATCCCTTTGAGCAGCCGGCTCACACCAGCTTCAATTATGCTGAGATCGACCCATACCTAGCGGCGTGGAACTACAATGCTCTTAACCCCGAAGGGCCCTACGGAGCTCCTTGGGGAGTTGGATACCCAGCTTAGGGATACCAACAACAACTGCCTCTTCGACCTCCATATCAGCCGCAGCCGCAGGTACCACGGTTTTCCCCGCCAGAACGGGAGGAAATTCTCCAAAGACTGGACCAGGTTGAGCAAGAGGTTCACAGAGATCGCAGGGAACAACAAGGTTTCTTTAAGGGATTGGCAAGTTTGATAAAAGGAAAAAGCAAGAAGGACCATTGAATCCTTTAAATTGTTGGTTGTATTTCCTTATTTTCAATCCAGCCCCTGCGTGGGCATGCCTTTTTGTTTAACCCCTGCGAGGGTATGTCTTTTAGTATTCTGCCCCTGCGTGGGCATATGTTTTTCTGTTAACCCCTGCGTGGGTATGTTTGTTGTTTAAGCCCCTGCGCGGGCATGTTATTTCAGTAGAAGTCCCGTTTAGGGCAAAATTGTATTTGTTAAATTTTTTGGAATGGTCAAGTTAAATTTTCATTTTATTAAATATGTGCATAAACATAAAATGAGAAATAAACAAAATAACATTCCCACTAAAAGATCTACCATTATAATAAAATGGCAAAGTCTAAAAAGGACAAGACCTAGCCATATGTCACCTTAAGACAGGGCCAAGATGGTAGTTCCTCAATTAGATTAAGATCCTTATTAACCTCTCAATTTAGGGTTGTTCTGCGTTAAATACTAAAAAGAATCTTAAAGGTAAAACCTAGCCTAAATGTCGTTGCAAACATGGCCAAGATGGTAAAACCTATTCAAAAGATTCAAAACCTTGTAAATGTCTGAAAGCATATTAACATGCTTGACAAAATGTGATTCGATAAAATCATATAAATCATTTTAATTTGGGTAATTCTAAATTCCCTTATTTATATAATCATCCCTTGAGGATGAAGTGCCCACGGGCTATAATTAACGTCCTCTGGGACTAAAGACAGTAGTAGCCTACAACTCCCTGTCAAGAAAAGGTAATGAACTCGGATTCAAACCTTAAATGCCTCGGTTCCATAAAACCTGGGCTTATAAACTAAACTTGTCTACGTGACTAGGCTTTTGTGCTATTACTAACTTATAATTTAAGATTATGATAAAGATCCTGAATATGAATATATTTAACAAATTAACTAAACTGGCTATTAAAAACCATGGTTAATAAATTGTCAAAAACAATAAAACTGTATAAGCTTCTATATAAACCTTGCCCTTATTTGATTTTATGTAGCAATTAAAGCTACATGGCTAGGTGAGAAGAGGTAAACAGTCATCCAGTGGAAAACCATGAAAATACTAAGATACATGTGACCGGTGCGGAGCTGCAAGCATTAGTAGATAATGCTGTTATAAAGGCTATAGAACGGCAGTATAACGAATCTAGCGGGACTCGAAGTAGGACCCTATCCACACCGCACTCCAAGCCTAAGACTCATCCGGAGGCTCATAGCAAGCCACCCTCTAAGAAAGATGATGATCGGCATTCATCTAATCAACACAGTGTTCCATCTAAAAGGATAGTGTTTGATGATAAACCACGTACCAAGTCATGTACCTATAAGTACTTTGTTTCCTGCAAACCCCGGGATTTCACTAGGGAGAAGGGGGCAATTGATTGTGTGACCTGGTTGGATGAGATGGACACGGTAGTCGACATCAGCGGTTGTGCTGAAAGAGATATAGTGAAGTATGTATCCCAGTCCTTTAAGGGAGAGGCACTAGCATGGTGGAAGTCTCTCATTCAAGCTGCTGGAAAGATCCCGCTCTACAATTTGTCATGGGATCAGTTCGTTGCTCTCATTAAAGAGAACTATTGCCCGCAGCATGAGGTTGAAAGGATTGAATCAGATTTCTTATCGTTGGTGATGAAGAATTTAGATTGTCAAGCTTACCTCACCAGTTTCAATACCCTGTCTAGGCTGGTTCCGTATCTCGTAACCCCAGAACCCAAAAGGATCGTGCGCTTCATTGGGGGTTTAGCCCCAGAAATCAAAGCCAGTGTTAAGGCGTCCAGACCTGCTACTTTCAGATCAGCAGCTGATCTATCTCTGGCTCTTACCTTGGACGCGGTCAGGCTAAGATCGCTCAAGAATTCGGAAGAAGGCAAGAGAAAGCGTGAGGATGATAACTCACGAAGATCTGAAAAGAAGCATAAAGGTAACACCGACTTCAGGAAGAATTCTGGATCCAACAAGGGTAGCCAACAAGCTGAGGAAAAGCCAAAGTGCAAGACTTGCCAAAAACGCCACTTTGGAAAGTGCAGACTTGAGTCCAGGTCTAAGTCAGGATCACCTGCGTGTGGGTTATGCAAGTCTAAAGAGCACAAGACTGTTGATTGCAAGAAGATTAAAGATGCCACATGCTACAACTGCAATGAGAAAGGGCACATTAAAACCAATTGCCCTAAATACGCCAAGAAGCCTGAAGAGGTCAAGAAGACCAATGCAAGGGTCTTCCGAATGGATGCAAAGGAAGCTGTCCAGGACGACAACGTGATCACAGGTACCTTCCTCATAAATGATGTTTATGCAAGGGTATTGTTTGATTCAGGTGCTGATAAATCATTTGTAGATAATAAGTTTTGTAAGTTGCTGAATTTACCTGTTAAAACCCTAAGTGTGAAATATGAGGTGGAATTAGCTGATGGTACCTTAGAAACCGCATCAACCGTGTTAGATGGATGTGTTATATCCATTAAGAACCACTCCTTTCCATTGTCTTTACTTCCTTTGAAGTTAACCGGTTTTGACATAGTTATGGGCATGGATTGGTTATCTCGTAACCAAGCCCAGATAGTGTGCAATAAGAAGCAAGTAGTGATCAAGACTCCGTCTGGTGAGCCAATTACCATTCAGGGAGATACCCAGTATGGACTGCCTGAGCAAGTGTGTATGCTCAAGGCATCTAGATGCTTGAAGAAGGGTTGTGTCATTTACATGGCACAAGTGACTATTGATGAGCAGAAACCCAGGATTGAAGATATTTCAGTCATTTCTGAGTACCCTAAGGTTTTCCCAGAAGAACTACCTGGTCTACCACCAGATTGGCAAGTAGAATTCAGAATTGACATCATCCCCGGAGCAACACCTGTTGTGAGAGCGCCTTATAGGTTGGCACCAACAGAGATGAAGGAATTAAGGACACAACTAGATGATTTGCTAGCCAAAGGTTTTATTAGACCTAGTTCGTCTCCTTGGGGAGCGCCAATCCTATTTGTCAAGGAGAAGGATGGGTCGATGCGTCTGTGCATCGATTGTCGTAAGCTTAATAAGGTCACTATCAAGAATAGGTATCCTTTGCCCAGGATCGACGATCTGTTCGATCAATTACAAGGGGCAAGCTACTTCTGGAAAATCGATTTAAGGTCAGGTTATCATCAATTGAAGGTTAAAGATGAAGATGTACACAAGACTGCATTTAGGACTCGTTACGGTCATTACGAGTTCCTAGTGATGCCTTTTGGGCTCACTAATGCACTTGCTGCATTCATGGATCTCTTGAATTGCATCTGCAAGCCTTACTTGGATAAATTTGTCATCGTCTTCATCGACGACATTCTCATTTACTCGAAAAGCTAAGTTGACCATGAGAAACATCTCCGTTGCATTCTTAAGCTACTTCAACAAGAAAAGCTCTATGCCAAATTTTCAAAGTGTGAATTTTGGCTTCGAGAAGTCCAATTCCTTGGACATGTGGTTAGTGAGCATGGTATCCAAGTGGATCCCACTAAAATTGAAGCTATTACAAACTGGCATGAGCCCAAGACGCCTACAGAGATTCGTAGCTTTCTAGGGTTAGCAGGATACTACAGGCGATTTATTGAAAACTTCTCAAGAATTGCAGCACCCCTAACTTCACTCACCCACAAGAATAGCAAGTTTGACTGGGGGTCTAAGCAGCAAGAATCTTTTGATATTTTGAAGCAGAAGTTGAGTAATGCTCCAGTATTGACATTGCCTGATGGAATAGAGGAATTTGTAGTATATTGTGATGCATCGCACACCGGAATAGGCTGTGTGCTTATGCAGAAAGGCAAAGTTATTGCCTACGCTTCATGTCAGTTAAAGTTGCATGAGAAGAATTATACCACCCATGACTTGGAGTTGGGTGTCGTTGTATTCGCACTAAAACTGTGGAGACATTACTTGTATGGAACCAAGTGTGTGATCTATTCAGATCACAAGAGCCTTCAACACTTGTTTAATCAGAAGGATTTAAACATGAGACAACGACGTTGGATGGAAACCTTGAACGACTATGACTGTGAGATAAGATACCATCCTGGCAAGGCAAATGTAGTCGCCGATGCCTTAAGTCGAAAGGAAAGAGTGAAGCCTATAAGAATCAATGCCAAGAGCATTGAGATAAAGAATAGTTTGAACGAAAGGTTGTTAGCTGCACAGAAGGAAGCTGTGTTAGAAGCTAACTATCCTGATGAAAAGCTAGGAGTAACTGAAGAACAGTTATCCTATGGCAAGGACGGAATCCTGAGGTTAAATGGACGAATATGGGTTCCAGTTTATGGAGGACTTCGGGATGTTATCCTCCAGGAAGCCCACAGTTCCAAATATTCCGTTCATCCTGGAGCTGATAAGATGTATCAGGATTTGAAGGCAAACTATTGGTGGATAGGCTTGAAAAACTCTATAGCTGCCTATGTAGCTAAATGTTTGACGTGCGCGCAAGTCAAAGCTGAACATCAGAAGCCGTCAGGTTTGCTACAACAACCTGAACTTCCCACATGGAAATGGGAGATGGTGACAATGGATTTCATCACCAATTTGCCAAAGACAAAGAAAGGAAATGATACTATATGGGTAATAGTAGATAGACTGACTAAGTCAGCACATTTCCTACCTATTAAGGAGACTTATAGCTCCGATATGTTAGCCCAATTGTACGTAGATAAGATTGTATCTCTGCACGGCGTTCCAGTGTCAATTATCTCTGACAGAGATACTAGATACACATCACATTTTTGGAAAAGTTTCCAACAATCTTTGGGCACGCGCTTAAATTTTAGTACGGCTTACCATCCTCAGACGGATGGGCAGAGTGAGCGTACCATCCAAACCTTAGAAGACATGCTCCGTGTGTGTGTGATTGACTTAGGTGGAAGTTGGGATAACCACCTACCATTGATCGAGTTCTCCTATAACAATAGCTACCATACAAGCATTCAGGCTGCGCCTTTTGAGGCATTATATGGTAGAAAATGCAGAACACCTATTTGTTGGGCGGAAGTAGGAGAAGTTCAGTTATCAGGACCTGACATAGTCTTTGAAACGACAGACAAGATTGTCCAGATTCGTGACCGCCTGAAAGCTGCCAGGGATAGGCAGAAAAGTTATGCTAATAAAAGGCAAAAACCTCAAAAGTTTGAGGTTGGTGATAAAGTTTTGCTTAAGGTATCACCCTGGAAGGGGGTGATGCGATTTGGTAAGAAAGGTAAGTTAAGCCCGAGGTATATAGGACCATTCGAGATTATCGAATGTGTTGGGTCAGTGGCTTATAAGTTGAACTTGCCTGAAGAGCTCAGTGGTATTCACAATGTATTCCACATCTGCAATCTGAAGAAATGTCTAGCAGATGAATCGCTAGTCATACCACATACAGATGTGCACATAGATGAGAGCTTGAAATTTGTTGAAAAGCCTTTGTCGATTGAGGATCGACGAGTTAAAAAGCTTCGAAGGAAGCATGTACCTATCGTAAAGGTTAAATGGGATGCCCGCAGAGGTCCTGAATATACGTGGGAGGTAGAGTCTACCATGAAAGAAAAGTACCCTCATTTGTTCCAGTAAATCTCGAGGTCGAGATTTCTTTTAAGGGAGTGAGGATGTAACACCTCATAAAATCATACCCAATAGAATAAAGACACGTGTCATGTAAGATAAACGTGTCAGGAAACCGAGTCAAAATTAGGAAGATGTATGGTAGGATTTAAAAAGTGTCGACATGTTAATAAACACCTCTGAGCGACCAAATTATAAATCCCAAGACCCTAATCAATACGATAAACATCTGATCTAGTTAGAGCCGGTTATTCCTATAATGAATAAATTCAGTTATAAAATTCTTGTTCAAAAGAATCAAACTTTGTTCAAATACATGACAAGACTCTCCGTAAGATTCCAAGATGTGTAAGTGCATGACAAAACCATGCAAAAGTCGGGTAATATGGTCCCTACACTTAAAAGAAAGCATGAGATTCGAAGTGGTAAAGTTGCATGGTCAAAACCTCAAAGTTCACAAGTTTTTGTCCTCTGATGAAGGCTTACGGACCGCAAAGGTGAACCCTTACGGTCCGTAAGGGAGCAGAGCTGGGCGTTAATTTCTGAAGGACGGATACGGACCGCAAGGCCATAGGCTTACGGTCCGTAAGACATGTAGCTGGGCATCTTTGATCCAGGTGGGTTACGGACCGCAAGACCAAGAGATTATGGTCCGTAAGAGATGCTTACGGTCCGCAAGGGTTTATCCTTACGGTCCGTAAGGCAGGTATCTGGGCAGAATTTTGGACAGATGCCTGTTAAACAAGTTACACCGCCTTATAAGGGTGGTATTCGAAAATCAGGGGCCCTATAACTGGTTTTTAGCATCATAGGGACACCTGGGAACATCTTACAACAATTGTAGACTGATTTGGAGTGATCTTGATGCATCAAAGTCACTATATAAGAGAACCTCTTGTTGCAACATTTGGTCTTTCATTTGCAACTCACTTCAAGCTGGTCTCTAGAGCTCCTCTGGTCAGCAAGCAAGTTCTCTTAAGTTCCAAATCATACTTAGGACCTTTGTAAGAGTCCTTAACCCTTCTTAATTTAGTTTAGCTTAGTTAATTAGCTAAAAGTCAAACCGTCGTAATTAAGGGTTGACTTCGAGATTAATCAATAATTGTTCAGTAAAATCTCGAATTGAAAGTACCTATAAGTAGGTAATTATGTGGGTAATAAACCCTTAAAAGGGTACTCTTTGATTCCCACTCTAACTAGGTCAATTGTCGGGTCAAACTTGATATTAAAAAGTCAACAGAAAGCTTAATTTCAAATTAATGCATATTTAGCAATGTAGAAGCTATGTAACCTGTTTTATCATTAATATAACTTGGTAATTAATGTAAGAACATGTCTAAACATGTTCAACCCAACAATTTCCAGTTTAGGTTAGGTTCGGAACCGAAAGTCGCATAGTTTGACTTTCACTTTGACTTTCGATTCTGACCCATTGTAGCATGTTTTAGAAATACATTAGAGCCTTATTTGGACCAAGTTTCATGTTAGTATAACCCTCTGTGATTATACACCTTGGTTCAATAGTTACCCGATTCGTATGCATGTTCCCGTTAATTGCTTATATGTTGACTATTATGCCCATATGACCTTAAAATGTGATTTTTGAAAATGTAAAAGAATAGAAACCTTATTTACTGATTATTAGACTTGTCCCTAAAATTTGACATCAGTTTGAGGTCTAGATTAAGAGTTATGCTCAATAGCGTAATTAGAAGGCTTTTATTAATTAAACGGCGTAATTAGCATATAGCCTAGTTTAACCCACTTTTTGATATCAAAGTTTTTACCTACTGATATAAAATAATATTTTGGGATTTTTAAATATTTTTAATAAATTTTAGGCTGAGCATAACATAGGGTTGTAGCCTTATTTCGGTTATTACCGATTTTGCCCTTTTGGGCTATAAAATGAGTTTTACAAATCTTTTTGACCCCAAACCTTTTTCTACTGATTTTATATGATAAATAAATTATTTTAAACCTTCTGGAATAATAAAAATATTAGCTTTCTATATAGAACCCGGAAATGGCTCCAAATCGCCTTTTTAAGCATGTTAACTCATAGTATGCATCAAAACTATTTTAAACATATAAGGTGGGATGCCTGCTGATATTTTAAGTAAATTATTATATTATAACAGTGAGCAAAATTTTTAAACTCAGATTTCCAGTTTTGACCTTTTAGGCTTAAGTGAAATTACCAAAATGCCCTTCGGTGCATAGTATGGTTAGAAATGATAAATTTCACACATAGGTTATACCCTACTGATATAACTTAGTAAATTAAGTATTTTTACTGATTACATCAGACCCGAAACTCAAATTAATATTTAAACTCTTTTATAACTTTTAAAATGACCAAAATGCCCTTACGGTGCATAATTTGAGTTTAAATTCATTTGGGGCATAATAGAAGATATCTTACTGATGTCACAACTTATTTAAGGCATATTAACTTAGGAAACCTGTATATGACTCTTTTGGTTACCCGTTACGCACTTTTCGCGTTCGGATCGACTTATGTAACTAGTTTGCATAAATTAGCCAAAACGGGTCAAACCATATCGTTTTCATCTCAAAATCCAGAATGTGTTTAAGTTACCCATATTAAACAAGTATACAAGCTTGTCGTGTCAGAACCACATTCTAAACCGGTCTTCGCTTTATCATGCGTTTGAACCGTGTATTCCTTTTGAAAACTAACCGGTCTAAGTCTAAGCTTGATTAAAGACCCGTTAGGATTCTAATAGGTTATTAAAACCTTCGTTCCAGATTAGGAGCCCAGTAAAAGCTACGGGCACTTGCTGTATTTGATTTATACTTTGCTCAGGTAAATACTCTTAACTTATTTTCCCTATACGGGCTTGGGATACAGTATTATAATAATACCGCTTTGTCGGATATGTAGTCATTTAAATCGGATTGTGATTAATGTAATTACATAACTCGTTTTATTCTGTATTATTTGGTGTATGGCCTTTGGGGGTTAAATGACCATGTCCCGGATATCCTTGGCATCATTCAAAGAAATGGCCACGACCTAAGCACGGGGTGTAGGCGTACACCTGACAGATGCATATGTAAAAACTGGTAGCCCACTTAAAGGAAATAACCTTGTGGGTATTATACCTGTGGCGTGTCAGTTAATCTAGACCGGCCCTACAAACCGGCCCTAATGGACGACAAATAAGTACAACTGTATACAAGATTATTTTTAAATAATTATCCCAAGTTATAAAGATATTTTTGCCGAAGTGCATTCAAATCAATTTTCAAACTCTTTTCAAAATGAGTCAGTTAAGTTGTATTTACCAGTGTAAACTGACGTATTTTCCAAAAAGGCTAAGTGCAGGTACTATACGTAATAGGCTGGCTACTCCAGGCATCAATAATCAAGTCTCGCAAGCTCTAGATGTCAAAGTCTGCTGAACAGTTTTCCTTTTTATTTGATCCGCCTGTGGATCTGTTTCAACTGTTTTGTGATACTTAATATTACAATTTTATTCGGTTGAAATAAATCTATCTTTTGCTTCCGCTGTGCATTTATATATTGTGTTGTTTGACTATGATGATATCAACTACGTCACGATATTCCCCACCGGTAATACGTGGAAATATCGGGGTGTGACAATATGGTCTTGAGTTTTGTCCCGGATAACCTCCAAGTGCTTGTGCTTGTTCAACATCATCTTGTAGTGTAGGACACATATCAGTGGGGTGTCCGAATTGTAGACGAATTCCACAAGCTCGGGCTGGTAGCTCAGCACCCTTGTCCTTAATGAGTTGCATGACCTCTTTTGTTAACTCAGCAAGCTGAGTTTCAATTTGAGGAGTGCTCACTTCCTTAACTGCTCGTGGAACATCCGTGTACCACTATTCATCCTGTGTTGAGTGCTTAGTGTCTTCAGTAATGGAGGTAATCAAGGCTCTTATCTGAGTCGGTGTCTTATCGAGTAGAGCTCCTCCACTAGACGCATTTATCAAACGTCTCTCCATTGGTGCTAATCCTTCACAAAAGTATTTAAGGAGTTGGTGATCAGTTATGCCATGTTGTGGGCAACGAGCACACAACTTTTTAAACCTGTCCCAATAAGTGTGCAAGGCTTCTCTTTTTAGTTGCTTAATTCCGATGATCTCCTTGCGCAGGATCGAAGCTTTGACTTCTGGGAAGTATTTGTCTAGAAACAACTTTGCAAGTTCATTCCAAGTAGTTACCGACCCCGGTGGTAGGTAATATAGCCATTATTTAGCTAAATCTTGCAGAGCAAAGGGGAATGCCCTTAGCTTGATTTGATCTTCAGTGATGTTGTGTGGCTTCATGCCAGAACACACAACATGGAACTCTTTGAGGAACTTGTGTGGATCTTCATTCTCTAGACCTCGAAAGTTAGGTAGCAAATGGATAAGACCGGATTTGAGTTCAAAGTTCTCCATGGCAGGGTAATTAATGCAAAGTGGTTGTTGTGGGACATCACGAGTCACCCATTGTCTAAGGGTTTGTTCAGCTGCCATTGTAACAGTAGAGATTGGAGATTCGTGGGAAGACTTGCGATGTACCTGTACTAAAAGAAATCTTGGCACAAAACAGTTAGATTTGTCGTATCCCCGGCAACGGCGCCAATTTGTTGGGTGTCGAATCCAGCAAATAAATATAAAATAAACCTACTTGACACACTAAAAATAGTATGAATGGAAGTAAAGTTCGTGTCCTCAGGGATACAGATTAACTAGTTATGCCAAAACGATTTTCTTCAGATACGATTGTTTTAAAAAGGGGGGTTTTGATTTAGACTTAAAATTAATGAGAACGAAAATTTTATAAAAATGCTAATTAAAGTGGTTGTGAAGTTCAGATGTTAAAAACTAATTTCAACACCAGGGTAATTTCCTGATTCGGTTCGACTTATGATCATTAACAGTCACGGTGCAATGATCCTTTTTAAATAATAGTTTGTATCGACACTAGACGTCACGCAGTTCGGACCTCCACTCTATTTAATGTCTAACCAAACGTCGTTCGTTGATTAGAGCCAACCCGCTACTCTAAATAGGCACTATATATAGAAGCCATCAGATCTTCAGTCGAACTCGCTCACAACTATTTTCTTTCTCTCAAATTTGAATTATAGGCATAATACTCGGGTATTATACCCCCCTAAATAGCGAAGTTCTGCTCCGTTGTAAGTATTATAACCCCTGGATACGTATTAGATACGCTGCCCGATTGATCTAGGGTTCCGTAACGGCTGTCGTGGTTCTGCCCGACGTAGTCGTTGGAATGCCGTCTCGGGGAGGGTATTACTAATGTTAAAATGGGTTATTATACTAACGCGTGTGCAATTGTGTAGATTATAGATTGTCACCAGGAAACCCTTACGGAAAATCTAAGACAACAATGTGAGTTGATCCATTTTTTGTGAATCTTTTTTTAACTGTTTTTACAAAACCTCATACAATTAGTTATATATGAAGCAGTTATTGAGTATTTGTAAGAATACAATTATCATGAGTATGTTGGGGTTTTGTATACAAAATTTGTTACCACCTGGTCAAGGAGTAACATTTCCACAAGTCGGGTCTGACAGTACCATGGATGTTAATTGTTATATCTTGGAAACAAATATAATTGCGAGATCGCCCTCAATACTGTACACTGGGTTTTTATTTAAACTTGATTAAACTGGGATTCACTCACCAGTATTTCCCACTGACAAATGTTTTTAAAACGCGTTTCAGGTAACAAATTGTGAAAGCCAAATAGAAGCCGGCTGGACAGCACTGAAGGCTTGGAAAAGTGGCAATAAAGTTACCTAAAAATAAAATAGATGTTTTTATTAAATAAAATAGGATTTATTCCTATGAAAACGTGTCTACTATGAACTTGGGTTTTATCTCATTTGTTTAATATTATGGAAATGTGGTATTTTACTCTGATCAAATATTTCCTAACTACGGTCCTGATGAAAAATTCCGCTGCCAAATTAGACAATACGCGATACCATCGAAACTGGCTCGCGGCCGCCCGTTCCCTAACGGGGGTTGCGACAAGTTAGATCCATTGCCAGATGGTTTAAACTGAAGATAGTTGAGAACTACAAAAAGCTGGAAGAAGTTAGAGCTGAACATTCAAATGTTCTTCAAAACTCAGTCTATCCTACAACTGCTGGTCTGTCTCCAAAAATCGGTACTCCGAAAAACCTTCTCTCATCATCTGATTTGTCTGAATCAATTGCAAATTTAGTTAGCAGACCACAATCACCAAACTCATCTTCAGTAATTCTTTGCCCAAGAAAACCAACTGATCCAAAAATAGTAAAGTGAAGTCATGCTCAAAAACCCCAAGTATTGACTTTGATCAGATCAGATGGTAGTGTTGAAGAGATTAAAATGCATAGTGCATATAATCTGAATGCATACGATCTCCAAGATTTGTTGGATCTTCAACTTCAGAGGGATGATGAAGAAGACATGTTCTCCCTGGACTTTGAACTACAATTCAAAGGACAAATCAGGGAGATGTTGATGAGAAATAAAATTCATTAATAAAGAAGGGTTTTCGTATCATCTGTTGTATAGGGAGATTGTTGGATCAGCAGCTGTTACATTGTTTGGAGTAGCATATTTAACCAGATCACAACATGTAGCGAAACACATGTTGCTGCGTAACAAATTCTTGAGTGAGGTTTGATGTGTGTTGTTTAGGCAGGTGATCGTATGTTCTTAGTTAATGTTTGTTAAAGTTAAGTTGTATTCGAATTTTATTAAGTTTGTTAGACATCTTTCATATGTACTTATGTTTATAACAATTTACTTATGTACTTATGGGTGGATACTCTCTTTTTTGAATAAGAGAATGGAAATAATCATATGTAACTGATGAATTTTGTTAAGTTTGTTAGACATCTTTTATTAAGTTTGTTAAGTATCTTTTATATTTACTTATAGTTGTCTTTTAGCTATAATAGATAACACATTTTGGTACAATATATATATACACATATCTATATGTTCTATCAATATGTGTTATGCATGGTTTTCTAAGAAATAACCCGTGTTTGCACACGGGTCTTACCGCTAGTACATATAATAAAAGAAACCATGTTATGGACACATGGCGTTCTATGAGACAATCTTAATTATTTTTCTAAATATTTATTATGGAAAGTCAATTATTGATAATATTAAATTTAAAATTTGTAGAAGAGATTTTAATGATAAAAAGAAAGATAACTGATAATAATATATTAATTATTATAATCATATATTAATCCCATATGTAATATTCATAAATCTACTAATCTAATATACAAAAAAATAATGAAGAAATTAATCATGGTTACTCGGTTACTCATGGGCCATCAGGGTGTAATATGCCCAATGCCTATTCAAGCCCAAACAAGGGTTTACCCAGAAACCAAGAGGATCTCGGGCTTTTGTGCAGCATCTCTAACCAGAGTGAGACACAATTCGACTTTAGAGGTCCCCCACATTCTTCTTTATGTGTGTTTTTTTTATAGATAATGAGTAGTAGAATGTATGAAGAATACGAACAGTGATGCGTATGAGTGAGTGATATGCTCCAAGTTATCAAATCTTGATCCGAAAAAAATCGATTCAGTTGGAAACTTGATCTTGCTAAAAAAATTAGCTAATGGAAGTTAGGGTTTTGAATGTGACGGGGAAGCAGATAATGGGTTGTTAGGGTTTTAAATGTGACTCATTAATCAGGGTTGGGGAAAGACATAATTGCCCCTCAGGTGTTTTGCACGTGACATGTTTTAACTGCTTAAATGGATGACGTTAAGGGCGGGGAGCAAAATCATGAAGCCCTTCAAAGATCAGGGAGTAAAATGGATATTTTGAAAGGTTTGGGGCAAAACCGTTAAAGTGACCAAACCACAGGGGAGCAAAACGGAAGTTTATCCAGATAAAAATATTTACTTTAATCAACTGTTTCGTTAAAAGGATTTATTCAATACATGTAGAACATATATATTTTTTATACATGGTATATTTAGAATCCTATTTCTAAAAAAGGATCCCATTATCCCGTTTCACACTCCAACGAAATAATAATATTAAATCATAATATCCAGCTTATCTCTTGTATATTTAATATTTTTTACTAAAATATTTCTTTTCTTTTTTTTCTGCTGATTATCCAACATCAGGTAATACGTAAGTTTTTAACCTAATAATAAATAAAAAAAACAAAGTAAAATGTTATAAACCATGTAATACATAATTCTCTAACCTAATAAAAATAAGAGTTAATTGCCCGGATGGTCCCTGTGGTTTCACGCTTTTTCACGTTTAGTCCCCATCTTTTGAAAATAACATGTATGCTCCCTATGGTTTGTCATTTTGTTACTCGGATGGTCCCCAAACATTTACTCTAGGGACTATCCGAGTAACAAAATGACAAATCATAGGGAGCATACCTGCTATTTCCAAACTAACTGACATCTACTCAGGGACTATCCGAGTAACAAAATGACAAACCATAGGGAGCATACCTGCTATTTTCAAAAGGTGGGGACTAAACGTGAAAAAACGTGAAACCATAGGGACCATCCGAGCAATTAACTCTAAAAATAAAATGAGATGTTACAATAAGTAAATAGTAGCTTAAAGTTCCTTTTGTTAGAAAACACATTTTAATGACTAAATGTTTTAACGGATTACATTATTCGTGTAAAACATGTGTTTATTCAAATCGTGCAATACACGAGTTTTTAAAAGATGTAGCTATTTTATTACTTAGTATATAAAATTATATTTATTCAACCTGTGTAATACACGGGGTTCTAACTTAGTTTAGCTATATGGAAAACTAGGAACTTTGATATCCGAGAAATGTAAATGTTACATAAATATAAGAGTTAATTGCTCGGATGGTCCCTGTGGTTTCACGTTTTTTCACGTTTAGTCCCCACCTTTTGAAAATAGCAGGTATGCTCCCTATGGTTTGTCATTTTGTTACTCGGATAGTCCTTGAGTAGATGTTAGTTAGTTTGGAAATAGCAGATATGCTCCCTATGGTTTGTCATTTTGTTACTCGGATAGTCCCCAGAGTAAATGTTTGGGGACCATCCGAGTAACAAATTGATAAACCATAGGGAGCATACATGTTATTTTCAAAAGGTGGGGACTAAACGTGAAAAAACGTGAAACCACAAGGACCATCCGGGTAATTAACTCTAAATATAAGGAAATAAAATATTAGACATATATTGGTTCGGTTATATTTGCAGGTAACCGGGTAATATATATCGGGTAATCGGGTCAGGTATCATTATATCTCATACCCGTACCCGAACCCGAAAATTTTTACTTTTTATACCCATACCCGGAGGTGTACAAAAAAACTGGTTTTAGAACCGAAACTGGAAAAAAAACCGAAACTGGTTTTTTTTTTAACCGGTTTTTTTTAACCGCCGGTTTTTATACCGGTTACAATTCTTGACTTCAAAAACCGGTTATTAAAAAACCGGTTAAAACCGGTAAAAACCGGTTTTTTTGGGAAAAACAGGTTAAAAACCGGTCCCAACCGGTTATTGTTTTGGACCTCAAAAACCGGTTAGTAACCGGAACCAGTTATAAAAAAAAACCGGTTTTTATTTTGGGTAAAAAACCGGTTTTTTAATAACCAATTAACCGATTTGTACACCTCCGCCCGGACCCGTCGGGTTTCGGGTATACCCTTCCCAAATGTTTCGGGTTTCGGGTAAACCCGCTGGGTTCAGGTTTTTTGCCATCCCTATCCCCGTGATCGATACCTACTGGCCTGAGGTCACATTGCAACGGATCATTTAACAAATTCAACTTTAGTGATAATATTTTTAAAATGAGATTTCAAATGTAAAAGCAATTATTCTTGAAGATAATTAATGATTTTAAGAGTCATGTTTCTTGGTTTCAAACTAGATATCATGCCATGTGTAAAAAGAGCTTTACAAGTTTACAAAAGTGACCTACTGAACTGATTAAATTAACGAGCTACTAGAATTGGCTAGCTGGTTTTTAAACATTGAATATGTATATATAATAAAATTAAATAATAATAATAAGCAATGTACAAAAAGAAAAAAGAATAGAAAAGCAAGTGTCGTTTGTCTGTCTTTACATCCTCCACTCAGAAAGCCCCAAACACAGCTCACCATTGTTTTCTTCTTTTTCAATAACCTGCATTATTCAACAAGCAATATTATATTCTTCACACTTTATTTTAAAAAAAAATATATATATATAAATCAGAAAGGTTACAATTATTTAATTTACCAACATATGATGATTAAATTTATTTATCAAAATCAGCACTCTCCATCACGTCTAGAGATATCATTATATTTATTTACTATTAAATATAAGTTCAAATTTATTCACGAGCACATGACTTTGAAAATGCATATTTCCAAAAACACAATTATTTCTAGAAAGCGAGCAAAAAACATATTTCAGTTTATTACAACAAATTAATATAAGCACTAACCTAAATTGAACTAAATAAAAAAAAATGGTAGTGTGATTTATAATTTGATGAAAATCTAACGATTTAAGTCGCCTAGTAAATTTTGATGTGTTAAACTTAGATCAAGCTCGTTTATTAAATTAAAAAAATTTTTTGAACGGCAATTTCTTTTATTCCCTGCTGTCTATAGGACTTGAACCCAAGATAGCATCCCATTAGTGCTCGTTTATTAAATGATCTTCAATTCTTGTTTGATTTAAGTTTTAGAATAAGACCATGTGTGCAGTGGGGATGTGGGCATTGTGGGTAGGGCTGTAAACGAACCGAACGAACACGAACAAGACATTGTTCGTGTTCGTTTGTTAAGAAATATACGTGTTTGCGAACAGTTCACGAACACTTATCAAACGAGATTTTATGTTCGTGTTCGTTTGTTAAGGAAATGAAATTGTTCGTGTTCGTTTGTGTTTGTTTGTTAATTTTAGGCAACGAACAAAAACGAACGTTGACGAACACAAATGGAAACAAACGAACATAAACAATCGTTCATAAACAGAATATATAATATACGGACACTTATTAGATATTTATTTTGTCAAAATTTTGAAGTATTTAAATAGATATAAAAACTAAAAACACTAATGAACTATCGAACACAAACAAACACGTTATCGAACGTTCACGAACATAAACGAACGAACACGACCTCCGTTCATGTTTGTTCATTTAACTAAATGAACGAAATTTCTTGTTTGTGTTCGTTTGTTTAATAAACGAACGAACACAAACGAACTTCCCACCGAACGGTTCACGAACTGTTCGCCGAACGTTTGGTTCGTTTACAGCCCTAATTGTGGGGCATTATGTTAAAGGGGTGTAAAGAATTAAATAAATAAAAAAACCTTAAAAAAGTGATTGGCTTTGATTGGCCAACAATATCTCCAGGCGTTTATTTTGCAAGCCCCAACCAAATTTTTGAAGAAAAACGCCCCCGGGGCGATGTCGGGCGTGCTTCATCAAAAAAACGCCCATTTTTGTATCCACTACGCATGGTCTAAGCTTGTTGTATGTAAAGCCTAATCAAGTTTGGTTTAATTTTAAGTTTTGGCGAGTTAAATTTCGAGTAATTCACGAGCAACGCTGCTACATATAGTAAAGTAAGGAAGAACTAAGAAGTGAACCAACCTCCATAATAAGAATGCTTCTCCTTTTTCTTCTTGAAAGCTGACTTCAAAACCAGCAAGAAAGCGATCGCCAAAAACAACCCCGCTAATCCACCGATGATAATCGCAACCGTTTTCTGTGTATTGCGGCGCCCATCCCCACCACCTGTCTGCGTCTCACCCGTTTGTATCCCACCACCACCACCGGTTCCTATCAACAAAGCAAATCCACATAATCATGTTGTTACTTTTGCTTAAAGTTCCAAGAATAAAACAAAATGTCCACCCTGAATCCGACTTTTGATTCTTTACGCATCAGGTGATTATTGATGCTTTTCACTCGTTTCTTTTGAAAAGGTTACATCTACAACTACAACTTTCTTTTAATGTTTGATTATTTAATTGAATAGATTGACAGTGCCGCTAAAAAGAAAAACCATGAGAATAATTAAAAAGAAATATAATCAACCCATTAGTCATATAGTAAGTTTATCATAAAAAAACTTTTAAGTTCCAATTTAAATAATATAAGCCTTTAACTCATTTAATTTGATTTTTCTCTAACAACTTGTCTTTATTAACTTTTTTACAAAAGTTGAATACACGGGTGTTTAATTTTTTTTTCACGACATTCCGACATATTTTTAAGGGAAATTGGTCTGTAATAATCCCTAGTAGATGTCATTGGCCATTGGCAGTTCCACTTTTGATATTCTCCCCTGCCAGTCCAACTTTTCACCTCTTTTTCCTCCACCGGTCCCCCGTTATAAACACCTAACGAAGTTAACTTTTTTTTCCGATTTACAAATAGATGTTTTAAGGGGCTTTTGATCAGAACGACGATACGAGTCCATAGATGTAAAAACTTACCTCAAAACGGTGCTCCAAACGACGAAACCGGTGCTTCAATTCGGGTGTTTAAACTTCCAATTAATAAAACTCAAGTCGTTTGGAGCACCATTTCGAGTTAAGTTTTACATCAATTGACACGTATCGTCGTTCTGATCAAAAGCCCTAAAACATTTGTTTGTAATTCAGAAAAAAAATACATAACTCCATTAAGTCTTTTTAACGAGGGATCAGTGAAGGAAAAATAGATGAAAGATTAGAGTGACAGGTGGAATATTCAAAAGTGAGATCTAATTGCGAATGACGTTCTTCTAAGGATTATTATAGATCAATTTCCCTAATTTTAAAAATCTTTAACTCATTTAACTTTCATTTCATTTGATTTTTCTAGCATCTTGTAAACATGGTAATGACATAACAATAAACCGATCGATGGATCAACTAACCTGATCCGGGTACTCCATTCGGGTAATACGTATAACTAACATAACACTCCTGCAAATAAATCTGACCCGAAATCGAACTCCCGCACGCACTCCGCGCATTCTCCACCGCGGATCTCACACAGCTCACACAATCCGCACTCCCCAAATCACCTTCACACTGTCCCAACACATAAACCGATTCAAACTCACCCGCATAATACCCTTTTCCACTCGCAACCCCATTCACAATCTGCCCCAACGCAGACTCTATCCTATCATCAAACCCGGACCCGCTCGCCCGACCCGACCCGCACTGTTTAAACAAAAGATCCGTCGGCGACGCCGGCGGGAACCCGACAACCTCGTATCTTAAATAACATCCGTCAAGTTGGACTCTGGCGGCGATGGTGTCTCCGCCGCAGACTTTTTGGATGGTTTCTGGGATTTTTTTGACGCAGGCGTTGCAGTCGGAGTTGGGTAAATCTCCTCTGCACTGGTAAAGACCGGTGACGGAGGTGGTTAACTGGTTGTTGCCGGTGGTGGTGTTGAAGAAATTGGTGGAGGATGATTGGGTGATGAGGGTTTGGTATAAGGATTGGAGGTTTTGTGATGAGATTCCAGATGGGTCTTGGAATTTTTGATTTGCACAGCCTTTGTAGATGAATTTTGTGAGGTCTACTGAGGATGTTGAAGAGTAGATGGAGAGAATGAGGAGGAGGAAGATGTGTGATTTTGATGGACACATGGTTATTTTTGAGAATTTGGGGAAGAAGAGACAAAAGGGAGTGGTATGATTTGGGTGTTTTTAATGGATTGATGGTGTGGTGGTGAGTCATAGATGTAATTGATTTTGTGTTCATATTCAAATCTTGTTTTTAATGATGCTTGTGGTTTAAATGTTTAATGTTTAATTATAATGATGGTACTCGTCATACTTGGTTGTAACTTGTATAGCTTGACTAATAGATAAGAGTTTGAACCTTAGTAAGTGATTGGTATTGGTTCGGTTTTATTATAATACTAGTTTAAGAACCTGCGAGTTTCGTGGGTGGCTTAACACATACATATAATATCTACTGGCATTGAGATGAACTTTGTAATGAAAGAACTTTTTAAATATAAACGTATATAAATAATGTTGAAATAAAAAATTATAGATAAATGAAAGAAATATATAATACATGCTATTTCATTATGTTATGTACGAATGTACCAATTGATCTTGATCTTGAAGCTATCATACCATGATGCCGGAGATTTTCAATTCATAACCAAAATAGACCATACAGCAAGATGCTATATTGGTCCCAATTACAAATCGTAAAGCAACATCCTACAGCAAACAAACATACTACATACAAAGAAATCAAATCTTTACGAAATCAAATCTTTGCAATTCATTCCATGTCGCCTGTGTGCCTTTCATCGTATATGTTTTAACCATTCAAACAATTCTTCCTTTATCTCTTCCACCAATTTATAAAGCGAAGTGTTCCTTTCCTTAAAAGACTTTCCGGTTCCCCGCGTTCCATAAACTCCTTGGAACATTTAGCCATATAGATGGCTCCTGCCACCTGAATCTGCAGCGCAAAATCAAACCAATAAGTGATCTGTTGTTTCAGCTGCACCTCACAAAATGCACATGCCATCATGTTTAAAGTTATCCCATGTTCCCTAGAGCCATTGGTGTGGGGATCTTCCCTCTCCAAACAAATAACCTAACACACATATATAGACATTGCTTAAAATCATGAAAGTGTGGTAAAAAGAACCTCACAAAGGGATGCTTTGTAAAATATTTTGAGCAACCTTGACATTTCTTTCTTGATGTCATAAAGCAAATAAATATTTACGTTCTACAAAGTTGTCTAAACATGAAAACATATGGACCTGTAGCAGGTAAACTTGTGAAAGTAAGTAGTCTCTTGGGAGCTATTTATTGGATTGTGTTTCAAAATTCTTATGAATCAATATCAATTATACAACATTATTTAAAATTTTGGGATACCACGTGCGTTTTGTTCTTTATGACATCATTTGATTAACTTCAGTTTCATATGGCATAACTATCTTGGGTACCTTAGATTGATAGACGCAAACATACTGTCACACCCTCAAAATCCACAAGTGGATTATTAACGCAGGGAGCGTGACTGACCAGGATCCAGCCACCAATCATATTGAACAATATAAATAAATAGATAAAATCCAAACCAAACAATATAATTGGCGACAAAACAATTTAACAAAGTCTAAGTTATCAGCGAAAGCATTACGTTCAAAACCAAAAGATAAGTTCATAGTTCATAAGGTTAAAGTTCATAAGTTTATCATGAACACACAACGGTCCATGTTCCACAACGACTCCTCTCATGCAAGCTCCAGCTAAGTACCTAACGACTTGCAAAGCATGTAGTAACGAATCAACAAAAAAAATGTTGAGCGAGTTTACAGTTGGTTGTCTGTTTTAAAGTTGTTCCAAAAACCATAAGATGTTTCGAAAACCATAAGTTACCCAGTTCCTTGTTTCCCAAACCTTATCCCGTGGGGGCTACCCCATGTTGTAAACCACTAGACCCGTTACCATATCGACTACTGACTGGAGTCATGTTTATGTGCCATGCGTCAATGTCTATCATCATTGACTAAGTGCCCAAGTACATTAGTCCACTCCCGTCCTCTGCGGCACGGTGTGAGGCTTGTCAGACCTAATAGCGCTATTTAACTAATAACCCGTTCGCCAATGGCCCGACGATTAAGTCGATAAAAATGAGGGACTTCATGATAGAGTTTTTGTCTAGTAAGTTCTATGTTGTCATCCTTCCCAAGGAGGATGGAGGTACGAATTCTACCCAAGGAGAATACGCAGATTTCAATGTTGTCATCCTTCCCAAGGAGGATGGAGGTACGTATCTGTCACACCCCGATATTTCCACGTATTAACGGTGGGCCCGGTGGGGAGTATCGTGACGTAGTTGATATCATCAGGTCAAACATACACAGAATAGCACATCGGAAGTCTTGGAATATAAAATATTATTACAAACTCAAACGTCTGAAAATATCAACGTATTTATTATAGACGAGCCTGTAATATCAAATCCACAGGTGGATCTTCACAGAATGTATAAAATGAAGTTTAGCAGACTTTAAGGCATCTTTAAGGATTTGCAAGATCCTCTATTTCGACGCCGAGCAACTCCCAGCCTATTACGAGTAGTACCTGCCACTTAATCTTTTGAAAATACGTCATTTTTCACTGGTAAATACAATTAACTGACTCATTTGAAAAGAGTTTATGAAAATCGATTTAAGTGCACAAGGCACAAACCATTTATAACTTGGGACAATCTTTAATAAAATCTTGTAAACAGTTTTATATGTTTGTCATACATATGGGGCCGGTTTGGAATCCGGTCATGATTAACCGACTCACCACTTATAAAACCCACGGAGGAGTTATCCCCAACATGTGGGTTATTTAGCATTTGCATCTGTCAGGTGTATGCCTACACCCCGTGCATAGGTCGTGGCCATTTTCAAATGAAATGAGCCGAGGATATCCAGGACACGGTCGTATTAACCCCCAATGTTTATGTTATCAAACAATACAGATTAAAACGGGTTATGTAATTTATTAATCACAATCCGATTAAATGATTTCATACCCGACCAAGTGGTATTATTATAATACCGTATCCCAAGCCCGTATAACGGAAAATAAGTTAAAAGTATTTACCTGAGCTAATACTTGATTCACAGCAAAATAACTCAGTCGTATCCAATCTATCTAAATGCAAGTAGCTTTTACCGGGTGGCTCTAGTCTGGAGTGATGGTAATATATAACCAATTCAGAATGCTAACAGCCTTATTTAAGTCGTAGACTTAGACCGGCTATCTTAAAGTATCTAAAGCGGTACGATACGCTAGATTAAGCGATGACCGGATTATTTAGACCCAAAAAGTACAAAGACTTGTATAATATGGGTAAACTAAGTACATTCTGGATTTTGAAGCAAAAATGATAAGGTTAAACCCATTTCGGCAAACTTACGTAAACTAGTTACATAAACCGATCCGAACGCGTAAATGCGTAACGGGCAACCAAATGAATTATATACTAGTCCCTTATGTTATTATGCTTAAAATATGTTAATACATTAGTAGGATGTTAACATATATGCCCAAAAAGTATTTAAAACCAAATTAAGTCCCGTAGGGGCATTTTGGTCATTTTACCCTTTATGAAAGAGGTTTAATGATAAACCGAGGTTCTGGTCTAAAATATTCAGTAAAAATATTTATTTAATCACATTACATCAGTAAGATATTATACATATGTGAGGTTTACCATTTATGGCCAAACTATGCCCCGAAAGGGTACTTTGGTCATTTCACATAGGCTTTTAGGGATAATTTTGGAAGTTTGAGTTCATGACTTATACTTACTGTAATAATATTAAAATTTACTTAAAAGTTCAGTAGGTAATAATTCTTAGGTGTTAAATATGGTTTAAAACCAGACTATTCGCCTAAACAGCGTAAAATCGCTAATTGACGATAATTAAGGTGTTTTATGGAAATCTGATATTTTGATCAGTTTTGAATTCCCAAAATAATTTATTTAATATATGAAATCAGTAGGAAAAGGTTTGGCATTCAAATCAATCGTTAATTTCATTTTATGCATGAAAAGGGTATTATCGTCATTTACCGAATTACACAAGAACTCCATGATACGGTCAGATAATAATCTGATCAAAAATTCCAAAAATCCCTAAAAATAATATCTTAATAGTAGGTAATGAGTTTTGGGTCAAAATCCAAGTTTAAACATGCCTTATGCAAGATATCGCAATTTACTTAATAAAAAGCTTCTATTTACGATATCGAGCATAACTTCTATTTGAGACCAAGAACTGATGTGAAATTTTCGGGACATACTTATATATCAGTAACCAAGGTTTTTGTCCACTCACATTTCTAAAAATCTCATTTATTAGTCAAAAGGGCAATTATGGCATTTATAAGCATAATAACGGACATGTGCATATAATTCAAACTACTAAGGATCAAGCAATATAACTTCAGGGGGTTATACTACTATATAATACGGTCCTAATGGAAGCTTAAAACATGGAAGAATCAAGCTTGAACAGGTCAGAACTGAAAGTCAAAGCAAAAGTCAAGCTTTTGCGACTTTCGGTTATAAACTGCCCTTAGACTGATAATTGCCGGGTTAGGACTGATTAAACATATTCTAATATTGATTACCAAGTCATTAGAATGTTAAAATATAATTTAGAACCTCTGTTTTATTAATTTAAGTCATTTTTAAACTTTCTGTCCAGTTTGACTTTTTGACTAACTAGTTTGACCCGACAATTAACTAGTCAAACGAAATAATTAGGAGGTGCCCTTTTAAGGGTTAATCACCTACTTTATATGGTTCCATAACCACTTTCATTTCGGTCAATGGTTGGACCATTTGAGTTTAAACCGAAAGTCAAAGTTAATTTACGATAACTTGACTTTTCGGTTATTAAAACATAAAACTGAACTATATAGAGGGCTAAGACACTTACAAAGGGTCCTAGCTATCTTTTCTACTAAGAATAAGTTCCCAATTCAGTTCAGGAGCTCCAGGTTTGAAAGATAGGATGATAGAATGATAATGAGCAATGAAAATGGATGAAAACTCATCTATTTATAGGTTTTGATGAATCTTTAGATGTTTGACAAGTGTTTAGGGAACACATGAGATCATTACAGGTGGTATTCCACGTGTAACTATGATTTGGAGCCCAAGAAATCGATTTTGATTGGTTTAGAAGTGAATGGAGTGGTTACCAAGCAAGAACAAAATAAAAAAAATAAATGGCTGCAGATACGGGCCTCGTGGCCCGCGTAAGGGACGGCCCAGGCTTTACGCGGCCCGCCTGAAGGTCAGGCCCAGACAACAAGTTTGGCAGATTTGCCATTTCGGTCCCTGTGCTTTGTTTTCCCACTTTTCAACTTTTATTTATGACATAGAAGGCCCACAACTTCATATAACCTTTATGTTAAGTTAGTATAAGATACTTGACTTCTAATGGCCCGTCTCAGGCGCATCCGGTAGTATTACTAAACATCATAAACTTCTCGGTTTGCATAAAAGGTCCTGTTAAAGTGTAGTTTCGTCTGTTGACATATTTAGTCCTTTTAACGCATAAAGTGACGCGTATTATCATCTATCGATATCCAAGCCTTCCAAGGCCCATACTAGACATTCCCGAGCGTATGACCGAACATTACAATGCTCCAGTTCGCATAGATAGTCACTCAAAGGTGTAGATTTAGATGTTGACACTTTTGATCCCTTTAACGCGTGAACTTGCGCGTATTATCGTTTAATAGCATCAAAGCCCTATGTAGCCCATATTAAGCATTCTTGAGAGTATGATTACACATCATAATGCTTCGGGTTCGTTAAAAGGTCACTCAGAGGTAAGAATTAACATGTTGACACTTTTAACTCTTCGATGCGCAAACTTTCACATAATTATACAAACGGCTCCTCTCGTCCAACAAGTGGCTCATTTGAGAATACGGACACCGTATAAGGTCACTCAGAGGCCTAGTTTAGGCATGTTGACACTTTCAGTCCTTCTAAAATCAAGGTTTTTGATTTTGACGAAATTAGTCCCCCACAGTCAACGTGTAACTTTATTAGGGTTCATTACACGTGTCAACACATTATTGGACACGATTTTACAAGGTGTTACATCCTCACCCCCTTAAAAGAAATCTCGACCCCGAGATTTGCTCAAAAGATGGAAGTACTTTCTGTCGTATAATGGACTTAACTTCCGCAGTATATTGGGGACCTCTACGGGTATCCCAGTTGATCTATACCATAGTTACATGCTTCTCTTCGGAGCTTCTTTAGCTGTCGATCCTTGATCGATATTGGTCTTTCAATAAACCTTAGGCATTCATCAATCTGTACGTCTTCATGAGACATTGCTAGCGATTCATCAGCTAGGCATTTCTTTAAGTTAAAGATGTGGAACACATTGTGAATTCCACTAAGCTCCTTAGGCAAGTTTAGCTTATAAGCTATACTATCGACACATTCGATGATCTTGAATGATTTCATATATCTAGGGCTTAACTTGTCCTTTATTCCGAAAAGTATGGTACCCTACCATGTTGGTATTTTCAATAGAGTCTTGTTCCCTACTTGGAACCTTAAGAGATTTGCGCCTCTTGTTCGCATCGCTCTTTTGCCGATTACTGGCAGCTTTCAGACGATTACGGATTTATAATATCCTATTCGTCGTCTTTTAGGACAGTCTCAGATTCTGATAATTGGGATTTCCCAACTCCTGCCCGACAAATGGGCGTTATCACATTCTGCCATACAAGGTCTCTAATGGAGCAGCCTTGATGCTTATATAATGCTATTGGTTATAGGAGAACTTAATTAGGGTGAGATAGTCATTCCAACTACTACCCAAATCAATCTTAAGGAATCATCTACCCTCATAGTTAGTCAAACAAATCGACGATCCTGGCCAGCTAATAACGATTCTTTTCGTTCCCCGAACCCACAACCGATTAACTAATGCATCCAAAGACCCATAACTTTTATTTACAGCAGGGTACGAGTCATTTATATCATATTTACTATAGAATATCATCAAGCATGTCAACCCTAAACAAAGCTATACGTGCACCATACATAAATAAACCATAATACGAGTCCTCATATACGTTTATCGTGATTTCTAGTCTACCAATTAATATCATAACATCAAGTTCATCAATCGACAATCACCAATGCAGCCACGTTAATTTCATAAACTCATGCATAAACATCTAACAATCTTACCAAAACACATGATTCAACCCGTATACAAGGCCCTAGCGACACAACCAACCCATGTTCGAGTATAACATCAACAACCATGTCATCTTGCAACCTTATCATACACGTATCATCATAGAACAGAAAACGCAGCCAAGATTCAATGGATTTAGCAACATAACTTGTATAAACTAAAAGAATTAAACATAAAACTCATCATATACTAACCTAGCGATCAAGAGAGTTAGGTTGCTTTAATAAAAACGAGATCTTGAAGCCTTTAAATTTCCGTTTTGCGTTAACAGTAGCAAGAGGGAGGAAGAGATTGAAGGTAGGGTTTTGATTATAGGGAAGTTATAAGAGTCATGCAACTATACGTAATTTATAAATAATCCATAAGTGGGGCAGTTTGGGATTAAATTGGGGTTGGGCCAATGACTATCAAAAGAAATAGGATAACTGTGTTGGGCTGCAAGTATGAACGAAGTAGGAGGGCAGAAGCAATTGATGTTACAAAACTTTAGGTTATAGATATATTATTATATATTTTTTCTTTTGTCTAACACAACATATATGCATGCATACATAATTGTTATAACAATTATTATTATTATTATTATTATTATTAACAATTACTAATGTATAAAGTTTATGCCATGATTCAAACCTCAAAAGTTTCGAGTTACGCGGGTTGTGTCATGGTTCAAACGGTTCGGGTCGGTTCAACACGATATAGATTTGGTTCGAATACTCGTTTACACACTATAATTTAGACAAATATATAATTAATTTGTAAAAACGAGACGAATGGTTTTTACCTCAAAGTTACGGGTTGTCACACATACGAATTAACCAATCACACTATAACAAAACCCATTAGACTATAATCACAGTACCTTGAACGCCACATGGCAATTGGTTTTGCCTGCACTTGTAGTGAACATTAAATTTACTTCTTCAATTAAACTACAAAAAGTAAAACTGTATTACAGAAATTGGAATTTAGTTCTCCAAAACAATGATGGAAATATAAATGATACCTCATAACCCCCCAGTTGAGAATCGACCAGGTTTAGGATAGAGGGCTTTGGGTAAACGATTACATAACCTTGTGTATACATGCTGTATCAACCCCTTCTTTGTGTTTCCTTCGTACCGAAAGTTGAAGAACCCTCGTAAACCCGTTGGTAAAGGACCAAACCTGAAAGCTATAATCACAAAGATGAAGACACATAAAACATATTAAAAATCAATGCCAAAAGTATTGTAACGCTCTGCTTTTTCATACTTTCCATTAATAGCAAGTCTTGTTTGTATTTCTATTTTTGGAAGTCTTGTGTTCCTGTAATCGTTCTTTCATTTTAATCGTTGTAAAATTCGAGACTTGGATCATGAATAAAACTCGTATTTCTTTAAATTAGTGTTATACATACCTCATACATATTCATACGTCTGATTTTGTGAAACAGTTGATACATATTCGTAATTCTTGGAAACTATGTGTTAAACTTGCAAATACTTGAAATTTATGCATAAAACGCCTTTTGATCGAGTACGATACTTAAATACGACACTCATACACTTAATTATACTTGGTTTATGTTCCCCACACTTGTTTTGTCCTTAAACTATGCTTATACGTCAAAAACAACCCCTAAATAACTTAAAAACCCTAAATAATGAACTTCATGGGCCAATCTGTAATTAATGGAAACTTGAGCTCAAATCAGGCACCTTGTGGCGGGCTGCGAACAGCCCCTTGACCATCTTCACGGGCCGTGAGAAATTGTAATCCGGGAATAGCCTAATTAGCTTCGCTGATTAGCGAGTTTTCTTGGTTTTGTTGAGTTTTCAAGTGTGTTTTCTACCTTAAATGCTCACCTAACAACCCTAATCCCCTCCCTATATAAACCCAAGCTTCCGCATGCCATTTTCACTTTACAAACATCCTCACAACTCTCTCTAATCAGTCCTAAAGCTGCTGTAAACACAAGTTCGGACAGAAGCATCCTACTTCACTAAAGTGAGCATAACTCACTCGTTTCTTGTCCGATTTACTCCATTCTTTTTCCTATGTGCTTGGATTGACCTTAGCTTCAATTCCATGGGTGTTTCACAGGAAACCAGTCCCTGGGATGTCGCTAAAAGGGCTCCAAAGTTCACTGATTGTTTCTGTTTTCATTTAATCTTTGTTAAACTTAGCTAAACTTGAGTTTTCTCATCTCAAACCTATGTCCTAATGCTCATAATCAAATGAATGGTTAGTTGGGCTTAAAAACAAGGCTGAGACATGTTAAATCAGAGGTTAAAACCTCACAAACTTTCTGTTTTAGTTAGGGTTTTACCCACAAGAAGTGTTCAAGCTTGAAGCTTGGTGAAAGTGTGATGGTTAGACTAGCTTGGGCTATCTTTCATAGACATCCACTCACTTCTTGATGTTTTCTCATAGAATAGTTGTTTCATTTCATTTCTTATGTAAGTTCAAGACCCTCCTTGTTGTTCATAACAACAAGTGTAGTGGTGAACAATGGAGGTACCTAAATGGGAGCTTGTTCTTCCTACCTCATGTATGATTTCTATGACACTAGAGGTGCCTAAATGAAGACCTTAGTCTTCTACCTCATACTTGACATATATAATATATTATAACCTATGTAATACTTATACAACATTCAAACAAACCGAACTCTTGATGATGAACAAGTGGACATTATCAAGTTAGTAAGTATACCATTTAAACATCATATGTAAAGGATGGTTATTTTCCTATGTTTATGTTCTTGCATTTTAAATTCCGAATCTATAATGTTTCGTTATCCCCAAACTCACACACCTATGTTCCTTTGTGTAGGAGGACAAGGTGCTCCAAACTAAACAACCAACACTCACGGAATATCAAGTAGGAAAGCTTGCAAAAACCGTGAGTATACTCGATCCCTTTTTACCTTTTACCACTTTGGGATGTAACATGTATATTATACAAAATGACACTTAAACTATTTTAAACATACTCTATCCATGCTTAACATGAAACTATGTGTGATACTTGTTATTCTCGTATGCTATGTAAACCATTTGGTCATTATATGTTCATTAACTTTTCTAGCCTCCCTTAACAATTATAGCGCTATAGGATTAACACACCGACCGTTAGACTTGGGGTATTGTTAAGTTAAACATGTTACCTCCCGCTACTCTATTGGGATTAGGCTATTTTAACGCGTTGTATACTTGGGTTTGAACATATTGTACGCCATATTTGCATACTAGTACTCACATATTATGAATCATGTTGGATATGAGCACTTTTTATTCTATTTATGCTATGTAACAAAAATTGTATACTCGCATTTGCTTTTGCATTGAACTCTATTTTTATACATGTTGCATGTTGATTGATGAGGTGATATTCAAGAAGAAATGCAATTTAGGTGGACATAGATACACACCTAGATTAATCTATCTTTTGTTGTTATGTTACAATTTGAAACAATGTTGTTATTCTTATTTGAATCTTGTATGACAATTAGTCTTGAAATGAAATTTGAATTTAATTAATATTGTCACATAGTGTTATGAAGTCTCTTGCAATCTCGTTTTCGTCTCATCCCGATGTTTCCGCCATCGGTTGGGGTGTGACAGATTGGTACCAGAGCCATAACTATAGGGAATTAGGAATAAGTAGGAATGCTTTGCCCTAGTCTATAGTTTTAGGAACTTTGTCTCATATTTGTTGTTTAAAACTTATGCATTCTACCTTACATGCTTCATAGCAATACTTCTTGTTTGTTAAACTTACATGCCTTTCCTAAGGCTAACATGAATACACTTTTGATTTTTGAAGACTTTCGTAACATAAACGAGACGACTTTACCAAAATAGGCGTGAAACCCACAATTTGGTAAACGACTCTCATCCTACCTTAAACTATTTTTGCACGAAATTACACCATTAAGCTAGGAGTGAAATCCACAACTTAATGGTAATTTCCATTTCAACTCTAGTGGACCCTTGTCAAAGTGTCAAAATTATATTTTGACCCGACGAGTACCAACCACATTTAGGGTACGAAATCGTCAAGTTAGGGGTGAAACCCGCATCTCGTCGATTAAGTCTCATTCCTCGATTTTTAATCTCGCCAAAGTCCCGATTGTTTCAATCGATTAGAGATGTGTAGTAACTGGAAGGGTAAGATACCGTTAATCGCTTCTCAACAAGAGTATCTTACCTATAGGCCAAAGCACGTTTTCTCTAATTCGAAAGGACTTTCGACCCACTTTGGAATAGTCGACGTTTCTCTACCCGAAACAATCCAATATTTTATTAAGCCTCTCTTTTATGTATCTCAATTTATATGTGATTTCATACTTGAACGTTCGTTCATTTCAAACTTTTTACACAATTCGCACGTTTACCGCAATAAAAAACGATAATAATCTCTCGTGAACCAACTAAATATACGATGCTTTCATTTATTCATGTTATGCTATGAGAAATTCATGATTATGCTATATGAGACGTTTGAACCGTTTATGCTATGTGAATCAATTTGAACCCTTTATGCTATGTGATTCATTTCATGAAAACGATTTTTCTTAAACAAACATTATGATCAAGTCTCACCTATTCGTTCTTTTGAATCTTAGATGTCTTCTCACCTCTCCAACTCGTCTAAGAAGTCAAAGTCCAGCTCCAAGAAGAAGATGATAGCTTTCATGGCCAACCAAATTGCGTGCATCGTCCCAAAAATCGTTACCGAAATTTGAGCTTCTGATACTCCAAACTCCTCCGTCAACTCTAAGGTCGAAGTACACAAGCCCGTTTCGTTTAACTTTAAACACTTTTCGTCATGCAACCCCAAGCCATTCACTGGCAACGATGGGGTGACTGCCATGCTCGAATGGTTTGATAGCATGGAGGTCACGTTCATCAACAGTGAATGCCCCGAAGAGCTCAAAACGCGTAGTGCGACTGGGGTATTCCAAGCCCGAGCTCTCGAGTGGTGGACGAACGAAAGGAACATCCGTTCGAACAAAGAGGCTTATGCGTTGCCCTGAGGAGAAGTCAAGACCCTCATGATGGAGGAATTTTGCCCCCCGCATGAGCAACAAAGGTAGGAAGAAGAATTTTGGGCTCTAAAACAAGTGGATGATGAGAACCTAGCCTACACCACTCGCTTCAAACAACTTAGCTTCATTGTTCCTCACCTCGTTATGACCACCGAACGCAAGATAAGGAAGTACATCAATGGGTTACCTTCTGGCATGCGCGATATAATCGAGGCAGCCAAACTCGACAATATCGAAGCTGTCTATCGTTTGGCTGCTTCCCTAAACAACAATCGCATTCGCGATAAGCAAGCCGCAAACCCTGTTTCATCCAAGCCAGCCAACCAAATTACCCAACAGTCGAGTAGCAATAGGGGGAAGAAGCGAAAGCAATTGAACCATGTTTGCAACGTTATTGTACCACCGGTTAACCCAAATCCCATTGCTCCTGATAACACTCGAAAGTCGTACACTGGGATTCACCCCAAGTGTGCCACTTGTAACTATCACCATCCCACCAATGTCAACCGTCGTCGTTGTACCAATTGTAACCGTTATGGGCATGATACCGCGTATTGCCGCAGCATCCCCTAACAACAAGCGCCACAAGCTCAACAAGCTCAGCAAGCACAACAAGCTCCACCTGCTCCTCAAAATGCCAGACCAGTTAGGGCTTGTTTCAAATGTGGGGATACTAATCATCTTCGTCCTCAATGCCCATAATGGTACCAAGAGCAACAACAACCTCCTCGTGGACGCGCTTTCAACCTAAACGCAAATCAAGCGCGCAATGACAATGATGTCGTTAAAGGTACGTTTCTTGTTAACCATCTTTATGCTTCGATACTATTTGATACTGGTGCAGACAAAAGCTTTGTGTCCTTAGAATTCAAATCATTTTTAAATTGCACATGCTCTAAGCTACCTAAGTCGTTTTTCGTCGAAGTCGCCAATGGCAAATCCATCTTAGTCGATTTCGTTCTTCCCAATTGTCGCCTTACTCTTAACGAGCACGTTTTTACTATCGATCTCATACCCATGCAACTGGGTAGTTTCGACATCATCATAGGCATGGATTGGCTTCAGAAGAACCATGCTGAAATCGCTTGCCATGAGAAGTACGTTCGTTTACCCCTTCCATCTGGCGACATTTTGCATGTCTATGGAGACCGACCTTCAAGGGGACTGAAGTTGATGTCTTGTACACAAGCGAAAAAATATTTACGCAAACAGTACTTTGCCTTTTTAGCCCACGCTGTGGAAGAAAAGGGCAAGGGAAAAAGCGTAAGTGATGTTCCAGTGGTGCGCAACTTCCCTGACGTCTTTCCGGAAGATCTGCCTGGTCCTCCTCCACCTCGATCTATTGACTTTCGTATTGACCTCGTACCTGGTTACTTCATTCGGGTAATACGTATAACAAACAAATTTGAATTTAGATTATTATGATTCTACGGTACTTGAAGTTCATTGTTTGAGGCTTTTCAATCTAAAAACATGTTTTCTGTGAAATTGAACTTGCTAAACTGATCATGTATATAATAGATTAGATTTTGATTTTTTTTTTGAGAATTATTAGATATTGTATGGATTTATTGGATAACTAAACTTGTTATGTTAGTTTAGAAAATTATGATAAAATACAAATAATCAAAATATTATACTCAAATGTTAGTTGCATTTTTAGGCATGTTTTTAGAGTATATTAATACGGAAATTTCATCACATATCATGCATATTTCATAGTCATTCCTCGTTATTTTGCGACACTTGTTTTTGTGGAATGGAATCTAATTTGGTTTGTGTTTAGTTGATAGGATCTCAATAGGGCATGGAAAGAATTGAAATAAATTTTGAAGACAAAAGTTCCAAGATGAGAACAAGCTAAATGACAAAGAAGAAAGTGTTATGAAGACAATTGAAGGAGCACACGAGATTTGAGATGAAAGAAAAATTAAGAGTCTATGTAATATTTGTTGTGTCACACCCCAACCGATGGCGAAAACATCGGGGTGAGGCACTGAGCGAAACAGATTGTCCAAGAGATTCCATAACAACTAATAGTTACCAAATATTTAAGCATTATGTCCCATACCGTAACATATCAAGTAAACATAGTTATTACAGATCAATTGTTCTCAAAGACAAATAAAACTGTTCCGACAACTCAAATTAATAATTTGTTCGTTTGTTTCTAGACGCTTCCTATCTCGATTCCACATAGCAAGCAAGCATCCTAAACACCTGTCACATACATTAAAGTAAAAGTCAATACACATAGTGTAAAGGTGAGCATACAATTTTAATAGCATAATATTAGCGAATGCGATTTACGTGTAACCAGCATGTAGTACGTTAAAAGTGAAGCACGTAAGTTATCGACAAAGATCCTACCAATACCAATGATTACGAGTTGTAGAGTGCGCAACACATGTTCACCAGTGCGAACACGTGAAGTAAGATCCTTGACAACCCCTGAATAAACAGGTGCTGAGTCCAAACTATAGTACTATCATTGCTAAGGCAGGTAGACAGCAATCAATGTGTTAACATAACAAACAGGCATTCATCGAGTCACGTATAACATGCGAGAGCGGTTAGCGTTTAAAAGTGTTTGCATTGTGTGTTGATGTGATTTGATATAAGTAACGTATGTAACACCCAAAAGTGCGTTAAGTGAAAAAGAGTTCGAGTATACTCACAGATAGTGCTTAGTAATAAACACCGATCATGGATTGAAGGGAGCGCTTGGGAGACTAGCCTGATCATAGCATGACAGTATAAGCGTTGAACAGTGCGTAAAATGGTGTCGAGTGAGCTGAGTGACGAAAGGACGTCCGATCGGATGGCCTTCCGGATGGATGGCCATTCGCTCGGAGGGTTGTCCGTTGGGATGGATGTGTTTGTGTATGATGTGACTTTGAAGTTTTCGTTGTAGCATTTTGAAACGCAGGAAGTATCTCTACCTTTCAGGTCGTCCGAGCTAGAATGTGCTGGTCGGAGGAGGAGCTGTCACATCACGTGAACAGTGATGTGACAGGTGCTATTTATAGGCAAGAGGGAGAAATGCGGTGTAAAGTGACGGCTCGGAGGGCAGTCCGATCGGATGGTCATCCGGACGGATGACCATTCGATTGAATGGTCATTCGATCGAAGGGCCTTTGTGAGTTGGTTTTCTGACTTTCCGTTTTGTGCGTTGAGCGTTGCGATGCGTTGCGAGTAAGCGATGCGATAATATTAAACAATAGTTACACAAATAATATAACTAACACATAACCTAAAAACACAACTTAGTTTTTGAGTCCGTGATGCGATGTGATTGAGTTGCGATTGCGTTTGCGATTAACCTCCACAAAACATAAATACAAGCACACACAAGTAACACATAAATGGCACACACATGTAAGCTCACGTAAAACAATATCCAGAACTTGTAATTCGAGTTGCGATGCGATAGCGATGAGATTAGCGTTAAGTAGATTAGCGTTTAATTAACTTTATCGCATTGTTACTTCCTATGATTCACAGTCGTAAAACAATTAACGGTAAAAATAACATACATCGATTAGCGGTTCGGCGAGTACAAGCAATAATTAAGCAAGAAAAGACAAATCTGATTAGCAATCTTTTCTTCCTTTGACTTTGACTTGTACTTTGACTTCAAAAGTCGGGTTGTTACAGCCTCCCCTACTTTAGGGAATTTCGTCCCGAAATTAAGGCGCAGGCGTATCAAAGAGATGTGGATATTTTGCCTTCATGTCACTCTCGAGTTCCCAAGTGAACTCGGCACCGCGTTTGCCTTCCCAGCGAACCTTCACTATAGGAATGTGTGAGCGTCGAAGTGTCTTGGTTTCTCGGTCCATGATCTCGATTGGCTTCTCCACGAAGTGTAATGTTTCGTCCAGTTGCAGATCCTCAAGAGGAACATGTAAATTCTGCTCGGCCATGCACTTTCTGAGGTTTGAGACATGAAAAGTTGGATGCACATTGCTGAGTTCCTCCGGTAGTTCGAGTCTGTAGGCCACTTTACCAATTCTTTCCAGGATCTTAAAGGGTCCCACATATCGAGGCGCGAGCTTTCCCTTCTTGCCGAATCGGATCACCCCCTTCCAAGGTGAAACCTTTAGGAGTACGTGATCACCGACTTCGAATTCTAGGGGCCTGCGGCGTCTATCGGCGTAACTCTTTTGACGGCTCCTGGCTTTTAAGAGATTGTCTCGAATCTGGAGGATCTTGTTAGTCGTTTCTTGCAATAACTTAGGACCGGTAATTTACGCATCCCCGATCTCGTGCCACACAATAGGCGATCGACATTTTCTTCCATACAATGCCTCAAATGGTGCCATTTGAATGCTAGAGTGATAACTGTTATTATATGAGAATTCGACTAAAGGTAAATGCGAGTCCCAATTAGCACCGAAATCGATAACACACGATCGAAACATTTCTTCCAGGGTGCGAATCGTGCGTTCAGTCTGACCGTCTGTTTGGGGATGAAAGGCGGTACTTAGATTAAGAGTAGTACCGAGAGCAGATTAAAACGTTTCCCAAAGGCGCGAGGTGAATCGGCCATCGCGGTAAAAAATGATATCACGAGGTGTCCCATGGCGACAGATGACTTTGTCAGTGTAGATCCGTGCTAATCGTTCTACCCAAATGCTATCGTGACCTGATGTCGTGCGCGGAAGTTTCATAATGAAATCCATGGCGATGCTTTCCCATTTCCACATAGGAATCTCCCATTGCTCGAGTAGACCAGAGGGTCTCTGATGTTCAGCCTTGACCTTCGAGCAGGTTAGGTATTTAGAAACATATACAGCGATATCCTTCTTCATCCCAGGCCACCAATACCTGGACCGGAGGTCCTGGTACATTTTGTCGGCACCTGGATGAATCGAATATCGGGACTTGTGAGCTTCGTTCATCAAGATATCCCTGAGGTAGTTGTGGCTAGGGATCCATATGTGGTCAAGATAGTGGAAGATGCCGTTGGATTTGTTGACAAGTTGGGATTCAGCACCACACTTCTTCATTTCCACTCGTATGGTATTCTCATTGAAGCAAGCGTACTGAGCGTCACGGATAAGAGACTCGAGATTGTGTTGGGCTTGGACATTGCGGATACTATGCAAATAGCTCCGTCGACTGAGGGCATCAACACGATGTTTGCCTTGCCTGGATGGTAACGGATCTCACAGTCGTAGTCACTGAGAAGCTCGACCCATCGGCGTTGGCGCATGTTCAGTTCCTTTTGCCCAAAGATGTGTTATAGGCTCTTGTGGTCGGTGAAGACCGTACACTTGGTACCGTATAGGTAGTGTCGCCATATCTTTAATGCAAAAACAATTGCACCAAGTTCGAGGTCGTACGTCGTGTAGTTCTTCTCATGGACCTTGAGCTGTCGAGATGCGTAAGCAATAACCTTGTCCCGTTGCATAAGGACGCAACCAAGACCAAGGTTCAAGGCGTCGCAGTAAACGACAAAATCATCATTTCCGTCGGGCAGGGTAAGGACAGGAGCATTGTAAAGCATGCTCTTTAGAGTCTGAAAAGCATCCTCTTGTTCGGTTCCCCAAACAAAAGTCTTGTCTTTATGCGTCAGAGAAGTGAGAGGAACAACAATCTTAGAGAAATCGGCGGTAGTAACCAGCCAACCCAAGAAAAGAACGAACTTCAGATGGGTTCTTTGGCGTAACCCAACTCTTAACTCCTTCAATCTTCGCAGGATCGACATGAATACTTGACTATTGACGATGTGACCAAGGAATTGAACCTCCTCGAGCCAAAATTCGCACTTGGAGAACTTGACGTAAAGGCGATTCCCTTGTAGAAGCTCAAGAACCAAATGTAGATGCTGTACGTGTTCGGCTTTTGACTTCAAATAGATAAGGATATCATCGATAAACATGATGACGAAGCGATCAAGAAAGCGTTTACACACGCGATTCATTAGATCCATAAAGACAGCGGGTGCATTAGTAAGTCGAAAGGGCATAACAACGAATTCATAGTGACCGTAGCGAGTTCGAAATGCGGTTTTTGGAATATCTTCCTCCTGGATTCGTAACTGATGATAACCTGAACGCAGATCGATTTTAGAAAAGCAGGTAGCGCCTTGTAATTGATCAAACAAATCATCGATTCGAGGCAATGGATAGCGATTCTTAATAGTTAGCTTATTCAGCTCCCTATAGTCGATGCACATCCGGAACGATCCATCCTTCTTTTTGACAAAAAGGACAGGTGCGCCCCTAGGAGAGGTGCTAGGGCAAATGAAGCCTTTGTCAAGCAGTTCCTGGAGTTGACTCGAGAGTTCCCGCATTTCTGACGGGGCGAGTCGATAAGGAGATTTAGCAACAGGATTTGCTCCAGGAATGAGGTCAATTCGGAAATCGATATCACGACTTGGAGGTAAACCAGGTAAATCATCAGGGAAAACGTTGGGAAATTCACAAACGACGGGAACGTCTTCTACTCCTTTGTTTTCCTCCTCCGCTACTACGATATGTGTGACATCTGTGCTTGTAATCATTGTAAACAGTTCAGTTATCAATGAAATAAAGTTTTTTTCCCAATGTTTGTTTATTTATATTTTACATATTTCATGTTTTGACTTTTATTCAATTTCAAACTCTGTATCGCTTCCTGGAGAATTATACGCAAACTGGTGCGTAAACGTAATTAGATTAACGTGACAAATACTCCGGAACATCAATTTATGCTTAACATACCTTAAATAACCTTTACATAACTTAGAAATAAGTTTTGAAGGCATTGGTATGGCAAAATCAAGTTAATTCGCTTACAGGGACTAAAATTGACAAACTGCGAAAGTATGCCAATTTGAAACTGTAACGAACATTCCGGAACATGGCCATAAGTTAAACACACTCTAAATATCCTTTACATATCTTAGAAATAGGCTTTGAGGGGTTCGGTGTGCTAAAATAAACTTTATGCTCATTCAGGGACTAAAAGCGTTAAAAAGTGCATAAGTTTGCATTTTCGCGCATAACTTACGTTCTGAATGCATCCGGACATCCAACAATTTATGTAATCATTAAAATATTATGTTTTAGTGATTGGCTTGTCAATAATCCATTCGTCGCGCAATTTGGATCGTACACGCGTCCGTTACGACTTCCGTCGTAATTAACCGAACAACGCAACCGTACGGCCAAACGAACCGATATCCGGCATATTTTTGAACACATTTTAAGTTCCCTATACTTTAACTTCATTTTAGAGCTTTGAAATGTGGTTAACGGGCCTTAAACGTGTCGGAAATGACTTAAATGCACAACAGGGACCAAAACTGCCAAAAACCAAACTTTCTGGTCTGCAGGTCCTTGCGCACCTCAACACTCTGAGTGTTACGGTGCGCAAGCAGTCCCCAGAACAGCAGAATGTTGCAAACAGCCTGTTTTCAGCTGTCACACACTCTTTTCTCACTTGCAACTGGTTTCTAGCAATCCTATGGGCTGCCATGGGTTTTTAAATCAGTGGGTATGTGTTGTACGGCTGAGATTAACGCTTGGGAAACAAGAAACGATCTTAACGGCTCTACATTTCCTATAAATACCCCCCATGTCTTGCTCATTTCCCTCACATTTGAATCTGATTCAAAGCTCTCTAAGTGGAAGTTTATATGCTTCCTACCTGAGAGTGAATCGGGTCAAATACTTGCGGGGACCTTCTGTAAGTATTCTTTCGCGTTTATCGTTCATTTTAGCGTTAAAGTCAAACTGTGTTTGACTTTCTGCATTGACCAGTTTATGGTCAACGCGAAGTTCGTTTGAACTTCATAACGTTAGCGTAATCACGATGGTTATAGTCCCTTGTGACTATACCTACTGATTACCACGTTATCTAGGCTCAGTGACGAGTCGTAGTTTCGGGCAAAATGCGTGTTCTCGCGTATTTTGTAAGCAAACTACTTATGGGTATCAAAACCTTTTGTTTTGATACCAAACCTGTTTTTAAACCTTGTTAAACATGTTCTAACATGTTTAGCTCGTCACTTTTAGATTTGTGCTTGTCTAGGGTGATAAAGGTAAGCGATCTAATCAATCGCTTATACTTTCGAACCCGACCCATTTGGTCGATCATTATGATCCGAACAAATACTTTAGGTGACCATAGTAGTATAGGGAATAACCTTCCGAGGTTATACCTTATGGTCACGTCGTTTAAGTAGTTCTATGATAAGTAGTTCCTATGCCTTAGGTAAATTACCAAAATGTCCTTTTTGCGCCAAAATTCATTTTAAGCCTATGTAACATAACTTTTGCCATCTAAACTGATTTAAAAACAATATTAAATATGTTAAGGCATATCTTACTTGTCATAGGGCTAGTTAGGCGGTCCGAACGCGTTTTACGCGAACGACGCGTTAAAGTAGCATAAGCTACCTAAACGGGTCGTAACGGTCAAAAGCACTTAGGATAAGTTTCATTTTAGTATGTAGGCTTTGTTAAACCATATTACATGAGTTCCTACACTCATTTGGTTTACAAACCCTCATGCTACCCGATCCTCCGATTAGGTCCGTTTATTAATGTAGTTACCTATATTAGGTGACGTTTGAATCCGTGATCTTCTAACCTTGCTTGGTGGATTTCTAAAGTCTATTGAGCAATCTCAAGTGAGTACATAGACCCCTCTTTTACTGTTTTCCAAACATTTTGGGGTGAAACACATGTGCCTACTTGTTACCTTCGTGCTTTTCATGTTTTCTCATCATATACATGCTATGTTCATTAGTACATTATTAGTACATCGTTTTACATGACATTTTATGCTATGTATGCCCATTGTGTGCATACTTAGTGCATTGTTTTACATTACCTTTTCATGCTATGTATGTTCATCATGCTTAGTACATTTTCATTTCATCACATGCTTGCATTTTGATATGACATTTGGCTTGTTTAAATGGGACCATATACATTCATTAACTTTGATCACGCCGCTCGTTAGTAGGTAATGGTACCATAGGAATTGACAACTCCCATTCCTAACATCCTAGGTATGTTTGGATGAAAGGAATGACCGAATTCGATAAAACATAATACAGATAGACCTTTAATTTGTTTAAGGGCTCATCACCACAGTCACAAGGCTTGGATGTATGCATTTTTACAATACCGCATAAATGTTTGTATTCAGTATAGCATGCATTTCCACAAAACATAACGTTGATTTAAACCACGTTTTACTTCAATACATTGTTTTGTGCATTTTTACCTATGGTTCAGTGGGTATATATATATGACTAATCCAACTCATGTTTTATGAGTTTCAGGTATGATTTTAGCACCGGAGGATGATCAAGCACAACGAAGAACCAAACACGATCAAGAAATAAGCTTCCGCACTATGTATCGTTGTTTTGTTAAATGACGAACTCAAACATGTTATTTTGTATAGTTTTAATTCTGTAAATAAAGTTTAATGAAACCCGTATTTTCAATGTATTGAAATTCTAATTACCCGTTTATTTTCGTAAATTATACGAAAATTGTTAAATAATAATAAGGGTGTTACAAGTTGGTAATCAGAGCTCAAGGTTGTTGACAAATGTGTTCGGTTCGAAGCTTGATCGAAAATCCGGTAAGTACAAGTATGTTAATAGTTTAGCATGCTAAAGTGTTGTAAACAACACATAGGGCTATCGTGTGATACACGTTACCCCAATTAAAATGATTGATATAGTTGACGAAAATACGCGCGTTGACACGTATAGTAGAAAAAGCCTTGTATTATAATACGGGCGATTATTGAAGTTGACGTTACTAACTTTGTGAATGTTTTAATTGAAGGACACTCGCGTTTGAAGACGACGAGAGCCAAACGAATTGTGGATATGATGATGGAACGGTCCGAAGTATGACGAGAGGAGCATGCTCACCGAGGACTAAATCGCGTAACGACCGCAAACAAGGTTAATGGCAAGGAACGCCCGTTGGGGCAAACATTACCAGGTGCACATTTTAAATAATCGCACAAATAGTAATATGCAACAAATAAGTAGAAATTGAAAGTTGCATATGTAGATTAAAAACTTGGAAAAACCCGAATAGAAAATGTATTCGGGATATTGTTTCCAAGAGAAACAAATAGAGGCGTTACTTACATAGGGCGTGATGTGAAAACTATAAAAAGATCATGTGTGTCATGTGTTAATCGCTTACTCTGGCCAAGTAAGTAGTGGCATATGATACCATGAACTTCTTATGGCGGACACGTTTACATCCGATGTAGTAAGGACGGTGTGAATGGGACTAACTTAAAAGTACCCAAATGAATCAAATGAGCAAAGTAATTGATAATAATGTAAACGCACAGCCGGGTGACGGAAGCGTATTACATTAGGATGATGAGCCCGAGTGAAGGGACAAAGAAGCATGAAAAATGATTTAGACGAGTATTGGGAGGGAGTGTACTTACACTCGAACCCAGAAAACGCAAACATGAAAAATGATTTAGACAAGCATTGGGAGGGACTGTACTTACACTCGAACCCGGAAAATGCGAATATGTCCCTAAACGAGTCGTTTTTGTAAAACGTCAAACTCGAGGACAAAGTCGGAATATAGAAATGAATCGAGGTCTTAATGCATACCGGAAGGGTTGCAATAATAACGACTTCGGTAAAACACCCGGTTGATGGGTAAGAATTGAACGCATGCACAGACCGAGAAACGAAAACTCGGATGGAAAGTTAAAGGACTCGGGTTTTGGGTCATAACTAAAAGATGACAAAATAATGTAAATAAAAATTGTGAATAAATTATGTTCAACTATTTTAAAGTTGAACGGGTCGATTACAATATCACGCCGGACGGCATGAGTAAATACAAACGGGATGGTGGTACCGTTAAAAGCAAAAGAATAATGAGCCCGGTAATGGGACATAATCGAGTACGGATATATGAAAACTGGAGAATGGTGAGCATAAGATGAACCGACGCATAAATGATATGAGAAGTCATAAAGTCAGAAAATTTCATCCGAAAATAAACAAATGAAGCCTTAGACTACGGTCAAGGTCAACTAAAGTTCAAAAGCGGAAATATACGATTCCAAACATAACAAGACATGCTTTGAAGCTATATATGCATATATACATATATGCATTTGAATGTAGATACAAATAAAAGATGAATCTGTGGGATCATCGTAACCTACGGGAATGCGATTAGTGTTAAGGTCTACGGGACCAGAATGACCCTCGGGTCACGAAAAGAAAGGGGAATAAACCTTAGGGTTCCCATTAAAAGGGGGTGAAGACCTAAGGAAATAGCCTACGAGGCCACGTGAGAGAACCTACGAGTTACTAAAACAAAGCGAGAGAACCAGTGAGAATCCTCGCGTAAAACAAAGACTGTAAAAGAGTAAATGCCAAGTCGTCAAAATTGCTTGACATAAATTAAAGATAAAACATTAAACTAAAATTCCGTTTTAGTCAAACACAACGTTTTATCAAACATATATAGTATGAGATGATTGGGAAATAAACCTAAAACACGACGTGACGCGATCACGGTCAAGAAAGTTATGTGAAATAAAATCACCTAGTAGCCCGAGAGATGGGTATAAAGTAACTGGACTAATAAGACTAGTCAGTGAGGCTGGTTAAGGTCAATATTTAAATTAAGAAAGTGTTCAACACGCTATCTATATTAAGATTAGCGTGAAATAATCATAGTTGATAAGCGTGTATGACCAAGTGGCCAAATGGCTACTCAGTCAAGCCAAATAATAAAGTAAGAGAGTACAAAACGGCAGTGACGGTCCGTGAGGTCATAATAACTAAAAGTATTGATCGCCTATACTGAGCGATCACAAGGCAACACAAGCAAAGTGTTGGGAAGTCAGATTGAGTAAAGGCACGATAAAAAGGATAAAGCCGGAAGGTATGTGGTAATATGCCTTGTAGAATTCCGTTAATAGCACATCTAGATAGTGCTAAATAAATAAGATAAAATCAGGAAATTCATTTTAGTGGCGAATGCTGTACGAAAGAACCAAATGAATAAGTTCGTAAAGAAAAAGGGGTTTGTTTGTAAACAGTGAAAGATCTCACTAGAAACATCCAAATGGGTGAAAATAACGGATTCACAAAGAATCCGAAAGTATAAAGGCGATGGATTTCGCTAAGTTAATCAAACAATTCGAAATGACAAGATGGCGTTATTCTGAGTTGCGTAAATTCGCATAAAAGATACATATGTTGTGTAATTAAAAGATGTTACCATATTTGTCTAATGACACTAACAAATGGTCAAAGTGTGAGTAATGCTTAGAAGGTTACTCCGTTTATGTACATTGGGTTGAAACTCAATAAATTATGTAAGAAAAGGTTTCGAGGACGAAACCTCTTTAAGGGGGGTAGACTTGTAACACCCCAAAAACGGGTTTGGTAATCAAGCCACGTTAATAGTGACGACGGGTAAAATAGTGGTAAAAATTAACCCGGTAAATATTAGGTTTTTAAATAAATTATCCTAATATTAAATAAAAGTTATACAAAGGCTTATGGATTAATAAAGTGTTTAAAAGGCCCGAGTTGACGGGACCTAAAATAAACTTAGTCATAAATATTCCCGAACCCGCTAAGCTAACTAGGAATGTTTGACCCGGTTAATAAGAGGGAATATGGATTGTAAATAAGTAGGTTATAACCTACTTAATAATTAACGAAACAAGAGGGACCAAAGTTAGATATTTGGAAAAGTTTAGTTAATTAAAACAAATAATAAAACACAACACACACACTAAGAGTGTGTGTGTGTGCGTACGACCAGGGGAAGCTCCCCATGGAGCCAAACCCTAACCTTCAACAAATCTACCAAATTGAAGGTCAATCCAAGACCCAAATCGATGCATGAACGCGTAGAAACGGTCACCAAGTCATGGGGATCACAAGGTGTGTCACAAAACCTAGATTGGTTGAAGTTGAAATTCGAGACAAGTAGGTTACTTGCAAATAAATTGATGGATTATGATCCAATGATGAAATTAGGAATGATTTTATGTCTAGGAGTAAACCCTAGACATTTACTTGTTGAATTGAGGTTCACAATTGTGAATTTCATGATATTCCATTTATGTGTTAAATGGGTTTTGTAGAAGTAAGATGAACCCTAGAATTATGACTATTAAAATGGTGTTAATTGATTTCCATGAGATGAATCTGAGAATAGTATGCATGCTAGACATAATAGAATTGAAATTATGTTTATGTTTATGTTTAGTAGAAATAACTAGTTATGAACTAGTTGTAAAATGTGTAAAAACAATGTATGCACATTAGGTGTTTGTTAAAATGCCTAAATGAAAACTAAAGTGTTGAAATTAGAGTGAAAATGTGCAATGAATAAGTTGATAAGTCGATTGACTTTAAAAAGTCAAATCGACCAAGTGTATGATCGGATGGTAAATTCGATATAAGAAGAGTAGGATGGAATAGTCGTAAATGATTATGACTAACCTAACCATCTTACAATTACAATGATAGTTTGACGCTTGGCAAGCTAGGTGAAGGCTTGGGGAAGAAAGCGGGTCAAACGAAGCAAGAATGACGGAAAAGCATAATTCGGATGCAAGGTAAGTATAGCTTACACTAGTCTTATATTTCAGAATATTCTCTTATCGTATTAGTTACGAATAAGATAAATACAAAATCGAGGTATGATGTTCCGGCGTGTAGACGTACGGAACAAGATAGTCGAACATAATAAGAAACCATGTTGATGGTTTAAAAGGAGTTAAATCGGTAATTCGATCATTTTATGACAAATGGAAAAATGAACTTTTGAATGGTTACCTTATAGGGTAAACCAAAACAAACAATAAGGGTAAAACGGTAAATTGGTCATGCGTTGACCATAACTATTGGTTTTGAAAGACACGGTAGGACGTAAGCCATGATAGACTAAAAATCGTTAAGAAACGATTAATAAGTGAAATGACCGCACGGTGTAAACCAGAGCGAGTCATGTAGATGAGATGGTAATAAATATCTTCTCGCCAACAAAATCGGTCACTTAGACCAAATGGGTCAAAAGGTAAAGGTATCACCTTTTGACAATAACGACTAATGATTATTGTCGAGTTATATTATTTCAGGAATAAATGTAGAAATGATATTTGCATCGCTACTATTTAGCGAATATTATAGCAAGGCATTAAATCAGGTCAATACATTGACCCGAGCCAGGTATGTGTAATAGAGTAATGATTCATTGAGAACGTAAGGTTCAATGAATATTTAATGAAGTCTTAGATAGACAATGGGTTACTTAAGTGGGTAAACCGAATGTTTTAAAAGAGGGTAGTGGCGTTTTGAAAAGCATATTGACTTTTCGAGCAAGATCATAATTCAAAAGAAGAATCATGGGTCAAACATGCTCTCAAAAGACCTTGTCGTAATTGAAAGACTAAAAAGGACCAAAACGCCCTTGTTAGCTAATTCGAACAAACAACCTTTAAAGGTTGTTTGGAAACAAGTTTTATGATTAAGTAAATACTTAGATTAAGTATAGAAGTTGAAAGAGGTATTATATTAGTCAAACGGTACTATTTGAGTTTTTGCCGTAAAATAATGATTCGAGAGGTAAAATTTGGTTTATATAGATCACCACATCAAACCCGCCATAAACACAATTGTGGTGGGATATTATAGGATAAGAAATGTGGTGATGAAATGCTAGAAACAATCGAAAGCGATTTTAGGCTCGAAAGTGCTTAAATACCCTTAACGGGTCAAAATAAGCATACAAGCGAAAACGGGTTTAAATTGTGTAATAAACCTATGATTAGAACCTAATATGGTAGGTAACATTAATTTGTAGAAGTGTATGTAATATAGGAATCAAACAAATACGTTTGTTTGATAAAATGCATAAACGGGTTAAAATTCGGTAAAAATGTAACGAGTCAAAGGCTTAGAAGTCTCAAAATTTCTTATGTTGGATGTAGGATTTTAACTCCATAAGATGGAGGATTAAATTACGGACGCGTAGGAAAAAGAATCGGGTAAAACGGATCAATAACGAAGAAGTTATGGCCGTTTCCGTAAAAACTGGCATAGCTGATCTGAACTGCAACCTGCTGGAAACTGGTTTCCCAGGCGACACGCGAAGGAACAACCTGGTTCCTCCGCGACACGCGACAGAACCCTGATTTAGCGAAAAAAATTTATTTTAATCAGTTTCGCTTCCCGGACTCGTTTAAATATGTTCTAAGTTACATATGACTAATCCAACTCATGTTTTATGAGTTTCAGGTATGATTTTAGCACCGGAGGATGATTAAGCACAACGAAGAACCAAACACGATCAAGAAATAAGCTTCCGCACTATGTATCGTTGTTTTGTTAAATGACGAACTCAAACATGTTATTTTGTATAGTTTTAATTCTGTAAATAAAGTTTAATGAAACCCGTATTTTCAATATATTGAAATTCTAATTACCCGTTTATTTTCGTAAATTATACGAAAATTGTTAAATAATAATAACGGTGTTACAAATAGTCATCATCAACAGCAACTTCCATGCCGTTTCTGTACCAACTGCGGGAAGTCTGGACACCTTGCAGAAGTTTGTCGGTCTGCTCGTAATCAAGCAGCTCAGAACCCGGCTCAACAAGTTGCTTACCCTCCTGCTCAGCAACAGGGTCAAGCTGCACGACCTTACTATCCTCCTGGCTCATGCTATAATTGTGGAGACCTGACCCATTATCGAAACCTGTGTCCAAGACTGGTTAATGCGAATCCGAATCAGGCTCCAGCTCGAGGTCGAGTTTTTAACATGAATGCACAAGAAGCGCAAGCAGACAATGAAGTGGTGAATGGTACGTTCTCTGTTAATAATCAACCTACATATGTTCTTTTTGATTCAGGGGCCGATAAGAGTTTTGTGTCTTTATCTTTTGAGCCATTGCTTCGCGTGTCTAGAACGAAACTAGGTAAACCCTTGACAGTAGAGGTTGCCAGTGGTGAACCCATTGTTCTTAATTCTGTCCTTCGCAACTGCCAGTTGAACCTTAATAACCATCTTTTTCCCATCGACCTCACGCCAATGCAACTTGGAAGCTTCGACATTATAGTGGGTATGGATTGGTTAGCCAAGCATCGCGCATAGGTAGTTTGTTTTGAGAAGATCGTTCGTGTGCCGCTTTCGTCAGGTGAGATCCTACAGGTTCGTGGTGAGAAACCTACTAGTAGCCTCAAGCTTATGTCTTGTTTTAAAGCTCGGAAGTATCTGCGAAAGAATTATGTGGCCTTCTTGGCACATGTCACAGCAGATAAAGGCAAAGGTAAGTCTATCCAAGATATTCCTGTTGTTCGGGATTATTCTGAAGTATTCCCTGAAGATTTACCTGGTCTACCCCCAGCACGCCAAGTCGATTTCCGTATTGATCTCGTACCTGGTGCAAATCCCATTGCCAGAGCTCCATATCGTCTTGCACCGTCTGAGATGCAAGAGTTGTCTAAGCAGCTTCAGGAGCTCTCTGACAAAGGTTTTATCCGTCCTAGCTTTTCACCTTGGGGTGCTCCCGTTCTTTTTGTCAAGAAGAAGGATGGATCTTTCAGAATGTGCATCGATTACCGTGAGCTTAACAAGCTCACCATCAAGAATCGATATCCCCCACCTCGCATCGATGACCTCTTTGACCAGTTACAGGGCGTTTCTTATTTCTCGAAGATTGATCTTCGTTCTGGGTATCATCAACTTCGTGTGCATGAAGAAGATATTCCCAAGACAGCGTTCCGTACTCGTTATGGGCATTATGAGTTCACAGTTATGCCATTCGGTTTGACTAATGCTCCTGCTGTTTTTATGGACTTGATGAATAGGGTCTGCAAGCCTTATTTACATAAGTTCATCATCGGTTTTATTGATGATATTTTGATATACTCTAAGACGAAAGCTGATCACGAGCAACATCTTCGTCTTACTCTGGAACTCCTAAAGAAAGAACAACTTTTTGCCAAATTCTCCAAGTGTGAATTTTGGCTTAAAGAAGTTCAATTCTTGGGACATATTGTTAACGAACAAGGTATTCATGTAGATCCCTCCAAGATCAGTGTGATTAAGGATTGGGATACGCCTACTACTCCTACTGAGGTTCGTTCTTTTCTTGGTCTTGCGGGTTATTACCGCTGCTTCATAGAGAACTTCTCAAAGATTGCAGTTCCCTTAACTGCTCTAACTCAGAAGAATAAACCCTTTGAATGGGGTTCTAAACAAGAAGTAGCATTTCAGACCTTGAAGCAGAAGCTTTGTGACGCACCTATTCTGACTTTGCCTGAAGGCAATGATGATTTTATCGTGTACTGTGATGCATCCAAATTGGGTCTTGGCTGTGTTCTGATGCAAAGGAACAAAGTCATAGCATATGCATCGAGGCAGTTGAAGGTGCATGAGAAAAACTACACCACTCATGATCTTGAGTTAGGTGCAGTTGTGTTCGCTCTTAAGATCTGGAGACACTATTTGTATGGAACAAAATGTGTGGTTTTCACTGACCACAAAAGTCTTCAGCATATCTTCAATCAGAAAGAACTCAACATGAGGCAAAGACGTTGGGTAGAGCTTCTGAACGACTATGACTGCGAAATTCGCTACCATCCTGGTAAGGCGAATGTCGTAGCTGACGCTTTGAGTCGTAAAGAACATGTCAAGCTTCATTATGTTCGTGTTCAATCTGATATTCAAGCTCGAGCTGATATTCAAGCTTGCATTTCTCAGGCTCAACATGCTTGTGTTTCACAAGACTTGATGGGTAAGGAATTACCCTATCACATTAAGCCTGATCTTGTTTTGAAGGACAATGGATCATACTATTTCATGGACCGTTTGTGGGTCCCAAGCCAAGATGGTCTTCGCACTCTGCTTATGGATGAAGCTCATAAGTCTCGTCATTCTGTCCATCCTGGCTCAGACAAAATGTATAAGGATCTTCGTACCCAATATTGGTGGCTTGGTATGAAGAAGGATATTGCCTTGTACGTTTCAAAATGCCTTACTTGTCTTAAAGTCAAGGCTGAACACCAACATCCTTTTGGTCTTTTGGAGCAACCAGAGATCCCAGTTTGGAAATGGGAAAACATCGCTATGGATCTCATTACCAAACTTCCGCGCACTAAGAAAGGTCATGATACCATTTGGGTAGTTGTTGATCGTCTTACAAAGTCAGCGCATTTCTTGCCAATCCGTGAGGATTTTTCTGCTGACAAACTTGCTAAAATCTATGTGGATGAAATTGTAGCTCGACATGGTGTTCCTTTGAACATCATTTCTGACAGAGATGCTCGTTTCACTTCTCATTTTTGGAGAACCATGCAATCTGCTATGGGGACCCAACTTAATCTGAGCACAGCTTATCATCCGCAAACGGATGGTCAATCTGAAAGAACAATCCAAACCTTGGAGGATATGCTTAGAGCTTGTGTGATCGATTTTGGTGGTAGTTGGGATTCACATCTTCCATTGATTGAATTCTCCTACAACAACAGTTATCACTCCAGCATCAACATGGCTCCTTTCGAAGCTCTCTATGGTCGAAAATGTCGTTCACCAGTCTGCTGGAATGAGATCGGCGAGGCTCAGCTTACTGGACCTGCCCTCATTTTAGAGACAACTGATAAGATTAAGAAAGTTCGTGATAACCTTCAGACAGCTAGAAGCCGTCAAAAGAGTTACGCGGACCCAAAACGCAAGCCCATGGAATTTCAAGTCGGTGATCGAGTATTACCTAAGGTCTCACCTTGGAAAGATGTGATCAGATTTATAAAGACTGGAAAACTTGCACCTAGATATGTTTGACCATTCAAGATCGTCGAAAGAATCGGTAAGGTAGCCTACAGACTTGAGTTGCCTCCTGAACTTGGAAATGTTCATCCAACCTTCGATGTGTCCAATCTCAGGAAGTGTTTAGCTGATGAGAACCTCCACATACCACTTGACGAAATTCGTGTTGATAAGACACTACATTTTGTTGAGAAACCTGTGGAAATCATGGACCGTATAGTAAAATGGCTTAAACGCAAGCGCATTCCTTTGGTCAAAGTTCGCTGGGAATCTAAACGTGGACCTGAGTTTACTTGGGAACGCGAAGATCAAATGAAGGCGAAGTATCCACATCTTTTCCCACGAGTTTCCTCTAAACAAATTTCGGGATGAAATTTCCACAAGTAGGGGAGACTGTGACATATGTGCTTGTAATCATTGTAAACAGTTCAGTTATCAATGAAATAAAGTTTTTTTTGATCTCAATGTTTGTTTATTTATGTTTTACATTTTTCATGTTTTGACTTTTATTCAATTTCAAACTCTGTATCGCATCCTGGAGAATTATACGCAAACTGGTGCGTAAACGTAATCAGTTTAATGTGACAAATACTCCAGAACATCAATTTATGCTTAACATACCTTAAATAACCTTTACATAACTTAGAAATAAGTTTTGAAGGCATTGGTATGGCAAAATCAAGTTAATTCGCTTACAGGGACTAAAATTGACAAACTGCGAAAGTATGCCAATTTGAAACTGTAACGAACATTCTGGAACATGGCCATAAGTTAAACACACCCTAAATATCCTTTACATAGCTTAGAAATAGGCTTTGAGGGGTTCGGTGTGCTAAAATAAACTTTATGCTCATTCAGGGACTAAAAGCGTCAAAAAGTGCATAAGTTTGCATTTTCGCGCATAACTTACGTTCTGAATGCATCCGGACATCCAAAAATTTATGTAATCATTAAAATATTATGTTTTAGTGATTGGCTTGTCAATAATCCATTCGTCGCGCAATTTGGATCGTACACGCGTCCGTTACGACTTCCGTCGTAATTAACCGAACAACGCAACCGTACGGCCAAACGAACCGATATCCGGCATATTTTTGAACACATTTTAAGTTCCCTATACTTTAACTTCATTTTAGAGCTTTGAAATGGGGTTAACGGGCCTTAAACGTGTCGGAAATGACTTAAATGCACAACAGGGACCAAAACTGCCAAAAACCAAACTTTCTGGTCTGCAGGTCCTTGCGCACCTCAACACTCTGAGTGTTACGGTGTGCAAGCAGTCCCCAGAATAGCAGAATGTTGCAAACAGCCTGTTTTCAGCTGTCATACACTCTTTTCTCACTTGCAACTGGTTTCTCGCAATCCTATGGGCTCCCATAGGTTTTTAAATCAGTGGGTATGTGTTGTACGGCTGAGATTAACGCTTGGGAAACAAGAAACGATCTTAATGGCTCTACATTTCCTATAAATACCCCCCCATGTCTTGCTCATTTCCCTCACATTTGAATCTGATTCAAAGCTCTCTAAGTGGAAGTTTATATGCTTCCTACCTGAGAGTGACCTTCTGTAAGTATTCTTTCGCATTTATCGTTCCTTTTAGCGTTAAAGTCAAACTGTGTTTGACTTTCTGCATTGACCAGTTTATGGTCAATGCGAAGTTCGTTTGAACTTCATAACGTGAGCGTAATCACGATGGTTATAGTCCCTAGTGACTATACCTACTGATTACCATGTTATCTAGGCTCAGTGACGAGTCGTAGTTTCGGGCAAAATGCGTGTTCTCACGGATTTTGTAACCAAACTACTTATGGGTATCAAAACCGTTTATTTTGATACCAAACCTGTTTTTAAACCTTGTTAAACATGTTCTAACATGTTTAGCTCGTCACTTTTAGATTTGTGCTTGTCTAGGGTCATAAAGGTAAGCGATCTAATCAATCGCTTATACTTTCGAACCCGACCCATTTGGTCGATCATTAGGATCCGACCAAATACTTTAGGTGACCATAGTAGTATAGGGAATAACCTTCCGAGGTTATTGATGTGTGTAAAATGCAACATATAAATTACATCAAATGAGGCATAAAACTAACCCTTTTTTAGTACTAATATTGGAAAAAGAGTGTTTTTGTCTTCCTTTTGTATTTTCAGGATTAAATGAGCTCAAAAACACAAAAGAAGCAAAAAGACAGCTAAAACCAACATAAATACAAGAAAAGGAACATTAGTGGACTGCCCGAACCCTCAACGGCACCTTCCAAAGCAAAATAGAGAAAACAGAAGACTGAACACGCCCCGTGCTCAGCCAGCACGGGGCCGTGCCCAAGAAGCAGCAGAAAAGACAAACCTATAGAAGCTTCTATTGCTCATCACGGGGCCGTGCTCAGCGGACACGGGGGCGTGTCGAAAGTACAGCAGGCGCATTTATTGTAATTGCGAATTACAATTAATGAGGAGAGAGAGTGTCAGACGGACACGGGGCCGTGCCCAGCGGACACGGGGCCGTGTCCAGCTCTCTGTTCAGCCTATAAATAGGAGTGCTTGGATTCATTTCATCTCATCCCTTGGCACACCACCTCTCTCACACTTCATCCACCACCCACCACCATCACAACACCATCATCCACCACCATCATCCATTGTCCATCGTAGAGTGTGTGAGTCGTCTCGGGATCCAAGATTGATCGTAAGAGTTCTTGACAATCAAGGCCATGTTTGCCTAAGTCTCTTACATCACTTGGTGAAGACAAAGTGTCTAGTATAATACTTTTTATTTCTAATCTTTTGCACTTTTTATTTGGTTTTGTATTAATGACTTTAATAACTAGTTACTTATGTTGAAGGTGATCTTTCCTTATCGTTTGTCCGTGGTGTCTTGGCATTATTTTACTGTCTATATAAAATAAAGGATTTTCACCATTCATATCTCCACGGTCTATATGGAGATATGTTGGCTACCTGGTAGGGGGTTAAGGGAACGGTTTGGTAAAGGTCTTGACATTGTTCAGCGTTTAGAGGTCCTGCAATGGACCTGGGTCAAATTTAGTAGGACCTCCTTCAATACTTCACGGTATTGGATGGCGGGGGTCCAAACTCTTTGATCCCCTCATAAGTTAACTACTATTAATACTATAACCCGGCTATTTAGGACTGTATCCCTGCTGACTCAGACTACTTAGCCGAGGGTAACGTCACCGCCAAAAGCGGGGCCTACCACAATATTGCATTAATAACTTAATTCATTATCTTCCAATAATCCACCCTTTTAGGATTGTATCCCTGCTGACTCAAACTACTGGGGTGAGGGTAACGTCGCCTTCAAAAGATGGGCCTACTACAATAACTAAGATAATCTCTTAATTATGTGCAAAAGTGCGAAAATAATCAAAGGTTATACTAGATACGAGTCGGAACCAAGTGATTCATCCTGTCTATCTGTTTTTATTTTTTTTATTTTTATTTTCAGCATTTTAGTTAGTTTTATTTTTCTTAGTTTAAAACATTTTTCTAAACTTTTATTTTGGTTAGACGTTGAGGATAAACCGGTACTAAAAGCTCTTGTGTCCTTGGACGACCTCGGTATCTTACCAACGCTATACTACACTCAACGATGGGTGCACTTGCCCATATGTGTGTTTAGTGTTAGTGAAATATCGTGTTTTATAAATTTAAAACTTGGCTAAAATAAGTGTTAAAAAGGGCTTAAAATATACACCTAAAATATACGACACTTCACACGCATCAAGTTTTTGGCGCCGCTGCCGGGGACACAAGGATTTTAAGAAAGTTAGGAATCAACGGCCTAATCATCTTTTATTTTTTTCTTTTTATTTTTTTTAGGATTTTCTTAGTTTTGCAGCTCCTGCAGCGCTCAGCACGGGCCGTGCCCGGTCAGACACGGGCCGTGCCCAGCATCATCACTGGCAGTTTTTATTTTCTGAGTTACAGAGAGCTGAACACGGGGCCGTGTCGGTGCAACACGGGGTCGTGTCCAACTCCCAGTAACAGGGATCCAGAAATCAATTACTGCGCCTCTGAACACGGGCCGTGTTCATTGAGCACGGGGCCGTGGAGAACATTCTGACCAGCGTTCTTTTCTGTTTTTGTTGCAGGATTTGGAACCCAGGCGCCACATTTGAACCTCCTATGTAGTGCATGAGCTCCAGTTCTAGTAGAGACATAAAAGAACCCCTAGAAGAACCCGAGCGCTTTCTCAGAAAAAGACTAAAAGCTAAAAATCAAGAGAAAGCTTCGGGGGACCCACTTCCAATGGCGGACCAACGTACCCTCATGGATTACCTACGGCCTACCGTAGGCAACCTTGGCGCCGCTATCAATGCACCGAATGTCGAGGCCAACAACTTCGAACTTCGGCCGCATTTGATACAAATGCTCCAAAACTCCGCAACCTTCCACGGGCTTGCGGACGAGGATCCCCATCTACATATTACTAACTTCTTAGAAATATGTGATACCTTTCGGATCAATGGAGCATCAAATGACGCCATCCGCCTTCGAATGTTCCCTTTTTCACTAAAATACCGAGCTAAGGCTTGGCTTAACACCCTCCCAGTTGGATCGGTAAACACCTGGGATGAACTCGCCCAAAAGTTTTTGTATAAGTATTTCCCTCCTGCTAAAACGGCTAAATTAATGACTGAAATTAATACATACTCACAAGAGGATGGGGAATCCTTATATGAAACTTGGGAAAGGTTCAAGGAGCTTCTAAGAAAGTGTCCTCACCATGGCCTAGCGGTATGGCAACAAGTATCCACTTTCTACAATGGATTGTTGCCACACACCAGACAAACACTTGATTCAAGCTCCGGGGGACTCTTAGGTAATCGTCGCCCAAATGAAATATATAACCAAATTGAGGAAATTGCTCAAACCAATTTTCAATGGCACACTCCCCGAGGTAATAAATCTATTGCCCCGGGCGCCCATAAGGTTGATGAAAGCACCTCTTTACAAGCCCAAATCGAGGCCCTCTCTTCAAAAATCAAAAGGCTAGAAATGACAAAAACGGCCTCGGTTATGGCTTGTGAAGGGTGTGGTGGGTCACATGAAAATTGGAGTTGTATGAAAGAATTAGATGAACAAACTGAAACGGTAAACTACATGGATAATAGACCTAGGCCGTCGGGTCCTCCAACGGGTACCTACAACCAAGGATGGCGTAACCACCCAAATCTTGGTTGGAGAGATCCCGGCAATAGTAGTAACCAACAAAACCAACGAACTAATTTTCAGCAACCGCAAAATTTTCCTCAACAACAAGGTGGAAGAGAAAGGCTTGAAGATACTGTATCTCGCCTCATCTCTGACACTGAAAAGAAAAACTCGGATCGATTTCAACAATTGGAATCGAATTTCAGAAATCAACAAGCTAGCATTCAAAACGTTGAAAAACAATTAAATCAACTAGCTCAAAATTTCTCCGAGAGACCACAAGGCGCATTACCCAGTAATACCGAAACGAACCCGAAGGCACAAGTACATCTCATCACATTAAGAAATCGAACCGTGGGTCCCGAGGATGCTCCATTGCCGCTAAATGAAAGGAGCCATTCTAGCCAGCCTGTGACTTCTCCTGCGCCAGAAAAGGCTTCTACACCAAATCAAGAGCCCACCAAGATTCCTCCAATCCCGTACCCCGGTAGGTTAAATCGTCAAAAGACCAATGAGCAATTCGCAAAGTTCGAAAGTTTACTAAAACAATTGCATGTTAATATTCCTTTTATTGAGGTCCTAACCCAAATGCCTAAATATGCAAAATTCATGAGGGATTTCCTCACTCACAAAAGGAAAATTGAATCATTGCAATTAGTTAACTTAGGCGAAGAATGCTCAGCTCTAGTACTCAACAAACTTCCACAAAAGAAAATCGACCCCGGGAGCTTCACAATCCCTTGTTCGATTGGGAAGTCCCCCGTCCGAAATGCTTTAGCCGATCTTGGGGCTAGCATCAACCTCATGACCACATCAATGTTCAAGCGACTCGGCCTAGGAACAACAAGCCCTACAAAGATGAGCATACAACTCGCCGACAGGTCCGTCAAATTCCCACAAGGTGTCGCCGAAAATCTGCTAGTCAAGGTTGACAAATTCGTCTTTCCAACCGACTTTGTCATCCTAGACATGGAAGAAGACACCGAGGTCCCTCTCATCCTCGGGAGGCCATTCCTAGTCACCGCCCAAGCATTGGTGGATATGAATGACGGAACTCTAACATTGAAGTTTGGGGATGAGGAAGTGAAATTTGAATGTGGAAAGCGAGTAGAGGAAGAAGATCCGGTCAACTACATGAAGGTCATAGACTCAAGTTTGGATGACGCTCTCCGACGGTGTAACATGGGATGCAACACATCCCACTTGGGTAACATATGACCGGCTTTGGGTCTAGCCAAGGACCCTTATAAACGTGGCGCACCATGGAGGCATTCCACGGAACTATCCTTAGTTTAATTTAGATTAATTTTTATGCTTTCTAGTTAGTTTTAATTTTCAGAAATAAAACACACTCATGGTGGTAAAGGATGAAAAGGGGAACGAGAAAAATGATCCCATGCACAAGAACGAGACAACCCGACAATTTTCTCCATTTCAGAAGGTTCAACACGGGCCGTGCCCAACCAACACGGCCCCGTGCCGAACCACCTGCAGAAAAACGCCCAGTACAGGTACCTGGACACGGGCCGTGTTCACCCAACACGCCCCCGTGTCCAGACTTCTGTTTCTCTTATTTTAATTTTGTTACTGGCACTTGAACACGGGGCCGTGCCCGGATAACACGGGGCCGTGTTCAGCGCCCAGTAACACAAATTTTTTTGCTTTTCAAACACTATTTTACACATCTAATCAACCTAAAAATTTATTTTTGGGACACATTGAGGACAATGTGTAATTTAAGTGTGGGGGGGGGGGGATGCTAAAACCTTGAATTTTGCAAGTCCTAAATACAAGCCTTACACAAAACTCTATTGGAACCGATAATCACCCCAAATTTTTTCAAAAATTTCATTTTTTTACTTGTCTAGGTTTAACTCGGGAAATTCAAGTTCTCAAAAAGGTTATATTTTTACAAATTTACAACCGATAGCGTAGTGATAAAAAGAACCAACATAAGAAAATTATGAAAAGGCATAGCAAACTTATTTAAAATTTGATTATATATACTTGATCACATAAAAACCCATTCCCACAAAAGTGAGTTTTGAGCCTTTATTGAGCACACAATTTCATATCATTTGACTAAATGCTCATTTTTCATTTATTGTGTGAATAGCCGCTTGGTTCTTACGACTCTAGAACTTGCCATGACAATACATTCCCGGTCCTTATCAACTTAAACCCGAGTAAGTAAATGATGGAGGCATTAGGACTAACCCTTTTCATTTCTACACCATTTTTTTTTTCTTTTTCCTTTACCACCTACCCAAAAAATCCCCCTAGTTAGCCCCTTTGAACCTAAACCTTTTCGTTTCATCACCCAAACAAAAACCCTTTCATCCACCAAAACCTTTTTCATTTTTAACCCTTTATTTTAGTAACAAGTTCGGTTCTTCGTGAAAAAAAATAAAAAAAAAAATAAAAAATAAATAAAAAATAAAATAAAAAATAAAATAAAATTTTGATAATGATGAAGCAAAAAGAAAATAAACAAACAAGTTAATCAAAAATAACTTAGTTTGAATAAAAGCTTCATCAAAATAAAGAGTTGCAAAAAAAATATATATATATATATACGAAAACCGACACTTGTTACGCTTTTAGCCCTTTTTCTACTAACCACTAACCCAACCACCTACCTTTAACCCTAGCCAACCCTTAACCCACAAAGTCCTCTTGATATCTACAAAGGTATAAAAGTTAAAAAGGAGGAGGATTGATTTCTTGGCAAGCCTATGGTAGGAATAAGTTCCATGCCGCTCTCGAGTGATTCACTAAAAATACACCTTCGGCCGAGTGTGAGTGATTTCCCCGCGAGGTATGTGAACTTGTATATAAATAGAGTTTTAAAAAGGCATGTTATGCCCAAATAAGTAATTTCTTTTATGAACAGTTCTAAATAAATCATTACGAATAGGATTGTAAATAAATAAAAATAAAACCCAAAAAGATCTTGGAAATCCCGACACTCTACGACAAGCCCAAAACCTTCTCTTCTACCTATTCCGTTTGGGAGTGTAAGCCACATATTAAAGAGTTTTGCTTGAGGACAAGCAAAAGTTCAAGTGTGGGGGTATTTGATGTGTGTAAAATGCAACATATAAATTACATCAAATGAGGCATAAAACTAACCATTTTTTAGTACTAATATTGGAAAAAGAGTGTTTTTGTCTTCCTTTTGTATTTTCAGGATTAAATGAGCTCAAAAACACAAAAGAAGCAAAAAGACAGCTAAAACCAACATAAATACAAGAAAAGGAACATTAGTGGACTGCCCGAACCCTCAACGGCACCTTCCAAAGCAAAATAGAGAAAACGGAAGACTGAACACGCCCCGTGCTCAGCCAGCACGGGGCCGTGCCCAAGAAGCAGCAGAAAAGACAAACCTATAGAAGCTTCTATTGCCCATCACGGGGCCGTGCTCAGCGGACACGGGGGCGTGTCGAAAGTACAGCAGGCGCATTTATTGTAATTGCGAATTACAATTAATGAGGAGAGAGAGTGTCAGACGGACACGGGGCCGTGCCCAGCGGACAAGGGGCCGTGTCCAGCTCTCTGTTCAGCCTATAAATAGGAGTGCTTGGATTCATTTCATCTCATCCCTTGGCACACCACCTCTCTCACACTTCATCCACCACCCACCACCATCACAACACCATCATCCACCACCATCATCCATTGTCCATCGTAGAGTGTGTGAGTCGTCTCGGGATCCAAGATTGATCGTAAGAGTTCTTGACAATCAAGGCCATGTTTGCCTAAGTCTCTTACATCACTTGGTGAAGACAAAGTGTCTAGTATAATACTTTTTATTTCTAATCTTTTGCACTTTTTATTTGGTTTTGTATTAATGACTTTAATAACTAGTTACTTATGTTGAAGGTGACCTTTTCTTATCGTTTGTCCGTGGTGTCTTGGCATTATTTTACTGTCTATATAAAATAAAGGATTTTCACCATTCATATCTCCATGGTCTATATGGAGATATGTTGGCTACCTGGTAGGGGGTTAAGGGAACGGTTTGGTAAAGGTCTTGCCATTGTTCAGCGTTTAGAGGTCCTGCAATGGACCTGGGTCAAATTTAGTAGGACCTCCTTCAATACTTCACGGTATTGGATGGCGGGGGTCCAAACTCTTTGATCCCCTCATAAGTTAACTACTATTAATACTATAACCCGGCTATTTAGGACTGTATCCCTGCTGACTCAGACTACTTAGCCGAGGGTAACGTCACCGCCAAAAGCGGGGCCTACCACAATATTGCATTAATAACTTAATTCATTATCTTCCAATAATCCACCCTTTTAGGATTGTATCCCTGCTGACTCAAACTACTGGGGTGAGGGTAACGTCGCCTTCAAAAGAGGGGCCTACTACAATAACTAAGATAATCTCTTAATTATGTGCAAAAGTGCGGAAATAATCAAAGGTTATACTAGATACGAGTCGGAACCAAGTGATTCATCTTGTCTATCTGTTTTTATTTTTTTTATTTTTATTTTCAGCATTTTAGTTAGTTTTATTTTTCTTAGTTTAAAACATTTTTCTAAACTTTTATTTTGGTTAGACGTTGAGGATAAACCGGTACTAAAAGCTCTTGTGTCCTTGGACGACCTCGGTATCTTACCAACGCTATACTACACTCAACGATGGGTGCACTTGCCCATATGTGTGTTTAGTGTTAGTGAAATATCGTGTTTTATAAATTTAAAACTTGGCTAAAATAAGTGTTAAAAAGGGCTTAAAATATACACCTAAAATATACGACACTTCACACGCATCAGTTATACCTTATGGTCACGTCGTTTAAGTAGTTCTATGATAAGTAGTTCCTATGCCTTAGGTAAAGTACCAAAATGCCCTTTTTGCGCCAAAATTCATTTTAAGCCTATGTAACATAACTTTTGCCATCTAAACTGATTTAACAACAATATTAAACATGTTAAGGCATATCTTGTTTGTCATAGGGCTAGTTAGGCGGTCCGAACGCGTTTTACGCGAACGACGCGTTAAAGTAGCATAAGCTACCTAAACGGGTCGTAACGGGTCAAAAGCACTTAGGATAAGTTTCATTTTAGTATGTAGGCTTTGTGTAACGACTCTCATCAAAAGTCATAATTATTAAATTAATTTGACCAATAGGAAACCCTAATTGAGACACCCAAGTGATTCTAAACAAACCCTAAAATTTTCAGAATTTTCAGAATCAGGATTAGGGCCCCTAAAACTCAGGGGGGGATAAAACCTAGTTACGATTATCCACATAACTATCTGTAGAAATCGAATTTCATGAATCCGTCAACTCAGCAAGCCTACTCCTATACGTGGCTACCCTATGAAAAATAGGTTGGCAGTCGCGTAGCGCGACGACTAAGGGGTAGGCAGTCGCGCTACGCGACTGAGTAAAATTTTCAGTATAAATAGTAGACGTTGGGACTTGATTTCTGGAAAAAGAACGACGAAGAAATTCGAAAAATACGCTGAGTTATGCTCTGTATACTTCAATTAACACACACAGGTCCCTAATTGAAGCCGCAATCAGGGTATTAGCTCAATCGCTGTTACGATTCATTGTCCGACGATCAATATATCAAATGAATGTTTAAGTGCCGCCCACATTAGGGTTATACTTTATCGTTCGTCATTAGTTTGACGGATCATCGTTAATTCGATGGATAAAGTATTATACTTTGTCGTTCGTTGTTAATTCGACGGATCATCGTTAATTCGATGGATGAAGTATTGCACTTTGTCGTTCATTGTGAGAACTTGATCTCGTGAGTTATCGTAAATGCTGGATTGATTACTGACCCCAATTTGTGTGCTTGTTATTAAATTTAGGATAAAAGGCTAAATCAGTAGGCCAAACTCTGCCCGTATAAATCTGCAATGTGAGTCATTCTTCTTTTCTCACAGTTTGTGAGTCATTCTCTTTTTATCAAATGTTTTACAATACCTCAAATTATTTTCAAGGTTATAATTACAGGGACTAAGTCGTGGATATCTTGAATTACTGGTTAGTGGGGTATTGTGCACATTACTAATTTTCTCCCAGTTAGGTTCATTGACCTACTCGGGATAATCACTGTTGGGTTCATTGACCTACAGGGATAATCGTCACTATTTAGGTTCATTGATCTAAATAGTGGTATGACCATCGTCACCATTGTGACATGTCACCATTGTTACAGAATGCCAGATAAAAATAAGATAGAAGCCATTGTAATCGCTCTTATGCTGTAATTAATAACTATGCATCATTATGCAAAATAGAATGATTCACTCAGTATTTCCCGCTGACAAAACCTTTTTCAAACATGTTTCAGGTGACCTGTTATGAATCAGGAAAAGTACCATATAGCACTACAAGCTCAAGAAAGTGGCTCAGTATAAAATAAAGAAACATGTTTTGTAAAATAAAAGATTTCTTCGTGAAATCAAACTATTGTAAATTACCAGGTTTTATCCCGAATTGTGAAATAAAATAATCGGGAAAAATTTTAGCTTTAAACGATCCTGTTTCCGCTGTCAAACTCAATTAATTAAATACCGCAGTATTTTCTGCCGGGGCTCTTGAAACGGGTCAAACCGGGTCATGGGCCGTGACACTTTGTTAAACCATATTACATGAGTTCCTACACTCATTTGGTTTACAAACCCTCATGCTACCCGATCCTCCGATTAGGTCCGTTTATTAATGTAGTTACCTATATTAGGTGACGTTTGAATCCGTGATCTTCTAACCTTGCTTGGTGGATTTCTAAAGTCTATTGAGCAATCTCAAGTGAGTACATAGACCCCTCTTTTACTGTTTTCCAAACATTTTGGGGTGAAACACATGTGCCTACTTGTTACCTTCGTGCTTTTCATGTTTTCTCATCATATACATGCTATGTTCATTAGTACATTATTAGTACATCGTTTTACATGACATTTTATGCTATGTATGCCCATCGTGTGCATACTTAGTGCATTGTTTTACATTACCTTTTCATGCTATGTATGTTCATCATGCTTAGTACATTTTCATTTCATCACATGCTTGCATTTTGATATGACATTTGGCTTGTTTAAATGGGACCATATACATTCATTAACTTTGATCACGCCGCTCGTTAGTAGGTAATGGTACCATAGGAATTGACAACTCCCATTCCTAACATCCTAGGTATGTTTGGATGAAAGGAATGACCGAATTCGATAAAACATAATACAGATAGACCTTTAATTTGTTTAAGGGCTCATCACCACAGTCACAAGGCTTGGATGTATGCATTTTTACAATACCGCATAAATGTTTGTATTCAGTATAGCATGCATTTCCACAAAACATAACGTTGATTTAAACCACGTTTTACTTCAATACATTGTTTTGTGCATTTTTACCTATGGTTCAGTGGGTATATATATATATATATATATATATATATATATATATTTCATTTGCCATACATGACATTTTGTTTACACATTGACATTTGACATAGACATTTTGATATTGATATACATATTTCCTGGACTGTATTTTGACATAGATATTTTGACATGGTTTACACAAAGACATTTGACAAATGATTTGATATGGGCAAATTTACATTAGTGGTTTGTTTGGGTAAGTGATTTAAGTAACGAGGCATATGTAATATGATACAAGCATGGTGGATACGCCGCTGGTACTTCCTATATATAAGTGTTTGTATGGTATTACATATCGTAGCGTTATTTGAATCATTTCAATTTAAGACATATAACATTTTATACAAATAACATATTTCTCACAAGACATTGTTTCATAAACAACTTATTTTATACAAACTCATTTTACTTGGTTATTCATTTAACCTCAGATTATTCTTTTACATATTATCTACATTATCATCGCTTTTCAAAAGATTTATAAAACAAAACATTTTACAAGGATCATGACTGATTTTGTCAAACAACCTTTTTCTTAAAACTTACGTCATGAATCATATTTTTACAAAACCTATGTATCTCACAGGCATTTTTATGCTGACGTACCTATTTTCACATGTGTTTCAGGAGCTGATGCTTAGGATGATCGTGACACTAGGGCGGACCTGTGCCTTAGAGACTTAAAAATAAAGATAGACTTAGTTTAATTATATGATGTACTCTTTGGTTCTTGTTTTGAAACAATGTATTCCACTCTTTGGTTGATGAATAAAATGAATTTTAATTACCATGGTTGTGGAACAATAATTCTGTTACAACACTCCCCGACGTTTCCGCCACGATTTGATGTTTTACGTGGTCGGGGTGTGACAGAAGAGTTGGTATCAGAGCCAATGGTTATAGGGAATTAGGTTATTAGTAATGCTTTGACCTAGACTATAACTTTCTAGGACCCCAACACAAGTTGTCTTGTGTTTAGATCTTAAAACATACACTTCACCTATCCTTAGGTGATCACCAAAACGCGAACCCAATATCCTAAAACGATTTTTGAAAATTCAATCATCTGTTTTTAAATAAATTGTTATATGGTTTTGAGCCCTTTTGATTCTTTAAATTGATTTTGAAAATTTATCATTTGTTTTCGAATGATTCTTTTGGCCTTGTGCCTTCCAAGTTTTCAAAATCTCGTCAAAGTTTTGGGTTCTAAATAGTGTGAACACGTGCAAACTGGAAGGGTGAATGCCTGTACCCTGGGTTTTCTGTCTAAGGCTAGAGTGTACGTACAAATCCACATAATCGGACCAGTCACTCTTACCTGGGAACTCTTGGGGTGAGTGTTCACTTATAGGCGAGCATGTCTTCGCTAAGCATTATTTTTGGACCCATTTACTTTGATTAGTCACTGTGTGTCGTTTGCTTGCTTTGTGATACGGACAAATGACCACCATCCTTGCTTTTGTTGATTTTGTTTCATCTCGCTCTTTTCATCAAATCATCTCACTCGTTTCCTTTCATGTTTCCTCTTTTAGAATGCCTCCTCGACGCGAAAATCCGCTACCAATTGCCGAACTGGCAGAAATCATTGCGCAGCAAATGGCTGCTCAATTCCCAAACCTCTTTGCTCAATGGAACCAAGCCAACAACAACAACAATGCTCCATGCAATTTCAAGAGTTTTAACTCGGCTAAACCACTCAAGTTTAGTGGTACTGAGGGAGCAACTGGGCTTCTTCAATGGTTCGAGAGCATTGAGAATACTTTCCGTCACGTTCAGTGTCCTGATAATCGCAAAGTCGAGTTTGCTTCAAGCGTATTTCAGAAGAGGGCTTTGACATGGTGGAACGGGGTTATGAGAGATCGTGGTGCTGAGGTTGCCTTGGCACAAACATGGGCTGAACTTAGGACTCTTATGATGAGGGAGTTTTGTCCTCGTCATGAGCTGCGAAGTGGTTGGGATCACCACACGCATAGCAGGCTCTTGCGTTACTACCCTGTTCGGGCAAACATTAGCGAAGTGGTTGGGATCACCACACGCATAGTAGGCTCTTGCGTTAGCTGCAGGGGCAGGAGCTGCTGGAATACCCTGAGGAGCAGGAAGAGGAGCTGGCGGTGCAGGAGCTTAAACTTGAGCTTGAGCTTGACGAGGACCAGTACGGCAGTTGACAGTAAAGTGGCCGTAAAGGTTGCAGTGAGCACAAAATCGACATGCGATCCCAGCAGGACGATGGTAGGTACAAGTTGGGCACAGAGGGTGTGGACCAGTGTAAGCACGTTTTGCAGGAGGTGCATTGGTCGCGGGTGTCGCAACTTACTGGTTCAGATTCTGCTGTTGGGTGATGTATTGCAAAATACATCCTTTATTCGTGTAGAGTTTGTATAATTTTCTGTTATTTTTAGTTTAGTTTTATTTAGAATTACGTGCTATTGATCATATTTTGATTTTCCAGGTCTTGATACATAAAGTGGCTGAAAATTAAGTGAAAACGAGCTAAATTGTTGAAACATTAAATCCTGGAACAAGCTTAAAAGAGTTATAATAAATTTGAAGAGTTTTTGGAAGTTGGAGCTAGAAATTTGAGGCAAAAGTCTGTGAAAAAACGCCCGTGGCGTCGCGCCACGGCTAGATGATCACCCAGTCGCGTAGCGCCAAGAGATAACAAACAAAATCTGAGTTTTGTGATGGTGGCGTCGCGCCACCAGGTTGGTATTCACCCGTCGCGCGACGCGACGGGGTAGTGGGTCGAGTTTTGTCCGTTAGCTGCTAGGGTTTGCTATATAATCCAAGATAATCATCATTAATCAAGAAGTTACGAATTTGAGAAACCCTAGGCGAATTTCAGAGCAGATTTTGAGTATTTCGGAGTGCTTTAGCTTGCGGGAATCATTCGGTTGAAGCTTGGAGCGTAGGAAAGAAGATTGTTCGGGTTTTATCTCCCGGTTTTCTTTATTTTCTTGTTTCGATACTTTTCCGATGAATTCTTGTTTTGAACTTGCTTTGTTTATTCTAGACATCATGTTTAGTGGCTAAAACCTTCGTTACTACCTAGGTTAGATGATAGTTTAATGAAGTTTGGATCTTTTAACGTTTTCTATTGTTTTTTATGGATTGATCTTTGAAAGTAAATTATTCTAGAATATCTGATTTGGTGCATATGCGTATTTAATTTTGATTGTTGATTACTAGCTGTTTCACATAAGTTCTGATGAATGTCTTTCATATAATGAATTTGTGTTGATCATTTGCACCTTTGCGGGTTCGAGTGATCTTTGAGTAAATTGGCCAATAGCCTTAGAAACAGTAATTAAAATACAATTAGAATTAAGTATTCTGCTTAACTTGTCGCTGAGAGGCTCGAGTTAGTTATTAGGTCTCAGTGTAATATATAGCTAAGATAGGTTTTGAGAGAAATCAGTCTTAGTTCCCTAACTGCACCTGAGTCTATTAAACCAAGTTAGAATCTAGGATTGCCTTAGACTGTCACGCTGAGAGGTAGATAGTCGTATTAGGGCACTTTTAGAGACGTTAGAGGACTGAGAGGAAGTCTAACAATCGGTGTTCACAACAGCCTTGTAGGGTTTCCTAGGTTTCTTCCAGAGAAGGGTCGGGAAGTCTTAGATTGAAATACCTTAGGGTTTAGTACTTCACGATCCCGATTCCGTACCACAATAGAACCGTTAGAAATCCATTCTGAATTAAACTGGATTCAAGCCTAGGTAGTCGTTAATCTCATTTGAATTAACCCTTAGTTCTCTTTCATATTAGTCTAATTCTTAATTAATTAGTTTAATATAGATTTCCTTAGTTTTTCCGTAACCCCCCCCCCCCAAAACAATTAAACAAGTTTAAGTCGCGTCCGTCTGTGTCTGTTAGAGTCTAATTTACGTGATTTATAGAGTCTCGTGGTTCGATATCCGGACTTCCTAGGTTATACTATATTGATCGGTACACTTGCCGATTGTGTGGTTTTAGGTCGAGTCTAGAATTAAAGCTTTATAGTGTCTAGAATAGAGAGTCTAATTTAGTTTATTTTAATAGTCTGTTTAGCACACATCATTGGGCAGGAGCAACGGTAAGAGGAGCGGTAGTAGCTGCACAATTTTTGCTGTTGTTGTTCTTGTGCTTGCGACGGTGAGACTTCGAACCATGAGAAGCTGAGGTTTCAGTAGCGGGAGCGGGAGTAGCATTTCCTTGATGAAGATTCTTCTTGTAATAACCAGCCAGAACTCGCTTATCGTTTATCTCAGCAGCGAGCTGGTAAGTCTCTTCAATCGTAATTGGCTTGGCTGCTTGCACAAAATCAACAACACAGTCGGGTAGGGCGCGGATATACTTCTTTATCGTCATGTCAGGTGTTGCCACCTGGCTTGGACAGATAATGCTCAGTTGTTTAAAGCGCGCGGTAAGACCAGCTTTATCTCCACCTTCCTGTTTGATATGCCAGAACTCGTTCTCCAGCTTTTGCACCTCGTGAGGAGGGCATAACTCTTTCATCATAAGCTCCTTGAGCTCATCCCATGACAGTCCGTAAGCTGCATCATTCCCACGCCTGTTTCGCTCCGCGGTCCACCAGTCCAGTGCCCTGGACTGAAAAAATCCCGTTGCGTTGACAATACGCAGATCGTTTGGGCATCCAGATTGACGGAGAGTAACTTCGATGGAATCGAACCATTGAAACATGGCACTAGGCCCATCTTCGCCGGTAAATTCCTTGGGCCACAAGCTTTAAACTATTTGAAGCTGAAAGAAGCGCGAGGCGAATCAGTCCTGGATTCCTCAGAGGACTTGCTAGCGTTCTCGTGAAGTTCGCTGACAATCTGTGGAATGACTTTCGCCATTTGCTTAGCGACTAGAGATGCGATGCATTTATCAGCATGGATCTGTGCGCGGTGTGGGAGGTATGTGACCCGAATGAAGACATTGTCTGCAACAGACATCGTCTTATGATTCAGACGCATTTATTAAGTCGAGTAGAGTCTATCGTACCACCAATAGTATATATAGTAGGCCTAACACATAGGCACGTAGGCACATAATCCACATAGGCACGTAAGCACATAAGCACGTAGTCCACGAAATACCATGGTCACATGTCATCCCATACTAACATGTGGTCCATGTAAGCACATAATTTGCACATATACGACTATATTTTGCACATATTCACCTACATATTTTACACGTATTCACCTATCCTTCAAAGTTGAGATTTCGATCGAGTGTTGCGAGTGCGAGTAGCGATTGCGGTCAACATAGCAAATGACGTAGTATCAGTGATTTGTTAACGTTTTGAGATAGATGTGTAGTGTGAGCTGTGCGGGCTTGTCAAAGCGAGGTGCGGAAAAGCGTAAAGTCACCAAAAATCGAAACACATAGACATATAAAATCCACATAAAACACATAAAATCATAGAGTCGGTGGCTGCGAGCTCAGAATCGAAACACATAAACACATAAAATCAGTGATTGCGAGTTAGAAATCGAAAATAGATTGTCTCGGGTGTGAAGACGTTGACTACCCAAAGCGTTTCAACTATTCGCACCGAGTTCAAGTACATGTCTTGGCTGTACAGACTGTGCTCTCACCGGGTTACGGTGAACGGCACACATCCTTTCGGTTACTGCATGTCTTGCGTTGTTAGAGTCCGTTGAGACTTTGGTGAGAGTTTTGTAAAATCAAAGTAGAGGTTGGGACTAGTCATTAAGATGCGGGTCCCACCCCTAACTTAACAACTTCGTCCCTGTTTGTAAGAGGATTAGAGTGATAGGGAGAACCTCGTCGAAGTATGGATTTCACTCCTGATTCAACGCAAATTCTAATGTTTGTAGTAAAATGCACGCCGAGCGAGCGATCAATTCAAGAGTTTTCGGTTTTCACACCTAGTCTCGATCCGATCACTTGTTTATTTTTTAAATTTCATGTGTGCGCTAGCCTTTGGAAAGGCTAAAACAGCTTGACAATCTTAGGAAAGATTGTCGAGCGTTTGGAAATTGAGCTGGAATACTTTGTATGAAGTGTACAACTTGGGCAATGTGACCTACTTCATACGAGATGTTTCACTCGAGCGAAGTAACTCACCTTGTGCGAGTTGTTCCAATTCATACTGGCATCCCTAGGATTGCATAAGCGATAGAGTTAATACAAATAGAGGTCGTGTTGGGTACTTAGTCTATAGACTAGGTCAATTCTAAGACATCGACCCGGACTAGGTCGTGTCTTGCCTAACCGATGGCGGAAACATCGGGGTGAGGCACTGAGCGAAACAGATTGTCCAAGAGATTCCATAACAACTAATAGTTACCAAATATTTAAGCATTACGTCCCATACCATAACATATCAAGTAAACATAGTTATTACAGACCAATTGTTTTCAAAGATAAATAAAACTGTTTCGACAACTCAGATTAATAATTTGTTCATTTGTTTCTAGGCTCTTCCTATCTCGATTCCACAAGCAAGCATCCTAAACACCTGTCACATACGTTAAAGTAAAAGTCAATACACATAGTGTAAAGGTGAACATATAAGTTTAACAACATAATAGTAGCGAAAGCGATTTACGCGTAACCAGCATATAGTACGTTAAAAGTGAAGCACGTAAGTTATCGACAAAGATCCTATCAATACCAATGACTGCGAGTTATAGAGTGCGCAACACATGTTCACCACTGCGAACACGTGAAGTAAGATCCTTAACAACCCTTGAATAAACAGGTGTTGAGTCCAAACTATAGTACTATCGTTGCAAAGGCAGGTAGACAGCAATCAATGTGTTAACATAACAAACAGGCATTCATCGAGTCACGTATAGCATGCGAGAGTGGTTAGCGTTTAAAAGTGTTTGCGTTGTGTGTTGATGTGATTTGATATAAGTAACGTATGTAACACCCGAAAGTGCATTAAGCGAAAAAGGGTTCGAGTATACTCACAGATAGTGCTTATTAATAAACACCGATCTTGCATTGAAGGGAGCGCTTGGGAGACGAGCCTGATCATAGCATGACAGTATAAGCGTTAAACAGTGCGTAAAATGTTGTCGAGTGAGCTGAGTGACGAAAGGTCGTCCGATCGGATGGCCTTCCGGACGGATGGTCATCCGGATGGATGGCCATTCGCTCGGAGGGTTGTCCATTGGGATGGATGTGTTTGTGTATGATGTGACTTTGAAGTTTTCATTGTAGCATTTTGAAACGCAGGAAGTATCTCTACCTTTCAGGTCGTCCGGTCGGACGGTCATCCGGATGGATGGCCGTCCGCTCGGATGGCAATCCGGGTGGAGGCTAACATACTTGCAATTTGGAAATTGATTAAGTGTTTTAAAACCCACAGGTCATCCGATCGGATGGTCGTTCGATCGAATGGCAATCCGATCGGACGACAGTCCGTTGGGTAACCTGTTTGTTAGTGAAACTTTGTAATTTCGGCTAAGTTTGGAAAGTTTTACGATTGAATCGAGACGGTATGACAGCGTGTCAAACAACGGAAACCCATCAAGTCCAAGTCACCCGATCGGATGGGAATCACCCCGTCCAATCAGTTAACTGTTCTTGATGGTTGTTCATGTTCAACCCGTGAATCGATCGTCTTCTCCGATAGAATCCATTCCCTGTCCAACACTTCACTATGGAATGAGTATAAGGTCTGAACGCGCTCGGATTCTATCGGTTTTTGAGTAAAAGTTGAGAAAGTTGAAGAAAAGCTTGAAACACTGTGATTATGCTTAGATTTAGATGAAATCAGTGTTTAAACATTGCAGAAATCCTTTGGATCTGAGTTGTTCTTGGTGGAATGAGGTCACACTTTGAAGTTCATGAGAACCCATGATGACATCATCTTAAAACAGCCCAAATCCACTGATTTCATGGTGAAAAGTTAAGATTTGATGGTGAAAAAGATGGAGAAGTGTGCGTAGATCAAGAAAGTACAAGATTTGGGGTAGAAACTTACAAGAATTGAGAGGAATCGAGAGAAAACAGGGCTGGAATGTGCTGGTCAGAGGAGGAGCTATCACATCACGTGAACAGTGATGTGACAGGTGCTATTTATAGGCAAGAGGGAGAAAGGCAGTGTAAAGTGACGTCTTGGAGGGCAGTCCGATCGGATGGTCATCCGGACGGCTGACCATTCGATCGAATGGTCATTCGATCGAAGGGCCTTAGCGAGTTGGTTTTTCGACTTTCCGTTTTGTGCGTTGAGCGTTGCGAGTAAGCGATGCGATAGTATTAACAATAGTTACACAAATAATATAACTAACACATAACCTAAAAACACAACTTGGTTTTCGAGTCCGCGATGCGATGCGATTGAGTTGCGATTGCGTTTGCGATTAACCTCCACAAAACATAAATATAAGCACACACAAGTAACACATAAATGGCACACACAGGTAAGCTCTCGTAAAACAATATCCAGAACTTGTAATTCGAGTTGCGATGCTATAGCGATGAGATTAGCGTTAAGTAGATTAGCGTTTAATTAACTTTATCGCATTGTTACTTCCTATAATTCACAGTCGTAAAACAATTAACGGTAAAAATAACATACATCGATTAGCGGTTCGGCGAGTACAAGCAATAATTAAGCAAGAAAAGACAGATCTGATTAGCAATCTTTTCTTCCTTTGACTTTGACTTGTACTTTGACTTCAAAAGTCGGGTTGTTACATGTTGGATCAAGGATCTTTAGTGGCCAATAGGAATTAATGTTGGCTTAAATTGAGTTTTATCAATTGAGTTACAATTAAATCAAATATGGGCCATGAGCAACATATTGGTGGGCTTTAGATGAAGTCGGTGGGCGGGTTGATTTTATTGCTTTACAAGAAATTTAGTTTAATGATATTTCAGGTATCGAATTTGAGAAGTTCTGGGGAAGAGGCAAATTTGAGATGGACCACGTGCCAGTTGCTGGGAGATCTGGGGGAGTGGTGAGTTTATAGGATCCTAATATCTTCAAGGTACATGATTCTATTAAACACCGTAATTTTCTTTTATCTGTGGGGGTTTTGAAGGGGAGCAGTAAAGCTGTTAGTGTTATTAACGTTTATGCTCCTCAATATGTGACACAAAAGAAATCATTGTTGTAACACCCCAAATTTAGTATATCACAATATAATATTTATTTGTGATGCTTTGGTGGTAAGAAAATGGTAAATGTATAACACCCCAAAATATAGATATATGAATATGTTAAGTAAGAATTGTTTTGGTCAAAAACTACCGAAGCAATTTAGTGATCAAATTAGTTAAGTGAGGTAGTGTGCTAGAAATGTGTGTTGAAAATATGCTAGTTAGGTTATTTGTAAAAACAGTTTCAGGATACGGCTCAAGATATAGAGTTGTATCTATGATCAAACAATGAGCGAAAATATAAAGTATGACACAGGATGTACGAGGAAAGCCCTTGATCAATCTAGATCGCCGGGACAAAACCTCGGGAGCTGACAATCGCAGCTGCCTTGTTCTTCTATTACTTCAAATATCAGGATACAGTGCAGGATATGATGCGGATCGACTAGGTGTTACAATGTAATTTGAGTACAAGTGTTTGTGAGTAGTGATTGCTAGTAGCTAGAGAGTAAAGTGTGCGAAAGAGAGTGTGTGACTTAACCGATCCGATCAATCTATTTATAGTTAAACGAAATCAACTAACTACCCTATTAAACCGGGAATCTTCGAATATTCCTCAAGTGAACGTTGTAGTCCACTTCTTCCGGGTTCAACGTCACTCACATAACTGGTTTGCCCGAGTCTTAAGGAGAAGAGGTCCATTTGACCGTTAGGGACCCGCACCTTCTAATCTGCACGTGGTTAATTCAGTTAATACCAGGATATAGCACCAGGATGTTACCAATATCTTGACCCGGTATCCTGATCACAAATAAACAATCAAAAGCAGAATATTAGTCAGGATATATGTTCAGAAAATGGCCCATAACAATTGTCCCCAAATATATCTGTTGGTATACCAATCCAACGGATATATTTAAAACTTTAACTTGCAAACCGAGGTTATTAAATTGAAGCGACGGTTAAGATAGCACTATGTAACTTCCAACGCGCTTTTCACTCGATGGATATCCATTACGCCCCTATATCTTCTCTCTTCTTGTTTGATAACTAGATATCATCAACAGAATCTCCAGGTAATCACTTATCCCTTCCTCATTTCCTGTTAATTTTATTTTTCCTCCAATGGCCACTATAGTCCACTCTCAAATTGGTGAATCGTCGGACTCCTTCGTTTAGCAAAATCTTCTCAAAAATCCCGAGAAGGAGATCTGCGCTTTTGATAACGCAGACATTGCGGCGTTGAGAGCCTCCGGTGCATTTCCAGACGGCACTATTTTTAGACCATTAGATCGATCAATTCGATTAGATGTTTCTTCTGCCGATTGGGTCTGTTTTCCGGTATACCCTTTCTCGCTAGGTCTTCGGTATCCATTTCCTGAGTTCATGATGCAATTCTTTCGAACTACTGGTATTTCCTTTGCCCAAACCATGCCCATGGTTTGGAGAGTATTGATCATGCTCAATCAAATCAAAAACCTTCACTATCCCGACCTCTGCATCGAGGATTTGCCGATTGCTTACCGCCTCCGATCACACGGTTCCAGTCGATTCTTGCTCTTTTCAACTTCCAGCAAACCCCTTATACTTAAGGCCTCTAAAAACGAGGACAGATGGCAACGCAAATTCTTTTTCGTCAAGCGAGACTCCATCTATGAGGGTGCTAGTCTTCCGGTGGAGTGGTTAACCACCGGTAGGATCATGAATATCCCCATGTGTTTTTAAACTCTTATCCTGTGCTAATATCTTCTTACTTGATCCTTTTGCAGTGAACTTTAAGGAAGTAGCTCCCCCTACTGCGGAATCAGAAAAAAGAATCGAAGCAGTTTACCAGTTACCGACAAGTGACAGGAGTTTTACCACACACATCCTAAGTTCCAGTCAATATTCATCATCTGAAATGTCTGGTAAGAATTTTGGAAATGACTGATTAGTGTAATATAATATAATGAAGAGTAATAAGGATGTAGGACTATTCCCTCTATGTAGCACCAGCCAAGATCCCTGAGGTTTTCGACCTTGATGAGCTGGATAGTTATTCCGATCACGTCTAGGTCAAGAAGGAGCCCAGTCCCAAGGCCACAGCCTCATCCAAGCCCAACAGCTCCAAGGCTATCATCATTCCCAAGCCTTCGCCAGCTACTAAGCCCCGGAGTTCAAGTTCTCTCAAAAGGAAAGAGCCTGATTCACCTGCCATCTCTGATACGTTCCCCTATGAGAATCATGGATTCATTGAAGCAAGCGGATTCATGACTTCTTTTCTCAACCAGGTTAGTATCCTTGAGCTATATCCTGCACCTTATGCTGGTTATAAATGTTTATTAAGACTAATACCTGTTCTCTTACTTTGCAGGGTCTCGAGCGTCTGGTTCATTTATACCAGGAATCGTGTGGGCTCAACAAGACGCTCGAGTCCAAGTTAAAGAAAGCCGAGGTCACCATCTCTGATCAGGGCCTGATTGCAGCCGCCAAATCTCGGCATTACGAGGACAAGGTCAAGGCTATGATCCAAGAACACCAGGCCGCCCTCAACAAAGCTGCTCTTGAGGCCCAAGCCAATCTTGACACTGCCCATGCTCAACACGAACGGGATATGATCAGCTACCGGGAAGGCCTTAAAAGTTCCTTCGTTACTTCCCTTCTCCAGGCCAGGCTAAAGATGGCCCATGAAGCCGAGGCATTGGGCTTCGAATGCCCCTCTTGGGATGTCAATGGCTAGTAGGCAAAGCTAAGGAGTCTCGGCAGCAACCCTGTTAAACCCGTAGCTGAAGGATCTTCGAAGGCAGTCGAAAAACCAACTAGTGCTGAGAGGGATGTTCAAACTGATCCTGAGAAGGATGCTGTCGAAGAAGGCGCTGCCTCCTAAAACTTATTTCCCTTTTATTTGAGAGTTTCGTTTGTTTGAACAATTTTATTTCCTTGAATTAAAACAATTTGATAACCAAAGGTGGATGGGTCCTAGGTTTTAGGACGAAGCCTTTGGTTATCGGCTAGTATCGTCTATTTAAATAATACCACCTTTTGACTTGCTTGCAGTTGCCTTTTAATTTTTGTCATGCATTACTTAGTTTAAATTTTAGCTTTGCAAAATTAGCACAATTATTTTCTGAAAATATCCTAATCAATATACTTAGCGGTATCCTACGAAGACTTTCGTCAAATAGGACTTCTCAAAACCCAAATAATTTAGACAAAGTCTTTAAAGAATAAAAGATAGTTTATTTTTCAAAATCTGTTTTGATAACACTTATTTGACCAGAGCACTAATTCTCAACCCAAGTATTATTTCCCAAGTATTCCAATCAAATATCCTGAAACGTATCCCAAAAACACATTTTGAGAACATATCCTAAAGATATATCCTTATCAGGATATTTGAGCCTTAAACACAGTTTCAAAAGTTTAAACAACTTATGTAAAGTTCACAAAGGAAAGATCATACCAGGAATAGAGTGTAACCCTAGTATCGAACTTCAACCCTTTAGCAGCTTCTTCAACTAAGATGTCCCCAGTCCGAGATACTTAGTGCACTAGGTTTGAGTTTGATTCTTTGAGCCTTACACAATCGCCCTAGGAGGAATGTCCCCTGTGCATAAAGTCTTCAAACGCTTAGAAAATTTTTGAATTCAAGTTCTAACTATTTGGACAGTTCTTGTGTCACTGGGGTAAAACCCAAAAACATACTGGAGATAAATCCTTAGTATCTTAGGGAAAATCCCATAAGTATCCTGGGGAAAATCCCAAATTTTCATGCGCTACAGGAGGGAGTGTATAAACTCCAAGACTTAGAAAGGTGTTAACCTTTAAACCTTAGAGAGTATGAAAATACCCTTCCGTGAGAGAGGGTGATTAATCCTCATATACCTTGAGAATCCAAGATATAGCCAATAGTGACGAAATTGTCAGCCACTTTTACATGAACTGGTCCCACCACCTTGAACTATCCCTGGATAACTTGCGCTCCAGGCGGGGTGTTTAAACCTAATTCGAGAGAAAGGTGAATACTTTAACCTGTGAAGGAATCAGGATCCCTTAAACGTGAGAGAGGGGGCCAACCTCTAATCTTTCGAAATATCCCGAATGTATATCCTGGAGCAATATCCCGAAGCATATACTGCAAAACAACTATAAGCTAAGGTGGGTGTTAGGCTGGCTAACACCCCTCCGATGCTTAAGTTAGTAATGGGTTCAAAACAATAAATAATATTAAAATTTAATAAAAGAGATAGAATTCATACCATCCTGAGTTAGAATTTAAATTCCAAACTCACTTGAAATAGAGCTTTAGATGTATAGCATTCCAGGACCTTGGTAGCATATCCCCCTCCATATTCTTGAGTCGGTATGCTTCTTTTCCTTATTCTGATTCAATCTCATAGGGTCCTTCCCATTTTGGAGCCAACTTTCCATCAGCAGGGTTAGTAGTATTCTGAAAAGCCTTCCTCAATACCCAATCTCCAACCTGGAACCTTCTAGTCCTTATATTCTTGTTGTATGCTTTAGATATCCTCTGTTGATATGCCGCCATCCTTAGCCTTGTCGCGTCTCTTGTTTCATCAATAGTATTCAATTCTTGGCATAGGACTTCAGGATTCTGCTCAGGATCCCGGAGGTTGGATCTCGCTGTAGGTATTACCATTTCTGTCGGGATCACCGCTTCTGCTCCAAACACCAAGGAAAACGGGGTTTGGCCAGTTGCACTTTTCACCGTTGTCCTATCAGCCCACAAAACAAAGGGTAGTTCTTCTGCCCATCTTCCTTTTTTAACCCCTAGTCTCTTTTTCAGGTTGTTGACAATTATCTTGTTTGAGGATTCTGCTTGTCCATTTGCTTGAGGATGTATCGGTGTGGATGTAATCATTTTGATTCCCCAACTCTTGCAAAAGTCCGTAGTCCTCTTACTTATAAATTGAGATCCATTGTCACAAATTATCTCAGCTGGTACTCCAAACCTAGTCAGGATATTCCTTTTTATGAAGGATACCACTTCCTGATCTCTGACTTGAACGAATGCTTCAGCTTCGACCCACTCAGAGAAATAATCGGTCATTGCCAGCATGAAGACCTTTCCTCCTAGAGCCATTGGCAATTTTCCTACTATATCCATTCCCCACTTCATGAATGGCCAAGGGGAGGCTATAGGATAAAGTGGCTCGGCCGGCTGATGTAATATATTACTGTGTCTTTGACATGCATCACATCTTCGAGCATATTCTGCAGCATCTTTTCTCATCGTCGGCCAATAATATCCTGTTCATAATGCCTTTGAGAACAATGACCTGCCCCCAGTATGGTTACCACAATCCCTTTCGTGTATATCCTGAAGCACTTCCTTGGTTTCGGGATCCTCTAAGCACCTCAGATATGGTCCTGCAAGAGATTTCTTATACAAGACATTATTTATAATAGTGAATCATGATACCTTCATTCTAAAGGCCTTAGGATTTTCATCCTCTGGGACATGTCCTTCCTTGAGATATCTTACGATTGGAGCCATCCAAGACTTAGGATCCTCCTCAGGATATTCTTCATCAGGATCATGAACACTCGCTACTTCCTTATCCTGAGGATCCGTTGCAGGATATAGGATATGTAATATCGGTATCTGGGTTACTTCCGGTATCCTGACTGATGATCCTAGATTTGCCAAGGCGTCAACTTCAGCATTATCCTCTCTTGGTACCTGTTCAAGTGTGAAAATATCGAAATATCCTGCTAATTTTTTTAGAATTTCGAGATACTCGATTAACTTCTCACCTTTAGCTGCATAGGTTCCATTAAAATGATTAGTAATTAACAAAGAATCAACATATACTTGCAAACTCTTGATATTCATTCTTTTAGCCAATTCTAATCCTGCAATTAAAGCTTCATATTCTGCTTCATTATTAGCGGCAGGAAATTCACATCTAATAGCCTGGGGTAATATGTCCCCTTGTGGTGATTTTAGTAGTATACCCAAACCTACACCTCTTACATTAGATGCACCATCAGTATATAGCGTCCATGATTCTAAGTTTTCTCCTAGCTGTTGTACTTCTAAGTCTACTTCATTTTGAATATCACTACTGATATCAGCCACAAAGTCAGCTAAAGCCTGAGACTTTATGGCATTTCTTGGTTCATATACTAGATCAAAGGCACTTAATTTCACTGACCGTTTAGCCATCCTACCTGACATCTCGGGTTTCCTATGCACATTTTTAACAGGATAGTTGGTTTTAACATGAATCCTATGTGAGAATACCTAGTTTCAGCATCTAATAAACTTTTACTAACATAATAAACAGGATATTGCTGACCTTCATGATCCTTTACAAGGACAGCACTTACTGCATTCCCTGATTGTTTTGGTCAAAAATTACCGAAGCAATTAAGTGATCAAATTAGTTAAGTGAGGTAGTGTGCTAGAAATATGTGTTGAAAATATGCTGATTTAGTTGTTTGTAAAAACAGTTTTTAGGATACGGCTCAAGATATAGAGATGTATCTATGATCAAACAATGAGCAAAAATGTAAGGGGTGACACGAGATATACGAGGAAAACCCTTGATCAATCTAGATCGCCGACACAAAACCTCGGGAGCTGACAATCGCAGCTGCCTTGTTCTTCTATTACTTCGAATATCAGGATACAGTGCAGGATGTGATGCGGATCAACTAGGTGTTATAATGTAATTCAAGTACAAGTGTTTGTGTGTAGTGATTGCTAGTAGCTAGAGAAAAAGAGTGTAAGTGAAATTACGTGCCTTAATCTGATCTGATCCATCTATTTATAGTAAAAGAAATTTAACAAACTGCCCTACTAAACCGGGATTCGGCGGATATTCCCCATACGAACGTTGTAGGCCTTGTCTTTTGGGTTCAACGTCTCTCAAATAACTGGTTTGCCCGAGTCTTAAGGAGAAGAGGTCCACTTGACCGTTAGTGACCCACAGCTTCTAACCTGCACGTGGTTAATTTAGTTAATACCAGGATATCGCACCAGGATGTTACCAATATCCTGATCCGGTATCCTGATCGCAAGTAAACAATCAAAAGCAGAATATTAGTCAGGATATATGCTCAGAAAATGACCCATAACAATTGTTCCTAAATATATCTGTTGGTATACCAATCCAACGGATATATTTCAAAAACCCTGTCTCGCGAATCAAGGCAATTAAATAGAAATGACGGTCAAGATTGCACTATACAACTTTCAACGCGCTTTTCACTCGATGGACATCTACAACCCTCCTATATCTTCTCTCTTTTTGTTTGAGAAGCAGATATCATCAATAGAATCTCCAGGTAATCACTTATCCCTTCCACGTTTTCTGTTAACTTTATTCTTCCTCCGATGGCTACTGTAGTCCATTCTCAGACCGGTGAATCGTCGGAATCCTTCGTTCAGCAAAACCTTCTCAAAAATCCCGAGAAGGAGATCTGTGCTTTTGATAACGCAGATGTTAGGGGAGGATTTTCTAACAATTAGTGATCCTTATTCGTTATCCTAACTAGTGATCCTTACTACTGTGACAGGTGGTGATCCTCAGAAGAGCTTCAGGATCAGGATCATGGATCACTTTAAGGATCCTCGTACTGACGATTGTTTACTTATGTTTTGTACTATCTCGCAGGTATAACCAGCTTGACCAAGTCTTGGCGACATTCCTGGAGAATATTCCCAAACTATTTTGCACGTGCTTAGCTAAAAATGGACGTTATGGAGAACGTGGGGGCTTGGCACAAAAATCGGATAGTTAGTTTGGTAGTTAAATTTCTATTTTAAAAGGAGTAACGAGCTAGTAGAGAAACACTTAGTCATTTTTACAGCTACATACACTCATATACTCGCACACTTGAAGCTCTCGACGAACATTCATTCGTTTTCACTCACATTTACACATTTCACGATAGTGATCCTTGTACCTAGCTCGTTACTATCCGAAGTTGTAAACATTTATTCATTTATTTGAGCTTGGTGATCGGTAGTTTCCATCACCAGGGGTTTTTTGTGCCGGAGATCAACTCTTGATCAAGGGCTTTTTCCCCGTATAAACCCTTGTGTTGTTTGTGCAATTTTATACTAAAGTGATCCTCATCATTGTTCTACATTTCAAGCATCATTCCCCGAAACAAAGAGTTTGGTTGCAATATCCTCATCAGGTTTTTTGACCAAAACAGCAGACATGGCGGCGTTGAGAGCATCCGGCGCTTTCCCCGATGGCACGATTTTTAGACCATTTGATCGAACAATTCGATCAGATGTTTCTTCTACCGATTGGGTCTGTTTTCCGGCATACCCTTTCTCGCTAGGTCTTCGGTATCCATTTCCCGAATTCATGATGCAATTCTTCCGGACTACCGGTATTTCCTTTTCCCAAACCATGCCCATGGTCTGGAGAGTATTAATCGTGCTCAACCAAATTAAAAACCTTCACCATCCCGACCTCTGCATTGAAGATATGCCAATCGCTTACCGCCTCCGATCCCACGGTTCCAGTCGGTTCCTGCTCTTTTCAACTTCCAGCAAACCGCTTATTCTTAAAGCCACCAAAAACGAAGATGGATGGCAACGAAGGTTCTTCTTCGTCAAACGAGACTCCATTCATGAGGGTGCTAGTCTTCCGGTGGAGTGGTTAACCACCGGTAGGATCATAAATGTCCCCATGTACTTCTAGACTTCTATCTTGTGCTAATATCTTCTTATTTGATCTTTTCGCAGTGAATTTTAAGGAAGTAGCTCCCCCTACTGCGGAATCAGAAAAAAGAATCGAAGCAGTTTACCAATTGCCTGCAAGTGACAGGAGTTTTACCACACATATCCCGAGTTCCAGCCAATATTCATCTTCCGAAATGTCTGGTAAGAGTTACTTTTGAAATGACTAATTAATGTAATATAATATAATGAAGAGTAATAAGGATGTAGGACTCTTCCCTTTATGCAGCACCAGCCAAGATCCCTGAGGTTTTCGACCTTGATGAGCTGGACAGTTATTCTGATCAGGTCCAGATCAAGAAGGAACCTAGTCCCAAGGCCACGGCCTCATCCAAGCCCAGCAGCTCCAAGGCCATCATCATTCCTAAACCTTCGCCAGCTACTAAGCCCCGGAGTTCAAGTTCTCGTAAAAGGAAAGAGCCTGATTCTCCTGTTATCTCTGATACATTCCCCTATGAGAATCACGGGTTCATTGAGGCAAGCGGATTCATGACTTCTTTTCTCAACCAGGTTAATATCCTTGAGCCATATCCTGCACCTTATACCACTTATAAGTATTTATTAAAACCAATACCTGTCCTCTTACTTTGCAGGGTCTCGAACGCCTGGTTCATTTATATCAAGAATCCTGTGGGCTCAACAAGACGCTTGAATCCAAGTTGAAGAAAGCCGAGGTTACCATCTCCGATCAGGGTATGATTGTAGCCGCCAAATCTCAGCATTACGAGGACAAGTTCAAGGCTATGACCCAAGAACTCCAGGCCGCCCTCAACAAAGTTGCTCTCCAGGCCCAAGCCGATCTTGATGCTGCCCATGCTCAACACGAACGGGATATGATCAGCTACCGGGAAAGCCTTAAAAGTTCCATCATCACTTCCCTTCTCCAGGCCAGGCTTAAGATGGCCCACGAAGCCAAAGCACTGGGCTTCGAATGCCCTTCTTGGGACATCAATGCCTGGGAAACAAAGCTAAGGAGTCTCGGTGGCACTTCTGCTAAACCTGCAGCTGAAGGATCTTCAAAGGCAGTCGAAAAACCAACTGATGCTGAGAGGGATGCTCAGGTTGATCCCGAGACGGATGCTGTTGAAAATGCCACGAACGAAGAAGGCGCTGCCTCCTAAAACTTATTTCCCTTAAATTTGAGAGTTACGCTTATTTGAACAATTTTATTTTCTTTTTCCTTTGAACCATTTTATTTCCTGTATTAAAACAATTTGATAACCAAGGGTGGATGGGTCCTGGGTTTTAGGACGAAGCCTTTGGTTATCGGCTGGCATCGTTTATTTTTAAATAATACCACCTTCTGACTTATTTGTTGTTGCCTTCTAATTTCTGTCATGCATTTCTTAGTTTAGATTTTAGCTTTGCAAAATTTGTGCAACTATCTTTTGAAAATATCCTGATCAATATACTCAGTGATATCTTATGAAGACCTTTATCAAATAGAATTTCTCAAAATCCAATCAATTTTAGACAAAATTTCTAAAGAATAAAAGATAGTCTATTTTCCAAAACCTGTGTTGATAACACTTGTTTGATCAGAGTATTAATTTTCAATCCAAGTATCATCTCCCAAATATTCCAATCAAATATCCCGAAACGTATCCCAAAAACACATTTTGAAGACATATCCTAAAGATATATCCTTATCAGGATATTTTGAGCCTTAAACAGAGTTAAACAATTTATGTAAGGTTCACAAAGGAAAGGTCATACCAGGAATTGAGTGTAACCCTAGTATTAAACTCCAACCCCTTTTGCGACTTCTCCCACTAAGATGTCCCCAGTCCGAGACACTTAGCCCAATTTTGATCTTTTGAGCTTCACACAATTGCTTTAGAAGGAATGTCCCCTGTGCATGAAGTCTATAAACACTTAGAAAATTTTTGAATATCAGTTCCAACTGTTTAGACAATTCTTGTGTTACAGGGGTAAAACCCAAAAATATACTGGAGATAAATCCTTAGTATCCTGGGGAAAATCCCAAATTTTCATGCGCTACAGGCGGGAGTGTATAAACTCCAAGACTTAGAAAGGTGATAACCTTTAAACCTTAGAGAGTATGAAAATACCCTTTCATGGGAGAGGGTGATCAATCCGCATATACCTTTAGGCTTCAGGATATAGCCAATAGTAACGAAATTGTCAACCACTTTTACATGAACTGGTCCCGCCACCTTGAACTATTCCTGAATAACTTGCGCTCCAGGCGGGGTGTTTAAACCCAATTCGGAAGAAAGGTGAATACCTTTAAACCTGTGAAGGGATCAGGATCCCTTAGACGTGAGAGAGGGGGCCAATCCTCTAATCTTCTGAAGTATCCTGAATATATATCCTGGAGCTATATCTCGAAGCATATACTGCAAAACAACTGTAAGCTAAGGTGGGTGTTAGCCTGGCTAACACCCCTCCGATGCTTAAGTCAGTAATGGGTTCAAAACAGTAAATAATATTAAAATTTAATAAAAGAGACAGAATCCATACCATCCTGAGTTAGAATTTAAATTCCATACTCACTTGAAATAGAGTTTTAGATGTATAGCATTCCAGGATCTCGGTAGCATATCCCCCTCCATATTCTTGAGTCGGTATGCTCCTTTTCCTGATTCTGATTCAACCTCATAGGGTCCTTCCCATTTTGGAGCCAACTTTCCATCAGCAGGATTAGTAGTATTCTGAAAAGCCTTTCTCAATACCCAATCTCCAACTTGAAATCTTCTAGTCCTTATATTCTTGTTATATGCTTTAGATATCCTCTGTTGATATGCTGCCATCCTTAGCCTTGCTGCGTCTCTTGTCTCATCAATAGTATCCAGTTCCTGACATAGGACTTCAGGATTCTGCTCAGGATCCCGGAGGTTGGATCTCGCTGTAGGTATCACCATTGCTGTTGGGATCACCGCTTCTGCTCCAAACACCAAGGAAAACGGGGTTTGGCTAGTTGCACTTTTCACTGTCGTCCTATCAGCCCACAAAACAAAGGGTAATTCTTCTGCCCATCTTCCTTTCTTAGCCCCTAGTCTCTTTTTCAAGTTGTTGACAATTATCTTGTTTGAGGATTTTGCTTGCCCATTTACTTGAGGATGTACCGGTGTGGATGTAATCATTTTGATTCCCCAACTCTTGCAAAAGTCAGTAGTCCTTTTACTTATAAATTGAGATCCATTGTCACAAATTATCTCAGCTGGTACTCCAAACCTAGTCAGGATATTCCTTTTTATGAAGGATACCACTTCTTGATCTCTAACCTGAACAAATGCTTCAGCTTAGACCCACTTAGAGAAATAATCGGTCATTGCCAGCATGAAGACCTTTCCTCCTGGAGCCTTTGGCAATTTTCCTACTATGTCCATTCCCCATTTCATGAATGGCCAAGAGGAAGCTATAGGATAAAGTGGTTCGGCCGGCTGATGTAATATGTTACTATGTCTTTGACATGCATCACATCTTCGAGCATATTCGGCAGCATCTTTTCTCATCGTCGGCCAATAATATCCTGTTCTTAACGCCTTTGAGAACAATGACCTGACCCCAGTATGGTTACCACAATCCCCTTCGTGTATATCCTGAAGCACTTCCTTAGTTTCGGGATCCTCTAAGCACCTCAGATATGGTCCTGCAAGAGATTTCTTATACAAGACATTATTTATAATAGTGAATCGTGATACTTTCATTCTAAAGGCCTTAGGATTCTCATCCTTTGGGATGTGTCCTTCCTTGAGATATCTTATAATTGGAACCATCCAGGACTTGGGATCCTTCTCAGGATACTCATCAGGATCCTGAATACTTAGTACTTCCTTATCCTGAGGATTCGTCGCAGGATATAAGATATGTAACATTGGTATTCGGGTTCCTTCCGGTATCCTGACTGATGATTGACGGGTGGTCCTTTGGACAACCCTTAAGCGTGTTAAAAGACGAAATAATCATTCACTTAATCGTGTAATTATCTTGAATTAGATAACTACTGTGCTTATGTTTCAGGTGCGGTTCGGGAGCTTAAAATGGATGAAATGCAGCTTTGGAAGGTATTGGAGCTGAACGGGTCGTGTGCGGAACAAGAGACGAAACAAAGAAGATATTTCAGCTCACCACCGTAAATTACGGTTCTACCGTAATTTACGGTGGACGTGGATTTCACCTGAAGCTTGCCGTAAATCAGAAGACATGCGCCGTAATACTTTTAAGTCCACCGTAAATTACGGTGGAGCCGTAATTTACGGTGGTTCCAGCGATCCAATCCGTAACTGCCACATTTAAGTTAGTTTTTGGGGTGTCTTTTGAGGATTCTCATCATTGACGGTTATTGGGAGACACTAGGGGCGATTTTGCTTGATTTTGCTTGGTTGTGAACAATTCTTATCATCCGGTTTGTATTTTCGATTCGTATGAACATTGGTTTGATTATGATGATGATTCACCGAGCCATGTCCGGCTAAACTCTTCGGTGATCATCTTAGGTGAATGTTTCTTGAACTTTTGTGTGTTTATTTCCGAATTTCTAGAATGATAACTTGCGTTGCTTGAATGTCATGGTGTATGTTTAATTGTTTGTAACTTGTTAATTGATATTGCAATTTCTAGTCTCAATCGTACGTTCTTGGTGCCGTTGGCAATCGAGATATCACGGGAAGGGTTAGGGTTGGTTATTGATTAATTGGTCATCGGGAAACAACCTCGCGTTTATATAATCCGAGTACTTTGTTCCCTTTTATCACTTCGATTATACATACACGAGTTATGTCTATGTAACTCTTTCTAGTTGGAATTGCACACAATCGTTTAAAGAAACTGGAACCTAGGATGGTCATTGTTCTCTCTTAATCTGTTTTAAAACCTACATTCGATTTGCCATTAGTTTAACTTAGTTTTCTCAAACAACAATCCAAATCATTGTTTTTAATTTTCTGCAAATTAGGATAATTGTAGTATAATTGCAAGGCTATACAATTGACATATTTTCCACATACTCCCTGAGTTCGATACCCTATTACCGCTATCTATAGTTGTATTTGGGATTAAATTTGCGTGACCCACGACAATCACGTCAAATTTTGGCGCCGTTGCCGGGGAGTAGTGCGCAACGTGTGTTAATTTAGTAGTTTTGTTTTGTTATTTTCGGGTTTACGCTGGTTGTGTTTAGTGTGCAGGTACTTCGAGTGTATGCATACTAGGGGCTCACACAAGTCATCACCGCTATCGTTTGATCCGGAAATTGAAAGAACGTTGAGGCAAAACAGAGTTTTGATACGAGAAAACAAAATCGTTGGTTCACCTACTTCACCCATTACACCAAGAAACATCATGGACGAAACACAAATACCACCTACAACGGGTCAAACGACCTCATCATGCATTCCTACATCCACACAACCATCACCAAACACCACTATTCCAAACATCACCACAATGCCTACTCCACTCCATGATACTACACCAACCAACACCACACAACCGATTACTACTCAAAATGAACCCAATCTTACCTTTAGCCCATCTACCACGATTCCACCACTCACTCACTTCTTCCCAGCTTCAGGGCAATCATCTTCAACTTACACAGTACCGCAAGGGTCAACTGTTGTCCATACTACCTCTACATTTAGACCATCAAACCAGTCGGGTTTTCAATACTCGACCATTCCATTTGGGCAAACTTCGGGTATAGGAGGAGATGGATATGAAGAAGGATACGAAGATTTTGAGGGTTATGAGGAAGAGGGGTATGTTTATGGGGATTATGGTGATCAAGGAGAGTTAACTTATGTGCCTGGTCAATCTCAAGGAATGTCAAGTGTTGGTGGGATTCCACAACAACAACTCATACCACAACACATACGGCCGAGGTCACAAGGGCCACCGATACAACGCCCTATTCCTTTGCAACACATTCGGCCACAAAATGTACAACCAAATGTTCAACAATTCCAAAGGCCAATTCAACGCCCACCAATGCCCCAACAACAATTTCAACAACCAATTGCACCACAAGGGCCTATACCAAGACCAATGGGTCATATTCGGCCAAGGGGTAGGTTTGGTGTACCAAGAAGACACCTTAGGGAAAATGTGAGGGGCATTGAAGCACATTTTCGGCCGGTAATCACGCAAAACCCTTCACCGGTAGTCATTCCTCATAATGATCAAGGGCGAACATTTGAAGTAAGAACCAATTCTTTGCAAAGTTTACCAAAGTACAAGGGGTTGGCAAATGAGGAGCCTTATTTTCATTTAGAGGCTTATGACTCTATTTGCAACACTCTTGGGAGTCAAGGGTTTTCAGCCGACGACATCAAATTGGTATTATTCCAATTTTCTTTGGAAGATAAGGCGAAGAAATGGCTCTACACGTTACCTTCGGCATCCATATATACATGGGGGGAGATGCAGCAAACTTTCTTGGATGAGTTTTACACCGCCCAAAAGACAAACGATGCTAGAAAGGGGTTGAGAAGCTTTCAACAACAACATGGTGAGATGTTTCACGAGGCGTTTGAACGTTTCAATATGATGATTAAAAACTGCCCTCATCATGGAATTGAATTATGGGAGTTGATGAATGCTTTTCATGAGGGGTTGAGTGCCGAAGATGCACGTGATTTGATGTCTATCACCGGTGGGACTTTTGGAACAAACTATGAGAATGATGATTGGGAGTTCTTGGAAAGCATGGCAACTACATCAAAGAGGAAAGCTCAAGCCTCAAGAAGAGCCCGACCGACCACTAACCGACCGCAAGTGCACGCCATAGATGAGGGTAATGTTCAAACCACTAACCAAATTTATGATGTTTGTGCTTTGTGTAATGAAATAGGTCACGCGGCTGAAAATTGCCAAGGGATGGTGGAAGGGCAATATGAAGAGGTGCATGCTATTCAAGGTCAAGGTCAAGGAGGGGGTGGTGGAAACTACAACAACGTGAATTCAAATACATACCACCCCGGGTTGAGGAATCACCCAAATTTTCGATATGGGAACCCCTCAAATCAATCAAACCCGAACTTTCAAGGTAGCCAAGGAAACTATGGTTCGCGTCAACCTTATAACAATCAAGGTGGATATAGAAGTGGGAACAACCAAGGGTACCAAAGGCAAACGGGTCAAGAACAAGGGGGTTCTTCGGGTGGAAACGAGATGATGGAGATGCTAAAGAGCATGCAAACGGAGATGCAAAAACGGAACCAACTCGATGAAGTACGAATGCAAAAAGACGAGGTTCGTGACAAAAGCATCCAATCACTAACAACCCAAATGGGTCAATTGGCAACCGATGTGGCTGAATTGAAGAAGAACAAGGGTCAACTTCCTAGTGACACCAAGGTAAATCCATCACACGGTTCGTCAAGAGGTAATGTCAATGTTCATCAGGTTAGTGTTTTAAGAAGTGGAAAAGAGTTTAAAGCTAATTTGTCACCCGAATTAGTTGAGGGGGTGGTTGAGGACATCACGGGTAATGATAGTGATGATGATGTTTCACCGGTTAAACCAAAAGAATTAAATGTTAAAAAATCGGGTTTGGGTGAAAATAAAGAAAGTGAAAAAGTTGAGGGTGAACCGAGTCAAGTCCCGTTTCCATCGGCTTTACTTGACCCGGGTAAGAAAAATTTTATTGCATCGAGAGGTCCCCAAAAACAAGAATTGTGGGACATGTTTAAACAAGTCAAAATTAACCTTCCACTTCTTGATGCAATAAAACAAGTCCCCGCTTATGCAAAATTCTTAAAAGAATTATGTACACAAAAAAGGCAAAACAAGAAGAAAGTGCCTAAGCGGGTGGATTTAACCGGACAAGTGAGTGCGGTGTTGAATGGGGAGCTTCCTCCTAAGCTCCAAGATCCGGGCACGCCATTGATTAATGTACAAGTTGGTAATTTTCAAATGGCTAAGGCGTTGCTAGATCTCGGAGCCGGAGTTAGCATTTTACCGGGGGGCTTATATGACCAATATGACTTTGGTCCGTTATCAAGGGTGGAGACGACGGTTGTTTTGGCCGATTTGTCTCATAAGTTACCTCGGGGTATGGTTCAAAATGTAATTGTGAAAATTGATGAGTTTTATTACCCGGTGGACTTCTTAGTTTTGGATTATTCATCGGCGGACCCTAAGCAACAACAAAATATAATTTTGGGTCGGCCATTTTTAAGCACCGCACATGCTATTATTGATTGTAGATTTGGTACAGTTGATATGGCTTTTGGAAATAGAAAAATGCGTTTGAATGTTTTTACTAACAATTCTAATGCTAACGGTGTTGATGAGTGTTTCATGGCAGACATAGTAGATGGATGCAACCCGCATGAGTATGAAGAGGATGGTTTGGATATTTGCCTGTGTGACTTTTCTGAACAGGTACATGCTTATGCACTATGGGTTGAAGAGGAAGCACAAGATGCTATGGCAATGAAAGAAGGTCGGCCACCATGGACCCATCAATTCGAGGGTCTACCGGTGGAGATCGATTCGGGTACAAAACCATCATTGGAGAAACCACCAAAGTTGGAGCTCAAGGACTTGCCTAACCATTTGAAGTATATATTCTTAGGGGATAATGACACTTTACCGGTCATTATTGCCTCTAATTTGGAATTGGCACAAGAGCAAGCATTGATTGAGGTTTTAAAAGAGAACAAGGGTGCTATTGGATGGACGATTGCCGACCTCAAAGGAATTAGTCCATCCATTGTCATGCATAAAATTATCACGACCGAAGATGCCAAACCGACACGAGAAGCTCAAAGGCGGTTGAATCCGAACCTACGGGAGGTAGTCAAAAAGGAGGTAATTAAATGGTTGGATGCGGGAATTATCTATCCGATTTCGGATAGTGCTTGGGTGAGTCCCACTCAAGTTGTGCCTAAGAAGGCCGGCATTCAAGTAGTCAAGGATGAAAGTGGTGAACAAATTGCCACCCGACCGGTTACCGGGTGGCGGGTGTGTATTGACTACCGAAAATTGAATGCCGCCACTTCTAAGGACCATTTCCCGCTACCTTTCATTGACCAAATTATTGAAAAATTGTCGGGTCAAAAATATTACTGCTTCTTAGATGGGTACTCGGGTTACAATCAAATAGCAATACACCCGGATGACCAACACAAGACCACCTTCACTTGTCCATATGGCACATTTGCCTTTCGGCGAATGCCATTTGGCTTGTGCAATGCTCCGGCAACTTTCCAACGATGTATGATGAGTATCTTCTCGGACATGGTTGGAGAGTCGCTCGAAGTATTTATGGATGACTTCTCCATTTTTGGCACTACTTTTGATGCTTGTCTCAACGAATTACAAAAGGTTTTAAAAAGGTGCGTTGAGAAAAATCTAGTGCTAAGTTGGGAGAAAAGTCATTTCATGGTGCAAGAGGGCATTGTGTTGGGGCATGTGATTTCTGAAAGGGGGATGGAGGTGGATAAGGCAAAGATACGGGTAATATCATCTTTGCCACCTCCTAAAAATGTTAAGGGTGTAAGGTCATTCTTGGGACACGCGGGTTTTTATAGACGTTTCATTAAGGGTTTTAGTGTTATCACCAAACCCTTATGTAACTTGTTATTAAAAGATGTCCCGTTTGATTTCACTAACGAGTGTATGCAAGCTTTCACTGTTTTGAAGGAACACTTGGTCAAGGCGCCTATTTTGCAACCACCCGATTGGTCAAAGCCGTTCGAGATAATGTGTGATGCGAGCGACACCACTATTGGTGCAGTTTTGGGTCAACGGGTTGACAAGAAACCGGTGGTTATTTACTATGCAAGTAAAACTTTATCCGAAGCGCAACTTAACTACACCACAACCGAGAAGGAATTATTAGCGGTGGTGTATGCTTTGGATAAGTTTCGCTCGTATATTTGGGGAAGCAAGGTAGTGGTTTATTCGGATCATAGTGCGGTCCGATACTTGATGGAGAAGAAAGACGCGAAGCCTCGGTTGATTCGGTGGGTATTATTATTACAAGAATTTGATCTAGAAATCCGAGACAAAAAGGGAAGTGAGAACGTAGTGGCGGATCACTTGTCTCGGATTCCGGTGGAAGGGATCGATGATGTAAGTGAAATCAATGAAAGTTTTCCCGACGAGCAACTTCTAGCCGTTTCCACCTTTGTTGCACCGTGGTATGCTCACTATGTCAACTACTTAGCCACGGGTGCCATCCCAAGTCATTGGACCAAGAAGCGTCGACAACAATTTATGGTCCAAGTGAAGCAATACATTTGGGATGAACCGGATCTTTTCAAGATCGGACCGGATCAAGTTATACGGAGGTGTGTGCCCGAGACGGAAGTATTGGAAATCTTAACTCATGCTCATTCGTCCGCATGTGGGGGTCATTTTAGTGGGCATAAAACAGGCTATCGGGTACTTTCTTGTGGGTTTTATTGGCCCACTATTTTCAAGGATGCAATTGAGTTCGCCAGAAATTGTATAAATTGCCAAAAGATGGGTAGCATATCGAAGAGGGATGAGATGCCATTACAACCAATCTTGGTTGTAGAGATATTTGATGTATGGGGTATAGATTTCATGGGTCCTTTTCCGAATTCGAATGGCTTTCTATACATTTTGGTAGCGGTGGATTATGTCTCGAAGTGGATTGAAGCTATTGCAACACGAACAAACGACCATTCGGTTGTTTGTAAATTTGTTCAATCCAACATCTTTTCTCGTTTCGGCATTCCGCGGGTTATTATAAGCGATGGTGGTTCGCATTTCAAGAACTTCAACTTCGGGAAATTATTGAAGAGGTATAGCGTGAATCACCGGATTGCCACACCTTACCATCCGCAAACGAGTGGACAAGTTGAAGTGTCCAACCGTCAAATCAAGGAAATTCTCATGAAGACGGTAAGAACGGATAGGAAGGATTGGTCGAGTAAATTGGACGATGCATTGTGGGCATACCGAACGGCCTACAAGACTCCGATTGGCACAACACCTTACCGGATGGTGTATGGTAAAGGTTGTCACTTGCCAATGGAGTTGGCGCATCGGGCACATTGGGCGATCAAGACAGTCAACGCGGATTACGATGAGGCGGGTAAGTTGAGAAAGTTGCAATTGAGCGAGATAGAAGAGATTCGAGATGAGGCGTACGAATGTGCATCGGCTTATAAAGATAAATTAAAGAAAGTGCATGATGCGAAATTGCGAAAGAAAACGTTCGAAGTGGGGCAGAAAGTTTGGTTGTACAACTCACGATTGAAGATGTTCGCGGGCAAACTTAAAAGCAAATGGATGGGTCCGTATGTGATTCGGAGAGTTGGGCGATTTGGTGATGTAGACATCCAAGACGAGCAAACATTGAAGCAACAAACGGTAAACGGTCACCGGTTAAAGCCGTATTTGGATGGGAATGACATCAACGCTTTGGATCTTGACAAAGCGGGCTACATCTTGCGCCCGGTCGATGAGGAACAACCATGAGAGGCCCAGGTTTGGTAGTGTACATAGTAGTGTTTTGTTTTGTTTGTGTTGTATAATTTGCACAATTGCCGTATTTTCTCGAAATCCGTGTTCGAAACAAGTGTGGGGATGTTCGGGTCACGAATTACTCTTACATTGTGTTGAGGACAACACGGGACTTTCGAGGGGGTAGGGTGATTTTTACTTGTTTTTGCAAAAATTTAAAAACATAAAAAATTGAAAAAAAATTGAAAAACATAAAAAATTGATACCTTAAAACAGCATTTTACACGAGTCAGGATCGCCCAGTATCCACCGTAATTTACGGTTTTACCGTAATTTACGGTGGTAAGGAAACATGTTTGATCTTTACGGTATATCGCTACTGATTTACGGTGAAGAATTGAAGTTTAGTATGTACCGTAATTTACGGTTATACCGTAAATTACGGTGATCAATGAAAATGTTTGGGTCTTACGGTGTAATGCTACTGATTTACGGTGAAATTGTGATTCCAGGTCTTACCGTAAATTACGGTCAGACCGTAATTTACGGTACGCATTAAAAGTTGATCCGTCGGTCTGGTTTTTGTATAAAAAAAAAAATTAAAACACAAAAACATCACGTGAGTATACCCTGGCCACACATCTCTTTCTTCATCTATCACTATCCATCATCTTTCCCACAAGCTTCCATAGCTTCTTCAACCTTCAAGCTTCCATAACCTTCTCGATTCTTGTCCAAACTGAGTGAAATCGGAGTCTATCTTGACTAATTTTTCACGTAGATTCTGATTTTGACAAGAAACTTAAGAGAAAACACAGATTTAGGGCCCGAATTTGAAACCCTAGTCGAGATTATTTGGGGGTTTTGGAGTTTTTGGTTTCACAAGCACTCTTGCATCTTGAAACAAAGGTATGGAAGCTTATTGTGTATATTTTGATGCTACATTGTGAAAAGTAAGGTTTTTTAGGTTACTTGCTCATACCCACTTGCTTGTTTTGAGAGATGATTATGAACTTGTTTATTGGAACATGATAATGGTTGTAGATGTAAGATTTGTGATTAAAGTAGTGAACTTTTGGGGATCTCTACATTGTAGAGACACCATGCCCAATTTTTGAAAATTCTTGATATATATCTTTGGTTCACTAGCATTTACAACCATGATAACAAGCAAGTGTGGGGATGTTTTGAAAAGAGGGTTTAATTTTGTTTCTTTGGTTGTGTTGTTTGCTCTCATGTGTGTAGGAATGGCACGAACTAAGGAAAAGACGGGAGCGGGTTCATCTTCGTCTTCGTCTTCAAAAGGAAAGGGTAAACAGCCGGAACAACAACCGAAGAAGAGACAATATTTGGGTAGAGTGGATGAAAGTGAAAGCGAAGAAGAGATGGAATTGGATCCGACAGAGAAACCGAAATGGGACTCGGGTTTCTTGGATGAACAACCAGAGGCATGGCAGCCAACGTTGTATAATGATTGTATGAATAGGTTGAAGAATAAGGCAGCGGCCTTTATTTGTGAAAGGGATGTTCGAGAAGCTGAGTTTGGGCAGTTTGGGGTGTTTAACAAGTTCCGGGCTCTAGGTTGGGAGTCGGCGCTTACTTGCTTTGACAAAGATAAAAGAAACTTGTTTATCACCGAAATCCAAGAATGGATGGCAACGCTTAAGGTCAACACATATGACAGGCCATCGAATATGAAGCTGACGGGAGTTGTGAATGGAGTGCCGGTAGAAATGTCTTTTGATACCTTGAAGAAGCTCGGAAAGTATGACAGTTTGCCTGCCCGCGATTATATGATACCGACTTTGGATGATCTTCTTGTGAAGCCGGAGAAACATCAGCGATGGAATGACATGTTGGCAGCATTGTTCTTGCCCGGTAGATACAGTGGTATCCTATACCGGAAGAATTTGAAGATTGAAGCTAAATTGTTGCATACAATCTGTCTTCTTAATGTTATTCCAAGGAGGGGAGATAAAGAACAGGTGAGGTTTCCTGAAGTGCCTGTTCTTTATTCGTTGATGCATGGGGGTCCGCGTTTTCCTATTCGTTATCTTATTATGAACCATTTATGGATCTGTCGGAACAAGTATGGAAGAGACATTATCCCGTACTGTCGAATGATTACGGGGTTGATGAAGCAACAGAAGGCGATTACTTCCGAAGATCGAGGAGCAACGAAAAGGCACCAACCTTTTACGTTGGATAAGTTGGGGAATGTTTGGACGTATACTCAGTCGGAGCGGTATCACAAGTTGAAATCGGAAGGGCAACGGTGGAGGGCATTAAAGTTGAATGCACGAGATTTGTTACCGGGAGAGCCGGATGAGCCAGAGAGCGATGAGGAGGTAGTTCCGAGCGGAGATGAAGACTATGCGGACGCGCCGCATGTTGGTGAAAATGTGGTTCAAGGTGGTTATGGTCAGGGTCATGGTGGAATGTTTTATGATTATACGCAGCACTCGTATGTACCGGGTTGGGCCTATGAAGGCACCATGCAAGAGGTGATTGCTAATCAACGTCCTCCGGCGTCCGTGTTTGATACGTGGTCGGGGTCGGAGAGGACATTGTTTGATCAAAACACAAGAAATAGTGCGATTATGGAACGGGCCTTGAAACATAGTTTGGATCGTCATGAGTTATGGAATCGCACACATGCGTATTCCCGGGAAGTGGAAATAAACAACAATTATTTTGATGATCAAGAGAGGCGATTGCATGCGGATTATCATGCCGGGCGGCCGGTGGTTGTGGATCCACAACATGTGGATTATGCGTCATTACCACCATATGATGGTAGCATGTCGTATCCAACCCCGCCGATCCACCACTCGCAATGGGTTGACCCGAGGCAACGAGAGGGAGCGCAACAACAAGAAGGAGGAAGTAGTAGTGGTTCGTTTGCGTTCGGTGAATGGAATGACGTGATGTCTTCCGCCTTTGGACCTCCGGGACCGCGCTACTATTAGTAAGGTTGTGTTTCTCCTTTTGTATATTTTGTGCATATTTGCTAGTTGGTTTGTTTAAGGATTGGGAGGTTGGGTGGTGTTTTGATATGTTGTGTTTGGGTTGGTGATTGAGTGGTGGTGTCTATGTTAAAAAAAAACATAAAAAAAAAAAATTATAAAATGAAAAATACAAAAAGAAATTTGGGGTTTGAGTAAAGAAGCGTTTTTGTTGATGTTGAAAAGGTTTTTAGTGATCAAAACCTCTCAAAACCATACATTGGGGTCAATGTATCCCAAGTGTGGGGATGGGGGGAAATTTTAAAGATTTTGAAAAATTTTGAGCCAAGTGAAACAATGTGAAAATTTGAACACCCTAGATTAACCCCAAGTTGGTGCACCGGCAACCCTTGATACCTTTTTCATTCTTGGTGAGAGTTGTAGCCACACTTGTATATAAATAATGCTATCTTTGATGAGAGTGGCTACGGGTGGGGGTGCATTAGAACTTGTGCTTGAATGCGATTTGAGTCCTTAGTTAGACATGAATGCAAAAAGGATAAGGGCATTTAGGTAGCCTCGTCGTTGGTGTGAGTGAGTGTGGGATTTGGGGGGTTGGACCTCATAAGTTATATATATGAGCACGGTAGTGAGAGGGGCGGGGGTTTGGACATTTAGTTGCCCATTTTGTGCCTTAAAAGCCTATCATTTGTTACCCCTAGCTACTTACTTAAAAATTTACCCAAATTTGACCCGGTCTTATAGTGTTAGTGATAGTATTAGTAGTTTTAGTACTTTGAAGTAGATATGTTTGATGTGTTATTGTATTTTGTTCTCTTGAAAAAAAAAAAAAAAAAACAAACAATGAAAAAAAAAAATGAAAAAAAAAAATAATGTTAGTTATTTTGTGTATAGTAGTTAAGTTTGATAGTTGTTTGTTTGTTTATTTGTGTAATAAAAGACCGGGTTAAATTTTCGCTACTTTATATATATTCCATTTCCTACCCATACGCCTAGCCACGTTACAACCTTGAAAGTCCCTTTGATTTGCATTTATGTTTGACACATTTTAGGAGAATGATTGATTTAGGTACAAGCCTATGATTGTGCAACCACCCGTTTGCCTAGTGTGTGTCTAGCTTATCTTTGCTAGTTTTTACTTGTAGCCGAGAGGAGAGAATTTGAGAGGGGTGCATTGCTTGGGTGTTAAAAAGGGGTTGGTAAGAAGATTGCATGTTTTGCTTGGTTTAATTTGATCACTTGTTTTGAAATCATTTTGATGAGTTGCTTGGGACAAGCAACGGTTAAGTGTGGGGATGTGACGGGTGGTCCTTTGGACAACCCTTAAGCGTGTTAAAAGACGAAATAATCATTCACTTAATCGTGTAATTATCTTGAATTAGATAACTACTGTGCTTATGTTTCAGGTGCGGTTCGGGAGCTTAAAATGGATGAAATGCAGCTTTGGAAGGTATTGGAGCTGAACGGGTCGTGTGCGGAACAAGAGACGAAACAAAGAAGATATTTCAGCTCACCACCGTAAATTACGGTTCTACCGTAATTTACGGTGGACGTGGATTTCACCTGAAGCTTGCCGTAAATCAGAAGACATGCGCCGTAATACTTTTAAGTCCACCGTAAATTACGGTGGAGCCGTAATTTACGGTGGTTCCAGCGATCCAATCCGTAACTGCCACATTTAAGTTAGTTTTTGGGGTGTCTTTTGAGGATTCTCATCATTGACGGTTATTGGGAGACACTAGGGGCGATTTTGCTTGATTTTGCTTGGTTGTGAACAATTCTTATCATCCGGTTTGTATTTTCGATTCGTATGAACATTGGTTTGATTATGATGATGATTCACCGAGCCATGTCCGGCTAAACTCTTCGGTGATCATCTTAGGTGAATGTTTCTTGAACTTTTGTGTGTTTATTTCCGAATTTCTAGAATGATAACTTGCGTTGCTTGAATGTCATGGTGTATGTTTAATTGTTTGTAACTTGTTAATTGATATTGCAATTTCTAGTCTCAATCGTACGTTCTTGGTGCCGTTGGCAATCGAGATATCACGGGAAGGGTTAGGGTTGGTTATTGATTAATTGGTCATCGGGAAACAACCTCGCGTTTATATAATCCGAGTACTTTGTTCCCTTTTATCACTTCGATTATACATACACGAGTTATGTCTATGTAACTCTTTCTAGTTGGAATTGCACACAATCGTTTAAAGAAACTGGAACCTAGGATGGTCATTGTTCTCTCTTAATCTGTTTTAAAACCTACATTCGATTTGCCATTAGTTTAACTTAGTTTTCTCAAACAACAATCCAAATCATTGTTTTTAATTTTCTGCAAATTAGGATAATTGTAGTATAATTGCAAGGCTATACAATTGACATATTTTCCACATACTCCCTGAGTTCGATACCCTATTACCGCTATCTATAGTTGTATTTGGGATTAAATTTGCGTGACCCACGACAATCACGTCAATGATCCTAGATTCGCCAAGGCATCAGCTTCAGCATTATCCTCTCTTGGTACCTGTTCAAGTGTGAAAATATCGAAATATCCTGCTAATTTTTTGAGAATTTCGAAATACTCGATTAACTTCTCACCTTTAACTGCATAGGATCCATTAAAATGATTAGTGATTATTAAGGAGTCAACATATACTTGCAAATTCTTGATACTCGTATTTTTAGCCAACTCTAATCCTGCAATTAAAGCCTCATATTCTGCTTCATTATTAGTAGCAGGAAATTCACACCTAACAGCCTGGGGTAATATGTCCCCCTGTGGCGATTTTAGTAGTATACCTAAACCTACACCTCTTACATTAGATGCACCATCAGTATATAATGTCCAGGATTCTAAGTTTTCTCCTAGCTGCTGTACTTCTAAGTCTACTTCATTTTGAATGTCACTACTGTTAGGGGTGGATTTCTAAATGACCCGTGATCCTTAATTATTATCCTCTTTAGTGATCCTTACTTCTGTGACAGATAGTGATCCTCAGAAGAGCTTCAGGATCAGGATCATGGATCACCTTAAGGATCCTCATACTAACAATTGTTCACTCGTGTTTCGTATTATTTTGCAGGAGTAATAAGTTGGACCAAGTCTTGGCGACATTCCTGGAGAATATTCCCAAACTATTCTACACGTGCTTAGCTAAAAATGGACGTTGTGGAGAACGTGGAGGCTTGGCACGAAAAGCGGATAGTTAGTTTAGTTGATTATTTCTATTTTAAAAAGGGGGTAACGAGCTAGTAGAACAGTCTTAGTCATTTTTTGCAGTTACACACACTCGTACAAGCTCTCATACAAGCTCTCGCTCAAACACCAAGCAATTACATACACTTTTCACACCTTTTACACATTCCACTGTAGTGATCCTTGTACCTAGCTCGTTACTATCCGAAGTTGTAAACGTTTATTCATTTATTTGAGCTTGGTGATCGGTAGTTTCCATCACCCGAGGTTTTTTGTGCCGGAGATCAACTCTTGATCAAGGGCTTTTTCCCCGTATAAATCTTTGTGTCGTTTGTATACTTTACATTGAAGTGATCCTCATCGTTGTTACATATTTTAAGCATCATTCCCCTAAACAAAGAGTTTGGTTGCAATATCCTCATCAGATTTTCTGACCAAAACAGTTTGGCGCCCACCGTGGGGCAATTGGTGCTTCATTCCTAAGAAATTTTTCTGTTGGTGATCGTTTTGGTTCGTTGCATACAAATACATGGCTTCATCATTGAAGAATACCTCTACTGCAATGTCGGCGGTCAATTCGTCCCAGGGCATTCCACCTTTGCCTCCACCACCTTCTGGATCCCAGAAGAATACAGAGAATGCTGCGAAGAAACCGACTCCCATTTTCTCAAAACCACCTGCTTCTTCTGTTTCAACTAATCCTACTACTAATGATCTCTATGCTTTGATTTTGCAGATGAGGAATCATGCACAAGAGCAGGATAAGACCAACGAAAGGATCCTCCGGGAGATTGACGAAATTAAGAAACAGAAGAAAACGGCAGAGGATCGTTCCCCACTGATGCCCAGATCTTTGAATTTTGATACTCCGGTGGTTACTTCTCAGCCGTCAGTGGTTCCAGACATTCAATATGCGGGTGGACCAAAAGGAGTGCACTACGGAACAACAGCTATGACCCAGGCACTAGGTTCATATTTCCAGCCAGCAGGACCCTATCCCCAGCATATGGGATCCCTCACGAGTACAGGAGGATATTCAGGAATCCAGCAGGTTCAAGGATCCTCCTCCGTCCCAGGATCATCCCAAGTTCAAGGATCCTCCTTCGTTCCAGGATCATCCCAGGTTCAAGGATCCTCCTTCGTTCCAGGATCATCCCAGGTTCAAGGATCCTCCTTCGCTCCAGGATCATCCCAGGTTCAAGGATCCTCCTTCGCTCCAGGATCATCCCAGGTTCAAGGATCCTCCTTCGTCCCAGGATCATCCCAGGTTCAAGGATCCTCCTTCGTCCCAGGATCATCACAGGTTCAAGGATCCTCCTTCTTTCCAGGATCATCCCAGTTTCAGGGATCCTTCCAGATGCCAGGATCCTTGAGGAGTCTGCAAACAGGAAGTTCAGATGTCCATCAAGGAGATTTTATTCCAATGCAGACCAATGCCTCTACCGGTCCCTCGATCATTCCAGAGTCTCAACAATATGGATTAACCTCCATTCTTCCTAACTTGAATCCAATGGGAGGTAACACTTTTAATAATTCTCATACTACTAACCACGGTCTTATGCAGGATCCAGGTATCAATCATGCCATGGCCAGAGAATTGCAAAAGCTAAAGGATATGATCTCGAGTGTTCCGGGAGTAGTCAAACCTATTCCAGAGATTGCAGATGGGAGCCACAAGATATCTCGTTTTGCACCACCAATCTGTGATGCTGAGATACCCAAGAGGTTCCATGTGCCTACAATGAAACTGTATGATGGTTCGACGGATCCTGAAGAACATATAGCACAATACAGGGAGAGGATGGAGATCAATCCAATCCCAGAAAAGTTAAAGGAAGCATGCCTATGCAAAGGATTCGGATCCACTCTTACTGGATCAGCTCTCAAATGGCTGCTAAGTCTTCCTCCCTATTCTATTACCTCATTTGCAAACCTAGTTAACTTGTTTAATACTCAGTTTTCTTGTAGTAGAAAATTTGAACGATTAACTAGTGATTTATATAGGATAACCCAGGGTCATAATGAATCACTAAGGGATTACATTACCAAATTCAGTTAAGAATCCTTAGACATTCCCAACTTAGATATAGCCACGGCTGTTGAGGCCTTCAAAATGGGACTGCTTAGGGATTCGTTATTTTATGATGATCTTGTTATGACACCATGCAGGAACCTAGATGAGGTAAGAACCCGGGCCCTCAGGTTCATTCGGCTAGAGGATGACAAGAGGATTCAGGAGAGGATAACAGGATCCTCAAAGCAGGATAAGCAAGGATCCTCATTCAGAAACAACAAGTTCAGATCCTACAACAAATCTGATAATCAGAACGTGCATTCTATTGATCAAGAAGAGGATGATGAGGATTATCCTCCAATTTCTGAATATTGCTTTAGTGTTGATAACAATGAACTAATCCTTGCCATGCAGAACCTAGGTGATAAGGCTAGATGGCCAAGAAAGAATGACAGGCCAGCTGCAACTAAGGATAAATCAAAGTGGTGTGCATATCATGAAGATTTTGGGCACCTCACAGAAGAATGCATTGCATTAAGAAAGGAAATTGGATACTTGTTGAGCAAAGGGCATCTAAAAGAGTTGTTGGGAAGAAAAAAGTCAAGGACTCAGGATCCTGAAAGGATCCCCGAGAAGGCTCCAGCCCCTCCAACAGATGCACAAGTGATAAACTTTATTTCTGGGGGATCCGACATTTGTGGCACATCCTTCTCAGCAGCTAAGAGGCATGCAAAGGAAACTAAAATGGATAATGGAGAAAGACCAGTTCGAACATCGAGTGTCACCGAAGGAAAAGTCATAACCTTTGATGAAGAGGATCGTATTGATATCCAGGATCCTCATCACGATGGTTTAGTTATTACTCTTTTTATATCTAACTATTTTGTCCGCAGGATCCTAATAGACGGAGGAAGTTCAGTGAACATTATCCAGCTTGATGTTCTAAAGAAGATGGGTATCCCTGAATCAGAGATCATAACAAGATCCTCCGTGCTCGTGGGATTTAGTGGCGAAACTAAGAACACCCTGGGGGACATTAAACTCCCAATATATATTGAAGGCTTACACTCTTATCAAAAATTTTGTGTTATTGACTGTTTATCTTGTTGTAATGTTATCCTTGGCAGGCCCTGGATACACGATATGAAAGCAGTCCCATCTACTTACCATCAATGTGTGAAGCTCCCTAGTCCTTGGGGAATAGTAAAGATTGATAGCGATCAGCAGGAAGCTAAGAATTGCTACACTTCATCGATGAAACCAGCTTCGAAGTCAAGGGAGCAATAGCAATCAACGTATCCTCCAAGGAGTGTCTTGGAGGCCAGAGAGCAGGATGTGGTAGAAATCCTCATGGATCCTGATGATCCTGAATCCAAAATCTATATCGGATCAGGGATCCTTGGCGAAATGAAAGAAGACCTCGTATCCTTCCTCAAAAGGAGAAAGACTACCTTTGCGTGGAAACACGAAGACATGACTGGTATATCCAAAGATGTTATCACTCACAAGCTCGGCATCGACAGATCCTTCAAACCAATCCATCAAAGGAGAAGGAAGTTTGCACCAGAAAGGAATGCCATTATCCAGGAAGAGGTAGAGAAATTGCTCCGGGCAGGTATGATTAGAGAGGTCAAGTATCCAAGATGGTTGGCCAATGTGGTTGTTGTTCAAAAGAAAAACGGAAAGTGGAGGGTATGTGTCGATTTTACCGATTTAAATAAGGCATGTCCCAAGGATCCTTTCCCTTTACCCCACATTGACTCCATGGTGGATGCAACTGCGGGTCATGAACTGTTAACTTTTATGGATGCTTCATCTGGATTTCAACAAATCCAAATGGAACCATCCGACCAAGAGGATACAGCCTTCATGACTCCAACTGGTATATATTGCTATATTGCTATGCCGTTCGGATTGAGAAATGCAGGTGCAACGTACCAAAGGCTGGTGAATATGATGTTCAAGGATCAGATTGGACAAACTATGGAGGTTTACATAGATGATATGGTGGTAAAATCCTTAAAAGCTGAGGATCACCTAAGAGACTTGGAGGAAGCATTCGATATCCTTGACAAATATAACATGAAGCTTAATCCTTCAAAATGTCATTTTGGTGTTAAAGCAGGTAAATTCTTAGGATACATGGTGACTAAGAGAGGCATCGAAGCTAGCCCGGAACAAATCAAAGCAATAGTGAACATCAAATCTCCGGCCAATGCTAAGGATGTTCAAAGGCTAACAGGAAGGATAGCAGCCTTGAACAGATTCATATCCAAGTCCTCCGAGAAGTGTAAAGAATTCTATGATATCCTAAGGAAAAACAAGAAATTTGAGTGGACGGAGAAGCATGAAACCAGAAAAAGGTGATGTGTTATCCTTGTATCTTGCTGTATCCTCAAAAGCGGTAAGTGCGGTCCTTGTTAAGGATCATCAAGGTACACAACATCCTGTCTATTATGTAAGTAAAAGTTTACTTGATGCCGAATCCAGGTATTCACACCTTGAAAAACTTATTCTCGCATTAATAATGGCATCTACCAAGTTAAGACATTATTTTGAAACTCATGTTATCATTGTTAAAACTAATTTTCCAATTAAGAATGTCCTCAGGAAACCAGAGATGTTAGGAAGGATGGCTAAGTGGGCAGTAAAGCTAAGTGCATATGATATAAGATATGAGCCTAGGACAGCCATCAAATCCCAAGCATTAGCTGACTTTGTGGCTGATTTCAGTAGTGATTTACAAGAAGAAGCTGAGCTAGAAGTCCAGCAGCTAGAAGAGACCAAGGATCCTTGGATACTCTATACTGATGGATCCTCAAACGTCAAAGGCACAGGGCTTGGAATACTACTAAAATCGCCACAGGGGGACATAATACCCCATTCTATATCTTGTGAGTTCCAAACCACTAACAATGAGGCTGAGTATGAAGCCTTAATTGCTGGTTTGCAAATCGCTAAGCATATGGGAATCAGGTATCTTGAGGTACACGTAGATTCTTTGTTGATTACAAACCACTTTAATGGATCATATGCTGTTAAAGGTGAAAAGCTAACCAAATATTTGGAGATAGTCAAAAGTTTGGCACTCTCTTTTGTTTCCTTTAGTTTGTCACAGGTACCAAGGGAAGAAAATACAGAAGCTGATGCATTGGCTAACTTAGGATCATCTTTGAAGATCCCAGAGGATATCAGGATTCCCATTATCCATATCCTGACCCCGGCTATCGAGGATCACCAGACTATGGAGATAGGAGATGATTCTGCAGTTATCCCTAGTGAGGATATTCAATCCTATTCAGGATCCGGATCATGGATCTCACCAATCATGAGATACTTACAACATGGAGAGATTCCTACAGGAGAAAACCCTAGGGCTTTCAAATCTAAGGTATCTCAATTCACAATTATGAATAATATGTTATACAGACGATCTCTTGCAGGACCATACTTGAGATGCATTGAGGATCCTGAAGTTCAAGAAGTTTTAAAAGACTTCCATGAAGGAGATTGTGGAAACCACACTGGGGGCAGGGCGTTATTCTCAAGGATCTTGAGGACAGGATATTACTGGCCAACCATGAAGAAAGATGCTGTGGAGTATGCCAGAAGATGTGATCCTTGCCAGAGACACAGCAATATCCTTCATCAACCAGCTGAATTATTGCATCCTATATCCTCCTCTTGGCCATTTATGAGATGGGGTATGGATATAGTTGGAAAGCTCCCTAAGGCACCTGGTCGGAAAGTGTTCATGTTAGCTATGACTGATTACTTCTCCAAGTGGATAGAGGCTGAAGCTTTTGCCCAAGTCAGGGAAAAGGAAGTTATATCCTTCATTAAAAGAAATATTATAACTAGATTTGGAATTCCCTCTGAGATTATTTGTGATAATGGTTCCCAATTTATTGGGGGCAGAACCACTAACTTTTGTGACAGCTGGGGGATTAAGATGATAACATCAACACCAGTCCACCCACAAGCTAATGGTCAAGCAGAATCATCTAACAAGATCATCATCAACAATTTGAAGAAAAAGCTTGGATCCAAGAAAGGGAAATGGGCAGAAGAACTACCCTATGTGCTTTGGGCTGACAGGACAACCCCTAAGAATGCTACTGGTCAAACACCATTCTCTTTGGTGTTTGGGGCAGAATCAGTGATCCCAACAGAGATGGTGGTTCCTACTGCTAGAACAAGTACCCGTGATCCTGAGAAAAATGATGAAAACTTGGCTCAAGACCTGGATACTATTGAAGAAATCAGGGATATGGCTAGGATAAGGATGGCCAGTTATCAACAAAGAATGGCTGGTGCTTACAACAAAAACGTCAGGATCAGGAGGTTTCAAGTTGGAGATATGGTGTTAAGGAAAGCATTTCAGAATACCACCAATCCTGCTGATGGAAAATTGGCTCCAAAATGGGAAGGCCCTTATTTGATTGAAGCTGAAGCAGGAAAGGGGGCATATAGATTGCTAACCATGGAAGGTGATTTGCTACCAAGAGCTTGGAATGCTGTCCACCTGAAGAAATATTTCATGTAAGCAGGATCCTTATGGCATAAATGATCCTCACGATAGGGATATCCTTAAAGGATCCTCAAAGTATCGGTGATCCTTACTCAGGTAATATCCTAATCTTGAACTATTTCATTTCTTTATTTTCTCATATAAGGATAAGGATCATGTATCCTTTATCCATCTCTCACGTGAGTTCAAGTTTTGAAAGTTCAGGTATCTTTAGCACAACGTTGGTTATCCACAGAAGCAATCCGTCTTTTGGGTTTAACCCCAGTTATTTGGGCTTGTCCCCAGATTCCGCCTGTAGCGCACGATGATCCTGGTGTAGTTCAAGGCTTTGGGACCAGTACTCGTTCTAGGGGCTGATAATTCCATTGTTCTGGCTATGCTTAGGATCCTACGTATAATGGTAGACGTACCATACATCCGTTCATAAGGTTTCTAACGTTTTCACGTTAGCTAAGGTTTCTAACGTTTTCACGTTAGCTAAGGTTTTGGCATCTTCATGTCACTAAGTTTGGATAGTCACCAGTTAGGGCCATACTCCAGTTTACACACGATCCTTGGGCTTGTCCCCAGTTATCCTTGGGCTTGTCCCCAGTTATCCTTGGGCTTGTCCCCAGTTATCCTTGGGCTTGTCCCCAGTTATCCTTGGGTTTGTCCCCAGTTATCTTTGGGCTTGTCCCCAGTTGCTAACTCTTTTCTTATATTGGCTTAGTCCCAAGTTATGCTCTATTTCAGGTTCTTGAAGGTAGGCAGCTAGGGATCCTTGATCCTTATTTCACTCTAAGGTTTATCTTATAGTTATCCTTATTATGGTTAGGATTCTAACTTGGATCCTCAGGTATGATCCTTAACTCCTTTGATTTTGTTCATTATTCTTTTAAATAACCCTTATACTTGACAACTGAACTTGTGTTTCTTAAACTATATCACTTTTTAGAACTTATCGGTTATGGGATATGTGATCCTTGATCATATCCTAAACTTTATGGATATATTTTCTAATTTTCCAAGGTTTGATAAATATAAACAGGATGAACATTATAACAGTTGAAAAGTAACATACTAAAAAGGATAACAACACAAGATAAGCGACGAAAGGTTAAGTTTTTATTTATTAACATAAGACTAACCCTTTAAAGGTTGTCAAAATTACCTACCCGAGCATCTACCAGCAAAACGTGGCCCGTCCGCTGGGGTAGGTAAAGGGTGTCCATGATAATGAGTTCAAAAGTAGTGCAGGAATATAAAGGCGGCAGGATCACAATGGTTTCATCCCCCAAACAGAGGATCCCTCCACCAATTGAAATCCTTCCTATTGTCCAAAGGATCATACGTGATCCTTAAACCTAAGAACTATTGTTTAGAGTTATTACAAACCATGAAATTGTTTTAAACATCACAACCATCAAACTAAAAATTGGGCTCCGGCCTTAGCATATATATCCATCATCGCCCAATTGTGCAGCCTACACCTTTGCTGCATTATCATCACCACCAGCCGCTGCATCCTCAGCTTTATCCTTCAACCCGCTGCCACTAGCCTCAATTGCCAGAATCTCCTCAGCCTCCTCTTCATCACCCAATTCAGCCAGCCTTGCCTTCCATTCTTCAATCTCCCAGTTGCTTTTGTCGAAGGCAGGATCCTGAGCCTCCAAGGCCATTTGCAGCTTGGTTTTGTACATTGCTATGGCGGCAGAGACTTTGGCATCATCTGTGATCTCCTGCCTTTCATAGTCAAAGTTAACCAATACCTTGGCCATCTTCTGTTTGGTATCCTTGAGTTCCTTCTGAAGATCAGCAATTGCAAGATCCTTGAGCACAGCAACCTGCTGGAGGTCGGCAATCTTCTGATCTTGATCCTCAACATGGCCGACGTAATCCTCGATCTCAGCAAATTTCTGCAAAAGAAAAGGGTAAAGCGGTTCAAGGGCAAGTGATCCTTAGATCAGCAGGATATGCAAGCAGAGATAGTGATCCTTACATCATTAAAGTACTCGAGGAACTGGTGGCGAATTAAGGGCAGGCCCTGCAAATCCTCAGCCTCGGAAGTCTTTCTCTTCTTGATTCCCTTCCCTTTATGGGGTGCCTTGGGGATTGAGGCTGTCGGGCTAGTAGGAACCTTTCTTTTGGAGGATTTGACAGTGGTGAGATCGGTGACGCTGAACCTTGAAGCAGCTTTGGCAGATTTTCCAGCACCTACACAACCAAAATAAGATAAGTATCTTTTCTTAATATATATTTAACTATTTATTTAAATTTTAAACAAGGATACTTACTTGACATTGTGACAGAGCCTGAGGATACCTCCTGTGAGTCTTGGGTTGTTGTCTTAAAAGTTCTAGTTTCAGGATCAAGTCCCCAGAAAGTAGCAAGTATTTCCCTGGTTGCGGGCGTTGTGATGAGACGTGAAAAGGAGATGGCTGCATGACACAAGATAAAGACGGGGTTAGTGATCCTATTACAAAAACATGACCATCTGGTGATCCTTCCCAGGATCCTCCAGCCTACCATGGGTGGACCATGTTCTTGATAAATGCTCTCCATCTGAAATGGTATCCCTCCTTACAAAGAAGAAGCGACGCTTCCAATCTTTGTCGTTTTTGGTGACTTTGAGAAGAGGGTGATCTGCACCGGGTTTCCGTTTAAACAAATAACGGTGGGATCCGAAGGTAGTAAGATCATACAACTCCGCCAGTTCTGACATTCCTAAATCAAGACTCTCCTGCTCGATGATCCTCTCTAGGGTGTATAAAACCCTCCAGATCATCGGCATGGCTTGAATGTAAGATATGCCGGTAAGGGAAAAGAAGGATTGTGTGAACTCCGGGAAAGGATAGGTGTACCCTATAGCAAATGGAGTGACTGGAAAGGCGACCCATGTATCAGAAACATAGTCGCTCAGAACAGTTGAATCGAAGGGTTTGAAAAAGACATTCGCCGAAAAACGGTGACGGATGTTATCTATCTGTGCATCGGTAAAGCAACACCTCTCGTTCACCGAGTCCTTGAAGATCTTCTGACTCTTCAGAGGGCTATCCTTTTTGTGATCCTTAGCCGGGGAACTCCGGAGCAACATTCTTGAAGTGATGAAGGTAAAGAAAGAAGAACAGAGTAAGAAAGGAAGAGAGAGGAGAAAGAGATACCTGATCGATCTTCAACTGAGATTATAAAGGGAGTTTCTTTCGAATTTAAATGCATAATGATCCTATCTATATCTCTATTTATAATTATGATTCTGCAGGATTGTCACTTCCGTGACATCATCATCGCAACGGCTAGTTCTATTTTAACGGCTATATATCCGTTGGTTTGTTACGGATAAGATCAAGAAAACATAACTCGCTATATTTACATCTTATCTCCTTATATTTTGGGGGCAATTGTTAGGGGTGGATTTCTAAATGACCCGTGATCCTTAATTATTATCCTCTTTAGTGATCCTTACTTCTGTGACAGATAGTGATCCTCAGAAGAGCTTCAGGATCAGGATCATGGATCACCTTAAGGATCCTCATACTAACAATTGTTCACTCGTGTTTCGTATTATTTTGCAGGAGTAATAAGTTGGACCAAGTCTTGGCGACATTCCTGGAGAATATTCCCAAACTATTCTACACGTGCTTAGCTAAAAATGGACGTTGTGGAGAACGTGGAGGCTTGGCACGAAAAGCGGATAGTTAGTTTAGTTGATTATTTCTATTTTAAAAAGGGGGTAACGAGCTAGTAGAACAGTCTTAGTCATTTTTTGCAGTTACACACACTCGTACAAGCTCTCATACAAGCTCTCGCTCAAACACCAAGCAATTACATACACTTTTCACACCTTTTACACATTCCACTGTAGTGATCCTTGTACCTAGCTCGTTACTATCCGAAGTTGTAAACGTTTATTCATTTATTTGAGCTTGGTGATCGGTAGTTTCCATCACCCGGGGTTTTTTGTGCCGGAGATCAACTCTTGATCAAGGGCTTTTTCCCCGTATAAATCTTTGTGTCGTTTGTATACTTTACATTGAAGTGATCCTCATCGTTGTTACATATTTTAAGCATCATTCCCCTAAACAAAGAGTTTGGTTGCAATATCCTCATCAGATTTTCTGACCAAAACAACTACTGAAATCAGCCACAAAGTCAGCTAAAACCTGAGACTTTATGGCATTTCTAGGCTCATAAACTAAATCATAGGCACTTAATTTTACTGACCACTTAGCCATCCTACCCGACATCTCGAGTTTCCTAAGCACGTTCTTAACAGGATAATTAGTTTTAACATGAATCCTATGTGTCTCAAAATAATGTCTAAGTTTTGTTGATGCCATAACTAGGGCTAATATCAATTTTTCTAGATGAGAATATCTAGTTTCAGCATCTAATAAACTTTTACTAACATAATAGACAGGATATTGCTGACCTTCATGGTCCTTTATAAGAACGGCACTTACAGCATTCCCTGATACTGCGAGGTATATGGACAGTGGTTCACCATTTTCAGGCTTCATAAATAGAGGTGCAGTTGAGAGATACTACTTCAAATCCTGCAGGGCTGCTTCATGCTTCTCTTTCCATTCAAACTTCTTGTTTTTCTTCAGGATATCATAAAATTCCTTGCATTTCTCAGAGGATCTTGAGATAAATCTGTTCAATGCTGCTACTCGCCCTGTTAACCGTTGAACATCCTTCATATTTGAAGGTGATTTGATATCCAAGATAGCTTTAATCTGCTCCGAGCTTGCCTCTATTCCTCTTTTAGTCACCATATATCCTAGAAACTTTCTTGCCCCCACTCCAAAATGGCACTTAGCAGGATTCAATTTCATGTTATACTGATCCAGGATATCGAATGCTCCCTTAATATCCTGGAGGTGATCTTCAGCCTTTTTAGATTTTACTACCATGTCATCGATGTGCACCTCCATAGTGTCCCCCAGCTTGTCTTTGAACATCATGTTTACCAATCTTTGGTATGTTGCACCTGCGTTTTTCAAACCAAAGGGCATAGCAGTGTAACAATAAATACCTGTCGGTGTTATGAAGGCAGTATCCTCCTGGTCTGAAGGTTCCATTTGGATCTGCTGAAATCCTGAGGATGCATCCATGAAGGTTAACATTTCGTGGCCGGTAGTAGCATCCACCATTGAATCAATATGAGGAAGAGGAAATGGGTCTTTGGGACAAGCTTTATTCAGGTCCGTGTAATCTACACAAACTCTCCATTTCCCATTTTTCTTCTGTACCACGACTACATTTGCCAGCCATTTAGGAAACTTCACTTCCCTAATCATCTTGCTCCTTAGTAGCCTTTCAACTTCCTCTTGGATGATCACGTTTCATTCCGGAGCAAATTTCCTTCTCTTTTGTTGGACAGGCTTGAATGACCTGTCGATACCTAACTTATGTGTTATAATATCCTTGGAAATACCTGTCATATCCTCGTGTTTCCACACGTACGTCGACATCCTGCATTTTAGAAAATTAGTCAATTGATTTTCAATATCCTGAGGGAAATTGGTTCCTATGAGCACCGAGATATCCGGATTATCCTGATCCAGGATAATTTTCTTTATATCCTGCTCCGAAGCCTCCATGATATCCTGGGCCCGCATCTTTAATTGCTATGCTGCATAGGCTTGGTTGAGGATTTCATTGAGGATGAGTAACATTCCTTCGCCTCCTGCTGATCACTATCAACCTTGACAACCCCCCAAGGGGTAGGGATCTTGATGCACTGATGATAAGTCGATGGCACAGCCTTCATATCATGGATCCATGGCCTGCCTAGTATGATGTTATAGCAGGATAGGGAGTCCATCACACAGAAATGTTGTATTGAGTTGACCCCTTCAACATATACTGGTAACTTTATCTCTCCCACTGTGTTCCTGGCCTCTCCACTGAACCCAACAAGCATGGTGGATTTTGAAGTAATATCCATTGGAGATACATTCATTCTTTTCAAAGTTTCTACTTGGATTATGTTGACGGAGCTGCCATTATCCACCAATATCCTGCGTACAAAATGGTTAGCCACGTATAATGTTATTACGAGAGCATCATGGTGAGGATCATGGACAGTATCCCTGTCATCACTGTCGAAAGTGATCACTTTATCAGTTGTGAGGGTAGTCATCCTGGCTGGTTTATCTCCCCTCTCGGCCTTAGCTTCCTTTGCATGTCTCTTGGCCGCAGAATACGAAGTACCACAAATGTCGGATCCTCCTGAAATAAAGTTGATTATCTTGGCATCCGTAGGAGGTGATGCTGCTCGTTCAGGATCCTTCTTAGTATCTTGACCCTTATTCTTCTTTCTTCCTAGGAGATCCTTCAGATATCCCTTGCTTAGAAGATAACTTATTTCCTTTCTTAGAGCAATGCAATCCTCAGTTACATGTCCGAAATCTTCATGGAAGGCACACCATTTGGATTTATCCTTCCAATCAGCTTTTTGTTGATTCTTTCGAGGCCACCTAGCTTTGTCTCCTAAACCCTGCATAGCATACATTAACTCAGGTATGTTAACAAAAAAGCAATATTCAGATAATTCAGGATATTCTTCAGGATCCTCGTCTTCAACAGCATTCACTTTCTTGTTGTCAATTCTGCCATACGGCTTAGAGCGATATGGTTTATACGAGGATTCTGATTTCCTATTGGTTGATTCATAGGTTGAGGTGGAATTCATCCTCTCTTGCATCTTTTTGTCATCCTCCAAGCGAATATATCTCAAGGCCCTGTTACGAGCTTCGTCGAGATTCCTGCAGGGATTCATTACAAGATCCTGATAAAACTGAGAATCTTTTTATAATCCCATCTTAAAAGCCTGCACAGCTGTTGCAATATCAAGATGTGGGATATCCAAGGATTCTCGACTAAACTTGTTCACATAATCCCTCAAGGATTCCTGAGGCCCTTGAGTTATCCTGTAAAGATCACTGGTTAGTTTCTCAAAACTCCGGCTGCAAGAAAACTGACTATTAAATAAATTAACCAAATGAGCAAACGAAGTAATTGAGTGAGGAGGAACATTTAACAGCCATTTTAAGGCTGATCCTGTCAAGGTAGAACCAAAACCCTTGCAGAGGCATGCTTCCTTGAGATCTGGAGGGATAGGGTTGATCTCCATCCTTTCCATATACTGGGTGATATGCTCTTCAGGATCCGTGGTTCCGTCATAGAGTTTCATGTTGGGGGTTTGAAATCTTTTTGGGATTTCAGCATCACAGATAGGATGCGCAAACCGGGATATCCTGTGACTGTCTTGGGATACTTCTGGAATCGGCTAGACCACCCCAGGCACACTGTATATCATGTCTTTCAGCTTTTGAAGCTCCCTAGTAAATGTTGACGTCATACCTGCATCCTACAAAGATCTACTATTGTTAGTAGCAAGAATCTTATTATTTGACAGGTTACCCGTCTGAGGATTCTGGCCATATCCTGAAGCATATCTTAAGCTTCTCACGGTTAATACTCTTTTTGAAGAGGGTATCTCAGGAGTATGATTCTGGGAATGGCTTGGCATGATATTCCCCCGGTTATCCTCAGTGTAAACTGCAGAACTGAAGTTCAAATCCCTGGGTTGCAAAGGAGTGACAGTTTCTTCAGCAGGCCTACTTGGGCCGGATTTCAAGAGTTGTATCTCTCTCATCAGCATCCGATTAGTTTCCTGTTGCTGCCTCATCTGTTCCTGTACACTACCAAACAAATTCAGAATTTCATCATTAGAAGCCAAAACAGGACCAGATCCCTGGGCACTGGGAGCGGGGATAACATCCGGAGCCACATGACTCTCAGTTCCCTGTGAAGAGGCTTGCATTCTTGGAGGAGGAGGTGGAAGCACCGAACCAATTGTTGCATAGGTTGTAGCAGACATGGTGGAAGAGCTCATGTTTGATCTCGAGGCCATTGAAAACAATGTAGCAAAAAGTTTTGACAATAGAAGACCGAGTAATGATTTTACTAAAGTTTTTAGTAAAAATAGCACCACTTGCCCCACGGTGGGCGCCAAATTGTTTTGGTCAAAAATTACCGAAGCAATTAAGTGATCAAATTAGTTAAGTGAGGTAGTGTGCTAGAAATATGTGTTGAAAATATGCTGATTAAGTTGTTTGTAAAAACAGTTTTCAGGATACGACTCAAGCTATAGAGCTGTATCTATGATCAAACAATGAGCAAAAATGTAAGGGGTGACACGAGATATACGAGGAAAGCCCTTGATCAATCTAGATCACCGGCACAAAACCTCGGGAGCTGACAATCGCAGCTGCCTTGTTCTTCTATTACTTCGAATATCAGGATACAGTGCAGGATGTGATGCGAATCAACTAGGTGTTACAATGTAATTCGAGTACAAGTGTTTGTGTGTAGTGATTGCTAGTAGCTAGAGAAAAAGAGTGTAAGTGAAATTGCGTGCCTTAATCTGATCCGATCCATATATTTATAGTAAAAGAAATTTAACAAACTACCCTATTAAACCGGGATTCGGCGGATATTCCCCATACGAACGTTGTAGACCTGGTCTTTCGGGTTCAACGTCTCTCATATAACTTGTTAGGGGAGGATTTTCTAACAAGTAGTGATCCTTATTCGTTATCCTAACTAGTGATCCTTACTTCTGTGACAGGTGGTGATCCTCAGAAGAGCTTCAGGATCAGGATCATGGATCACTTTAAGGATCCTCGTACTGACGATTGTTTATTTATGTATTGTACTATCTCGTAGGTATAACGAGCTTGACCAAGTCTTGGCGACATTCCTGGAGAATATTCCTAAACTATTCTGCACGTGCTTGACCAAAAATAGACGTTGTGGAGAACGTGGAGGCTTGGCACGAAAGTCGGATAATTAGTTTAGGTGGTTATTTCTATTTTAAAAAGGGAGTAACGAGCTAGTAGAAAGGACTTAGTCATTTTTGCAGTTACACACACTCGTACAAACACTCATACAAGCTCTCATACAAGCTCTCGTTCAAACACCAAGCAATTACATACACTTTTTACACATTCCACCGTAGTGATCCTTGTACCTAGCTCGTTACTATCCGAAGTTGTAAACATTAATTCATTTATTTAAGCTTGGTGATCGGTAGTTTCCATCACCCGGGGTTTTTTGTGCCGGAGATCAACTCTTGATCAAGGGCTTTTTCCCCGTATAAATCCTTGTGTTGTTTGTGCAATTTACATTGAAGTGATCTTCATCGCTGTTACACATTTTGAGCATCATTCCCCGTAACAAAGAGTTTGGTTGCACTATCCTCAACAGATTTTTTGACCAAAACAGTTTGGCGCCCACCGTGGGGCAATTGGTGCTTTATCCTTGAAAGAATACGCATTTCTGTGCTCATTCCGGTTCACTACAACCAAGCAAATGGCTTCCTCAGCGAAGAGTGCTTCAAACTTGATGCCCTCATTCACTTCTTCACAAGGCGTCCCTCCTTTGCCTCCACCACCTTCTGGATCCCAGAAGAATACTGAGAATGCCGCGAAGAAACCAACCCCCATTTTCTCAAAACCACCTACTTCTTCTGTTTCAACTAATCCTACTACTAATGATCTCTATGCCTTGATTTTGCAGATGAGGAATCATGCACAAGAGCAGGATAAGACCAACGAAAGGATCCTCCGGGAGATTGACGAAATTAAGAAACAGAAGAAAACGGCGGAGGATCGTTCCCCATTGATGCCCAGATCTTTGAATTTTGATACTCCGGTGATTACTTCTCAGCCATCAGTGGTCCCAGACATCCAATATGTGGGTGGACCAAAAGGAGTGCACTACGGAACAGCAACAATGACCCAGGCATCAGGTTCATATTTCCAGCCAGCGGGATCCTATCCTCAGCATATGGGATCCCTCATGAGTTCAGGAGGATATTCAGGAATGCAGCAGTTTCAAGGATCCTCCTTCGTTCCAGGATCATCCCAGGTTCAAGGATCTTCCTTCGTTCCAGGATCATCCCAGGTTCAAGGATCCTCCTTCGTTCCAGGATCATCCCAGGTTCAAGGATCCTCCTTCGTTCCAGGATCATCCCAGGTTCAAGGATCCTCCTTCGTTCCAGGATCATCCCAGGTTCAAGGATCCTCCTTCGTTCCAGGATCATCCCAGGTTCAAGGATCCTCCTTCATTCCAGGATCATCCCAGTTTCAGGGATCCTTCCAGATGCCAGGATCCTTGAGGAGTTTGCAAACAGGAAGTTCAGATGTCCATCAGGGAGATTTTATTCCAATGCAGACCAATACCTCTACTGGTCCCTCGATCCTTCCAGACCCTCAACAATATGGATTAACATCCATTCTTCCTAACTTGAATCCAATGGGAGGTAACACTCTTAATAATTCTCATACTACTAATCATGGTCTCATGCAGGATCCAGGTATCAATCATGCCATGGCCAGAGAACTGCAAAAGCTAAAGGATATGATATCAAGTGTTCCGGGAGTGGTCAAACCTATCCCAGAGATTGCAGATGGAAGCCACAAGATATCTCGTTTTGCACCACCAATCTGTGATGCTGAGATACCTAAGAGGTTCCATGTGCCTACAATGAAGCTGTATGATGGTTCGACAGATCCTGAAGAACACATAGCACAATACAGGGAGAGGATGGAGATCAATCCAATCCCAGAAAGGTTAAAGGAAGCATGCCTGTGCAAAGGATTCGGATCCACTCTTACTGGATCAACTCTCAAATGGCTGCTAAGTCTTCCTCCCTATTCTATTACCTCATTTGCTAATCTGGTTAATCTATTTAACAATCAGTTTTCTTGTAGTAGGAAATTTGAACGATTAACTAGTGATTTATATAGGATAACCCAGGGTCATAATGAATCATTAAGGGATTACATTACCAAATTTAGTAAAGAATCCTTAGACATCCCCAACTTAGATATAGCCACAGCTGTTGAGGCCTTTAAAATGGGATTGCTTAGGGATTCGTTATTTTATGATGATCTTGTTATGACACCATGCAGGAACCTAGATGAGGTAAGAACCCGGGCCCTTAGGTACATCCGGCTAGAGGACGACAAGAGGATCCAGGAGAGGTTAGCAGGATCCTCAAAGCAGGATAAGCAAGGATCCTCATCCAGGAACAACAAGTTCAGATCCTACAATAGATCTGATAACCAGAACGTGCATTCTATTGATCAAGAGGAGGATGATGAGGATTATCCTCCAATTTCTGAATATTGTTTTAGTGTTGATAATAATGAGCTAATCCTTGCGATGCAGAGTCTAGGTGATAAAGCTAGATGGCCCAGAAAAAATGATAGGCCAGCTGCAACTAAAGATAAATCAAAGTGGTGTGCATACCATGAAGATTTTGGGCACCTCACAGAAGAGTGCATTGCACTAGGAAAGGAAATTGGATACTTGTTGAGCAAGGGGCATCTAAAAGAATTGTTGGGAAGAAAAAAGTCCAGGACTCAGGATCCTGAAAGGATCCCTGAAAAGGCTCCTGCCCCTCCAGCGGATGCACAAGTGATAAACTTCATTTCTGGAGGATCAGACATTTGCGGCACATCCTTCTCAGCAGCTAAAAGGCATGCAAAGGAAACTAAAATGGATAACGGAGAAAGACCTGTTCGAACATCAAGTGTCTCGGAAGGGAAAGTCATAACCTTTGATGAAGAAGATCGTGTTGATATCCAGGATCCTCATCACGATGGTTTAGTTATTACTCTTTTCATATCTAACCATTTTGTCCGCAGGATCCTTATAGACGGAGGAAGTTCAGTGAATATTATCCAGCTTGATGTCTTAAAGAAGATGGGTATTCCTGAATCAGAGATCATACCAAGATCCTCTGTGCTCGTGGGATTTAGTGGAGAAACTAAGAATACCCTGGGGGACATTAAACTCCCAATATACATTGAAGGCTTACATTCTTACCAAAAGTTTTGTGTTATTGACTGTTTATCTTGTTGTAATGTGATCCTTGGCAGGCCTTGGATACACGATATGAAGGCAGTCCCGTCTACTTACCATCAATGTGTGAAGCTCCCTAGTCCTTGGGGAATAGTGAAGATTGATAGTGATCAGCAGGAGGCTAAGAATTGCTACACTTCATCGATGAAACCAGCCTCGAAGTCCAGGGAGCAATAGCAATCAAAGTATCCTCCAAGGGATGTCTTGGAGGCAAGTGAACAGGATGTGGTAGAAATCCTTATGGATCCGGATGATCCTGAATCCAAAATCTATATCGGATCAGGGATCCTTGGCGAAATGAAAGAAGACCTCGTATCCTTCCTCAAAAGGAGGAAGACTACCTTTGCATGGAAACATGAAGACATGACTGGTATATCCAAAGATGTTATTACCCATAAACTCGGCATTGACAGATCCTTCAAACCAATCCATCAAAGGAGAAGAAAGTTTGCACCAGAAAGGAATGCCATTATCCAGGAAGAGGTAGAGAAATTGCTCCGGGCAGGTATGATCAGAGAAGTCAAGTATCCAAGATGGTTGGCCAATGTGGTTGTTGTTCAAAAGAAAAATGGAAAGTGGAGGGTATGTGTCGATTTCACCGATTTAAATAAGGCATGTCCCAAGGATCCTTTCCCTTTACCCCACATTGACTCCATGGTGGATGCAACTGCGGGTCATGAACTGTTAACTTTTATGGATGCTTCATCTGGATTTCAACAAATCCAAATGGAACCATCCGACCAAGAGGATACAGCCTTCATGACTCCAACTGGTATATATTGCTATATTGCTATGCCGTTCGGATTGAGAAATGCAGGTGCAACGTACCAAAGGCTGGTGAATATGATGTTCAAGGATCAGATCGGACAAACTATGGAGGTTTACATAGATGATATGGTGGTAAAATCCTTAAAAGCTGAGGATCACCTAAGAGACTTGGAGGAAGCATTCGATATCCTTGACAAATATAACATGAAACTTAATCCTTCAAAATGTCACTTTGGTGTTAAAGCAGGTAAATTCTTAGGATATATGGTGACAAAGCGAGGCATTGAAGCTAGCCCGGAACAAATCAAAGCAATAGTGAACATCAAATCTCCGGCCAATGCTAAGGATGTTCAAAGGCTAACAGGCAGGATAGCAGCTTTGAACAGATTTATATCCAAATCCTCGGAGAAGTGCAAAGAATTCTATGATATCCTAAGGAAGAACAAGAAATTTGAGTGGACCGAGAAGCATGAAAATGATTTGAGAGCCCTCAAAGATTACTTATCCTCAGCCCCATCCTTGATGAAACCAGAAAAAGGCGATGTGTTGTCCTTGTATCTTGCAGTATCCTCAAAAGCAGTAAGTGCGGTCCTTGTTAAGGATCATGAAGGTACACAACATCCTGTCTATTATGTAAGTAAAAGTTTACTTGACGCCGAGTCCAGGTATTCACACCTTGAAAAACTTATTCTTGCATTAATAATGGCATCTACTAAGCTAAGACATTATTTTGAGACTCATGTTATTATTGTTAAAACTAATTTTCCAATTAAGAATGTCCTCAGGAAACCAGAAATGTCAGGAAGGATGGCTAAGTGGGCAGTGAAGCTGAGTGCATATGATATAAGATATGAGCCTAGGACAGCCATCAAATCCCAAGCATTAGCTGACTTGGTGGCTGATTTCAGTAGTGATTTACAAGAAGAAGCTGAGTTAGAAGTCCAGCAGCTAGAGGAGACCAAGGATCCTTGGATACTCCACACTGATGGATCCTCAAATGTCAAAGGCACAGGGCTTGGAATACTACTAAAATCGCCACAGGGGGACATAATACCCCACTCTATAGCTTGTGAGTTCCAAACCACTAATAATGAGGCTGAATATGAAGCCTTAATTGCTGGTTTGCAAATTGCAAAGCATATGGGGATCAGGTATCTTGAGGTACATGTAGATTCATTGTTAATTACAAACCACTTTAATGGATCCTACGCTGTTAAAGGTGAAAAACTAACCAAATATTTGGAGATAGTCAAAAGCTTGGCACTCTCTTTTGTTTCCTTTAGTTTGTCACAGGTACCTAGGGAAGAAAATACAGAAGCTGATGCATTGGCTAACTTAGGATCATCCTTGAAGATCCCGGAGGATATCAAGATTCCTATTATCCATATCCTGACCCCGGCTATCGAGGATCACGAGGCTATGGAGATAGGAAATGATTCTGCAATTATCCCTTGTGAGGGTACTCAATCCCATTCAGGATCAGGATCATGGATCTCACCAATTATGCGATACTTACAACATGGAGAGATTCCTACAGGAGAAAACCCTAGGGCTTTCAAATCTAAGGTATCTCAATTCACAATTATGAATAATATGTTGTATAAACGATCTCTTGCAGGACCATACTTGAGATGCATTGAGGATCCTGAAATTCAAGAAGTTTTAAAAGACTTCCATGAAGGAGATTATGGAAACCACACTGGGGGCAGGGCACTATTCTCAAGGATCCTGAGGACAGGATACTACTGGCCAACAATGAAGAGAGATGCTGTGGAGTATGCTAAAAGATGTGATCCTTGTCAGAGACACAGCAATATCCTTCATCAACCAGCTGAATTATTACATCTTATATCCTCCTGGCCATTTATGAGATGGGGTATGGATATAGTTGGCAAGCTCCCAAAGGCACCCGGTGGGAAAGTATTTATGTTAGCCATGACTGATTACTTCTCCAAGTGGATAGAGGCTGAAGCTTTTGCCCAAGTCAGAGAAAAGGAAGTTATATCCTTCATTAAAAGAAATATTATAACTAGATTTGGAATTCCTTCTGAGATTATATGTGATAATGGTTCCCAATTTATTGGGGGCAGAACCACTAACTTTTGTGATAGCTGGGGGATTAGGATGATAACATCAACACCAGTCCACCCACAAGCTAATGGTCAGGCAGAATCATCCAACAAGATCATCATCAACAATTTGAAGAAGAAGCTTGGATCCAAGAAAGGGAAATGGGCAGAAGAACTACCCTATGTGCTTTGGGCTGATAGGACTACCCCCAAGAATGCTACTAGTCAAACACCATTCTCTTTGGTATTTGGGGCAGAATCAGTGATCCCAACCGAAATGGTGGTTCCAACTGCAAGAACAAGTACCCGTGATCCTGAGAAGAACGATGAAAACTTGGTTCAAGACCTGGATACTATTGAAGAAATCAGGGATATGGCTAGGATAAGGATGGCCAGTTATCAGCAAAGAATGGCTGGTGCTTACAACAAAAATGTCAGGATCAGGAGGTTTCAAGTTGGAGATATGGTATTAAGGAAAGCATTCCAAAATACTACCAATCCTGCTGCTGGGAAGTTGGCTCCAAAGTGGGAAGGCCCTTATTTGATTGAAGCTGAAGCAGGAAAGGGGGCATATAGATTGCTAACCATGGAAGGTGATTTGCTACCAAGAGCTTGGAATGCTGTCCACTTGAAGAAATATTTCATGTGACCAGGATCCTCATGGCAGGGGTGATCCTAGCGAAAGGGATATCCTTAAAGGATCCTCAAAGTATCGGTAATCCTTACTTAGGTAATATCCTAAACTTGAACTATTTCATTTCTTTATTTTCTCATATAAGGATAAGGATCATGTATCCTTTATCCATCTCTCATGTGAGTTCAAGTTTTGAAAGTTCAGGTATCAATAGCATAATGTTGGTTATCCGCAGAAGCAATCCATCCTTTGGGTTTAACCCCAGTTATTCGGGCTTGTCCCCAGATTCCGCCTGTAGCGCACGATGATCCTGGTATAGTTCAAGGCTTTGGGACTAGTACTCGTTCTAGGGGCTGATAATTCCATTGTTCTGGCTATGCTTAGGATCCTACGTATAATGGTAGACGTACCATACATCCGTTCATAAGGTTTCTAACGTTTTCACGTTAGCTAAGGTTTCTAACGTTTTCACGTTAGCTAAGGTTTTGGCATCTTCATGTCACTAAGTTTGGATAGTCGCCAGTTAGGGCCATACTCCAGTTTACAGACGATCCTTGGGCTTGTCCCCAGTTATCCTTGGGCTTGTCCCCAGTCATCCTTGGGTTTGTCCCCAGTTATCCTTGGGCTTGTCCCCAGTCATCCTTGGGCTTGTCCCCAGTTATCCTTGGGCTTGTCCCCAGTTGCTAACTCTTTTCTTATATTGGCTTAGTCCCAAGTTATGCTCTATTTCAGGTCCTTGAAGGTAGGCAGCTAGGGATCCTTGATCCTTATTTCACTCTAAGGTTTATCTTATAGTTATCCTTATTATGGTTAGGATTCTAACTTGGATCCTCAGGTATCATCCTTAACTCTTTTGATTTTATTCATTATTCTTTTAAATAACCCTTATACTTGACAACTGAACTTGTGTTTCTTAAACCATATCACTTTTTAGAACCTATCGGTTATGGGATATGTGATCCTTGATCATATCCTAAACTTTTTGGATATCTTTTCTAATTTTTCAAGGCTTGATAAGTATAAACAGATTGAACATTATAACAGTTGGAAAGTAAGATATTAAAAAGGATAACAACACATGATAAGCGACAAAAGGTTAAGTTTTTATTTATTAACATAAGGCTAACCCTTTAAAGGTTGTCAAAATTACCTACCCGAGCATCTACCAGCAAAACGTGGCCCGTCCGCTGGGGTAGGTAAAGGGTGTCCATGATAATAAGTTCAAAAGTAGTGCAGGAATATAAAGGCGGCAGGATCACAATGGCTTCATCCCCAAACAGAGGTTCCATCCACCAATTGCAATCCTGCCTATTGTCCAAAGGATCATACACGATCCTTAATCCTAAAACCTATTGTTCAGCACAGACCATCATTGTTTTAAAACATCACAACCACAAAAAAGAAAACTACTACCAAACTTAAAAATTGGGCTCGGCCTTGGCACATATATCCATCATCGCCCAATCATGCAGCCTAAACCTTTGCTGCATCACCGCCTCCGGCTCCACTTGCTTCACCAGCTTCATCCTTGCTTCCAGCCTCAATTGTCAGGATCTCCTCAGCCTCTTCATCACCCAATTCAGCCAGCCTTGCCTTCCATTCTTCAATCTCCCAGTTGCTTTTGTCGAAGGCAGGATCCTGAGCCTCCAAGGCCATTTGCAGCTTGGTTTTGTACATTGCTATGGCGGCAGAGACTTTGGCATCATCTGTGATCTCCTGCCTTTCATAGTCAAAGTTAACCAGCACCTTGGCCATCTTCTGTTTGGTATCCTTGAGTTCCTTCTGAAGATCAGCAAGTGCAAGATCCTTGAGCACGGCAACTTGCTGGAGGTCGGCAATCTTTTTATCTTGATCCTCAACGTGGCCCACATAATCCTCAATCTCAGCAAATTTCTGCAAAAGAAGAGGATAAAGCAGTTCAAGACCAGGTGATCCTCAGATCAGCAGGATATATCAGCAGGATATATCAGCAGGATATATCAGCAGGATATATCATCAGGATATGTCAACAGAATATATGAGCAGAGACAATGATCCTTACCTCATTGAAGTACTCGAGGAATTGGTGACGGATTAGAGGCAGACCCTGCAAATCCTCAGCCTCGGAGGCCTTTCTCCTCTTGATTCCCTTTCCTTTGAGGGGTGCCTTGGGGATTGAGGCTGTCGGGCTGGTAGGAACCTTTCTCTTGGAGGATTTAACAGTGGTGAGATCGGTGACACTGAACCTTGAAGCAGCTTTGGCAGATTTTCCAGCACCTACATAACCAAAACAAGATAAGTATCTTCATTATATTTATGTTTCACTATTTATATAAATTTTCAAACAAAGATACTTACTTGACATTGTGACAGAGCCTGAGGATACCTCCTGAGAGTCTTGGGTTGTTGTCTTGAAGGTTCTAGTTTCAGGATCGAGTCCCCAGAAAGCAGCAAGCCTTTCCCTGGTTGCGGGTGTTGTGATAAGATGAGATGTGAAACAGAGATGGCTGCATGACACAAGACAAAGAAGGGGTTAGTGATCCTGTTACAAAAATATGACCATCTGGTGATCCTTCTCAGGATCCTCCGGCCTACCATGGGTGGACCATGTTTTTGGTAGATCCTCTCCGTTTAGAATGGAATCCCTCCTGACAAAGAAGAAGCGACGTTTCCAATCTTTGTCGTTCTTAGTGACTTTGAGAAGGGGATGTTCTGCACCGGGTTTTCGCTTGAACAAGTAACGATGGGAACCAAAGGTAGTAAGATCATACAGCTCCGCCAACTCCGACATTCCTAAATCAACGCCTTCCTGGTCGATGATCCTCTCTAGGGTATACAAAACCCTCCAAATCATCGGCATGGCTTGAATGTAAGATATGCTGGAAAGGGAAAAGAAGGATTGTGTGAACTCTGGGAAAGGATAGGTGTACCCTATAGTGAATGGAGTGGCTGGAAAGGCAACCCATGTATCAGAAACATAATCGCTAAGAACAGTGGGATCGAAGGGTTTGAAGAAGGCATTCGCCGGAAAACAGTGACGGATTTTATCTACTTGTGCATCGTTAAAGCAACACCTCTCATTCGCTGAGTCTTTGATGATCTTTTGACTCTTCAAAGGGCTATCCTTTTTGTGATCCTTGCCCGGTGAGCTTCGGAGCAACATTATCGAAATGACGGAGATAAAGAAGGAGAAACAGAGTAAGAGAGGAAGAAAGAGGAGAAAGAGATACCTGATTGATCTTCAACTGAGATTATAAAGGGAGTTTCTTTCGGATTTGAATGCATATTGATCCTATCTATATCTCTATTTATAATTATGATTCTGCAGGATTGTCACTTCCGTGACATCATCATCGCAACGGCTAGTTCTATTTTAACGGCTATATATCCGTTAGTTTGTTACGGATAAGATCAAGAAAATATAACTCACACATTTACAATTTCACTCCTTATATTTTGGGGGCAATTGTTAGGGGAGGATTTTCTAACAAGTAGTGATCCTTATTCGTTATCCTAACTAGTGATCCTTACTTCTGTGACAGGTGGTGATCCTCAGAAGAGCTTCAGGATCAGGATCATGGATCACTTTAAGGATCCTCGTACTGACGATTGTTTATTTATGTATTGTACTATCTCGCAGGTATAACGAGCTTGACCAAGTCTTGGCGACATTCCTGGAGAATATTCCTAAACTATTCTGCACGTGCTTGACCAAAAATAGACGTTGTGGAGAACGTGGAGGCTTGGCACGAAAGTCGGATAATTAGTTTAGGTGGTTATTTCTATTTTAAAAAGGGAGTAACGAGCTAGTAGAAAGGACTTAGTCATTTTTGCAGTTACACACACTCGTACAAACACTCATACAAGCTCTCATACAAGCTCTCGTTCAAACACCAAGCAATTACATACACTTTTTACACATTCCACCGTAGTGATCCTTGTACCTAGCTCGTTACTATCCGAAGTTGTAAACATTAATTCATTTATTTAAGCTTGGTGATCGGTAGTTTCCATCACCCGGGGTTTTTTGTGCCGGAGATCAACTCTTGATCAAGGGCTTTTTCCCCGTATAAATCCTTGTGTTGTTTGTGCAATTTACATTGAAGTGATCTTCATCGCTGTTACACATTTTGAGCATCATTCCCCGTAACAAAGAGTTTGGTTGCACTATCCTCAACAGATTTTTTGACCAAAACATAACTGGTTTGCCCGAGTCTTAAGGAGAAGAGGTCCACTTGACCGTTAGTGACCCACAGCTTCTAACCTGCACGTGGTTAATTTAGTTAATACCAGGATATCGCACCAGGATGTTACCAATATCCTGATCCGGTATCCTGATCACAAGTAAACAATCAAAAGCAGAATATTAGTCAGGATATATGCTCAGAAAATGACCCATAACACTGATACCGCAAGATACAGGGATAATGGTTCACCATCCTCCGGCTTCATCAATAGGGGTGCAGTTGAAATATACTGCTTCAAATCCTGCAAGGCTGCTTCATGCTTTGCTCCCCATTCAAACTTCTTATTCTTCTTCAGGATATCATAAAATTCCTTGCACTTTTCTGAGGATCTTGAAATGAATCTATTTAATGCTGCTACTCGTCCTGTTAACCGTTGAACATCCTTCATATTTGAAGGTGATTTGATATCTAAGATAGCTTTAATCTGCTCCGGGCTTGCCTCTATCCCTCTTTTAGTTACCATATATCCTAGAAACTTTCCTGCCCCCACTCTGAAATGGCACTTAGCAGGATTTAGCTTCATGTTATACTGATCCAGGATATCAAATGCTCCCTTAATATCCTGGAGGTGATCCTCAGCCTTTTTAGATTTCACTACCATGTCGTCGATGTACACCTCCATAGTGTCCCCCAGTTTGTCTTTGAACATCATGTTCACCAATCTTTGATATGTTGCACCTGCATTTTTTAAACCAAAAGGCATAGCAGTGTAGCAATAAATACATGTTGGTGTCATGAAGGCAGTATCCTCCTGGTCTGAAGGTTCCATTTGGATCTGCTGGAATCCTGATGATGCATCCATGAAGGTTAACGTCTCATGGCCGGCAGTAGCATCCACCATTGAGTCAATATGAAGAAGAGGAAATGGGTCTTTGGGACAAGCTTTGTTTAAGTCTGTGTAATCTACACAAACTCTCCATTTCCCGTTTTTCTTTTGTACCACAACTACATTCGCCAGCCATTTAGGAAACTTTACTTCCCTAATCATCTTGCTCCTTAGTAGTCTTTCAACTTCCTCTTGGATAATCACATTTCGCTCCGGAGCAAACTTCCTTCTCTTTTGTTGGACAGGCTTGAATGACCTGTCAATGCCGAGTTTATGTGTTATAATATCCTTAGAAATACCTGTCATATCCTCGTGCTTCCACGCGAATGTTGACATCCTGCATCTCAAAAAATTAGCCAATTGATCTTCAATATCCTGAGGGATATTGGTTCCCACGAGCACCGAGATATCCGGATTATTCTGATCCAGGACCACTTTCTTTACATCCTGCTCTGAAGCCTCCATGATATCCTGGCCTCGCATCTTTAATTGCTATGTTGCACTAGGCTTTGTTGAGGATTTCATCGAAGAAGAATAACACTCCTTTGCTTCCTGTTGATCACTTTCCACCTTGACAACTCCCCAAGGAGTAGGGATCTTGATGCATTAATGGTAGGTTGATGGAACAGCTTTCATATCATGGATCCAAGGCCTACCTAGTATAATATTATAGCAGGTGTTAGGGGAGGATTTTCTAACAATTAGTGATCCTTATTCGTTATCCTAACTAGTGATCCTTACTACTGTGACAGGTGGTGATCCTCAGAAGAGCTTCAGGATCAGGATCATGGATCACTTTAAGGATCCTCGTACTGACGATTGTTTACTTATGTTTTGTACTATCTCGCAGGTATAACCAGCTTGACCAAGTCTTGGCGACATTCCTGGAGAATATTCCCAAACTATTTTGCACGTGCTTAGCTAAAAATGGATGTTATGGAGAACGTGGGGGCTTGGCACAAAAATTGGATAGTTAGTTTGGTAGTTAAATTTCTATTTTAAAAGGAGTAACGAGCTAGTAGAGAAACACTTAGTCATTTTTACAGCTACATACACTCATATACTCGCACACTTGAAGCTCTCGACGAACATTCATTCGTTTTCACTCACATTTACACATTTCACGATAGTGATCCTTGTACCTAGCTCGTTACTATCCAAAGTTGTAAACATTTATTCATTTATTTGAGCTTGGTGATCGGTAGTTTCCATCACCCGGGGTTTTTTGTGCCGGAGATCAACTCTTGATCAAGGGCTTTTTCCCCGTATAAACCCTTGTGTTGTTTGTGCAATTTTATACTAAAGTGATCCTCATCATTGTTCTACATTTCAAGCATCATTCCCCGAAACAAAGAGTTTGGTTGCAATATCCTCATCAGATTTTTTGACCAAAACAGTTTGGCGCCCACCGTGGGGCAATTGGTGCTTTGTCCTTAGAAGAATACGCATTTCTGTGCTCATTCCGGTTCATTACAACCAAGCAAATGGCTTCCTCGGCAAAGAATGCTTCAAACTTGATGCCCTCATTCACTTCTTCACAAGGCGTCCCTCCTTTGCCTCCACCACCTTCTGGATCCCAGAAGAATACTGAGAATGCCGCGAAGAAACCAACTCCCATTTTCTCAAAAGCACCTACTTCTTCTGTTTCAACTAATCCTACTACTAATGATCTCTATGCCTTGATTTTGCAGATGAGGAATCATGCACAAGAGCAGGATAAGACCAACGAAAGGATCCTCCGGGAGATTGACGAAATTAAGAAACAGAAGAAAACGGCAGAGGATCGTTCCCCACTGATGCCCAGATCTTTGAATTTTGATACTCCGGTGATTACTTCTCAGCCATCAGTGGTTCCAGACATTCAATATGTGGGTGGACCAAAAGGAGTGCACTACGGAACAACAACAATGACCCAGGCATCAGGTTCATATTTCCAGCCAGCGGGATCCTATCCTCAGCATATGGGATCCCTCACGAGTTCAGGAGGATATTCAGGAATGCAGCAGTTTCAAGGATCCTCCCTCGTTCCAGGATCATCCCAGGTTCAAGGATCCTCCTTCGTTCCAGGATCATCCCAGGTTCAAGGATCCTCCTTCGTTCCAGGATCATCCCAGGTTCAAGGATCCTCATTCGTTCCAGGATCATCCCAGGTTCAAGGATCCTCCTTCGTTCCAGGATCATCCCAGGTTCAAGGATCCTCCTTCGTTCCAGGATCATCCCAGGTTCACGGATCCTCCTTTGTTCCAGGATCGTCCCAGTTTCAGGGATCCTTCCAGATGCCAGGATCCTTGAGGAGTTTGCAAACAGGAAGTTCAGATGTCCTTCAGGGAGATTTTATTCCAATGCAGACCAATGCCTCTACTGGTCCCTCGATCATTCCAGAGCCTCAACAATATGGATTAACATCCATTCTTCCTAACTTGAATCCAATGGGAGGTAACACTTTTAATAATTCTCATACTACTAACCATGGTCTTATGCAGGATCCAGGTATCAATCATGCCATGGCCAGAGAATTGCAAAAGCTAAAGGATATGATATCAAGTGTTCCAGGAGTAGTCAAACCTATACCAGAGATTGCAGATGGGAGCCATAAGATATCTCGTTTTGCACCACCAATCTGTGATGCTGAGATACCCAAGAGGTTCCATGTGCCTACAATGAAGCTGTATGATGGTTCGACAGATCCTGAAGAACACATAGCACAATACAGGGAGAGGATGGAAATCAATCCGATCCCAGAAAGATTAAAGGAAGCATGCCTATGCAAGGGATTCGGATCCACTCTTACTGGATCAGCTCTCAAATGGCTGCTAAGTCTTCCCCCTTACTCTATTACCTCGTTTGCTAACCTAGTTAATCTATTTAATAATCAGTTTTCTTGTAGTAGAAAATTTGAGCGTTTAACTAGTGATCTGTATAGGATAACCCAGGGTCATAATGAATCATTAAGAGATTACATTACCAAATTCAGTAAAGAATCCTTAGACATTCCTAACTTAGATATAGACACGGCTGTTGAGGCCTTCAAAATGGGATTGCTTAGGGATTCGTTATTTTATGATGATCTTGTTATGACACCATGCAGGAACCTAGATGAGGTAAGAACCCGGGCCCTTTGGTACATCCGGCTAGAGGATGACAAGAGGATCCAGGAGAGGTTAGCAGGATCCTCAAAGCAGGATAAGCAAGGATCCTCATTCAGGAACAACAAGTTCAGATCCTACAACAGATCTGATAACCAGAACGTGCATTCTATTGATCAAGAAGAGGATGATGAGGATTATCCTCCAATTTCTGAATATTGTTTTAGTGTCGATAACAATGAACTAATCCTTGCGATGCAGAGTCTAGGTGATAAAGCTAGATGGCCCAGAAAAAATGATAGGCCAGCTGCAACTAAGGATAAATCAAAGTGGTGTGCATACCATGAAGATTTTGGGCACCTCACAGAAGAATGCATTGCACTAAGAAAGGAAATTAGATACTTGTTGAGCAAGGGGCATCTAAAAGAATTGTTGGGAAGAAAAAAGTCAAGGACTCAGGATCCTGAAAGGATCCCTGAGAAGGCTCCAGCCCCTCCAGCGGATGCACAAGTGATAAACTTCATTTCTGGAGGATCAGACATTTGCGGCACATCCTTCTCAGCAGCTAAAAGGCATGCAAAGGAAACTAAAATGGATAACGGAGAAAGACCTGTTCAAACATCAAGTGTCTCGGAAGGGAAAGTCATAACCTTTGATGAAGAGGATCGTGTTGATATCCATGATCCTCATCACGATGGTTTAGTTATTACTCTTTTCATATATAACCATTTTGTCCGCAGGATCCTTATAGACGGAGGAAGTTCAGTGAACATTATCCAGCTTGATGTCCTAAAGAAGATGGGTATTCCTGAATCAGAGATCATACCAAGATCCTCTGTACTCGTGGGATTTAGTGGTGAAACTAAGAATACCCTGGGGGACATTAAACTCCCAATATACATTGAAGGCCTACACTCTTATCAAAAATTTTGTGTTATTGACTGTTTATCTTGTTGTAATGTTATCCTTGGCAGGCCCTGGATACACGATATGAAAGCAGTCCCATCCACTTACCATCAATGTGTGAAGCTTCCTAGTCCTTGGGGAATAGTGAAGATTGATAGTGATCAGCAGGAGGCTAAGAATTGCTATACTTCATCGATGAAACCAGCTTCGAAATCCAGGGAGCAATAGCAATCAAAGTATCCTCCAAGAGATATCTTGGAGGCGAGTGAACAGGATGTGGTAGAAATCCTTATGGATCCGGATGATCCTGAATCTATAGTTTATATCGGATCAGGGATCCTTGGCGAAATGAAAGAAGGCCTCGTATCCTTCCTAAAAAGGAGAAAGACTACCTTTGCATGGAAACACGAAGACATGACTGGTATATCCAAAGATGTAATCACTCACAAACTCGGCATTGACAGATCCTTCAAACCAATCCATCAAAGGAGAAGAAAGTTTGCACCGGAAAGGAATGCCATTATCCAGGAAGAGGTGGAGAAATTGCTCCGGGCAGGTATGATTAGAGAGGTCAAGTATCCAAGATGGTTGGCCAATGTGGTTGTTGTTCAAAAGAAAAACGGAAAGTGGAGGGTATGTGTCGATTTTACCGATTTAAACAAGGCATGTCCCAAGGATCCTTTCCCTTTACCCCACATTGACTCCATGGTGGATGCAACCGCGGGTCATGAACTGTTAACTTTTATGGACGCTTCATCTGGATTTCAACAAATCCAAATGGAACCATCCGACCAAGAGGATACAGCTTTCATGACTCCAACTGGTATATACTGCTATATTGCTATGCCGTTCGGATTAAGAAATGCAGGTGCAACATATCAAAGGTTGGTGAATATGATGTTCAAGGATCAGATTGGACAAACTATGGAGGTTTATATAGATGATATGGTGGTAAAATCCTTAAAAGCTGAGGATCACCTAAGAGACTTGTAGGAAGCATTCGATATCCTTGACAAATATAATATGAAACTTAATCCTTCAAAATGTCACTTTGGTGTTAAAGCAGGTAAATTCTTAGGATATATGGTGACAAAGAGAGGCATTGAAGCTAGCCCGGAACAGATCAAAGCAATAGTGAACATCAAATCCCCGGCCAATGCTAAGGATGTTCAAAGGCTAACAGGCAGGATAGCAGCTTTGAACAGATTCATATCCAAATCCTCAGAGAAGTGCAAAGAATTCTATGATATCCTAAGGAAGAACAAGAAATTTGAGTGTACTGAAAAGCATGAAAATGCTTTAAGAGCCCTCAAAGATTACCTATCCTCAGCCCCAGCCTTGATGAAGCCAGAAAAAGGCGATGTGCTATCCTTGTATCTTGCAGTATCCTCAAAAGCAGTAAGTGCGGTCCTTGTTAAGGATCATGAAGGTACACAACATCCTGTCTATTATGTAAGTAAAAGTTTACTTGATGCCGAATCCAGGTATTCACACCTTGAAAAGCTTATTCTTGCATTAATTATGGCATCTACTAAGTTAAGACATTATTTTGAAACTCATGTTATCATAGTTAAAACTAATTTTCCAATTAAGAATGTCCTCAGGAAACCAGAGATGTCAGGAAGGATGGCTAAGTGGGCAGTGAAGCTAAGTGCATATGATATAAGATATGAGCCTAGGACAGCCATCAAATCCCAAGCATTAGCTGACTTTGTGGCTGATTTCAGTAGTGATTTACAAGAAGAAGCTGAGTTGGAAGTCCAGCAGCTAGAAGAGACCAAGGATCCTTGGATACTCTACACTGATGGATCCTCAAATGTCAAAGGCACAGGGCTGGGAATACTACTGAAATCGCCACAGGGGGACATAATACCCCACTCTATAGCTTGTGAGTTCCAAACCACTAACAATGAGGCTGAATATGAAGCCTTAATTGCTGGTTTGCAAATTGCTAAGCATATGGGGATCAGGTATCTTGAGGTACACGTAGATTCTTTGTTAATTACAAACCACTTTAATGGATCCTATGCTGTTAAAGGTGAAAAGCTAACCAAATATTTGGAGATAGTCAAAAGTTTGGCACTCTCTTTTGTTTCCTTTAGATTGTCACAGGTACCAAGGGAAGAAAATTCAGAAGCTGATGCATTGGCTAATTTAGGATCGTCCTTGAAGATCCCGGAGGATATCAAGATCCCTATTATCCATATCCAGAACCCGGCTATTGAGGATCATGTGGCTATGGAGATAGGAAGTGATTCTGCAATGATCCCTAGTGAGGATACTCAATCCCATTCAGGATCAGGATCATGGATCTCACCAATTATGAGATACTTACAACATGGAGAGATTCCTACAGGAGAAAACCCTAGGGCTTTCAAATCTAAGGTATCTCAACTCTCAATTATAAATAGTATGTTGTATAGACGATCTCTTGCAGGACCATACTTGAGATGCATTGAGGATCCTGAAGTCCAAGAAGTTTTAAAAGACTTCCATGAAGGAGATTGTGGAAACCACACTGGGGGCAGGGCATTATTCTCAAGGATCCTGAGAACAGGATACTACTGGCCAACCATGAAGAGAGATGCTGTGGAGTATGCTAAGAGATGTGATCCTTGTCAGAGGCACAGCAATATCCTTCATCAACCAGCTGAATTATTGCATCCTATATCCTCCTATTGGCCATTTATGAGATGGGGTATGGATATAGTTGGTAAGCTCCCTAAGGCACCTGGTGGAAAAGTATTCATGCTAGCTATGACTGATTACTTCTCCAAGTGGATAGAGGCTGAAGCTTTTGCCCAAGTCAGAGAAAAGGAAGTTATATCCTTCATTAAGAGAAATATTATAACTAGATTTGGAATTCCTTCTGAGATTATATGTGATAATGGTTCCCAATTTATTGGGGGCAGAACCACTAACTTTTGTGACAGCTGGGGGATTAGGATGATAACATCAACACCAGTCCACCCACAAGCTAATGGTCAGGCAGAATCATCCAACAAGATCATCATCAACAATTTGAAGAAGAAGCTTGGATCCAAGAAAGGGAAATGGGCAGAAGAACTACCCTATGTGCTTTGGGCTGATAGGACAACCCCCAAGAATGCTACTGGTCAAACACCATTCTCTTTGGTGTTTGGGGCAGAATCAGTGATCCCAATAGAAATAGTGGTTCCAACTGCAAGAACAAGTACCCGTGATCCTGAGGAGAATGATGAGAACTTGGCTCAAGACCTGGATACTATTGAAGAAATCAGGGATATGGCCAGGATAAGGATGGCCAGTTATCAGCAAAGAATGGCTGGTGCTTACAACAAAAATGTCAGGATCAGGAGGTTTCAAGTTGGAGATATGGTATTAAGGAAAGCATTTCAGAATACCACCAATCCTGCTGATGGAAAATTGGCTCCAAAATGGGAAGGCCCTTATTTGATTGAAGCTGAAGCAGGAAAGGGGGCATATAGATTGCTAACCATGGAAGGTGATTTGCTACCAAGAGCTTGGAATGCTGTCCACTTGAAGAAATATTTCATGTGAGCAGGATCCTAGTGGCACAGATGATCCTCGCAATAGGGATATCCTTAAAGGATCCTCAAAGCATCGATGATCCTTACTTAGGTAATATCCTAAACTTGAACTAATTCATTTCTTTATTTTCTCATATAAGGATAAGGATCATGTATCCTTTATCCATCTCTCACGTGAGTTTGAGTTTTGAAAGTTCAGGTATCCTTAGCATAACATTGGTTATCCACTGAAGCAATCCGTCCTTTGGGTTTAACCCCAGTTATTCGGGCTTGACCCCAGTTCCGCCTGTAGCGCACGATGATCCTGGTATAGTTCAAGGCATTGGGACCAGTACTCGTTTTAGGGGCTGATAATTCCATTGTACTGGCTATGCTTAGGATCCTACGTATAATGGTAGACGTACCATACATCCGTTCCTAAGGTTTCTAACGTTTTCACGTTAGCTAAGGTTTCTAACGTTTTCACGTTAGCTAAGGTTTTGGCATTTTCATGCCACTAAGTTTGGACAGTCGCCAGTTAGGGCCATACTCCAGTTTACATACGATCCTTGGGCTTGTCCCCAGTTATCCTTGGGCTTGTCCCCAGTTATCCTTGGGCTTGTCCCCAGTTATCCTTGGGCTTGTCCCCAGTTGCTAATTCTTATCTTATATTGGCTTAGTCCCAAGTGATGCTCTATTTCAGGTTCTTGAAGATAGGCAACTAGGGATCCTTGATCCTTACTTTATTCTAAGGTTTATCTTATAGTTATCCTTATTAAGGTTAGGATCCTAACTTGGATCCTCAGGTATGATCCTTAACTATTTTTAATTCTATTCATTATTTGAATAACCCTTATACTTGACAACTGAACTTGTGATTCTTAAACCATATCACTTTTTAGAACTTATCGGTTATGGAATATGTGATCCTTGATCATATCCTCAACTTTCTGGGTATCTTTTCTAATTTTTCAAGGTTTGATAAGTATAACCAGATTGAACATTACAACAGTTGGAAAGAAAGATATTAAAAAGTATAACAACGCGAGATAAGCGACAAAAGGTTAAGTTTTTATTTATAAACAAAAGACTAACCCTTAAAAGGTTGTCAAAATTACCTACCCGAGCATCTACCAGCAAAACGTGGCCCGTCCGCTGGGGTAGGTAAAGGGTGTCCATGATAATAAGTTCAAGAGTAGTGCAGGCGGCAGGATCACAATGGCTTCATCCCCCAAACAGAGGATCCCTCCACCATATGCAATCCTGCCTAATGTCCTAAGGATCATACAAGATCCTTAATCCTAAAACCTATTGTTCAAAGTACAAACCATGAAATTGTTTTAAACATCACAACCACAAAAAACAAACTACCACCAGATTTAAAAATTGGGCTCCGGCTACGTCTAGAAATGTCCTTCATCGCCCAATCATGCAGCCTAAGCCTTCGCTGCATTGTCACCTCCAGCTCCACTTGTTTCACCACCTTCACCTTTGCCTCCAGCTTCGATTGTCAGGATCTCTTCAACCTCCTCAGCCTCTTCATCGTCCAGTTCAGCAAGCCTTGCCCTCCAACCTTCAATATCCCAGGTGCTCTTATCAAAAGCAGGATCCTGAGCTTCCAAGGCCATTTGAAGCTTGGTCTTGTACATTGTAATGGCGGCAGAGATTTTGGCATCTTCGGTGATCTCACTCTTCTCATAGTCAACATTAACCAGCACCTTGGCCATCTGCTGTTTGGTATCCCGGACTTCCTTCTGAAGATCAGCAATTGTGAGATCCTTCAACACCGCAACCTGCTGGAGATCAGCAATCTTCCTATCCTGATCCTCAACGTGGCCCACATAGTCCTCAATCTCAGCGAATTTCTGTAAAAAGGATAAGGTCAGGATCAAGTAATAAGCAGGAGGATATGTCAACAGGATATACCAGCAGGATATTTCAACAGGATATACGAGCAAAGGCAGTGATCCTCACCTCATTAAAGTACTCAAGGAATTGATGACGGATCAGTGGCAGACCCTGCAGATCCCCAGCTTCAGAGGCTTTTCTCTTCTTGATTGCCTTCCCTTTGAGGGGTGCCTTGGGGACCGAAACTGTCGGACTGGTAGGAGCTTTCCTCTTGGAGGATCTGATAGTGGTGAGATCAGCAACGTTGAACTTGGAAGCGGACTTGGATTTTCCAGCACCTACACAACCAAAACAAGATAAGTATCTTTTCTTAATTCATATTTCACTATTTATTGAAATTTTAAACAAGGATACTTACTTGACATTGTGACAGAGCCTGAGGATACCTCCTGTGAATCTTGGGTTGTTGTCTTGAAAGTTCTTGTCTCAGGGTCAAGTTTCTTGAAAGCAAGGAGCCTCTCCTTAGCAGCAGGGGACAGTTTGAGGTGTGAGACGGTGATAGCTGCATAACAAGAAAGCAGAAATATAAGTTATCCTTACATCAAAAGAAAGTTCCTGGTGATCCTTCTCAGGATCCTCCATCCTACCATGGGTAGCCCATTTTTTAGGAAGATCCTTTCCATCCTGGATGGAATCTCTCTTGATAAAAAAGAAGCGCCGTTTCCAATTAGCATCATTCTTGGTGGCTTTGAAGATCGGGTGTTCCTCACCGGGTTTACGTTTGAACAAATAACGGTGAGAGCCGAAGGTGGTAAGATCATACAGTTCTCCCAGCTCTGCCATTCCTAGATCTATTCCCTCCTGATCGATGATCCTTTCAAGGGTGTACAAAACCCTCCAAATCATCGGCATGGCTTGGATATAAGAGAAGCCGGTTAGGGAAAAGAAAGATTGGGTGAAGGCTGGAAAAGGATATGTATAGCCTATGGTGAAAGGAGTGACGGGGAAAGCAACCCACTTATCGGAGATATGATCGCTCAAGGCATTGGGATCAAAAGGCCTAAATTCGGTGTTCGCCGGGAAGCAGTGGCGGATCCTATCTATCTGAACATCATTGAAGAAACAGCGTTCTTTAATGGAGTCTTCAATAATCCCCTGGCTTTTCGGAGGGCTGTTCTTTGGGTGATCCTTGGCCGGTGAACTTCGGAGCAACATTTTTGAAGTGACGGAGATAAAGAAAGAAAAACAGAGGAAGAAAGAGGAGAAAGAAATACCTGGTTGATCGTCGACTGAGAATTTAAAGGGAGTTTCTTTCGAATTTGAATGCATAATGATCCTATCTATATCTCTATTTATAATTATGATTCTACAGGATTGTCACTTCCGTGACGTCATGATCGTAACGGCTAGTTCTATTTTAACGGCTATATATCCGTTAGTTCGTTGCGGATAAGATCAGTAAAATATAACTCACACATTTACAATTTAACTCCTTATATTTTGGGGGCAATTGTTAGGGGAGGATTTTCTAACAATTAGTGATCCTTATTCGTTATCCTAACTAGTGATCCTTACTACTGTGACAGGTGGTGATCCTCAGAAGAGCTTCAGGATCAGGATCATGGATCACTTTAAGGATCCTCGTACTGACGATTGTTTACTTATGTTTTGTACTATCTCGCAGGTATAACCAGCTTGACCAAGTCTTGGCGACATTCCTGGAGAATATTCCCAAACTATTTTGCACGTGCTTAGCTAAAAATGGACGTTATGGAGAACGTGGGGGCTTGGCACAAAAATCGGATAGTTAGTTTGGTAGTTAAATTTCTATTTTAAAAGGAGTAACGAGCTAGCAGAGAAACACTTAATCATTTTTACAGCTACATACACTCATATACTCGCACACTTGAAGCTCTCGACGAACATTCATTCGTTTTCACTCACATTTACACATTTCACGATAGTGATCCTTGTACCTAGCTCGTTACTATCCGAAGTTGTAAACATTTATTCATTTATTTGAGCTTGGTGATCGGTAGTTTCCATCACCCGGGGTTTTTTGTGCCGGAGATCAACTCTTGATCAAGGGCTTTTTCCCCGTATAAACCCTTGTGTTGTTTGTGCAATTTTATACTAAAGTGATCCTCATCATTGTTCTACATTTCAAGCATCATTCCCCGAAACAAAGAGTTTGGTTGCAATATCCTCATCAGATTTTTTGACCAAAACAGCAGGATAGAGAGTCCATGACACAAAAGCGCTGCATTGAGTTAACCCCTTGAATATACACGGGCAACTTTATTTCTCCCACGGTATTCCTAGCTTCTCCGCTGAAACCAACGAGCACATTGGACTTTGAAGTGATATCCATTGGGGATACATTCATCCTCTTCAATGTTTCCAGCTGAATTATGTTGACTGAGCTGCCATTATCCACCAATATTCTGCGTACAAAATGGTTAGCAACATATAAGGTTATTACTAAAGCATCATGATGGGGATCCTGGACAGTATCCCTGTCATCATTGTCGAAGGTGATGACTTTGTCAGTCGTGAGGGTTGACACTCTCGTTGGCTTATCTCCCCTCTCTGCCTTAGCTTCCTTCGCGTGTCTTTTTGCTGCAGAATACGATGTGCCGCAAATGTCGGATCCTCCTGAAATAAAGTTAATTATTTTTGCATCCGCAGGAGGTGATGTTGCACGCTCAGGATCCTTCTCAGGATCCTTGCCCTTATTCTTCTTTCGTCCCAAGAGGTCCTTCAAATATCCCTTACTCAAGAGATAGCTTATTTCCTTTCTCAAAGCGATACAATCTTCAGTAATATGCCCGAAATCCTCATGGAAGGCACACCATTTGGACTTGTCCTTCCAATCAGCCTTTTGTTGATTCTTTTGGGGCCACCTTGCTTTGTCTCCTAAACCCTGCATAGCATACATTAGTTCAGGTATGTTAACAGAAAAAACAATATTCAGACAACTCAGGATACTCCTCAGGATCCTCGTCTTCAACAGCATTCACTTTTTTGCCATCATTTCTGCCATACGGTGTAGAACGGTATGGTTTATACGAGTATTCTGATTTCCTGTTGGTTGATTCATAGGTTGTAGACGAATTCATTCTATCTTTCATCTTTTTATCATCCTCCAGTTAAAGCCCTGTTATGAGCTTCGTCGAGATTTCTGCAGGGATTCATTACAAGATCCTGATAAAATTGAGAATCTTTCTACAACCCCATCTTGAACGCTTGCACGGCCATTGCAACATCAAGATGTGGAATATCCAAGGATTCCCGACTAAACTTGTTCACATAATCCCTCAAGGATTCCTGAGGTCCTTGAGTTATCCTGTAAAGATCACTGGTTATTTCTCAAAACTCCGGCTGCAAGAAAATTGACTATTAAATAAATTAACTAAATGAGCAAAAGAAGTAATCGAGTGAGGAGGAACGTTTAACAGCAATTTTAAGGCTGATCCTGTTAAGGTAGAACCAAAACCCTTGCACAAGCATGCTTCTTTGAGGTCTGGAGGGATAGGGTTGATTTCCATCCTTTCCCTATACTAGGCAATATGCTCCTCAGGATCCGTAGTTCCGTCATAGAGCTTCATGTTGGGGGTTTGAAATCTTTTTGAGATTTCAGCATCACAAATAGGATATGCAAACCGGGATATCTTGTGGCTGTCCTAGGATACTTCAGGAATTGGTTGAACCACCCCAGGTACACTGGATATCATGTCCTTTAGTTTTTGAAGTTCCCTGGAAAATGCTAATGTCATACATGCATCCTGTAAAGATCCAACACCATTAGTAGCAAGAGTATTATTATTATTAGATACATTACCAACTTGGGGGTTCTGGCCATATCCTGAAGCATATCCTGAGCTTCTTATAGTTGATACTCTTACTGAAGAAGGTATCTCAGGAGTATGATTCTGGGAATGGCTAGGCACAATATTCCCCCGGTCATCCTTAGTATAGACTGCAGAACTGAAGTTCAAAGCCCTGGGTTGCAAGGGAGTGACGGTATTTTCAGCAGGCCGACTCGGGCCAGACTTCAAGAGTTGTATCTCTCTCATCAGCATCTGATTAGTTTCCTGCTGCCTCATCTGTTCCTGTACACTACCAAACAAATTTAGAATCTCTTCGTTAGAAGCTAAAACAGGACCGGATTCCTAGACATTGCGAGCAGGGATAACATCCCGAGCCACATGAGTCTCGGTTCCTTGCAAAGAGACTTGCATTCTCGGAGGAGGTGGTGGAAGCACCGAACCAATTGTTGCAGAGGTTGTAGCAGACACGGTGGAAGAGCTCATGTTTGATCTTGAGGCCATTGAAAATAGTGTGGCAAAAAGTTTTGAAAATAGAAAACCAAGTAACGATTTTGCAAAAGCTTTTAGTAGAAATAGCACCACTTGCCCCACGGTGGGCGCCAAATTGTTTTGGTCAAAAATTACCGAAGCAATTTAGTGATCAAATTAGTTAAGTGAGGTAGTGTGCTAGAAATGTGTGTTGAAAATATGCTAGTTAGGTTATTTGTAAAAATAGTTTCAGGATACGGCTCAGGATATAGAGCTGTATCTATGATCAAACAATGAGCGAAAATATAAAGTGTGACACAGGATGTACGAGGAAAGCCCTTGATCAATCTAGATCGCCGGCACAAAACCTCGGGAGCTGACAATCGCAGCTGCCTTGTTCTTCTATTACTTCAAATATCAGGATACAGTGCAGGATATGATGCAGATCGACTAGGTGTTACAATGTAATTTGAGTACAAGTGTTTGTGTGTAGTGATTGCTAGTAGCTAGAGAGTAAAGTGTGCAAAAGGGAGTGTGTGACTTAATCGATCCGATCAATCTATTTATAGTTAAACGAAATCAACTAACTACCCTATTAAACCGGGAATCTTCGAATATTCCTCAAGTGAACGTTATAGTCCACTTCTTCCGGGTTCAACGTCTCTCACATAACTGGTTTGCCCGAGTCTTAAGGAGAAGAGGTCCATTGACCGTTAGGGACCCACACCTTCTAATCTGCACGTGGTTAATTCAGTTAATACCAGGATATCGCACCAGGATGTTACCAATATCTTGACCTGGTATCCTGATCACAAATAAACAATCAAAAGCAGAATATTAGTCAGGATATATGTTCAGAAAATGGCCCATAACAAGAATGTATGATAATAAAAGTTTAACCATAAAGTATAATGTCCAATATTTGAGGGGCCAAACTTGGGTAATTAGAAAGAAAATTTAATTAAAACTTACAACACAAAACACACACACATCAGACTTATGTGTGTATGTGTGTGTTTGTGCGACTAGAAGGAAGCAGGGGAAGAACAAAACCCTAAACAACACAAATCAATTAATTTGAAAGGGGAATTAAGGGCTAAATGAATGCATGAACCAAGAATTATGATCATTTAGGTGTTTCTAACATCAAGTAAGTCAAAATTTATGTTTTAATGATGTTTGATTAAGTGGGTTATGTGCAATCCGTGAATGTAGTGGAAAATTTAACATGAATGTTAGTTTATATGAAAATGTAGATGTTGTAATATATGTAATTTTGTCTATGTTGATGATTTGAGGTGAAATCCATTTTTATGCCATAGAATGATCACGGTTAGTGAAGTTTTATATGTAAATTAATATAATGTTGATGTTTCAAGAAATGTGTTGATGGGTATTTGATGTAGGACTAAATGTACGTAGTTAGGATGGCAAGTTATGAAGTTAGGGATTGTTATGCTAATCAATGGATGAAATATGGATAATGTGCTTAAGATACTTGTACACTATGCTTTGTAGATAGTACACACACCACGTGTTCGATGAAATGCCTTAATTGGATTCCATTGTGATTTTACATGAATACTGGCTAAATTGATGTAATATGATGATAGCGAAAATGTATGCGAGTAAGTAACATCACAATGTACATCAAAAAATGCCTAAGTAATGAAGTTTGTATGAAAGCTAAGTGTATGAAGTTGTGATGTGTAGGAGCAAAGAAAGAAGAAGGAACAAGTCAATCCAAGGCGTTGGGAACGCAAGACCACGGTAAGTTCATATGAACTTTATTTACCCTTCATGTAGATTTACGTATGTTATCTTTGGTATTTAAATCCTAGTGTAAAGGTGTATTGATGTTCATGGTAGATTTGTGATATGTTGAGTATTGAGAAATGGATAGGTAATGTAATAGTAATGAATGCGTAATGACCAGCTTCAAGTGGTCGAAATGCTTGGAAAGTATGATGCCGAATTGGTTTAAGAAAAGACTTGATAATAACGGGTCGAAATGATGAAAGTGAGTTAAGAATGTATGGTATGTATTAAATCATTACATATGGGTTGGAAGGATTATACTTTGAATGTTTCCTAAATGTAAGGATGAATGAGTATAAAGAAATTTTTAGGCTTGCATGGAAAGAATGACTACAACAAGAATGTTGACAAAATGATGAATTTGTTAACGGGTCGAATAATGATAAGTAAATGAAAGTCTTGAATTTTGTTTAGTATATTGAACTAATGAATGTTTTGGTGTTATGTGTGATAGGTAAATCCCATGTTTGATGATGACGAGCTTGGAATGAACACACTACACCCTGTGCCCACTACGCGCTTCCGATTACGTTTTGTTGGTGTTAAATGGGTCAAAACCTTCTTTTGGTTGTAAATGTTAACTAAGTATTTAGGATTTTCGTAAGTAAATTTAGGAACTTGTATTTTGTTATGGTAGTTCGGGTTAACACTTGTGATACTTTTTGATGATTGTGTTTACTCAAACTATAGTAAAGGTCATGTTGGCAAAACGTAAGTGGTGAAATGAAAGTTTTAATTTTTGATGTTTTTCACATGCCGTTTGACCTTATACAAATGTGGGCGCTACAATTGTGGGATGTCATTGGGGGTTTACTGGGTAGTATGTCGGGACGATGGGTTATTTTGGGATATTTAAACGCAGTTCGTTACTTGGAAGAAATGATGAATTCAAAATTTAAAAAAAATGTGCTTCCAATTTTAACAACTTTATAATTGATAATGGGTTGAGAGAATTTGGCATGAAACGAAGGAAGTTCACGTATCATAATAATAAGGGCAACAAACATAGCAAGATCGACAGGGTTTTGGTATGTCAGGAATTTTTTTCTGAGTGGTCGGTGGCGTGTTTGAGGGCGTTACCTAGGGTTCACTCAGATCACTGCCCGCTCGTTCTGTCTTGCTCAAATAAAAACTTTGGTCCTAAACCGTTCAGATTTTTTAACTCTTGTTTGGATCGAGAAGATTTCGATGTGGTGATCAAGAAGGCGTCTGATAATTTTCCCGGAGTCGGAGATTCTGATGTGCGATTAATGGAAAAATTTACAAGGATTAGGGATGGAATAAAGGTCTGGAAAAATGAGGTTTTAGCTAAGGAAGGGGAGAAAGAGAAGATTTTAAAGGAGGAGCTTGAAAAAATGGTTAAATGGTCGGAAGTTAGGGAATTATCTGAAGAGGAGGAGTGGATCAAAGCGGAATGTATAAAAGATTTAAAGGATTTGGAAGAATTAAAAAATAAAGACCTCAAACAAAGAGCTAGAATTAAATGGGATGTGGAGGGAGATGAGAATTCGGCCTTTTTTTCATGAGTATATTAATAGTAGGCGGGCTTCTAACAATATACCCGGTCTTTTGATTGACGAAGTTTGGACGACTTAACCTTCATTAGTCAAAAAAGAGATTATGGGCTTCTTAAAAGCGGCTTTCAAGGAAAAATATAAAAACATGCCTAATCTTAATTGCCATAGTATCAAGAGGCTTTCGGAGGAAAAAGGGGCGTTTCTGACAGAACCATTCAAGAACGAGGAGGTCAAGAAAGCTGTGTTCGAATGTGGGGCAGACAAAGCTCTTGGGCCAGACGGGTTCAACTTCAACTTCATAAAAAGGTATTGGAATATATTTGAGTTTGATTTTTATAACTTGTTGGCTGACTTTCATAACTCTTATTCCTAAAAGCAAGGATCTGGTGGGGATGAGAGATTATCGTCCGATCGACCTTATTGGGGTGATTAGTAAAACTATTTCGATGGTTCTCGTCAATCGCCTCAAAAAGGTCATAAGTTCTATCACACCGGAAAACCAAACGACGTTTCTTAAAGGCAGGTATATTCTAGAAAGTCCATTAATGGTAAATGAAATAATATTTTGGATTAAAAAAGATAAAAAAAAAAGGCTTTCTTATTAAAAATTGATTTCAAAAAGGCTTAAGACAACGTTTTTTGGGGATTTTTGCTGGATATCATGGGTCAAATGAGATTTCACGACCTTTGGTGTAAATGGGTGGAAGGGGTTTTAAAATCAGCTAGATAGCTAGATCCGCGATGTTAGTGAACGGATCCCCCACGTTTGAATTTTGTTGTTCCAAAGGGATCAGACAGGGAGACTCGTTATCTCCGTTTTTGTTCCTTTTGCTCATGGAAGCCTTGTCTAGCATTTTTTGCAAAGCAGGGATTGGAGGAATTTTCAAAGGCATTCAAACTCCTAATAATGGTTCGGTTATTTCTCATTTTTTTATGCGGACGACGCTCTGATATTGGGGGACTGGGATAGGGGGAATGTGAAGAATGTGGCTAGATGTCTTAGAATTTTTTACTTATGCTCGGGATTGAAAACAAACCTATACAAATAACTTATATGGGTTAGGGGTGGATAACGATGACATAAAGGAAATGGCTAATGTGATTGGGTGTAATTATGATAACACCCTGTTGTCTTATTTGGGTATTAAGGTGGGGGTCAATATGAATAAAATAAGTAACTGGGATCCGATTATTGAAATTTTTTATAAAAGGTTATCGGTTTGGAAAGCTAAAACTATGTCTATATGGGGGAGACTAACTTTGATTAACTCTGTTTTGGAGAGTTTTCCTATTTATTACATTTCTTTATATAAAGTTCTAGCTCGTATAATTAAGAGCCTGGAAGCTAAGATGAGAAAGTTCCTCTGGGCGGGATCTATTGAAAAAAACAAAATGAACTGGGTGGCTTGGGAAAGGTTAACGTGGCCAAAGAAAAAAAGGGGGCTGGGTAAAAACAAATTAAAAGAAGTTAATGAAGCACTCCTTTTTAAGTGGGGTTGGAGATATAGAGTCGAAAATCAAAGTCTATGGAGGAAAGTGGTGGATGCTTGTCATAAGAAAAACAATCAAAGGAGCTTTCTGCCTTTAAACGGAAAATATACGAGGTGCTGGAATAATATTGCGAAAATGATTTCCAAATTGAAATTAAATGGGAAAAGTATTAATCCGGTGATTCTGGGCAAAGTGGGGAACCGGGGGGTATATTCGTTTTTGGTTAGATACCTGGGTGGGTGATTATAACAACCCTCCAAAATATTTTCAACACCCTAATATATTTTAAAATGTACCAATATGTCCTAAAATATACCCCATATACGAAAACTGGCCCTAAATACCTTTATTTTTATAAAAATTAATTAAAAACAAGTTTTCATGGTCTCTCGCGGGGCGCGTAGCCCTTGGCTACCACCTACGCGGGTCGCGACAGCTCCAAGTCAGGGCGACACCCGGTGCTGCCACGTGTCGTGCAGCGTGTCGAACCTAGGGCTGAGTCGGACAAGTTATGGCCTACCCTAGGTGCCCTCGCGGGCCACGTAGCCCCTGGCTACATCTTACGCGTGGCGCGACAAAACCAAAATCAGCTCCTATATAATGGGAGCTCAGGCCTTCAGTTTCAATTCGCCCCACGAACAACTTTCTCTCTCAATTTCTGATAGTAGGCATAATTCTCGGGTATAATACCCCCCTAAATTAACGAAGTTCTCCTCTGTTGTAAGTATCATAACCCCGGTTACGTATTAGATACGTTGCCCGATAGATCCAGGGTTCCGTAACGGCTGTCGTGGTTCTGCCACAACGTAGTCCTTGGAATGTCGTCTCGGGGAGGGTATTACTAATGTAAATAATGGGTTATTATTCTAACGCGTGTGCATTTGTGTAATTTATAGATAATCGCCAGGAAACCCTTAAAGAAAACCTAAGACAGCAATGTGAGTAATTTCCTTTTTGAAAACTGTTTTTACAAAACCTTAAATATTTTACAATATGATTAGCAGTGATTGAGTCTTTGTAATTCTTCAATTACTGCCGGTATTATGGGGTTTTGTATACATTACTTGATAATATTCACAATTGGACAATGGGTTAGCCAATGTGTGATATGACCATAGCCACAGATTCGGTCGAGTGGCAAGTACTGAATGAGTAATTGTGTAGATGTAAACATTGTAATCGCTCTCAATATTGTTTAATGATGAAATATGTTTTGATTAAACTGGGATTCACTCACCAGTATTTCCCACTGACAAATGTTTTTAAAACGCGTTTCAGGTAACAAAATGTAAAAGCCAATTAGAAGAAAGCCAGCTGGAGAGCACTGAAGGCTTGGAAAAATGTGGCTATAAAAGTTACCTAAAAGACGATGTTTTAAATTTAATAAAATAGGGTTTATCCCTATAAACATGTTGTAATAAGAAACTTGGGTTTTACCCATGTGGTTATTAATATAAAATATGGTGGTTTTACTCTGATAAAATATTTCCTAACTACGGTCCTGATGAAATTTCCGCTGCCAAAATGGTTAAACATACGGATACCACCAAAACTTGTTCGCGTCCGCCCGTTCCCAAGAAATAGGGATCGGGGGTTGCGACAGAAGGTGGTATCAGAGCTAAGCCACTGATTCAGCCACAGAAGTGTTCTGCTGACATCAAAATATGATATGTTAGGAAATAAATTACAGAAATACGTGCATATCTGTATTTTATTGTTATGTGTTATTTGACTATTTGTTAGTTTACAGTATGAGTGACCAAGGACCTTCCGACGCCTACCGTCAGTTGTCCAGCTCACTAGGAGCGAAGGCACCTCTTCACAACCTGCCCTCTCAGGGTATTCAGCTGATAATGAAGACGAGATATTCGTGTTTAAGGCACAGTCTGAAGAGCCATTCTCTTCTAAAAAGAGAGGATGGTTCAGTAGGGGAGCACATGAACGTAGGAAACGCATGAAAAAGTTGCAAGAACAGCGAGCCTTAGCAGCCGCTAAAAGAGAGACAGATGCCCACACCCAGGATATGCTTAATAGGGGTTTAGCAAATTTTCATATCCTAGCAACCACAACTGTTGATCCTAATCTGGAGCAACTTGTAGCACCCCAGCCGTTACCACTGTTTCCTACCCAGCCAATGGAAATAGAAAACAACCCTGAAAATCAAGTCCAAATGCATGACTTCGACCCAATGGAAATACCTAGGGTACCAGCACCCAATCCCTTAGATCCAAACTACGACCCATGGTTAGATGATCATAGGGGCTATGTGCAGCATTACCCGATACCCGAAGACATGCCCATGCCAAATCTAGCAGCTTACCCAGGTTTGCACCCTCTAGATCCCTATTACGATAGTGATCAATACATTAGAAAAATTCTACAGAATCCATACCCGTACCAGGCACCCACACCCCCGTACACAGACCCAGTACCAGCACATGCACCCCCAATGAGTGCAGAAAATGTGCAAGAACTCCGAACTTTCGGAGAAGAGATTTTAGAAAGTAGTGAGAGAATGAGGCAGGTAGGAGAGCGACTAGTCTGGAAGTATGACGAGCGTAATATGGATTTCTGGATGAATCCATATCCGTGAAGGTGATGGTGGAGGTAGTAATAATAATAATAATAATATAATAATATATGATATGTGTGTATGAAAAAAAAATTCATAGCTACAGATGCCTACTAGTAGTGTAATTTTTATTTCAGTTGTATTGTAATTTTAAATTCCAGTTCCAGTGTGTATTAGATGCATAATATAAGAAAAAGTAAGTCGCAATGTTCGACGCTTTTGATCAATATGTGTGTCGCGTAATTGGTTGTGTTAAATACTATTTTGTGATATTAATATGTGATGAATGTTTAAAATTCCGATGGCTGGTCCAGTGAATCAGGAGAATCCGGATAATAACCCGGAAAACCAGAATGACGATAATCTGAATAATGAAAATCCGAATAACAATAACAATGGAAACCAAGTGGATAACAGTGTAATTCAACATATAGTGGCACAAGGAATTATAGATGCAATGTCATTTATTATCCAAAATGTTAGGGAAGCTGATAATAAAAGTAACCGTGACAGTAAACGACCAACTGAACCTGAACACAGCGTGAACAATGGACCTATACTTCAAGTGCCCATTCCCAAAAGAAGAAGGACCATCTCTTATGGTTGTTCTTATAAAGAATTCTGGTCTTGTAAACCAATGGAATTCTCGGGCAATGAAGGGGCCGTTGCAGCCTTAGGCTGGATAGAAAAGACTGAAGCAGTCTTAAAAATAAGCAAATGTGCAGAAGAGGATAAGATAATGTTTGCTTCCAATCTGTTTAAGAACTAAGCCTTAGAATGGTGGAACACTATCCTCTAGTCTAGGGGAAGTGACATGATTTACAATATGGAATGGGAAGAATTTAAGAACATGGTAGAAAGGAAATTCTGCCCTCCCAATGAAAAAGAACAGATAGCAAATAAGTTCTTAAACCTTAGAATGACAGGAGTGGATAGTAAGGGTTATACTACATTATTCTTAGAATATGCTAGAATAGTACCAACCCTTGCATCACTTGAACCAGTCTTAATCTCCCGTTACATATGGGGATTAATTGGTGAGATTAGGCATGTAGTCAAGGCAGCTAGACCTCAAACCATAGAAGAAGCGGTAGAACTAGCTAATACCTTGACAGATGAGTTAGTGCGCTGTCACACCCCCAAAATACCACATGCGGAAGTACCGCGGGGCGTGTGACGTACCAGGATCCAAGCCACCAATCATGCTGAACTCATAACAATTATTCCAAATAAAACTTTCATTTATTATTGATAGAAGTGTTACAAAACATTATTTAACGTTCAGCGGAAGCATAATACATTAATTAAGAAATTCATAAACCAAGTGTGTGAAAGTCATTAAGTTCGTCTCGCGTTTCCATGTATCTCAACCCATGACCACTCCAGCCTCCCAGACAGCAAGTTCCAATTAATATGCACCTAAAGACCTGCAAGGCATGTAACAACGAATCAACAACAAAGTTGAGCGAGTTCACAGTTGAGCGTTCGTTTTAAAGTTGTTCTAAAAACCATGAGTTTGTTTGTAAACCATAAGTTAACCAGTTTTCCAAACCATATCCATAACCAGTGGGGGCTTCCCCATGTGAACCACTAGACCGTTACCATATCGACAACTGACGAAAGTAAGTTGTGCCCTAAGTCAATGTCTATCATCATTGACTGAGTGCCCAGATCCATTAGTACACGCCCGTCCTACCGGCACGGTGTGAGGCTTGTCAACCCTAAGAGCGCTAATTAACTAATGACCCGTTCGCCATTGGCCCGGCGATTAAGTCGATATAAAAATGAGGGACTTCATGATAGAGTTTTGTCTAGTAAGTTTAAGGTTGTTGTCCTACCCAAGGAGGACGAACGTACGTATTCTACCCAAGGAGAATACGCATGATTAACATTGGCATCCTACCCATGGAGGATGGAGGTACATATCCTACCCAAGGAGAATATGTAGGTTCCGTTTATTTCCTTAACCCATTCCCAACCACCGGGAATCCCATGCCTTATAGAGAGTGTGAACTCACCTTTGGTTTGCTCGGTATGTTATGCACTTCTACACATTAAATGTTAAGTCCGTTACACGCGACCTAGTGTATAGTAAACGTAAGTACACAGATGTGGGGTCATGCACTACCCTAGTGTTTCAAAACAACTCCAGGTTTAAGTAAACCAAATTAACAAGTTGTCACGCAATAGCACAAGTAAATAGTAACCATGTCTAGAGAGTATCAATTCACATAACAATAATATGCACCTAACCTATGCATACTCAAATCACACGCTACTCATGCATAATGCCCACATCAAATCGGCCTAAGTTGCAAAACTATCTAATTGGGTTAGCCGTGTAACCCGGTTCCTTATGACCCGTCAATAAAGATGTGCGAGCCCATAATTCAGTTCAATCTAATTCACAATCATTATCAAACAGTCTTGAAATCATAAGTTAATATTGACTACACATCATTATTACATTGCACATGCACAGTTATTATATGATAACATTCAATACTCAGAATCACATGTCAATATTTTATACATAGCCGAGAGAGATCAGATCATATTATGTTTGTTAATTACATCACACAAAAACCCCTATAACTACACAACCATTTCTTTATTAAATCATCTTGAATAAAATCAAAAGATAAATCAATCATCCCACTATCTCGATCCCTTCAAGCACATGATCAAATGATTGCATTTAGAATTTTAACAACCTTTTAATGTTTCATGTGAGCCTACTCATGTTCTGACACCTTGTGCATGACATTAATTCACCTATCATATAGATCATACACATGCACCTTTCCTTATCCGATCCTAAGATCTTAATTAACAGGACTCACATAATTAAAATCACAATTTTCAATCATGCTACCCTCCTATCGACCTCATCCCATCAGTTTGTTAAGCGAATCATATCTAGTAATTGTTAATATAAGTAGCCTTTCATTAGATCGAATCATCTTCTTAAACATGCGCATGGATTCCTTAGTTCATTAACAACCAGTTTATTATCTAGTCTAATAGCAAGAAATCAGATTATGGGATCGTATACACATTAACATACATTAACATTCTTAATATCATGCACCCTTATTATTCACTACAAAGAAATCATCATAGCACCTTTTGATTAGATTCCAACAGGAAGTTTAGTAAGATGTTTATTATAATCCTAATATCCTACGTATCAAGTTTATCACTTAACAAGTAATAGGACTTCATCACATATTATTCACTATAGTAGCATATTGCCAAGTGCAGTAAAATATGAATCAACAATAGTGTACAAAAACTAACCAAACACAAAGTTGGAGAAAACAGATTCTTGAGGGGAACAAAAGTCTGCCGTCGCGATCTAGAGAGAAAGGGGTGAGGGTTGTTTTAGGGTTGATTAACTTATCCATAAAGCAAATGCATGGAACCAATCCTCATTAAATTTGGAACAAGGTGCAAGTGGGCCGAACCCACTTGGGTTGTGTTTGGGTTTGGGCCTAAGGTGTAAATGTATTTGGATTACCAATGTGGCCGTGATTCTAACCGGGTTACTAGTGTGGTCCAACGCGTACGGCCCAATGTTGTTATAATGTTTGATCATCAAATACGTTTAACAAAACAATGATAGCGTGAAACGTGTAACACCTTGAAGAGGGATAACAAAATTATACTAGTACGGAGTGTGTAACACATCAAAGAGAAATAACAAGAAGTTAAAATCACAAGTTACACGTTACTAACCCTGAAAGTTCGAGTTGTCACAGTGCGTACGCGAGAAGAAGACCAAAGGAGGAACTTAACTCAAAGGCTTACCCAAGAATTTCGCTACAACCGTGGGAAAAATATAGGTTCTACATCTGCACCTTATTGCAAGTATTGCAAAAGAAAGCATTCTGGGAGATGTTCCATATATTGCAACTTTTGTAAAATATCTGGGCACAAGGAAGAAGACTGCAGGAAGAAACTCACCAATAAGGTATGTTACAATTGCGGCGAGCAAGGCCACATCAAGCCAAACTGTCCAAAATTAGCTCCAGCTACGAACAACAAGACTACTAAAAATGCTAGAGCATTTGTTCTGACTGCAGATGAAGCAAAGATGATTCCGGATGTGATTGCCGGTACGTTTTTAGTTAATGATATTTTTGCTAAAGTATTATTCGACTCTGGTGCGAACCAAAGTTTTATTAATACTTCGTTTTGCAAATTTCTGGATCAATCATTAACTAAACTCTCACAAGAATGTCTAGTAGAGACAGCCAATGGGGAAACTATTAAGATTTCTGAAGTCTTGCAGGGAGCAAGTGTAACAACTCTCATCAAAAGTCATACTTATTATATTAATTAGTCTAAAAGGAAACCCTAATTGAGAGACCCAAGTGATTCTGAACAAACCCTGAAATTTTCATAATTTTCAGAATCAGGATTAGGGCCCCTAAAACTCAAGGGGGGTAAAACCTAGTTGATAATTATCTTCAAAATTCGTTGTCAAGTTACTGAATTTCGAAAATTTCAACTCAGCAAAGCTAGTTTCAGTCGTGGCTACCCTATAGCCTATCTTGATTCCATACGGACCGCAACACTCTCAACCTTACGGTCCGTATGGTGCTCTACGGACCTCAACATTGACAAGCTTACGGTCCGTAAGCTAGAAAAATTTTACCTATAAATAGCAGACATTGGTAGACGAATTCTAAACATTTTACGTCGACCGAATTCTCACAAATACACTGCTTACATTCTGTTAGTCCGAAATTATACCCCCGGGTATCGAAATTCTGCTACAAAACAGGGTATTAGCACAATCGCTGCTACGATTCATTTATCCGAGGATCAAGATATCCAATGCATGTTTAAATGCCGCCCACATTAGGGTTATACTTTATCGTTCGTCATTAATTTGACGGATTGTCGTTAATTCGATAGGTAAAGTATTATACTTTATCGTCTGTTGTTAATTCAACGGATCATCGTTAATTCGATGGGTAAAGTATTATACATTGTCGTTCATTGTTAATTCAATGGATCATCGTTAATTCGATGGACAAAGTATTGCATTTTGACATTCATTGTGATAATTTGATCTCGTAAATTATCGTAATTGCTGGATTGATTACTAACCCAGTTTTGTGTGCATTGTATTTATATTAGGTTAACAAGGCTAAATCATAGATTAGATTCTGACCATATTAAATCAGCAATGTGAGTCATTCTCTCTTTTTATCAAAATTGTTTATAAAAGCATGTTATTTTCAAAGTTATAATTACGGGGATTAAGTCTTTGTAATCACCAAGTTACAGCCGGTATGTGGGGTTTTGTATACATTACTTGATAATCGTCACCATTGGGGCAGCCAATGGGGGATATGACCATAGTCACAGACACCATTGGACGAATGGGCCAATGGGTCGAGTGGCAAGTACCGTGGGTAGTTGGCTTGATATCAGAAACATTGTAATCGCTCTTAATACTGTATATTATAACAAACGAGTCGTTTTAGAAAATAGAATGATTCACTCAGTATTTCCCGCTGACAAAACCTTTTTCAAACATGTTTCAGGTGATCTGTTGTAAATCAGGAAAAGTGCTGGGAAGCATCTCAAGCTTACTGATAGTGGCTCAATATAAAATAAATAAATACTTTTGTAATATCACGCTTTATAGTAAAAATATACTACTGTAAATTATCGGGGTTTTATCCCGAATTGTGAAATAAAATAATCGGGAAAAAGTTTTAGCTTTAAGCGATCCTGTTTCCGCTGTTAAACTCAAATTAAATCAATACCGCAGTATTTTCTGCCGCGGCTCCTGAAACGGGTCAAACCGGGTCGGGGGCCGTGACAGAAAAAGGTGGTATCAGAGCCACTGGGTTAAGCTGATTAAGTATTTAGAAATGCTCCATTTTTCCTGATTACAGCCACTGGGTTAAACTAATTAAGTATTTGGAAATACTTAATTTTTCCTGATTACTATTATGTGATTATTTGTATTATTAACTGATTATTTGATTATTTGTTAGTTACAGTATGGGTAAGAAAAAGCTGTCAAGCATTTATCTTAAATTAGAGAAATCATCTAATGAAAAAGGAAGTTCATCCCGAACCATATCCTCAAGTCAGTCTGAAATTCCTGAAGAAGGAATATTCGTGCGTAAGGCACAATACGAGGAATCACTTTCTCCTCAAAGGAGGGAGATGATTATTAAGAAAAGTAAAGAGCAAATTCGACAAAAGAGGATTAAATGGGAAACTCAGGAATTAATTGATAAATCACCTTGGGAAGATAAACTAGATGAGAAATGGGCAAATTTATATATGCTAGCTACAGTAGCAGAAAATATAAATCCTTAAAGATTAGCACCCTATTCTCATAAATCTAGAAACCTTGTGTGATAAATAAAAAAAAATTTAAACCTAAGTATGGTTGTCAGTATCTTTGTAAACAATTAGTACATTGTGTGAAATAAATTACAAAGTTTATTTGTAAATTTTAACTTAGTATTTTATGCATTTTGCATATATGCTATATCAGCATGAGTGAGATAACCGAAGATTTTCAGAATCTTAATCTATATCCCGTAACTGTTGAAGCTTCCAAAGAATATATTAGCTACTATCCTGATGTTGAACAACCAGTAGAATTCAAGGTTCCACCCCTGAGCAAGCCAAAATAGAAGAAAAGAACTTATGTAGGATGGAGGAAAATCCGTAAGAAGAAGCCAGCTAAGAAACTGCCCAAAATAAATAATCCATTGAAAAAGGGAAAAGAAGTTATCATCGGAGAGAATCCTGAACCACAAGAAATAGAAACTGGAGACAAAAAGAAGGATAAGGAGATAGAAGTCCAAATGGAGGAAATTACTAAAGAAGTAATAATGAAAGTTGGGCAAGGGTCTATACCAGCTCAGAGAGAAATTGGGGAGAGTTCCAATCCAACCCATGAAAGAACTTTTCAAGATGAGATAGATTTTCTGTTGGAAAACTGTGAGACGATTCAGCCTGTCCAAACAAATCTTTTTACCTACCCTATTGAAAACCAATTCCCTATGAATTGGGAACCAGCAGCAATTCCTGATCCAATAGTTCATTCCCAACCCATAGGAATGGACGAATGGTGGACAAACGATTGGCAATTTCAAAATATTGTCAACGATCCATACTCTTTTCTTCCACAATTCGATCCAGAACCATTACCTAATCCACCCATGAGCAATGAAAACATGGCTGAACTTCGCCACTTTGGCAAAGAGATATATGATATGGGGAATAGAATGAGGGAGATAGGTGGACAGATTGCTTGGAAGTACGACGAGAGAGAAATGCGTTTTTAACAACAAGTAACGAGAGATGGTAACAAGGATAAAATGATAGTTGTATAATAGTACTAATCAAATTAGTCTGTAAATAGTCAATAAAACTCTGTATGATATCTGTGAGTAATGATGCATATTACAATAGATATATAAATAAAATCGAAAGATCGGTTGTTTTGACTATATCTGTATTATGCAATTTTCTGATTGTTTGTATATAATTATTATTTGTCAGTTACTAATAAAATTTATATATATACATTATCAGATGGCAAACAGTGGTAATGAACCTATTAATGAAGTTAATCATTCTGAACAACATTCCAGAGATCAATATATGACTCGGCAAGATATCGAAACCATTGTTGCTCAAGGGATAGCCAATGCTATTCCAGCATTCGTCGCTGCTATAAAGAATCCACCCGAACCACAACAACTTGTTCCGAGTAAACAGATTACTGAAGATAACTTCAGTAATAGTGTAAATGGAGGCAATAATCATGTTAACCATAATAAGGAACCACATCAAGCTCCATTAACCAAGAAAATGAAAACTGCAACGCCTGGTTGCACTTTCAAAGAATTCCTTGCTTGTAAACCCACTGAATTTGCAGGCAATGAAGGAGCAACTGCATCACTGCGTTGGTTAGAGAAAACCGAAGCAGTCATTACAATAAGTAAATGTGGTAAAGATGATCAAGTCATGTATTCGTCCAATCTGTTCAAAGAAGGAGCACTCGAGTGGTGGAATACTGTGTTACAATCAAAAGGAAGAGCAATAGCTTATGCTATGACTTGGGAAGAATTTAAAGGTTTGGTGGAAAGAAAATTCTGTCCTGAGTATGAGAAGGAACAGATGGCGAATAAATTTCTAAATCATCGGATGATGAGTGTGGACTGTCGCGGTTATACCTCGACATTCTTCGAATATGCAAGAGTGGTGCCAACACTGGCTTCGCCAGAACCGGTACTTATTTCTCGCTATATTTGGGGGCTAATTAGCGAAATCCGCAATATTGTTAAAGCTGCGAGACCTCGCACTATTGATGATGCGGTAGAATTAGCCAACACTCTGACCGATGAATTGGTACGCACAAGAGATGAAGATAGGAAGAAGGCATTAGCTCAGAAAATTACCCAAGGATTTCGTGTGGGTAATAATAACAGCTTCAAGAGAAAAGGAACAGGGCAATCTCCAGGTCCGTCATTCTGCAAGAAATGCAAAAAGAAGCATTATGGAAGATGCGATATCACTTGCAATTTTTGCAAAGCTGTAGGACATCGTGAAGAGAACTGCAAAAAGAAAACAGTAATCTGTTTTAATTGTGGTGAAGCTGGGCATTATAAAACAGAATGTCCTAAATTGGTTAAACCAGTAGACAACAAAACCAAGACAACCGAAGGAACCACTAAGAAGAATGCCAGGGCATTTCAGCTGACCACACAAGAAGCAGAACTTATTCCGGATGTGATAGCGGGTACGTTCTTAGTTCACAACGTCTATGCAAAAGTATTATTTGACTCTGGTGCAAACCAAAGTTTTATAAATACTTCATTCTGTCAAGCTCTTAGTTTACCTTTAACCAATATTAGGCAGATTTTTACTGTTGAAACAGCAGACGGAAATTCAGTTAGAATAGATAAAGTGTTGCAAGAAGGAAACATAGAACTTTTAGGACATAAATTCTCTGCAAGACTATTGCCGATGAATTTAGCTGAATTTGATGTTGTATTAGGAATGGATTGGTTAGTAGCCAACCATGCTAGAATCCTTTGTGATCAGAATTCCATAGAAATTCAATCACCTACCGGAGAAGTGATTAGGATTACAGGAGATAAACCACAGAAACCCATGAAGTTCATATCAGTAATGAAAGTTGCTAATTATGAACGAAAACAAGGAATAGTGTATATGATTTCAGTAATCATTAGCACTAAAGGAAAAGATCTTAAGGAAATACCAGTAGTATCGGAATACTCTGATATATTTCCAGAAGATTTACCAGGGTTACCTCCAGATAGGGAAGTAGAATTTAGGATTCATTTAATTCCAGGAACTACACCGATAGCCAAAGCACCTTATCGGTTAGCACCCACAGAAATGTTAGAATTGAAAAAGCAATTAGATGAATTATTAAATAAAGGATTCATACAACCTAGCTCATCCCCGTGGGGAGCGCCAGTGTTGTTTGTGAAGAAAAAGGATGGTTCAATGAGAATGTGTATCGATTACAGGGAATTGAATAAGGTTACAATTAAGAATCGATATCCATTACCTAGGATTGATGATCTTTTTGATCAACTTCAGGGAGCTAGATATTTTTCTAAGATAGATTTACGCTCTGGATATCATCAATTGAAGGTACAAGAAGAAGACATACCTAAGACTGCTTTCAGAACTAGGTATGGTCATTACGAGTTTACAGTCATGCCCTTCGGGTTAACGAATGCACCTGCAGCATTCATGGACATGATGAATAGGATCTGTAAACCGTATTTGGATAAATTTGTAATTGTTTTTATAGACGATATACTTATTTATTCCAAAAGTCAGACCGAGCATTGTGAACATCTTCATGCACTCTTAACTTTGTTAAGAAAAGAAAAGTTGTACGCCAAATTCTCGAAATGTGAATTTTGGCTAAAGGAAGTGCAATTTTTAGGACACATGGTGAATCATGAAGGTATTCATGTAGATCCTGCTAAGATCGAGGCAATTACCAAGTGGAAGGTTCCACAAACAGCAATGGAAATTAGAAGTTTTATAGGTTTAGCTGGGTATTATAGACGGTTTATTAAGGATTTTTCCAAGATAGCCGTACCATTAACTAAGTTAACATGTAAAGCCACTAAGTTTGAGTGGGGATCTAAACAGGAAGAAGCCTTTAGGATTTTGAAACAGAAATTAACCCATGCACCAATTTTAGCCTTACCAGAAGGAACTGAAGATTTTGAAGTGTATTGCGATGCTTCAAAATTAGGATATGGGTGTGTGCTTATGCAACGCAAGAAGGTAATTGCGTATGCATCAAGGCAGTTGAAAAAGCACGAAGAGAATTATACGACTCATGATTTAGAATTAGGAGCCGTAATTTTTGCCCTTAAGATTTGGAGACATTATCTGTACGGAAGTAAGTTCACTATCTATACAGATCATAAGAGTTTAAAATATATCTTTGGGCAAAAAGAGTTAAACATGAGGCAAAGGAGATGGATGGAAATTTTAAGTGACTACGACTGTGATATTCAGTATCACGAAGGAAAGGCTAATGTAGTTGCAGATGCCTTAAGTCGTAAGTATTATGAGAAACAACGAAGGGTTCGTGCTCTCAGATTAAATCTACAAATAGATTTAATGGAACAATTGAAGAATGTTCAAACTACAGCAATCAAGGATGATGCTGAAGGAATGAAGGGACGAATCAAGGAATTAGAACAAGGAGCAGATGGAATTTGGAGATTCCATAAAAGTAGAATCTGGGTACCTAAGAATGGAGACTTAAGACCTAAGATTTTAGAAGAAGCTCATAAATCTAGGTACACTATGCATCCAGGAAACAATAAAATGTACCAAGATTTAAGGAAGAATTTCTGGTGGATAGGAATGAAAAGAGACATAGCCAGTTATGTTTCTAAATGTCTTACTTGTTCACAAGTTAAGGCAGAACATCAGAAACCTTCAGGATTACTACAACAATTAGAAATGCCAGTATGGAAATGGGAACTTATAACAATGGATTTTGTTACTAAGTTACCTAAAACCAGAAAAGGTAATAATGCGATTTGGGTAATTGTAGATCGATTAACCAAGTCAGCTCACTTTCTACCTATGAAAGAAACCTTTAGCATGGAAAGACTGGCTAAATTATATGTAGATGAAGTTGTATCCTTACATGGAGTTCCACTCTCCATTGTTTCGGATCGAGATAGTCGTTTTACATCCCATTTCTGGAAAAGTTTCCAGCAAGCTATGGGAACTCGACTAAACCTGAGCACTGCATATCATCCACAAACAGATGGACAAAGTGAAAGGACAATCCAAACTCTAGAGGACATGCTCCGAGCATGTGTAATAGACTTTGGTGGAAGTTGGGATGATCATTTACCATTAATTGAATTCTCCTATAACAATAGTTATCATTCAAGCATTGATACTGCTCCATTCGAGGCACTGTATGGAAGAAAGTGCAGAACTCCCGTTTGTTGGGCAGAAATAGGGGAAAGTCAGTTATCAGGACCTGAAATAGTGCAAGAAACAACTGATAAGATTACTCAAATCAAGGAAAGGCTGAAGACTGCTCGAGATCGCCAGAAAAGTTATGCAGACAATAGAAGCAAGCCGTTAGAATTCCAAGTTGGAGACCGAGTAATGTTGAAAGTTTCTCCTTGGAAAGGAGTAGTCAGATTTGGAAAGAAAGGAAAGCTAAGTCCCAGGTACGTAGGACCATTTTCAGTGATCCAACGTATAGGACCAGTAGCTTATCGTTTACAATTACCAGAAGAATTATCTGGAGTACATAATGTATTTCATGTATCCAATCTCAAGAAATGCTTATCAGATGAATCTCTGGTAGTACCTCTTCGAGATATAGAGGTAAACGAAAAGTTGAAATTTATTGAGAAACCTCTTCAAATTGAGGATCGAAAGATCAAGTTTCTCAAACACAAACGACTAGTTTTAGTCAAAGTAAAGTGGGATTCAAAGAGAGGAGCTGAATATACTTGGGAACTGGAATCAGAAATGAAGAAAAAGTATCCACACTTATTCCAGTAAATCTCGAGGACGAGATTTTTCTTAAGGTGGGTAGAATGTAACAACTCTCATCAAAAGTCATACTTATTATATTAATTAGTCTAAAAGGAAACCCTAATTGAGAGACCCAAGTGATTCTGAACAAACCCTGAAATTTTCATAATTTTCAGAATCAGGATTAGGGCCCCTAAAACTCAAGGGGGGTAAAACCTAGTTGATAATTATCTTCAAAATTCGTTGTCAAGTTACTGAATTTCGAAAATTTCAACTCAGCAAAGCTAGTTTCAGTCGTGGCTACCCTATAGCCTATCTTGATTCCATACGGACCGCAACACTCTCAACCTTACGGTCCGTATGGTGCTCTACGGACCTCAACATTGACAAGCTTACGGTCCGTAAGCTAGAAAAATTTTACCTATAAATAGCAGACATTGGTAGACGAATTCTGAACATTTTACGTCGACCGAATTCTCACAAATACACTGCTTACATTCTGTTAGTCCGAAATTATACCCCCGGGTATCGAAATTCTGCTACAAAACAGGGTATTAGCACAATCGCTGCTACGATTCATTTATCCGAGGATCAAGATATCCAATGCATGTTTAAATGCCGCCCACATTAGGGTTATACTTTATCGTTCGTCATTAATTTGACGGATTGTCGTTAATTCGATAGGTAAAGTATTATACTTTATCGTCTGTTGTTAATTCAACGGATCATCGTTAATTCGATGGGTAAAGTATTATACATTGTCGTTCATTGTTAATTCAATGGATCATCGTTAATTCGATGGACAAAGTATTGCATTTTGACATTCATTGTGATAATTTGATCTCGTAAATTATCGTAATTGCTGGATTGATTACTAACCCAGTTTTGTGTGCATTGTATTTATATTAGGTTAACAAGGCTAAATCATAGATTAGATTCTGACCATATTAAATCAGCAATGTGAGTCATTCTCTCTTTTTATCAAAATTGTTTATAAAAGCATGTTATTTTCAAAGTTATAATTACGGGGATTAAGTCTTTGTAATCACCAAGTTACAGCCGGTATGTGGGGTTTTGTATACATTACTTGATAATCGTCACCATTGGGGCAGCCAATGGGGGATATGACCATAGTCACAGACACCATTGGACGAATGGGCCAATGGGTCGAGTGGCAAGTACCGTGGGTAGTTGGCTTGATATCAGAAACATTGTAATCGCTCTTAATACTGTATATTATAACAAACGAGTCGTTTTAGAAAATAGAATGATTCACTCAGTATTTCCCGCTGACAAAACCTTTTTCAAACATGTTTCAGGTGATCTGTTGTAAATCAGGAAAAGTGCTGGGAAGCATCTCAAGCTTACTGATAGTGGCTCAATATAAAATAAATAAATACTTTTGTAATATCACGCTTTATAGTAAAAATATACTACTGTAAATTATCGGGGTTTTATCCCGAATTGTGAAATAAAATAATCGGGAAAAAGTTTTAGCTTTAAGCGATCCTGTTTCCGCTGTTAAACTCAAATTAAATCAATACCGCAGTATTTTCTGCCGCGGCTCCTGAAACGGGTCAAACCGGGTCGGGGGCCGTGACAGCAAGAATAGAAATTTCAAACCAAAAGTTTATTGCAAACCTTTACCCAATGAATCTGGCAGGATTTGATATTGTATTAGGAATGGATTGGTTAATAGCAAATAAAGCCAGTATTTTATGTGATCAAAAGTCAATCCAAGTAAATTCACCAAAAGGTGAAAAGATCACAATTAAAGGAGATAAACCATCTAGATCCACAAAATTCATCTCTTTGATGAAAACAGCAGGTTATGTAAGAAAAGGATCATTAGTGTATTTGGTTTCTATAATCATTAACACTAAAGGAAAAGAACTAAAAGATATTCATGTAGTATCTCAGTTTCCAGATGTGTTTCCAGAAGAATTACCAGGACTACCGCCAGACAGAGAAGTTGAATTCAGAATTCACCTGTTACCAGGGACAGCACCAATTGCCAAAGCACCTTACCATTTGGCACCAGCAGAAATGTAGTAATTGAAGAAACAGTTAGACGAATTGTTGGAGAAAGGATTCATACAGCCAAGCTCATCGTCGTGGGGAGCGCCAATTTTATTCGTTAAGAAGAAAGACGAATCGATGCGTTTGTGCATTGATTACCATGAATTGAATAAGGTCACGATTAAAAATCGGTACCCATTACCAAGAATCGATGATTTGTTCGATCAGTTGCAAGGAGCTCGATTTTTCTCTAAAATTGATTTGCGCTCAGGATATCATCAAATTAAAGGTACAGAAAGAGGACATTCCTAAGACCGCTTTCAGAACAAGGTATGGCCATTATGAATTTACTGTCATGCCATTTGGTTTAACCAATGCCCCAGCTGCATTTATGGACAAGATGAACCAAATATGTAAGCCATATTTGGATAAATTCATAATTGTCTTTATAGATGATATTCTCATTTACTCTAAGAGTAAAGAGGAACACTGATGTGTGTAAAATGCAACATATAAATTACATCAAATGAGGCATAAAACTAACCCTTTTTTAGTACTAATGTTGGAAAAAGTGCGCTTTTGTCTTCCTTTTGTATTTTCAGGATTAAATGAGCTCAAATGAACAAAAGAAACAAAAAGGCAGCTAAATCTAACATAATTACAAGAAAAGGAATAAACGTGGCATGCCTGACCCCTCGACAGCATCTTCCCAATCAAAAACAAGATAACAGAAGACTGAACACGCCCCGTACTCAGTGAGCACGGGGGCGTGCCCAAGTGTCTGCAGAAAAGACAAAGTGTAGAAGCTTCTATTTCCCAACACGGGGGCGTGTCCAGCGGACACGGGGCCATGGTCAATGCAAAGATTCACAGAATCTGAGCAAATCTTGATAGTACAGATACGATTCTGCACACGGGGCCGTGCCCAGCGGACACGGGGGTTTGGTCAACTAATAAAGACAAACTGCAATTAATGAAGAAAGAGAAATGTGTGGACACGGGGCCGTGCCCAATGGACACGGGGCCGTGCCCAATGGACACGGGGCCGTGTCCGGGTTTCTGTGCAGGCTATAAATAGGGGTGCTTGGCTCATTTGCAAATCATCCCTTGACAAACCACCTCTTTCACACTTCACCCACCCTCCACCACCATCACAACCCACATCCACCACCATCCATCATAGAGTGTGTGTAGTAGTCTCGGGATCCAAGATTGATAGTAAGAGTTCTTGAAAATCAAAGGCCATGTTTGCCTAAGTCTCTTACATCACTTGGTGAAGACAAGCATTTAGTGTAATACTTTTTTATTTTTAATCTTTTCGCACTTTTTATTTGGTTATGTATTAATGACTTTAATAACTAGTTTCTTATGTTGAAGGTGAATCTTCCTTATCATTTGTCTGTGGTGTCTTAGCGTTATTTTACTGTCTATATAAAATAAAAGATTTACACCATTCATATCTCCACGGTCTATATCATGGTTGCAAAAATCACGACTAGTCGGCGATTAATCGCTGACTAGTCGCTAGTCGCCCATCAACTGAGTAATTTTCAGCTAATCAGTAAAAAAATCACTAGTCGGCCTAGTCGGCCCTAATCGGCCCCATTCGGCCCTAATCGCGACTAGTCGGTCGGGAAAAATCAGAAAAAAACGGGAAAAAACAAAAAAAAACGGGAAAAAACAAAAAAAATCGGAAAAAATCGAAAAAAAACACATATTCCGGCCAAAACCTCCCAGATTCCGGTCAAAAATTGTCCACTTAAAAAAATTACGTATAAAAATATATGTATATATGTATAAAAACTTAAAATTATACATAAAAAGTCCGATCCGATTAATCCCGAGTAATCCCGAGTAGTCGCTAGTCCCTACCTCACCGACCCGCTAGCGACTAGCGAGTTCTCCAACCTTGGTCTATATGGAGATATGTTGGCTACCTGGTCGGGGGTTAAGGGAATGGTTTGGTAAGCATCTTGCCTTGTTCAGTGTATAGATCCTGCAAGGACTTAGGTCAAGCTTAGTAGGACCTCCTTCAATACCCACTGGCATTGGATGGCGGGGGTTCGGATTTCTTGATCCCCTCATATGTAAACTACTATTAAAACATTAACCCGGCTATTTAGGATTGTATCCCTGCTGACTCCAACTACTTAGCCGAGGGTAACGTCACCTTCAAAAGAGGGGCCTACCACATTACGCATTAATAACTTAATTAATTATATTTCAATAATCCAACCCTTTAGGATTGTATCCTTGCTGACTCAAACTACTGGGTTGAGGGTAACGTCACCTTCAAAAGAGGGGCCTACTACTATAACTAAGATAATCTCTTAAAAAGTGCAAAAGTGCGGAAGTAATCAAAGGTTACACTAAAGGCGAGTCGGATCCAAGTGATTCATCTTGTCTATCTGTTTTTATTTTATTTTTTCATCATTTTTAGTTTTTATTTTCTATTTTAAATCTTTTTTTCTAAACTTTTGAATTGATTAGACGTTGAGGATAAACCAGTATTAAAAGCTCTTGTGTCCTTGGACGACCTCGGTATCTTACCAATGCTATACTATGCTCACGATGGGTGCACTTGCCCATATGTGTGTTTGGTGTTAGTAAAATATCGTGTTTGATAAATTTAAAACTTGACTAAAGTGTAAAAAGGGCTAAAAATATACATAAAAATATATCACACCGCACGCACATCAACTTTTTGGCGCCGTTGCCGGGGACACAAGGATTTTAAGAAAGTTAGTAATCGACAGCCTAATCGTTTTTTTTTAGGATTTTTCTTAGATTTTCAGTTTCTGCAGAAGCTCAGCCCTTGGTCGTGCCCGCTGAACACGCCCCCGTGCCCAATCTTTGGTACTGGCAATCCTGTTTTAAGTCAGACAGTAGCTGAACACGGGGCCGTGTCCAATCAACACGCCCCGTGCCCAAGTATCAGTTACTGAAAACAGAACCGTAAGATCCCGACGGTTGGTAATTTCTGACACAAACATGAGCGATAATGATTTTTTTTACTATCGGCCCTCTTATGGTACGTGGTGTCAAATATGTGGTGGCCCTCATAAGGATTTAAAATGTTATTTTTTAAATTACAAGACCCACTATATAGACCTATTGTTTTCCTGTAGCCTTAAGAGGGGCGAAAGTAAAAATAATCCCTATCTCTCCCTCGAATGCTCTTAATCATCCCTTCTAGGAGAAATGCTTCTTGATGAATTGTTTCAATTGGAAGACTTAATTCTTAATTGGGTAAAAGAGCTTGAGATGGACCTAATAAATTCATCTCAAGACAATACCCAAGAAGAATTACTGAGGTCACATTCGGATAAAAACAACTTCGTTGTTCCCGATATCACCTCTAACTCTAGCGAAGACTTGAGCGATAGTCGTCCCTGTATCGATTGTGCCGTGAAGGACTCCCCATCGACTTCCTTCGATGCATACATAGACCTGAGCGATTCGGCATACACCTTTTTTAACGAGAGGCCGGGAAAGGGTTGGACTTGTCCACCTACATTTAGCATAGGAATCACCCTCACCGATAACCTCTTGCGTTCATGTCTAAATCTAGAGTAACTAAGGTATCTCAGGCACTTCGGTGTTGTTCCGTCCAGTAAAGAACCACCCGATCCGGATAAATTCATTGAAAATAGACGAAACTTCATAAACAGCCTCTAGACACGGGGACGTGTCCAGGTCAGCACGCCCCCGTGTCCACCAAAAGATTCCTGTCTTACTTTTTGTCAGAATACGGACAAAATGTGTTAGGATCTGGTCTGCACACGGGGACGTGTCCAGCCGACACGGGGCCGTGTGCAGCGTGCTGTCGTTTTCTATAAATGCAGCCAAGATTCCTGCACATTTGGACCACTCCAAAGACAAAGATCTGGTGGGATCTTCACACATACCATCCTAGGTATATTCTAAAAGAAGGTTCTCAACAACCATCTTGTCTTTTCTACTTTTATCAATTGCCTTCTTCCTTAATTTTTCCCTCAACACTTCCATTAGAGCTTGAAATCACCATGGTACCAAGCTTTATTGTGATATTTGTTAGGTTTTTATTCAAGGGATCTTGTTAAAAATGAGTTCTACAACACTGTTTTAAGTTATTTCTGCTTAAAAATCAGAAAAATAATTTGAAACTTCAAGATTCCTTGTTCTAAAAATCTGCAGACGGGTGAACACGGGGCCGTGTCCGAGGTATTGTTCCTATAAAATTGAGCTCTTTTTGGTCTGTTTTCTCAGAATGGCGAGCAGAACTAGCGGAACATCTTCATCGCACTCCAGGAACAACCGATAAGGGAGAAGGTCCTCAACGGTAGAAGACTCTCTTGTAAACTACGTTTACGCTCTAAGAGAGGCCATTGATGAAATGACGGGAGTAGAAGAAGCATTGGTCGACCGTATCAATCACTTAACGGTGGGACTAGAGGGATGTCTTTGAGAGGTCAACCTTCTGCACCAAAGGTTGAACCTTCTTACTTCTCCTCCTTTGGTACCAATCATCACCCAAAGGGCATGGAATGTGGTACCGGAAGTTATCATACCGGCCGAATGGTACACCATACAACCAGAGCCCCCTCGAGATATATTACAAGGGGTTCCGGTTGGTGTCACTCCCCCTCCACAAGATGTTGAGGAAAATGAGCCTTCCTTCTTCCTCCCAAAAGAGATAGAATAATGGCTTTAACAAATGTCTAGTGGACACCCCTCGGTTCGGAGTTCTACAAAGCCTTTAAATACCGGAAAGCTATTTCCAGAATTTCGATCCCTATTATAAGAGTAGAACTCCTTAGGATGATTCTATGTATCACTTGACCTATCTTAAGACTTTTAGTTTTTACTTTTCTACTTTGTTTTTAATTTTCTAGGACTCTATGTAATGTGCTATTCTCTATGAAATGATGTTTTAATTAAATTGGTGTTTGGATGATGTTGTAATGGGTAAAACACATTCGGGATGGTGAAGGATACTAAGGGAAGCTTGAACCAACACCCCATGCACAAAAACAGAGCCTCCCGACACTTTTTCTTCATTACAGCAAGTTCGACACGGGGCCGTGCCCAGCCAACACGCCCCGTGTCTATGATCTGCAGGAAAATGCCCAGTTCAGGTAACTGGACACAGGGTCGTGCTTACTGAACACGCCCCCGTGCCCAGCCTTCTGTTACTTTCTAATGATTTTTGTTACTGGCAACCTGAACACGGGGCCGTGTCCAGATGCCCAGTAACATAAAAATTTGTTTTTAACACACCTTTTACACATTCAATCAACCTAAAAACTTAATTTTGGGACACATTGAGGACAATGTGTAATTTAAGTGTGGGGGGGTATGTTAAAACCTTGAATTTTGCAAGTCCTAACTACAAGCCTTACACAAAACTCTATTGGAACCGCTAATCACCCCAAATTTTTTTCAAAAAAAAATTCATTTTTTACTTGTCTTGGTTTAAATCGGGAATTACAAGTTCTAAAAAGGTTATATTTTTACTAAATTACAACCAATAGCGTCGTGATAAAAAGAACCAACATAAGAAAATTATGAAACGGCATGACAAATCTAGTTAAAATTTGATTATATATACTTGATCACATTAAAAAACCCATTCCCACAAAAAGTGAGTTTTGAGCCTTTATTGAGCATACAAATATACATCTTTAAACTAAATGCTCATATTTCGTTTCTTGTGTGAATAGCCGCTTGGTTTCTTACGACTCTAGAACTTGCCATGACAATACATTCCCGGTCCTTACCAACTTAAACCCAAGTAAGTAAATGATGGAGGCATTAGGACTAACCCATTTTCTTTTCAACACCATTATTTTTCTTTTTTTACCACCTACCCAAAATTCCCCTAGTTAACCCCTTTGAGCCTAAACATTTTCATTTCTTTTCCCAAAACAAACACCCTTTACCCACCAAAATCTTTTTGTTTTAAACCCTTTATTTTAGTAACAAAGCTCGGTTTTCTTGTGACATTTCTTGTCAAAAAAAATCATAAAGAAAAGAAAAATGAAGTTAGCAATAAACAAACAAGATCATCAAAAGAAACCTTGTTTGAAAAATGCTTCATTAGAATAAAAAGTCACAAAAACAAAATGTTTTACGAAAACCGACGCTTTTTACGCCTTTTCGCCCTTTTCTACTAACCACTAACCAAAACCACATACCTTTAACCCAAGCCTAACCCTTCCCCAAAAAGTCCTCTTGATATTTACAAAGGTTTATAGTTAAAAAGGAGGAGGAATGATTGCTTGGCAAGCATATGGTAGAAGTAAGTTCCATGCCGGTCCCGAGTGTTTCACAAAAATACATCTTCGGTCGAGTGTTGAGTGATCTCCCGTGAGGTATATGAACTTGTATATAAATTGAATTTTAAAGAGGCATGTTATGCCCAAATAAGTAATTTCTCTTATGTAATGTTCTAAATAAATCATAACGAATAGGATTGTAAATAAAATAAAAATAAAACCTAATAAAGAATCTTGGAATTCCGACACTCTATGACAAGCCCAAAACCTTCTCTTCTACCCATTCCATTTGGGAGTGTAAGCCACAAAATAAAGAGTTTTGCTTGAGGACAAGCAAAGATTCAAGTGTGGGGGTATTTGATGTGTGTAAAATGCAACATATAAATTACATCAAATGAGGCATAAAATTAACCCTTTTTTAGTACTAATGTTGGAAAAAGTGTGCTTTTGTCTTCCTTTTGTATTTTCAGGATTAAATGAGGTCAAATGAACAAAAGAAGCAAAAAGGTAGCTAAATCTAACATAATTACAAGAAAAGGAATAAACGTGGCATGCTCGACCCCTCGACAGCATCTTCAATGAGCACGAGGGCGTGCCCAAGTGTCTGCAGAAAAAGACAAAGTGTAGAAGCTTCTATTTCCCAACACGGGGGCGTGTCCAGCGGACACGGGGCCGTGGTCAATGCAAAGATTCGCATAATCTGAGCAAATCTTGATAGTATAGATACGCTTCTGCACACGGGGCCATGCCCAGCGGACACGGGGGCGTGGTCAACTAATAAAGACAAACTGCAATTAATGAAGAAAGAGAAATGTGTGGACACGGGGCAGTGCCCAATGGACACGGGGCCGTGTCCGGGCTTCTGTGCAGGCTATAAATAGGGGTGCTTGGCTCATTTGCAAATCATCCCTTGACAAACCACCTCTATCACACTTCACCCACCCTCCACCACCATCACAACCCACATCCACCACCATCATCCATCATAGAGTGTGTGTAGTAGTCTCGGGATCCAAGATTGATAGTAAGAGTTCTTGACAATCAAAGGCCATGTTTGCTTAAGTCTCTTACATCACTTGGTGAAGACAAGCATTTAGTGTAATACTTTTTATTTTTAATCTTTTCGCACTTTTTATTTGGTTATGTATTAATGACTTTAATAACTAGTTTCTTATGTTGAAGGTGAATCTTCCTTATCATTTGTCCGTGGTGTCTTGGCGTTATTTTACTGTCTATATAAAATAAAAGATTTACACCATTCATATCTCCACGGTCTATATGGAGATATGTTGGCTACCTGGTCGGTGGTTAAGGGAATGGTTTGGTAAGCGTCTTGCCTTGTTCAGTGTATAGATCCTGCAAGGACCTGGGTCAAGCTTAGTAGGACCTCCTTCAATACCCACTGGTATTGGATGGCGGGGGTTCGAATTTCTTGATCCCATCATATGTAAACTACTATTAAAACGTTAACCCGGCTATTTAGGATTGTATCCCTGCTGACTCAAACTACTTAGCCGAGGGTAACGTCACCTTCGAAAGAGGGGCCTACCACATTACGCATTAATAACTTAATTAATTATCTTTCAATAATCCAACCCTTTAGGATTGTATCCTTGCTGACTCAAACTATTGGGTTGAGGGTAACGTCACCTTCAAAAGAGGGGCCTACTACTATAACTAAGATAATCTCTTAAAAAGTGCAAAAGTGCGGAAGTAATCAAAGGTTACACTAAAGGCGAGTCGGATCCAAGTGATTCATCTTGTCTATCTGTTTTTATTTTCTTTTTATTTTTTCAGCATTTTTAGTTTTTATTTTCTATTTTAAAACTTTTTTTTAACTTTTGAATTGATTAGACGTTGAGGATAAACCGGTATTAAAAGCTCTTGTGTCCTTGGACGACCTCGGTATCTTACCAACGCTATACTACGCTCACGATGGGTGCACTTGCCCATATGTGTGTTTGGTGTTAGTAAAATATCGTGTTTTATAAATTTAAAACTTGACTAAAATGTAAAAAGGGCTAAAAATATACATAAAAATATATCACACCGCACGCAGAGCATTTGCATGCACTTCTAAGTTTATTAAGGAAAGAAAAGCTTTATGCTAAGTTTTCAAAGTGCGAGTTTTGGTTAGAACAAATTCAGTTTCTTGGACATCTAGTTAATCATGAAGGAATTCATGTGGTTCCCACCAAGATCAAGGCAATTACCAAATGGAAAACCCCTGAGTCACCAACCGAGGTTAGAAGTTTCTTAGGACTGGCTGGTTATTATAGAAGATTCATTCGAGATTTTTTCTAGAATAGCCATTCCCTTAACGAAGTTAACCTGTAAATCCATTAAGTTTGAATGGGGACCAAAACAGGAAGAAGCATTTAAAATCCTTAAGCAAAGACTAACCAATGCACCCATACTAGCATTACCAGAAGGAACCGAAGACTTTACAGTCTATTATGACGCTTCTAAATTAGGTTATGGATGTGTGTTGATGCAACGTCAAAAGGTTATAGCATACGCATCTAGACAACTTAAGAATCATGAAGAGAACTATTCAACCCATGATTTGGAATTAGGAGCTATAATTTTTGCCCTGAAAATTTAGAGACATTACCTTTATGGTAGTAAGTTTACCATTTTCACAGATCATAAGAGTTTAAGATATGTTTTCAGGCAAAAGGAATTGAATATGAGGCAAAGACGCTGGATGGAATTACTTAGTGATTATGATTGTAATATCCAGTATCATGCAGGAAAGGCTAACATAGTAGCTGATGCTTTAAGTCAAAAATATCACGAAAAGCCAATAAGAGTACGTTCTCTTAAATTAAATCTACAAATAAATTTAAATGAGCAGATTAGAAAAGCACAAGAATCAATAATCAAGGATGATACTGAAAAGTTAAAAGGAATGATTAAAGAATTAGAACAGGGAACAGATGGAATTTGGAGATTCCATAAGAAAAGAATATGGATACCTAAATTAGGAAACCTACGTCACCATATATTAGAAGAAGCCCACAAATCTAAGTATACGATGCATCCTGGAAGTGATAAGATGTACCAGGATTTGAGAAAGAATTTTTGGTGGATAGGAATGAAAAAGGATATAGCAACTTATGTTTCTAAATGTTTAACTTGTTCACAAGTTAAAGCTGAACATCAGAAACCCTCAGGATTGTTGCAGCAGTTAGAAATGCCAGTATGGAAATGGGAATTGATAACAATGGATTTTGTTACCAAATTACCCAAAACAAGAAAAGGTAATGATACAATCTGGGTGATTGTAGACAGGCTAACTAAGTCAACTCATTTCCTACCAATGAAAGAAACTTTCAGTATGGAACAGTTAGCTAAATTGTATGTAAATGAAATAGTTTCATTGCATGGAATTCCTTTATCAATTGTTTCTGACAGAGATAGCCGTTTTACCTCACGTTTTTGGACAAGTTTCCAAAAAGCAATGGGAACCAAGTTGAATCTAAGCACAGCTTATCATCCTCAAACGGGCGGACAAAGCGAAAGGACAATTCAGACAATGGAAGATATGCTTAGAGCTTGTGTAATTGATTTCTTAGGTAATTGGGACGATCACTTACCATTAATAGAATTTTCTTATAATAACAGTTATCACACAAGTATCAATGCTGCACCCTTCGAAGCACTTTATGGACGAAAGTGCCGAACCCCAGTCTGTTGGGCAGAAATAGGGGAAAAGCAACTGTCTGGACCTGAAATAATGCAAGAAACAACAGACAAGATCATTCAAGTCAAGGAACGACTGAAAGCAGCACGTGATCGACAAAAGAGTTATGCTGATAACAGGCGAAAGCCATTAGAATTTCAGGTAGGTGACAAAGTATTATTAAAAGTCTCTCCTTGGAAAGGAGTAGTCAGATTCATTAAAAGGGGAAAGCTAAGCCCCATGTATGTAGGACCTTTTGAGATTATTAGAAGAATAGGACCTGTAGCCTATCAGCTACAACTGCCAGAGGAAATGGCAGGAATACATGATGTATTTCATGTATCTAATCTCAAGAAATGCTTAGCCGATGAATCGTTAGTCGTACCTCTTAAGGATATAGAGGTAAATGAGCAGTTAAAGTTTGTAGAAAGACCTCTCCAGATTGAAGACAGGAAAGTCATGAATCTCAAACACAAGAGATTGATTCTAGTCAAAGTAAAATGAGAATCCAAAAGAGGACCAGAATACACATGGGAGCTTGAATCAGAGATGCAAAGGAAATACCCACGCCTGTTCCAGTAGATCTCAAGGACGAGTTCTAAAACAAGGTGGGGAGGATATAACAACCCTCCAAAATATTTTCAACACCCTAATATATTTTAAAATGTCCCAATATGTCCTAAAATATACCCCATATATGAAAACTGGCCCTGAATACCTTTATTGTTATAAAAATTAATTAAAAACAAGTTTTCATGGTCTCTCGCAGGGCGCGTAGCCCTTGGCTACCACCTACGCGGGCCGCGACAGCTCCAAGTCAGGGCGACACCCGGTGCTGCCACGTGTCGTGCAGCGTGTCGAAGCTAGGGCTGAGTCGGACAAGCTATGGCCTACCCTAGGTGCCCTCGCGGGCCTCGTAGCCCCTGGCTACATCTTACGCGGGGCGCGACAAAACCAAAATCAGCTCCTATATAATGGGAGCTCAGGCCTTCAGTTTCAATTCGCACCACGAACAACTTTCTCTCTCAATTTCTGATAGTAGGCATAATTCTCGGGTATAATACCCCCCTAAATTAACGAAGTTCTGCTCCGTTGTAAGTATCATAACCCCGGGTATGTATTAGATACGCTGCCCGACAGATCCAGGGTTCCGTAACGGCTGTCGTGGTTCTGCCTGACGTAGTCGTTGGAATGCCGTCTCGGGGAGGGTATTACTAATGTAAATAATGGGTTATTATACTAACGTGTGTGCATTTGTGTAATTTATAGATAATCACCAGGAAACCCTTAAAGAAAACCTAAGACAGCAATGTGAGTAATCTCCTTTTTGTAAACTGTTTTTACAAAACCTTAAATATTTTACAATATGATTAGCAGTGATTGAGTCTTTGTAATTCTTCAATTACTGCCGGTATTATAGGGTTTTGTATACATCACTTGATAATCTTCACAATTGGACAATGGGTTAGCCAATGTGTGATATGACCATAGCCACAGATTCGGTCGAGTGGCAAGTACTGAATGAGTAATTGTGTAGATGTAAACATTGTAATCGCTCTCAATACTGTTTAATGATGAAATATGTTTTGATTAAACTGGGATTCACTCACCAGTATTTCCCACTGACAAATGTTTTTAAAATGCATTTCAGGTAACAAAATGTAAAAGCCAATTAGAAGAAAGCCAGTTGGAGAGCACTGAAGGCTTGGAAAAATGTGGCTATAAAAGTTACCTAAAAGACGATGTTTTAAATTTAATAAAATAGGGTTTATCCCTATAAACATGTTGTAATAAGAAACTTGGGTTTTACCCATGTGGTTATTAATATAAAATATGGTGGTTTTACTCTGATAAAATATTTCCTAACTACGATCCTGATGAAATTTCCACTGCCAAAATGGTTAAACATACGGATACCACCAAAACTGGTTCGCGTCCGCCCGTTCCCGGGAAATAGGGATCGGGGGTTGCGACAGAAGGTGGTATCAGAGCTAAGCCACAGAAGTGTTCTGCTGACATCAAAATATGATATGTTAGGAAATAAATTACAGAAATACGTGCATACCTGTATTTTATTGTTATGTGTTATTTGACTATTTGTTAGTTTACAGTATGAGTGACCAAGGACCTTCTGACGCCTACCGTCAGTTGTCCAGCTCACCTAGGAGCGAAGGCACCTCTTCACAGCCTGCCCTCTCAGGGTGTTCAGCTGATAATGAAGATGAGATATTCATGTTTAAGGCTCAGTCTGAAGAGCCATTCCCTCCTAAAAAGAGAGGATGGTTCAGTAGGGGAGCACATGAACGTAGGAAACGCATGAAAAAGTTGCAAGAACAGCGAGCCTTAGCAGCCGCTAAAAGAGAGACAGATGCCCACACCCAGGATATTCTTAATAGGGGTTTAGCAAATTTTCATATCCTAGCAACCACATCTGCTGATCCTAATCTGGAGCAACTTGTAGCTCCCCAGCCTTTACCACTGTTTCCTACCCAGCCAATGGAAATAGAAAACAACCCTGAAAATCAAGTCCAAATGCATGACTTCGACCCAATGGAAATACCTAGGGTACCAGCACCCAATCCCTTAGATCCAAACTACGACCCGTGGTTAGATGATCATAGGGACTATGTGCAGCATTACCCGATACCCGAAGACATGCCCATGCCAAATCTAGCAGCTTACCCAGGTTTGCACCCTCTAGATCCCTATTACGATAGTGATCAATACATTAGAAAAATTCTAGAGAATCCATACCCGTACCAGGCACCCACACCCCCGTACACAGACCCAGTACCAGCACCTGCACCCCCAATGAGTGCAGAAAATGTGCAAGAACTCCGAACTTTCAGAGAAGAGATTTTAGAAAGTAGTGAGAGAATGAGGCAGGTAGGAGAGCGACTCGTCTAGAAGTATGACGAGCGTAATATGGATTTCTGGATGAATCCATATCCGTGAAGGTGATGGTGGAGGTAGTAATAATAATAATAATATAATAATATATGATATGTGTGTATGAAAAAAAAATCATAGCTACAGATGCCTACTAGTAGTGTAATTTTTATTTCAGTTGTATTGTAATTTTAAATTCCAGTTCCAGTGTGTATTAGATGCATAATATAAGAAAAAGTAAGTCGCAATGTTCGACGCTTTTGATCAATATGCGTGTCGCGTAATTGGTTGTGTTAAATACTATTTTGTGATATTAATACGTGATGAATGTTTAAAATTCAGATGGCTGATCCAGTGAATTAGGAGAATCCGGATAATAACCCGGAAAACCAGAATGACGATAATCTGAATAATGAAAATCCGAATAACAATAACAATGGAAACCAAGTGGATAACAGTGCAATTCAACACATAGTGGCACACGGAATTATAGATGCAATGCCATTTATTATCCAAAATGTTAGGGAAGTTGATAATAAAAGTAACCATGACAGTAAACGACCAACTGAACCTGAACACAGCCTGAACAATGGACCTATACTTCAAGTGCCCATTCCCAAAAGAAGAAGGACCATGTCTTATGGTTGTTCTTATAAAGAATTCTGGTCTTGTAAACCAATGGAATTCTCGGGCAATGAAGGGGCCGTTGCAGCCTTACGCTGGATAGAAAAGACTGAAGCAGTCTTAAAAATAAGCAAATCTGCAGAAGAGGATAAGATAATGTTTGCTTCCAATCTGTTTAAGAACTCAGCCTTAGAATGGTGGAACACTATCCTCCAGTCTAGGGGAAGTGACAGGATTTACAATATGGAATGGGAAGAATTTAAGAACATGGTAGAAAGGAAATTCTGCCCTCCCAATGAAAAAGAACAGATAGCAAATAAGTTCTTCAACCTTAGAATGACAGGAGTGGATAGTAAGGGTTATACTACATTATTCTTCGAATATGCTAGAATAGTACCAACCCTTGCATCACCTGAACCAGTCTTAATCTCCCGTTACATATGGGGATTAATTGGTGAGATTAGGCATGTAGTCAAGGCAGCTAGACCTCAAACCATAGAAGAAGCGGTAGAACTAGCTAATACCTTGACAGATGAGTTAGTGCGTACGCGAGAAGAAGACCAGAGGAGGAACTTAATGTAACACCCCAAAAACGGGTTTGGTAATCAAACCACGTTAATACTAAAAGACGGGTAAAATATTGTTAGTGGTAAAAATTAACCCGGTGAATATTAGGATTTAAATAAATAAATCTAATATTTATTAAAAAGATGGGAAATACTTTGAGAAAACAAAGTATATAAAAATGCCCGAGATTTAACGGGACTTAAAATAAAACGGGTTTTTGAACAAGAACTAATTAACTAGGAAAAATTATAACCTAGTTAGCTAATAGTCTAGAAATAACTTATAATAAGGTTAAAAACAGCCAAACTATAAGTTATACAAAAGAGGAGGGGTTAATCTTGTAAAAAAGTGAAACTAGAATTAATTAAAACAAAAACCAAACACACCATTTGGTGTCTGGTTCGATCAGAAGCAGGGAAGGGCGACCAGGGTTCTTCAAACCCAAAAACTTCACAAATCTCAGAAATTGAAGGTTCAATTCAGCCCAAAATCGAAATCTGAACATAGAATTTCGATCCTCATCACAAGAGGATTACAAGGTATGTAAAATTTGATGAAAACTCTCAACTTGAAATTCTCATGAAATTGGGAAAACCTGAATTTTATGGTTGCATGTGTGTTTTATGATGATTTAAGAACACTATAGTGTCTAGGGACAAACCCTAGACAAATACAAGTTGAAATCATGTGAAATTTTAGTGAAACCTATGAACACCATTGTAGGTGATTAGTGGGTTATGTGTAATTTGATGAACACTAGGAAATAGAGTGTTGATCTAGTGTAATTTGACAATTTTGAAGTGATTTCAGAAATTTAGAAGTTAACAATCATGTAAAATGGTTGATTGGGGAGAAATTAGGGCTAAGTGACGAGCTAGAAATTTGTTATATAACCATGTAAAAATCTGCCCCTAAAGTGTTTGTGAAAATGCCTCAAAGAAGGCTTAAAATTGAAATTTAAAGTTAAAACGCATGATTGTAACGATTTAGCGAATTATGCGATACATGATTGAAAAAGGGTTCTAAACGGATTGCGAATTGAACTCTTTAGGCGAGGAATCCGGATCGTCAAATGGACAAGCCGGTGGAAATACGCGTTTGGAAAGGATGCTTAAGAGGTACGTAACTACGGTTCCGTTACATTATGCTTGATTTCGTAATTTCGCTAGTAGACTTAAAATTAGCATAATACATGAAATTGGCATTTACTTGAATGAAATTGGCATTTACTTGAATGAAATTGGCATTTACTTGAAGTGATGAAGATCACTAGGTAAATAAACGGGTCAAAAGGTGAAATTATCAGCCTTTGACAATATTGTCTGATGGTTTGTCGAGTTACATGTTATAGGAATAAATAGCAAATGGATAAGTACATCGCTATTGCTTAGCGGTTACTAAGACGAGGTATTGAAACGGGTCAATATATTGATCCGAGCCAGGTATGTATAATAACACAACTCATCATGTAGAATTTGGAGTTCTATAAGAGTTAGACAATGTTAAAGTGTAGATATTCGGTTATCTTTAAGGTAAACCGAATAAATTGAATCATGTTCATGGTGTTTTTGAAGCAAATGGTTTTATAAATAAGATTATAGTTAAAAGGGTTGGTTTTTGGGTCAATCAAGTATTTAAAGGACCCTTGTAGTTAAAGAAGGATAAAGATTGACCAAATTGCCCTTGTAAGCTAATTCGGATGAACGACCCTTAAAGGTGGTTCGGAAATAAGTTTTATGATTATATAAATGCTTAGGATAAGTTAGATAGTGAAAAACATAAATTTTTGGGTCAAAGGGCTTTATTGAGTCTTTGCCGTAAAATGGTAATCCGAGGGGTAAAACTCGAAACATATAGATATCCACATTAAACCCAATACATATATAGTTGTAGTGGGAGGTTACTAGATAAGAAATGTAGAACCACAATGCTAGAAGGGAATGTAAGCGATTTCAAGCTTTAATGTGCTTAAAATACCCTTAACGGGTCAAAATAAGCATACGAGCGAAAATGGGTTTAAATTGTGTAATAAACCTGTGATTAGAACCTAAAATGGTAGATAACATTTATTTGAAGAAGTGTAGGTGATATAGGAATCAAACAAATATGTTTGTTTAATAAAATGCATAAATGGGTAAAATTCGATAAAAAGGTAACGAGTCGAAGGCTTGAAAGTCTCAAAAATTATTTATGTTGGATGTTGGATTTTAACTCCATATGATGGAGAATCAAATTACAAACACGTAGGAAGAAACGGTAGGTTAAACGGACAAGCGGATTGAAAGATACGAAAGTTTTCGTGTCAAAAACGGCAAAAGGAAAGGAATGATGCAGGGGCCACCGTAACTTACGGTGGGAGCTGAATTAGTTACGGTGCTAGCCTACTGATGTACGGTAGGGAAATGTTAACACAGGGGCCACCGTAACTTACGGTGCCACCGTAAGTTAAGGTGGAGGCCATAATTGAGTTATTGTTTTGGGATCAAGATATCAATGTTGGATTTTCCTAATTTCCTCGTTGTATTAGTTATTTAATTATCAAAACTGACCTTTAAGTTGGTTTTGATCACAGGTGAATGTCGAGAGTCCCGGATGAAGATTAAGCATCGAGCAAGAACCGAACACACGTTAAACAAAGCTTCCGCAACGTTGTTTTGTCGTTATTCTAAACGGAGAATTAAATCACATTATGTATATCACTTAAATTGTAAAAGCTTTAACAAACCCGTATTTCCGATGTATATGAAATTATTAATTACATGATTATTACGCAAAATATACGTTAAACCTTGATTTATAAGAACGGGTGTTACACTTAACTCAAAGGCTTACCCAAGAATTTCGCTACAACCGTGGGAAAAATATAGGTTCTATCTCTGCACCTTATTGCAGGTATTGCAAAAGAAAGCATTCTGGGAGATGTTCCATATATTGCAACTTTTGCAAAATATATGGGCACAAGGAAGAAGACTGCAGGAAGAAACTCACCAATAAGGTATGTTACAATTGCGGAGAGCAAGGCCACATCAAGCCAAACTGTCCAAAATTAGCTCCAACTACGAACAACAAGACTACTAAAAATGCTAGAGCATTTGTTCTCACTGCAGATGAAGCGAAGATGATTCCGGACGTGATTGCCGGTACGTTTTTAGTTAATGATATTTTTGCTAAGGTATTATTCGACTCTGGTGCGAACCAAAGTTTTATTAATACTTCGTTTTGCAAATTTCTGGATCAATCATTAACTAAACTCTCACAAGAATGTCTAGTAGAGACAGCCAATTGGGAAACTATTAAGATTTCTGAAGTCTTGCAGGGAGCAAGAATAGAAATTTCAAACCATAAGTTTATTGCAAACCTTTACCCAATGAATCTAGCAGGATTTGATATTGTATTAGGAATGGATTGGTTAATAGCAAATAAAGCCAGTATTTTATGTGATCAAAAGTCAATCCAAATAAATTCACCAAAAGGTGAAAAGATCACAATTAAAGGAGATAAACCATCTAGATCCACAAAATTCATCTCTGTGATGAAAACAGCAGGTTATGTAAGAAAAGGATCATTAGTGTATTTGGTTTCTATAATCATTAACACTAAAGGAAAAGAACTAAAAGATATTCATGTATATCTCAGTTTCCAGATGTGTTTCCAGAAGAATTACCAGGACTACCGCCAGACAGGGAAGTTGAATTCAGAATCCATCTGCTACCAGGGACAGCACCAATTGCCAAAGCAACTTACCGTTTGGCACCCGCAGAAATGCAAGAATTAAAGAAACAATTAGACAAATTGTTGGAAAAAAGGATTCATACAGCCAAGTTCATCACCATGGGGAGCACCGATCTTATTCGTTAAAAAGAAAGACAGATCTATGCGTATGTGCATTGATTACCGTGAATTGAACAAGGCCACGATTAAAAATCGGTATCCATTACCAAGAATAGATGATCTGTTCGATCAATTGCAAGGAGCTCGATTTTTCTCTAAAATCGATTTACGGTCAGGATATCATCAATTAAAGGTACAAAAAGAGGACATTCCTAAGACCGCATTTAGAACAAGGTATGGTCATTATGAATTTACTGTCATGCCATTTGGTTTAACCAATGCCCCAGCTGCATTTATGGACATGATGAACCGAATATGTAAGCCATATTTGGATAAATTCATAATTGTCTTTATAGATGATATTCTTATTTACTCTAAGAGTAAAGAGGAACATGCAAAGCATTTGCACGCACTTCTAAGTTTATTGAGGAAAGAAAAGCTTTATGCAAAGTTTTCAAAGTGCGAGTTTTGGTTAGAACAGGTACAGTTTCTTGGACATTTAGTCAATCATGAAGGAATTCATGTGGATCCCACTAAGATCGAGGCGATTACCAAATGGAAAACCCCTGAATCACCAACTGAGGTTAGAAGTTTCTTAGGATTGGCCGATTACTATAGAAGATTCATTCAAGATTTTTCTAGAATAGCCATTCCCTTGACTAAGCTAACCTGTAAATCTGTTAAGTTTGAATGGGGACCAAAACAGGAAGAAGCCTTTAGAATTCTTAAGCAAAGACTAACCCATGCATCTATATTAGCGTTACCAGAAGGAACTGAAGACTTTGTAGTCTATTGTGACGCTTCTAAGTTAGGTTATGGATGTGTATTGATGCAACGCCAAAAGGTTATAGCCTATGCGTCTAGACAACTTAAGAATCATGAAGAGAATTATTCAACCCATGATCTAGAGTTAGGAGCCATAATTTTTGCCCTTAAGATTTGGAGACATTACCTTTATGGTAGTAAGTTTACCATTTTCACCGATAATAAGAGTTTAAGGTATGTCTTCGGGCAAAAAGAGTTGAATATGAGACAAAGACGCTAGATGGAAATACTTAGTGATTATGATTGTAATATCCAGTATCATGCAGGAAAGGCCAATGTGGTGGCTGATGCTTTAAGTCGAAAGTATCATGAAAAGCCAAAAAGAGTGTGTTCTCTTAAATTAAATCTACAGATAGATTTAAACGAACAGATTAGAAAAGCACAAGAATCAGTAATCAAGGACGATACTGAAAAGTTAAAAGGAATGATTAAGGAATTAGAACAAGGAACAGATGGGATTTGGAGATTCCATAAGAAGAGAATGTGGATACCTAAATTAGGAAACCTACGCCACCATATACTAGAAGAAGCCCATAAGACTAAGTATACGATGCATCCTGGAAGTGATAAGATGTATCAGGATTTAAGAAAGAATTTTTGTTGGATAGGAATGAAAAAGGATATAGCAACTTATGTTTCTAAGTGTTTAACCTGTTCACAAGTTAAAGCTGAACACCAGAACCCTCAGGGTTATTGCAGCAGTTAGAAATGCCAGTTTGGAAATGGGAATTGATAACAATGGATTTTGTTACCAAATTTCCCAAAACAAGAAAAAGGTCATGATACAATCTGGTTGATTGTAGATAGATTAACTAAGTCAGCTCATTTTCCACCAATGAAGGAAACTTTCAGTATGGAACAGTTAGCTAAGCTGTATGTAAATGAAATAGTTTCATTACATGGAATTCCTTTATCAATTGTTTCTGACAGAGATAGCCGTTTTACCTCTCATTTTTGGGCAAGCTTCCAAAAGGCAATGGGAACCAAGTTAAATCTAAGCACAGCTTATCATCCTCAAACAGACGGACAAAGTGAAAGGACAATTCAGACAATGGAGTACATGCTTCGAGCTTGTGTAATTGATTTCGGAGGTAATTGGGACGATCACTTACCATTAATAGAATTTTCTTATAATAACAGTTATCACACAAGTATCAATGTTGCACCATTCGAAGCACTTTATGGACGAAAGTGCCGAACCCCAGTCTGTAGGGCAGAAATTGGGGAAAAGCAACTATCCGGACCTGAGATAGTACAAGAAACAATCGATAAGATCATTCAAGTCAAGGAACGACTAAAAACAGTACGTGACCGACAAAAGAGTTATGCTAATAACAGGCGGAAACCATTGGAGTTTCAAGTAGGAGATAAAGTATTATTGTAAGTCTCTCCTTGGAAAGGAGTGGTAAGATTCATCAAAAGGGGAAAGCTAAGCCCCAGGTATGTTGGACCTTTTGAGATTATTAGAAGAGTAGGACCTATAGCCTATCAACTACAATTACCAGAAGAAATAGCAGGAATACATGATGTATTTCATGTATCTAATCTCAAGAAATGCTTAGCCGATGAATCACTGGTAGTATCTCTTAGGGATATAGAGGTAAATGAACAACTTAAATTTGTAGAAAGACCCCTACAGATTGAAGACAGGAAAGTTAAGAACCTCAAGCACAAGAGATTAGTTCTGGTCAAAGTGAAATGGGACTCCAAAAGAGGACCAGAATACACATGGGAGCTTGAATCAGAAATGCAAAGGAAATATCCACGCTTATTCCAGTATATCTCGAGGACGAGCTCTAAAACAAGGTGGGGAGGATATAACAACCCTCCTAAATATTTTCGACACCCCTAATATATTTAGAGTACCCCAATATGTCCTAAAATACACCCCGTATGCGAAAACGGGCCCCAAATATCTTTAATTTAATAAAATAAAAATAAAAACAAGAAAATGGGGTTCGTCGCGGGGCGCGTAGACCCCCTTGAACTCCTACACGGGCCGCGACAGTCGAGCCACCAGGCTTAACCCTGTGCCGCCACGTGTCGGGCTCGTGGCAAAGCTAGTTCGATGACTGGGCCAGGCTAGGGCCTACCCAGCCTACTACGCGGGCCGTGTAGCCTTTGGCTACGTCTTACACGGGCCGCGAGAGAAGTCGAAAGGTGACCTGTATAAGGAGGCCATCAGCCTTCAGTCGAACTCGCTCATTTCTTTCTTTCTCTCTCGAATTCTCACATAGTATAAGCTATTTTCGGGCATAATACCCCCTAAATAACGAAGTTCTGCTCCGTTGTAAGTATCATAACCCCGGTTACGTATTAGATACGCTGCCCGATTGATCCAGGGTTCCGTAACGGCTGTCGAGGTTCTGCCCGACGTAGTCGTTGGAATGCCGTCTCGGGGAGGGTATTACTAATGTAAATATTGGGTTATTATACTAACGCGTGTGCATTTGTGTATTTAATAGATAATCACCAGGAAACCCTAAAGGAAAACCTAAGACAACAATGTGAGTAATCTCCTTTTTGCAAATTATTTTTACAAAACCTCACACGATTAATAATATATTAAACAGTGATTGAGTATTTGTATTCTACAATTATCGTCGGTATGTTGGGGGTTTTGTATACAAAATTTGTTACTATCTTGCGAGGAGTAACATGACCACAAGTCGGGTTGACAGTACCGTGGGTGGTAATTAAGTAGATGGAAACAAATGTAATTGCGCGACCGCCCTCAATACTGTACAATGGTTTTTACTAAACTTGATTAGCTGGGATTCACTCACCAGTATTTCTCACTGAAAAAATGTTTTTAAACGCGTTTCAGGTAACAAAATGTGAAAGCCGAATAGAAGCCAGCTGGACAGCACTGAAGGCTTGGAAAAGTGGCTATAAAGTTACCTAAAATAAAGAGATGTTTTTATTAAATAAAATAGGGTTTATCCCTATGAAAATGTGTGTACTTAAAACTTGGGATTTTTCCCACGTGTTTAATATTATAGTGTGGTGTTTTACTCTGATAAAATATTTCCTAAGTACGGTCCTGATGAAATTTCCGCTTCCAAAATGGATAAAAACAAGATACCACCGAAACTGGCTGCGGCCGCCCGTTCCCGGGTTGTAGGGGACGGGGGTTGTGACAGAAAATAAGATATAAATAATCCCAACTTTTGTTAATTGGCTGCCACTGGTCCTAAGTACAAAAATCACCATGAGCAGTTCCAACTATTAGCATATTGCCCTCCAATGGACCCTACTAACAGAACCGTAACGCCATTAGTCCTCGGTCGTCCGAAAAACGTTTTTGGATGGAAAATTCAACCTTTTCGTCCCAAACCTCTTTGTAAACCTAGATTGGAACTTTTGCAACCTTTTCTCTACCGAAAGCCCTAATTATTAAGGTCACCGGAAAAACGTTTTTTGGTCGGAACACTCCTTTTTGTCAGAAAACTCAACATTTTCGTTCCAAACCTCTTTGTAACGTTAGATCGGACCTTTCGGAACCTTTTTCTAATAAAAGCCTCAGTTATTGAGGTCGCCGAAAAACTCCTTTTTGTCGGAAAACTCAACATTTTCGGCCCAAACCTCTTTGTAACGTTAGATCGGATCTTTAAGAACCTTTTTTGCGGCCAAAAATGTTTTTCAGTAACCGACAACTAACGACATTAGGGTCCCGTTAGTCAGGGTCCATTTGAGACCAATATGTTAATAGTTGGGATTGCGAGTGGTGATTTTTGTAGTTGGGACCGGTGAAGGTCAATTAACAATAGTTGGAATTATTTAAATCATTTATTCCATTAAAAATAATCTAAAAGTATATGATTCCATAATAAAATATAATCAAAAAAGTAATCCATAAAAAATATAATTCAAAAGTACTCAGTTTTCCAACAAAGTTTTTTTTCAATTATTTAAAAATGTACAATAGGATTATGACATTAGAGTGTTAAACGCATCAACTTCACGATGGAATATGAAAGGTTGGAAGATCGTGAGTATCGTACGTAGAAACTGGGAACATTAGTTTAATTACTGAAAAACATGGAATGTTAGTTATTATACATATATTAATTATACATATATTTATACATATATTAATAAACGAAGTTAATAAACAGTAAATTTATTATTATAATAATACAACATCAATATTAATACACAATCATCCCTTTATCATCCCAAAACCCTCATATCAACCCACCGTCTCCCTTCCACCATCCAGCACCACCAAATCCCCTCACATCAACCCACCGTCGCCCTTCCACCATTCAGCACCACCAAATCCGGTCACTGGACATCACTCCACACTCCTTTCCCCTACAACACGCGTCATCCACCGTGCCTCTACCGACATCGACACTGCGCCTCCCATTACTACCACCGGTCTGGCTCAAACCGGCGTCAATCGACGTCGGCAACGCAGCGACGTTAGATAGGGAAAGAGAAGGCCACGCGAGAAGAGAGGGACTGCAGGGTTTTGGGAAGGGTTTTCCGGTTAGGGTTCCGACAACTCTGTATGCTACACAAGGCGGCGTCGTCGGAGATCCTACGGCCTATGTCCTTCGTCATGGATTCACCATTTGAGATCAATACTCAACAGCAACAGCTCGCCACCGCCTTCCCAGATCTCTCAATTCATCCCCAGGTATACTTATTCTCCCAAATTCTGTTGAAGTTAGGGTTTTCCAATGAATATGATCAACCTAGGGTTGTAATCTTAGGCAGGAGAAGAAGAAGGAAGTGGTTTCAGGTACGTATCCCCGTTGTATGCAGGTTTAATCCGATAACAATGATAGCGCCGGTAGAAAACAATAAACTATCAAAAAAAGTGACGTGAACGGGTAAACACCAACGTTAATGTACGCTAAACGTTGCAACCATTTGAGTCGTTTTGATGCTAAAAATGCATTGTTCCTAGAGAAGAATAATTCCACTTATGCGGTCGCCCACCGCAAACTTTCAAAATCGATTATTGATGATAAAAGGATAGTCTTTTAAAAAATATGAAAGATGGTATTTGCATTGCAAGAACTTTCTTTGATAGGGGCTATTTAGTTTAAGTTTATTAGTGGTAATTAGGAGTATAAATTGTTGTTTAAAAGAAACAACAAAACCTGTAATATCTGTACAAACCCAACAGAAAGTTACTTTTATTTTACTATTTGAATCTCTTATCATTGCAATATATCCTAACATTTCCATAGTATACAAACTGTAGGAGTTATGTCCTTGAAAAAAGAAAGTATATTTTTAAGTCTAGAAGGGAACATATAATATTTTCTTGTACCGATTTGTATAGCAATTAAAGAATAAAGTCGTTTATGACAAGGAGCAAGGATTTAGGGGTGAACACTATTTGATTTGAGTTAACTTTGGTTTTATATTACAATTAGTCCTACTTCTGTTCATTTGGTTGTTGGTCAAAACTTTTGGCTTGGCCTTCACATTTCTTCATCTTATAGTTCCTATTTAAAAAGGAAAAAAGTAGTGACAGTGATTTTGTTTCCGACATACTAACTTAATTCAAACCACTGTCGAAATAAATTTGATGAGCCTCAAAGGAGGTTATTATTTAGAACACCAGTGATTTTGTTTCCGACATACTAACTTAATTCAAATCACTTTCTTCCTTTGTTTTCAATCAAACTTTCTCGAGCTTTTTAAATCTATTTTAAGGGGGCGTTTGGTTCGCGGAATGATTTAGAATTGGATTTGGAATTTGTATAGAAATTAGAATTTGAAGAAATTGGATTTGGAATTTAAACATTCCAATTGGATTTGGAAATTATTGGAAATGGAATCTCAATTCTATTTTTTTGTGTTTGGTTGTCAAATGAATTGGAATCCATCACCCCGGCACCCACAACCACCAGTTCGGGTCGAAACGGCTCGCGACGAAATGGTTCGGGTTGAATTGGTTCGATTCGAAACGGTACAGGTTGAACGATTCGCGTCGAAATGGTTCGAGTCGAAACGGTAAGGGTCGAAACGGCTCGCGTCGAAACGGTTCGATTCGAAACGGTACAGGTTTAAAACTGATATATCAAGTACTACTCGGTGTGTTCGAATTAGTGTTTTTTCAGTTCTGTTGTGATTTTGTTGAAATAATTGTTGTGTGGAAATATAGATATGCGGGTGTATATATATATATATATATATAATGATCAAGGGGAAAACACCTTTTTTGTAGTTGCAAACTAGGACAAAAACGCAACTGCAATCCGTTTGTCAAGTAGCCATGTCGACTAACATCTCTTTTGCACAGGTTATGAAACTAACATACCCGATGTTAGTCCCAAAACTGGCGACCACAACAATTGTATGAAATCTATATACCTAAGAGCTTATCAATTGAAGGATGTTCTTTATGTCTATTTCTATGACGAATATATGTGTTATTTTCTATGATCATATTCCCAGTTGTTTTTAAGCCGCAACAAAGTGTCACACCCCGAATTTCCACGTGTCACCGGTGGGCCCGGTAGGGGAGTATCGTGACGTGGTTGGCAACATAATAGTCAAACAACACAATATTTAAATGCACAGCGGAAGCAAAGTATAGATTTAATTCAACCAACGATATTGTAATATTAAGTATCACAAACAGTCGAATATAAATCCACAGGTATATCAAATTTAAAAAGGAAACAAATGTTCAACAGTTTATGACATCCAAGCTGGCGAGACTTAATGTGGATGCTAGGAGACAAGCCAGCCTATTTCGCGTAGTACCTGCACTTAACCTTTTTAAGAAAATACGTCAGTTTACACTGGTAAATACAATCAACCGACTCATTTTGAAAAGAGTTTAAGAAAATGCATTTAAGGCACAAGGCACAAATAATATTTTATAACTTGGGATAATTATGTAAATATATAATACTTGTAAACGAATTACATGTTTCTTATGCGTTCAGTAGCCCGATCCGTAGACCGGGTTAAAGATCAATGGATACACCACTTTATATAATGAGACACTGACAGGTGTACGCCTACACCTGAGTGCTGAGGTCGTGGCCATTTCGTAAAATGATGCCAGGGATATCCGGGACATGGTCATTAACCCCCCAAAGGCTTTAAGCAACAAAACATTTCAAAACAGAGCATATCAATGATTTAACCTCTATTCGATTAAAGATTCAATGCTGGACCAAGCGGTATTTTATATACCGTACCCCAAGCCCGTATAGGGAAAATAAGTTAAAAGTATTTACCTGAGTAAGTATAGTTCAAAATCAGCGAGTGCAAGTATCTTTTACTGGTTCTCCTAATCTGGAACGAAGGTTTATAATAACCTATTAGAATCCTAACGAGTCTTTAGTTAAGCTTATGCTTAGACCGGTTAGTTTTAAAGATACGGTTCGTACGCACGATTAAGCGAAGACCGGATAGAATGTGATTTAGACCCGACAAGTTTGAAGACTTGCTTAATATGGGTATATGGTAAACATTCTGGATTTTGAGATAAAACCGATAAGGTTTGACCCGTTTCGGCTAATTTATGTAAACTAGTTACATAAACCGAACCGAACGCGCGTGAAGCGTAACGGGTATCCGTAAGAGTCCTAAACAGGTTTCCTAAGTTAATACACCTTAAATAAGTTGTGATATCAGTAGGATATCACCCATGATGCCCAAAACGAGTTTAATCTCTTTATAAGCCCCGCAGGGGCATTTTGGTCATTTTAAAGATTATAAAAGGAATTTATTAGGTTTCTGTGAACTGGGTCTGATTACATCAGTATAATGGCTTATTTTAACAGGTTATAACATTTGGTTATAAGTCTTATATGTCAAAATAGTTTTAAACCCAACTATGCGTATAATACGCGTATAAAGCCGTTTTAAGCGACGTACGGGTTAAAATACGATTCTGAGTTTTCTGATCAATTAAACAGGCTCAAAACACTCTATTTAATATTTAAAATCAGTAGCAATTGGATTGGCGTTAAAAGGATTTGTAAAACTCATTTTATGGCCGAAAAGGGTAAATTCGGTATTAACCGAATTAAGGCGCTAATCCAAGCTTATGATCAGTTTAAAAATAATTAAAAATCTTCAAAAATCCCAAAATATTATATTACATCAGTGGGTAAAAGATTTGGTGTCAAAAATTGGGTTTAGATAGGTTTTATGCTAATGACGCCGTTTAATTAATAAAAGCGTTCTTAATTACGTCATTAAGCATAACTCCTAATCTAGACCTCTGATTAACATGAAATTTTCGGGATATGCATAATAATCAGTAACTAAGATTATGGCACTTTCATATTTCCAAAAATCTCGTTTTATGGTCATAAGGGCATTACGGTCAATATTTAGGCGATTAACGGAAACATCGGACGATTAGGGATTCGAGTGGTATAAACGCAGAGGCTTATACACACAAGTATCTAGGTCTTAATGGAACTTTAAGGCATGTCTAAATATAACTAAACCGGGTCAGAACTGAGGTCAATGCAAAAGTCAAACTTTCGCGCCTTTCGGTTCCGAATCGGTCTTAAACAGAAAGTTGTCGAATCAATCAAGCGTAGACAAGTTATTATACTTATTTTCAAGTTATATGTATGTTAAAACAGATTGCACGCCTTTCGTATCGCTAAATATGCGATTAATGTTTCTGTTGACTTTTCGGAAGAAGTTTGACTCGACCAAACGACATGGTTAAGATTGAAATCAGTGGGTGACCTTTTAGGGGTTTATTACCCATATAAATACCAACTTATATCAACTTTCGTTTCGACAAATCTCTGGTCCGTTTGTGATCTATCGCTAAGTCAAACCGTAGTTACGACGGTTTGATTTCTAGGCTATAAACGAAGCAAAAATGAATCGAGAAGGATCAAAGGCACTTACACACGACTAATGGATGATTTGGAATGCTTGGATCAGTTCTTGAGCTCTTGAAAATGTCCAGAAGTGATGAATGATCAATGTGGTAAAATGTGGGTCTTGATATAAGGCTTCAAACATGCATGGATCGTCGACAACTAAGTCTAGGAGGAAACAATAACATCCACAAGACCCCTACTAGCTAAAAACCACTTTAGGGCAGCCCAAGGTATGCCAAAAATCGATCAAAGTCGGTTAACGAACATGCAGGACATCTGTGCATGTTTTCTGTCCAGATAAGGCAGTCGCGTAGCGCTACTGCCAAGGGGTATAGGGCTCGCGCTACGCTAGCACCTGGTGACCTGACAAACAAGTTTTCCTTAATTGCAATTTCAGTCCCTGGTCCCCCGAAAGGTCGTTTTCACCATCCTACTTGCATATGAAGCTTTGTTATTTAATATATGGGGCTTTAAGACTTATACCCACTTTGTTAAGTCCTCGGGTAACTTTGTGATCACCCGAAAAGCCCTAAATTTCAACGTTGACGATTGTAACCCTCACACACGAATTTTATCACAACTTGCTCATACGATAACGAAACTTCATGAAATTTTTGTGGTACTTTCTAGTGAGCATAATTAATCGTTACAAAGCTTCGGGTTTGTCAAAAGGTCACTCAGAGGTATAACTTAAACATGTTGGCACATTTAACCCCTGTAGTTTGTAATCTCTCACTTTCTTTCACAATTCGCTTCGTATGATCCATGATCTATTCGTTTAAGGTTATAAACATCATGTAGGGTTATTGCAAAGTATATTTATTCATTGTTGACACTTTGAACCCTTTTATTTACACAGTTTCACTGTTTGTCAACTTTAGTCCTTCAAGAACATTCTTTCACACGTTCAAACCTATGACACGTGTCAACACATTATAGGACGTAAATTTCCGAGGTGTTACATCCTCACCCCCTTAAAATAAATCTCGACCCGAGATTTACTGAAATAAGTAAGGGTATTTTTCTTTCATCGTGGATTCAACCTCCCACGTGAATTCGGGACCTCTACGGGCATCCCATTTGACCTTTACAAAAGGTATATGCTTCCTTCGAAGCTTCCTCACCTGTCGATCCTCGATCGACAAAGGTTTTTCCACAAATTTCAAGCTCTCATCAATATGCACGTCTGTATAGGGTATAACCACTGATTCGTTAGCGAAACACTTCTTCAGATTGCAGATGTGGAACACATTGTGTATACTACTGAGCTCTTCAGGTAAGTTTAACTTGTAGGCAACTGACCCGACACGTTCGATAACCTCGAAGGGCCCTATGTATCTCGGGCTTAGTTTGCCTTTCTTACCAAACCGCATCACTCCTTTCCAGGGTGACACTTTAAGTAGGACTTTTTCACCTACTTCGAAGTGAAAATCCTTACGATTTGGATCAGCGTAAATCTTCTGCCTATTCCGGGCAGCTTGGAGATTGTTTCGAATCTGGACAATCTTGTCCGTCGTTTCGAACACGATCTCTGGTCCTGATAACTGGACTTCTCCAACTTCCGCCCAACAAACTGGTGATCTACACTTTCTACCGTATAATGCCTCAAAAGGCGCAGCCTTGATGCTGGTATGGTAGCTATTGTTGTAGGAGAATTCGATCAATGGCAGGTTCTTATCCCAGCTACCTCCCAAATCGATTGCACATGCACGTAGCATGTCTTCCAACGTTTGAATAGTGCGCTCACTCTGACCGTCAGTCTGTGGATGGTAAGCCGTACTAAAGTTCAAACGTGTGCCCAAAGATTGTTGGAAACTTTTCCAAAAATGCGACGTGTACCTAGTATCTCGGTCAGAGATAATAGCTACAGGTATGCCATGTAAGGCTACAATCTTATCAACGTACAGTTGGGCTAACATATCGGAGCTGTAGGTCTCCTTAATGGGTAGGAAATGTGCTGATTTAGTCAGTCGATCAACTATCACCCAGATGGTGTCATTTCCTTTCCTTGTCTTAGGTAACTTGGTGATAAAATCCATAGTTACCATTTCCCACTTCCAAGTAGGAAGTTCAGGCTGTTGTAGCAAACCTGACGGTTTTTGATGTTCTGCCTTGACTTGCGCACACGTCAAGCATTTAGCTACATAGGTAGCTACAGACTTCTTCAAGCCTATCCACCAATAATTTGCTCTAAGATCCTGGTACATTTTATCAGCTCCAGGATGAACAGAATATTTAGAGCTGTGGGCTTCCTGGAGGATAACATCTCGGAGTCCTCCATAAATTGGAACCCATATCCGTCCATTCAATCTAAGAATTCCATCCTTGCTAAGAGATAGCTGCTCCTCAGTTATTCCTAGCACCTGGTGACCTGACAAACAAGTTTTCCTTAATTGCAATTTCAGTCCCTGGTCCCCCGAAAGGTCGTTTTCACCATCCTACTTGCATATGAAGCTTTGTTATTTAATATATGGGGCTTTAAGACTTATACCCACTTTGTTAAGTCCTCGGGTAACTTTGTGATCACCCGAAAAGCCCTAAATTTCAACGTTGACGATTGTAACCCTCACACACGAATTTTATCACAACTTGCTCATACGATAACGAAACTTCATGAAATTTTTGTGGTACTTTCTAGTGAGCATAATTAATCGTTACAAAGCTTCGGGTTTGTCAAAAGGTCACTCAGAGGTATAACTTAAACATGTTGGCACATTTAACCCCTGTAGTTTGTAATCTCTCACTTTCTTTCACAATTCGCTTCGTATGATCCATGATCTATTCGTTTAAGGTTATAAACATCATGTAGGGTTATTGCAAAGTATATTTATTCATTGTTGACACTTTGAACCCTTTTATTTACACAGTTTCACTGTTTGTCAACTTTAGTCCTTCAAGAACATTCTTTCACACGTTCAAACCTATGACACGTGTCAACACATTATAGGACGTAAATTTCCGAGGTGTTACACAAAGCGTGGCGGGCAAAAATTCTATCGTTTGTATACGTTGGGCCTTAATTTTTAAGCCTCCCGCCGCAACGCGGCGGGTTTAAAACCTAGTTACCTTAATATCATATTTAGTAACATATAAAAATTAAATTTGAAGATTTTGCAAACCGATTCAGGGGTTCGGACCAGTAGAACCAGATTTATAGGCGGTATATAACAAATACCGTATTCTAGTTTTACTGACCTTTTTTTCGCACCGTACCCGTGTCTAGTATCCAATATTATCGATGTTACCTGCTGATACATCCCGATATTTAAAACGACTTAAAGTTAACCCAATTAGTTTTTTTTTGTTGATGTGATCTGCCACATAAGCAGACTTTTTGCAACATAAGCACTTCACGTCATCAAAATTTTGACTTTTTTTACCACGTAAGCAGTCTACGTCAACAAAAAACTAACGGAGTTAAACCTTAGTTTTAAAAAGCTTACTGGGAGAAAATAGATGAAAAGTTAGTACTATCACAAAACATTTTATTAGTGAGGATTGGGCCCAGTTTTTCAAAACAAAAATTAGTGGAAGAAGAAAATGCAGTCTTCTATAAGACCATGTGTAGTGGTAAGTTGTTATAATGCCCCCACCATAAGGCATTATCCGACATGTGGCATCCTAGTCACACTTGGGCATTATAGCAAAAGTGGCGTAGTGGGGCATTATGCCAATAACCCCCATTCAATCATTTCACAATTATTTTTTTTTAATTTAAAACATAAAAAACTTCATTAATTTAAAAAAAAAATTACACTACTTGAAATTAAAAAAAAAAAACTGAAAAAAAAAACAGAAAATAAAAAAACAGAAAAAAACCGAATATAAAAAAACAGAAAAAAAAAACAGAAAAAAAAACCGAAAAAATAAAATAAAGTTAAAAAAAAAAAGAACATGATCTAGAGTCCATATTTTTCTATAATTTTTTTGCGACGCATTTGCGCAAGGATCAACGCATCGCCTTGTAGGTGGTCGATAGGTTTGGACAAAAACTCAATGTCCTTTTCCATTTGCCTCGCCTCTTGCATCTCGTTAAACTTTTTGGTTTCGGCCACTCGTTCTTTCATAATCTCATAACGTTGGTGGCCGAGGTCGCGAATGTCTTGGAGACGACGGTTCATCTCCTAGAAATCTCCCTTTAACTCGAGATCGGAAGACGACTCGACCGTTTTTTTCCCGGTTCCCTTTCTTCTACCGGTGGGTTGGACCAACTCTTCTTGAATTTCCTCGTCAACGTCCACCGCCTCATTTAAATCAACATTGTGGGCATCCGATGTCGGAGTTGATGGGTCAACGGAGGATGATGTTTTTGACCTTTTAGCTCGACGTCTACTACTAGACGTCATTGGATTAACTAGCGCCCACTTTGGACTTTTTCGTAGTAGCTCCCAACACTTATAGTACGTGAAAGGGCATTTCGTCCTCTCGAACTCCTCCAAAGTCCTCGTTAAAACCCCGACGTCACTTTCACCGCTCGGGCGAGTATCGTAGTTACGTTGGTAAACTTCTTGGAATGCATGAGACTTGTTGTTGATGTCGGTCCATTTGCTAGAAATGGAATCTTTGTCCCGATGTTCGCCTTGACCCCACGTGCTAAAAAAAAGTGCACGAACCCTATCCCAAAAAACGGGACCCGTTTGAAAGTTTGCTACAAATTAAAAAAAAGTAAAAATATAAGTTGTATGTTAAAAATAAAAGTAAAAAATAAGTAAAAAAAATAATAATAAAAGAGTTACCCGTTTCTTCGTCCTCCGAAACGTCGAGCCACGCCCGAGTCAACGTGAATTCCTCCTCCTTCGTCCATTTAATGATAGTTTTTGTACGTCGAGGTTCGTCCTTATCCTTCTTCTTATGCGACCTTCTGCCGCGTTTTGATTTGTCTTGCACCGGTTCGGGTTGCGTCTCCGGCACGACATCGACATCGGGTTCGGATTCGGGTTGTGATTGTGACGGTTGCGACCCGCCGGCTTGACCATAGCCGAAGGTGGGAGGTACAAACGGAGTTGCGCCCGTCAAGTAAGCCGCGTACGGTAAAAAGCTCGGGTCCATGTCTTGAAGGTTATACGGGTTTTGCGGTTGGGTTGTGTTCGGGGTTCGTGGGTCTTGCGGGGACACCAAAAGGGGGTCGGTATGGATGCATGATTGTATAAAAAAGTAGGAGAAAGTGGGTGTTTTTTTTATAAAAAATAGAAGAAAGTATGAGAAAGTGGGTGTTTTTGTATAAAAAATATGATAAAGTGGATGGATATATATAGTGGGGTAAATTTTTAAATTAAAAAAAAAAATAAACAATTTTGACCGTTTGCCAACGGTCTAATTTCTCGATCCATTCAAATTTTCAGCGTTTTAATTAAAACGCCACCTTGGTTTTTTTTGAAAAAAAAAAACGCCCAGTGACTCCCCATGTAATGGTGACCGGGGCGTTTTACAGCGTTTTTTTTTGAAAAAATTTTACAAATCACGCCCCACTACGGGCGGTCAGGGGCAGAAGTGTAAACATTACATGTTTGATGCAACTTAAAGTCTTGAACTGGGGTTTCCAACTCTCCATTCCTCTTTTCTCCTCGCTCGCGACAAATGCCAAATTCATCTCATCTCGACTGGTAAAACCCTAATTGAATTCAACAATGCTTCTTTTCATCTGTTTTTCATTGATCCTTCGATTTCTTTTGCAAGTTTCCGTTTAATCGCAGTTATTATATGTGCGATAATTACTATTAATTGTGTGTTGTTTGTAGCTTCACTCAATCTTAACAATTATCAAGTTATTCTTGTTTAAATCGCTCAATCGCACTTCTTTTTTCTCTAATCGGAGCTACTGGTTTGATTTCATGAGCAATTTGGGGGTTTTGTTCCTCAATTAGGTTAAAACATTAAATGCAAAAGTAACCGTTTGTTTGTTAGAACATGTTATAGTAGAATAATTATGACTTCTTCAACTTTAATTATGCAAACTTGATTAAAAGAATATCATGTTTATCAGCGATTAGGTTTGTTAACTGTGACACTGTCTACTCATTTTTGGGGGATATGATATGAATCATATGATCTTTAACTGTGACACCGTGAAATAATAATGTCGATCAACGGTTATTATTATGTTGAAATTGATGTTTTCTCCTCATCATTAGAAACATGCATACATACAATGCAATCTTGTCAGCACAAGTGCACTACAGGGCTGTTTTTGTTAGAAAGTTGAATGAACTTAAGTGAAAAAGGGTAAGAAATAGTCACTATGTGCGTATACCGACCTATTTTAACGAACAACAAGGTTTAACACCGCTAACAGAGTGATTATTTTCCGTTTCTAGAACAACAAAGTTGCACTTTTGTCACAAACCTCTTTACCACTAACCTTTTACAAGTGCAAATCGTCTACGAATTGGGCGATAGTTCATTTAATAAGACCTATCACCTGTTGCAATCTTGCATGAGTAGTTGATCTAAACTGTTATTCATTGGAAATTGAGTTTTACTTGCATGCTTGTTAAAGTATTTTTTAACTGTTTTTTTAAGGTTTACGGGTCTCAGTTATTATACTAGGGGATTTACTTAGTAAGGTGACTGCTACAAAGTAATTCCTCACTGGATACCTATTGGAACTGAGGAACTGTAGAATAGAGGTAAAATGTGTGTTACTTTAATGATCTGTAACTAAGTAATGTTGGATTTGTTTATACCTCGGTGGATGTGTTATTGTGTTGTTGAGCTCATTTAATTAGAAACCAACAGTAATATGCTAGAATAGTCAAGGTTAAGAAATTAAAGTGACGGATTTTAATACTAACAAAATTTTAATAGTTGCCTAAAGGAGTTATGTTGCATTTATGAAACATTTACTTTTATTTTTATATATATTTAACGGCTTACAATTTCGGGATTTATATGATCAGATTGTATTCTAGTTGGCAATGTGAACTCACATTACCCTTTTGTTTTGTTTCAGAAACTATTCACAAGTCTATTAATATTTTGCAGGTGTACAAGTAATTGAATAATCCGAATCTGTTGTAAGGAAACCCCCAAATTTACTAATGGCTCCTAATCCAAGGGTTGCGAAAGCCTTTCGAGCTATGAAAGATATTGGGATCCCGGAAGAGAAAACAAAACCAGTGTTAAAAAATCTTTTAAAAATCTATGAAAAAAACTGGGAACTTATTGAAGCAGAAAATTATAGAGCGCTTGCAGATGCTATTTTTGACAGTGAGGAGGCAGAGGTATGCTATTTGTTTCTTTACATCACCATTATTTCTATTCGTCGCGTTTCTCTATTATATTCATATTTCTGACTAGTATTATTTATCAGGCATCAGAAACGAAGAAAAAGGATGATAATGCTGAAGCAGAAGTAAGTTGATATTATCAATAGTAATTTGTGAAAATGGGTCCGGGTTGGGTTGACCCACAAGCATTTTTTTTCCTTATTTTAAAGTGTTTTATAAATAACTAATGTGTTTATCATGACTACAAATACAATATTGTTACAATAGTAATCTAAATCTTCAAATATAAACAGTTTAGGAGGTTATATGCATTAACGTATCACTTTGTATGACTTTTACACTAGATCCGTTCTCTTTTAGCTATCTTTTTATCTGACCCGTTTGAGATAAAACACAACCCAAATCGACCCATTAGTAAATAAATGTGTCGAAACTGCGACATATAGTTTGTAACATGTGTATTTAACGTTTTTTTTTCTTTCTTTCCTGTTTTGGTGTCAACTTTCAGGCAGCCGAACAGAAAAAGAAACTTGAGGAAGCTGAAGTATGTAATTTCTTTGATTTACGAGAATAAGTTTTTTGACACATTGTTTAATTGCTTTTTAATTTTTTTGGCACTGCTCTTATTCGTCAGCGAATGAAGGTTATTGAAGAAGAAACACAAATTCCCGAAGAACCAGAACGCCCCTTAAAGCGGCTACGGTTACGGCACCAAGACGGAACAGCACTTAAAAAACCGAAACTGGAAATCGATGATCTTCCATACGCGATACCCCGGTCTCAAGCACGGGCTGAAGCTGCAAAGGAGAAACAACCTGTTTTAGCTGACACTCAACCTGATGTCGCAAATGAATCTTTGTCTGAATCGGGTCTCCGTTTACGCAATCTGAGAAACAAAGGGAAAGAACCGATTTCACCTCAGACAGACGATCGAGAGTTACGGTCAAGTTCTCATAGGCCATCACATGGAGTGCGGTTCAAAGAGCCAAAGCCCAAAGAAACCGCACTTTCGTTAATAAAACCAAAAGATGAGCCCGTTACAGATGACACATTACCTCCTTCGGCGCTTCTTTCAGTTGTTAGACCAGGTATCCTTTTTCTTTTGAGTAAAATGTCATTTTCGTCCCTGAGGTTTGGCTAGTTTTGCGATTTTCGTCCAAAGGTTTGTTTGTTCGCATCTGGATCTAAAAGGTTTGAAATCTTGCCATTTTCATCCGGCTCGTTAACATCATCCATTTTTATCCGTTAAGTAAGGGGTATTTCCATCTTTTTTGTTAACTTAAAGGACAATTCAGTCTTTTTCACTTTATGTACAAACATTCAGCATAATGTACAAGTATTCAAAAGACGGAATTGCCCTTTGAGTTAACAGAAAAGACAAAATATCACTGACTTAACGGAAAAAAATGGATGGAGTTGATGAGCCAGATGAAAATGGAAAAGATTTCAAACCTTTTGGACCCAGATTCGAAAAAAACAAACCTTTGTACGAAAGTCGGAAAACTGGCCAAACCTCAAGGGCGAAAATGACATTTTACTCTTTTTTTTTGATAACTTGTTAGGTCAAAATGGTTACTATATGGTATGAGTAATAATATTGTTCCAAAGATATGTTTTAATAATCTCTTCGTCAAATTGGTTGCAAAGGTTGTATTTTTATTTAATGACAATCTTATTTTCTCAATTAGGATCTAGAAGGTTTTATGCGTACGCGTTACAAGTACAAAATGGACGACTTTTGACTCATTTTACTAACTATTTTTCATTTTACCAGTTTAAAGTTAAAGATAAAACATAACCCATATAGATCCGTTCATAACAAAATGGGTTGAAATCCCACCTCTAATAACTAGGGGTGTGCATAGTTCGGTTCGGTTTTATGGTAAAACCGGAAACGTGACCGAAATGCTCGGTTTTCGGTTATGGAAAACCGTTCGGTTTTTGGAACAAAATTACGTAAGATTCAAAAATAAAAAGTATAATCCAAGATTTAATAATCTTTCTTAGATGTTTACAATTAAGTTATTATTATCGTTCACATAAACCTAACTTCTAATCTATTTTTTTTGTTTCTTCAAAGTTTTTATTAAGACAATTTCTTTTATAATACTTTGAAAATCATTTAATTTTTATGTTAATTTTTGTTATTTCTTGTAGGCAATGGATAAATCATTTCAAAGATAAATAAACATGTTAATGTTTTTATTATAAATACTTAACATTCAAGAATGATACTAATAATTTTTAAATCAATATATAACAAACATTAAAAAATGATCTTTTAGGTTATTTGGTTCGGGTTTTTTTTCCGGTTGTCATAAAAATGCAAAACTGTAACCGAACCATAAATTTTGGTTCAGTTTTTTCTGTTTCCTGCTAATAACATGTGACCCCATTTATGGCCATGTTGGCTAATTCATTATCATAACAAGATAAACCACATAATGTAATGCTGTATTGATTGTTGATAATTACGGTTTACAAGAGTGTCCTATATGTAGAGGACAATGCTACACTTTAGTAACCTGTACGGCTGTACTCTAGTACAATATCATTCTTGGTCTAATATTCAGAAGGATATCGTACAAGAGTATAGGGTACTAAAGTGTAACATTGTCCTCTATATATAGCACACTCTTGTAAACCCTACTCATCAACAATCAATACAACATTACATTCCGTGGTATATCTTAACATCTTTTTAGCAAATAGGTTTAGTAGCTTATGTACCATTGTCCTAAAGTGTAACATTGTCCTCTATATTTGCACGTTTTTTGGTACTTATGTAGTTTTTGTTTTCTTAAAAACTTAACAGACTCATCGATCAACGGGGTTTCTTCAACTGAAAACAATTCGCCTACAGAAGCTAACGAAAATTCAAACATCAGTGTTGTTCCAGCTTCATCAAACGAAAGAAGTGGACATGAACTTGCAACGATCCCAGACGAATCAATAGTAAACTTAGACGTTGCGTCTTCATCCTCAGGCGAAATCAAGATTTCTGTAACCTGCATAAAAAACCCTAATTTATCTGTTACAAACGTGGATACATTATTGAAAAAAATGGAAGATAAATGCCTTCAATCATACAAAATCCTCGACTCAAACTTTTCCTTGAAGAAACTTATGAACGATATATGTGATTCCCTTTTGGATACCGACCCCGAACCTGACTACACACCACCCGCCGAGCCATTGGAAAATGGTGCAATCAATGTTAGTACCAATGGCTCAGTTGACCAACAGATTAACCAGTTAACTGCTGATGACTTAAAGTCTGTTCATGATATCAATGACATAGCTAAAGGGCAAGAGTCAGTAATAATTTCGTTGGTCAACGAAGTCAACACCGAATGTCTTCCTGCATTCCACTACATTCCTGGAAACGCAGTTTTCCAGAACGCTTCTGTTAACTTTTCACTTGCGCGAATCGGAGACGACAATTGTTGTTCCGCTTGTTTTGGCGATTGTCTGACATCAGCATCTTCCTGTGTTTGTGCACTGCAAGCTGGAGGTGAATTTGCGTATACGAAAGAGGGTCTTGTCAAAGAGGAGCTTTTAGACGAGTGTGTAAATATGAATCGGGACCCGCAAAAACATTGTTTGCTTTACTGTAAGGAATGTCCGTTAGAAAGATTGAAGAATGAGGAGACTGTTGGGACATGTAAGGGTCATCTGGATAGGAGTTTTATTAAGGAATGCTGGTTGAAATGTGGGTGTAATAAACAGTGTGGTAATCGAGTAGTGCAACGTGGCATTCAACGTAAATTGCAGGTAAAGTATATATTTTTGTCATAATAGAAATTATATATCTCTGCTTTGGTTATTGGGTTGGGGCAGAGAATCCTGCTCATGACTAGAGGTGTTAAATTGGGTGGGTCGGGTAACGGGTCAAAATAAGTGCGTCTTGAAGCGGGTGGGTTGGGTTGACCTGAAACATTTTTTGTCATTTTTATAAAGGGGCAATTACATATATCCCCCTACAAACGTCATAAATTACATATATACCCAACCCAAAATATAAATTACATTAAAAATATCAAATTTACTCATCTTGATTTATTTTATTAAAACTTAAATATTTCAAAACTACCTATTTTTAAAAATATAAATTACATTAAAAATATCAAATCTGCATTTTAATCGGTTTTTACTTCTTTTTTTTATTTTTGCTTTTTTAGTGCTTTTTACTTCTTTTTTTATCGGTACCAAAGAAAATGCAAAAAAATTACCGATTTTTTAATGTCACAATATTCAAGTAAATAACTAATACAACAAAGACTTTGAGGGTAAAAACGGGAAACTACTATATTATATGTATTAATGTTGAAAGCGGATCATTATCTGGGACAAATAAAAAATATGTGTTTTGGGACTGATGGAATATTAACTAATAAATAAAAAAGTACATAATTCGAACAGAGGATTTGTGTATCAAAACACACTTTAGGAAACGTTCGTCCCATTTCCCTTTTAGCTTTTTCATTTGGTCTTACTTGTTTGACTTGTTAAAGGTGAAGACACAACATGAACCGACCAATTTGTTAACAAATGAGAGGTTGAAGACTTGAAGTGGGCCCGTCACTTGAATGTTTTTGCTTATGTTTTTTTTACATGGTATCTGTAAAATAAGAATCTTTTGGTCTCTCTTCCCTTACAGGTGTTTATGACACCCGGAGGAAAAGGGTGGGGCCTCCGTACCCTTGAGGACTTGCCTAAAGGTGCATTTGTTTGTGAATACGTGGGAGAAATATTAACAAATGCAGAATATTACGATCGAGTTTCAAAGAATTCAAACAAAGATGAGCATGCTTATTTAGTATTGCTTGATGCCGAATGGGGTGAGGAGAGTGAAATAAAAGACGAAGAAGCCCTTTGTTTGGATGCCACTTATTGTGGAAATGTGGCTAGATTTATCAATCACAGGTAAGTTGGTATAGTTAGATTTTAGAGTAAAATGCTATTTTCGTCCCCGAGGTTTGATCTGTTTTGCGACTTTCGAGTTTCGTCCAAAGGTTAATTTTTTTGCATCTGGATCCAAAAGGTCTGAAATCTTGCCATTTTCATCTAGCTCGTTAACTCGGTTCATTTTTCTATGTTAAGTCAGGGGAATTTCCGTTTTTTTTGTTAACTTAAAGGGCAATTCGGTCTTTTTCACTTTATGTACAAGCATTTAGCATAATGTACGAGTATTCAGTTAAAGGGCAAATCGGCCTTTTTCACTTTATGTACGAAAATACCCCTGGCTTAATGGAGAAAAATGGATGGAGTTAACGATCTGGATGAAATTGGCAAGATTTCAAACATTTTGGATCTAGATGCGGAAAAATAAACCCTTGGACGAAAGTTGCAAAACTGGCCAAACCTCAAGGATGAAAATGGCATTTTACTCAAAATTTTATTTTCAATCATTTGATTACTTTCTGACTATAGCTACTTTCTTTATTGTTTTTTTGGTAGGTGTTTTGACTCGAATTTAGTGGAAATTCCAGTGGAAATTGAGAATCCTGATCATCACTATTATCATGTATGTAACTTGATACCCTTTTAATTTTTTTTAAATTTTTACGGGTTTAAGAAAATTTTTATATGTCCTTATGTGCAGATTGCGTTCTTCACTACAAGAAAGGTGAAAGCACTAGAAGAGTTAACATGGGTGAGTTATATGTATAGGTTTTCAGATTTCTTTTTTTAATTTCCAATACCATTCGTATGGTTTATGTAGGTTTTGACCCATCTACTTATGAATGGGTCCTATTTGGGTTGTATTGTATATTATCTCCAGCAGGTCAAGTGGGTTTTAAATAAAGAAGTAGATAATCGGAAACATGTCAAATGGGTCGAACGGGTCAAAATGCGTCCATGGTGTCTATTTGGCATACATTCTAGTAAAGTACTAGGTCCCTATGGTTAACCAAAATTTTGGATCTAGTGCTTAGTTTTTCAAAAGTACAAGGATGGTCCTTGTGGTTTGCACATTGTAACGTATTTGGTCCCCAACCTTTGCCAAAAGTACATTGATGGTCCCTGTGGTTTGCACTTTGTTACGCATTTAGTCCCCAACTTTTAGTGGCTAAATGCGTTATAAAGTGCATACTAGGGCTGTCCAAACTGCTCGACAATCGAAGATCGCTCGAGGATCGCTCGAAAAATGCTCGTTCGATTCCCGCTCGGTTTGTAAATGAGCCAATCGGATCGGTTCGATTCAAATTCAATCCGATCATGAGCAAAGCTCCGCTTGCTCGTCGATCGCTCGGTTTCGCTCGAAATATTTATATTAATAATTAATATATATATATTATAGATTTTATAGATTAAAAACCAAAAAAAATATAATAGCCCCCAAAAAATTAAAAGCCCAAATAATATTAGCCCAACTTAATATTTTATATGGAAATCTAACCCTAAATCTTATTCCTAAAACAATTTTACTCGTATCGTATTCATATCGCCGCAGTCACACTTTATTTTATGCTTCTTGATATTGTTAAAACATTTTTAGAATCATGATTTGAGTTATGTATTGCTTTTGTTAGTAAAGTGTTGGACATCTTTTAATTAAGTTGGAATTTGTTTTTGTTGAAAGAAGCCTTATCATTCAATCGAGCAAAACCGAGCGAAAACGATCCGCTCGATTTTTTTTAGGATTTGATAAAAACCGAGCGAAACCGAGCCGATCGATTCAAATTCAATCCGAGCATGAGCATCACTTTTGCGCTCGGTTTTGCAAATTTGATCCGCTCGGATCGGATCGGTTGTAATTCAATCCGAGCATGAGCAGACCCTCGATCGGATCGGATCGGCTCATGAACACCCCTAGTGCATACCACATGGACCATCGATGTACTTTTGACAAAACTTGAGGACTAAATGCGTTACAAAGTGCAAACCAAATGGGACCATCCATGTACTTTAGAAAAGCTGGGGACTAAATCCAAAAGTTTGGTTAACCACAGGGACCATCCGTGTACTTTACTCAAATCATTTTATTAGAAGATGTTATTTTTGAACGAATGTAATCATTATAATCTTGTGTGACACCGGTTAACTATTAAGAAAAAAATTGTGGCCTTGGTCTAGGTTTATGTTTTCAGTCCTGCTTTTTAAGTTCTCTCTCTCTCTCTATATATATATATGTATTATGTATTAATACTGTGCTTGTGTCGATAATGCAATATGAATCATCATCGGTAAGCTAAAATATCTGACTTCCATACAGGATTATGGTATTGATTTTGACGATGAAGAACATCATGTGAAGGCATTCAGGTGCCAATGTGGTAGCAGGTTTTGCAGAAACAACAAACGTCCAACTAGTAAGCACTCTATCCCCTGCTCTCTTATTTTTCTATTTTTTTATTAAGTTATAATTAAGGTTTTATATCTGTTATATTACAGGATCAAGAAAAACAAGATACACCTGATATCACTATCTGTTTCGAAGGTTACGGCCACCATGAGGCTGCGCCAGGTTTGGCTCAGTTTAAACCTGTATCGTATTTAGTATCTATCTTAGGTTTGTAGTATGACTAACAAGTTAAAAGACGGGGTGTGTTAAGTTATTTATGTATGCCCGTCATGTTTGGTACCAACAAGATCCTTGAATATGTTGTGGTTTTAACTTTTAATAGCATTAGCGGTTTTATAACTTCTACAATTTCCTTGTACCTGGTTTGTAGAAGCTTAATTATAAGTTAGTTTAAAAATTCGCAAGCTTAACTATATATACCGTCTCATTGGCTGATAGATTAATTTTGTTAATAATTACAATGAGCGGGACGAGCGCTCCGACTTGCATTCAATAAAAAGTAACATTCCCGCTTAAACTCTTGAAGATCGCTACCATACAAGGAGGATATCAAGTACGATAGAAGATTACGATTTTTGCAAGAAGGATATTGTGCTTTGTACAGGAACCGCCCCATGTATCTAGTGAATATAAGCTTTTAGGAGAGAATGTCAACTCGCGAAGCAAGTGCATATGCTTCACTTTACCAACTAAAAGACAATGCCACAGAAACCGGTGAGAAATTAAGTGGGTCAAAGTATATACACACCATCATCAAGAGAGTGGTGTGGGTATGAGTCCCCAAACTTGAACCCGACGATCCTCAACCAAACCAAACATGAGTAACGAGTCATGTGTTGAAGGCTTGAAGCTGGACCTTTGATTCTCAGTTTTGTACCTTACATATGAGCTCGACATTCCTCCGTGTGAGGTTTATCAATATATTATGGATGTGTGTTAGACGTTTGAGCTATCTTTGTGAGAACTTTTATTACTCAAATAAGTCGTTTGCCATTGGTCTTAATAAGCTAATTAATCTTTGAGAAATGTACAACTATACTCAACCCTAAAAATCCAATTATCAAATATTATTTTGAGTATGCCCACAATCAGTTTTGGTACAGCCAGAAACCAACTGATTGTACTTAAATTACGGAATTGGATTATCTAAACTACCTAAAAAGGTCAAACCAAAGCAACCCAATATAATTGGGGAAAATCACAGAAATAAACATGTTTGACACGTGACCGATTGTAGATGCCATCAAACTTGTTTAGCCGACAAGTTTAGCTGTTTACGACACGTGGCCAAATGGCTGATCAGCCGTCCATGTGTCCTATTATGATCGGCTGTCAACTATCTTTTTGCTTGGCTCGGGTCACTGACTCACTCCTTCCTACATGGCTTGACTCGTATCTAATCAACTCTAACTAATTTAACAAATAAAATATTACCCGTCATGCCATAGACCCACATATTCTATTATTTCAAGTCGAAAAACACTAAAGACCAATGAAGTTTTTTAATATTGTCTGGAACATATACCTAGAAACCAAATAATCATATATTAATTAGGCTACGGGGTGTGGTTTAAAACCCCTAGGGGCTTTATTACGCCATGTTAGATCCACATCAGCGCCATGTCACATAGGGGACTTTAAAGACCCTCCCTTTAACTTTCATGCAATGGTTTAAAGCCCTTTTAAAGCCCCCCAAACCCCCTTTTGGTGCGCAAGGGATGGCACAAGGGCGCTAGTGAAGCTGAATTGGCCAGGGGCTGTATACCACACCCCCTTGCCTTATACCATTCAACCATTAAAGATTTCATTATACGAAAAAAATCAAAATAAAATATATTCAGATTAATTATACTGGGGTAAGATCAAATAAAAAAATTATTTTGCCTAAGTAGGATGAGAAAGAATCTTAACCATTAATTTTTCAAATCAATGGTTAAATGAAAGTGTAGGAGAAAGGAGGAGTGCAAGAGTATCTTGGGAAAATCCTATTTATGGACTTTATCTCTCCACATGCAAGGCACATGCATATTTCACCCTCATTTTTTAAACGTTCATAACTTTTTTATACGACATTATTTTTTCATAAAAATTTCACCGTAAAATCGAGCGTTTTTTATCTTTAATTTGAGTACCATATTGCTATATAAAATATGAAGACTAAAAAAACCCACTAAAATGTGTTGTATTTTTATGTTGTATAACATTTTTTTGTGTTGGATTTTTTACTAAATTTTTTTGTCTTAATTTTTTTTTCTCAATTTTTTGTGCTGGATTTTTTTGTTTTTTTGCTGAATTTTTTCGTGATATATTTTTTTGTACTAGATTTTTTTGTGCTACATTTTTTGTGCTATATTTTTTGTACTAGATTTTTTGTGCTAGATTTTTTTGTACTATATTTTTTGTGCTAGTTTTTTTTTTGTATTAGATTTTTTTTGTTGTATTAAAAAAAAAAACAAAAAGGGTGACACATGTCATTTTCACTTCTATTTATAAAGACCAAAATGTCCTTCATTCCTATTTATTAGGGTGAGAGGGGCACTCCCCTCTTAGGGGAGTCCCCTCTCTTACACACATCCAATCAGGTTATGCCACGTCAACTCCCCTCTTAAACTCCCCTCACACCCTCAATTTGATGGCGACACTCCTCTCTTGGGGGAATTGTTTTTTTATTCAAAAAAAAAATAATAATTGATTGGTTGAAAATTAGGGTGGCCCACCATCTCCTCTCTCCTTCATGCGGTGAACCCTCCCCGATCCCCCTCCCCGATTTGCCTCACCGCAGGGATGGCGGCACCCTTCCCGCACGGCAAACAAACCCCCCGCATGGGGTCACCGAGGGTGCTGCCGACACCCTTAGGAGTGCCACATGTCATCATCACATTCCTTCTTAGGCTACTTAGACAAAATCCACTTTTTAGTGGATCCTTCCCCTAGTTATACTAACTAGCAAAATTACTAAACATACACATAACACACTATTACAAACTTATAAATTACAATGTCATTTAATCATAAAAGCCCAACCCATCATTCGGCCCAATTATCAACCCCCGGCCCAAACCCACCATACCCTAAAAACAAACCTACAACAATTATATAAAACCCTAATCCCCAAATCACTCCGCCTCCATTCACAACTTCAGCCATGTCGAAGCGAGGTTCGATCACATCCATTTTCTTGCATCATTCCATCTATAATCTCAATAATTTTCATGTTTCTTATTATTGTTGTTGTTCAGGTCGCGGAGGTTCCGCAGGGAACAAGTTTCGGATGTCGTTAGGTCTGCCGGTGGCTGCAACGGTGAACTGCGCCGACAATACAGGTGCGAAGAACCTGTACATCATCTCCGTGAAGGGGATCAAGGGACGGCTTAACCGGCTTCCGTCGGCTTGTGTTGGAGATATGGTTATGGCTACTGTTAAGAAGGGGAAACCAGATCTTAGGAAGAAGGTTATGCCCGCTGTTATTGTCAGGCAGCGTAAGCCATGGCGCCGAAAGGATGGTGTCTTCATGTATTTTGAAGGTATGAGTTTTGGTTTTGGTTACTTTATGTGTTGATTTATTTTGGTATTTAGTTTTTGATTGGTAGCATTTTATGTTAGTATGTTTAGTAGATTGATTTTAATGTGATTTAATGGTTCAGTTTAATTAAATTGTTATGATTTAGATGTGAAAGAGCTTGTATTTTTGTTTTCTAGATTGTGTAGTGTTTAAAATTGTGACTGTTGAAAGAAGTTTTTTTGATGTTTTTTGTCTTAACAGTTTGGCAATTATAACAGTATTATACATTGGGAATTGGAGTTTAGTTTTGACTTTAAAGAGTTTATTATAACTTTGAAACAAAGTTTAGTTAAAAAATTGAGCTTATGGTGAATCAAGAATTCCAAAATGCAATAAAATATTGGATATCGGTAATTTTAACATAATGCAGAATTTATATATATATATTAACACCTATAATTCAGTGATATTTTGGTCAAATATCAGTGATATATCTGTTACATCGGTCAAATATCTGTGATATATTGATCATATCTGTCAACGCCAATAATATTGGTACCGGTTTTCTGACTGATATTTTACTAGGGGACCCATTTATCACTGATATTAACTTCATCGCCAAACAGTGTGTTTTTGGGAAGTTTTAAGCTTGAGTTTATTATGTAGACTATTGTAGTTGTCTTGAAGTATGTAGTGCATATAATACATGGATTTCATTTACCAACAAAGTGATTTTGTGTTTGCCAAATTTATAATTTTTATACAAGTTTTTTGTGACATTGTTGGAATTTTTGTTCCAAGTATTTTGATGATTTTTTAGATTTATGACAATGACATTTGTTATAGTATCTGTCATGTACATTAGAAATCTGAAACTTTTGTTTTACCTTTTTTAAAACATTAATATAGTTTTCACTCTATGCTTGTTGCTATCTGTTATATGTGAGACGGTCGTTTCATGTTGTTTGTCAGTTTTTTACTTGCAATACCATTTTAAAACTTTCAAATTCTATCTTGTGCAGACAATGCTGGAGTTATTGTCAATCCTAAGGGAGAAATGAAAGGTAAAATCTGTTTAACAAAAACCGAAACACGGCCGTGTGATTGAAGCTGTTTTTAAAATATTAGATTAAGTTTCTATCTTGTTAATTTTTGTTCTAAATCATGACATTGCTCTGTATACTCTTAATTTTTTTACAGGATCCGCAATTACTGGACCAATTGGAAAGGAATGTGCTGATCTCTGGCCTAGAATTGCAAGTGCTGCCAATGCAATTGTTTAAGACTGGTCTGGACTTTTGTGTTTGTTTACTGGTGTAGTATCTGTTTTGTTTTGACTGCATATTTTAAATTTCAGTGGTGTTGAGAATTTTGCTAGAAGTGAACTGTGTTTTTGGCGCAATGAAGTTAAAATTCTATATGTTCAATCATATAATCTATAGTTTGATAAAATATGCGAGCCGTATTTGGGTAGGCAAGCAACTATATGTTACTCACCTGATCGTTTTTATAACTGGTTTGGCTCATCAAGTTGAGAACAAACATCGATGATTTGGCACGGAAACGTTTGATCTATTTAACATTAATGCTCATTTAAGTACCATCTTTCATTCGTTGTTCCTTAGAACTCAAGCTATAAACATAAGGCTACTCGGTGTGGGAGGAGGAAGTCTTTGGAGGATGGCCTTCCACTTCAACGCCATGTCATCATCCAAGGAGGATGCCCTTCCAAAGATTGACCTAAGGAAATGAAGGATAGGGTTATATATGTGTGTGTTTGTTGTATGTATATGTGTGTGTGAGAAGGCGGAGGCCTGGCATGACCGTCTTGGGGAGGATGTTGAAGACGCCGACGCCCCACCAGAAATGGTGTTGAGGGCTTATTTTTGATGCCTGAAATTTGGCATCTATGTCTAGTATTTATTCATCACCAAACATAGCATTACCACACAGACACAAACCACACCCATTTTAGCATTACCACACCAGAGTTTCAGATACTCATCAACACTAAAATATTTGAGGCCTGAATTTGGGTGGTGTTCGTAGCTATTTGACACTCACCGACAGGGAATAAAGATGATACAACGTAACTGTTTGGAAACTCAAAATACTGAAACAACATAAACATAGCAAATACGAGGGGCTGGAGAGGAAACAAACTGATCGGATAAACATGTACGTCGTGTGAAGGTGATTGAATCTACAGACCTGGATAAGGTAGTTTGGCGTATACGGGGGAGAGGAAACGGACTAATAGGATTATGGGTTTTACAAGGGTAATTAGGTAATCTCTCAAAAATAGGGGAATGTCAAGAGGTTCTTAGTAAGGGTGAGACTTTCTAATAATAAGGATCAATGGTATTGGAACGATGGTAATCTGGGAGAATTCTCGGTGAAGGCTGTCAAAAATGCTTTAATTGCAGATAGAGGTTGTCTAAAACGTCTTTGAAGTCGAATGTGTAAATCTGAGGAATTTTGCACCATGCACTGAAAGCCGTCCACACCCAATCCGCCACCGAACACCCAGTAAATAAATGCTTCACCGTTTCCTCAAAGTCATCGCAAAAACGACACATAACCGAAGTAATATCCACGTTTCTTCTTCTTAAATTAACGCTCGTAGCTGATCGATCCAAATTACCTTTCCACGCCACGATGTTGCATTTGAGAGGCACCCATTTACACCACTCAAATTTAGTGAGATGACAATTTCCTCTATCTGCAATTAAAGCATTTTTGACAACCTTCACCGAGAATTCTCCTAGATTACCATCGTTCCAATACCATTGATCCTTATTATTAGAAAGTCTCACCCTACTAAGAACCTCTTGACATTCCTGCCATTCTTTAAGCTCAGCGACAGACACGGGCTGTCTAATCCAATTCCATGCAAATCCTGCATTCCCTTGATTCGCCTCCACTCTATCTGCAACCTTGCATATTTTAAACAAATCCAAACCAAACAAGTGTGGCCATCTATCCATGAAAGGCATATCACCTATCCATGTGTCTAACTAGAATCGAATCTCCTCCCCGTTCCCAACCTTACCCAAGATCAAACGGTTTAACCCCTTCCCATCTAATTTCAAATTAGATATCGAATTCACTATATGGGGGTGTTTGGGTTAGCTTATTTTGGAGCAACTTATGACTTATTGACTTATAAAAGTTAACAAGTTGTTTTTTGAGTGTTTGGGTTTAGCTTATTTTAGAGGGCTTTGTGTGTTTGAGAAGTTAGAATTTCTAACTTCTCACTTATGACTTGTATAAGTTATAAAGTTAATAAGTCATTTTGAGAAAGAATCCCAAACACCCCCTATTTTTCCAACATCCCGCAATGTTTCCATTAATCGGGAGGAAATTTCTTTGATTAATTTTACCATGGTAGGCTTCAACCACCTTCCTCCAAAGATTATTATTTTCAACCCTGGACCTCCACCCCCACTTAAAAAGAAGAGCTATATGAACCTCTTTAATTCTGTTGATACCTAACCCTTTTTCAACTGATCACTAACTATAGCATGGTCTAACTGTTTGGGACGCTTAACTATGACTGAAATCCTTTAATGGAATTGCCACTAACTATAGCATTCACTATTGATATGGGTAAACATGTATGGGATGAGTTCCAGAATTGAAGCCGTAGAATCGGATGCGCTCGCCCAACGAGAATAATACCGAGATACCATACTCATCCCTATACCTGAATACTCTTCCGAAACGTTTTAGGTCTTCTCATCGGACTCATGTTTTGTATCATCTCTATTATTAGATATTAATAATATCATTTTAAATAATTTTATTGTTAATAACACAATATAATTTAGGCAAATTGGATTTAAATAATCCAACCTTTCTGATATTGGTCAATAATAATCTCAACCGGAATTATTCCTGACAGTAGTCCAACCTTTTTCATTTTGTTTGTATAATGGTCTGCCGTTAAGTTTTTTTTTTTTTTTTTTTTTCCGAATTACAAACTAATGTTTTAGGGCTTTTGATCAGAATGAGGATACGAATCGATTGATGTAAGACATACTTCGAAACGGTGCTCCAAACGACTTGATTTTTGTTGATTGGAAGTTTAAACACCCGGATTGAAGCACCGTTTTCGTTGTTTGGAGCACTGTTTTTAAGGTAAGTTTTACATCAATCGACTCGTATTCTCGTTCTGATCAAAAGCCTTAGAATATCAGATTGTAATTCGAAAAAAAAGTTACTCTGTTATGTTCTTTTAACGGTGAACCATTATAAAAACAAAATGAAAAAGGTTAGACCACTGTCGGAAATAAATCCATTTGGGATTATTATTGACCAATACCAGAAAGATTGGATTATTTAAATCCAGTTGGCTATAATTTATGGTATTATAACTATTGTATTTTAAAACTTACCGAAGATGAAGGTTTATTTTATTCCAAAGACCATACTGGTTAATTTGAATGACAATGATAACATGGGTTTGAAGTTAAATTAACTAACTAGAAATAGTTAAACATTAATAAATATGTGCTTATATATCTTTTTTGTTATTTAACAGATAGTATATGTAGCTCGCCTCTATTAACAAACATTTTAGTAATTTTAAACGTACTTAACAGATTATTTTACATATGTTAGTATCAGAGTATTAGCTTCCGAAAGTCCAGACATAATTAACTCTTTTAATATTTAAACCCCACTGTAATCTGACCCTAGATTACTAAAATGTAAAATAATTATTTTACATAACTTTGGAAAATTATTTTACAGTAATTACTAAAATAATATGTTAAGTACGTATCAAAGTTATGTAAATCTAGGGTCTGATTATCAGTGTGGGTAAATATCAAATAAAAAAATTATTTTGCCTAAGTAGGATGAGAAACAATCTTATCCATTCATTTTCAAATCAATGGTTAAGATGAAAGTGTACGAGAAAGGAGGAGTGCAAGGGTGTCTTGGGAGAATCCTATTTATAGACTTTCTTTCTCCACATGCATATTCCACCACCATTTTTTAAACGTTCATAACTTTTTTATACGACATTATTTTTTCATAAAAAATTCACCGTAAAATCGAGCGTCTTTTTATCTTTAATTTGAGTACCATTTTGCTATATAAAATATGAAAACTAAAAAAACCCACTAAAATGTGTTGTATTTCCATGTTGTATAACATTTTTTGTGCTGGATTTTTGTACTATATTTTTGTGCTAATTTTTTTGTGTTGAATTTTTTTGTCTTTGAAGGGGTATGGTCCCAGATCTCGCGTCAGCATGACCGCGAGTGACCATTACCCTTACCAAAAACCCCCACGAGCAAGAACTTAGCTGTGTCCGTGCGGGCACGCGCGAACACAGAGGTCGAATCCAATCGGTCAAGGGATGAGAAGACTTACCTTATGTACAAAAACGGATGTTACGCATAGCGATGCGGCCTGGCACCGCATCCTATGAACATTTTCGTCACGACAAGGGATCTGGACAACAGTAACAGTCACCAAGCGGCGATGCGGCACTCCACCGCATCCCGCATGCATCTTGGCCAGAACAAGAACGCGGGAACATCAGTTACCGCAAGCAGCGATGCAGCCCGTCACCGCATCCTGCCTACAAGGCAAGTGGGTCTGACACCACATTGCAAGTGGCACTGAGGACAGTCACCTGTCAGCCCACATCTAAGCAATAGACTGACACCACAGCAGGACGTGACATCACCACCGTAACCGACAGGCCGGGCACACCTACAGAAGGCTGTGCGGTGTCAGACTAGCCACTCAACTACCCTCCTTCACTCCTCGGCTATAAATACCCATCCCGAACCAGGTTTGAGGTATCTCTTCACAACTCTCTCACTACTACGATCACACTTTGCTTCCCAAGCAAATTACTGATTCTCACGTCGGAGAGTGGTAACAAGGAGCACCCCCACCCCATCCTCCTTGTTACGAGTCACGGTTTGTTTCCTTGTGCAGGAGATCAACCAGCGGACGATCCAGCCAGCGATTCTCGGAAAGAAGGGATTAACCCTACTTGACGAGACCAGTGAATTAACCGCCTCGGTTAACCATTGTTTCATCAGTCTTAAATTTTTTTCTCTCAATTTTTTGTGCTGGATTTTTTGTACTACATTTTTTTGCTGAATTTTTTCGTGCTATATTTTTTTGTACTAGATTTTTTTGTACTATATTTTTTTTGTACGACATTTTTTGTACTAGATTTTTTGTACTAGATTTTTTGTGCTATATTTTTTTGTACTAGATTTTTTGTGCTAGATTTTTTTTGTATTTTTAAAAAACAAAAGGGGTGCTACATGTCATTTTCACTCCTATTTATAAGGACCAAAATGCCCTTCATTCCTACTTATTAGGAGTGACACATGTCATCATCACAATCCTTCTTAACCTTCTTACGCAAAATCCACTTTTTAGTGGATTCATCCCCTTATTAGTGTGGTGTTTGGAATAAATCTAGATTTACATAACTTTGAACACGTAACTTTTAATATTTAAACCCCAAACATAATTAACCCTTTTTAATTGTGGCTCAAAGTATTAGCTTCCAAAAAAAATTATTTTACCCAGGCACACACAAACAGAAGTACAAAAGATAATAATTAGGCAAATAAACGTGAAATGAGTAACACTATGCCAATGAGAGTGGAGGTGGCATATTCTTTTTATAAGAATCTTTATATTCTTATATACTCATCACTTGACTGAACTATGATAACTAAAGGTTGGAGGGACCGCATTACTTCGAGAGGGACGGCAAACAGTTGTTGGCTGAGGTGGCAACGCGATAGCGTGCAGGAACATCGCCCCCACTTCTAGGTATCGCGAAATCAACACGAAGCGGGATTACCACCCCGCATTGAAGCTACTTCAAAGAAGAAAGTGGGAATATGAGATGGAGAATCAGGACGAGTAGTAACAACCTTTCACCCATGCGGACCCATAAAATATTTTCTGAGGGTGCGAACAAGGGTTTAACCAACTTTTCAAGTAGTGCGATCGGGATTTTGCCCTATAAAATATACTAATTTTTTTTCAAAGGGTGCGCCCGCCCATCCAGCTCTCTACGTAGGTCCGCCCCTGCATCCAGGAGGGGACGCAAGATGGTGTTACTTGCGATATGCGCGGCTTCCATTCCCCATCTAAGTGAGAAATGATTTTAATATGTCAATAAATGATTATATAGCTAACTAGTACTAGATAAAGACAGATTTAATAAGAAGAATTCCACAAGATGAGAACTCAAAACTCTTTTGTGTTTGGTGTTAAACCAACAATTTGAGCTATAAACTTGTTTGATGCCTCATATGTGCTATTTTGATAAGAGAAGAAAGATGATAGAGAAGAGAGTTCTACTATCTATGATTTAATAAAATATGAACATAGTTCAAAAGAAGACAGAAAATTACATAATAGACCTTACGAAATGATAGGTTTATAATATAATATAATACATACATTATGTACACGTTTTGTTAAAATAATAAAAGTCTATATGTGCTCATCAAATTTGTCTTTATCCTTGATTATTACTAGCCTTTATTTATATTATATTACGGGGCTGTTTGGCTAAGCTTATTTTTTTGACTTATTTGCTTATTTGAAAAACAAATAAGTCATAATGGAATGACTTATTTACTTATTCCTCTCACATAATAAGCTAACCCAAACACCTTTTAACTTTTCAAAAAGTAAATAAGTAAATAAGTCACTAAAATAAGCTTAGCCAAACAGCCCCTACATGTCATGATAGTTTTTCTTTATTCATTAATGAATTTTCATTTCAAGTGTGCATTATTGTTAATGGACTAACCAACACCTTTAAAATATATAATTCATTTATTTATCTGAACTTGGATTCCATGAGGCAGATCGTCAAAAGTTTTAACATACGCAATAGGGATTCACAAATCTTCTAGACGTGGAGTAGGAATGTCTTTGAACCTAAATACATTACTTATAATGGAAGGAAACATGCTATGTGATACGTGGTTGAAAACCTGTTGTTTAATCGTTTTAAAGTTTATATTTTACATGAATTTGAGTTTCGAATAGCCTACTTTGATTGAAATTGTGTTTTGCAAGTCTAACGGAGTTTAAAGAGCTATTCAGGAGCTTTACGGACATCGGGAAGCGATCGGGATCAACCGGGTACACGAAACAAAGAAAACGGAGAACCAGATTTAAAGGGTGCGTCGGCGACGACCTAAAGCTGCGTCGCGTCAACCAAAAGAAGCAATATGCAATAGCGGAGTGCGTCGGAGCCAAAGCCACCCCAGACATCGCGTCGCCGACGCGAGTCTGATTCTTCAGACGGTGAGTTTCGCTAATTGGGTTGTTTGACCGAGTTTTTGACTAAGTTTTGAAGGTATTATGAGGTGTTACGGATTTTAAACACAATTAGACACTCTTTGAGCCACTTTTCATTATCCTTATCGTTCACAATCTTTATCCATCACCGTATTCCATCACAATCATCATCAGTCATTTAAACCTAATCATTCATCATCACCATTTCATTATCATCCACCACCATTACAATCACCCAAACCCTAACCCTAATCATCATTCTCTCCAAGACCAAGATCATGGCTTGGTGTTCATCCTCATCATCCGGTGATCGTGTTCCACATCCATGAGCAGTTAGTCTCCTTGGGTTTCACCCTGGTGTAGATTTTCATAAGATATTCTAGGGTTTAAACATTTGTGTTTGATTTGATTTGTGACAAGTTGTGTTTAAGCATTTGAAACCTTTGAAAATTGTCTTGCATTTGTTTCGAATTCGTGAATTGTCGAGTGATTATTAAATTTGACTTTGCGAAATGGTTATATGCAATTATGTGTTGTCTTAGGTTAGAATTTACATGTTCTTGGTAAAGAAGTGCATTGCGGTCCGTTATTGTAACGTTGATAGCTCTTGGCACCTAAGCCACGTGACACTAAATTCGTTAATCACTTAATTAAATCAATTTAAAACGTGTAGAAACCCTAGGACTTGCGATCATCGAACCAGGTGTAAACCTTATTTCAAATTATTCTTTTTAATCAAGTTTTTGCATAATTCTAGTTAATCCTAATTCAGTAGCCAATACCAAATTATCGGTACTCTCCGACATCTTTTCAAACCAATCAACAAACAAGAAATAAATTAAATTGCAAGCTTCATAATTGTACCACTTTTGATAATTGACCAAGTCCGGACACAAACCACAAACTCTTCATGGTTCGACCCCTTACTTCCACTAACTCTAAGTTTGAGTTAATTTGAGACTATAAGTATTATCTTTGACCGGGGTGTGACACTCTGATCGCTATGACATGACATTCTTTAAAAAAGGTTTCACAAGCAATAAAGCAATATATTGATTATCTTCTGTAGGAACACACTCTATTGAATAGCATCAGCCAACACTCATGGCTTGTAAGTCCATCGGCCCATATAGTTGTCCATGTGCCTGTAGAAGCTCAGCTATTGCAACCCCTGCCTTTTTAGGTGTAGCTCCAGGTTGATGAGTTACTCACAATGCTTCTAGGATATCAGTATCCTTTGTTTCATATTTAGGAGTATAATAAGTTAAACTTATAATCTTTCTTTAACACCATTTGAACCCGACACGTGTTTTAGTATCTATTTATGGCGACATAAATCCCTCCCTACGACTATTGAATTAAGAATTCACATAACAACAAAGTTCACGCGACATAAATTAGATGTTAATAAAACTTTTTACATAAACCCTTTACAATATTCCCAACTAATCGTAAAATATTAAAATTATTAACTAGTAAGAATGCTTGATTATTAGACCATTGTATTTGATTAGGAAAATACACATTATTGTATATTTTTTTCATATATTTGGCACAATCTAGTTCTTTTTGTAATTGAAATATCTAAAAATTACTCAGACACTAATAAATTCTCTCTTGATAGTGACATGTGTTGTTTTATTGGATAGTCTCCCAAACAACATGTCATAACCAATGGAATAAATGATAAGGCTCGAGACATGACACAAGTCCCAAGACACAAAAGACCATCTCGGGTTCACGCCACAAAACCTAACCATTGGTCGGGTTCTAACAACCATATATCACAAAACGATAAACACGAAAATCAACCCCTAGAACATGAAAGCAACTCGAGACCCGCCTAAGTTAGGCGGTAGGCAATGAGACATATCAACTAAGTCAACTATACTTATAATAAGCATTAATAACACTTGCAAACCTTTTTCACCATAAAGGATGGATATCCATACATAGATAGTTAATTGCATGTTTTTACAAATAGAATACAGTTCCAACTAGTAAGAATGAGAGCTCACACAAATGAGTAGTGTAAATAGAAGTAAAACAACTCATGTAACATCCATGGCATTCTCAACCTTCACATAAAATACTTTTACTCTTATAAATGTGTACTTATTCTTATGTTAGAGGTTGGTCACATGGAGAGCTCCCTTATGTCGATGATGAAACTAATGGTGTTCTGTTTCACGGACCATTCCTTTCCTCGAAGCCACAATGTTAGCTGAATTTCAACACTAGATCCCAAACCTAACCCCTTGGGTGAGGAGTTTTGAAATAATAGTTAACATCAAAGGAATATTATGGTATGGATGTTGTATGTGTTAACTAACTAACTAACTAAGTTTCCAAATCTCCCATAGTAACATGTATGATTGTGTGGTGTCATTATAAAACATCAAAAGAATACCCTTTGTTTATAAAACATGTGGGATTGTGTGAAATACACATGTTTAATAGATCTAAATTGCCCATTTTATTCTTGTTATTTCCAAGTTTTTGGTCACTTCGATGTGTTTTTTTTTGGATTGTAGGTTGTAGCGGGAAAGTTGTGTAAAACATGGGATTGAACTTCCTAAAATTTCAAGCTAAAGAAAAGTAGAAAATGGCAAAATTTTGTAACAATCGTAACCTCTACCCAACGTACAACAGGCAGTACCTTACGCCTATATCTGATTTCTTTAAGGATGCCTTATGCTTCTAGCCAAATCCTGATAAGCCGTACCCAATGTTTTAAAAATCGGTTTTTAAATCAAACCGGATTAGGCTAAAAAATGGTTCAACCGGTTGAACCAGGTGGTACCGGGCGGTTCAACCAGGTTGACTAGCTAACTCTATAATATCATAAATTACAACATCAACTTAAAAGTTAATCAAAAAATGCATGATTACATATTAAAAGATGATCCAAAAGTAAATCTATAATAAAAAATAATCCAAAAGATAATCGAAAACCATTCAATTTCCAACAAACTCTTTTAAATGAGGGTGTACGATATGTTTAAAAGATGAAATTCACTATTATCGCCATCCTCATCAACTAGAGGATAACTATTTTCGTTTCATACAATATCAAACAAGAACTTTTAGTTACGAATAATCATAATATATAAAAATTACGTAAGGTAAGTAACATATATAATAAAAATAAGTAATAACCCAAACTAAGATAACACTGGGTTGGTACCGGTATTACGTTTCAAACCGGTATACCGGATTTTACCGCCGGTACAAACCTCATGCCGTTTCACTTATTTACCGGGGTGTTTCGTACCGGATTTACATCTGGAAACGATAATACCGGTATAACCGGCCGGTATTTACCGGTTTTTAAAACATTGGCCGTACCCTACGCCTTGGAGGTTGTACCTTACGGCCATATCGGTTTCAGTTCACAAATTAAGGGCGTTGACCAAGTTTTTAAAAAGAAACATTTCATATTCAAGATATTCTGGGGGAGGACAATTCTTGGGGTCCCAATGGGCGATTTTTGCGATCCAATCCATCCAATTGAGGATCCAAATCAATTTTTCAATATTCAGTTCAAGTTTTTGAAGATTAGTCAACCATTATGTGTGGATAATCTTTTCTAGATCATCCCTGGGTGTAGGGTTGTAAGTTTTAGGGTTTCTTTCTTGCCCACTTGGTTTGAATTGATAATTATTGTAATCTTTTGATTGAAATTGCATAATTGAATGTTAATATTGTTATAAACTCATGATTGTTAAGATTTTCTTGTATCATTGACGTTGTGAGATGATAATTGTTATTAGTTTTGAATCATGTTAGGGTTTGCTAATTTTTCTTAATTCATAAAACATACACTAATCCGGAATTCGTATCGTGAAGGTTTTCTTGCACCATTTACATATTATAGACGAGGGTTGATGTCTTCAATTAGGTTTTCACATTAATAATCAGAAGAAATCAATTATGTTTTACTAAAAATAAAACCTTTTTTTGTAAGTTTTCCCTAATTACTTATGAATATGATGCCCAAGTGTGATCTATTTATTAATTATAACGTTATTAATAAATCAAAGATCATAGAAAACTTCATAATTGTTTAGTACATTTATTTCGTAGATAGTTTAGATAACCAAACAACTCTTGTAATACTAACCACATGCTCTTTGTGGATAGGATACCCGATTTACCCTAGCTACCTGGGTTAATTGGGTTTTTATATGATCGGAACGACACAATCATCACACATAAACTTGATATTTAATGAATGCATATATATAACACATTTCACGTATAGGACACTCAAGACGTAATGCATATAAAATCCACTTTTTACAATAGCAAGCTCTATAACAAACTTTGTTACCAAAATAATAAAAATGGAAAATCTAAGAGCTCTAAAATATGATGTTTCATTAACTTTGGACATAAATAAATAAATGTTATTGTTATTTAATGGGTTTGTGCTCTTCTTGATGAGAGTTTCATAGCGAATCAAATCATTTCCAGAGCTAAGATGAAGGAGATATCGATGCTCAACGATGTGTGCTTGAAATGGAAAACGTGTGAGAAAATAGGTGGGAACTTGTCCCACATAGGAGGGTGAAACCTTACAAGGTATATTAGTGAGGGCGTTTCTTGGATATTATTTGCACCCACACACGAGTTGTGGGGATGAACGTAATATGGCATTTAAATGTCGCTCTTTTGCACAAACACATCAACATGAGCCGCTCTAGAGCTGACTTGATATTTCACGGTTGGTTTGTCATCAACAGGATTGGCAAGTGTCGAGAATAGTTCATATTGATTGGTTACTAGTGATGGGCAGGTACCGGTTACAGTTGACACATTGTTGTTAATGCGTATTATTATTGACTCCTTGATGATTTGTGTTACTACTTAGCGTCTAGCCGCTATTGATGCAATTTACTTTTAACCATCCAGTTGCTGTTGATGGCGATCAGCAACAAGAATTTCTTATAGGTCGCATATTGTTGTTGGTGTAATATGTAAGAATAAATAAATAATATATTTATTTATATATGGCCATTATAATCATTTATATAATAATATATCAAAATATATAACAACCTATTAAATAATTAGTTGATAATTGTTGATGGGTCTTATTACCATTATTAACTAATTAGGGTTTCCTCTTGGGTGCATATATAAGGAGATAATTAGAGGGTTAAAGGGTTAGACTCTAATCACAATAACATCATTATGAAATCGCCCCCTCTCTCCATAGCCGAACACCCTATTCGGTTTCTTCATCACCATCATAAGATTGCACCCTAAGGAGGAACCAGATCAAGCTGACAATCATGTCAAACACTGTTGCCGCGTCTCCATCTGGATTCTCTGCTGGCCTATACTGATGCAATCAAAGGTATGTTTTCATATTTTCCATTATGTTTAAACAGAACTGATCAACATGTGGTATAAGAGCAGATGTTGATTAGTCGGTTCTGTTTTCGTATCCTTAATTCTGGGATTGAAATCTGGAAAACATAAGTTTTGAAAATTTAATGAACATCAAGGCTGGTTTCGAGTCTGATGTGCCGAGATCAATTTTTTCGGAAAAAGAATGTTATATAAATGACTCGAAATCATAATGGTTAAAATCAAGTCCGAACTCTGTTTATAAAAAGCCTTAAACTTCAGGTTTCGGGTTCTAGAATTATGTTTTATTTTTAGGGTTCATCATATGTTCTTAGGAAAATTCGAAAATTCCTTTATGTTTTGGAATATGATTTGGATTATTGAGTGTTTTTCCATGTTTTGATATGTTTAACTATTAAAATTTTTGAAAAAACTGTTATTAGATCAACAGATAAATTTTTTGAAATATTTGATAAAATTAGATCATCACTAAAACAGGAAACCATGTCTCAAAATCCCTAAGAATTCGAATTTTCAGTTATGCTTTCACAACAACAGCTGTTTACAGGAGTTTCGAGATCACTTTTAACGACCCAAGACCAAGATCTCGACTCGAGACCACAAGGTCTCGACTCGAAATCATAAGGGTTCTCCAATCTTTATAACTCGAGACAACGGTTTCGACTCGAAAACGGTTTCTACTCGAGACCATAAGGTTTCGACTCGAGACCACTGAGGTTTCAACTAAGGGCTTCAATCTTCACAACTCGAGACCATGGTTGTGACTCGAGACCTCATTATGGATTCGAGATCTCATAAACCACAGTAGTCGAGACCATCATTACAACTCGAGACACTGAGGTTGCGACTAGAGACCTTAATTAGTCGAGACCTCATAATGTTACAAGATGAGTCGAGACTGGACTCGAGATCTCACTCGAGATCTCATAACTGAGTCGAGATCTCACTCGAGACCTAAGACTAACTCGAAATCTCAACCTCATAAAGTTCAATTCGCGCTAACAGGTGGTTTGCTATTAAATAATTGGTTTTGTAATTAGATAATTAATCAGAATCAAATAAAAGTTTCGCAAAACCAAAATGGCTTTACTTGGGTGAGCTTCTGATGTATCACTTCTGGCCAAAGCTGATTTGATACATCTATTTATTGCTCAAGTATTATAAAAGCCATGTTGAGTATGCATTACAAACGTGAATGTCTTAATTTCTGGCCAAAGCTGATTTAATTCATTCATGTATAGCATTCTTAACAAGTGCATAACTAAAGTGATTGTCTCATTTCTGGCCAAAGCTGATTTGTCACGATTACTTTGCACACATGCTTAAATGATTACACTTCTAGCCAAAGCTGATTTGTCTTCGTTTAAGTAGAATTTTAACTAAGTCTATTATTTTGATGTTAGTAATAGACATATCACAACCTCTTCACATAATGATCCTCACATTAATGATCCTTCATTAATTTTATGATCATTTCGTCTGCCTTATTTTAAGTACCCATAACTTTTCTCACTATAATTTTCTTCTACAAATCTATATCTCATCCACTCCAATTCCTAAAACTCATATGTTTTGCTTTATTTAAAGTTTCTATAAGAATTAGCTCTTAAATTAAATCCTTGATTATCTCTTAAGACACGATAATCCTATTGCTCTCTTCTGATAAAGGTACTATAGAAGAAAAGTAGAGCATGATGAATAGGACAAATTAAACATGATGTCTCTTATGATAATCAAGAACTCTCTAACATAAATGTTATCACTAAAGTTATTCCAGATTAAGTCTTTCCTAAGACTAATCTATTATCTGTGGAATAATTGCAAGAACTCCAAAGTTGCATGCCTTCATTTAAAATTCTAAACTATAAAGTTAAGTGGTATATATGAATACATTATAATGTACAATACCATGACCCATAAAGTTAAGGGCTTACGCATGGAAATAAGTACATTTTTCCAGTACATTACATACTAAGATTTTCACTTGTACAATTTGATGCCTTATAAATCAACTGTAACACTCAAAAGTACCAAAGTATAATGAGTGTGTTGAAAAGCAACATATGTACATAGAAATAAATGTTTGAAACTGGAAAATAAGATGTTGTTCACCTTACAACCACTAAAACATTAAAAGAGGATTGTTCTAAGGTCCATAGACAAATTACAAGTACAAAATTCCAACTCTAAGATTCTTCAAGGGAGGATCTCACAGCATAATTATGCCATTAGACTAGGCATAAGCAACGAGACTATCCATTATTCAGAAGAACAGTTGGATAAGTTAATTAGGTAGTCACTTACTAAAGATATTTCAGTCTGTTAATTTTAATATTCCAATTAACACATGATTAGTTGACTCTAGTTCCATACGTTTCCTTACCAGAACTCGACAAATAACTAACATGAGAGTTAGTGACAAAATTAAATGTTAAGGCTATAAAAACCATAATAAGCTGTCTTCCAGCAAAACTTTTCGATACCTTATATACTCTGAAGATTAATCAGAATATAGTATCATAATTAAGCTATGTTATGAAGGTTGTGAGGTTTGCATAGTCAACATAAAGTCACACTTACCTTAAACTCTCATCTTATTTGTTCTCAATATCTGGATTGAAACATTACTAAGATAAAACTAGATGATACCTTACACTTTCACAACTTTTGTTATCATGCAAATGAGAATTTGACAAAAGGAAAATGAGACCTATAAATTTCATCAATTATAACCGAAATTCATGAGAAATCATGACATGGTTAATGAGGATGATTATTCAACTAATCTCATTCTAAATGATTTTAAATCATGATGTTAAAAGCCATAAAATATTACTTGGCTTAAGGAATAAGTATGGGTCCATCATAAGTCATTCATTGACATTCGTGGAACTTATTCCAAACGGACTATTCAGACATAATTCATTTATCATTTAAAAGACTATCAACTTGTATCTAAATTTTGTCACATATGGCCCACGGTCTTAGAAGAAATCTATTCATATATACATACTTAATAAGATTTCTATTAAATATGTCCCTAAAGTTTCTTATGATATCTGGACATTAAAGAAATCAAATAAAGTCTAACGTATATGTGATAGGTTCCCACGTCACGTAGCTTATTGAAACTTCTCTTCTAGCATTCTAGAGATATTAAAAATCAGTGGGAGCATTAAGTGTCTTAATAATAACTTGCAATAGTTGCAAGAGGTGGGGGAGTGAAAACTTCATAATACTTCAATTCACACCTCTTGTACAAGACACTGCTCCATCACGACATTGTTCCATTAAAAGTTGTCTCCTTAAAATCTAATGCTTCTCTTACAAAAGTTCCATTGTTGCTTAATTGTGGACACACTTAGATTTATTACCTAAACTAACATAATCCTCAACAAGAGAAATCACAAAGACTAACGTCATTAACTTGTTTCTCTATTAGAATTTGTTGGTCGTTAAATATTGACCCTAAGCATGCTGAGTTCCTAAAGATTTCTAAGGTCAGTGGGAGCAGCCAAAGTCCTTATCATGACTTGCAAGGAATACAAGAGGCGGGGGGAAGAGTGTCATTAAATTTCACTCTGAATTTAACTCCGATTACACCTCTTGTACACCATACTGCACCAACTCTTACAAACTTAGAATCCTGAAAATGATAGCAACCTAACCAAGAGCTAATCCATAAAACCGAAACTTCTAACAAACCCAATAATCAACTCAGGAGATCATCTAGGTTTAAAAACCTACTAACTTTGATGATTACATAACCTCCCTAATGAAGTTGAAATGGATTTTGGAAATGTTTAATGATCCTATCTCTTAAAATCAAGCCATTAGCGTCAATCAATCATCTTAATGGAATAAAACTGTTTTCTAGTAAAACCGATTTTATATGTTCGTATAACGTTTGGGATTTGATTGAATTACCTAAGAGTGTTCATAACTAAACTAAATCCTGATATAAACGTTAAGACACTAAGAAGCATGATTGATTGTCAAAAGGTTATACTTAGGAAGAGATAAATTATCAAAGAGTTCTTTGAGGATCGTCACTGTTCTAGTAGCTTATAATAGTTTAAAGCTACATTAGATGAACATTAAAAACAGTTTTCCCTAACAATTGTCTGACACATTTACATGTTCATAAAACAACCTGAAAGTTCCAAACTGAAGGTTAAAGAACATTTTGTCTATAAGCCAATAAAATCCATGTATGGGTTAATGCAAACATCATAATAATTATTTTCATCAACAATCAAGTGGATTAATGTACCTACCTCAAAATGAGTGGGAACAACTAAATTAAATTTGTCTATATAGATGATATTCTTTTGACAGGTATATGTTACATAAGTCAAAGCATTGTTAACACAAACTTTGATATAATAGATCTCAGAGATATCTCTTATGTAATAGATATCATAACATACCGAGATAGACCCAATGGGACATTAGTTCCGTTCCATAAGTTTAACATTAAATGGGTCCTTACATATGTAACAAAATTTGGCTCTCCTTTAGAGGATAATAGGATAAATGAGATTATTTCTTATGCTTCATTAATTAGAAGCCTTATGTAAGTTCAAGTCTATACTTGTTTAGATATTACTCACATTGCAACACACTAGATATGTCTAGATTAACGTGAAGCATTTAATAGAGTATTACAATATCTTTGAAAGAAACGAGAGGCTACAATTTGAAGAAGAAGTGAGAATTAAAACCGGTTTATTACTCTAACTTTGTGATATTCAAAGATGACAAAATGTAATTTCGGGTATATCCTTATGTTAGTAGACAAAACCTATCTCATGGAGGAGTCATAATAAACTGATAATAACAACCTAAGTTATAACGACATAATATAGTCACTAAATGTTGTTGGAAATTTATCAGTGAACTCATAAGTTTATTAACTCCATATAATTATTATTTTGAAAATTTAGTGTGATAAAGTCAGCTACCATGACTCCTTGAACAGTAACAGTTCAAGAGGTGCTGCATTAACTTTCGATACACAATTAATATTCGTTTATTAATGAATTAAGGAAACTAAGTCTTTGTATCGAATACATTCATGATATGCTTAAGGATCCTATAACTAAAGGGCTATTACCCATAAGTCTTATTAAGAGAGCTCATAGACGGGTATTAATTAATGGTCGTGTGCAATTGCATATCGTACTATGAATGACTAAGTATTAGTTAATTTTCCTCATCAGTTTGATTTTGTATGTCTCTAAGAATATGTCAAGCCGGCATAATGGCATATAGACAAATAAAATAACAATTCAAACAAAGGGCTTATGCGTATTTTGATCATAACGATTAGGTTTTAAATTAAGGCTATAGTATGACTAATGGGGGTCCTGAGTCGCATAATGATTCAACGGCTGTATTTCTCTGCTATAGTTCTTGTTTTAGGCTAAAATGAGTGTTAACTCCTGATCAGGCTTATCTAATGCTCATAATAAATGATTACTCGGCCAAGTGGGAGAATGTAAGAATAAATAAATAATAATATATTTAATTATATATGGCCATTATAATCATTTATATAATAATAGATCAAAATATATAACAACCTATTAAATAATTAGTTGGTAATTGTTGATGGGCCTTATTACCATTATTAACTAATTAGGGTTTCCTCTTGGGTGCATATATAAGGAGATAATTAGAGGGTTAAATGGTTAGACTCTAATCACAATAACATCATTATGAAATCGCCCCCTCTCTCCATGGCTGAACACCCTATTCGGTTTCTTCATCACCATCATAAGATTGCACCCTAAGGAAGAACCAGATCAAGCTGACAATCATGTCAAACACTGTTGCTGCGTCTCCATCTGGATTCTCTGCTGGCCTGTACTGATGCAATCAAAGGTATGTTTTCATGTTTTCTGTAACACCCCGAAAAATGCAAATCATTTATTAAAATATAAAGTTGATAAATAAACTAGTTAACTAACTAGGATTTTAAATAACCCAATTAGGTGAAAGCCTTGTAGTAACCTACAAATGGGTTAAAATGCTAAATTAGAACCAAAGGAAAGTCTAGGGACCAAATGTGTTCAAAATGAAACTAATATTAATAAAATCTAAATAAATAAAACACAAACATTTTGTCTGTGTTTTGGTGGAGATTGACCAGGAGCGACCCAAGCTCCATCAAACCCTAGTTCAGCATAAAAACTCTAAATTGAAGGATCAAACTCAGTCCAAATCAAAATCCGAACATAGATTACTGATCCTCATCACAAGAGGATTACAAGGTATGTAAAAATTTGAGAAATCTCTCAACTTGAAATTCTCATGAAATGGGAAAAAAATCTGAAATTATGGTTGCATGTGTGTGTTATGATGATTTAGGAACAACTATAGTGTCTAGGGACAAACCCTAGACAAACACAAGCTGAAATCAAGTGAAATTTTAGTGGAAACTATGATCACCATTGTAGGTGATTAGTGGGTTATGTGTAATTTGATGAACACTAGGAAATAGATTCTTGATCTAGTGTAATTTGGCAATTTTGAAGTGATTCCAGAAAATTAGAAGTTATCAATCATGTAAAAAGGTTGAATGATGTGAAATTAGGGCTAAATGATAAACTAGAGATTTGATGTTTAATCATGTAAAAATATGCTCATGAAGTGTTTGTTGAAATGCCTCTATGAAGGCTTAAAACTGAAATTCCAAGTTTAAACGCATAATCATGATGTTTGGTGTATTATGCGAATTATGATTTAAAGAGAGTTCTAAACATATCATAAATGAACTCTATAGGAACGGGCGCATGAGCGTCAAGCGGACAAGCGGGTGGCGAACTACGTTTGAAAGGCCTACTTTGAAGGTACGTAACTTGATTGGTTACATTAAGCGAGTTGTTAATAAGTTTTGTAAATCTTATTGTTGAATTGAAAACTGCGTTGAATTTATATTGATTATGGTTGGAATGTGAATTAATAGACTTAGTATAGTCTACAAACCAATTGGTAGTCATCATAAGTGGATGGTTCCACAAGATGAGCCAACGGATCTATTAGTTGTAAAAATTGTAGCTTTAAACGTTCTAGTAGTTGATAATGACGATAATAATCACAAAGGCATTAAACCATGAAATTGGTAAGAAATGCGGGTGATAATAAGCCCCGGATGTTGGGCATAAGGCGTCATAGGTTTATTAGTTAAATGGTAGTAAAATGAGTAAAGTTAGAATGGGTCGAATAATTACATAGTGAAATATGGTCTTTCGATCCGTAAATAAATTTTTCGGTATGAAATTTGTAATAGGTATGCCGGTAATGAATTTACAGACGCATAGGAAAAAGAATCACCTAAATCGGACTTACGAGTCAAAAGATATGCACATTTTAAGTTAAATTCTGAGTTTTCCGTAGCTGGCAGAAAAATGCAGCTCACAAAACATGAGCTGCTGGAAAACCGTTCCTGCCGCGCCATGCGACAGGATCATTTAGACCCTCCGCGACACGCGGGAGTCGCCGCACCACGCGACGCATCGAACGAAACCTGCCGTGACACGCGGCAGTGTAACTTCTGAAAAATTATTTGTTTTCTAATGTTTTGATGCTAGGACTTGTTTGTATTATACAAATTGTTGTCAAAACTAATATTTTGGATGGTTTTGACCTTAGGTAAAAGTGGGGACTATCCGGATGGCGATCAAGCTAATGTTGAAGAACCGAACACTCATTTTGAATGCTTCCGCAATATCTTAACTTTTAATAGACAATGTTTATGGGTTGTAAACAATTTATTTTGAAAACTTTTGAATGTTTAAATTAGTCTCTAGTTGACTAATGATTTGATACTTTTGTACCTTATTTTGGAATCTATGTTACAAGTTAAATATCGTTTTATATAATGGTATGAATTACTACTAAATTCAAGTAAATATTAGACGGGTGTTACAAGTTGGTAATCAGAGCTTAAGGTTGTCAACAAAGTGTTCGGTTCAAGCTTGATTGATCGTCCGGTAAGAATTAACCAATTATGTTAATAAATTATGTCTTATGTAAGGAATGAGAAACGAATTGATATGCATGGGAAGAGCGTGTTAACACACCCAAACCCGGAAAGTGCAATAAATGTGAACGGTTAAAGCAAGTTAGGAACTTGGCTAAACCGAAACAAACGAAGCAATGTCATGAATGAAATGTTTAACGTTTAATGTAAACATTTCAGTTTCAAGATGTCGAAAGGGAGCAATAATGATCCGGTGCCGACAAGCACCGAACAAATGAAAGAAATAATTGCCGAGGAAGTAGGAAAGGCAATTGAAGGCAGTCTATCCGGGTTTATAGACAAGATTCAAAGCACGGTGTTGTCGCTCGTAGAAGAACGAGTTAAAAGGTTGGAGGATACTGTCAACCTTATGAAAGACAAAACTGGAGAACGTAAAGGGTGCTCATATAAAGAATTCATGGCGTGTAAACCGCCAATCTATAACGGGGAAGTCGACTCGATAATTTGCCAAAGATGGTTGGGCGACATTGAAGGGGTGTTTGAAAGGACCCATTGTGACGAAAACGATTTCGTTGCCTACGGAACGGGTCAGTTAAGAGGACAAGCCAAGGATTGGTGGGATACCAAAAGAATGAAATAGGGGCCGAAGCGGCAAGGGCCATGACATGGGAAGAGTTTAAGACACCATTTCTTAAACATCATAGTCCCAAGGCGGTTATTAACAAAATCAAGGAAGAGTTCATGCAACTTAGGCACAAGGGTGAAAGCATAGACAAGATCACGACGATGTTTATGGATAAAATGAAGTTTAGTAGTGAATTGGTGACGAACGAAGAACAGAAAATATACTACTACTACAATATGTTGAGCGCTGAATATAGGGAGTTTATGACTCCTTCAAAATACGAGACCCTTACCGAAATCATTAACGTTGCTCGGGAACGAGAAATCGAGTTGAAGAAACAAGTCGAAAGAGGTGAACGAAGGGCACATGATGTGAATCCAAGCCCTACAAAGAAAGCCCGAACTGGAGAATCGGGAAAGAAGGTGGATACTAAAGGTGGGTCGCCAAGTTGTAAAGTGTGCGGGAAGGGACACAAAGGGGAATGTCGGTTCAAAGACAAGCCATGCCCCATATGTAATAAGACGGGGCACACGGCCTCGCTATGCCCGGGAAAAGTCTCTGTTTGCTACAAATGTTATCAACCCGGCCACAAAAATTCCGAATGTCTGGACTTAGTTGGAAAGAGAGATGTTAAAGAATCCCCAACAGAAGCTCCCAAAGCGAAGGCTAGGTCCTTCCAACTTACCGCGGCTGAAGCGAAGACAGAACCCGATGTGGTTTCAGGTATATTCACAATTAACTCAATTCCAGCACGTGTATTGTTTGATACGGGTGCGAATAAATCCTTCATTTTGCATGGATTTATTCGACATCCTTCATTTGTATTGACGAAATTACCTGTGCCCTTAGAAGTTGAAATAGGGGACAACAAAAGTTTTATAGTTTGTGATGTTTGTCGAGGCTGCAAATTAAGCATCGATGATGAGGAATACTTGATAGACCTAATCCCAATGTCAATGGGAGAATTTCAAGTAGTCGTTGGGATGGATTGGCTATCCCAGCACCATGCAAAGGTCGTGTGTTTTCGTAAAGAGATAAAACTAACATCTCCGAGCGGGAAACACGTCACCATTTATGGCGAAAAAAGAGGTAACCCCATAGTGTGCTCAATGTTGAAAGCTCACAAGCTTATGAAGCGAGGATGCAAGGCATTCATGATATACGCAAATGAGCCCGAGAAAGAATCACGGAAGATTGAAGATGTACCGGTAGTATGAGATTATGAAGATGTGTTTCCGGAGGATTTACCGGGGATACCGCCTGAACGGGAAGTAGAGTTCGGGATCGAATTGATTCCGGGCGCAAAACACGTAGCTAAAGCACCGTACCGACTCGCGCCATCGGAATTACAAGAGTTGATGTCCCAAATTCAAGACCTGCTTGACAAAGGATTTATAAGGCCGAGTGTGTCTCCTTGGGGCGCACCGGTATTGTTCGTGAGAAAGAAAGACGGGAGCATGCGGATGTGTATCGATTACCGGGAATTAAACAAACTCACGGTAAAGAACCGATACCCGCTTCCGAGGATAGATGATTTATTCGACCAATTACAAGGTGCGAACTGGTTTTCAAAAATTGACCTTAGATCGGGGTATCACCAACTAAAGGTCAAGGAAGAAGATGTGCCGAAGACGGCTTTCCGCACGAGATACGGACATTACGAATTCCTCGTGATGTCATTTGGGCTAACAAATGCACCCGCGGCTTTCATGGACCTCATGAACCGTGTTTGCAAGCCAATGTTGGATAAGTCAGTCATTGTGTTTATCGATGATATCTTGGTGTATTCGAAAAGTGAAGCTGAACACGCACACCACTTACAAGAAGTGTTAGAGACACTTAGACGAGAAAGGCTGTATGCGAAATTCTCTAAGTGTGCCTTTTGGTTACGAGAGGTACAATTTCTTGGCCACGTCATAAGTGCCGACGGAGTATTGGTGGATCCGTCCAAGATCGAGGCTGTGTCAAAATGGAATCCCCCGAAGAACCCTTCGGAAATTAGAAGCTTTTTGGGGCTGGCGGGATACTATAGGAGATTCATTCAAGATTTCTCCAAGATTGCGTCACCACTAACAAAGCTAACCCAAAATAAAGAAAAGTTCATTTGGGGTGTCGATCAAGAAAAAGCGTTTCAAACGCTAAAAGAAAAGTTAACTCAAGCTCCGGTACTGACATTGCCGGACGGAGTCGAAGATATGGTGGTTTATTCGGATGCTTCACTATCGGGGCTCGGATGCGTTTTGATGCAATGAGGCAAAGTTATAGCTTATGCCTCGAGGCAATTGAAGATACACGAGAAGAAATATCCCACGCACGATCTTGAGTTGGCTGCGGTGGTATTTGCCTTAAAAATATGGAGGCACTACCTATATGGGGTAAAGTGCACCATATTCACCGATCACAAGAGCTTAAAATACTTCTTCGATCAGAAGGAGTTAAATATGCGACAAAGGCGATGGTTAGAAACGGTGAAAGATTTCGACTGTGAAATACATTACCACCCCGGAAAGGCAAATGTGGTAGCGGATGCTCTGAGCAGAAAAGCGGACTATGTCCCGATATGAGTAAGGTCGATGCAGCTCGTGGTGACCTCGGGTATACTTGAACGTATTCGAGAGGCGCAATTAGAAGCAGTAAAAGAGGAGAATTGGAAGAAGGAAAGAATAATCGGTCAGTTGAAAGATTTGACGGATGGGAATAACGGGTTGAAGACTCGATTCGGGAGAATATGGGTTCCAAATACTTGTGGGGTGAAGGCGCTTCTGCTTGATGAAGCTCATAAATCCCGATATTCAATTCATCTGGGAGCGACTAAAATGTACAATGATTTAAAGCAAAACTATTGGTGGCACGGGATGAAAAGAGATGTGGTGAAGTACGTAGAAAAATGCTTGACATGTTTACAAGTCAAGGCGGAGCACCAAAAACCATACGGTAAACTTCAACCGTTGGAAATTCCGGTTTGGAAATGGGAACAAATCACCATGGATTTGTTGACCAAATTGCCCAAAACTAACCGCGGGTTTGATGCTATATGGGTAGTTGTAGATAGATTGACAAAAAGCGCTCACTTCATCCCAATTCGTGAGACTTATACATCCGAAAAGATGTCAGAGGTGTACACCAATGAAATCATAGCACGACATGGGGTACCGATATCCATTGTGTCAGACAGAGATACTCGGTTTACTTCAAATTTTTGGCATGAATTCCAAGAACAAATGGGAACTAAATTGTTCATTAGCACTGCTTACCATCCACAAACGGATGGGCAGAGTGAAAGAACAATACAAACGTTGGGAGATATGCTGAGGGCTTGCATTATTGACTTCGGGGGTAGTTGGGGTGTCTATCTACCCTTGGTTGAATTTTCATATAACAATAGCTATGACACGAGCATTAAGATTGCCCCGTATGAAATGTTATATGGCAGAAAATGTCGAACTCCGGTTTATTGGGGAGAGGTGGGTCCACGAGGGCTAGCACCTACTGATATAATCCGAACTACGAATGAGAAAATCGACATGGTTCGGGCACACTTGAAAGCGGCTCAAGACAGGCAAAAGGCGTATGCGGATAAAAGGAATAGGCCAATTGAATTTCAGGTTGGCGACATGGTTATGCTAAAAGTTTCCTCATGGAAGGGCATTATTAGATTCAGAAAAAGGGGGAAACTTGTAAAATTCGAAAAGATCTTTCAATGATATCAATGTTAACTTGTGTGAGTGCGGAATCCAAACACAAGCGGATTCAAGAAAACAATAAGAATGATAAGCACAATGATCGAATCAAAACTATCTTGCATTCACCTTAAAGTCAATGACACATACAAGAGGAACAACCGATCTCAAGTGGCCTTGAAACTTCTAACCAAGCGATCAACCTCCTAAAGATTACAAAGGTTTACTTATATACTACCTAAAGTGGATCGAAATCACCTAGGCCCACTCGAGATCTCAACAAAACCCAATACACATAATCGACCCAAAACAACTAAGTTAAACATTACAAGATCAACCCTAAACTTTAATATCTCTCAATGTATAAACCTTGAGGTTCCAACAATCTCCCCCTAGGTTTATGCATAGAGGGTCTTGAAACTTCAACTATCACCAGCACCACCCAAACGATCTTTGAGCCCACCAAAACCTTTTGTGCGAATATGTATCGCTGAAGCAACAGCACCAGTCCATGCTTTTGCAATCTCTTCATATTTTTCAGTAGCTCTAATTTGATGACGAGCTAACACTTCCAGGTCTTCATGAGCAAGATTCAGCAAATCAACTTGATCCACCAAACGAAAATCCACATTATCATCACAAACAATTACTGCCTGCCCTAGACGCTCATCATAAGTCCAAAACTGCAAGGACTTCAAAGCAACTTTTGGAATCTTTCTCACCAAAGGAATCACCTTTTCCTTTTCAGTTACTGGCCAATGCACAATCTTCATTCGCTTGCGTGTATATGAATCTCTAACTCCTTTAGCTGGTTTAACAATGGACTCTGCCGTACGCATTGAAGGAAAACCCTTAAGAACCTCCCTCTTCAATCTCTCGAAAAACATATATCCAGGACCTCCAGGCTTATCATCTACATAAGGTGCTTTAGACAGATCAGTCAAATCAATCTTAGTAAAAGACTGAAACTGGCCTGGATTTTTGTACCACTCAACAGGTCCAACCTTCCTTTTTATCCACCATCTTTTACGATCATGATCAAATCCCCAGCTAACTACACCAGATCTATTTCCAACTTGATCATAGAGAGTTTCACCAACATCCATTAAATGATGTGTAGCATGAGTGTCATCATCATCTGGATTAAGATTCTTGTTCTTCAAAATTACAAACTCCCTTTTCTTCTTAATTCTTTCAGCCTTCTCTTTATCTGCAACTGGATCAGTAACTCTTTTAAAGTATTGTTCCATAGCAACACTTCTTTCAGCATCATCCTTTTCAAAAGCTTTTCTTCTATTTTCCACATCAGTAGGATCAGAGAATTTATTCCCAAATTTCTTCTCAAGCTTTCCACGTAAATCATACACCATATTGAACAATAAAGTAACATCTCCTTGAAGCTGTTCAATTTGTTGATTCTTTTGCACTAACGTATCTTCAAGTTTGATGATCTTGGCATCTTTATGAATAGAATCTTGCTCAACCACAATTAACCTTTTCTTCATTTCTCTCATACTAATAAAATCATTATCATCGCTTGAATCATCATCAAATGGCATTCTAAACGGCTCTTCAGGTCTCTTACCACTTGAACTGCTAGGCATATCAAGAACTACTCTAGAAGGACCTGCAGATTCAGAAACACCAAGTGGCATTGTCTCAACAACAGTATCAGTATCAACATTTGTAAACTGAACCTCTGCAGTGGTGGACTCTAAAACATTCCTTTGAGTATCAGTATTGAACTCAAAGATATCTTCAGTTGTGGTGGTGGTATCATTGACATTCTTCTCAAAATCAAAATCATACAATCCCTCATCATCTTCAGCAATGTTTATAGATTGATCTTTGTTTTATTCAACATACATTCCGAGTCGAGGATCCCGCCTTTTTCGTTTCAATGGCAATGAATCAGGATCCTTTGGGTTTTCACTAGGCTCTTCAGTAGATACTGTAAGATTGGAAGGAGGATTTCCCATCTTATCAGTTACAGACTTTAACAACGAAGCCAAATTTTCAGCAGTAATTATAGAAGGAACAGTTGAAATAGCAACATCAGCTTCCTTTTCAGGAGGAAGCTCTTCATCATCTCCTGAATCACACATAATCTCTATGCCCTCATCGTCAGAGTTAATTGTCACAATCTCTGTCTCACGCTCATTTACAGTAGCCCCCTGAACATCATGTTCTTCAGCAACCATTGCATTCACTTGAACTGATTGAACTATCACTGGATCAGCAGCTACAACTTCAGTTTCTGCAAACCGACCAAATTTCTCCAAAGGAATACGTCCCTCAAACTTCTTTTCTGTACCCTTCTTGGTAGTGAGAGCACCAAAACAACCAGGACCCATCGGTTTTAGCTCCAAGGTATCACCGGATCGCGTCAAATCAGAATAGCGAGCATTGAAAATCATCTGTAAAAACCTTGGATACATAATAAATTTATCCTTTCGAACTCCAGTAACATTCCTCTTCATCCCTTCAAAAATGTACTTCGAGTAGTTGAACGACTCATTTGTAATAAGTGCAACAAAAGCAGCCGTTTGCGTAATGTTCAGTTGATCTGTTCCCCCTCGATTTTCTGTCATACACAAGATAAACATGTGTGCCAACAAGCGCCAATACGGATGCAAAAACTTCTTAACGAGTGATGGATACTTTCCTTCGTAACTCAAACGAGGTAAAACAGCCTCTATAGTATCACTTGGAAGCTCAATCGGATCAGATTCAGTATCACCAAACTGTAGAACTTCCCTTATCATTTGCTCAGTAATGATGATCTTCTTCTTCTGAATTTCAGCTTCTATCATTTCCTTTCCGTCAGCTCCTTGTGCTTCAAATCTTGCTGTCTTCCAAAAATCTTGAACAAGACTTTCATAAACAACAGGATTATCTCTCAGTGCATGAACGAATCGGCAGCTATTCAATCCTTTAATCAGCGATGTATACAATCTCTTGTGCTTCTCTGGTGGGGTAGCTAAGTATCCTGCCTGATTGTGAGTTGAAATGAATTTTAGATCCATAATCTGCACAAAACAGACACATTTAGTAAAGAATCATATTCAAAATCGAACATCTGGTTACCTTCATGAGATGAAATAACAATTAAAACAGTTAACAATTAACAAAGTTGTTAGTCAACAGTCAACAGTTCAGCATTATGGTCAACAACTCAGATTGAGGATCAACATATGAGTTGATTCGAGATCATGAGATATTGAGTCGAGACCATGAGGTTTCGAGTCGAGACCATGAGGTTTCGAGTCGAGACCACGAGGTTTCGAGTCGAGATCTCAGCCGAGACTATGTTCTGACACGAGACCAAGATATTCTTGACTCGAGACCTCACTCGAGACTGATGAGATTACGACTCGTTAAACACAGATCTCGAGTCCCAAAAGCATATTCTTCAATCTGAGTCGAGACCACCCAAAACACCTTTTGATCTGCTTTAATTTGGATCAAACCCCCAAACATCATTAAAACCATTTGAAGACCAAGATATATCCAAATTAGGGTTCATGAGCATTCTTCAAACATTCATAGAATGTTCAAGCTATCTTCATCGAATCTTCAAAAATCCTGCAAATCTACAACTGAAACATCATCAAATTTATCAATTTACCTTCAAAAACAGATCGAGACCGGAGAAATTGTCGGAAAAATCAAGAAGTCACCGGAGAGTAGAGAGAGTTTTTAAAGTGACAGCCTTTTGATTCGAGTGCACAGTGAGGGTCTCGAGTCGAGATCCCTTTATATATTCCAAATCTGTGGGCCAGGCCTTTAATGACATGGGCCGAGACCACAGTCTCGATTCGAAACTACTCATCAATTTGAAATTGGATTTATTAAAAAATTTACTTATTTCAGCAATCCAATATATTATTTTTTTTTTAAATTTTCTTATCTAACCCTTCAACTTTCTGAGCATGCTTTATTAGACCAAAACCTACAAACATAAAATTAAATAATATCGAAACATTATTTACAAAAAGAAAATAAGGAAATATCATAATTTGCTCAGGGATCAAATCACGGGTTTTGGGCTTGACTACACTTATCAACACTGATCTACTACTGAATGATCTAGACGATTGCCAGTATATTTGTCCACCTAAACTCATCTCCCTAGACCTTTTTCATATAACTGCCTGTAACAAATTTATCATGTTTTAATTTCTTAACAATGAATGCTCAAACAAGTACTAATCAAATCCCGAAAATATATACAGCACACTCTATCATGCAAATAGCTTCCCTACCACATATTTCACAAGTCCAATCCAGATCTCTGAAATCTTAACTGGGAATAGATTGAGAGGAGAACATAGTAGATCTTAAGCAGAGATGATATAATATACAGATCAAATGAGTTTTTCTCAATTTGATATAGGTTTCTAGGGTTTCTTTTGGACACTTGAGGGCCTCTTTCGGGTGTATAAATGATTTACAGAGCGACAATGTACAGCTAGGTCAGCATGTATCTGGATGCAGCAGAAGCTGACGTTGCCTAGCACCTCCAGGTCAGCATATATCTGGATGCAGCAGAGGAGATACACGACTTTTTCAGAAAAGATTTCAGAGTCAGACCAAAATTGTGTGTATCGGGACAACATACAGACATTCAAATAGTCATGAGCTAATTCCAAGTGATTTTCTTTCCTGAGGTCATGTACTAATTTAGTTCTAAACAGACACAGCCAATGTTTCCAGTCTTTAAGGATAGAGCCTACCAACACATCATGCTAGAGTCAAACTATTTCGATACTGGTCTTACATGAGTCAGCCCTCGACCATAATGTGAAAGTTCATTTCATTTCCCAGTCAAGCAATGTTTCTTTTTGGATTTTTAAATTTTTTAATGTTTTTGTATTTTTCAAAATTTTCTCCCCCTAAATTTGTGCATAAATAAAAACTACCTAAGAATAGAAAACTTTATGAACAAATTTACGAAAACAAAAACAACCATGCTCAGTCAGTATACCGGATCATTTTCAGAAAATCAACAAGCACTTTGAATTTTGAACTGCTGACAGGTTTTGTAAACAAATTGGCAGCATTTGCATCTGTGTCGATTTGCTCAAGTTTAATAAGACCTCTGTCAAAGCAGTCTCTAATGAAATGAACTTTTATGTCTATGTGCTTGGTTTTGGAGTGAAAAACAGGATTTTTAACAATTTGTATTGCAGCATCATTATCGCAGTAAATAGTAGTATTGAGATAAGTCAAACCGTAGTCCTGCAATTGATGTTGCATCCACACCACTTGAGAGCAAGATGCAGAAGCGACAACATACTCAGCTTCAACTGTAGAAATCGCCACCGTTTGTTGTTTCTTGCATTGCCAAGAAATGAGTCTGTCACCCAGAAATTGACATCCAGAAATTGACATCCAGCTGATGTAGATTTCCTGTCACTATCAGTACCTCCAAAGTTGCTATCAGAAAATGCAAACAAGTCAAAATTGGAATCCCTCGGATACCACAGACCAAACCGGGGTCGGCCTTTAAGGTACCGAAAGATTCGCTTAACAGCAGTAAGATGAGAAGTTTTAGGATTAGCCTGATATTGTGCACAGTTGCAGACAGCAAACATGATATCTGGACAACTAGCTTTCAGATACATCAACGACCCGATCATAGACCTATACAGACGTTGATCAACAGAAGAGCCTTCTTCATCTTCAGTCAATAACGGTCTCTCTGCCATTGGTGTTTCGGCTGAATTTGAGTCTGAAAGCTTGAATTTTGCTAGCACATCATCCACATACTTCCCTTGATGAATAAGAATGCCTTGGGAATTCTGTTTGACTTGTAAACCCAAAAACAGTGTCATTTCTCCGAGAGCACTCATCTCAAACTTCTTTTTCATAACTCTCTCAAACTCCTTGCAAAGCGCCTCACTTGTAGATCCGAAGATAATATCATCGACATAAATCTGAACCAAGATCTGATCCTTGCCCTCTCTCTTGATAAACAGAGTCTGGTCTATCGTGCCACGTGTGTACCCATGATCCAAAAGATGTTCAGTTAGAGTAGCATACCAAGCTCGTGGTGCTTGGTGTAATCCATACAATGCCTTATCTAGCTTGTAGGCATATTCTGGATGATCTGGATGTACAAAACCTGGTGGCTGCTCAACAAAAATTTCTTCCTTCACATCTCCATATAGAAACGTTGTCTTGACGTCCATCTGATACACAGTGAACCCCATATATGACGCGTAAGCTAAGAAGATCCGGATGGCTTCAAGTCGAGCAACCGTAGCGTATACTTCATCATAATCCAGACCCTCGATTTGTCGAAAACCCTGAACCACCAGTCTTGCTTTATTTCGAACAATAACCCCTGCAGAGTCTTGCTTGTTTCTGAACACCCATCTAGTTCCAAGTTTGCGCTTTCCCTTTGGTAACTCGAAAAGTTTCCATACTCCAAGCTTCTCAAACTGGTTCAGCTCTTCATGCATAGCATCTACCCAGCCTGGTTCCTGCAAAGCTATCTCAATAGTTTTAGGTTCTATTTGTGATATGTAGCAAGAATATAAACATGTATTGATGGTTCCTGATTGGCTCCTGGTTAAAACTCCTGCATTTACAGGACCAATCACATTCTCTATAGGGTGATTTCGTTGGACACTTGTAGGAATTGCCATGTCAGGTACGGTCTCATCTTCAGTGGTGTTGCTAGACTCCCCCTCATTAGATGCTGCAGTATGGTGAACTAAAGGAGTTGTAACAATGCAGTCCTCAGGAATGGATCCAGGAAAAAATGCAGATCCTGAACCACTAGATGCAGCGCCACTTGATGAAGCACCTTCAGGGGATTGATGGGACATTTGTTGAGGCGTAGAGTGCCGAGTGAAAATCATTCCCGGCGGATCAATGGTATGATTTCTTGACCTTATTTCGGCCTGTTCTTCTTCTTCAGTGTCACCAAAAGATAGAGGTTGTTTAGGAGTAGACACACCTGCAGCTGTAAGAACACTGGGCAAAATGTTAAACGATTTAAATAATTCAGCATAATCATATAACCAATCTGGTCCAACTCTAGCATCCGTAGCATTTTCTTCGAGCCATTCAATGTTGCACGACTCGACGACCTTTCTAGTTACCTTGTTGTAAACTCTATAGGCTGAACCTTTAGCGTATCCAACAAAGTAACACTCGTCCCCTTTGACTTCAAACTTTCCATTAGCGTCCATAAGTAATAACACACATGGACAACCAAAGATGCGAAAGTGTGAAACCGAAGGTTTACGTCCTTCCAGGATCTCATAAGGAGTTTTCATATGTCGTTTGTTTACCAAAGCATGATTCTGGACGTAACAAGCCGTGCTAACAGCTTCAGCCCAGAAGAAACTAGGAAGCTTCGAATCAGCCAGCATGGTACGTGCAGCCTCTATAAGAGTGCGATTTCGTCTTTCTGCTACTCCATTTTGTTGTGGAGTTCGAGGTGCACTGTACTGTTGTTCAATTCCTTTTTCAGCACAAAATGTGTCCATGGTGACATTTTTGAATTCCGTCCCATTGTCTGATCGAATAGCCTTTACTTTTGTACTGGCTTGATTTTCCACCAAAGTAATGAATTGTTTGATCAAACCCGCAGCCTCATTCTTGTGACTTAGAAAGTACACCCAGGTGTAGCGCGAGAAATCATCGACTATCACGAGACAATAAGCCTTCTTGCCAATACTTAACACATTCACCGGACCAAAGAGATCCATGTGAATTAATTCAAGCACAGCTTTGGTTGAGGGTGTAGACTTAGATTTATGAGGCTTTCGATGTGCTTTTCCCTTTGCACAAGCAACACACTTTTCTACCAACATAAAGTCTTTGATTGGTAGATCACGGACCAGTTGACCTTTGGCAAGACGATTCAAGTTCTTCATATTCACATGTCCAAGACGACGATGCCACAATAAACCATCATGTTCTGATATCTTCGAAAATAAACAAGTAATTTCTTCACACGGCTTCTTGTTCATGTCAATGACATAAGCATTTCCTCGTCTCTCAGCCGTCATCAAAAACCAATCTTCAGGAATGACAATCCCTGGTTTCAATACGTAGCATCCTTTCTTTGTAAAATGAACTGAATTTCCTCGATCACAAATTTGTGAAATGCTCAACAGATTGTGTTTCAGCTCAGGGACATAATTCACATTTTCGAAGCTTAAAACGGCATTTTTCACTGTTCCCTTCAACGTGATTCTTCCAGATTCTCCTCCCGCAAAAGAGACATATCCACCGTCAAATTCTTTTACATTGACCAGTTGAGACAAGTCTCCTGTCATATGCCTGGAACAGCCACTATCCATGTACCAGAGGCGCACGGTAGTCCTCCACAACTGTTCCTGCACGATTAGCGGGATCAGTTAGATTTAGGAACCCAGCCCATAGTGGATCTGGGTTTCCCTTGTGCATCAAAGTAAGTCACGCTCTGCCATACCAAATTATCTTTATTTAAGAATTTTGAAGGATTTTTAACAGCAGAATTTCGATGAGATGTATGAGACGAATTGGAATGCGTGGCCTTAGTTTTAGGTTTCCAAAGCTTATTTGACCATTGAGAATTGTAGTTACCAAATGCTTTATATTGATCTTTTCGAAAATCCTTTTGTTGATTTTGATTTCTACGTTTGGCTGCATTCCAATCTTGATCAGAAGGCTTAGCCTTACGATAGTCATTCCTCATTGTCTTAGACCTTTTAGTTGTCACTGACTCTGAATAACGATATCGGTTTGGCTTGACTTTCTGATTTTGTGCATATTTATTTTTAGACTGCACACTTGGGAGATGAACACAGTTTCTGGCGATGTGTCCGGCAACTCCACAATTGAAACATGTTTGACGTTTCAATCTGTGTAAGTTTTGATGCTTCATAGCAGACATGTATCTGTTTGGTTTAGAAGAATGAGCTTGATTTATGTTTCTTGCTTGGTTAACTTGTGCCTTTTCTGAGCATTTAGGTACCTGTTGATCAGAAATAGAACTGGCACAAGTATGAGATTTAGATGAATCAGATTTATCGTTATCAGTATCATTATGAAAAGATGTTTCAGACTCAGTTTTAATTTTCTTTTCAGAAACCTCTTCTTGTAATTTTTCATTCAAAACAATCACTTCTTCCTGTTGAAAATCAGATTCAGTTTTAATCTCGGAAGATGTAGGAACTTCATCAACATGTATTTCATCAACACATGTATCATCTGAGTTTGATAAGGGTTCCTTTTCATCCTCAGTTTTCAATGGGGTCCCACTAGGTTCAACATTAGGAACTTCCTCTGAGACTGATTCAAAAGAAGAATCAGAACATGGTTGATTCTCTTTAGAAGAAGTTTCAGTGGTTTCACTGAATGCATCCTGAGGGACCTCACCTGTCATGCTGTCATCAGCAGAAGAGTTAGAAACATTAGAATTAGAATCACAATTTTTATCTACTGAAAAACATCCATCATCATGCACATTATTCAAAGTTTCATCACAAGCATTCACAGTTTTGCCCAAAACAGCAGGCCCAAAAGAAGACGAAACATAACTATGAAACGAGTTCAAAAACGATTGACCAAACACACAACCAGAATTAGTTTTATCAAAAGTAGGTTTAGAAACATCAGAATCTAAAGACGGTTCATCCCCAAACACATCACCCCATCCTACTTCAGGTACTTCATCTGCACATGATGAAGAAACGTTAGGATCAAAAGTACCTTTGGATACAAAACTAACTAGTTTAACCACCTGTTTTTCAACAGGTCTGACATTTACTGATGACTTACAGTTTTTGGGACCATAAGTCATTTTGTTTTCATTCAGCATCTCCTCCTCCGTCATAGGTAAATAAGTATAATTGTCATTATAAGGAGGAGGAGCCTGATTAAAACCCAATCCCAGCCCTTTTCTTTTCTGGTATGCTAGCTGTTGATTACACAGATTCTCGACCAATTTGCTGGAGGAATCAAATTTTTTAATATTTAGCTCATTTATTTGATATTTATCTCTAATATCCTCAAGTTCTTTAGTCACATTGCATAATTTTTCTTTAACCATGAAGAGTTGGGCTGTTGCTACACTAACATCATCCTTGAGTTGGATGATGTATTTTCGCTGAGCTTCGATTTTCTCTTTAAAAAGTTTTTCATTATTAGCCAAAGTAAAATTTTTCCTTTTAATGTCATTGTAGTCTTCAATTAGCTCAGCGTTGTGTATTCTATAGGCTTCAACTCGTTCTCTACACTCAGGAGTACAGAAAACAGAAATTACCTCTTCCTTGGTGAGACCTTTGACTGGAGCTGAAAGAATCTGAGTCATGAAAGCAAAGTTTTCAGCTGAAACCTCCTCCTCAGGTGCTGAAGTCTCATCCTCAGAAACAGAAGCTTGATCATTTGAGGCCACGAAAGCAATGTTGTTTGAATCAGTCTGTTTTTCTGGAGCTAAGATGTTTAGTCGCTCAATTTCCGAATTCCAATTAAAGTACGAATCAGGCTGAACCACCAAAGCTTGAGCTAATCCCAGAGGTTGAGGACTTCCACTGGCAGCAGCATCAGCAGACATATTCGATGTGGTTACAAGAGCTCTTTCTCGATTAGGTGTAGCAGGAGTAGCAGGTTTGGCTGGAGTTTGCTCACTATTGACCCTCGGTTTGGTACAGTTTCTTGCCACATGACCTGGTTCATGACAATTGTAGCAACGAAACTCAAATGGCATTTTTGTGGGTCCAGTAAAGGTAAGATTTTCCCATTTGTTTCTCCCGGTTTTATTCACAAAATTTTTGGCTCTAAATGCTGCCATAGCCATATGCCAAGTTATATCCATTTCTTCTACATCTTCGGGATGAATTTGATCTAAGTCATCCATAGAAAACTTAGGAGGATTGATTTTACCGGTAGTAAAGGCATTCAAGCAATTTCTGACAGAAGCTGCTATACTAAGATTTTCTTTTGACTGTTGCGAGAAGAAAGCAATCATCTCGTTGTTAGCAGTGGAAGTTGACGAAGCAGCAGCAGTAGCGTTAGCAGAAGGTGGTGCAGCAGCAGCAACAGCAGGTGCTGGAGTTCCAGAGTAGTAAACATTTGGTGAGGTAGGAGCAGCTTTAGCAGAAGCAGAGTTGCTGAACATTTGAAAGCCAGCTTGAGACACAAAAGCAGTATTATTGCTTGATGTCGAGGGTGTTGCAGTGAATCCAGCAGCCAACATGCTATTCTTGTGATTTGTTTCTCTTTGTTTATCATCTAGCTCGCAGGCCTTAATGTGAGAAATCATTTCAGATAAGCTACATCTTGCTAGATCCTTGGTTTTCTTGATCATTGCGACGTGATGATCCCAACTCTTTGGTAAAGCATTTAGAAGCTGTCTATTAGATGAAGCATTTGACGTGTGCATTTCCTCCATCTGCATTTGAGTAACTAACTTAACGAATCTCTGAATTTGATTATCAACAGTCTCTCCATATATATGATTAAAATTATTAAAGCTTTGACTTAGCAGATTTCTACGACTCTCTTTCATATCTTCATTGCCTTCATAGACATCTATTAATGATTCCCACAATTCCTTAGCAGATTTGCAAGTGCGAAAACCAATAGCAATGTCTGGTCCCAATGCCATGGTCAGGTACGAAAACGCCATATCATCTTCCTCAACAATTTTAAAATCTTCTTCAGTATACCGATCAACAGGCTTCTTCACTTTCACACCTTCATCAGTAGGACTATCCATCATAATTTCTCTTGGGCCTCTTAGAATGCTTCGCCAGATTTTTGCATCTTTGACCTTAACATGTTTTTCGAAACGCCACTTCCACTCAGGGAATTCATTTCCATCTAACAACCGGGGAACACGAGTGGTGGTTCCAATGATGGAATCCAATTCTTGATGCTTAGACATAGCAGCCAGGTCAACACTTTGATTATTTGTAGTCATGGTTACTCAATAACTTAATTAATTTGCTGATTAATTATTTAAGTTCAAGAGTCCAAAAGTCCAAATAACGTTGCAGGAGTCGTTGCGAGTCGAGACATGAGTCGAGACAGTTGTTGCGAGTGAACTGAAATCTGAGTCGAGACTGAGATTGCGAGTCGAGATCAGGAACAATTAAACTTGAAGCCAGTCGAGACAAATGGTTTCGAGTTAAAGATGCCAACTCGAGACCACAACAGTTGCGAGTCGAGACAAGATCGTGATATCCACTCGAGACGAATGAACTTGAGTCAAGACTAAGCTGAATGTGAGTCGAGACCAAGTTGAAATTGTGTCGAGACCCTGCAAAACAGATTTGTGAGATAAAAATAACTACGATTCCTGATTTTCAGCAGCTTCCAAAATTCAAAGATTTGAGATCTTTGAATTTTTATCCTCAACAATCCTCCGATAATTCAGCAAACACCTTATTCACGAATCACAAACCAAAATCAGTAACTTTATGCTAGAGTTTGTAAAGAACAGTTTGACGATGCAACTTCCAAAATCAGAATTACACCAACAAAACTGAAAATCTGTAGAACACACTTAGCAAAAACGATCAGTAACGAATAAAGCCTTCTTGAATCCGAATGATATCAAAACCGAACCAAGAATTGGTTTCTTGGCTCTGATACCAATTGTAAAACCCGAAAAGATCTTTCAATGATATCAATGTTAACTTGTGTGAGTGTGGAATCCAAACACAAGCGGATTCAAGAAAACAATAAGAATGATAAGCACAATGATCGAATCAAAACTATCTTGCATTCACCTTAAAGTCGATGACAGATACAAGAGGAACAACCGATCTCAAGTGGCCTTGAAACTTCTAACCAAGCGATCAACCTCCTAAAGATTACAAAGGTTTACTTATATACTACCTAAAGTGGATCGAAACCACCTAGGCCCACTCGAGATCTCAACAAAACCCAATACACATAATCGACCCAAAACAATTAAGTTAAACATTACAAGATCAACCCTAAACTATAATATCTCTCAATGTATAAACCTTGAGGTTCCAACAAAACTAAGCCCGAGATTTATTGGGCCATTCAGAATCATTGAACGGGTTGGTAAAGTAGCTTATCGTCTCGAATTACCCGAGGAGTTGAGTGGGATTCATAGCACATTCCACGTGTCACATCTCCGAAAATGTTTGGCAGACGAAACTGCTCGTATCCACTACGATGATATCGAGGTGGATAACAGCCTCAACTATGCAGTGAAACCAATTGCGATTTTAGATCATAAAGAGAAGAGTTTGAGGAACAAAGTGATTAATCAAGTCAAGGTCAAATGGGAGCATAGGAAAGGTTCGAACACTACGTGGGAGTCCGAAGAGGAGATGCGACGTCTCCACCCTACATTATTTGGTACGTACTTCGGTTTCGGGGACGAAACCCTCTTAAGGGGGGTGGACTTGTAACACCCCGAAAAATGCAAATCATTTATTTAAATATAAAGTTGATAAATAAACTAGTTAACTAACTAGGATTTTAAATAACCCAATTAGGTGAAAGCCTTGTAGTAACCTACAAATGGGTTAAAATGCTAAATTAGAACCAAAGGAAAGTCTAGGGACCAAATGTGTTCAAAATGAAACTAATATTAATAAAATCTAAATAAATAAAACACAAACATTTTGTCTGTGTTTTTGTGGAGATCGACCAGGAGCGACCCAAGCTCCATCAAACCCTAGTTCAACATAAAAACTCTAAATTGAAGGATCAAACTCAGTCCAAATCAAAATCCGAACATAGATTACTGATCCTCATCACAAGAGGATTACAAGGTATGTAAAAATTTGAGAAATCTCTCAACTTGAAATTCTCATGAAATGGGAAAAAAATCTGAAATTATGGTTGCATGTGTGTGTTATGATGATTTAGGAACAACTATAGTGTCTAGGGACAAACCCTAGACAAACACAAGCTGAAATCAAGTGAAATTTTAGTGGAAACTATGATCACCATTGTAGGTGATTAGTGGGTTATGTGTAATTTGATGAACACTAGGAAATATATTGTTGATCTAGAGTAATTTGGCAATTTTGAAGTGATTCTAGAAAATTAGAAGTTATAAATCTTGTAAAAAGGTTGAATGATGTGAAATTAGGGCTAAATGATAAACTAGAGATTTGATGTTTAATCATGTAAAAATCTGCTCATGAAGTGTTTGTTGAAATGCCTCTATGAAGGCTTAAAACTGAAATTCCAAGTTTAAACGCATAATCATGATGTTTGGTGTATTATGCGAATTATGATTTAAAGAGAGTTCTAAACATATCATAAATGAACTCTATAGGAACGGGCGCAGGAGCGTCAAGCGGACAAGCGGGTGGCGAACCACGTTTGAAAGGCCTACTTTGAAGGTACGTAACTTGATTGGTTACATTAAGCGAGTTGTTAATAAGTTTTGTAAATCTTATTGTTGAATTGAAAAATGCGTTGAATTTATATTGATTATGGCTGGAATGTGAATTAATAGACTTAGTATAGTCTACAAACCAATTGGTAGTCATCATAAGTGGATGGTTCCACAAGATGAGCCAACGGATCTATTAGTTGTGAAAATTGTAGCTTTAAACGTTCTAGTAGTTGATAATGGCGATAATAATCACAAAGGCATTAAACCATGAAATTGGTAAGAAACGCGGGTGATAATAAGCCCCGGATGTTGGGCATAAGGCGTCATAGGTTTATTAGTTAAATGGTAGTAAAATGAGTAAGGTTAGAATGGGTCGAATAATTACATAGTGACATATGGTCTTTCGATCCGTAAATAAATTTTTCGGTATGAAATTTGTAATAGGTATGTCGGTAATGAATTTACAGACGCATAGGAAAAAGAATCACCTAAATCGGACTTACGAGTCAAAAGATATGCACATTTTAAGTTAAATTCTGAGTTTTCCGTAGCTGGCAGAAAAATGCAGTTCACAAAACATGAGCTGCTGGAAAACCGTTCCTTCCGCGCCACGCGACAGGATCATTTAGACCCTCCGCGACATGCGGGAGTCGCCGCGCCACGCGACGCATTGAACGAAACCTGCCGCGACACGCGGCAGGGTAACTTCTAAAAAATTATTTGTTTTCTAATGTTTTGATGCTAGGACTTGTTTGTATTATACAAATTGTGTATTATTATTTTCATTCCTAAGTTTAATGTTGTTTGAGTTGAATATTATGATTCAACTATCAGAGTTCTTTCATACCACTCTTATCATGTATATATTCAAGCACTAGTTGTAACACCCCGTGTTTCTGAAGTCAAAGTCAAGATTTAAGTCAAAGGAAGACAAAATTGCTAATTGCGATCTGTCTCTCCTTGCTCAATTCCTGTTTTGACTTCTTTGACTTGTAGTTAGTCTATTTTATTTTTGCTTTAGTTGTATTATCTGGAGTATCTATTAATAATCGCATGGTAATCGCTATTTATCGCATGTTTAATCGCTTTATCGCTATCGCAATCGCACTCGCAACTCGAATTACGCATTTTGGTTATTGTATACGTGTGTGTGCGCCTTATGTGTTACTTGTGCATGTTTAAATTATGTTATGTGTGGTAATCAATCGAATCGCAATCGAAACTCAAACGCAATCGTACTCAATCGCAATCGAAACAGTATAATAATTGGTAGAGAAGAGATAGTGCGAGATACGAGTAGTTGGGATTAAAAGTAATTTGACTAGGAAAATCTATCGCATCGCAACGCTCGCGATCGCAATCGAAACGTCAAAAATCGTCGCGCCGAGCACTTGAACCAGGTGCCAGCCTACCGAACAGCCACCCGGCCGGACAGCCACCCGAGCGAGGTGCCATCCGACCGAGGAGCCACTCGGCCGGGCTGCCACCTGGAAGAGATGCCATCCGACCGATCCGCCCTTTCCATTTTGGGCATCCTATAAATACCCCTTGTAGCTTTCATTCTTTCTACTTTTGGCAAGTGACGTCCGACCAGTTCGTTCTCCTCACTTTTCTTCAGATTTCTCGCGATTCCAGTAAGATCTCGTCCTAAATCTTGTACTTCCTTAATCTACACGCACTCCTACACCTTTTTATCTTTTGAATCTGAACTTTTAACCGTGAAATCATCAAGATTCAAGGTGTTCTAGGATGACGTCATCATGTGTTCTTGAAGAACTTCATGTTTTGGCCTCAATCCACCAAGAACAACTTAGATCTAACCGATTTCCACATAAACAAACAAAGATCTTTCATAGATCTAAACACATTCACAAGAAAAAGGATTGAAAGATGGTTTTCCAACTTTCTTTCAACTCTTTTACACTCAATGCACTCAAAACCGATAGAATCGGAACTTGTACCGGCTTACTACTCATTAATGTAGTTGTGTTGATGCAAGATCCGTATTCTATCCACGAGATTATCGATTCCGGGTTAAACATGGAACATCGTCTCGAACCGTCCACTGATCGGGTTTGGGTGATTCCTGTCCGATCAGGAGCACCAAGTATTGATGAGGTTTCTGTTGCTTAACACATTATCAAAATATCTCGATAAAACGACAAACTATCAAAAACAACCAAGTGTGAGACGAACAGGTTAACCAGGACGGATGACCGTCCGAACGGACTGCTGTCCGAATGGACAGTCACCCGACCGACCGGCCACCCGTATAGCTTACACCTTGGCCCCACTTTAAGTTTTCAAATCAAGCTTCGAGAGTTTTGGAACACCGAACGGATTGCAGTCCGATCGAGTCACCACCCGGTCGACCGACCATCCGAATATGTGATGTTTCAAAGCTTCAACACTTAAACAATTTTCAACATGTTCAATGCACAAAGGATGCCACCTGATCGAACAACCGTCCGACCGAGTGACACCCTGCTGTGAACTTGTTCTCACTGAAGTGCCCAACCGAACGGGTTGCCGTCCGATCGAACGACCGTCCGACCGACCGACCTGAAAGGTAGAGATACTTCAATGTTTTCAAAATACTACAACGAAAACTTCAAAAGTCAAGCCATCATACACAAACACATCCTTCCCAAAGGAAGAAACAATCCACTCGAACAGTCATCCGACCGGATGACCGTCCGAACGGACAACCATCCGAACAGGTCAACATCCGCACGAATGGCCGACCGACCGGATCACCATCCGACCGGATCACCGTTCTGCACTTGGTGACTTTTCTCGTTTTACGCGTCGCTTATTCTTTTATGCTATCGTTAACTGTTCAGGCTAACCCTACTCTCTACGCGCCCCCTTCAATCCATCAACACTGTGAGTATACTCGATCCCTTTTTGCTTACGCACTTTTGGGTGTTACATACGTTACTTATACAAAATCACATCGAACACACTACGCAATACTTTAAACGCTAACCGTTATCGCATGTTTACGTGACTAAATGAATGCTTGTTTGTTATGTTTACACATGGAATGCTGTCTAACTGTCTTAGCAACGGTAGTACTATTAGTTTGGACTCAGCACCCGTTCACTCGGGGGTTGTTAAGGACAATTATTTGCATGGATTACAGTGGTGATCCTGTATTACGAACTGCCTTGGGCAGTCAACCCGCAGTCATTGGTATCGATAGGTTCATGTCGATAACTAACATGCCTCATTTCACTCTGTATACGTGCTGGTTATGCGTAACGCTTTCGATCTCTATATGCTATTATCAAACTTGTATGCTCGCCTTTACACTATGTGTATTGACTTTACTTTAACGTATGTGACAGGTGCTTAGGATGCTTATCTGCTAGGAAATCGAGGCTAGAATAAGGTCTTAGAGGCTAACAAATAGTTGTCTGTACGAAGGAAATCTGAGTTGTCGGAACAGAACTATTTGCCTAGATTTTGTCTGTAATAATTGTATTATCTTTTAAGACATGGTATGGGACATGTTACTTTAAATTAATTGGTAATGATAATTGTTATGGAAACTTCTGGACAATCTGTTTCGTTCAGTGCCATGCTCCGATGTTTCCGCCATCGGTTGGGGTGTGACACTAGTGTCTCCTCTGATTAACCCACAATAATAACAAAGGTTTGAAAAAGAGTGGTTCCAAGTTGCATATGTAATTATTGGTTATGTGCAAGTTGTGATGACATGAATAGAAAATTGATGGGGCATATGTTTTGGTAGATAGGCCAGTGTTCAACATAAGTCGTCATTACATGGTCACTTTCACTTCTTTTTAATAAAAAATATCATCATACCAAAAAAGGTTTACACAAGTTGTCTACAAAGGGATGAACAAGTCTCCTTCCAATTGAAATAATCAAATAATATTATTTCACAGCAAAGGTAATCTACTGATTTATATATATCAAAAGTGTGCCTTAAACTCTCTCTTAACTTAAAACCTTAAAATAAATCCAAAAATATACTCAACTATTATTTAACCCGCAGGCGCTGCGCCACGGAATTGTTACATATCCATAAATAAGCATAATTAGATGATAAGACATTTTAAAATTGACATTCAAAATTTACAAGCTAAACATATCTAAACCTAACGTAAGGACCTACGTCTAGATTGTATACATTATATTAAACAAAATTGACAACCATTAATCCGAAGGTAAAACATATTAATGTTAAATCTAGATTTTAACATCCTTTTGGCCTTCGTAATGCGCATCCTAATTCCTATCATTCCATATTATCATTTTATCATTACTTTTTACATTTATTTTTCATAATCAAATTGTTTTCTAGACTATCCTAATTTGTATTATTTTCAGAATAAGATATATTAAAAGGAAATTTTAAATTGGAAATTAATAAATAAACATTACAAACATTGCATAAATTAAAATTACAATGAAAGATTACATAAATTAAACTAAGTGTAAAGGTACTAATGTTACAACTAATGAAGTTTTAACTGATGTAACTGTCTACTTCAATTGTCATACTTTTTCATGAAGAGTTGTGATGTTTTACCCGAACTTTTGTGGTAGTTATGTCGTTTATATAAAGAAATCCATTTTGTTTGTTTAGTACACAATTTTTTTAAATCATTTTCCACATAGGAGAACACCATCGTTTTTGCATAAACATTTTTTCTCATCTAATTTATTGATTTAATATACATATAAAATTACACATGTGCACTACAAATTTTTTTTTTTTTTGAAAAAAACTAGCAAAAAATTATAAAAAAGTTATAAAAAAATGTGGTATGTTTTTAGGTTTTTTTTAGTTAGTTTTTGAATTTTTACTCTAATTAGTGGTTTTCAATTAAACCTTCTCCAACCCCGACCGTACTATCCAACAAAAAAAAAAAAAAAGATTTATCCCAATTTATTTATTGGTTTATTAATATTAACTTAATAATCAATGATATTTTTTGTTGTCAAATAATTTTCCAAAACTTGATATGGAAAGTATCCAACTTGCTCTCCCACGCGCTTACACTCCAAAACCTCCCAATCCTCAACCGGCTACAACTTACATTACGTCAGCCAGTGGGGCCAGCCAGCGACCTATTCACCCCCATACTCCGCCACTTCACATTCACGCGCCACCACACGCGACTACACCTTCCAAACACTAAATCGTCTCGCTGCATACACAAATCAAAGGGCAAGTGAAACAATGAGGTCATCCAATCATCACCGTTAATATCACAACCATCTTATTCTTCAACAAACTTAACGTCAGATTTGCAGCGATTCAATCTCGTTACAAACCCTACATTTCGCCACTGTAATCGGAGCTGTTTCCGTTTTCCGTTTATTCCGATTTTGTGCTTATTATTTGAGGTATTTTTTTTTTAAATTAAGTTCGTTTCGTTATTTCGACTGCATTATAACGATGAGTTAGGTCGTGAGGATGATTCAAGTTCTTCTTTCAGTTAGGTTAACTTGTGTTACATTTGACTTTTTTGTGCATTACAGATTTACTGCAATTGAACTGTTTTATAGATCGAGTTTGTGTAAGTCATTTGCGTGAATTTGAGACGATTCTGCTATGGATTTAGTAGATTTAGGTGGTTAAATTAGGATAGAATTATTGTAAACACTCAACTCTGTGTAAGGTTTATGTTAAAATCGTTTATAGTGATGATGATTCAACTTATTCTTTTAGTTAGGATAATGTGTGTTAGATTTGACTTTTTGTGCATTACAGTAGTTGAACAGAGTTGTGTTATAGATCGAGTTTCTGCTAGTGATTTGTGTAAAATTTGTGTTATTTGTTAGTTGTTAAGTGATGGTTGTGAAAAGGTGGAAAGTGTTGAAGATTTTTAGGAATTTGAAACGATTCTGCTACGAATTTAGTTGATTTATGTGGTTATAAAGGATTTTGGTATGATTTTAGGCTACTTAGAGTATTTAAATCAGGATAGAATTATTGTAAACACTCGAGTCTGTAGTTAGGTTTTTGATTATGACCGTTTCGTTACCTCCCGACTGCATTATAGTGATGGATTACGCCGTGAGAATGATTCAGATTATCGGTCAGGATAATTTGTGTTACATTTGACTTTTTGTACATTACAGCAGTTGAACTGTGTTGTGTTGTGCAAGATATTTGTGTGAATTTTATGTTATTTCATTTGTTAGTTGTTAAGTGGTGGCTATTGAAAGGTTGAAAGTGTTGAATATTCGCTGGAATTCGAAACGATTCTGCTACGGATTTGGTTGATTTAGTATGGTTTCAGACTTGAGTGTTTGATTTAGGGCTTTATTTAGCATGAATCTAACAAGGATAAAATCAAAACTATGCCATCAAACTTAAAAGTTATGCTTATTCCTGCCAATCATGAATCAGAATCATATCCTGTGCACTTTGTTAGTACAAGAAGTACAATATGCAATTTGTATATAAAATTGAACACATAATTGAACATTCTGTCTACTTGAGGTATTACTATTCTTCTAATCCTGATTTTTGCATGTTCATCCAGAATATTCCATGTTTATATTAGTGAAAAGAGAAAATTTAGTGATCCTGCACTCTTTGCTTATTCTGGCAAATATCTTTTGCAGGAAACAGTTTTTTTGTAGTTGTTGAATTACCAGCGATGTCTTCAACGAACGGGACAGTTGGCCACATAGTTTCTTCATCTTCAGGAATATCTACAAATCTCCACATTTCTTCGGAAGAAACTTGTTCGAAAAAAGCCCCATTTGTCAATCAATCATCCGGAGTTCTTCGAGCTACAGCTTTCCGTGATTATATGAAAGAAAACAACACTATTTCTTGGTGTACTGATTCACTGTCTGATTTTCTTGATTACCCCGAAAATATCCCTATCCAGTCTAGTAATGTACAAATTATGCCATCCGAAGACGTTGGCAAGCCGAATGATTGGCAAGATTGGGCCGATCAGCTAATTACTGAGGATGATGGTGTAACGCCGAATTGGAATGAGATTCTTGTTGACACTGCTGTTGCTGATCAAACTCCAAAGGTGTCGCTGATATTTTTATTCTACTTATCATGAGCAAGAATCTTTGTCATCTTAGAAGCATTGTTGTAAAATTCCTGACTAGCCTCCGATTAATCGCTAGTCAGAGGTTCACCGAGTAATTTTTATCTAACTAGCCAATTAATCAGTAGGCGGTCAACAGTGGTCAAATCCAGTCCTAATTGGCCAAAAATCAGTGGCAGTCTAGTGATTCTAGCCAAATTCAGGCCAGATTCTAGACCAAAACCTGTAAATTCCATCAATTAATCCTATCTACTTGAAAATATGGGTCGAAGAAGGTATTAAAACATGTCTACTTAAAGAAATACATATAAAAATGTGTGCATATAGATATAAAACTGAAAATTACATATAAAATCCCAATCCGATTAATCTCTAGTCTGTACACCACCGGCCAACTCGTGCCTAGCGATTCTTACAACACTGCTTAGAAGTGACTGTTTAGATTCCGTATAGTTTTTGTCATCTTAAAATTGACCGTTTTTTATGTTTGTTTTGTTTTGTTTATTTTAGATGGAATATCATGTGGGAAAATCGTCGGGAACCTCGCTGTCACTTCAAGTAAACTCACTTGTTCCTGCATCTCCTGGAGAAGTTTGCACCCCAGTGACACCGTCACCGTCATCATGTGGGTCCCAAAGCAAGCCACGCATGCGTTGGACACCAGAGCTTCATGAAGCCTTCGTGGAGGCGGTCAATAAGCTTGGTGGAAGTGAAAGTATATATATTTATTTTATTTTTTTTGTTTATTTCTCCATTGCTATATTTTTTTGTAATTAACTTTTTTTAACAATAGGAGCTACCCCGAAGGGAGTATTGAAGCTAATGAAGGTTGAGGGCTTAACCATATATCATGTAAAAAGTCATCTACAGGTGCATTTCTGGTATTTCTGTTACACACTTAAAGGGAAGTTGTTTTATTTTATGTAGAGTATATATGCTTTTGTTTTTTCTGCAGAAATATCGGACAGCTCGATACAAACCTGAACCTTCTGCAGAAGGTAAGCAAAATATTTCTTCAATTTTTATCTTAGTTTATTTTCAGAAAATGATATGATAAAAGAAATATTATATATCAATGATATGTAGTGATACAGTTTATATATCACTTCTTGCAGGACCTTCCGAGAAAAAGCCTACTCCAACGCAGGATTTATCGTCATTGGATTTGAAAACGTAAGTTAGTTTTTTCTTTACCTTTGTATATTCACATGAAATTGAGGATTACTCTCATTAATGTACTATGTTAGGTAGTTTATTATAGTACTTTTTTTTATCACTGTATTAACTTATAAGTCAACACTCTTTTGTATACAACAGTAGTTCAGAGATCACTGAAGCGTTACGTCTACAGGTGGAAGTTCAAAAAAGACTACACGAGCAACTTGAGGTATACTTTTTTATAACTTTGGATTCCTTTCTGGTACTGTTTTTTTACTACAGTTTTCCTATTTTCATGTCAATAATGAGTAAGTTGAATTAGAGGTGACAAATTGGTAATTGTGACCCATTTAGTTACAAATGGGTCAACTAAGGTTGTGCTTTATTAAGAATCAATTAGGTAAAAAAAACACTGGCTACAAAGAAATGGGTGAACGGGTCAAAATTTCCCAGTTTTTGTGTAGAGTAAAATGTTATTTTTGTCCCTGAGGTTTGGCCAGTTTTGCAACTTTAGTCCAAAGGTTTGTTTTTTCCGCATCTTGATCCAAAAGGTTTGAAATCTTGCCTTGATCCAAAAGGTTTGAAATCTTGCCATTTTCATCTGGCCCGTTAACTCCATCTATTTTTCTCCATTATGCCGGGGGTATTTCCGTCTTTTTTGTTAACTTAAAGGGCAATTCAGTCTTTTTCAGGGGTATTCGGTCTTTTTACATAAAGTGAAAAGGACCGAATCGGCCTTTAAGTTAACAATAAAGACAGAAAATACCCCTGACTTATAGGAGAAAAATGGATGGAGTTAACGAGCCGGATGAAAATGGCAAGATTTCAAACCTTTTGGATTCAGATGTGGAAAAACAAACCTTTGGACAAAAGTCGCAAAACCGGCTAAACCTCAGGGACCCAAATGGCATTTTACTCGAATATTTCCAACATAATCTATTTATAGTAAGTTTCAAGAAGTTTAACTTTTGGGCATTTGACCAATATGTCAAGTCAAACATTACTACATGAACATCCATCTTTTATGCAGATTCAAAAGAATCTACAGATGAGAATAGAAGAACAAGGGAGATACCTCCAGATGATATTCGAGAAGCAATGCAAGTTTGGCATCGACGCATTCCAACCCGCATCATCCACCCTAGAGAAATCAGAAACCGAGTTGACCAATGAAATCTCAAGTTCTCCAGCCCGAGCCAAAACACAGCCCGGCCCGATTAAAGTTATGTCACCATCATCAGAGAAGCAAGAGGAAGAACGTGAACCCTCGGAATCACAACCCTCAAAACGTGCTAAATTAAACGAGTCGTCATCAACTGAATCGTCTTAAGAAATGTAACCAGACTGTAACGTAAATATATGTACCATTGCCTGCTTTTCGATTATGAAATTTTATTAGGTAAGACTTATTGTTTTTAATTAGTTTGGTGTATCCTAGAATTGTGTAGTCAGGTAGAACTGTGGAAGTATCGAAGTGTTATGTTTATTTTGGCCAATGCGGCACCTCGACTTTGTATGTTTGGTGTGGTGACTGGTGAATTGGAATCAGAATGAAACTAACTAATGCAATGATAAGCGGTCTTTACTTGATAAGCATGGTTTGACCGGGGTTTCACTGGTGACCCGGCCCGTTAACGGATAGGTTAAAGAATCTAACACTGACTATCCTAAATAATTTTATGCTAACTATCTCAAACTTGGATTAAAGCTGCAACATATAAGAAAACCCGTCAGGAGGTGACCCGGCCCGTTTGGGGGGTGGGGGGCAGGTTAAAGAATCTAACGCTAAACCATCTTTTATACATTGAATTTACAAAGAAAAACACATTTAAAACGACATTGCAGAATTAACATCAGAAACACTAGAAACCCGAGCTCTCGTGTTTTTTAGTGATTTTATTTCATGTCTAAATAGTTTTCTTTCAGTCATCCTGACAACCCATCTGGGCCTTCCAGTATAAAACATAAGCCATCCAAGACCCGACCCGATCAACATCCCAAATCCATAACCCATAACAACAGATTCCCACGAAAGCCCGTTAAAAAAACTTGAATCTTCTTCATCTTCTTCAAGTGTTGGAGATGATGACCCGCCATCATCTCCACAAGTTTTCGTCAACGGGAATCCACATAATCCTTCGTTCCCTTGATACGAACTGTTTACAAACGTATTAAACTGTCCACCTTTCGGTATGACTCCTCGAAACTGATTCTTTGAGAAATTTACAACTGCAAGGAATGTCAAACTTGCTAACTGTGCAGGAATTTCACCGGTCATCTTGTTAGCAGAAAGATCTAACGATTCAAGCAGTGCGAGATTTCTCAGGTGTTTCGGGATCTCACCAGTGAGACCGTTATGTGATAGATTGAGAAACCGAAGCGAATTCAGCTGTCCAATCGTGTCGGGAATCTCCCCTTCAAAGTTATTACCCGAAAGATCTATAGTCGTGTAAACGACTAATATTCTCTGAAGTTCCATGCGCATCCCTTTCACAACTAGCACAAGTGTGTCTTCATACATGAAGTGTCGAACCATGTACAGATCTTCCGACGCAGATCTATTTCCGCTCATCATCGCTTTAAAGTTCTTGAAGTAGTTTTCTGGTAAGCGGCCCGTAAACTCATTGCTAGATAGATCAAGAATCCGCAGCTTTGGAAACGGGCTTTTCACGTTGGAATATGTCTGTAACGGGCCATTGAGTTTATTACCTCGCAAGACGAGAACTTGCAACTCAGGAATCGTGTCAATCCAGTGCGGGAATCCGCCAGTTAGCATGTTGTTCCCCAAGTCTAGAACTTCAAGTTTCCTACAATTGATCAAACTTTCAGGAACCGAGCCTTCAAGTCGATTCCCATTCATGTTTACTCTCCGTAAATCATTATTTCGGTCCAAATATGTTGTGGGAATGCTTCCATGGAAACGGTTCAACCGCAGGTCCAACACTTTGAGCTTCGGGCTGAAATGACTCACGCATTGTGGAATCGGGCCACTGAACCGGTTACTCCCGAGATCAAGAATCTCCAACAATTTCAAGTTGCAGACTGATTCCGGGACCTGGCCCATTACCGAGTTGTTACCTAAAGTCAAGTATCTTAATCTTTCACATTTGGTTATACTTTCAGGAAAATAACCTGTAAGGTTATTGTCATGAAGCACAAACTGTTCCAACTTGCTAAGGTTACCGAATGAATCTGGGATCGAACCGGTTAGCCGGTTTATAAGCAAGAGCATTTCAACTAGAGAGTTCAAGTTTCCCAACTCTTCGGGAATAGATCCGTTAAACTGGTTGTCGTTAAGGTACAACTGCTCGAGTTTTGTTAGATTCCCAACTGAAACCGGGATCTGACCGCTTAACTCGTTGTGACTAAACGATAACTGAATTAGCGACTCTAGTTTTCCTAGTTCTTGCGGGACAACACCCGAAAGTAAGTTTTCGTGAACGTCTAGGATCGTTAACTTGCTCAGGTTTCCGAGTGAAGCCGGGACAGAACCCGTGAGCAGATTATGGCCCAAAAGTAAACTGATCAAACTCTTCATGTTTCCTAATTCGTTAGGAATCTGGCCCGAAAGTTGGTTCATGTATAAATATAAAATCCTTAGCGAGCTCGAGTTTCCTAACGATAATGGGATCGAGCCCGTTAGATTGTTTTGGAAAAGGTACAACTCGGATAGTTTACCAAGATTTCCTAGACTAGACGGGATGTGACCCGTTAGAAAGTTAAACGAGACATTAACCGTCACGAGATGAGCTAGATTTCCTAGCTCGCGAGGTATATGACCCGATAACTTATTATCATTGATAGCAAGATGGGCCAAGTTGGTTAGATTTCCTAAAGTAACAGGAATATGACCTTCAAGAATATTACTATGCAACGAAAGGGTCTCGAGATCCGCTAACGTTCCTATTTCTGGTGGAATAGTTCCGGATAAACGATTACACGAAAGATCAAGAAACATTAGGTTAGAAAGATACCTGATTTCAACCGGGATGGGACCGGAAAAATGATTTAGTTTAAGTTGTAGATGTGTTAGACTAGCGAAAGTCGAAAACGGGAACTTTTGAAGTGTACCGTTTAGTCTAGAAGTGGATAGGTTGAGTTTGATCACGTTCCCGTGATCGTTGCAATGAACACCGTACCAAGTGCATGGTGCGGTGCTCGCGGTTCGGTTTGTGTCAAGTGACCATGAGGATAAGAATGGATTGTTTTGGTTTATGAGGCTAGTTTTCCATTTGAGTAGAGAATCAGCTTCTTGTTTTGAGGCAAGAGTATGAATGGGTGGAAAGAATAGTGCAAAAAGAATAAAGAGTGGCTTCATTGGTATTTTTTGATGTTTGAATACAAGATGGTTTAAAGTTTCAAAAGTATATATAAAGGGTGTGAATGGAAAAGGGATGAAAGGAAAATAATATATGGTGGAAGGAGAAAACTGAAGTAGAGAAAGAGACGTGTTATTTTTTATTTTTTTATTTGTGGTTTTAGAATATTTTAAGAAAGAATAGGGGAGTTAGGTTGACGGGGTTGGTTCCGGTACAAATCATAGTTATCCTATAAACCGTGAGAACAAATTCTACCACTTAAAAAAAAGTTAAATTAACACATACTAAAATAATACCTACATAAAAGTAGCACTTATGAATTATATTAGCATATGAAAATTAATCAAGATAATTGATTCTAACACATATATGAATGATATAACACTTTTCTTTATATAAAAATTATATCAACACATTGAAAACAAAAGAAATATCTAAATAAAGAATTAATTGCTTGTTAGCATAATTATAGGGAATTCAATATAATTGATATTATTTAGGTTATTATTTTACCATTTCTCTGTAATTGTTTGGATGTCACGTGACACTTTTAAATGGTTCTTACAGTTTGTATGCAAAATGTGGTTTGTATTTGATCCTACTCCTTAGGTTGACAATATAAATGAAGGATCCGGTTTCCGGGTTGAATTTGTGAGGCTAAACACGATATATATAGTTATTCATACCAACTAAATCCAGCAAATATGTAACTTTTTTTCCGAACGTTAAATTTCTTTTAATTTTTGTCGTCTGTAGGACTTGACCCCCTCTCTTTTAAATTCAAATGTTTAAAGATTTTGTCTTTGTAAATGAACCATAGATTTTCTATAGTTGCTAGTTGTGTGTGTATATATATATAGGTTTTTGTAAAAATAATATTTTTTTGTGAAAAGTGCAAGAAGACATAGAAATTTGATATGTAGACATCATGTTTTGAACTTAGCCATGATGTTTTAGATTGTTTTGATAAGAAAAACACCAAACACAACATTTTAAGACATAATGCAGTGAATTCTAGTCTTAAAAGTTAAAACACTTGCCAAGAACATTAAGCAGTGTGTTTATGAACTTATTATTTGTGTAACTGATGTTTAAAAAAAAGGTTTTGTAATTCTTATTTTAAAATAATAAATTTGGGTTTATATATTATCTTGAGTATAGACAAACCGGATAGAAAAGATACGACAATGTGAAAGTGAAAACTTTGTAGTTGTGATTGATGAATAAATTGGCTAAAAATAAATAGTTGGTAAAGAGTTCAATGACGATAGTTAATTTCATTTCTGAAAAACGAGTACTTCCAAGAAAAATTAATAATAAAAGTTAACGTCACCTTTAATAACTTTCTTTAAAATCTAAATATGAAGTTTGAGAAAAAAAAACCCTAAAACTTAAAAATATTAACAACTAATCCGTTTATAAAACAAGTCGTGTTTGAGTTAACAGCTTATTAAACAAGTTGTCTTCAGGTTGATTTCATTTAATAAACTTATAAACCGGTTATATTATCTAAACTTAAATCTACTTATTAGTTTCTTGTTTCGGGCAGTGGCGGACCCAGGAATTATTTGCTGAGGGTGCGGATGAGTGGTTCAAGCATATTTCCAAGGGTGCGTCGGGTTTTTTTGCCTAAAAAATACATTAATTTTTTTTCAAGGAGTGCGTCCGCCCACCCTAAGCTTCACCTAGGTCCGCCCCTGGTTTCGGGCCATGTCAATATGTCATGAATGTTCTCAAATAACTGACTCATGTTATCACAAGAAAATATCATATGTGAATGACACATCGGATTCAAGGGTCTACATAGAAGGGTACGGGTTCGGCCGAACCCGTACCAAAAAATATTTTTAGTGTTACATATAGGTGTTTTTTCGACATCGTACCTGTAGACATTTCGTCATCGAACCCGTAAAATCCTTTAAATTGAACCCTGGAAAATTTTCAAACCCGTAGGAAAAAAATTCTGGCTACGATTCGGATTGATGTCATAGTGCTTCTAGGTGGCGGCAATTGTCAAATACTTGAAATGGACTTGACTTGTTTGATGGTTATGTTTTGGGATCTTTCTGGGGTAGGTTTGACAATTCCTCATTCCCTGGCTTCTCGGCCAATATGTGTCATATCTTACGTGCATATTACGAATATGAGTCCTCACCTTTGTTCATACAATCATACATTCATACTTCATAACCAGATTTGCTTCTTCCCCACTCATAAATTGCTACCCACATCAATATCTTTTATGGCGAGATATTATTTATAGCACGGTATATCTTTAGCTGACAAAAAAAATCTTCCTTCCGTCGTTAGAAAAAACAAGCTCTTCAGCTAACAATACGTGGTTTTGTGAGGTTTACTAAGATGTCACATTGGCCTTGTGGCCCTTGTGGTACACGTCGGGTATTGGTTTGGTTTGTAACAATCAAGCTGGATGTTATTCCTTATTCAAATCTAATACCGAAAGAAAGTTATTTCATAAAATTAAATAAATAATTTTGTGTCTTAGGGGCTGTTTGTTTAGCTCTTAATGGAGGAGATCTTAATGGTTCAGACATCTTACTGGTTCAGCGCTTAATGGTTCAGACTGTTTGTTTCGCGAGCAGATGTCTGAATTGTTCAGACATGTGCCTTTGAATGGTTAACCATTATACTAGAGTCTGAATGGTTAAGACCTCTAATCTGAATTGGTCAGACATTTGCCTCTGAACGATTAAGTATTATACTGACTCTTAATGGTTCAGACCTCTTACTGGTTCAACACTTAACCATTCAGAAGTTGCCAAGAAGTTGCCAAACATCCCTTAGACTGGATCGGAGCCAAAACCAATTTTTTTTCATATCCTGTACTAAACATAACTGGTCACGACCTAATATGCTTCGTTTTTGTTTTGTTTGTCAGAAGTTGGATTCACACACATGTTGAGTTATATGCTCACACGTATAAAAAAAGGCCATCTAGCGGTGTAAACAAAAACAAATTTTCATGGTTGGCGAAAATTTATAGGATTGTTTGTCCATCGCTATATAATAATTTTTTTGAGTCCGGTTCAGATAGAGTTATATATATATATATATATATATATATATTTTTTGAATGGCTAAACTTGCATGTAGGGCTGTAAACGAACCGAACGAACACGAACAAGGCTATGTTCGTGTTCGTTCGTTAAGAAAATTTGGATGTTCGTGAACTGTTCGCGAACACATGATGAACGGAAGTTTGTGTTCGTGTTCGTTCGTTAAGGAATTTTGGTTGTTCGCGAACAGTTCGTGAACACAACCCACGAACGCAAACGAACACAAATGAACTTTAATTTTGAAAATTAAAAAATGGCATCGTTCATCTTAAACATTGTACACAACGAAAGTAGTTAAACATAACCATTTAAAGATTGAAGGGATGTATAATATTGGGTTCAATCGATTAGAGATAAGCTGAATGAGGAGCGTGATATCAAAAGAGCGAGAAGGCTAGAGAGAGGGAAATAATACATATGGGGGAAAGTAAAAAATTAATAAAACATTAAAAACTTTTAGAAAAATAAACATAAAAAACCGAACACGAACGAACATAAACGAACATATTACCGAATGTTCACGAACGCAGTTGAACGAACGAGACCTTTGTTCGTGTTCGTTCGTTAAGCTTATCGAACGAAATTTTTTGTTCGTGTTCGTTCGTTAAGCTTATCGAACGAACATAAACAAACTTCCCGCCGAACGGTTCACGAACTGTTCGCTGAACGTTCGGTTCGTTTACAGCCCTACTTGCATGTCATGGGGAATGAACCCATGACCTCCACCTATTCTACACCTTATCTAACTCACCAACACCATTGGGCTCATATAAAAAAAGATAATCAAAGAAAAATATTACATAGACAACAAAAGTACGTCAAACAACATTACGAATGTGTAATGAAAATTTAAAATATAATATATCTAAAGTCGTTCTCTACGGGTTTTCATTTTTGGATTTAATGATAACTCATAAGCAACAATCAATGTTCTAATCGACTGGATTTAATGATAACTCATAAGCAACATTCAATGTTCTAATCCACATTAATTACTCATGTACTCATTTTTTTTTTTTTGAATGGCTAAAATTGCACACCATGGGGATTGAACTCATGACCTCATACTATTCTACACCTTATCTAACTCACCAACACCATTGGACTATTCCCAATGGATACTCATGTACTCATACAAACAATGTTTTCAATCTAAAGTTCATAACTTGTATATTTTTTCAAACCTCAATCTGGCTTGCGGTTCAAGATTGACGATATTTTTAGCGATATTAGATCCCTAGGCTTTCTCTGGTTTAGAAATAGATCCAAGTTTAAAACAATCCGGTGGTCGAATTGGTGTAATTTTGTAATTATGTAAGTCGGGTTTGTTTTGCCGTCCCGGTTTTCGGGTTCGGTTGTTTTTATAGAAGTTTACTTTTCAAAAAAAAAAAAAAAACCTCAATCTATATTGACTAATCAAATAAATTAAACAATAAAAGTAACCGTCAAATGAGTGATTCACTTAATCAGTTTCCTAAAGTCGGAATTCTTCCGGGAAAGGATCTGACAACGACGAAAGATGATTAGTAGTGGGTCTAGGCATTGTCTATCGTTACTCGCTGTTCTTTTTCTTTGCAATTGCCGCTTAATATTTTAATTTTATTTCAAGAGTAAATTACAAGTTTCGTCCTCTATGTTTGTCCCAAATTTTAGGCGCTGTCATTTACCTTTAAAATTGATGAGTTTTGTCCTTAATGTTTCCAAATCGTGCACGTTATGTCCTTTAGGTCAAACCCAGTTAATTTTTTTGTTAAATCTGATCATGTGCAAGGCACATGAGGGCATTCTTGTCATTTGACCTTTCCAGGGGCTAGTTTGTAAATAACTTTTATTAAAGGGCCATTTTGTACAACTTAAAAACAAAACATTATATAAACAAACTCTCTCTCTCTAATCTCTAATCTGAAACCCTATTTCATCTCTTCTCTCTCTCTCTCTCTCAAACAACAGATGCAGGTGGTTGAGGTGGTGAAGGCACGGCGGTGGTGGTGGGTTAGGTGCGGTGGTGAAGGCACGGCGGTGGTGGTGGGTTAGGTACAGGGTAAATCGCTCCGTCTTCTCCGGCGACATCACATACCGAAGGTCCTCAATTCAACGGTAAATCGCTCTAATTCTGCCCAAATTTCTTTGATCTATCAGCGGTTGTGGATGGGGTGGTGAGTTTATGGTGGTGGTTGCTGATTTGGGTGGTTTGTAGGTTCTTGGGGTTAGGGTTTCAGTGGGGGTGGTGATGGTGGAGACGGTGGTGGTAGTGTGGTAGAGAGAAAGTAGTTGTGGTGGCGGTGGGTGAAGGTGGTTGTGGTGGTGGTGTGTTGGAGGTGGTGGGTGGTGGGAGGTGGCGGCAGGTGAGAGAGAGAAGGCAGAGGATTGGAGGGGTTTTGACAAGGGTGTTTGGTGGAGGGTGGTGGTGACGGTGACGGTGGAGGGTGGTGGAGATGGCGGTGAAGGGTTGTGGTATATATATATACTTATAATAATAACTAGGTGTACACCCGTGTGAATACACGGGTTTGTTCTAATAACGATCAGAATCAAATACTAAAAAACATATTATAATATATTATTTAAATTCTTTGTGTTTGGTTACATATCTTTATAAAACAATGTTAAACATATGATCCGTCATAAATTCTTGGGGTTAGGGTTTCAGTGGGGGTGGTGGGTTTAATGGTGTTTGTTGCAGGTTGGGGTTAGGGTTTTAGTGGAGGTGGTGATGGTGGAGACGGTGGTGGTGGTAGTGTGGTAGAGAGAAAGTAGTTGTGGTGGCGGTGGGTGAAGGTGGTTGTGGTGGTGGTGTGTTGGAGGTGGTGGGTGGTGGGAGGTGGCGGCAGGTGAGAGAGAGAAGGCAGAGGATTGGAGGGGTTTTGACAAGGGTGTTTGGTGGAGGGTGGTGGTGACGGTGACGGTGGAGGGTGGTGGTGACGGTGGAGGGTGGTGGAGATGGCGGTGAAGGGTTGTGGTATATATATATACTTATAATAATAACTAGGTGTACACCCGTGTGAATACACGGGTTTGTTCTAATAACGATCGGAATCAAATACTAAAAAACATATTATAATATATTATTTAAATTCTTTGTGTTTGGTTACATATCTTTATAAAACAATGTTAATCATATGATCCGTCATAAATTCTTGGGGTTAGGGTTTCAGTGGGGGTGGTGATGGTGGAGACGGTGGTGGTAGTGTGGTAGAGAGAAAGTAGTTGTGGTGGCGGTGGGTGAAGGTGGTTGTGGTGGTGGTGTGTTGGAGGTGGTGGGTGGTGGGAGGTGGTGGCAGGTGAGAGAGGGAAGGCAGAGGATTGGAGGGGTTTTGACAAGGGTGTTTGGTGGAGGGTGGTGGTGACGGTGACTGTGGAGGGTGGTGGTGACGGTGACGGTGGAGGGTGGTGGAGATGGCGGTGAAGGGTTGTGGTATATATATATATATACTTATAATAATAATAAAACTAAAATTATTTTGTTTTATTTTTTAATAATACTAAGTAAACAGTGTAAAAAGACTAAAATACCCCTGGGTGACCAGATTTAACAAAAAAAATTAACTGGGTTTGCCCTAAAGGACATAACGTGCATGATTTGGAAACATTAAGGACAAAACTCATCAATTTTAAAGGTAAAGGACAACGTCTGAAATTTGGGACAAACATAAAGGACAAAACTTGTAATTTACTCTTATTTCAATAAGGTTTAAACCTTTAAATTAGTGAGTTACTGCCTAAGGGTAAAGAGTCTAAGCTTATGGTCACTGGACTAATAAGGTTTAAACCAATTATATAACACTCTAATTTACAACAATTCTGTGCAATTCTGTTTGTACGATGTGGAGTATATGCTTGTACGGTGGTTTTGATTGAAACTGTGGTCCGCTTTTCTGAGATGGTGGTTTTGTAGGGGTATATAACCCCACCACCGTCACATAACTCATAAGTTCTCTCTCTCTTACTTTGGCCAGATCTATTTCTGGCCAACGTCGTTGTATACCATTTAGGGTTTTACAACCGTTTGTTACTGCCGGTAGCTTTATTGTCTTTTACGGAAAAATCTAAGGCGTTTTCCTCTTTGTCTCCGGCTGATCTTCATGTTAGCCGTCGAAGACAACGGAGTTGAGACGCCTTCTACATTGTGACAATCTCAACAGTGACGACGTTTGTTGTGGTTGAGCCGATGATGATGATGCAACACTCATCTGAGGTTTTCCACCGTTGTTTTTAGACCGGCAGTGATGTTTGTGACGATCTAGGGTTTTATCGGTTATGCTTTTGTCTTTGTCGATGATGATGACCTTAAGGTTATTTGAGATGAAATATATGACGATTATGCAAAGTTAAACTGAGATGTGCAAAAAAGTAAAGGGATGGGTTGATGATGAGGATGGGTTATACCTTATCTGAACCATAATTACTTATACATTTACTACTCTGTTCTATAGGCTTTAAATATTTTTTACTGTGGTACCGATTGTTTCAAGTTGTTTTAGAGGCTATGATGTTGTCTGAGCCTTTGCTTTATTTTCTCTGAATGAAACGATTGAGATGTTTGGTTTGTTTGTCGTCCAAGAGAGATAAAGATAGTGGTGGTTATGTAGTGGCGCCATGTTGCCCTGGTTGCAGGTGGCTGTCGAGATAGAGGGAGTGTTTGCCGAAACCTTTTTATATGGTGTTTTCTTTGATACATAGCTGTTGCATGTCCATCTCTAATTCTATATATGAGACAACTGTCTCTTTTGGGTTTTGAAACCCCCCATAAAAAGCCATTGTCTCTTCATCTCTTTTTCTCTCTGAAAATCTCTATCTAAGTTGCACGCATTCTCCGACTATCTCGCCATTTACAGACCTTATGAGGTCTTATTTTGTAGAGACTTTCTAGAGAGAGAAAATGAGCGAGATGGGTGTTGGCTTTATGTTGCCGGTGGCCTTCCGACTGTGCATGGTAGTGATAGAGGGGTTTTTTTCAACTGTTGTTGCTAGCAAGTAACTATATTGAAGATGGTGACTCATTAGTCATTACTAAAATCATGCTTTGATTTACATAGCAAATAAATGCATAGAGATAAAAAGATTTATGTCTGTACATTTGGGTTTTTGAGAAAAACAAGAAATCATGATTGAAGGGAGAGGGGATAGGGTGAGTAGGTGTGGTGTTGTGTTGTCATAGAATGGATAGAGGTTGGTGATGGTATGTCAACAGAAGCATACACTTTGGTTAATGTGAAATGATATGGCAGTTAGTATAAAAAATGCTAGACTTATTATAAATGTTGGTGAAGTTTATAATAATTTTAATTTGATGCAAGTCTAAAATTGATAATGTGTATAGAAATGGTGAAGTTTCATAAAAAATATCACTTTCAAATATCTATTGGTAGTCTCCCTTGATTAAACATTTTTTTTGGTAAAGGAGAGCGGCACCTCCGGTAAATTTTATTAATATCAAAAAATTATTTACACCTAAAAGGGCTTAGATTCCCGGGACATAAAACCCAAGGAAAAAACCACCCCAAACGCAACGAGCCACACAAAAGAGTCAACCCGACTCAGCTCTTGCCTAGACTCAACAAAAAAACCAAAAAAATCTAAACATAAACCAATCCAAACACAAACCAAACACAACCTAACCAAAAAACTATACATCAAAAACCTACTAACAAGCAGCAAACTATAAACCACATCTTCCAAGAGCCAGCAAACATCAAAACCTGCACAAAAAACTATAAGCATCTTCAATTCTTTAATCATCCCTGCCAGCTCCTCCCTAAGCATCCCATCCAGCAAGCCTTCTTCCACAGCAGCAACCAGCTCCATTTCAATGCCAAAACCTCTTTCATAAACCAGCTTCCACAATATCCACCTGCACCATCCCAAAAATTGCAGCCCCCAACTACCACACTTCATAGCCAATAGCACAGCACCCCTACCCATACCCCCCGGATAAAAAATGAACCAATCTTCCGAACTACTATTGTGCTCCCTTAAAACTCTCTTCACAATACCACAACTAATCTGTAACACCCCGAAAACGGCTTTGGTAATCAAACCACGTTAATAGTAAAGACGGGTAAAATACCTTTAGTGGTAAAAATTTACCCGGTAAATATTAGGATTTAAATAATTAATCCTAATAATAAATAAAAAGTGAATAAAAGCTTTTAAGAAATAAAAGCTTAGAAGGCCCGAGTTAACGGGACCTAAAATAAACTTAGTCATAAATATTCCCGAACCCGCTAAGTTAACTAGGAATATTAAACCTAGTTAATAAGTGGGAATATTATTGAAAATAATTAGGTTGTGACCTAATTAATAACTAACCAAACACGAGGGACCAAAGCCGGGTAACTTGAAAATGGAATTATAAACTTAAAAATAAAACATAACACACACACAAGGGTGTGTGTGCGTGCGTGAGAAGGAGCAGGAGACAAGCTCCATGGGAGCTAACCCTAGAATCAACAAATTCACCAAATTGAAGCTCAAATCAAGATCCAAATCAATGCATGAACGTGTAGAAACGATCACCAAGTCAAGGGGATCGTGAGGTATGTTGAATTTCTAACATTCGTGAAGTTGTAAAAATTTGATAATCATCCTAATCATGAATTAGGCATGAATTAGAGAAGCTATGGCTAGATTAGTGATGAATACTTGCTTAGGAACGAAACCCTAAGTGAAAATCATACATATGATGCTATGACTTGAATGATTTGGTGATTACCTACATGTGTGTTAAATGGGTTTATTTACAATATGAAGAACACTTGAATTAGAGTGTTAATTTGATGAATATTGATTGTTTTGAAATAAGTTCTTGATATAGTCCATGAACACTAGACATAGAGGTTTGATTTTGATGTAAATCTTGGTAAAGATAACTAGTTATGAACTAGTTAGTAAATATGTAAAATCATGCACATTAGGTGTTTGTTAAAATGCCTAAATGAGAACTAAGTGTTGATAATGTGCCTAATTGAGTCTTGTGAACTTGATAGTGCAATCATAAGTGTTAATTGGTGAATTGACTTTTAAATAGTCAAACCGACCATTAATAAGATCGAATGGTAATTGTGATAGAAAATATGTAAGATGGAATAGTCATAATTAATGATGACTAATATAACCGTCTTACGAATTATAATGATAGTTTGACGCTTGACAAGCTAGGTGGAGGCTTGGAAAGGAAGCGGGTCAAACGAAGCAAGAATGAAGGAAAAGCGTAATTCGGATGCAAGGTAAGTATAGCTTACACTAGTCTTATATGTTAGAATACTCCCTTACCGTATTAGTTACGAAAAAGACAAATACATAATTGAGGTATGATGTTCCGACGTGTAAACGTACGGAACAAGGTAGTCTAGCACGACAAGAAACCATGTTGATGGTTAAAAAGGAATTAAATCGGTAATTCGATAAATTTATGACAAATGGAAAATGAGCTTTCGAATGGTTACCTTATAGGGTAAACCCAAAACAAACAATAAGGGTAAAAAGGTAAATTGGTCATGCGATGACCATAACTATTAGTTTTGAAAGACACTGTAAGGCGTAAGCCATAACAGGCTAAAAAGCGTTAAGAAAATCAATTAATAATTGAAATGGCCACACGGTGTAAATCGAAGCGAGTCGTATAGATGAGATGGTAATAAATATCATCTCGCCAACATAATCGGTCACTTAGACCAAATGGGTCAAAAGGTGAAGATATCACCCTTTGACAATAGCGACTAATGATTATTGTCGAGCTATATTATTTCAGGTGTAAATGTCAAATTGGTGTTAGCAACGCTATGAATTAGCGGTTATAAAAGTAAGGTATTAAAAACGGGTCAATATATTGATCTGCGCCAGGTATGTGAAATAAGGTAACACTCATTTAGAACATATGGTTCAAGAGCGTTAAAAGGGGTCAAAACGGACATTTGGTTACTTGTTAGGTAAACCAAATGTTTTATGTAATGAACATGGCGTTTGGAAAGCTTAATGACTTTTCAAACATAATTATAGGTTAAAAGAGGGATTATGGGTCCAATATACTTTCAAAAGTCCTTCATTGTTAATAAAGGACTAAAATGGACCAAAACGCCCTTGGTGGCTAAATTGACCAAACAACCTTTAAAAGTTGTTCGGAAATAAGTTTTATGATTAAATGAATACTTAGATTAATTATAGAAGCAATTGAAAGTGATTTTAGGCTCGAAAGTACTTAAGAACCCTTAATGGGTCAAAATAAGTATTTTAGTACAAACGGGTTTAAGAATATACATAAACTCATGAATTGAACTTAATCCGATAGATAACATTGAAATTATAAGATTTATGTGATAAAGGAATCAAAAAAATACGTTTGTTTGATAAAACCGCGAATGGGTCAAAATGTGGTAAAAAGGGAAAATAAGCCGAAGACTTAAAAGTCTTAAATCGTGATAAGTCGGACGTCGGATTTTAACTCCATATGATGGAGAATCAAATTACAAACATGTAGGAAGAAACGGTAGGCCAAACGGATAAGCGGTTTGCAAGATACGAAAGATTTCGTATCAAATTACGGCAAAATGGAAAGGTGGAATGCAGGTACCACCGTAAATTACGGTGCCACCGTAATTTACGGTGGACCTGAAATGGTTTACGGTGGGTTTCTTCTGATTTACGGCAGAAGGGTATTAACCCAGAAGCCACCGTAAATTACGGTTCCACCGTAATTTACGGTGGAGGCCAGATTGATAATCTTGTTTTGGTGATCAATTGTTTCTTGGACTCGTTTAGACTCGTTTAAACCCCCGAAAGACTAATGTATTTCATGTTTATGAAATGTAGGTATATTTTGGATGCCGAAAGACGATCAAGCTCAACGAAGAACCGAACACAATATATATACACGCTTCCGCACTTCGATATATTGTAAATTTTAAACAACGAATTTAACCACGTTATGTAGAATAACTTATGATTTGTAAAAGTTTTAATAAACTCGTATTTTTATAGCATGTGTAGTCTTAACTACACATCTAATTGTTGGTATTTACATAATCAATAACTAGGGTGTTACAAGTTGGTATCAGAGCACTGGTTTAAGAGATTCAAGTATGGTGGGGAGAACCATGCTCGGACTTAAACCTTCTGCTCTTGACAAAGAATAGTGTTCGGTTCGAGGCTTGATCGCAAATCCGGTAAGTACATGTATGTTAATAGTTTAGCATGCTAAAGTGTTGTAAACAACACATAGGGCTATCGTGTGATACACGTTACCCCAATTTAAATGATTGAAATAGTTGACGAAAATACGCGCGTTGACGTGTATAGTAGAAAATGCCTTGTATTATAATACGGGCGATTATTGAAGTTGACTTTACTAACTTTTGTGAATGTTTTAAATGAAGGACACTCGCGTTTGAAGACGACGAGAGTCAAACAAATTATGGACATGATGATGGAACGGTCCGGGGTACGACAGAAAGAGCATACTCATTAAGGACCAAAATCGCGTAACGGTCGCGAACAAGACTAATGACAAGAGAAGCCCGTTAGGGCAAGCATCACCAGGTGCACACTTTTAAATTTAATCGCACGAGTCGTTATATGCAACAAACACGTAAGTAATAACGGTTGCATACACATATGACAGAACTTGGAAAACCTGATTTCCAAGAGAAATTTACTAGGAAATGTGTTATTCACAATGATGAATAACAAATGAATAACAAGACTTGTTTATATAGAAACTTGGACGAGAGTGATCATCCAATCAAGTATTCTCAATACAAATCCTATTGAGAAAATTTATGATCACATCAAATGAATGCGAATAAATGTTCATAAAAAGGGACATTGTACATGTTCAAGGATAAACGATTAAAACTAATAATTGTTAACTAACAATTAAATAGAGTTTTGCCAAATGAAACCATAAACATGGAGACAATTTGAGGAGTTACTTACATGGGACGTGATGTGGTAATTATAATAAGGTCACGCGTACCACGTGTTGATCGCTTACTCTGGCCAAGTAAGTAGTGAACACATGATAGCATGAGCTTCTTATAATGAGCGCAGTTATGTCCGATGTAGTAAGGGCGGGGTGAATGGGACTAAGTAAAAAGTACCCAAATGAATCAGACAAGCAAAATATTTGATAATAATGTAAACGCACAACCGAGTGACGGAAGCGTATTACATTAAGATAATGAGCCCGAGTGAAGGGACAAAGAAGCATGATTAAACGAGTATTGGGAGGGAGTGTACTTACACTCGAACCCAGAAAACGCAAGCATGATTAAACAAGTATTGGGAGGGAGTGTACTTACACTCGAACCCAGAAAACGCAAGCGTGATTAAACAAGTATTGGGAGGGAGTGTACTTACACTCGAACCCAGAAAACGCAAGCATGATTAAACAAGTATTGGGAGGGAGTGTACTTACACTCGAAACCAGAAAACGCAAGCGTGATTAAACAAGTATTGGGAGGGAGTGTACTTACACTCGAACCCAGAAAATGCAAGCATGATTAGACAAGTATTGGGAGGGAGTGTACTTACGCTCGAACCCGGAAATTGCAAATGAGTCCCTTAACGGGTCGTTTATGTAAAACGTCCAACTTAAAGACAAAGTCGGAATATAAAAATAAAGCGAGGTCTTAATGCATACCGGAAGGGTTGCAATAATAACGACTTCGGTAAAACACCCGGTTGATGGGTAAGAATTTAAACACATGCGTAAACCGAGAGACGAGAACGTGAATTTAAAGTCAAAAGACTCGGATTATGAGTTATGACTAAAAGACCATAAAATTTCGTAAACAGAAATTTTGATAATTATATTCAACCATTTTGAGGTTGAACGGGTTGAATAAAGTATAAATGCTTAATGGCATAAGTAAGCGCAAGCCGAATAACGGTAAGCTTGAGACAAACTGACGCGTAAATAACGTCAGAAGTCATAAAGTCGGAGGATTAGCCCGGAAGTAAACAAATGAAGCCTTAGACTACGGTCAAGGTCAAATGAAGTTCAAGGGTGAAAACAAATGATTTTCAAACATAAAGAGAGTGCTTTGACACCTTATATATATTTCAATATAGACATGCGTAAAGAATGATCTACGAGATCAATATAACCCTTGAGGTTATAAACAATGGAAAAGTCTACGAGACTAATATGACCTACGGGTCACGACTAGAAAGAAACAGACTACAAGGACCTAGCCTTAAAGAGGTGAAAGTCTAATAAAATAGCCTATAGAGCAAAACGATAAAACTTACGGGGTTAATTAGACAAAGCGACGGATAAATTGAGAATCCCCGCATAAAACAAAGGCTGTAAAAGAATAAATTATGGACTGTCAATATCCCAGTATGGATGATTGACACAAGTTAAAGAAAAGATCCAAAAACTAAAACTTCGGTTTTAGTAAGAAGTAATGTTTTTACAAACATAATTTCTGATAGGAATTTAAATAGTAAGCATGAACGATACAAGTCTTGACGCTGATAGGCGCAAGACGATATATTCGAAAAGTGATATTCTCGAAAATGAAATTTTGATATAAATTAAACATGATGTAACACAATCACGGTCAAGAAATGTAATGTGAAGTAGAATCACATTATAACCAAGCGAGCGGTAAATAGTAACTGGACTAATAAGACTAATTAGTGAGACCCGTCAAGGTCATTTAAATAAATTTGGTTTGCTTGTAAGCGGTGGATTCGGTATAAATGAACCGAATAAATAAAATTGAAAATAAAAGAAATCGTTGCAAAAAGTGAGAGATTTCACTAAAGACCTTTAAACGGGTCAAAGTCACGGATTCATAAAGAATTCGATAGTATATGAAAGCGAGGAATATCGCTAAGTTGAGTAAACTAGTGGAAATAACGAGATTACGTTATTTCCAGTCGCATTATGTCATGTAAGTTACGTAGATGATTAATAACCAAAAGAATATTACCATACTTTTCTGGTAATACTAACAATCGGTTAAGATATGAGAAATGATTAATTGATTATCGAGAGCAGATACATGGAGTTGAACTCGATAAATTAAGTAAGAAAAGGTTTCGAAGACGAAACCTCTTTAAGGGGGGTAGACTTGTAACACCCCGAAAACGGCTTTGGTAATCAAACCACGTTAATAGTAAAGACGGGTAAAATACCTTTAGTGGTAAAAATTTACCCGGTAAATATTAGGATTTAAATAATTAATCCTAATAATAAATAAAAAGTGAATAAAAGCTTTTAAGAAATAAAAGCTTAGAAGGCCCGAGTTAACGGGACCTAAAATAAACTTAGTCATAAATATTCCCGAACCCGCTAAGTTAACTAGGAATATTAAACCTAGTTAATAAGTGGGAATATTATTGAAAATAATTAGGTTGTGACCTAATTAATAACTAACCAAACACGAGGGACCAAAGCCGGGTAACTTGAAAATGGAATTATAAACTTAAAAATAAAACATAACACACACACAAGGGTGTGTGTGCGTGCGTGAGAAGGAGCAGGAGACAAGCTCCATGGGAGCTAACCCTAGAATCAACAAATTCACCAAATTGAAGCTCAAATCAAGATCCAAATCAATGCATGAACGTGTAGAAACGATCACCAAGTCAAGGGGATCGTGAGGTATGTTGAATTTCTAACATTCGTGAAGTTGTAAAAATTTGATAATCATCCTAATCATGAATTAGGCATGAATTAGAGAAGCTATGGCTAGATTAGTGATGAATACTTGCTTAGGAACGAAACCCTAAGTGAAAATCATACATATGATGCTATGACTTGAATGATTTGGTGATTACCTACATGTGTGTTAAATGGGTTTATTTACAATATGAAGAACACTTGAATTAGAGTGTTAATTTGATGAATATTGATTGTTTTGAAATAAGTTCTTGATATAGTCCATGAACACTAGACATAGAGGTTTGATTTTGATGTAAATCTTGGTAAAGATAACTAGTTATGAACTAGTTAGTAAATATGTAAAATCATGCACATTAGGTGTTTGTTAAAATGCCTAAATGAGAACTAAGTGTTGATAATGTGCCTAATTGAGTCTTGTGAACTTGATAGTGCAATCATAAGTGTTAATTGGTGAATTGACTTTTAAATAGTCAAACCGACCATTAATAAGATCGAATGGTAATTGTGATAGAAAATATGTAAGATGGAATAGTCATAATTAATGATGACTAATATAACCGTCTTACGAATTATAATGATAGTTTGACGCTTGACAAGCTAGGTGGAGGCTTGGAAAGAAAGCGGGTCAAACGAAGCAAGAATGAAGGAAAAGCGTAATTCGGATGCAAGGTAAGTATAGCTTACACTAGTCTTATATGTTAGAATACTCCCTTACCGTATTAGTTACGAAAAAGACAAATACATAATTGAGGTATGATGTTCCGACGTGTAAACGTACGGAACAAGGTAGTCTAGCACGACAAGAAACCATGTTGATGGTTAAAAAGGAATTAAATCGGTAATTCGATAAATTTATGACAAATGGAAAATGAGCTTTCGAATGGTTACCTTATAGGGTAAACCCAAAACAAACAATAAGGGTAAAAAGGTAAATTGGTCATGCGATGACCATAACTATTAGTTTTGAAAGACACTGTAAGGCGTAAGCCATAACAGGCTAAAAAGCGTTAAGAAAATCAATTAATAAGTGAAATGGCTACACGGTGTAAATCGAAGCGAGTCGTATAGATGAGATGGTAATAAATATCATCTCGCCAACATAATCGGTCACTTAGACCAAATGGGTCAAAAGGTGAAGATATCACCCTTTGACAATAGCGACTAATGATTATTGTCGAGCTATATTATTTCAGGTGTAAATGTCAAATTGGTGTTAGCAACGCTATGAATTAGCGGTTATAAAAGTAAGGTATTAAAAACGGGTCAATATATTGATCTGCGCCAGGTATGTGAAATAAGGTAACACTCATTTAGAACATATGGTTCAAGAGCGTTAAAAGGGGTCAAAACGGACATTTGGTTACTTGTTAGGTAAACCAAATGTTTTATGTAATGAACATGGCGTTTGGAAAGCTTAATGACTTTTCAAACATAATTATAGGTTAAAAGAGGGATTATGGGTCCAATATACTTTCAAAAGTCCTTCATTGTTAATAAAGGACTAAAATGGACCAAAACGCCCTTGGTGGCTAAATTGACCAAACAACCTTTAAAAGTTGTTCGGAAATAAGTTTTATGATTAAATGAATACTTAGATTAATTATAGAAGCAATTGAAAGTGATTTTAGGCTCGAAAGTACTTAAGAACCCTTAATGGGTCAAAATAAGTATTTTAGTACAAACGGGTTTAAGAATATACATAAACTCGTGAATTGAACTTAATCCGATAGATAACATTGAAATTATAAGATTTATGTGATAAAGGAATCAAACAAATACGTTTGTTTGATAAAACCGCGAATGGGTCAAAATGTGGTAAAAAGGGAAAATAAGCCGAAGACTTAAAAGTCTTAAATCGTGATAAGTCGGACGTCGGATTTTAACTCCATATGATGGAGAATCAAATTACAAACATGTAGGAAGAAACGGTAGGCCAAACGGATAAGCGGTTTGCAAGATACGAAAGATTTCGTATCAAATTACGGCAAAATGGAAAGGTGGAATGCAGGTACCACCGTAAATTACGGTGGACCTGAAATGGTTTACGGTGGGTTTCTTCTGATTTACGGCAGAAGGGTATTAACCCAGAAGCCACCGTAAATTACGGTTCCACCGTAATTTACGGTGGAGGCCAGATTGATAATCTTGTTTTGGTGATCAATTGTTTCTTGGACTCGTTTAGACTCGTTTAAACCCCCGAAAGACTAATGTATTTCATGTTTATGAAATGTAGGTATATTTTGGATGCCGAAAGACGATCAAGCTCAACGAAGAACCGAACACAATATATATACACGCTTCCGCACTTCGATATATTGTAAATTTTAAACAACGAATTTAACCACGTTATGTAGAATAACTTATGATTTGTAAAAGTTTTAATAAACTCGTATTTTTATAGCATGTGTAGTCTTAACTACACATCTAATTGTTGGTATTTACATAATCAATAACTAGGGTGTTACATAATCTTCCTTTGCAACCTACCAACCACCCCTGCTATGTAACAAAATTTTCCTCCATATAAAACCCTCATCATAACAAACCCATATACTCATAATTCCCAAACTACCCTTCTCCCAAATAACATATCTTTTATACCCTTTAAAAACATTCCAGCTCACGGCTACCATTACCACAATAACTAAAACATTACCAGCAACTTCTTTCATCACCTGCCTATCATCACTATCCTTTTTCTTCCACTTCATTTCTTCTTTTCATAGCTTTCACTTCAAATCTCCACATTTCACCAGCCATCCTAACATCACTAGAATCTTTAAACTTCAAACCCAGCAGCCTCAATCTAACAACTTCAAAAATGAGACAACAAATTTGCTGCACAGATCTTTTACTGCCCTCAAAATGTCTAATATTTCTTTCCTGCCAAATGTAATAAATCACAGCAGCAAGAACAAGTTTCCCAATTATTCCCCAAACAGATTTAGTGAGCCCACTATTTTCCAAAAAACTAATTATATCCGTCCACTTATCAGGAAACTTCTCCAACTTAGCAAAAATCTTGCATCTTTTCCAAATAGCCAAAGACACTTCACAATCAAAAAACAAGTGTTGGTGACTATCAGGGCACCTATTACATAATGCACATTTCAAGTTCCCCTCATATCCCCAACTTAATAACCTGTCTTGAGTAAGTAACTTATATTTAAATGCCAACCAAGTTATGAAAGCATGCTTTGGAATATTTTGGCTGAACCAAACTATAGCACTCCACACCTTTTTAGAACCTCCCATACATAAACCTTTATACACCCTTCTCACAGCATACTCTTCAAGTTCCCCATTATCCATCTTCCACATAAATTTATCTATTTTCAACATATTGAACTGAGGAATTTTATGATTAACTAACCACTCATATTTTCCACTCCATTCTTGTGGAAATTTCCAATTAACTCCATCATACACATCCGCCAATCTGGTATTAACATCATACCCTGCGGGTTTTATGTCCCTTCTATTAATGAAATTAATTAAAATCCCTTTTTCATGCCAATTATCCAACCACATTCTAACCATCTCCCCATTCCCAACAACAGCACAAAACCTATCTCTTAATAAGCTCCTATGCTGCAAAATCTGTCTCCAGCTCCAAGAATCATAACCAGTCTCATTAATCTCCCAAATACTTTTACCACACAACTTATATTCTTCCAACCAATTAATCCACATGGAATCTCTATTTTCTAATACATTCCATATATGCTTTGACATTAAAGCTATATTCTGAGTTTTTAACGACATAATACCCAGCCTCCCTTGCCATTTAGCTTTACAAATCTCTTCCCAACTAACCCTCGCCATTCCCTTCTTCCCATTACCTTGGTTCCATAGAAAACCGCTCAAAAGCCTTTCAATCTCATCACTAACCACAGCTGGAAGAATAAAAAGAGAAGCCCAATAAACAGTGATGAAGGATAAAACCGATTTAATCAACTGCACCCTTCCAGCAAATGACAGAAACTTGACCTTCCAATCAGATATTCTGGCTTTAACTCTATCAATTAACACCTTACAGTCCTTCTGATATAACCTCTTAGAAGACAACGGGATCCCAAGATATTTCATGGGAAACTTACCCACATTAAAAGGTAGAATTTCCAATATCTGCTGCTGCAACTTTTCATTAACATTACCAAAGATAATATCACTTTTGCTCATGTTTGGCACATGCCCAGAAACAACACTAAACTCATTCAGAGCCTCTTTTATCACTTCAATAGAACGTACATCAGCTCCACAAAATATAAGCAAATCATCCGCGAAACATAAATGTGTCAGCTTTAGCTTCTCACATTTCCAATGATACTTGAATCCTTCAAAAGCTTTTATTCTTCTAATCAACATCAAATTCAAAATTTCCATGACTAAAGTAAACAAGTACGGGGAGATAGGATCTCCTTGTCTTAACCCTCTTTCCCCCTTAAAAAACCCATACAAATTACCTTGATAAGCCACAGAATACTGCACAGAGGAGACACATACCATAACCCATTTCACAAACCTGCTATGCAACCCAAAATTCTTCAAGCAATCCTCAAGAAACCCATGATCAACAGAATCATAAGCTTTTTGAATATCAATCTTGAAAGCCACCCTCGGACACCCCTTCACCCAATCATAACCTTTAACAAGTTCCTGTGAAAGCATTATATTATCACTTATCAGCCTGCCCGGAACAAAAGCACTTTGATTATTACCGACCAATTTTCCCAGCACTTTCTTCAATCTATTACACAAAACATTGCTTATACATTTATAAATTACATTGCAGCAAGCAATAGGTCTGAACTGATTAACCACATTCGGCACTTTAACTTTAGGAACCACTGAGATAATAGTTGCATTAATTTCTTTTAACAACTTCCCATTATTAAAGAATTCTAACACCGCATCAATAACCTCATCACCAATAACACTCCAAGCAGCCTTGAAAAATTTCGCTGTAAATCCATCAGGCCCAGGAGCCTTATCATCAGCAATCTGAAACATAGTATCCTTAACTTCTTCCTTGCTAACAGTATTCACAAGTTGTTCAGCCTCTTGATCACTTAACTTATTAGAAAATAAAGATTCCGGATCAACTAAAAGTTCCACATTAGCTTTCTTTCCCATAATCCCTTTAAAATATTTCACTAACGCATCCCCAACTTTATCCCCAGAGTACTCATTCCCTTCCAAATCCTTAATACTGCTTATCTTGTTTCTGCTTTCTCTGTTCTTTACTGAATGATGAAAATATTTCGAGTTTTGATCCCCCACTTTTAACCAATGAACCCTGGATTTTTGCTTCAACATACACTCTTCATCCGCAACAGCCACTTTATATTCCTTAACATAAATAGCTTCCTCATTTCTCAGATCCCCATTATCAGGATCTTCCACAATAGCCTTCTGTATTCTTTCCACTTCTATTCTCAACTTTTCAACTTTATCATGTAAATCCCTTGATTAAACATTGGATGTTATCGCATAATATTGACATTATATTACGTCTTAATTTTGATCTCCATACATAAAGTGGAGCAACATGCTTATAAATTCATCCATGTCACGTCTTAATTTGTAAGCCCGAGTCACAGTCTTAACATTGTAAGCCCCGAACCGCAACGCGGCGGGAACTTCCAGCTAGTTTAGGTCTAAATTACAATGGTTTTAACATTTGGATATTGGTAATTATATAAGTTATGTTGATAATTAGTGTTTATATCAGATTCATATTTACAAATTTATAAATTTTTTATGTGGTTTTTCTTAGTGCTCGGTTTCTAAATTTCATGACGGTTGATTTCAAAAGTTTGAGACAAGCGATTGCAAAATTTATGGGGCGCTCAGAATTTTCGCGTATCTATCAACAAGAGTGGATGCTCCCCTCAAGCCATCTAATAGAATTATAAGGTCTCAAATGGACCGATAATTGCCAAACATGTAATTAAATCATAAATTAGTGAAATTGTAAACATTTTATTTATATTTATGTTATTATTGTAAACATTTTATTTAAATTTATGTTATTATTTTAGTAGAGCAATTGTAATTATGTGTGTTGTACTGACTACTTTAAAACTGTTAAAATAATAATAATAATAATAATAATAATAATTAATAAATAGATAAATTTAACGACTGAAGTAAATGTGTACCTTTGAAAGACATTACTACATGCACAAATTCAAATGGACTTTCGCATTCAAGAAGACTTTATGGATATTATTTATAAAAGAAACAATTGAAAAAGTCTTTATTTATGGATATTAATTACAAAAGAAACAATTGAAAAAGTCTTTATTGAAAATGTCATATATGCTTTAGGAGTTTATAGAGTGAAAGAAAATAAATCAATGATAGAAGATTACGCTGTTCAAATATTTGAAATAGCTTGAAATCAACTCGTTTGTGATACGAGCCAGTTTAGTTCGGATCGTTCACAAAACCGAGCCAGCCTAGCTCGCCTCAATTTACTTTATTTTTACTTTATACATATAGTTGTTCGTAACTGATTGATGCTTATTGTTGGTCTAAATAATTATAGGGGATATTTCAGAGAATAGTAACGAAGCTTTGTGAGGATTCTAATTAGGTCACTCATAAAAAAATATTGTTCTAATTAAGTTACTAAAGTTTATTTTATGTGTTAATCCTAAATAATTTACTTGAATTATTTCAGTTACTTGTAACACTTTGACAAATATAGTTATATTTCTATAAGGTTAACCCTTTTGATACTTATTTATAATTTATCTATAATATAGATAAAGCATATTTCAGTCGGACGGGATTGTAATTTTATCATGCATACATGTTTTTAAGCAACGCATTCTTTACTAATTGTTGTGTAATCGATTGGAATAAGTGGTTGGAATCAATGCACGCCAACTGTTGGATAAAATGCTTGATTTGATTTATTACAGGAAAAAGACGGAATGTGTTTGAAGCTTGTTAGTTCGATTTTCACAATGGGTTTTGAAGCTTCCCCTGTAGTTTTTTTAGTCATGTGTATACTTCATAGTTCTTTGAATTACATGTGCTTTTAATTCACTATATTTATTTCCTTCGAAGGATTTCGTTATGATCATCATAAACGTATAATGTTATTTGAATCTATACCTTGAAAACCTATTATATTGTCTAACATGTGAAGTTCGCGGGTATTAGCACCAGTGGACATATATAGTAAATGAGATTCTTACTTAACTTTGGAAATCATAGTCATTCATTTCGTACGTTAATTGTTTTATAGTAAGTTATGCAATCATATGTAATATATTATTAATAACATAATTTTACAGAAGAAAGATTTAAAAAAAATAAAAAGATGAAAAAAACCTTGTAAACCCCAACCCAACCAAATTAATTTCAACTCAACGTCTCAATAGGGGTGTAGCTAGCATCTTTTTCCTACGGGTTCGGAAACTTTTAAGGTATAGACGACCAATTGTCTGTCACTAAGTTTTGGCTATTTCTCTCTGGTCCGGTTAAGTTGTTCGTCTATGTTTATTTGTTACTTCCTTTTAATTGGATTTAAATTATTTATGGGCTTATGCGGTAGGGTTAAGCCTTAATAAGGTATAATTTTAATTGAATGTGGGATAAATGAGTTAATGGGTTATTTTTTTTAAATAAAATGTGGGATTAAAAAGTTATTCTTTGTTAATTGAAATGCTGGTTAAGGTTCATTGTCAAATTTTCTAAGGTTCGTTGTCAAGTTTTCTAAGGGTTCAATTCAAGGTTTCCAAGGGTTTGGTGAAAAGGTTTCTACGGGTTCGATATCGAAATTTCTATGGATGAGGTGTCGGAAATACACACTATATATATAACAGGAAAAAAAATTGGCACGGTTCGGCCGAACCCGTACCCTTTTATGTAGCTACACCCCTGCGTCTCAACCCAACTCATTTAGCCAAAACTTATGTTTTTTTTTACATCAACCCAATCCTTATATTGATAACCACCAAAAACCAATAAAGAATTATAACAAACCAACCCATAAATCTCACAAAACATTTTAAACAATGAAAAAGAAAAATAAATAATGGAAAATAGAGCAAACACTTCTAAGCTTCAACACTCAGCAGCATCTCCACTCAAAGCTCTCTCCAATCTTGTTTCAAATGGGATGTTTTGCCAGTTCACCTTCTTATCCTGTATACCAGATACCACACATCAAATCAGTAGCAAAAAACCATTTTACTCATGAAACGGGTCATATGGGTCGTGGTTTATCTTAAACGGGCCAAGTAAAAATATAGCTAAAAAGGGATACGGGTCAAACAGGTTTCAAGTTGCGGTTTGTAATGCATATATTAGTCAGAATGAATACATTAATTAGTTACAATTTTATAAAAATAAAATAAAAAATAAGAAACCGCTGGGCTGTCACTCGGCCCATTCTGATTCGTACGGACCCGTTTCAACCCAGATGTGGTTTGACCCGAACTTTCTAAATTGTTATGTCCAAAAAGTTTTGACTATTACTGTAATAAAGTTGTTTTTGTAATCAAATCATAGTTGCAAGTATATACATAGAACTTTTTTTTGTAGAAAAGGACAAACAAGCAGGCTACAGAGCAACCCAGCCCGAACCGACCCGTTTTGAACTGAACAAAAATGACTAATTTCAATCCAAGCCAATTCTAACCCATTACCCGACGAGCCCATCTTGTCTCCTATGTAATTTGTAGATTTCACACAAAAAATATAAAGTGGGCCCGTTAGACTCAAACATGAGACCTTTTAATCAAAAAGAATTTAAATTTATATATATACCTCTCTGTACTTGCTGGTGGCATTCGGTATGCCTTTATACGTTGAACAAGGGCTCGAAGATTGGGCTGAGCTCGTGTGGCTCCAGTAGCTACCAACACTACCGATTATCGGCATATCATCAGGGCTTTTGCCCGGTGACTTCCTTGGTGGTGTACAAGACAAACCTGAAAACTGTTTCAACTCATCTGCGGTCAACGCCCCTAAAATCGGTCTATCTTCTATGCTTTTTACTGAAGTCACCGTTGATTCTTGAGAGAAACTTTTTCCAGAGGAAATGGGCTCAAGATCAGGGTTACAGCATCCGACCCGTTTGTTATTCGGTGACTTCTTTTCCGGAGTAACCATCCAATTCAAACTAGCATCAACTGCTGCTTCTTGATTGTTAAAAGAAAAATTCTCCTTTTGCGGGTCAAAAGTCAACGGCTTTGGTGGTTGTGTTAGTGTGACTGTTTGTTTTGATTTCATAGCCTTCCACTGTGAAAGATTCTCAACAGGTTTCAACACGGGACTTAAACAGGATTCGGTTCTTGATTCGGATGATGAATCGGGAACTGGGATTGACTCACACCACACTTCTTGACATATGATTCCGTCTACGTTATCATCGTAATCTTCTTCGTCGTCTAAACCGTCATTTTCGTCCTCATAATCCGAAACTTCGAGTTCGTCATCGCTTTCAAGACAGTTGCCATACCGGTAATTTGGTGGATAGGATCCACTGTCCGGAGAACCGGAATGGGAATGCGACTTGGGAAAGCTTTCGCCTTTTTCGTTCTTTTCTAATAAAGATTCGGTACTGTCGTAGACATCAACATGCTCATAAGTTGTGACATTTATATCAAATGTCACCTTTTTCCTGGTACTCAATGGCTCCTCATTCTTTCCTCTACAACAAACAAAATAAAAAAAAAATTATATCTTTAAATATTTTGCAGCAAAAAAAGATACCAAAATTAAAAAAAAAAAAAAAAACAAAAAAAAACCTTGAATTACCTTAACTCTGGAAGTGAATCACAGGGCTTATCTTTGATGCTTTGTGCCAATGACACATCAGATTGCACCAGATTTTGAGTTTTAGCATTCTGAAACATGAATTCACAAATTAACCCCAAAATCAAGGTTATAACTTAATTAGTATTGGCTAAATAAAACTGAATAATCAGTTTTTGCAATACATTCAAACATGCAACTAATCATCTGAGTTTGATTATTCAATATTATTCTGTTACTTCAAGTGCACACCCAAAATCCCTAAATGATAATTTTGAAATCAAGATTATCATTTAGGGCTTTTGGGTGTACACTTGCAGTTGCAGTTATAGAATGATAATCAAATAACCAAATTCAGATTATTAGTTACATGTTTGTATGTATTACAAAAAACTGATTATTCAGTTTTATTTAGCCAAACTAATTAAAATACACCCCTTAAGGATAAACAATACACATTGTGATTTATTAAAAATTTTAAAATCCCACATCCAAACACTTCTAATTTCTCATCTAAATTTCATTCTTTTATGCATCATAAAAAGAAACCCAGAAACTATAAATACAAAAAATTCAAGAAAGTAAACATTTAAGCTGGCTTTACTAGCTAACAAATTCAAGAATTAACCCTTCACAAAGTCAAACCAAAATCAAAAGTCAAAATCCCAAATCTACAATACACAATCAACCAAATAACCAAAATTCTTCAAATCTTTCAAACCAAACATGAAAAGAATCAAAGAAATCTTACATGATCTCGACGGATAGCCTTATACTTATGTTTTCTGCGTGGTTTCTGATCTTTTGAAGAATTGAAACAACCAAGAAAACAACCCATTAGAAGTGAATACCAGTGTCACAATGTTGTTGATTTACTGAGGATTCTTCTAGTGGGTGTTGGGGGGTTTGAGGTGTTAGACGATCTCCATTGTTAGAGAGAGAAAGAAGAGAGGGAGAGAGAGAAGGGGAAACGGTCAAGTTTTGTAAAGATTAGGGGTGAGTTATTCAGAAAGAAAGGAGAGGAGATGACCGTTGGGTTTGGGTTTGGGGTGAGTGATGATGGTGTGGGGTCTAACGTCACCGGGCTGTGGTATTAGACTTGCTTTTTTCTTGAATTTCATTAAGAGGGAATTATTATTTTATTAATCCTTCTTTTAATGCTTAAATTTCTTGAATTTCATTAGGAGGGATTTTTTTATTAATCTTTTAATTTAATGCTTAGAGTAAATTACTATTTTAGTCCTTGTGTTTTTACCAGTTTATCCTTTTCAGTCTAAATATGATTTTTTTTTACATATCAGACTCCAATATTACATTTTATAACGGTTTTGGCCTCTAACAGTAACTTTGTTACTTTTTTTGCAGTTAAGTGTAAGGGTAATTAGGTCATTAAATACCTTACACTATTATTTAACAAAATGAGTTTTAAATATACAAATAAATATATATTTTCATTAAGCGTTTGTTTTTTTATAAACGTCGTTTTTAAAATCATTTGTTTTTAAACCGTCTATCATTATCAAAATTGTTCATTTTTAAACCGTTTGTTTATTTAAATCGTTCTTTTTAGAGCCGTTTGTCTTTCAAATTTTTTTTAAACAGATCATTTTATACTGATCTTTTTAGAATATTTTTTTAAACTTATTTAAACAAATCGTTTTTTTAAGTCGTTGATTTTTAAAAGCGTTTCTTTTTAAATTGTTACTTTTAGAACCGTTTTTTAAATCGTTCATTTTTCAAACTTTGTACTCAATTTGCTTATTGTCGTTAGGGAAAAGGAACTTCAAAAAAAAAAGAACGATTTCAAAAATAGAAGAAATTTAAAAACGATCGATTTTAAACGAACGAGTGGTTTAAAATCGAAGATTTTAAAAAACGTCATTTATAAAAAATAACAAAACCTTAAAAAATAAATTAACGAGTGTAAGGTTTTAAAAAAGCGCACAAAGTTAATAAACGAAAGGTTAAAAAATAGCGAATTCTGAACAAACAAACAAACAAACGGTCCAAAGAAAATAGAAGATTTGAAAAAAAGATGAACAATTCTAATTTTCTTTTTTTTTTGAAAAATGAACGATCTTTTGCAAAATTTTTTATTAGAATGGTTCATCTTTTTTTGAAATCTTCTATTTCTTTTGTTTTTTATACACGACATTTTGTAAAAATTTTAAAATGAACGACTTAAAAAACGTGAATTGTTTAAAAATGTTTAAAAAAACAAACGGTTTAAAAAGGATGGTATAAAACGAAGTGTTTAAATAAACTTTAAAAGACAAACGAATTTAAAAAGAAAGATTAAAAGAAAATAGTTTAAAAATGAACAATTTTAAAAATGATAGACGGTTTAAAAAAAGGTTAAAAAGATAGTTTTTAAACGACATTTATAAAAACAAACGGTTAATGAAAATACATATTTATTTGTATACTTAAAATGTATTTTCTTAACTAATAATCGTGAAAATATGAAATAATTTTTTTTTTTGAGTAATTTCATTAATAATCTCTTAAATATTGAAGAACTTTGTTGTCACACCCCAACCGATGGCGGAATCATCGGGGCATGGCACTGAGCGAAACAGATTGTCCAGAAGTTTCCATAACAACTATCATTACCATTCAATTTAAATTAACATGTCCCATACCATGTCTCAAATAGTAACCAAATTATTACAGATAAAATCTAGGCAAATATTCTGTTCCGACAACTCAGATTCAAACATAAATAGTTTATTTATTGGTTTCTAGGACCTCCTTTCCTTGCTTCGATTTCATCACAGCACAGGGAGCATCCTAGACCTTTCCTAGCCTCAAGTTCACAGCGTGCTAAGCATGTAAACTTCCTAAGCACCTGTCACATACGTTAAAATAAAGTCAATACATAAAATGTAAAGGTGAGCATACAAGTTTGATAATAGCATATAGAGTTCGAATTCGTTTACGCATAACCAGCACGTACACAAAGTGAAATAAAGCACGTTAGTTATCGACATAGATCCATCGATACCAATGACTGCGGGTTGACTGCCCGAGGCAGTTCGCAATACATGATTACCACCGTAATCCATGCAAGTAAAAGATCCTTAACAACCCCCGTGTGAACGGGTGCTGAGTCCAAACTATAGTACTATCGTTGCTAAGGCAGGTAGACAGCATTCCATGTGTAAACATAACAAACAAGCATTCATAAGCCACGTATAACATGCATTATCGGTTAGCGTTTAGATAGCTTGAGTAGTGTGATAGTTGTAGTTTGAATATTCGTAACGTATGTAACACCCAAAAGTGCTAAAAGCAAAAAGGGATCGAGTATACTCACAGCGATTATGGATTGAAGGGAGCGCTTAGCGAGTACGGTTAGCCTGAATAGATTCGGTAGCATAACAATAAGCGATTCGTAAAACGTCATAGGATATGAAAGGGTCGAATAGGGGTTCGTTCGGCTGGTAATTCGATCGAACAGCAATTCGTGCGGGTAACAATCCGTTCGGGTGGTCATTCGATCGGATGGTAATCCGGTCGAGTGACGATTCGAGTGGATTGTTTCTTCCTATGAGAAGGATGTGTTTGTGTATGATGGTTTGACTTTTGAAGTTTTTGTTGTAGTATTTTGAAAACAATTAAGTATCTCTATCTTTCAAGTCAGTCGATCGGATGACTAGTCGTGCGGATGGTAATTCGTTCGAGTGGTCATCCGGTCGGACGACAACTTCATGTTGAGGTTACTTATTGAAATCAGGTTCACAACATAAGTGTTATTCGATCGGATGGCAATTCGATCGGATGACAATTCGTGTTATTGAACATGTTGAAAATTGTTAAGTCTTTTAAAGTCTTAGTATCTCATGATCCGAAGAGTAATCCTTTCAAGGGTCGTTCGATCGGAGTGCAATTCGTTCAATACCCAAACTTTAATTAAAATTGTTTAAAGGTGGGACCCAAGTGTAATCCGTTCGGGTGGCAATTCGTTCGGGTAACCTATCCGGTCGAATGGTAATTCGATCGGTTGGCAATCCGCTCTGATTGTCCTGTTCGTTCTACACTTGGTCATTTTGAAGGTTTGTCATTATGTCGAGTCACCTTGACAACGTGTTAGCCAACAGAACCCTTCGTTCGACCCAGTTGACCAACCTGACCAGGAATCACCCTAGTCCTGCCGGTTACCGGCTCGAGACGGTTGTTCTTGACTAACCCGGAATCGGTAGTCTCGTGAGTAGAATCTAGATCTGAGCCAGCACAACACTAAGGGCGAGTAGGAGACTAGATCAGAACCTGATTCTACCGGTTTTGAATGTTTTAGTGTAAAAAGAGTCGAAATAAAGTTAAAACCATCTTTCAATCCTTTTTCACCACACTTGTGTCGAGATCTTTACAAGATCTTTGTGGAAATCGGTTAGATCTAAGTTGTTCTTAGTGGGTTGAGGTCAAAACATGAAGTTCTTGAAGAACACATGATGACGTCACCTTAGAACACCCGAAATCTAGTGATTTCACGGTTAAAAATTAAGATTTAAAAGTTAGAAAGGTGTAGGAGTGCGTATAGATCAAGAAATTACAAGATTTAGGACGAGATCTTACCGGAATCGAGAGAAATCTGAGAAAAGGTTGAGTTGAGCATGCTGGTCGAACAGGGATTTCCAAAAGTGGAAAAGATGACAATGACAGGGGTATTTATAGGATGCCAAAAGAGGAAAGGGCTGTTCGGTCGGATGGCACATCGCCTGGGTGACCGTTCGGTCGAATGGCGATTCGATCGGATGGCACCTGTCATCCTTTACCAAGTGGCTATCCGGTCGGATGGCTATTCGACCGGATGGCACTTAGTTAGGGTGTTTGACGCATTGATCTTTGCTGATTCGATCTCGATTGCGATCGAGGCGATACGATAGATTCTCCTAGTCAAATTACTCTCAGTCCCAAACACTCACATCTTGCATGGTCTATTTTCCACTATCTATCATAGTTCGATCGTGATTCGAGTTAGAGTTTGATTACATTTCGAGTTAGATTTCGAGTTCGATTGAGTTCGCTTGATTATCACAACATACATAAATAAACATACACAGTTAACACGTAAGGCACACACACACGTATAGTAACCAGTAAAAGTACGTAGCTCGAGTTGCGAATTGATGCGATTCGATTATCATAGCTTGATTATTAGTTGATTAACTTTATCGCATTGTTACTTCCTATAGATCACAGTCGTAGGTCGATTGAGTAACGATTAACACGATTCAATTATTGTCATTAACAACACTTACTCCACATAATACGTATTAAATAAAGAAATTTCTACAAGTCAAGTTGCGCGAAATCGGTCGTTGACTTTGACCTTGACTTGACTTTGACTTGTGAAAACACGGGGTGTTACATTTGTAATTATAAAAAAACATCCCATAAGGTATAATGTGACCTAATTATCCTTACACTTAACTGCAAAAAAGTAACAAAGTTAGTGTCAGGGGTCAAAACTGTTATAAAATGTAACATAAGGGTCTCATATGTCAAAAGATTTCTTTTTATGCGGAAAAGGTTAAATTGGCTAAACCACATGACCAAAAGAGTAATATAGTCTATGTAACGCCCTAACACGTTTTAACCAAATATCACGCAGCGGAAAATGCATATTTAAAATTTCTTTCATTATATTCATTCTTTCACCTTAAATACTTTAATCCCTTCTATAATTAATTAAGACCTGACATGCTTATACTAAATTACGTAACCATGCACCCACACGTACAATCCATGTCTTAACTCGATCTTCGACCGCATACACTCAATGATGAGAAATCCATAAACCTGTATAACCTGCAGTCACCACATACAATCACATTGTTAGCGACCGGTGGCATCATACATAAATTTTAAAACATGTATATTGAAGCGTCAACATCTCTTAATCTCATTTATGTAAATCCATTAACCCGTCCATTCGAACACATTCATCGGACTTCAATACCGAATCTTTACTTCCATTATTAGTATTCCTGCACTTCCATTACACTCTTAATAGAAAATCGATTAGCAACGTTAGACTTCATTCATATATATAGGTTCACGTATACACATAAACAAACCTCATTCGCCCATGCATTTAGCTAAATACCAATTCATTCATACATACTTTTCTATCCGTACGCACATACTTACAATCTACATCTTACGCGTTCATAGTCGTGCTCTCCTACTAGTTTCAACTACTTACATACAATCAACCCATATCCACATTTGTAACTACTTATCTTCTCTTAATGCATGATACCAATTTGTAAGTTCCCTCTTACCCGCACTTGTTAGAAACTCTTCCCTTAACCACTTTTCGACTCATTTCGCCTAACTTACCTTAATACTTCCATTGATTCATACTTTCTTACATGACTCACGATAATCGTCATACTACAGTACATTTTAGAAACTAAAGGGTAAGTCCGGAATACACTTACCTTGCGCGTCCGTATTTGCGTTCGCTTACTTGATTGAGTCTTCTTAGCCTGTTAGCCTTCCACGCTCCCATCCATCTTGACATGATTCCTATACACTCATGTCATTACATTCACATTCTTATTAGCATATATGCTTATACATATGAACAACCATATCAAATTCACATCTCACATACGACCTACATAAAGCATACTCAACATCATTAATCCATTCAAACAAGCATAAAGCATACTCGACATCATCCCTACATAATCTTCACATGAACTATATCTGTTTACCCATTACTTGCATACAATTTCACTTATTATTGTCTTTTAGACATTTCGTCAAACACTTGGTGTGCGTACTACTTTCTAAGCATGATGTACAAGTATTTCATGCTTTTCTTCCTAATTATCACTTTCATTCATCAATACAAGTAATCATCATACAAATTATATACCATACTCAATCTATATACACGTTCACATCACATACTACACATATTCACAATCAATTTCATACCCTTTCATGGATTAAACATAAACCCACTTAGCTAGGTGTAGTAATTCATCAAAATACTCAATTTATAGCAATTTACTCAAAATCTTCACTTAGGGTTCGTTCCTAAGCAAGCATACATTGCCAATTTGGCCATAACCTCAACGATTCATACATAAATCACTACTTGTGATGTTCATCAAGATTTCTCAACTTCATTAAACATCAAAATTCAACATACCTTATGATCCCCTAGCTTGGGCGATCGTTAATTCATGTTCCTTCCTGAATTTGAGCCTCGATTCATCCTTCAATTGGATGATATATGATGAACTAGGGTTTGGCTCTCTAGAGCCTTCCCCTGATCAGGTACAGAACACACATGAAGTGTGTGTGTGTGTTATTTTCATTTAATAAAACAACTTTCAAGTTATCCCACTTTGGTCCCTCATGTTTCGTTTTAATTAAATAAGGCTACAACTCTTTGTTTACTACTAACGAGACCAATAATCAACTAGGTTAATTATTCCTAGTTAATCTTCATTTTCAGGTTAACTTTTCTCATTAACGGTACCTTACCCGTTTCTTAATAGTAACCGGGTTTAAATTATCAAACCCGTTTTTTGGGGTGTTACAGTCTAATGCTTAAATGAGTCTAGAAGGAAACGATAATATATATATATATATATAGGCTAATTATAATGAGAAAACCCGTTCCAGTTGAGAAAACCCAGGAAACTCTCACATGTGGCTAGTATTGATCCACGTTTGATATTAGTTTGATAGGAGACAAGGGCATTTTCGTCATTTTCTTTTATCCTTTTGATTGTATGAAATGTGTAAGTCTGTACACGCAGACTTTTCTTCTTCTTTTCATCTTTATCACATTTAATACCCTTGTACTTGTATAATCTCTCACCTCTCTCACATATCTTCTCTTTTGTTTTATTACATATCTATTGGCTCCATATCTCACGTCTCATTTATCCCAACCAGAGAAGTGGAGTGAAAGAAAGAAACCATACTCACCATACTCACTATCTGATTTGAATAGCCAACAACTTCGGACTGTTGCCGGTGGTACGCGGACACTCAATGATCATCCGGGTTCACCATTAAATGTTGTCCCACATAATCTTTTACTTGATTTTGCATTTAATGAAGATGAAGATGCATTGGGTGAGAGTAGAGTTGTTGAAGATCCTGAACCTATTTCTTCAGAGTTTCGTTTCCAGGTGAGTGATACTTTTTTTTCAGTTTTTTTAAATGTACAACTTTAAATGCATACGAGTAGCTGTGTAAATTAAGGTTTTCTTGTTTAGATTTTCATTGGATTCTTCTTGATTTTTTTTTTGTTTTTTGGTATTTTTTTTATGTGTAGCCTCAGTTCTGAATCAAAATGGCACAAATGGTGTTGAGGATGGTGTTCAGAATTGTACTTTTATACAGCTGTTATCCACAGGTCATTGTTTATGTGAAACCATGAATTTTTTTCTATGGGGTTATTTTAACACCCCTAGTTTTAATGTTTGTAGTTTGTTATTATTATTATTATTATTATTATTATTATTATTATTATTATTATTATTATTTTGTTGGTAGAGGAGGAAAAAAAACATATGATGTGTTGGTTAGTTTGGTTGAAAATGTGGTAAACTTGTAGAAGGTAAAAACAAGTGTAACCATTTTTATTTTTATTTTTATTTTTATGAAACAAGCTTTTATATTTTGTAGAAGGTAAAAACATGTGGTTACACTTGTATTAATTTTTTATATTTTTCGGAAGGGGAAAACATTCGAGATTACATTTATGGATTACATAAAAAAATGCACCAGCATCTACACTTTTTGGTGAGATCAAAAAAATGTACCACCGTGTTTTGTTTGCATTTTAGGAAAACGTGTTAAACTTGTATTGAGAATACAGTAAAATGCATCAGTTTGTTAGGTATCATGTTACAAGTATTTTTTTTTTTAACCTAAACGTGTTAAAATTTATTAAACAATACCTTTTTTGTAGGTATTCATGCGGACGAGGAATTTTATCTTCACCACACACCCAATGGCACTAGAATGTGGTGTCCTAATGTTCCTATTGTTTTAAAGCCTGTTGTTGGTTGTGTATATGAAACGTGGAAGGACCGCCACCGCCATAGTGAAGTAGAAAAGGGTTTTTGTAGGTGGTTGGAAATGGTGGTGAAGGTGCATTTTACATTTTTTGATCATGTAAAAAGTGGGTTTTGTTGTTGTTACACATCTACCTATCATGTTACAGAAACAAAGTGTTATTTGTTACAGATGTTTACAGAAACAATGTGTTACATAAAGTGGTTTTTGTTATTGTTACACATGGTATGTTTTCATATTTATGTAACGTATTACATGTTACATTTTTGTGTATAACATTTCTATGTTACATTTTCATGTTTATGTAACATTTACATGTTTTTATGTTTACGTTTTTTTATGGAGTTGCAAGAAAGACACTGTTACATTTTTTAATACCTAAAAAGATGTAACATACAGTCAATGTTACACGACCAAATAAAAGTATTTTTAATATACAAAATAATGAAAGATGAGAGAGAAAATGAAGAAAGAGAATGGATTTGATGGATTTTTTGCAGGTCACATGTTTCCAAGTGAGGTGCATGTTTTTACTTTTTAGCTCTATAGGTATGTTGACTTTTTAGATTAAAAAGTGTTGTACTTTTTACCTTTGTTCAAGTACACACAACTTATATAATATTTGTTTACATAAAACTAATGAGTGAAATTTAGTTCTTACTAAATTATACAGTAACAATCAAAACAATAAATCAAAAAACATAAATTAACAAATATGTTACAAGGGCCCCATGTTACATATCTTAGTTATTTACAATAAAGAAGTAGAAATACATATATCTCCAAGAAAATATCACATACCATACCATAGAATTTATAGATTTAGGTATTAGTTTTTTTTACCTCTTTGTAGGTTGATTTTTTTATGTAAAAATGTGTAAACTTTTACCCAAAGTCTTTTAAAAGACTATACAACATCCATTTATCTAACGTTTTTTAATTTATATCCACAAAAATCATTTTTTTCATATGTTACACAAACCGAGTCATATCAACATTAGTTAATTAGGCTTCAATCATTTTTTCTTATACTACCCAAACCGATTCATATGTTACAAAAATCATTTTTTTTCATATTTTATCCTACATAGAAATACACATTAATGCTACAACATACACATTTTTTTGTCTCATTTCACATTTGTACATATAAATAAAAATAAAGCCCAAAAGTTTTTTTTATATAACCAGGTAATAAGATATATAATCATAGCACCATACATCAAACAAAACATTTCCACAATGTTACAAAGAAATCCGTAAACACAAACTATACAAAGTAATGTAATAATAATTTGAGATTAAAAACTTATTAGTTTCCCTTTAACACTTTTTTTTTCCAATTTGGTGGTAGATGCATTTTCCCCCCTGCATTTCAATTAAAAAAACATCAACATTCCTCGCAATACGAAACGTTTTTGAAGATGGGGAACACCCAAGCAAAAAAAATGTTTGAATGTATAAACACATGTGGTCATTTTTATCTGTTTTGTTACTTATCTTCACTATCTACAAGCACGAAGATTAATAACAAGTTACACTTTTTTCCAGGTATCCAACAATGTAAAGTATTCATGTACAATGTTGTAACACCTCGAAAATTCACGTCCTATAATGTGTTGACACGTGTCATAAAGTTTGAACGTGTGAAAGAATGTTATAAAAGGACTAAAGTTGACAAACATGGAAAGTATGTGATTTTACGAGTTCTAAATGTCAACAGTGAATAAATATACTTCATAATAACCCTACATGATGTTTATAACATCAAACGAATAAATCATGGATCATACGAAGCTAAAAGTGAGAGATTACAAACTACAGGGGTTAAATGTGTCAACATGTTTAAAGATATACCTCTGAGTGACCTTTTGACAAACCCGAAGCTTTGTAACTGTTAATTATGCTCACTAGAATGCGCGATATAAATTTCATAAAGTTTCGTTATCGTATGAGAAAGTTATGATCAAATTCGTGTACGAGGGGTTAAAGCGTAAACATTGAAAGTTAAGACTTTTCGGGTTAACCGGAAGTGTTCGGGGACTTGGCAAAGTGGGTATAAGTCCAAAAGCCCTTGTGGCTAAATATAAGGGGGGTCAAAATGCAAGAAATAACCTTGGTTGCCCTTTCGTGAAGCCAAGGGACAAATTGCAACAAAAAGAAAATGAAAAATCTGATTTCTCAGGCCCAGGCGGCCCGCTTGGGATATGTTAAATCGGGAGGCGGGCCGCGTCAGGCGCCCAGAACCAGAAAAAGGCAACAGCAGCCTGTTTATGCGGAGAACCAGCCTTTAAACGACATTAATGCAATGTGGGCGACCCCTAAACAGTCCTAGACACTAGGAACACATGTTGGAAGGTTGTGGTGAGTGCTAGACCTTGTTGTCAATCAATTGTGGTGCTTAAATTCACTATATAAGGGCCTTCAAGTTCACTAATATTACTCACACCTTCAAGTGCATACCTGATCAATTCTGGAGCTCCCAAGCAGCCCCAACTGATCATATCTCGTGCATAGGACTCTTGTAAGTCTACTAGTCCTTCTTTAATTGAGTTTAGCTTAGTTATTTAGCTAAAAGTCAAACCGTCGTAATTACGGTTTGACTTCGAGATTAGTCAGCAATGGCTCAGTCATATCTCGAATTAAAAGTAGTTATAAGTTGGTATTTATGTGGGTAATAAAACCTTAAAAGGGTTCCCCCTGATTACCACTCTAACCAGGTCAAAAGTCGGGTCAAACTTATATTTAAAAAGTCAACAGGAAGTCTAAAATGCCATTTATGCATAATTAACATTGTAGATCATATACAACCTGTTGGATCATTATTATAACTTAGTAATAAGTGCAAGGACATGTCTAAACATGTTCAACCCGACAATTTCCTGTTTAAACCCGGTTCGGAACCGAAAGTCACATAGTTTGACTTTCACTTTGACTTTCAGTTCTGACCCGTTTAGGCATGTTTTAGAAATGCCTCAGAGCTTTAATTGGACTAGGTTACATGTTAGAATAACCCTCTGTGATGTTAAACCTTGGTTCACTAGTTATCCAATTAATATGCATGTTTCCGTTAATTGCTCATATGTTGACCGTTATGCCCTTATTACTTTAAAACGTGATTTTTGAAAATGTAAAAGAGTAGAAACTTTAAATACTGATATATAAACTTGTATGCAAAGTTTGATATCAGTTTGAATTGTAGATTGAGAGTTATGCTCATTATCGCAAAATTAATGCTTTTTGTTAATAAAACGGCGTAATTAGCGTATAGCCTAGTTAAGCCTACTTTTTGATACCAAATATTTTACCCACTGATGTAATATATTATTTTGGGATTTTTAAAGATTTTTAATTAATTTTAGGCTGAGCATAACTAGTAGTCGTAGGCTTAATCCGGTAATTGTCGGTTTTGCCCTCACGGGCCATAGAATGAGTTTTACATATCTAAACGACTCCAAACCTTTTGCTACTGATCACATATGATAAATAAATTATTTTAAGCCTTCTGGAAATATAAAAATATCAGATTTAAGTATCGAACCCGGAAATGGCCTTTAATCGCCTTATTAAGCGTTTTTAGCGCAAAGTATATATTAAAAGTATATTGGACATACCCGGGTTGATACCTACTGAGATATGAGGCAAATTATAACATTTTAACAGTAAGCTAAGGTTGATAAACTCAGACTTCAGTTTTGAGCTTTTCGGCTTATGTGAAATTACCAAAATACCCCTACGGGGCATAGTTTGGTTAAAAATGATAAATTTCACATACATGTTTTAACCTACTGATATAACTTAGCAAATTGAGTATATTTGCTGATTACATCAGACCTGTAACTCAGGTTGTTACTTAAACTCTTTTATAAACTTTTAAATGACCAAACTACCCCTACGGGGCCTAGTTTGTGTTTAAACACGTTTCGGGCATAATGAAAGACATCTTACTGATGTCACAACATATTTGAGGCATAATTAACTTAGGAAACCTGTATATAGCTCTCATGAATACCCGTCACGCTTATTACGCGTACGGTTCGGTTTATGTAACAAGTTTACATAAATTAGCCGAAACGGGTCAAACCTTAACGGTTTTATCTCAAAATCCAGAATGTGAATAATAAACCCATATTAAACAAGTCTTTAAACTTGTCGGGTCTAAATCACATTCTATCCGGTCTTCGCTTAATCGTGCGTACGTACCGTATCTTTGAAACTAGCCGGTCTAAGCTTAAGCTTAATTAAAGACCCGTTAGGATTCTAATAGGTTATTATAAAACCTTCGTTCCAGATTAGGAGGACCAGTAAAAGCTACTTGCAATTTGCTTATTGTGAATTATACTTTGCTCAGGTAAATACTTTTAACTTATTTTCCCTATACGGGCTTGGGTTACGGTATATAGCATACCGCTTGATCGGGCATCAAATCTCCACCGTTAGGTGGGTAGTTGAATAATTTGATCGGCTCGTTTAAATAGTCTTGTTACTTAAAGCCTTTGGGGGGTTAATGACCATGTCCCGGATATCCTTGGCATCATTTTACGAAATGGCCACGACTTAAGCGCGGGGTGTAGGCGTACACCCGTCAGTGCATAAAAGAACATTGTGGTGTGTCTATTGATCTTTAACCCGGACAAGATCCGGGCTACTGAACGCACAAGAAACATGTAATTCGTTCACAAGATTATAATATTAAATAATTCTCCCAAGTTAAATAAAAATGTTTATGCCATGTGCATCCAAACCAATTTTCAATCTTTTTCCAAAATGAGTCAGTTGAATGTATTTACCAGTGTAAACTGACGTATTTTCCCAAAAAGATTAAATGCAGGTACTAAGCGAAATTGGCTGGGATTTCTCCTTAGCATCATTAGAAGTCTCGCAAGCTTAAGATGCCTGAAGTCTGTTGAACCATAAATACTATTTTATTTCGATCCGACTGTGGATAAACTTCCAGATATTGTGACTTTGATATACAATATTAAATTCGGTTGTATCATATTTTTAAATTTGCTTCCGCTGTGCATATTAAATATTGTGTTGTTTGACTATTATGTTGCCAACCACGTCACGATACTCCCCCACCGGGCCCACCGGTGACACGTGGAAATCGGGGTGTGACAGGTTGGTACCAGAGCCAACACTGAGTGAAATAAACACTAGCCTTTTGTGTTTAATCTCAGTTACATAATTGCACATTTCTAAACCTTCGAGTCTAGACATATAACATAGGACAAATTCCACCTTATTCGGTTTTTGTTTTGTCCTTTAAATTTTATATGTGTTATTGTTATCTTATGCTACTTTGACATGATTAACAATATGCCTCCAAGATTCTTCCGAAGAAGAGGACGAGGAAAGGGGCCGATCACCGCCCCCAACGACAATGAGGCAGGACCTTCAAATGTTCGAGCTCCGTCTACCACGGAGAGTGACGATCCACGCCAAAACAGAAGAAACCTGTTTGAACCAGCAAGAAGATCGGTATCACACAGCTCTACACCGCCGATCCAAAACCCGTATGGGCCACAACCGGACTACGAGCCGAACAACCCTCAACCGTCCTATATACCGTTGCAGCGATCTCTTTCGCATCATTCGTTTGGTGACCCTACACCTGCATTTCGGGGCCGGTTTAATCCGGTAGGCTACATACAAGAACCCGTGGGTTTTAACCCACTGGGGCCAGATGACCACTTCTCTGGGGATAATGCGGACGACATGGACGAGGATACGGACCCCGTCGAGCCAGCCAGTGGTACACCGAACCACCCGATCGAGATCTCTGACGGATCTTCGTTCCACGGATCACCCTATGTTGGTCCGGATAGCTTCCAAGCTATGTTCACTCGGCACAAGTGGTACTACACACCTCCTCACCATTCGTCGCCTCCTCAACAGCAGCAGCAGCAGCATCATCAAGATTCCTCTGGGATTCCCGATTTGTGGCAGTTACGCCACCACCTCCACCGCCACCAGTTCAGCCGGCACCTCCTCAACCGCCAAGGCGTAGGAGAACCGGTGCCCGCATGTCGGCACGAGCAGGGGACTTCCATTTCAGTTCCCCACGTCAATCCAGTGGCAGCCACTACCCGCCACATCAGGAGGACCCACAAATGGGTGGGCCTTCCAACCCAGCGATGCCGCAGCCGCCGCCAATGGGTTTTGACAACCCAATCCCAGCATATACGGGTTCCATGGCATACAACCCGTTCGACCCGCCGGTCCACAACAACTACGGGTACACAGAGGCCGACCCTTACTTGTTGGCAGCCAACTACAATGCCCTGCACCCGGAAGGACCATACGGAGCTCCATGGGGAGTTGGGTACCCAACACACGGGTACCAGATACCACCTAGGCCTATCATACGGACTCAATCGCAGCCGCCTAGGTTCTCCCCACCTGAGCGTGAAGAACTCTTTCAGAGGCTGGATCAGGTTGAACGGGAAGTGCACAGGGACCGTAGGGAGAGACAGACTTTCTTCCAAGGATTAGCAAGTTTGATCAAAGGGAAGAACAAGAAGGATCACTAAATCCTTTCAATTGTTGTTGAGCCCCTGCGTGGGCCTGTATTTCCTATATTTGTTTAAGCCCCTGCGTGGGTATGTATGTGTGTTTGTTTTGACCCCTGCGTGGGTCTATTTTTCGTTAACCCCTGCGAGGGTATGATGTTTGCTAAAGTCCCTGCGTGGACTAGTTTGTTTGTTTAAGGTCCCTACGTGGACTATTATGTTTATTTAAAGTCCCTGCGTGGACAAGTATGTTGATTGACCCCTGCGTGGGTAATTGTTTGTTGAAAAGACCCGTTTAGGGCAGCATGTAATATTATAATAAATTAATGTAAATGTTTGTTTTATAAATTTCATGTCTGCCATTATGTGCATATATAAATTACAAATGAAATAAATAAATAAAAATCATTCCTTTTGAAATAATCTGCCTATGCAATTATTAATTAAGAATCTTAAAGTGTGAAACCTAGCCTTTTGGTCATTATAAGACCGGGACAAGATGGTAAGACCTGTTCAAAAGATTCAAATTCAAGTTAACATCTGAAAACATGTTAACACTCCTGGCAGAAGTGATTCGTTAAAATCACACGTCATTGTATATGTATAAGGATTCTTTAGAAGATTCCTAACCCAATTTAATGATCTCTGAATCAAGGGTTAAGATCATCAATTAAGATGATCATATTTTTACCATACGTGGTAATACGTGCCTACAGGCCCTACTCATTTCCATATGAGCCAAAAGACAGTTGTAGCTATGGCTCCCTGTCAAATAAAGGTAATGAACTAGGTTCAAACCTCAAATGCTTTGATTCTCTGAAATCCTAGCATATAATTTATAATTGTCCTTGGGACTAGGCCTTTTGTGCCACAAATAAAACTATTATTGTTTTATACTTAGGATAAATTATTATAAAAATCCTAAATGAATATGATTTATAAATTAACCAAATATGGTCTCTGTACCATGGTTAATGAATTGCCATAAAAGACAATTCCATAAACTCCCAAATAAACTATTGTCCTTGTTTTCTGCAACAGTTCAAGTTTAAATGGCTAACTCAGACGAGGTTAATAGCCATCCAGTTGAGGTTAATAATGACGCCCGAATCAATCTAACGAGTGCTGAATTAAAAGCGATCATAGACGGCGTTGTTACACAGGCTCTGGAGCGGCAGTATGATGATTATAGTGGTACTCGAAGCAGGACCCAATCTGCACCGCATTCAAAGCCCAAGACACATTCTGAGGCTCATAGCAAGCCTCCTCCCAAAAAGGATATTCCCAAGAAAGATGGTGATGATCGCCAGTCCACCAACCATCAAAGTGTCCCATCTCAGCATATAGTGCTGAATCAAGAACCCCGTAACAAGGGTTGCTCCTATAAGTACTTCGTGTCTTGCAAGCCCCGGGATTTTAATGGGGAGAAAGGAGCCATCGATTGTATGACATGGCTTGACGAGATGGACACGGTGGTAGATATCAGCGGATGCGCTGAAAAGGATGTGGTTAAGTTTGTGTCACAGTCCTTTAAGGGTGAAGCGTTGGCATGGTGGAGATCTCTGATTCAAGCCACCGGAAAAATCCCATTATACAATATGTCATGGGATCAGTTTGTTGCTCTTATCAGAGAAAATTACTGCCCTCAGCATGAGGTGGAGAAGATAGAATCTGATTTTCTATCCTTGGTAATGACAAATCTCGACTGTCAAGCTTACCTAACGAGCTTCAACACTATGTCTCGATTGGTTCCATATTTAGTAACCCCGGAACCAAAGCGAATAGCTCGTTTTATCGGTGGTTTAGCCCCCGAGATCAAGGCAAGCGTGAAAGCTTCTCGGCCAGCTACTTTTAGATCAGTAGCTGACATTTCCTTATCCCTCACTCTGGATGCGGTCAGGCAGAGATCGCTGAGGAATAAGGAGGCTGAGAAGAGAAAGCGTGAAGATGATGGTTCACGAAAGTCGAACAGGAAGCACCGTGGGAACGGTGACCACAAGAAAGGATCGGAGTCAAGGAAAGATGGACATAACTCTGGTGAGAAGCCCAAATGCAAAATTTGCAAGAAACAGCACTATGGAAAGTGCAGACTCGAGTCGAACTCTCAGACTCAGTCAAAACCCTTTGCTTGTGGTATATGCAAATCCACGGATCACAAAACCTTGGATTGTAAGAAGATAAAAGACGCAACGTGCTACCGTTGCAATGAAAAGGGGCACATTAAGACCAACTGCCCGAAATACAACAAGAAGCCTGAAGAGGCCAAGAAGACTAATGCTAGAGTCTTCAGAATGGACGCAAAAGAAGCGGTTCTAGACGACAACGTTATTACAGGTACTTTCCTTGTAAATGACGTATATGCTAGAGTACTTTTTGATTCTGGCGCTGATAAGTCGTTTGTAGACTATAAGTTTTGTGAATTGTTGAAATTACCTATCAAAACCCTAAAAGTGAACTATGAGGTGGAGTTAGCAGATGGCACCCTAGAAATCGTCTCTACTGTGTTAGATGGATGTGTTATATCCATTAAGAACCATTCTTTTCCTCTGTCTCTACTTCCCTTTAAGTTGGCCGGTTTTGACATAGTTCTGGGTATGGACTAGTTATCCCATAACCAGGCCCAAATTGTCTGTAACAAGAAACAAGTGGTAATAAAGACTCCGTCTGGTGAATCACTTACCATTCGGGGAGATACCCAGTATGGGCTACCTGAGCAAGTGACTATGCTCAAGGCTTCCAAGTGTTTGAAGAAGGGGTGTGTCATCTACATGGCGCAAGTGATTATTGATGAGCCTAAACCAAAGATAGAAGACACCCCTGTCATTTCTGAATACCCAGAAGTGTTTCCTGAAGATCTACCTGGTTTACCACCAGATAGACAAGTGGAATTTAGAATCGATATCATCCCCGGAGCAGCACCAGTTGCTAGAGCACCATACAGATTGGCACCCACAGAAATGAAGGAGTTGAGGACGCAGCTAGATGAATTGCTGGCTAAAGGTTCATTAGACCTAGTTCATCTCCTTGGGGAGCGCCAATCTTGTTTGTCAAGAAGAAGGATGGGTCGATGCGCCTGTGCATCGACTATCGCGAGCTTAATAAAGTCACGATCAAGAATAGGTATCCTTTGCCCAGGATCGACGATTTGTTCGATCAGCTTCAAGGGGCAAGTTACTTCTCGAAGATTGATTTGAGGTCAGGCTACCATCAGTTGAAGGTTAAAGATGAAGACGTGCACAAGACTGCATTTAGGACTCGTTATGGTCACTACGAGTTCCTAGTGATGCCGTTTGGGCTCACTAATGCACCAGCTGCATTCATGGATCTCATGAATCGTGTCTGCAAGCCTTACTTGGATAAATTCGTCATCGTTTTCATCGACGACATTCTCATTTATTCTAAGAATCAAGCTGACCATGAGAAACACCTTCGTTGTATTCTCAAACTTCTACATCAGGAGAAACTCTATGCCAAATTCTCTAAGTGTGAATTTTGGCTACGAGAAGTCCAATTCCTTGGACACGTGGTCAGTGAGCGTGGTATCCAGGTGGATACCGCTAAGGTTGAAGCCGTAATGAACTGGCAAGAGCCGAAGACGCCTACAGAGATTCGTAGCTTCCTGGGATTGGCAGGATATTACAGGCGTTTTATTGAGAATTTTTCAAGGATTGCTGCACCCCTAACCTCCTTAACTAAGAAGAAGGTTAAGTTTGTTTGGGGCCCTAAGCAGCAAGAATCCTTCGATATCTTGAAGCAAAAGTTGAGCAACGCCCCAGTACTGACATTGCCAGATGGAATAGAAGAATTTGTGGTTTATTGTGATGCTTCGCACACTGGCATGGGGTGTGTGCTTATGCAGAAAGGCATAGTTATTGCCTACGCTTCAAGACAGTTAAAGGTGCATGAAAAGAATTACACCACCCACGACTTGGAGTTGGGTGCCGTTGTGTTCGCATTGAAGCTTTGGAGGCACTATCTATATGGTGTCAAGTGTGTGATTTATTCTGATCACAAGAGCCTCCAACATCTGTTTAATCAGAAGGAACTAAACATGAGGCAACGCCGTTGGATGGAAACTTTAAATGATTATGATTGTGAAATTAAATACCATCCCGGCAAGGCAAATGTAGTCGCCGATGCCTTGAGTCGGAAGGAAAGGGTGAAACCCATCCGAATCAATGCCAAGCGCATGGAGATAAAGAACAGTCTGATGGAAAGGTTGTTAGCTGCACAGAAGGAAGCTGTGTTGGAAGCTAACTATCCTAATGAAAAGTTAGGAGTAACTGAGGAGCAGTTATCTCTTAGCAAGGACGGACTTCTGAAATTGAATGGACGAATATGGGTTCCAATTTATGGAGGACTTCGTGATGTCATCCTCCAAGAAGCCCATAGTTCCAAATACTCCGTTCATCCTGGAGTTGATAAGATGTACCAGGATTTAAAGGCAAATTATTGGTGGATAGGCTTGAAAAAGTCTGTAGCCGCCCATGTAGGACATGTGCGCAAGTCAAAGCCGAGCATCAGAAACCGTCAGGTTTGCTACAACAGCCTGAACTTCCTACGTGGAAGTGGGAAATGGTGACGATGGATTTCATCACCAAGTTGCCAAAGACAAGGAAAGGCAATGATACAATATGGGTTATAGTTGACAGACTGACTAAGTCAGCTCATTTCTTACCCATCAAGGAGACTTATAGCTCCGATATGTTAGCCCAGTTGTACGTTGATAAGATTGTAGCCTTACATGGCATACCTGTGGCTATTATCTCTGATAGAGATACTAGATACACGTCACATTTTTGGAAGAGTTTCCAAAAATCTTTGGGCACACGTTTGAATTTTAGTACGGCGTATCATCCTCAGACTGACGGTCAGAGTGAGCGTACTATTCAAACGTTGGAAGACATGCTACGTGCATGTGCGATCGATTTGGGAGGTAGTTGGGATAAGAACCTACCGTTAATCGAATTCTCCTACAACAATAGCTACCATACCAGCATTAAGGTTGCGCCTTTTGAGGCATTATACGGTAGAAAGTGTAGATCGCCTATTTGTTGGGCGGAAGTTGGAGACGTCCAATTATCAAGACCAGAGATAGTGTTCGAAACAACGGACAAGATTGTCCAGATTCGAGACCGTCTCAAAGCTGCCCGGGATAGGCAGAAGAGTTACGCTGATCCTAAGCGTAAGGATTTTCACTTCGAAGTAGGTGACAAAGTCCTACTTAAAGTGTCACCCTGGAAGGGAGTGATGCGGTTTGGTAAGAAAGGCAAGCTAAGCCCGAGATACATAGGACCTTTCGAGGTTATCGAACGTGTTAGGTCAGTTTCCTATAAGTTAAACTTACAAGAAGAGCTCAGTGGAATTCACAATGTGTTCCACAACTGCAATCTGAAGAAGTGCTTCGCTGATGAATCACTGGTTATACCGCATACAGATGTGCATATAGATGAGAGCTTAAAGTTTGTGGAAAAATCTTTGTCGATTGAAGATCGACAGGTAAAGAAGCTTCGTAGGAAGCATGTGCCTATTGTAAAGGTCAAATGGGATGCCCGTAGAGGTCCCGAATACACGTGGGAGGTTGAATCCACGATGAAAGAAAAGTACCCTTACTTATTTCAGTAAATCTCGGGTCGAGATTCATTTTAAGGGGGTGAGGATGTAACACCTCGAAAATTCACGTCCTATAATGTGTTGACACGTGTCATAAAGTTTGAACGTGTGAAAGAATGTTATAAAAGGACTAAAGTTGACAAACATGGAAAGTATGTGATTTTACGAGTTCTAAATGTCAACAGTGAATAAATATACTTCATAATAACCCTACATGATGTTTATAACATCAAACGAATAAATCATGGATCATACGAAGCTAAAAGTGAGAGATTACAAACTACAGGGGTTAAATGTGTCAACATGTTTAAAGATATACCTCTGAGTGACCTTTTGACAAACCCGAAGCTTTGTAACTGTTAATTATGCTCACTAGAATGCGCGATATAAATTTCATAAAGTTTTGTTATCGTATGAGAAAGTTATGATCAAATTCGTGTACGAGGGGTTAAAGCGTAAACATTGAAAGTTAAGACTTTTCGGGTTAACCGGAAGTGTTCGGGGACTTGGCAAAGTGGGTATAAGTCCTAAAGCCCTTGTGGGTAAATATAAGGGGGGTCAAAATGCAAGAAATAACCTTGGTTGCCCTTTCGTGAAGCCAAGGGACAAATTGCAACAAAAAGAAAATGAAAAATCTGATTTCTCAGGCCCAGGCGGCCCGCTTGGGATATGTTAAATCGGGAGGCGGGCCGCGTCAGGCGCCCAGAACCAGAAAAAGGCAACAGCAGCCTGTTTATGCAGAGAACCAGCCTTTAAACGACATTAATGCAATGTGGGCGACCCCTAAACAGTCCTAGACACTAGGAACACATGTTGGAAGGTTGTGGTGAGTGCTAGACCTTGTTGTCAATCAATTGTGGTGCTTAAATTCACTATATAAGGGCCTTCAAGTTCACTAACATTACTCACACCTTCAAGTGCATACCTGATCAATTCTGGAGCTCCCAAGCAGCCTCAACTGATCATATCTCGTGCATAGGACTCTTGTAAGTCTGCTAGTCCTTCTTTAATTGAGTTTAGCTTAGTTATTTAGCTAAAAGTCAAACCGTCGTAATTACGGTTTGACTTCGAGATTAGTCAGCAATGGCTCAGTCATATCTCGAATTAAAAGTAGTTATAAGTTGGTATTTATGTGGGTAATAAAACCTTAAAAGGGTTCCCCCTGATTACCACTCTAACCAGGTCAAAAGTCGGGTCAAACTTATATTTAAAAAGTCAACAGGAAGTCTAAAATGCCATTTATGCATAATTAACATTGTAGATCATATACAACCTGTTGGATCATTATTATAACTTAGTAATAAGTGCAAGGACATGTCTAAACATGTTCAACCCGACAATTTCCTGTTTAAACCCGGTTCGGAACCGAAAGTCACATAGTTTGACTTTCACTTTGACTTTCAGTTCTGACCCGTTTAGGCATGTTTTAGAAATGCCTCAGAGCTTTAATTGGACTAGGTTACATGTTAGAATAACCCTCTGTGATGTTAAACCTTGGTTCACTAGTTATCCAATTAATATGCATGTTTCCGTTAATTGCTCATATGTTGACCGTTATGCCCTTATTACTTTAAAACGTGATTTTTGAAAATGTAAAAGAGTAGAAACTTTAAATACTGATATATAAACTTGTATGCAAAGTTTGATATCAGTTTGAATTGTAGATTGAGAGTTATGCTCATTATCGCAAAATTAATGCTTTTTGTTAATAAAACGGCGTAATTAGCGTATAGCCTAGTTAAGCCTACTTTTTGATACCAAATCTTTTACCCACTGATTTAATATATTATTTTGGGATTTTTAAAGATTTTTAATTAATTTTAGGCTGAGCATAACTAGTAGTCGTAGGCTTAATCCGGTAATTGTCGGTTTTGCCCTTACGGGCCATAGAATGAGTTTTACATATCTAAACGACTCCAAACCTTTTGCTACTGATCACATATGATAAATAAATTATTTTAAGCCTTCTGGAAATATAAAAATATCAGATTTAAGTATCGAACCCGGAAATGGCCTTTAATCGCCTTATTAAGCGTTTTTAGCGCAAAGTATATATTAAAAGTATATTGGACATACCCGGGTTGATACCTACTGAGATATGAGGAAAATTATAACATTTTAACAGTAAGCTAAGGTTGATAAACTCAGACTTCAGTTTTGAGCTTTTCGGCTTATGTGAAATTACCAAAATACCCCTACGGGGCATAGTTTGGTTAAAAATGATAAATTTCACATACATGTTTTAACCTACTGATATAACTTAGCAAATTGAGTATATTTGCTGATTAAATCAGACCTGTAACTCAGGTTGTTACTTAAACTATTTTATAAACTTTTAAATGACTAAACTACCCCTACGGGGCCTAGTTTGTGTTTAAACACGTTTCGGGCATAATGAAAGACATCTTACTGATGTCACAACATATTTGAGGCATAATTAACTTAGGAAACCTGTATATAGCTCTCATGAATACCCGTCACGCTTATTACGCGTACGGTTCGGTTTATGTAACAAGTTTACATAAATTAGCCGAAACGGGTCAAACCTTAACGGTTTTATCTCAAAATCCAGAATGTGAATAATAAACCCATATTAAACAAGTCTTTAAACTTGTCGGGTCTAAATCACATTCTATCCGGTCTTCGCTTAATCGTGCGTACGTACCGTATCTTTGAAACTAGCCGGTCTAAGCTTAAGCTTAATTAAAGACCCGTTAGGATTCTAATAGGTTATTATAAAACCTTCGTTCCAGATTAGGAGGACCAGTAAAAGCTACTTGCAATTTGCTTATTGTGAATTATACTTTGCTCAGGTAAATACTTTTAACTTATTTTCCCTATACGGGCTTGGGTTACGGTATATAGCATACCGCTTGATCGGGCATCAAATCTCCACCGTTAGGTGGGTAGTTGAATAATTTGATCGGCTCGTTTAAATAGTCTTGTTACTTAAAGCCTTTGGGGGGTTAATGACCATGTCCCGGATATCCTTGGCATCATTTTACGAAATGGCCACGACTTAAGCGCGGGGTGTAGGCGTACACCCGTCAGTGCATAAAAGAACATTGTGGTGTGTCTATTGATCTTTAACCCGGACAAGATCCGGGCTACTGAACGCACAAGAAACATGTAATTCGTTCACAAGATTATAATATTAAATAATTCACCCAAGTTAAATAAAAATGTTTATGCCATGTGCATCCAAACCAATTTTCAATCATTTTCCAAAATGAGTCAGTTGAATGTATTTACCAATGTAAACTGACGTATTTTCCCAAAATGATTAAATACAGGTACTAAGCGAAATTGGCTGGGATTTCTCCTTAGCATCATTAGAAGTCTCGCAAGCTTAAGATGCCTGAAGTCTGTTGAACCATAAATACTATTTTATTTCGATCCGACTGTGGATAAACTTCCGGATATTGTGACTTTGATATACAATATTAAATTCGGTTGTATCATATTTTTAAATTTGTTTCCGCTGTGCATATTAAATATTGTGTTGTTTGACTATTATGTTGCCAACCACGTCACGATACTCCCCCACCGGTGACACGTGGAAATCGGGGTGTGACAAATGTACATTTTTTTTGGATTATCTCAAAATGCAACACACATATACATTTTTTTATACGAATCAAATATGAATGTAACTTTTTGATGTAAAAAGAAATTCAACTAAAAAACCAAAGAACAAAAAATGTAACTTTTGTTTTGTTTTAAAACCAACATGTAACCCTTTTTTTACATTTTCCCCTTTAAATGTAATTTCTTTATTATACACTTTGTTGAAATATGCGACATAAAAAGTAACATTTTTTTCCAATAGAACACAAATGTAACCAACCATGTAACATTATTAAAAAACAAAACCCCTAAAAACAAAACCAAAAGACATTTGTTCATCATAATTATTTGTATAAACAAAAAAAAACCAACCTACAACCTTTCTGATTAAATTTATTTAAAATATAAAGTTTTCTTAGATGGAAAGTTTTTTGGGGTAACAAGTATTGTTTTTACAAGAATATAGTTAACACCTTTAAATCCTAAAAACAACTGTTATTCAACTTTAATAAGTATAAAAAACCCCTTACATATTTGTTATTCTAGTGTAATAACTATAAAAAACCCAAAAAAATCACAAAACCCCATTTTCTCCCCATACCGAACCTGTATAGCTAAAAGAAAGTTGATAATTTTTGTCAACTAAGAACCGACGCACCTTAGATTCTCTCGTTTTTAGGCGGTATATCTCCGGCGGTTTTTAGGCGGTATATCTCCTTCGTCGATGGTTGAAATTCCTCGGTGATTGTTCTCCGGCGGTATATCTCCGTCGTCTAGTGATCGTTGATTTTCTCCGGCGATTTTGAATATATTAGGCGATTTTTCTCCAGTGATTTTGGGTATACATGAACAGGTCCGGTGATTTAGGTTAGATGAAAAAGGGTTGATGAAGACTTTGGAAGAGAGAGAATGTATATTTTGTTTTTGAAGTTTTGAAAATAATGAAGAGTAATGTGTAGTAAGTGTAATGATGGCCCCATGTGATTGTTCTTACACCATGCATACTTTTGTCTCTTTGTAAGAGATTGTATTGATGTTTCCTATATTACCCTTAACGTACATCAAATGAAATAAAAAATAGAGAAAAAGGGAAACAAAAGCAACTAAATGCTCAAAATCAATCTCAGTCATCTATTAACTATGATCAATGGTTATTAATGGGTTTTCAGGGTTTATTCAACTCAAGTGGGTTTTCAATTTATCCTCGCCCTATCTATACTATCTATAAAAGGAGCTTAGAGCATGACCTCACTTTGCTTACGTGTCAGCATATTAGGTACGCCACCTAGGATGCCACATAGATTCGGCTGATGTCATTCCGCTGATCTCATAAATCCGATTTTTTTTAAATCATTTTAAATCTCAATCTATCTTATCTATCTTAGAGCCATTTTCAAAATTCAAATTCAATCCCTCTTTCTCTCAAATATAATTCTGGCTCTATTTTCAAATTTCAAACCATAATTTCAACCTCTCTCTTCTTCATCGCTTCCTCTCTTCTTCATCGCTTCCTCTCTCTCTCTCTCTCTCTTCTTCCACTTCAAACCGATCAATTTCATCCTCAATTCGGTACAATTTTTGCCATTAATAGCTCAATTCATTATTTCTAGGGTTTTCAACCACTAATCAGTGATCATGTTTATAATGTGTTGCAGTTTTTGCATCTGGATTGTGGTTAGCACCTGGGGATTCTGAAGAAGTGGCAGCAGCACTTTCTCAAGCTTTACGGAATTGTATTGAAAGGTTTCTCTTATAGATTATGTTCTATAGATTATTTTGTTACTTATTTAATAAACTTGTGCATTTTTTTATTTAATTATTGTTGATAGAGCTTTAATGGGACTCTCATATGTGAGATTCGGGGATGTATTCTCAAGATATCATTCATCTTCACAAGGAGAGGAACTATTCAGGTGTGAAACACAATTCTGTACTGTTGAGTGTTGACTGTTGACTATTTTACCTTTGACTATATTAACGTATGTTGACTATTTGATCTTTGTAGGAGAGGCCAGCCGGTGCTTGAGTTCATCTTTACAGCAACGGAAGAAGCTGTATTTGTTCATGTCATAATATCAGCAAAGTTTGTCAACTTCATTTATCTTTTCCTTTTTTCTTTTGTCATTATTTGAGCTTTGAAATGCTATATGGATATGCCAAATTTACATTTTACAACCCCTTTTGTTACCAGGCATGTTAGGGCACTTACAAATGGTGATATGGAGACAATCTTAAAACGCACATCAAGTTATTCCGGTGTCAAGCTTCCAGGTCATTTTCGTTCACTTACGTCTCTTCATCTTTCGTTTTTTACTTTTTAGTGCTTTGTTAAATCATCAAGGGGTGTTTGAATGTGTGCATTTTGGAAAATGATTATGTAGTACTGAATAATCCATAATCAGAAAATTAGCTTAAATTAAATGTGGTGCAGAAGAGAATGTTTGGAAGTGCTTTTACTATTTTAAGCTGTAATAATCACTTTCGATGGTGTTATTAGGGTGTTTGACGGATTTTGATGATGAAAGAAATAGATAAGATAATGGTGAATATACATGATTTAATTTACCCTTTTGATGATCAGTTTTGTTTAGGGGTGTGCACGGTTTGGTTTGGTTTGTGGGTTTTGGAACAGAATTACGTAAGGTTCAAAAATAAGTAGTATAATCCAAAGATAAATAAACATGTCAATGTTCTTATTATAAATTCTTAGCATTCAAGAATAAAATCGATAATTCCTAAATCAACATATAACCAACAAAAAAAATGACTGTTAATCATTCTGTTCATTCTGTGGTTGTATGTAGATGTTAATTGTTTTTATTTTGTTTACTCTGTTTAGGAGATGTAAAGATTGAAATATAATTCATATGATTTGATATAGTTTTAACTCAATTTTGAGTATGAATTTTGGTCAATTTAAGGATAAGGAAAAAAAGAAGGATAAAAGCAGTCATCATGAGAAGGTTAGCTACTAATCTCTTATTACTGATTTTGTACTTTTTTGATATTTTCTTCAAGAGGGATAAAGATATAATTTGGGTCCGAGTAAAAATAAATGGTCACCATTATTAACTATGCTATTTTGAAATGGGTTTAGAAAAGGGAGCATGAGGGAGATGAAGATCTCAATGACATTCACAGGCACAAGAAAAGTAAGGTAACTCGGACACACTTTAATGTTTTAAATATAGATCATACTTGTGTGGTTATATTTTTTTGTGTGGGATTGTTTTTTGTTCCTTATTTGCCCTTTGAGTTATGTAGTTAATTTTGCAGCACAAGAGCTCAAAAATGGATGAAATGGATGCAATAAAGGTAGCAGCTTGAAAGTGGCATGTGATCTATATTATTGTCTGTCGTCGATGTTGCATATGAAAATTCAAGAGGTCCTTACTTAGTGTAGTCATATCGAGGTACTTTAAAATCTTTAAATAATACATAGCTTAATCAAGGAACATGATTTTTCTTTGTTGAATAGATTATGTTCTTTGGACTAAACTAGACAAGAAGTTAGTTGGATTATGTTCTTTATGTTTGAGTGGGTTTTGGATGGGTTTGGTAATATGTCAAATGGGTCGATTTGAAGCATTTAAGCTTATGTTTTTATCAAACACTTTCATTACAAATTTGTTATTGCTTCACTTGGTACAGCTTGAAATTGGGACCAGCTGGTTAAAAAAAAGTTCTACACACCTTTTTTCATCAGGGGTTTTCATGGTCAACTTCAAGTGGTTTTGGCGGACTTTATTGTCTAATTGGTAATAATGGTATTAGAACATGACAATAACGGTTTAGTTTTGGTGCTTGGTGGTCTTGGCCTTTATTTAAACTCCAACCCAGCTGAGTTGCTTCGGTTTTGGTAGTTCATTCAGTTTCAACATTTTATAAACACCTATAATATTCACATTATCATCTATTCTTCGATACACATGCTACTTATGGGAGAATATATTGGTAAAGGTAATATGCTGCACTTAGCATTCAAGTTTTTCTCAATTCACAAAACGAGTTACTTCTTCAGGTAAATTAGTTTATGTAGTTTTCATGATGTGTGTGTATTCATGTATTTTATATTTAGTAAACCTAAATTAGAAAAAAAAATAACTCCATACAAATAAAGAAATCAGATGGCAATTGTTTGGTATGAGTTAATTCGTAAAACTAAGAGTGCATCAGTTTTCCGGAATATGAGTCATAGGGTTAGTTTGGTTCATGACTAGAGGCGTTCACGGTTTGGTTCGAAATCATGAAACCATCCAAACCGGTCATCGCTTTGCTTTCGCGGTCGGTTTTTTATCTAAATTTTTGGTCGGTCTGTTTCAAAAATTGCAAACCGTAGTGAACGATTTGGTTTGTGGTTTATACTTAAAACCAATTATATAAAACTGGACCAGACCTTAAAGTTTAAGTATATTTTTTAAATATTTTATGCTACATGTATATCACTATTTGTATTTTGAGGTTCATACTATGTTAAAAAAAAAGTAAAACTGAGGCTAATATTATAATGCAAATGCAGCCCACATAACTCCTCCAAATCGATTTAGACATATCTTCCATCTTAGTTATATATAATTTGCTCTTTGAATCATATAAACAACAAATGTAAAATAAATTTAAGTGCTTGAACCAAATAAGATCTATTGATTCATTTTGAACTCTTTTAGATTATTTAATTCGATGAATGACAGGTGGTTGAAAATGACATGGTTGCAGTTACACAAACTGATCAGGATCTTGGGAGTCAAGATTTCAACAGGTTTTCTTTTAATTTTATTTTCATTTTTTATGTTACCCTTTTTATTTATGAACTCTATGCTTTTGTAATCTGCAGATTGCTTGCTATAGAGCAGTTAATGGCGGCGAGCTTTGGGGAGACATGCCTATTACATGAACACTGGGAAATGGTGAAAGAAATGGAATTGCTAAGAAAAGATAGGCTAAATAAGTGCAACAATAGTTAGTTTTTATGGTTCAATGTTGAATTGTTCGGTTGATTAGTATTTTTGATAGTTTATTGTTGAATTCGTGGTTGAAACTAAGCTGTTATGTGTTTGAATTTTGCTAATATTGCTTTCGGCTACAAGACAAAGCCTCTGGTTCGAACTTGTAAATAAAGAAGAGATGCGTTACGAATTTAAGGGAGAATTTCATACAAAGCTGATTTCAATTGATTATTATTTTTATGTATTTTTACTTATGTTTTTGTAATTCGAAGTGATGATGTTGAAGGAATTGAGCTCGCTGACGGCGACGGATCCGCTGGAGAATTCAACCATGACCTGCGGGAAGGACCGAGAGGTTGCATTTGGATGTTTTTAGATAAGGTTGAAAAGAGAGAAGAAAGAGAAGAAACCAAGAAAATATACAAAGCAGAGGCTCATCTATACACTATTATAAAGGTTGTTGATACTTTTTTTAAAATTCTGTAAGTTTAATAGTTTGACGCAGTGATGTATACTTTTTTTAAAATATGTTTTCTGTTTCGATTGTTTTTGTAGTCGATTAATATGGCGAATATCAACCACAGAAAATGACGTCGTGTTGAAGAAGAGAGTGTTCTTACAATAACTGAAGAAGAATTAGGTGTGTACCAGCCGAAAACAAAAGAAACTGAAGCCGTTGATGAGTTTTACTTTTAAGGATTTTATGGGTGCCACGTCCGAGTTTGGGAAAGAGTCCTTGCTGGCAGAAGGGAGGTGTGGGCCTGTTTACCGAGCTGTACTGCCAGGTGATATCCACGTGGCAGTGAAGGTGTTGGAGAGTGCTAGAGGGATGAGTCATGATGAGGCTGTTTGTATGTTTGAAGAGCTTTCGAAGCTCATTCATCCAAATTTGCTGTTTGTACGTTTGTTAATTTGTTTTTTAGCGAGGTACCAGACCTGTACAAGAAGCTGTTACTAATCAGTTGATCATTAATGTTTTTTTATGTTTATGTGGATAGATTGTGAACTTAGCTGCTGCAAGAATCAATGACATGGTTGAAAGACTAGAGTTGTCACAAGAAATAAGAGAGATGGTACACTCTCTTTTTCAACAGATTCTGAGTCACCGAACAACGTTGTTGTTCAACCGCCATATTCACCAGATTGTCTTATGCTGTTTCTATGGAGTTGCAAAGGTTTGTTGCTGTTGTTATACATGTCACAAGTCAACTCTAACGTTGGCCTGTTGTAAATTATTACTAACTAATGTTATGGTTATAAACTGCAGGTTTCCCAATTGAGCTTAACTTTCAAAGAAATCTGCCATGGCTACAGAAAACAACCACATTAACATTGTTTTATAAAGATATGTAACTAAACACAAAGAATTTAAATAAAATATTATAATATGTTTTTTAGTATTTGATTTCGATCGTTATTAGAACAAACCCGTGTATTAACACGGGTGTACACCTAGTATATATATATAGGGGACCGCTAAAATGAGAACCACCTCTAGTTGTAAGAACCGTGAGAACTACACCGTACGGGGCGAGGTGGACCAAATTTTTTTTTCATAAACGTAGATGCATGTATTATAAACACATTTGTAAAAAAAATTCAAAAAAAAAATGTCGGGTGTGTAATTTTGAGCACCCAAAGTTTGCGTTTACGGGACCCGTAAATTTTATTTAAAATTTACGATACCCGTAAACACAAACTTGTGGTGTTCAAAACTACACACACGACATTTTTTTTTTTGAATCTTTTTTACAAATGTGTTTATAATACAAGCATCTACGTTTATGAAAAAAAAAATTGGTCCAACTCGGTTCTCATTTTAACGGTCCCCTATATATATATATATATTGTAATTTACAATAATGATTTTAGGAGTTCTTTCTGAGCATTCAAATCCTTATTTTAATTAAAAAAAAATACTCAAAACTCACCACATATCATCTATTATATGTTAACTTTCTACCTTATGATTATATTTTGAAATCGTTAAGTTACTATTTATCTTCTATCAAATTATTTTAAGAGTATAAAAACAAGAAATATAACAGAATAAATATTTGTAACCAAGATGAAGATAAAAATAATGGATGAGACATGAGATATTTTTAAAATGAAAAATATTTTTAAGTATGATAGAAAATGATGAAGGTGATGTGAATGCTCCCATGGGACAAATTATGTTAGGAACAACAAGAAACACATCAAGTATTTGTATGCGGTGCGTTGGTAATTTAATGAGACAGTGAGGTAAGCGATTATATAACGGTCTTCGGTATAACGCTTAAAACAAAAGGTAACGGCACATTATGTGATTCTCATAATTCTTAGAGCATCCCCTTTGCGGGTGATGTGGCAAGGTCCGAAATTCTGGACCACCGTCTCAATCCCCCAACATCGTTGGAGGACCCAAGTCCGAGTGGTAAGGTATGTTCTTCCGGACTCGTCTGGACCGAGAATTGGGGACCACACACATACAATTTGTTTATTAATATTTTTTTGTTTTATGTAGAAGTGGGGTGTGAGGTAGAGGTTTATGGTTGAAGGAAAAGGTCAAATTTTAATATAAAGGTCTCAAGTAATATGACGTGCTCAAGTGACGGGTCTGAAAACAAACTCACATCCATTGTTGGAGATGCTCTTTTAAGATACTCTTGGTTTTGATATAAAGGTTCATGTTACTCTTTTAAACACTCGAATTGAAGCACTGTTTTCGTCGTTTGAAGCACCGTTTCGAGGTAAGTTTTACATCAAATGAATTGTATCCTCGTTTTGATAAAAAAAAACCTACAACATTAGTTTGTAGTTTGTAACTCGGAAAAAAAAACTTAACTCTGTTAAGGTTTTTTTTAAACAAAGGACTGTCGAAGACAAAATAGTTAAAATGTGAGACTGCTAGTGGGAATATTCAAATGTGAGACTGATAGTGGCCAACCACCTTTAGGTGGGATTATTAGAATCCAATTTCTATATAAGTATACATGTCGATTTTCAAACTTTTACGAATTCGTTTTCGTTTAGAGGAATTGTAAGTGTATTTTACAATAGCATACGTTAGTTATAATCCCCCCACTTGTGGCCTAGTGGTAAGAGACTTGAGTTTTCCAATGGAGACTCAAGTTCAATTTCCACTTGTGTCATATTGGGGTGGATATTGGGCAATGATGGTGACAAACTCACCGAGGGGGGTTCGATCCTGAGCCGCACCTCGGTTTCCATCCGGCTGTTACTTCAGCGAGACATCTCGTGTGGAGGCAGTATAGTTTTCCGGGGGAACGCCGTAACCAAGTCTGACCAACCCAGCGCGGACCCGGTTAAGACAACATAGTCTGGGCAGATCTTGGTTTGGGTCGCCGTTTAGGCGGTGTGACATTGGGTCACTCATATAAGAAAGTCATCGTTCAAATAAAAGTTATTGTGTTTATAAATACATATCATAATAACTAGTTTTTTATCCGTCGCGCGTTGTGGCGTTCTCAAAATTTAAAGTAACTCAAATTTATACCATCAAATATTTGACCCGACTCGTTTTTGAACAAAATTTATGTCAAAACGTAAACCAATTGGACACGCACATAAAAAGAAGCACGAAAACATATTAAATTTAACATGGCTCATTACTGACAAAAATTTACATTGAAACGTAACCCAAGTTGGATTTATACCGAAACGTACTTAAAAATAAGCACGTGAGAAAATATTGGATTTTTAAGTTAAACAAATGGTACCGCATGTTGTGACGGTGTCGAAACATAAATTAACTTGAATTTATACTGCCTAGTGAAAACGTATTATATTTGGTGAGACTCGTTTCCGAAAAAAAATTATATTAAAGCGTAAAACAACCCAAAAAGTATATTAAATAAGCATGAAAACCCAATTATATTTAACCCACGTCTATAAACATAATCAAGTAAAACTCAAAGGAGTCAAAATGATATTTTAAAAAGTTTTTAGAAAGTTGAATGAATGTAACCACTGTTTTCGTAACCGGTTCGGACCGGCCGGTTCAACCGGTCCAACCGGGATTCGGCCCCTCACACGATCCGGTTTGGCTATTTTCAGCAATTGTCAAAAAATCGGCCGGTTCGACTCGAACTCCGGTTCGCCGGTTCAATCGGTTCGGCGGTCCAACCAACAGGTTGTTTTTTATTATTTATTTTCCCTTTTTCACCAGCGCCCGAACAGGTGGCTCGGTCCGGCGAGTTGGCCGGATCTGCAAGATCTTCTGTCTCCGTTCTTCCATTTTCGTTCTTCATTCTATCTTTCGACGTAATCAAATTCGTTCGATCTTCTCTCAGATCTGGAATAGCAACTGGAGCAGAACAAACGAATGTAGAAAATTTTGGTTTAAACTAATTTTGACTTTTTGCAGTTATGGATGCGGCTAAACTGCTAAAGCCTGAAGTGGGAACAATAATATTATATTAACCCTAATTTTTTAGTGGGCTTTTTAAAGGAGAATAAATGAATGTTCAAATCAGTTTAGTTTTGGGCTTTGTGTAGGATTTAATATTTCTATTTTTAATACATTTTAGAATTTGAGATGCAGGTTCGACTCCCATTTGGTGCAGAGTGAGGCACTGGGGGGCAGTGATAGGAGACCCAGGGAAACCTGGGTTGGATCCTTGAGCCAAACGGGTTTTACCGGTAATTTCACCGTCGTGCCTAGGGGCGGGTGGGTTACCGGGTTTTCCCCGGAATTGGTGGTGGACTCGGGTTACTCTCGGAGTACTCCGTTTGTCCAGTGGGTGCCCCGAGAGTGCTCGGGATTGAGTTTGTTGGCCGTTCAAAAAAAAAAAAAAAAACTACATTCTTTTCGAGAGATGGACTTGAGTGTGGATTAACCAATTTATCAAGTCCAATTTACCAAGTCAATAAATGTATTAAAATAAAATAAGATTATTAGAAATATATAAGATATATAATTATACTAATCAACGTTCCCGGTTCTTAAATCCGGTTCGACCGGTCCGACCGGTCTGACCAGTGAACCAGTAAGGCAACCGGTTTGATGTCCGGTCCGGTTCTGAAAACATTGAATGTAACTACCAATGTTGTGAAAATTGAGTGGTTGATATACACAAAAAGACAAAAGTAAACAAAAAGACAAAAAGGTAAAAAAACAGTGTAGCTTTATTTGACATTGACTATAGTAAAATCATCAACCTTAATTGTTATCGTTATATACAGGAATAATGAATTTAAATAATCTCAGTTATTGTTAATTGGCAGCCACTGGCCCCAACTATAAATATCACCAATGGCCGTCTCTAGTTATTAACATATTGATCTTCAATGGACCCTAACTAACGGAACTCTAACGCCAATAGTCACCGGTCGCCGGGAAAAAATGTTTTTGGTTGAGAAAGGTTCCCAAAGGTCCGATCTAAGGCTACAAAGAGGTTTGGGATGAAAACGTTATGTTTTCTGGCCAAAAAGGAGTTTTCCGGCGACCTCCATAATTGGGACTTTTATTAGAAAAAAAAGGTTCCTAAATGTTTGATCTAAGGTTACAAAGAGGTTTAATGTTGAGTTTTCTGGCAAAAAATGAGTGTTCCGGCAAAAAAAAAACTTCTTTTTGGCAACCTTAATAATTGGGCTTTTACTATAAAAATGTTTCTAAAGGTCTAATCTAAGGTTACAAATAGGTTGGGGACGAAAAATGTTTAGTTTTCCGGCAAAAGTGAGTTTTTCGGCCAAAAACGTTTTTTCGGCGACCATGACTAACAGCATTAGGGTTCCGTCTGTCTTGGTCCATTGGAGGCAAATATGTTAATAGTTGGGACTGCTAGTGGTGATTTTTGTAATTTGGACCGGCGGCGACCAATGAAGAATAATTTGGATTGTTTAAATCCAATATTCCTTGTATATATAATCTACTCTGTATAAAAGTAGTTAATAGATTTGTTTCTTTTAAACTGTACCACCCAAAGGATATTACACTCTATAGTTTTCTTTCTATCCATAGTTAACACGCTTGAAGATAGTTGAGGTTTGGCGTTCATTATGACTCAACGTCTCTAATATGGATGGGACGATAAACATATGTTTAAATCATCATAAGCGCTTCCTTTGGAACATGTGTTCATAGTCCAATTTTAATGCTCTTAATATCAAATCGCGAGTCATACCATTAGTAATGGTTTTTATCAATGTAGGTCAGAACCTAAACCATTCAATAGTGAAGCTAAATCAAACCGAACCATTGCTAACGATGTCTAGCTCTAGTTTGATTTCTTTGTCACACCCCAACCGATGTCGGAAACATCAAGGCGAGGCGTAATAGATTGCTCAAAAGCATTATAACATTAGATTGCGACAATAATTAAAACTCAAGGTTTTATTTCCATTATTTCAAATAATACCATACATTGTTTCGAAAGGAAAGTACAACATTTTGCAAATATCACAACTAGAACACAAGAAAGTACATAAAGAAAACTTGGTTAGTTTCTAGTCCATCCTATATAGATTTCTTGTGATATCATCATTATACATTTTCTGCAACATGTATATAAAATACCCGTCAACAAAAATTATGTCGGTGAGCATATAAGTTTTTCTACATAGCATAAGTATAAATAAAGTCTCAAATCCATATGTTAATTGTATACTAAGTTATATAAATCATACTAGCATGCATAAGCTAAAAAACAATCTAAAGTCTCCACTAGCGTAATCTTATCACCGAGGTGAGTAAGATCGTATTAATTGAGTACTTAACAATGACCCAACAAACGGGGTAACGTGAGCCTCCACATCTGAAAGTCATATTAGTTTCTCATGCTATACAAATCCTGATTGGGTTGAGAAATCAAGAAGATATCGATAGAAAAAGTTCCAAGCCCTAATTGTGTCCTTCACTTAAATTCAAGAGATATGATTGATGAGACTTGAAATTATTAGTGGGAAATTGTGTAAAAAGCCATAAGAAACCCGTGGTATCGTTAGGCTAGTGGGTATGGTGATGGACCATCCTTGGAGGATGATCCGCCACGTAGGCGTCACATCATATTCCTCCCAAAGATGGTCCATCCTCCAAAACTAGAGGGCATGGGAGGATGGTCCTAGTCATAGTCCTCCACCACTTTTTATGTTTTTTTATTTTTTTTAGTCTTCTATTTTTTTTAACATTTAACAAATATACTAACAAAATATTTTCATTAATATTAAAACCACATTACATAAACATAAAAAAACATAAACTTAAAAAAAAACATACACTTAATAAAAAAAAAACCAAAGACTTAATAAAAAAACATAGAGTTAAATAATTTGATGTTTTTTCATGATGTCGTGTTGTAGTTTTTTCAAATCGAACGTTTCGGCTCGGGTTCGTCCTCGACATTCATCGATATTATTTCCCATTCCTTGAGCCGAATTTTTTCATCGGAAATTCGGATTTTCTCATTCGACAATCGGACCTTCTCGCGTAACTTTTCTTCCGCTACACGACTTTTTTCTTCGACGGCCCGCTCCTTCGCCTTCGTCTTTTGGGCCGAGACGTCGTTGTACATTTTTAAGTGTTCCATAAACTCAACCATGTTTGGGTCCACCTTTTCCTTTTCTTTCCCCTTGGCCTGCTCCTTCTTTGATTTGTCTCGGCCCGGTGGACGCTCCGCTTCATGTACGGCGTACTCCTCTTTGTCAAAGTCGGCGTCATCATTTAAGTTTATGTTACACCTCGCGTCCGATCCACCGGCGCTAAAACTACCCGTTTCCGATGTTTTTTGGCGTTTCGCCATCGCCACCTCGTTGGGAATCGGCGCCCATTTTGGTTCGTCTTTTACAATCATCCACGCGCGAACGTGAGCAAAGTTGGTATTACCATTGTTCGCCTTATACTTGTCCAACGCTTTTCTGAACACATCGTCGTCGCTCATGCCGCTACGACGGTCACTTTTATATAATTTATTATATTCCTCGCAAAACCTATTGATGAGCGCGTTCATTTTCCGCCACTTTGATGAGACCGAATCGACATCTCGATACGCGCCTTGGCCCATAAGGTCGAGAAACTTCGCCAAAACCTTGGCCCAAAACCCGTCACCCGTTTGGTTATTACCTATAAAAAACAAACAAAATATATAAAGTGTTAACAAAAATAAAAAACCTTTAAAAAAATACAAACTGTTAAGAAAATAAAAAACAAAAAAAATTAAACTTTAGAAAAAAATAAACAAAAAAACAAATTAAACTTAAAAAAAAAAAACAAACTGTTAAGAAAAAATGAACAAATTAAACCTTAAAAAAAATACGAACCTTTTGTCGAGTGGTCAGACGTGCCAATGTAAGCCTTGGCTAAGGCTACTTCTTCGATTGGCGTCCACTTAGTCGACTTCGGTTTGGACGGTTGATCACCCACCACTTGCTTGCCTTTGTTTCGTTTTCCTTTTCCTTTAGGCGGTTGGGTTTCGGGAACAACCTCCACATCGTCGTCGGGTTCGGATTGTTGAAAGGGTTGCGTCGGGATCGGTTGGGGTTGAACGAGTGGTGTCGGGTTCGGTGGGAAATTATAAGCACCCCGCATTATCATTTGTTGAAGGGCTTGATTTTGAGAGAATTGAGCGAATTGGTTCGGTTCTAGCGTCGGATAATATCCCGGAACCGAGAAAACATTAGGTTGGGTCGGGTTGATGGGAGTCGTCGGGTTATACGGATTGTTCGGATCGTTCGGGTTGTTGAAGGGATCCATGATAGAGTATAAGGTTTATAAAAGTGGAAGAAGATTTATAAAAGTTATGTGAGAGAGATGAAATTTTGGGGTTAAATTTGTGAATGGAAGTGAAAATGGAATGGAAATATATATATTTTGAAATTTTGACCGTTTGTAAAATGGAAATTAATTTTTTTTTATTAACGGTAACTTTCTGGATTGGGCCCCACTTTTTGGACCGTCGCAAACGGCGAGAATCGGACGAAGACGACGGGACGGGGGCACGGTGTTCAAACCGGCGACGGACCGGGACGGTATGGGGACGACCCCCATACCGTGTAGCCTTATTATAGACTAAGATCACCTACTTGATCAAGACTTGTTTGTGTTCTTGTTATGTAATAAATGGTGCATTGATTTGACTTTAATTCGATTAATGAAAGGCATAATGGAGTAATTAAATGTACATGATAAATTTCTCCATTAAAACGAGTTGGATGAGATTGATGGGAAGTTGTTTGGTCGCGAAACAAATCAAATCAGATCAGGTCAAATTCGCATTTGACTGAATAAGACGCCACAGGTAGGTGTCTTTTGGGGTTGGGGATATCGTTTGAAACCAAAGCCGTTTGAATGGTTAGGGTCTCGTTTGGAAGGAATGATGTTTTTAACTTTTATAATCTATCATTCTAACCTGGTTAGTTAATCTATTTTATAATCGGAATAATGGATTTTAATAGTCCAAACTATTAGGCTACGCGGTATGGGCTCCGTCCCCATACCGTCGAGCTCCGGCGCCGGGTGGAACACCATGCCGCCCCCCACGTCCCCGTCCTCACCGGCAATATACTGACGTTGGCGACGATCCAGTATGGTGGGCCCCTTTTTGTTTGTGTGTGTGTTTGATTTGTACATTATGCTTTAATACTTGTACATATTTTTGTGGGGTAGGCTCATCTAGGACCATCCTCCCATGCCCTCTAGTTTTGGAGGATGGACCATCCTTGGGAGGAATATGACGTGGCGCCTACGTGGCGGATCATCCTCCAAGGATGGTCCATCACCATACCGAGTAGCCTTAGCTGTCTGCCGGCAATGGTCCCAACTTAAAAAATAACCAGTGGTGGTCCCACCTTTTCACATATTGTAAACTAATGGACCTTTACTAACAGAACCTTAATTTCTTTTTGTCCCCTTATCATTTTCAGTTTAGTAAGGTCTATTAGTTTACAATATACGAAAAGGTGAGACCACCACTGGTTATTTTTTAAGTTGGGACTTACCGGCCAACGGCTAATAGTTAGGATTATTAAAACCCATTATTCCGTTATGATCCTAACGGAACTAACCGTATCCTGTTATAATATTAATGTTTATTTTATAAAATTAATATTTTAATCCCAAACATGATTTTGGTAATTAATACATGAAATTATTATTAAAATTAATAGAAGATAATAAAAATTCGCATCTTTTATTTGTTACGGTTCAAATCTGATTTTCAAAACGAGTCAGTTTTTCTAAGATCCGTTTTTTGCGGATGTTACAGATACAAAGTATGGCTGATGTGTGGTGGGACAACGCCCACTACGGCCTACGGACACTAAGACCATTTGTTATGGTATCACACTCTGGTAAGGTGGTATGTGAAGGGGCGTTAAACACCACACCAAGGGGCGTGAGGCAGACCACGGCGTGAGAGAGGAAAGGTTTGGTGGTCATGTTTTTCAACCAATCAAATTATTTTTTTAAACTTATTTAAAAATTATATTATTCTTATGGATAGTGGGTAGTGAAAATTTATAAAACGATTAGACACTAAACGTAACAATAACAGTAAAAAATGTAAAACCATAACACAGATAACCCAATATCATTAGTACTACCAAGATGAGCTAACACATTTGCAATTTAGTTGTTCAGAATAGAATTATGGAATACCTTTTATTAGACCGGTGGGTGTGCGCGTTGGAGTGTGGGCGTTTTGGCACTTTAACGCCGGGTGCTCCACCATGCGTTGGCGTTGCCCGTTTGGCATGGGGCGCTGGCCTGGGGTGACATGTCTGGTAATGGTTGGTTGGGTGTTGATGACTGTTTGGCTAGGTGCCACATGACACCCCAACGCCGGCCTGGCCACGCCCCTTTCATACCTAGGGCTGGCATATCGTGTCAACCCGACCTGTTAAGACCCGGACACGATAAGACACGAACCCGAAACAGATAAACACGAACACGACACGAAATCTTATCATGTCAGATTTTTCAAACACGAACACGAACCTGATAATAAACAGGTTATACGAAACGACCTGTTAAGACACGAAAAATTTACCAAGGTATCATACAACCTGTTAAGACACGAACACGACTTGTTACTACATGTTTGATATATAGCCATTAACATGTCCTAACATGTATTGTATAATGGTCTTAAGTCTTAACAGGTCTCAACAGGTCATATCGTGCTTGGCATGACCTGTTAAGACACGAAAACGACCCGTTAAGACATGAACACGACCTGTTAAGACACGAACACGATAAGACACGAACACGAAATATGTAAACACGAACACGACATGAAATTAAACGGGTCTTAGCATGTCGACCTCTTATAGACACGAAACCTGTTAATTTCGTGTAGGTTCGTGTCGTGTTATCGTGTTCGTGTCAAAATTGCCAGCCCTATTCACACCCCACTTTTTGGGTGTGGACTGGTAGAGTCCACACTTGCCACGTGTCGAGCAATGTCTCCAACCCAAACCCCTCCATACCCATATTCTTAGATCAAGTCATCAAAGCTGAAAATAAAATATTCCAATACCTAAGTATATGCCATTTATAAAAACAAGAAGAATCAAATAAAGCTATCTGATGTAATTTTATGCATAGATTAACACATATAAAAACGAGAAGAATCAAATAAAGCTATCAGATGTAATTTTATGTTAACTGTGTGAGAAGGTATGAAGATGGGGTATTGAGCGTCATGTAGTAGCATATTAGTAAGAGGGCATGAACGTGGTAAAAAAAATACGGGGTGGTGTTGGGCATAGAAAGAGTCCCACCTTTTGTTAAAAAAACACAGCAATTACAAACCTCCTACCACAAACCATCAATCAACTCACGCCATATCACCAACAAAACTGCTCTCCACGCCAGTGGAGATCCTCAAGCCCTACTCACAACGCCGCCCTCCACGTCATACTCGGGTTTGTGCCCGACTTAGAGGGGCTTCTACGCCACATTTTCACGCCTACACTGTGTGGTTTTAGATTAGCATATTAATTTTTTTTAACAAAACGATTCATATCATTTTCCACATAATCTTTTATAACATTTCCAATTTTTTAAACCCATTATCTTTTACGTTACATCACTTACAACACTACAAATATATCATTATCATGAAAATTACTTTTCTAATCCATCCTAGGAAAAAAAAATAAATTATTTTGATAAGCACGCAGATCCCATGAACAACGAAACGACGTCGTCCCAGTCAAAACCATGACGTATGTTTCTCCGATTCGATCCCAAATTCCCAAACAACCACTTCAACCCCTTACAAACCCTAGATTCCTAAATCACACACACACACACACACACTCGCTCAAATTGAGCTCTGCTTGTTTGTGTGTGAATCAAAAACCAATGGATTCAGACGAAGGTAAGCTCTTCTTAGGCGGAATCGCATGGGAAACCACCGAAGAACGGTTAGCCGATTACTTCACCAAATACGGCGTCGTTTCGGAGACTGTAATCATGCGCGATAAGATCACTGGTCGTCCTCGTGGATTCGGTTTCGTTGTGTTTTCAGATCCCTCTGTTCTTGATTCTGTTCTTCAAGATCGCCACGCCATTGATGGCCGCAATGTAAGAATTTAGCGATTTTTTATTGTTTAGTTGGTTGAAATTAGGGTTTTAGGTGTTAATTTGTGGTTGTAGGTTTGAAGTTTGAATTTGTATAGTCCCTAGGGTTTAATGTGTTACATTCAACTGCCTTAGATGTAGTTTTTATGGTTGAGCAGAAAATCGAATAGCCGAATCATAACCGAAGTAACTGAATCAGTTGAGAAACCGGTGGTTCGGTTATGGATCAGAACATGATGTGATTTGTTAACTGAAGTTGGCGTTAATTGAACGCACGCCCCGAAATGAACTAATCGTGTCAAAATCTAAAAAACGAAACATCGGTTATAGGTTTAGTTTTGGTCCGTATTCCATAATCGAACCAATCATTGTCAACTTAGGTGATTTGCGTGTAAATCCTTCTATAATTATCCGTTATACCAAATTATGAATCCTTCACTAGCAGGCCTTTTCTGTTTACTTTTGACCAAAAATATTAATTAAAGCTTATGTGAAATTTATATGCAGGTCGAAGCTAAGAGGGCGTTATCCAGAGAAGAACAACAAGCATCTAGGCCTGCAAACAATGCTAACAGAAGCTCTGGAGGATCAGGAAATTACAGAACGAAAAAAATATTTGTCGGTGGATTGCCTTCTACATTAACAGAAGAGCAATTCCGCCAATATTTTGAAAGTTACGGAGATGTAACCGATGTAGTAATTATGTTTGACCAAAATACCAACAGGCCTCGTGGATTTGGCTTCATTTCTTTTGACACAGAAGATGCTGTCGATAGAGTCCTTCAAAAGACTTTCCATGAACTGAACAATAAGCTAGTGGAGGTTAAACGAGCGCTTCCAAAAGATGCTAATCCAGGCGGCAGCGGTGGCGGCCGTGGTGGAGGATATCAAGGTAACAATGCTGGATCGTTCGATAGTCAAATGGATGGTAATAGGTTCATGCAGCAAAACTCCGGCGGTGGTGGTTACCCTGCGTATACGGGATATGGTCAACCGAGTTATGGTTATGGTGCGCCGAATGCCGGTGCGGGTTACGGTGGTTATGGAAGTTATGGTGTTGGTGGTTATGGCGGTCCTGCAGGAGCATACGGGAATCCTAATGTAGGTAGTAGTCCTAATGCGTTAAAAAACCCATGGGTTGGTCAGACTCCGGGCTATGGCGGTGCGGGCTATGGTGCAAATGTAGGCTATGGGGCGGCTAACGTTCTTTGGAATTCCGGTGGTGGTGGTGGTGCGGTTCCTGCACCGGTCGGTCAATCTCCTAGTGGTGGTTCTAGCTATGGGAACCAAGGTTATGGGTATGGCGGTTATGGTACTAGCGATGGATACAATACAAATACCGGTGGATATGGAGCGGCTGGAAACCGACCTGGGCCAGGCGGTGCTGCAAATAGCATGGCGACAAGTGGCGGAGATCAACAAGGACATTTGACGGGGCCCGTATAATGGGCAGCCTGGTTACTCTAATGCCGGCTGGAGATCAGATTCTTGAAAAGTGTTCGGTTTTCGTGATGATAATGAAAAGCTGGTTTGATTGCTTGAATCTTTGGTAGCATGTTTCAGTGTTTATTTTGGTAGTATTTATCTTTTGTAGCTGTATTTGCATTATAAGTTTCTTTGCTTAATTTGTAGTGTCTTAACTCAATTATGTGTTAGTTGATTTGTTCTCAATTCTTGTCATAGTTTTCGATCGAGTAACTCCATTGTTTAGGTTACCTTTGGAGGAGTAACTATTACAACAAAGTTACGAAGATTAGAGGCATGAAACCTGATCAAGAATGTAAATCTTGGACATGTATTGCAACAATTCGGGTTTTGACCAAATGGGCATGTCAATTTATTGTTCAAAGTTTAAAACTTGTTTTCTTGAATCGGGTTCTAGCATCGGGTCAAAAGTCAGAAACATGTATTTTTTTGTAAGAGTCGACCCAAAACACTTTAATCCAATTTTATTAAAAGACTATGTAAACAGTTAGTGTCACAAGGACAATTACATTTACGGATTTTGTAAATGATTTTTGAGGTTTTATACATCAAAAGTATATCTCGGGTGACTTCGATCTAGGGGTGTTGAAGAAACACCGTTTATAATCCGTGAGGGTTAGAACCAAAGAGGTAGTCTCGATAAGATGGCTAATCTTTAATCTCTTCTTGATCAACAACTGGTATTGTTCTAAGAGTAAATCTGCAAAACAAGAACACTGTGAAGCTCGTTATGAGAAAAAGAGGTGGGGGATTCTCCTCGTAACCACACTTTAGCGTAAGAATAAGTATTCATTTAGAGAGAGTAAACGAGTGTGTGTTAATTGTGAGAGAGTAAGAGCATAGAACTTTCAACCTGTGGTTGAATGTTATTATTTATAGCCGAAGAGTGTGGAGAAGGAAATTGGCTGATGGGCCTTGGGTAGAGGCGTACAAATCATTTTTTTAAACCGGTCCGGTTTTTAAGCGAACCGTTTTTTCATCAAAAACAAAAACTGGTTTTTTTTTAACCGGTTTTGGTTACTAACCAGTTTTTTAAACATAAAATGGTAACTGGTCCAACCGATTCGGGTCGGTTTAAAACCGGTATGTGCCAAAAAAAAAAACACAGGTTTTTAACCAGTTTTTTTAAATCGGATTCAAAGATCAAGCATACTAACCGGTCTACAAACCGCTGATTTGGTTCAGGTTGAAACCGATTTTTAAAAAACTCGTTAAAAAACCGGTTTCGGTCCTAAAACCGGTGTTTTTGTACACCTCTAGCCTTGGGCCAGACGTCCCTAACAACGAATATTCGGTTTGTCCCCTATGGCACGACATATAGTGTTTGAAGAGGTTGAGGGACGTTGACGCACGTTGACTGGATCCATGTGGCTTGCCAAGTGTACTCGTTGTCGAGTCTATCAAAAGCTGTGAGTGAAGATTATGGAGCAGTGAATGACGCAAGCCGATTGGCTACACGCCACTGTCCTTTTGTACTGTTTGTCTCCTGCACGATTGATCATCGTGGGAAGTGTATGGGCAGAACGTGGCGCACGTTGAATTGTTGCAGGCTCCTGCCATTTGTACTGATTGTACTATTATTAATTTCCATATATAACGCGTAGGCAGGTGGGACCCACACATGATCTCTTGTAAATGGCTGAGTGTTGCGCTGATTAAGTTTGGGTATGGTCATTTGCGCGCATGGCTTGCGTAGGATTCAGGACCATACCCCGTTTAAGTTCCCGAGTCCAGTGTTGCTCTCATGCGCGGATGGCAAGTGGGTGGACCTCTGGACTAGAAAAGTGTTGTTTCCTTTTAGGGTTAGCTGGCGCGACCCAACTTTCCATTCTTCATGTATGCTATACGAGGTGGTTGGTGGCATATTGAGTTCATGCGTGTGATATTGTAGTTTCTTGGAAGGGAGAAAGTTCATTTGCGCATGTGTTGAAGATTTGATTTTGAAAACGAAATATTTGAAGATAATGTTTGGTGAGGAAAAATGGGCTGATGTGACACCAGACACTGTGTGAGGCATGTCGTCACAGTGTCAACGACGCATTTCGTCTTTGTGTTAGGCAAGTAAAGGCCATGCGCGCATGCAAAAATGTCATTCCGAATTTGTTGCGTGACGTGTTATCCTCTAATTGGGCCTGCGCCACAAGTTGATGGCACGGTTACTCATCAGATCAAATATGATGGGTATAAGTAGCAGGATTAGGGTTTCTAAAACCCATTATTTCAAAATTTCTTCTCGTTTTCTCTCCAATCTTCAACTGTTCTTTACCGTCTTCAAATCTTCAAGTGTGTTCTTGAAGATATTCATATTTTTCCTGAAACGTTCAAAAAAAGATTCTTGACATGTTGACGTCGTCACAACCTATAACAACCCACAAAATATTTTTCGACACCCCTAAAAATAATTAAAGTGTCCCTACACGTCTTTAAATACACCCCGTATGTGAAAACCGAGCCCAAAGACCCTTATATAATTAAAAATAAAATAAAATCAAGTTTTATGTGTCGCTCGCGGGCCGCGTAGACCATTAGGGTCTCCTACGCGGGGCGCGACAGCTCGGAGTCAGGGCCGCACCCGGTGCCGCCACGTGTCATCATCGTGTCGAAGCTAAACTCGACGAATCAGCAATCCTAGCCCTATTACGCGGGCCGCGTAGCCCTTGGCTACGTTTTACGCGGGCCGCGAGGGAAGGCGAAAGGTCACCTATATAAGAAGGCCCCCAGCCTTCAGTTTCAGTCGCTCTCACACTTTCTTTCTCTCTCGAATTCTCACATAGTATAAGCTATTTCCTGGCATAATACCCCCTAATTAACGAAGTTCTGCCCCATTGTAAGTATTATAACCTCGGTTACGTATTAGATACGCTGCCCGATTGATCCAGGGTTCCGTAACGGCTGTCGTGGTTCTGCCCGACGTAGTCGTTGGGTATCGCTAATGTAAATATTGGGTTATTATACAAACACGTGTGCATTTGTGTAAATTATAGATAATCACCAGGAAACCCTTAAAGAAAACCTAAGACAGCAATGTGAGTAATCTCCTTTTTGTAAACTATTTTTACAAAATCTTAAATATTTTACAATGTGATTATGCAGTGATCGAGTCTTTGTAATTCTTCAATTAATGCCAGTATGTTGGGGTTTTGTATACAAAATATGGAACACGTTACCATTGGACAAAGAGTTAGCCAATGGGTAATATGACCCACCAGTCAGGATTGACAGTACTGAATGAGTAATTGTGTAGATGTAAACATTGTAATCGCTCTTAATACTGTTAAAGGATAAAACTCTTCTTGATTAAACTGGGATTCACTCACCAGTATTTCCCACTGACAAAATGTTTTTAAACGCGTTTTAGGTAACAAAATGTGAAAGCCAACTAGAAGCCAGCTGGACAGCACTGAAGGCTTGGAAAAGTGGCTATAAAAGTTACCTAAATAAAGAAGATGTTTTATTCAATAAAATAGAGATTATCTCTATAAATCAGTTTGTAATGAAAACTTGGGTTTTATCCCAATATGTTTAATATTATAAAAGCGTGGTATTTACTCTGATAAAATATTTCCTAACTACGGTCCTGATGTAATTTTCGTTGCCAAAATGATCAACACCGATACCACCAAAACTGATATCTCGCGGCCGCCCGTTCCCGAGACAGATAGGGGGCGGGGGTTGCGACAGAAGGTGGTATCAGAGCTAAGCCACTGATTCAGCCACAGAAGTGTTCTGCTGACACCAAGATATTATTCAAATTGTTAGGAAATTAATTATGGAAATACGTGCATATCTGTATTTTACTGTTGTGTGTTATTTGACTATTTGTTAGTTTACAGTATGAGTGATCAAGGACCCTCCGACGCTTATCGTCAGTTGTCCAGCTCACCTAGGAGCCAAGCCACCTCTTCATAGCCTGCCCTCTCAGTGTATTCAGCTGACAATGAAGATGAGATATTCGTGTTTAAGGCTCAGTCTGAAGAGCCATTCCCTCAGAAAAAGAGATAATGGTTCAGTAGGGGTGCACATGAGCGTAGAAAGAGAATTAAAAAGTTGCAAAACCAGCGAGCTTTAGCAGCCATTAAAAGAGAAACCGATGCCTACACCCAAGACATGCTTAATAGGAGTTTAGCAAACTTTCATATCCTAGCAATCACAGCTGCTGACCCTAACCTGGAGCAACTCGTAGCACCCCAACCATTACCACTATTCCCCACACAGCCAATGGAAATCGAGAACAACCCAGAAAACCAAGTTCAAATGCATGATTTTAAGCCAGAAGAGATACCTAGGGTACCAGCACCTAATCCCTTAGACCCAGACTACGACCCTTGGTTAGACGACCATAGGGATTATGTGCAACGCTACCCAACACCAGAAGACACACCCATGCCGAATTTAGCAGCCTACCCAGGTTTGGACCCTCTAGATCCCTACTATGATAACGATCAGTACATCAGGGAAATTTTAGAGAATCCATACCCTTACCAGGAACCCATGCCCCAGTTTCCAAACCCAGTACCAGAACCTGCACCCCCAATGAGTGCAGAGAATGTGCAAGAGCTCCGAACCTTCGGAGAAGAGATTTTAGAAAGTAGCGAGAGGATGAGGCAGGTCGGAGAGTGACTCGTCTGGAAGTACGATGAGCGCAATATGGAGTTCTAGATGAACCCATATCAGTGAAGGTGATGGTGGAAGTAGTAGTAATAATAATGATAATAATAATAATAATAATAATATTATAATAATAATAATATATAATATGTGTGTATGTTTGAAAAAAATCTAAATCATAGCTACGGATGCCTACTAGTAGTGTAATTTCAATTTCAGTTGTATTGTAATATATATGGATGCATAGTATAATAAAGAGTAAGTCGCAATGATCGACGCTTTTGATCAATATGCGTGTCATATGATTGGTTGTGTTAAATATTATTTTGTGATATTAATATGTGATAAATGTTTAAAATTCAGATGGCTGACCAAGTGAATCAAGAGAATCCGGATAGTAACCCGGAAAACCAGAATAACGATAACCCGAACAATGATAATAATGGAAACCAAGTGGATAACAGTGCCATCTAACACATAGTGGCACAAGGAATAATAGATGCAATGCCATATATTATTCAAACAGTTAGGGAAGCTGATAATAAAAGTAACCGTGATAGTAAACGACCCACCGAACTAGAAAACAACGTAAACAATGGACCTACACTTCAAGCACCCATTCCCAAAAGAAGAAGAACCATGCCTTATGGTTGTTCTTATAAAGAATTCTGGTATTGTAAACCAATGAATTCTCGGGCAATGAAGGGGCCGTTGCAGTTCTATGCTGGATAGAAAAGACTGAGGCTGTCTTAAAAATAAGCAAGTGTGCTGAAGAGGATAAGATAATGTTTGCCTCCATTCTGTTTAAGAACTCAGCCTTAGAATGGTGGAACACTATCCTCCAGTCTAGGGGAAGTGATAGGGTTTACAATATGGAATGGGAGGAATTTAAGAACATGGTAGAAAGGAAATTCTGCCCTCCTAATGAAAAAGAATAGATAGCAAATAAGTTCCTAAACCTTAGAATAACTGGAGTGGATAGTAAGGGATACACTACGTTATTCTTTGAATATGCTAGAATAGTGTCAACCCTTGCATCACCTGAACCTGTATTGATCTCCCGTTACATATTGGGATTAATCAGTGAGATTAGACATGTAGTCAAGGAAGCTAGACCCCAAACTATAGAAGAAGTTGTAGAACTAGCAAATACCTCGACTGATGAATTAGTACGTACACGAAAGGAGGATCAGAGAAGGAACCTAGCTCAAAGGCTTACCCAAGAATTTCGCTCCGGAAATTCCAATCGTGGGAAAGTGTAGGTTCTACCTCTGCACCTTATTGCAAGTATTGCAAAAGGAAGCATTATGGAAGATGCTCCATATATTGCAACTTCTGCAAAATATCTGGACACAAGGAAGAAGACTGCAAGAAGAAACCTAACAACAGGATATGTTACAACTGTGGAGAACAAGGTCATATCAAGCCAAACTGTCCAAAGATAGCTCCAGCTACAAACAACAAGAATACCAAAAATGCTAGAGCATTTGTTCTGACTGCAGAAGAAGCAAAGATGATCCCGGATGTGATAGCCGGTACGTTTTTAGTTAATGATATTTTTGCTAAAGTATTATTTGACTCTGGTGCGAACCAAAGTTTTATGAATACTTCATTTTGCTAACTTCTTAACCAATCATTAACTAAACTCCCACAAGAATGTCTAGTAGAGACCGCAAATGGGGAAACCATTAAGATTTCTGATATCTTGCAGGAAGCAAGAATAGAATTTTTAAATCAAAAGTTTAGTGCAAACCTTTACCTAATGAATCTGGCAGGATTTGATGTCGTGTTAGGAATGGATTGGTTAATAGCCAATAAAGCCATTATTTTATGTGATCAAAAGTCAATCCAAGTAAATTCACCAAGGGGTGAAAAGATCACAATTAAAGGAGATAAGCTCTCTAGATCCACGAAATTCATCTATGTGATGAAAACAACAAGTTATATAAGGAAAGGATCATTAGTGTATTTGATTTCCATAATCACTAACACTAAAGGAAAAGAACTAAAAGATATTCCAGTAGTATCTCAGTTTTCAGATGTATTTCCAGAAGAATTACCAGGGCAACCTCCCGACAGAGAAGTTGAATTCAGAATTCATCTACTACCAGGGACAACACCAATTGCCAAGGCACCTTACCGTTTGGCACCCGCAGAAATGCTGGAACTAAAGAAACAGTTAGATGAATTGTCGGAAAAAGGATTCATATAGCCAAGCTCATCGCCATGGGGAGCACCGATTTTATTTGTTAAAAAGAAGGACGGATCAATGCGTATGTGCATTGACTACCGTGAATTGAACAAAGTCACGATTAAGAGTCGGTATCCATTACCGAGAATCGATGATCTGTTCGATCCTTGCACAAGGAGCTCGATTTTTCTCTAATATCGATTTACGATCAGGATATCATCAATTAAAGGTACAGGAAGAGGACATTCCTAAGACCGCTTTTAGAACAAGGTATGGTCATTATGAATTTACTGTCATGCCATTTGGTTTAACCAATGCCCCAGCCGCATTTATGGACATGATGAACCGAATATGTAAGCCATATTTGGATAAATTCATAAATGTCTTTATAGATGATATTCTCATTTACTCTAAGAGTAAAGAGGAACATGCAAAGCATTTACACACACTTCTAAGTTTATTAAGAAAAGAAAAGCTTTATGCTAAGTTTTCGAATTGTGAATTTTGGTTAGAACAAGTACAGTTTCTTGGACATTTAGTTAATCATGAAGGAATTCATGTGGATCCTTCCAAGATCGAGGCGATTACCAAATGGAAAACCCCTGAGTCATCAACCGAGGTTAGAAGTTTCTTAGGATTGGCCGGTTATTATAGAAGATTTATTCAAGATTTTTCTAGAATAGCCATTCCTTTAACCAAGCTAAACTGTAAATCTGTTAAGTTTGAATGGGAACCAAAACAAGAAGAAGCCTTTAGAACTCTTAAGCAAAGACTAACCAACGCACCCATACTAGCGTTACCAGAAGGAACTGAAGATTTTATAATCTATTGTGACGCTTCTAAGTTAGGTTATGGATGTGTGCTAATGCAACGTCAAAAGGTTATAGCTTACGCCTCTAGACACCTTAAGAATCATGAATAGAATTATTTAACCCATGATTTAGAATTAAGAGCCATAATTTTTGCCCTTAAAATTTGGAGACATTACCTTTACGGTAGTAAGTTTACCAGTTTCACAGACCATAAGAGTTTAAGGTATGTTTTCGGGCAAAAGGAATTGAATATGAGACAAAGACGCTGGATGGAAATACTTAGCGATTATGATTGTAAAATCCAGTACCATGCAGGAAAGGAAAATGTAGTGGCTGACGCTTTAAGTCGAAAGTATCATGAAAAACCAAAAAGAGTATGTTCTCTTAAATTAAATCTACAAGTAGATTTAAATGAATAGATTAGGAAAGCATAAGAATCAGTAATCAAGGATGATACTGAAAAATTGAAATGAATGATTAAGGAATTAGAACAAGGGATAGATGGAATTTGGAAATTCCATAAGAAAAGAATGTGGATACCTAAATTAGGAAACCTACGTCACCGTATATTAGAAGAAGCCCATAAGTCTAAGTATACAATGCATCCTGGAAGTGATAAGATGTATCAGGACTTAAGAAAGAATTTTTGGTGGATAGGAATGAAAAAGGATACAGCAGCATATGTTGCAAAGTGTTTAACCTGTTCACAAGTCAAAGCTTAACATCAGAAACCCTCAGGTTTGTTGCAACAGTTAGAAATGCCAGTTTGGAAATGGGAATTGATAACAATGGATTTTTTTACCAAATTACCCAAAACAAGAAAAGGTAATGATACAATCTGGGTGATTGTAGACAGGCTAACTAAGTCAGCTCATTTCTTACCCATGAAGGAAACTTTTAGTATGGATCAGTTAGCTAAATTATATGTAAATGAAATAGTTTCTTTACATGGAATTCCTCTATCAATTGTTTCTGACAGAGATAGTCATTTTACCTCTCATTTTTGGACAAGTTTCCAAAAAGCAATGGGAACCAAGTTGAATCTAAGCACTGCTTATCATCCTCAAACGGACGGACAAAGTGAAAGGACAATTCAAACAATGGAGGACATGATTAGAGCTTGTGTAATTAATTTCGAAGGTAATTGGGATGATCATTTACCATTGATAGAATTTTCTTATAATAACAGTTATCACACAAGTATCAATGCTGCACCATTCGAAGCACTTTATGGACGAAAGTGCTGAACGCCAGTCTGTTGGGCAGAAATTGGAGAAAAGCAACTATCTGGACCTGAGATAGTACAAGAAACAACAGACAAGATCATTCAAGTCAAGGAACGACTGAAAGTAGCACGTGATAGACAAAAGAGTTATGCTGATAACAGGCGAAAACCGTTGGAATTTCAGGTAGGAGATAAAGTGTTATTGAAAGTCTCTCCTTGGAAAGGAGTAGTAAGATTCATCAAAAGAGGAAAGCTAAGCCCCATGTATGTTGGACCTTTTAAGATTATTAGAAGAATAGGACATGTAGCCTATCAGCTACAACTGCTAGAGGAAATGGCAGGAATACATGATGTATTTCATGTATCTAGTCTCAAGAAATGCTTAGCTGATGAATCACTAGTAGTACCTCTTAAGGATATAGAGGTAAATGAACAACTTAAGTTTGTAGAGAAGCCTCTACAGATTGAAGACATGAAAGTCAAGAACCTCAAGCACAAGAGATTAGTTCTGGTCAAAGTGAAATGGGACTCCAAAAGAGGACCAGAATACACATGGGAACTTGAATCAGAAATGCAAAGGAAATACCGCACCTGTTCCAGTAGATCTCGAGGACGAGCTCTAAATCAAGGTGGGGAGGACATAACAACGCTCAAAATATTTTTCGACACCCCTAAAAATAATTAAAGTGTCCCTTCACATCTTTAAATACACCCCGTATGTGAAAACCGAGCCCAAATACCCTTATATAATTAAAAATAAAATAAAATCAAGTTTTATGTGTCGCTCGCGGGCCGCGTAGACCATTAGGGTCTCCTACGCGGGGCGTGACAGCTTGGAGTCAGGGTCGCACCCGATGCCGCCACGTGTCATCATCGTGTCGAAGCTAAACTCGACGAATCAGCAACCCTAGCCCTATTACCCTATTACGCGGGCCGCATAGCTCTTGGCTACGTCTCATGTGGGCCGCGAGGGAAGGCGAAAGGTCGCCTATATAAGAAGGCCCTCAGCCTTCAGTTTCCGTCGCTCACACACTTTCTTTCTCTTTCGAATTCTCACATAGTATAAGCTATTTCCGGGCATAATACCCCCTAATTAACGAAGTTCTGCCCTGTTTTAAGTATTATAACCCCGGTTACGTATTAGATATGCTGCCTGATTGATCCAGGGTTCCGTAACGGCTGTCGTGGTTCTGCCCGACGTAGTCGTTGGAATGTCGTCTCGGGGAGGGTATTGCTAATGTAAATATTGGGTTATTATATTAACACGTGTGCATTTGTGTAAATTATAGATAATCATCAGGAAACCCTTAAAGAAAACCTAAGACAACAATGTGAGTAATCTCCTTTTTGTAAACTATTTTTACAAAATCTTAAATATTTTACAATGTGATTAAGCAGTGATTGAGTCTTTGTAATTCTTCAATTACTGCCGGTATGTTGGGGTTTTGTATACAAAATGTGGAACACGTTACCATTGGACAAAGAGTTAGCCAATGGGTAATATGACCCACCAGTCAGGATTGACAGTACTGAATGAGTAATTGTGTAGATGTAAACATTGTAATCACTCTCAATACTGTTAAAGGATAAAACTCTTCTTGATTAAACTGGGATTCACTCACCAGTATTTCCCACTGACAAAATGTTTTTAAACGCGTTTCAGGTAACAAAATGTGAAAGCCAACTAGAAGCCAGCTGGACAGCACTAAAGGCTTGGAAAAGTGGCTATAAAAGTTACCTAAATAAAGAAGATGTTTTATTCAATAAAATAGAGATTATCTCTATAAATTAGTTTGTAATGAAAACTTGGGTTTTCTCCCAATATGTTTAATATTATAAAAGCGTGGTATTTACTCTGATAAAATATTTCCTAACTACGGTCCTGATGTAATTTCCGCTACCAAAATGATCAACACCGATACCACCAAAACTGATATCTCGCGGCCGCCCGTTACCGGGACAGATAGGAGGCGGGGGTTGCGACACAACCGGAAGATGTTGTTCCAGAAGTTGAAGAACAATCTGGTGGGCCTACCACCGTTGAAATGGAATGAAGTGTCTTTCGAGCATATGGTGAATGGCTTGTCGTTTCCTGATCTTTAGGGGGGGCTTTATACCCGGTACCTGGTCTGAGTGCATCCGACGCGCTGGCCGGATTTATAACTCTCTACACCGAGTTCTTTCATGGCGGTAACTTCCATTTACAGATTACCCGATTTTTTGGGGATCTTCTTTACCGATTTCATATTTCCTAACTTAGTCCATTGGTGATGGTGCGCATCCCTCACTTCGAGTTCTACTATTGCTCCTAGGGCGTAGAACCGACTCTTGAAAGATTCCGGTTGTTCTACTAGTTTCATTGCACAATGGGTTTTTATTCTTTATTGATGCGCGGAGGTGCGAAGAAAATTCTGCTTGTGCCCCCAAAAAGTTATCATGATTGGAGGGGCCAATTCTTCTTTATCAAGACTACGGTGATACCTGTGGCCATGACCTTCAGGGGAGCAGAAGAAATTGACAAAGAGCAGTTGTCGATTCCCACGAGTGCGGACTGGTATAAGGACTTTCTTCCCTTACCTTGCAAGTCATTGGGTGAACGGACTCTTGTTGATCCGGCGATGAGTGCCTTATGGGAACCAAGCTGCACACATGTGCCGGTGTACTTTGAGAATAAAATTGGTAAGTGTGCCCTTTCCCTTGGCTAGTTATTTTGTTTCTGATTTACTAATTGTTTTTCCATGCACAGAAAAACCGCTTTTTAGTGTTGTTTATGATCGTCCACAAGGAAAGAATGGGAGTTAGATCGTTGAAACCGGGTGAGCAACCTTGGGCCGACCAAATTGTGGGTAACTTTATGTTACCTCACGCGGAAGCTTTAATGGAGCCTTTACCCCTAGGTGAAGGTGTGTGGACCCCCAATCATATACCTTGTTGAGCTATGACTCCTGCTGGGGAGGAAGTTACGATTCTTTCCATCTAGGAGTCGGTGGATTCTTCTAGACATAGGTTAACTCCTCCCTATCATGCTTCATGTGTAGGTGGATTGCGCAACCTAGTCATTGGTCTGGATGGTGGCAAGGCTGAGAAAACTTAAAGGAAGAAGTCTATGAACGCCTCCTGTCTTTCTAAGAAGAAGAAAACCATGTGGGCCGTTGTTGCTCCGGATGCTGGATCGAAGAATGATACAACCTGTGTCCGAAAGGCTTCTTCAGATGATTATGTTATAGTGTCTGCTACACTTTCTTGGCTCGATTTTGCAGGCGGGAAGGGAAGTAAGAAGACCAAGTCTGGCGTAGGTACGGGGAGCGCTTCAACATAGGAGACTCCAACTAGTGCAACCCTGACCTCTGCTCCTATCGACTTGGAGCAAAGTCGAGTGCATGAGCTGAAGAGGAGGGATGCGAGCAAGAGGCCACAACATTCACTGGGTGAGGGTTTACGAATTCCATCCGGTTTTCGTGCAGCAGGAGGATGCGGTCTTATGACGGTCGAGGAGCCGACCTTGGACATAGCCTCGAGTAGGGTGAGTTTACACATGAGATTTTTACCATTAAAAAGAAAAACATGCACACCTCCTTCATTTATTATTTTTTCCAAAGCACTATCTTCCATGCATCCCGCCTAGGGGTGAGCATAAATAGGGTCGGACCGAAAATAACCGAGAACCGACCCTATTAAAAACCGAACCCGACCCGAGATATAGCATATAGGGTATTAGTCGGTTCCAATGTTTCTTATGAATCGGGTATCGGGTCGGTTCCGGTCCACATAAAGGAAAACCCGAGTTCAATTACCTGGACCGATTTGTAAAAAAGAATAGGAATCCAACTGGGCTTTGGCCTGTTAGTGATTGGTTTTATTCATTATTCCAGCAACATAATACCTAATTTAATTACATATACGCCTCATGCAGTCATACGAATTCATCATTTTCTGGTACAAATCTTCATTCTTTTTTCTTTTGTTCTTCGTCTTCAATTGACGGTTGCTTTTGTTCTTCGCGTTCTTCAGTTGACGATTGCTCCACGCTTGTTGACAAGGTACTGGTGTTATACTAAAATAATAGACAGAAAACATGTGATCCGTAGAAGATTGATCAGTACATACAACGAAAAAAATGCTATAGCATAATAAAGTTTCGCATCGAATTCCTATCAGTTTTCAGTTATTATAGCAAACATATTAGTTATGGTACTTATTTCACTTCGACATTCTATCGAACACCTTGTGTGCGAAAAAGTGCAACCTTAGATACTAGCCTATTCAATGGATAATAATCAACATCAACCCACCAATTTGATGATAACTATCAAACACTACAACAGTGGTTTCATACCAATCAAACAATTAACAGTAATACCAAGTAATACCAGAATTTTAAGTGAGTAGAACATACCTTCAAATTTGTGATATAATCCACCAATTTTGAAATCTGAAATAGTGATTGCATATTGAAGTGGGATGAATCTTCATACGTACAAGTGCATAACTGAAATTACATCTTCAATTTATCAATTTCACTTCAAATGAAAATCGGGTACGGGTAGGGACTTGAAACCGATAGGACCGACACACTGCAGAACCGATACCGACTTATTTAATTAGGTACACTGATCGGTTATTGTTTTTATGCTAGATCGGGTATTGGGTAGGGTCGGGTAAAAGTCGGGTCGGGTATTAACGTTTGCTCACCCCTAATCCCGCCTTAATTTTAGATGATTGACGTATGAATATTTTATAAGTTTGTAAAACTGCCGGTCAAATTAGTTGCTTGGCCAGTATTATTCCTCATTTAATTGCCTAGTCTTACAACAATTAATAATATAGACACTATTACAAGAGAAATGGCGTGGGTTGGGGCGGCGGTTGTCAAGCAACGCTGGCTAAACCACAGGCTAAACCACATCGGGCTAGTATTCGCCATGGTGTTGCCCCGCTGGCGGCCGGGGGGGGGGGGGGGAAGGTGACATGGCTGGCTTTGGTTGCCTGGTCCAATATAGCCGTTGCCAAACGGCTACTTTAATTTAAAAAAAAATACACATTAAACCAATATAAATACCCACCAATTTTTAACATTTTTTACCACTTCTCTACTTCTTATACCATATCTCTTTATCTTTTATAAAATCAACCCACAACATTATACAATGCATCCTTTTAACCGAAGCTACGACCCAAACAACCCTTTAATTTTTTTTTTTTAAAATATATGTAGCTTTTTTTGATTTTATGTAGTTTTTTTATTTTTATTTGTAGTTTCTTAAAATACTAGTAGTAAAACCCGTGTGCAAACACGAGTGGTTTTTAGAAAACAATGCATAACACATTTTAAGAGAAAGTATAGATAAGTATATAGATATTGTACCAAAACGTGTTATCTATTATAGCTAATAGACAACTATTGTAACACCCCGTGTTTTGAAAGTCAAAGTCAAAGTCAAGATTGAAGTCAAAGGAAGAAAAGATCGCTAATTGCGATCCGTCACTCCTTGCTCAATCCCTGTTTTGACTTCCTTTAGACTATTTTATGATTAACGTTAGTAGTATTATGTGGAGTAATCAATTACAATCGAAGTAATCGATTGTTTATCGCTACGAACCGCTTTACGACTGTGAATAATAGGAAGTAACAATGCGATAAAGGCAACTAAACGCTAATCAATCCGAATAAATCGACATCGAATCGCAATCGCGCTCGCAAACTCGAATATCGCATTTTGGTTATCGTTATACGTGTGTGTGTGTGTCTTATGTGTTACTTGTGCATGTTATTTATGTATGTGTGGTAATCAATCGAAATGCAATCGAATTCAATCGCAATCGAATCGCAATCGCAAACCGAATACGAAACAAGGATGATTATATGTTGATATAGTGTGATAATTAGTGGAGAAGAGACAACGCGCGATATGAGTGGTTGGGATTAAAAGTAATTTGACTAGGAAACTCTATCGCATTCGCATCGTTAGCAATCGAAATCAAAATATCAAAAATCGTCGCATCGAACACTCAAATAAGGCAACTGATCAATCAGGCTACCAGCCGATCGACCAGCCGGCCGATCGGACTGCCTTCCGATCGGACAGGCTGTCCGATCGAGCTGCCTGACCGATCGGCCAGCACTTTCCTCATTTGGAAGCCTATAAATACCCTGTCATTGTTATCATTTCCACTTTTGGAAACCCTCTGTCCGACCAGCTCGTGCTCCTCACTTTTCCTCAGATTTCTCACGATTCTGGTAAGATCTCGTCCAAAATCTTGTACTTTCTTGATCTACACGCACTCCTACACCTTTCTATCTTTTAAATCTTAACTTTTAACCGTGAAATCATCAAGATTCAAGGTATTCTAGGATGACGTCATGAAGTGTTCTTGAAGAACTTCATGTTTTGGCCTCAATCCACCAAGAATAACTTGGATCTAACTGATTTCCACATAAACAAACAAAGATCTTTCATAGATCTGGACATATTCACGGAGAAAAGGATTGAAAGATGGTTTTCCAACTTTCTTTCAACTCTTTTACACTTAATACCTTCAAAACCGATAGAAACGGGGCTTGTGCCGACCTACTACTCATTCTGGTGGTTGTGTGGCTCAAGATCCGGATTCTATCCCGAGGTTCACCGATTTCGGGTTAAACGTTAAACACCGTCTCGAACCGTTCACCAACGGGATTTGGGTGGTTCCTGTCCGATCAGGAGAACTAAGTAAAGACGAGGTCTCTATTGATTAACTCGTTGTCAAAATACTTCGATAAAGTGACAAACAAACAAAACAACTAAGTGTTAGACGAACAGGCCGACCAGGACAAGGTGCTGTCCGAACGGACAGCCAACCGAACGGACAGACAGACGAACGACTGGCCAGCCGATCGGCTAGCACGTGGGTCCCACACTTAGTCAACTTATTTTGAAGATTAAGTATTGAACGAATTGCTGTCCGATCGGACTACCGTCCGATTGGATTACTCTTCGGATCATGAGATACTTGACTTCAACCCTTAATCGATTTTGCAACATGTTCAATACACAAGGAATGCCACCCGATCGAACTACTGTCCGATCGAGTGCCTTCTCCTGAGAACTTGTTTGTGCTGAGGTACCTAACCGATCGGGTTGCCGGCCGATCGAACAACCGTCCGATCGACCGACCTGAACGGTAAAGATACTTCAATATTTTCATATGCTACAACGAAAACTTCAAAAGTCAAACCATCATACACAAACACATCTTACTCAAAGGAAGAAACAATCCACTCGAACAACCATCCGATCGGACTACCGTCCGACCGGACAACTGTCCGAACGGACTGTCAACCGCACGATCAGCCGTCCGATTGGACTACCGTCCGATCGACCAGCTGTCCGATCCATCGACACTTGTTTCCGTTTTACGCGTTGCTTATCATATTACTATCGAACTATTCAGGCTAACCCTACTCTCAAGCGCTCCCTTCAATCCATCAACCGTTGTGAGTATACTCGATCCCTTTTTGCTTTATGCACTTTTGGGTGTTACATACGTTACGAATATTCAAAACACAACAAACACACTACTCAATACTATTTGAACGCTAACCATTAATGCATGCTATACGTGGCTTATGAATGCTTGTTTGTTATGTTTACACATGGAATGCTGTCTACCTGCCTTAGCAACGATAGTACTATAGTTTGGACTCAGCACCTGTTCGCAGGGGTTGTTAAGGACAATTACTTGCATGGATTACGGTGGTAATCATGTATTGCGAACTGCCTCAGGCAGTCAACCCGCAGTCATTGGTATCGATGGATCTATGTCGATAACTAACGTGCTTCATTTCTCTATGTGTACGTGCTGGTTATGCGTAAACAAATTTGAACTCTATATGCTATTATCAAACTTGTATGCTCACCTTTACATTTTATGTATTGGCTTTATTTTAACGTATGTGACAGGTGCTTAGGATGCACATCTGGTAGGAAAACGAAGCTAGAATTAGGCTCTAGAGGCCAACAAATAGTTGTATGTACTAAATGAATCAAGGGTCTCTAGAAGCAGATAAACAATTGCTCTATTTAAATCTAAGTTGTCGGAACAGAATTATTTGCCTAGATTTTATCTGTAATAATTTGTTTACTGTTTGAGACATGGTATGGGACATGTTATTTAAAATTGAATAGTAATGATAATTGTTATGGAAACTTCTGGACAATCTGTTTCGCTCAGTGCCATGCCCCGATGTTTCAGCCATCGGTTGGGGTGTGACAGATTGGTATCAGAGCCATAACTATAGGGAATTAGGCAAGACACGACCAAGTCCGGGTCGATGTCTTAGATACCTAGTCTATAGTTAGGAACCATAGACCGACTTGTGCATATCCGTTAGGGACTATGTATAAGTTTGCCACTATTTTTCGATATTCTTGATTATGCTACACTATCACTGCACTCGAATTTTCAATTGTGAATAGGCGATTAAGTTGAGATTAGGTGTGAAAGCCGCAAACTCTCAACTAAAGTTGCTTAATCAACCCGCATTTTATCTACAAACGAGGGGAATTATGCCAAATCAGGAGTGAAATCCATATTTTGATGAATAATCTCCTCTATTTTATAAAAAACGGGAACGAAGTGGTTAAGCCAGGGGTGAAACCCTAACCTTGACGACTTGTTCCGCCCATTTTACAAAACTCTCACCAAGGTTTCGACGGACTCCAATGACCTGAAGTCACAATATGACTAACGGGATATGTGCCAAACGCCCAAGAATCAAGGCAAAAAGCATAGTCCTGAAGGTCAAATGTGCACACCAGATCCTTGTGAATAGTCGAACCACGTTGGATAGTCGAAGTCTACTAGCCACAGACAATCTATTTCTCGGTTTTTATGTGTTTCGATTCCGAGCCCGCAACTGCTGACTCTGATGATTCGTCGATTTTATGTGCTTATAAGTGTGTTTACCTGTTTATGTGTTTAAATTTTGGAGATTTACTCAATTTTTGCTTTCACTTCGATCGACACGCACGACTCGCACTGCATTCCTATCTCAATACGCTGACAAGTCGCTAAGTTATAAACGACCTTATGCTATGATATACACTTATACTACACGACTCAATATACTAGACGCGATCTCTATATTCGAACACTCGCGAACTGTGAGTTATAGGTTCTGTATTCTGACTGTATCTTGTGATTTCATGCTTACGTGTTCTGTGGATTATGTGCTTTATGTGCTTATGTGCCTCTGTGTTATGAGAATCCGTGATTATGTGTCTATGTGTTTACATGATTATGCGTGTTCCTGAGCTTTAGTAAGTAGTAGACGTGTGAGGTGAGATTCGAATACAATGTGTTGAATCCTGTGACGATGTCTGTTGCAGACAATGTCATCTGGATCCCGTCATCCCTTACTTTCTCGTCAAGAAAAGAGAGACAAACGCCTTGCTGCTATCATCGCTAAACAAGTAGCAAAGGCCGTGAGTGATGTTTACGAGAATGTCAGCAAATCGTCTGAGGAATCGAGAACCGATGCTCCTAAAGCTACCACCAAAGCTCCCTTCAATTTCAAGCAATTCAAGTCTTGTGGGCCAAAAGAATTCACTGGCGAGGGAGGCCCCACAGCGTTGTTCCAATGGTTTGACTCCATTGAGGTCACTCTACGACAAAGCGGTGCCCTGAAGACCTCCGTACTCTGAACGCTACCGGCGTCTTCCAGTCCCATGCTCTAGACTGGTGGACGGCCGAGAGGAACAAGCGAGGGAACGATGCAGCCTACGGTCTGTCATGGGACGAGCTCAAGGAAGTCATGCTGGAAGAATTCTGTCCTCCTCATGAACGTCAGAAGCTAGAGGATGAATTTTGGCACATACAGCAAAAGGATGGTGAAAATGCTGCACTCACTGCTCGCTTCAAACAGCTCAACATCATTTGTCCCGATCAAGTCAAGACCTCAGACATGGCAATTAAGAAGTATATTCGGGCCCTTCCTGACTGTGTTGCTGATTTCGTGTAAGCGGCTAAGACTAAGACGATCAAAGAGACTTACCTACTGGCCGCTGAAATTAACGACAAGCAGGTCAAGGCCGGTGTCTGGGATAAAACTTCAAAACACCTGCATCAAGCCACCACCGCTGCACCAACTGCTGAAACCACCACCTCATCGAGAAACAAGAGGAAGAACAAGAGAAAGCAGCAACAAGAACTGTGCGATCACAGCTGCACCGATTCAAGCTGTACCAGCCCAACAGCGTCAAGTAGCGGCGCATGTGGCAAATGCACCGCCTGCTAAGCGTGCATACACTAGGCCACACCCGCTCTGCCCTACTTGTACCTACCATCACCCGACTACCATTGCTTGCCGTTTCTGTGCTCATTGCAATATGTACGACCATTTTACTACCAACCGTCGTGCTCGACAAGCTCCTGCTCATCAAGCTCTACTCACCGCCCCTCAGGGTCAACAAGCTCCTCCGGCACCCGCGGTCAACGCCAGAGCCTGCTTCGCATGTGGCGATCCTAACCATTTCGCCAACATGTACCCAAACAGGGTTGTGAAACAAGAGCCCCAGCAGCAGCAGCCACAGCAGCAGCAGCAACACCAGCAGCAACAGCAACAAGCAGCACGCGCACGAACTTTCAACATCAACGTGCGTCAAGCCCAAGCTGACAAAAACGTGGTTAATGGTACGTTCCTTGTGAATGGTATTTATGCTTTGTATCTATTTGATACTGGAGCCGATAATTTCTTTGTGTCATTCGAATTCGAGAAGCTCCTTAGTCGTAAACGCTCCCAACTCTCCTCGATGTTCGATGTTGAAGTCGCTACCGAAAGAACCGTCTCCGTTAATTCTGTTCTTCGTGATTGTACTCTTTAGCTCAACAATCACATCTTCCTAATCGACCTTATTCCGATGCAACTCGGAAGTTTTGACGTCATAGTAGGCATGGACTTTCTTCGCGAAAACCATGCTGAAGTTGTGTGCTTCGACAAGATGATTCGATTCTCGCTCGCGAATGGTGATTTATTGTGTGTATATGGTGAAACTGCTTTGAAAGGTCTCAAGCTCATGTCATGTGTCCAAGCTAGCAAGTATCTCCGCAAGGAATACAGAGCTTTCTTGGCTAACATTGTAGTAGCGGAGAAGGAAAAGAAAGAGAAGAAGGAAGTGAAAGACGTTCCTGTGGTTCGAGAATTTCCTAACGTTTTTCCAGAGGATCTTCCCGGCTTACCGCCAAGTCGTGATATCGAATTTCGTATCGACCTCATTCCTGGAGCCAACCATATTGCCAAAGCTCCCTACCAAATCGCGCCATCCAAAATGCGCGAACTCTCAAACCAACTCCAGGAATTACTTGAGAAAGGCTTCATTCGCCCGAGCACCTCTCCTTGGGGCACGCCAGTCCTTTTCATCAAAAAGAAGGATGGGTCGTTCAGGATGTGTATCGACTATCGGGAATTAAATAAGTTAACTATCAAGAACCGCTATCCCCTACCCCGCATCGATGATTTGTTTTATCAGCTACTAGGTGCTACGTGTTTCTCAAAGATCGATCTACGCTCAGGCTATCACCAACTACGCATTCAAGAGGATGATATACCCAAAACCGCATTTCGCACTCGTTACGGCCACTACGAATTCGTTGTTATGCCCTTTGGTTTAACCAACGCACCCGCGGTTTTCATGGATCTGATGAATCGTGTGTGTAAACCATATCTCGACCGTTTCGTCATCGTGTTCATCGACGATGTCTTGATCTATTCCAAATCGAAATCCGAACACGCGCAACATCTACATTTTGTTCTCAAGCTACTCCAGGGGAATCAACTCTATGCCAAGTTCTCCAAGTGTGGATTCTGGTTGGAGGAGGTTCAGTTTATGGGTCACATTGTTAATAGTCAAGGTATTCATGTCGATCCTGCGAAGATTGAAGCTGTTAAGAGTTGGATTACGCCTAAGAACCCGTCTGAGGTCCGTTTTTTTCTCGGACTAGCGGGCTATTATCGAAGATTTATCGAAGGATTCTCAAAGATCGATGTGCCACTTACTGCTCTCACGCATAAAGACAAGCCTTTTGTTTGGGGAACTGAACAAGAGTCTGCCTTTCGAACCCTCAAGCACAAGCTTTGCAATGCTCCTGTTCTCACATTGCCCGACGGAAACGACGATTTCATTGTCTACTGTGATGCTTCCAACCTTGGTCTTGGTTGTGTTCTCATGCAACGGGATAAGGTTATAGCTTACACATCTCGACAGCTCAAAATCCACGAGAAGAACTATACAACCCATGATCTCGAGCTAGGCGCAGTTGTTTTTGCATTAAAGATTTGGCGACACTACCTGTATGGTACCAAGTGTACGATCTTCACCGATCATAGGATCATACAACATATCTTTAATCAGAAGGAACTTAATATGCGTCAACGCCGATGGGTAGAACTTCTCAACGATTACGACTGTGAGATTCGTTATCACCCAGGCAAAGCAAATGTTGTTGCCGACGCACTCAGCAGACGGAGCTATCTGCTTAGCACTCGTAATGTTCAAGCCCAATACGATCTCGAAACCCTCATCCGTGAAGCTCAGCATGTGTGTTTTAATGAACGCACTCTGAAGAAGGAAAGAATCTACCACGATGGAGCCCAGCTTGTGAGTAAATCAAATGGGATATTCCATTTTCTGGACTGAATTTGGATCCCCAAACGGACCAATTTGCGACAGATTTTGATGGACGAAGCCCACAAATCCCGGTATTCTATTCATCCCGGTGCCGACAAAATGTACCAGGATCTTCGCTACAAGTACTGGTGGCTCGGCATGAAAAGGGATATTGCTCTCTACGTTGGAAAATGCCTGACATGTGCGAGAGTCAAGGCTGAACACCAAAGACCCTCTGGATTACTCGAACAACCACCTATCCCTAAGTGGAAGTGGGAGAGTATAGCTATGGACTTCATAACAAAGCTTCCGCACACGTCATCAGGTCACGACAACATTTGGGTTGTGGTTGACCATTTGACTAAATCAGCTCACTTTTTGCCAATACGGGAAGACTGCAAGGTAGAACGATTAGCCCGAATCTACACCGACGAGATCATTTGTAATCATGGGACGCCTCGTGACATCATCTCTGATCGTGATGCTCGGTTTACCTCGCGACTGTAGGAAACATTTCAAATGGCACTCGGTACATCGCTTAATCTAAGTACCACTTTCCACCCTCAAACCGACGGTCAGACTGAAAGAACGATCCATACTCTTGAAGACATGCCACGTTCGTGTGTCATAGACTTCGGTGGTAATTGGGATAAATACCTGCCGCTAGTCGAATTCTCGTATAACAACAGTTATCATGCAAGCATTCAAATGGCACCATTCGAGGCTTTATACTGAAGAAGATGTCGATCGCCTATTGTGTGGCACGAGATCGGGCATTCGCAATTAACCGGTCCCGAGCTTTTGCAAGAAACGACAGACAAAATTTTCCAAATTCGAGACAATCTAACGAAAGCTCGGAATCGACAGAAAAGTTATGCCGATAGACTACGCAAGCCCCTTGAATTTGACGCTGGTGACTGCGTACTCCTAAAGGTATCACCTTGGAAGGGTGAGGTCCGATTCGGCAAGAAAGGAAAACTTGCACCTCGATATGTTGGACCTTTTAAGATTCTGGAAAGGATCGGAAAAGTCGCCTACAGACTCGAACTACCGGAGGAACTCAGTAACGTCCACCCGACTTTCCACGTGTCGAACCTCCGAAAGTGCCTGGGTGAGCATGATCTAATTGTACCTCTCAATGACCTCCAAGTAAACGAAACACTACACTTCGTGGAGAAGCCTGTCGAAATCATGGATCGCCAAACCAAGCAACTCAGACGCTCGCGCATTCCTATTGTCAAAGTCCAATGCGAAGGCAAACGAGGCGCAGAGTTCACTTGGGAACTCAAAAGCGACATGAAGGCGAACTACCCGCAGTTATTTAAAGAGAAAGTCTAGAGAGAGAAAAGTGATTCACAGTGTTATACAACTTTCAGCCTAATTTCGGGACGAAATTCGCTAAACAAGGGGAGGCTGTAACACCCCGTGTTTTGAAAGTCAAATTCAAAGTCAAGATTGAAGTCAAAGGAAGAAAAGATTGCTAATTGCGATCCGTCACTCCTTGTCAATCCCTGTTTTGACTTCCTTTAGTCTATTTTATGATTAACGTTAGTTGTATTATGTGGAGTAATCAATTACAATCGAAGTAATCGAATGTTTATCGGTACGAATCGCTTTACGACTATGAATAATAGGAAGTAACAATGCGATAAAGTCAACTAAACGCTAATCAATCCGAATAAATCGACATCGAATCGCAATCGCTCTCGCAAACTCGAATATCGCATTTTGGTTATCGTTATACGTGTGTGTGTGTCTTATGTGTTACTTGTGCATGTTATTTATGTATGTGTGGTAATCAATCGAAACGCAATTGAATTCAATCGCAATCGAATCGCAACCGCAAATCGAATACGAAACAAGGATGATTATATGTTGATATAGTGTGATAATTAGTGGAGAAGAGACAACGCACGATATTAGTGGTTGGGATTAAAAGTAATTTGACTAGGAAACTCTATCGCATTCGCATCGTTCGCAATCGAAATCAAAATATCAAAAATCGTCGCATCGAACACTCAAATAAGGCAACTGATCGATCAGGCTACCAGCCGATCGACCAGCCGGCCGATCGGACTGCCGTCCGATCGGACAGGCTGTCCGATCGAGCGAGCTGCCTGACCGATCGGCCATCACTTTCCTCATTTGGAAGCCTATAAATACCCCTGTCATTGTCATCATTTCCACTTTTGGAAGCCCTCTGTCCGACCAGCTCGTGCTCCTCACTTTTCTTCAGATTTCTCACGATTCCGGTAAGATCTCGTCCTAAATCTTGTACTTTCTTGATCTACACGCACTCCTACACCTTTCTATCTTTTAAATCTTAACTTTTAACCGTGAAATCATCAAGATTCAAGGTATTCTAGGATGACGTCATCAAGTGTTCTTGAAGAACTTCATGTTTTGGCCTCAATCCACCAAGAATAACTTGGATCTAACTGATTTCCACATAAACAAACAAAGATCTTTCATAGATCTGAACATATTCACGGAGAAAAGGATTGAAAGATGGTTTTCCAACTTTCTTTCAACTCTTTTACACTTAATACCTTCAAAACCGATAGAAACGGGGCTTGTGCCGACCTACTACTCATTCTGGTGGTTGTGTGGCTCAAGATCCGGATTCTATCCACGAGGTTCACCGATTTCGGGTTAAACGTTAAACACCGTCCCGAACCGTTCACCAACCGGATTTGGGTGGTTCCTGTCCGATCGGTTGGGGTGTGACAACTATAAACATAGATCATCGGTTAATATATCAGTTATATACGACTATTTCCATTCTCATATCCAAAAAAGGGAGTACCCACCTATTGACAATGTAAACTGTTTATAGACATAAGTACATATAGAAGATGTAGGGGTGTTCAAAAAACTCGTGGCTCGCAGCTCGCTCGAAACTCGCTCGAAAAAAGCTCGAAGAAAGCTCGGCTCGAAATTGGCTCGGTTGTAAACGAGCCAGCTCGGCTCGGCTCGGCTCGGTTTATAAACGAGCCGAGCTCGAGCTTACTCTGGCTCGGCTCGTGAGCTCGTGAGCTGGCTCGATAAGGTTTACATCCTTCATTTTTTGTTGTCCCACATCGCTTAGAAAACAAAAACTAAGTGAGTACCTCCCCTATAAAAGAAGGTAAAGACAATGGGGAAAGTTAATTAACTATTTATACTTGCATATTTAGCCATATGGTTAAACTAAATGGTAATTATGGCCCTTAGACTATGAAGAAATTCATTTTTAAAGGCTTTTTAAGTAATAAATTTTGCATTCTTTGTTAGTTCGAGCTAGATCGAGCCGAGCCGAGCTAGCTCATATTCTAATCGAGCCGAGCTCGAGCCTCAAATCTTAGCTCGATTTGAAATTCGAGCTTGAGCCGAGCCAGCTCGAATTGAGTTCGAGCCGAGCTCGGTCTAGCTCGGCTCGACTCGACTCGTTTACAGCCCTAAGAAGATGTCTAACAAACTTAATAGAATTTGAATACAACTTAAGTTTCAACAAACATTAACTACGAACACACGATCACCTGCCTCAACAATTTTCACCAAAGCTCAATCAAGGTTGATCATGCCTTTGACTTCCAGCAGTTCTTTGACTTCAACAGATGATAGGTCTTCAACAGACTTTAGACTTCAGCAGATCTTTGTGTATAAGAGTCTTTATAGACAAGCAGACTTTATAGTTCAAATAACTGTTATTAGGATCAGTTGTTGCAGAACCAGTTTTGGCTTTGTATCATCTGTTCTTCAGGAAGGATCACATGAGCCAACAATATCCCCCTAGAACAGATGATGCCAAAACTTTTCATTCTTCTGATCTTTATTCCCTCATCAACAGTTCCCGGATTTGCCCTTTGAATTGGAGTTCAAATCCAAAGAATTTGTGTCTTTTTCATCCCTATGCAGTTGAAGGTTCAATAAATCTTGAAGGTCACCTGCATTCAGACCATATACAGCCTTCCTTGACAACTTTTCAACACTACCATCAGATCTGATCAGAGTCAATATGTGGGTATCTTTGTCAGACTTCAACTTTAGTATTTTTGGATCTGATGGCTTTTTAGGGATAAGATTTATTTGAGATGAGTTTGGGGATTGAGGTCTGCTTCCCAAATTTTTGATTGTTTCAGATATTTGTGCAGCAAGTTGTTGATAAGCATCATCCAATCCAAATTGAAGTTGATTTTTGATGGCTTTTTTCTGTGTTCAGTATACCTCTCTTCATCTTCCTCATCTGTCTGCTTCTGCCTTTTTAGTTGATTCAAGGCACTAATGTGACAACCCGCTTATAACTCTCGTTACTCTCGTTACGCCTAGCACCAGAGATTCGGATCATAATGTAAACTATAATGCTTACAACGCTATTTTGCATATTTTCGCACACGCTATATCACAACGTATACGCTTGTAACGCTAACGCATACACTATTCGCTACCGCTCAACGCAACGCAAACTCGAAACGCAGTTACTTATGTTATGACCTATAAGTTTATTATATTACTAGTATGTATATAAAAACATCTGGGTATTTAAAAATTGTTGAAACGCGCACTCACGGGCACGCGCAATTCGACTATCGCACTGAAACACAACGTAACACGATACTACTTATCTCGCTAAAACGCTTAATGTACTTACATCAATTAAGCAACAAAACGCATCAAATGAATAGAAAGTTGGGAAACTAACTCATCCGTCGGGATGACCATCCGTCGGGATGACCATCCGATCATAGTCCATCCGAATGGTGCCAATCAACCGAATGGCCATCTGACCGAATGGCCATTCGACCGGGCAACTCATTCGACTGGCAAGCCATCCGACACCTTGCATCTTGCACCGACTTAACTCTCCACCTCTATAAATAGTACCTGTACACTCCTTTTCACTGATTTGACATCTCCATCCGACCACCCACACTCAAGTCACTCTCAATCACTTCTAATTGCGATTCAAGGTTATTTCGTAAGTATTTCCCCTCAAATCTTGTACAACCATCATCACTAATCACTTCTACATCATCTTCTCCATCAAAATCACCCACAAACACTAACATTTTCCCTGAAATCACTGATTCAGACGCCATGAAGGTGTTTTCCACTCGTTTTGCTCTTGCAACCTGTTGTGGAACATCATTTAATCAAGATTGGTTCCAGATCTAAAGGATTTCACACTTTTTCAACTAAGTTATGCAAAATTTCAACACTTCTTCATCTACTTTCAACTTTTCTTCAACTTTTCTATACAAAACTGTTGGAATCTGGACTCAATCAGACTCTTGACTCATTCCATAGTCAAGAGCCAGGTTGAAAACGGATTTCCACCAAAGAGATGGACCAATTAAAGGGTCAGACATGAAACTTCATCAAGAACAGTGAGTCTGGTCGAATGGGCTGAGACGACTCGACCGAATGAGCTGGACTTGGTGTTTCCGTTGTCTGACACGACGTCACGCCATCTCCGTTAACTCGAAAATGTTTACTTGGAAAATTTTACAAAAACTTCAAACTACAGTCTGCAACTCACTCGAATAGCCATCCGATCGGATGACCATCCGTCCGGATGACCATCCGTCCGGATGACCATCCGTCCGGATGCACTACTATAAGACTTAACCCACTCTTACCCTATTCGACACGCTGATTCCGATCGTTCAGCCCTGAGGAATACTTATGCATCTGTTCCCGTATACAGGCTGATCCGGCGCTCTCAACCGTCCAACCAGATCGTGTTTATTTGTTGGACATGCATTGTGAGTATACTTGACCCCCTTTTAACGCTTTAAGCACACTTTTGGGGTGTAACATACGTTTATACCGAAAACACACTTATCAAAACACAGTACACAACCTAAACTATTATCACCTGCGAATGACTGACGTACATATTTACATGTGATGCTTGATACATATGTGCTAGGACTTTTACTCGTGACATTTCAACTTAACTAGAATAGTACTATAGTTCGACTCACGCCCGACGGGGTCTAGTTAAGACAAACTCGCACTCCCAAATGCACATCGCAGTCATCTCGGGACTTAGCTGGTAGTTTTTATCTTATTGCGTATATGTTGTGTCTCTTGTTTATGTATGTGGAAATTCGCAATGCTTTTATCTACTTTTTGCTATATCAAACTTGTATACTCTCCAATACATTTTTGTATTGACATTATTTTAACGTATGTTGCAGGTTAAACGCAGATTATCTCGAATCAAGATAGGACTACTTTAGAAACTCACCTAAAATCTAGGTTGTCGGATTTGTATTGTTCGAGAGACATGAAATCTGTACGACTTTATGTGAAATATTTGTTTATTAGTATGGGATAATGAACTTGTTAAATATTGTCGCTAAATTAGTTGTTATGGATTCTTTTGAGCAATCTGATTCGCCTAGTGCCGCTCCCCGATGATTCCGCCATCGGTTGGGGTGTGACAGATTGGTATCAGAGCCATAACTATAGGGAATTAGGTAGATCTGACCTAGTCTATAGTCTAAGTACCAAACAGACCATCTTTGTGCGAACCCACGAGCAGACGCTTCATACGAACACATGCACTCTAGCTTCGTACGAACTCCCATGCTATGGCTTCATACGAACAGATTGTTCTGTATGAACTTTAAAATACTTATATATATATATATATATATATTGCGTCTTTATTCGAAGGTAACTTCGTACGAAGGTAGCCTTTCCTAAGGCTAAATACTATATTGCCTTTCCTAAGGCTAACACAATATACATGTTTGAAGTACTCGCATAACGCAAACGAGCGATTGCGTCAAGATTAGGTGTGAAAACCAAGAACTCTCGATAATATCGCTCACTCAGCGCATTATTCTTAGCACGAGAATCTTTCGTTGAGTCAGGATTGACATCCATATCTCGACGAAAATCTCCATCTTTATCTGGTGGAACTCCCGAATTTATTCGGTGAAAACAACCACAGCTAGGAGCGAAGTTGTTAAGTCAGGGGTGAAACCCGTACCTTAATAACTCGTTCCACTCCCTAAAATGGTTTTCAAAAGCTCTCAGCAAAGTCTCGACTGTTCCGATGACTCGAGTCACGTAGTAACTGGAAGGACGAATGCCGTAGCCGCATCCCGGTAAGGGCATAGTCTATAGGCCAAAGCGTGTACTCGAACTCGTTGGGAATAGTTGATCACTTTGGATAGTCGACGCCTCAAAACCCCGGGCGCTCTATTTATACTAAGCCTGCAATCGCCGATTTTTACGCATCATCGAGTTTTATTACGTTTATACGTTTTCAAATGAAAATTTTACGCTTTATCGATTTCTCGACTTACCGATTTTCGTCTCCCCGCTTTACGAATGCATAACTCGCACAGCCATCGCAATCTAAAATAAGAGCTAACACTCGCAACAAAACTAAATTCTAACAACTCTGCCTCTTAAACGTGTCCTCGCGCTATCTATACAGGGATATAAGTATATACACGTCTAATATACGATGTACGATCGCATACGCTTATGTGAATACGTGGAAATCTAGGAATTTCTTGTCTCCTATGTGGCACCTATGTGCATACGTATTACTATATCAACAACAACAAGTTTTACGCACTAAATCGCTAACGCAACACAAAATCATTATGATCGAATCTCATTCCAAATCTCTTTGTCTAGATGCCTTCGAATGCTTCTACCTCGCGACGTACAACCAGAAGAAGAGCTAGACGAAACGCCGATAAGAGGATCACCTCACTCGTGGCCAAGGAGGTGGCCAAGGTTATTCCTCAAATCGTTGCGCAAGTTCAATCTCTCAGCAACTCTCAAACTTCAGGAGACTCTAAGACCAACGCGCCAAGGTCTACTTTCTCCTACAAGCAGTTCAAAGCTTGTGATCCGCTGACCTTCAAAGGAGATGAAGTTAAGTCTCAATTGCTCCAGTGGTTCGATGCCATCGAGGTTACCCTTCGTCAGAGTGGGTGCCCGAGCATTTCCGTACCACATGCGCTACCGGAGTATTTCAATCAAGAGCCCTCGACTGGTGGACAGCCGAGCATAACAAACGTGGGAACGATGCAGCCTACTCGCTCTCCTGGGATGAGCTGAAGGAGCTCATGAAGGAAGAGTACTGACCTCCCCACGAAGTTCGGAAGCTAGAAAACGAATTTTGGGATATCAAGCAAGTTGGAGGTGACAACAACGGCCTCACAGCAAGGTTCAAACAGCTTAGCATTATCTGCCCAAGCCAAGTTGACACTCCCGATAAGGCTATCAAGAAATACATCCGCGCCTTGCCCGAGTGTGTGGGCGATTTTTTTGAAGCTGCGAAACCTGCTACCATCGAAGAAGCCTATCGCTTGGCCGCAGAAATCAATGACAAACGAGTCTTGGCCTGGTTCTTCTCCAAGGATCCCACCAGGAAGGCTAACCAAGCAATCATCGTCGAATCCTCCGACGAACCCTCCGACGAATCCTCCGATGAATCCTCCGACGAATCCATTGACGACGACAAACCACCGTAAGACGCTCAATGTAGCCACAAGAGACAAAGATCGAGCCCAAATTGCTCAGCAAATACAATACCTCGATCTGAACCCCTCCGAGCTGTTCCACTTCATCCAAGACGCGCCTACACTGGAACTCTTCCCCTGTGTTACAAGTGTACTTATCATCATCAGGCAGGAGGAAGTTGTCGCTATTGTATCAATTTCAATTGTTATGGCCACTTCACCCGCCACTGCCGCACAGGACCACGACACCAAGGCACGCTAGCACTCCCAGCACCGCCGACGCAATCAGCAGACCCCACAGCCGCAGCACCGATAGCACCAAACGTCGCCATACCAGCCGTAGAAGCTCCAACAATAACCGCAGTCCAAGCAAGAGTCTTCAACGTCAACACCAACCAGGCGAGAACTACGTAGTTAACGGTACAATCTCCGACACTGTTACTTACATTCTACAATTATTCTATCATTCGATGTCGCCTCGATATGCGACGTTAGCACACTCGCTCTCACTCGCTCTCTCTCTCTCTCTCTCACTCGTACTCGCACTTAGTCTAAGAGCACACACAGAGTCTATTACTAGCACTATGTATATATATACAATATATCACGAAATAATATGTTTTATTACCCCACTATGCGCTCTTAGAATAAGGTACGATTAACGTGCAAGGAACAAACTAATCACGGGTGCACACAGGCTTATTTTGGTCAGTGCACGGAGATCGTAGTAAGTTCTAATGGTGCCATAACGTTAAAAGCATGGTTAAGCGTGGTGGATACGCCGCTGGTATTTCCTATATATAAGCGTCTTAACCATGTCGACAAAGTGTGATATCTATTCACGGGACGTAAGTGGTGTGGTTAAAGCATGGTGGATACGCCGCTGGTACTTCCTATATATAAGTGCTTCGCCATGCTAACGAAGTTTCGTGAAGAAAATGCCCTGTGGAGTTGAACGTTATTAGACCTCTAATGTTATGGTGGTTATTTTCAACACGCTAAACTCCTTCGCAAGGCGTAACATCTCAATCGCATCATTGATAGACTTTTCGTAAATATACAGCGCAATGCAATCGCCTCATCGCTAGACTTATCGTAAGTTTACAACGTAGTGCAATCGCATCAACGCTAGATTTTTTTCGTAAGTCTACAACGCAACGCAACGCAATTGCAACTTCGCTAGAATCTATTACACATCGCTCTCGCTTTTCCCTCTCAACACTTCAACGCTCAAACGCTTTAACGCTTATCGCATCCACCAATCTCACCGATCAATCTATTTGATTCAATCTATCCGCGTCATGTTGGCACGCATGACATCTCTTCACGAGACGGAAGTAATATGGCCAAAACATGGTGGATACGCCGCTGGTGCTTCCTCTATATAAGTGTTTTAGCCATATTAACAAACTTTCGTGGAAAGATGCCATGTGGGGCTCAATACTAATTTGATTTCTGATACTATTAAAACTAATCAAATCGCACTATTCGCGCATGATCCCATCGCTTTTCTCTCTCAACACGTATCGTTTATCGCTTATCACGTATCGCTTATCGCTTACCACTTATCACTAGTCGCTTGCCACACTTAACAATCACGCTACTTCGATGTTTCGCGCACGCTATTAATCTCACCACTTCATCTATTCCATTCTATCTCAAACTCGGTCCGACCCTCTATCGCTTGGACCGAGGAAACGAAAATCTATCCTTGTCATGTCGGCACGCATGACATCGCTTCACGAAACAGAAGTAATATGGTCGAAACATGGTGGATACGCCGCTGGTACTTCCTATATATAAGTGTTTTAGCCATATTAACAAACTTTTGTGGAAACATGCCATGTGGGGCTCGATGCTAATTACTTTTTGATACTGTTAAGACTTAATTGTTACTGTTTCTTTTGAAAATAAAAGGAAAATTTTCCTGAAAATTTTGATTAAAACCGTTGGGCGAATGAAATTTCCTCACAACATGGAGGTAACATCGACTCAGCTTAACTCCACTTCCAAGGGAAGTTTTCATAAGTCCAGATTTTCTTTAAACCTTTGGCAAAACCTAAACAAAACTCTTCTTAAGACGTTGGTTTAACATCAAACTCAGCTTAATACCATGTCATAAGAAAATTTTCAAATTTTTAATGTCTAAACAAAATCCTTCTTACGACGTTGGTTTCTTAAACCAAGTTTTCCTTCCAAATCTTTTTAATGTCTAAACAAAATCCTTCTTACGACGTTGGTTTAACATCGACTCAGCTTAACACCACGTTATAAGAAAATTTTCAAATTTTTCCTTAAATTCTTTTGCAGCAACCTAACAAAACTCTTTGAAAAATCAAAACATTTTGGAACGCTAACTCGTGGGATACTACCTTTTAGTCAAACAAGTCGCTTCTCGCTATCGCAATTGATTTTTCCCATACCCAAGACGCTCACACTTGTCAATCCTCGATCGAATTCCCGTTCATCCTCAGCTAATCCTAACGCTTTTATCACTATCTATACGAGTCAATTCTCACAGTCTTCCTTATGAATTAATTTCGGGACGAAATTTCCTAAAGCAGGGGAGACTGTAACAACCCGCTTATCGCTCTCGTTACTCTCGTTACGCCTAGCACCAGGGATTCGGATCATAATGTAAACTATAATGCTTACAACGCTATTTAGCATATTTTCGCACACGTTATATCACAACGCATACGCTTGTAACGCTAACGCATACATTATTACGCTATTCGCTACCGCTCAACGCAACGCAAACTCGAAACGCAGTTACTTATGCTACGACCTATAAGTATATTATATTACTAGTATGTATATAAAAACAACTGGGTATTTAAAACTTGTTGAAACGCGCACTCACGGGCACGCGCAATTCGACTATCGCACTGAAACACAACGTAACACGATACTTCTTATCTCGCTAAAATGCTTAATGTACTTGCAATAATTAACACAACAAAACACATTAAACGAATAAAAAGTTGGGAAACTAACTCATCCGTCAGGATGGGGCTCATCCGTTAGGATGGAGCTCATCCGTCAGGATGACCATCCGACAGGATGACCATCCGTCAGGATGACCATCTGAACATAGTCCATCTGAATGGAGCCATTTGACCGAATGGCCATCCGACCGAATGGCCATTCGACCGGGCAACTCATTCGACTGGCAAGCCATCCGACACCTTGCATCTTGCACCGACTTAACTCTCCACTCACCTCTATAAATAGTACATGTACACTCCTTTTTACTAATTTGACATCTCCATCCGACCACCCACACTCAAGTCACTCTCAGTCACTTCTAATCGCGATTCAAGGCTATTTCGTAAGTATTTCTCCTTAAATCTTGTACAACCATCATCACTAATCACTTCTACATCATCTTCTTTATCAAAATCACCCACAAACACTAACATTTTCCCTGAAATCACTGATTCGAACCCCTTGAAGGTGTTTTCCACTCGTTTTACTCTTGCAACCTGTTGTGGAACATTTTTTTAATCAAGATTGGTTCCAGATCTAAAGGATTTCACACTTTTTCAACTAAGTTATGTAAGATTTCAACACTTCTTCATCTACTTTCAACTTTTCTTCAACTTTTCTATACAAAACTGTTGGAATCTGGACTCAATCAGACTCTTGACTCGTTCCTTAGTCAAGAGCCGGGTTGAAAACGGATTTCCACCGAAGAGATGGACTGATTAAAGGGCCAGACATGAAACTTCATCAAGAATAGTGAGTCTGGTCGAATGGGCTGAGACCACTCGACCGAATGAGCTGGACTTGGTGTTTTCGTTGTCTGACATGACGTCACGCCATCTCCGTTAACTCAAAAATGTTTACTTTGAAAATTTTACAAAAACTTCAAACTATAGTCTGCAACTCACTCGAATAGCCATCCGATCGAATGACCAGCCGTCCGGATGACCATCCGTCCGGAGACCATCCGACAGGATGACCATCCGTCCGGATGGAACCCATCCGTCCGGATGCACTTCTACAATACTTAACCCACTCTTACCCCATTCAACACGCTGATTCCGACCGCTCAGCCCTGAGGAATACTTATGCATCTATTCCCATACACAGGCTGATCTGGCGCTCTCAACCATCCAACCAAATCGTGTTTATTTGTTGGACACACACTGTGATATACTTGACCCCCTTTTAACGCTTTAAACACACTTTTGGGGTGTAACATACGTTTATAACGAAAACACACTTATCAAAACGTAGTACACAATCTAAACTATTATCACATGCGAATGACTGACGTACATATTTACACGTGATGCTTGATACATATGTGGTAGGACTTTTGCCCATGACGTTCCAACTTAACTAGTATAGTACTATAGTTCGACTCACGCCCGACGGAGTCTAGTTAAGACAAACTCGCACTCCCAAATGCACATCGCAGTCATCTCGGGACTTAGCTGGTAGTTTTTGTCTTGTAGCGTATAGGTTGTGTATCATGTTTATGTATGTGGAAATTTGCAACACTTTTATCTACTTTATGCTATATCAAACTTGTATACTCGCCAATACATTTTTGTATTGACATTATTTTAACGTATGTTGCAGGTTAAACGCAGATTATCTCGAATCAACATAGGACTACTTTAGAAACTCACCTAAAATCTAGGTTGTCGGATTTGTATTGTTCGAGAGACATGAAATCTGTACGACTTTATGTGAAATATTTGTTTATTAGTATGGGATAATGAACATGAAATCTGATTCGCCTAGTGCCGCGCCCCAATGATTCCGCCATCGGTTGGGGTGTGACAACTAATGGGTAAAACAGATGACGAGAACTACTTTTTATGGGCATGGGTCTGTTCAGGCCTATCAGCAGTGGTTTTAGTGTATGCTGGTTTCTGAGGAACAATTGGATCTGTCTTTCTGAGTTCTTCTAACCTTCTATAGGCCTCATCAACATTTTGCTTAGACCATCTTACAATTGATCTAGCAGGCCCATGTCTAGGTGCAACATGCTCTGCTCTCTTCCTTTTGTACCTCAATGCATCATCTACATCAACCTTCTTGAATTTGTTCCAGTTGGGTGCAGATTTTTTCATTTGAGGATCCTTTTTCATTATTTCAATTCTGTTTACTTCTTCTTTGAGAGCTTCTAGAGACCAGTCTTTGAATTGAGACTTGTTGGCTTTGTAGGGCTTGTCTTTCATGATGATATCCAAGTAATCAATCCTTTGTTCCTTTTGAAGATCAACAGTTGGTGGCAACTTAGACATGGATTTACTCAAGTCTCTAGCAAAGTCTTCCAGTTTCCTGACCTTGCTAAGCCCATGTTGATAGAGACTTTGGTATCTCCTGTCACCTAACCCATTACTCTGTTCTTTGGGACTTTGAGCTTGGTTGGCTTTCAATTTCAAGTATTCATCTATATTTTGAGGTGTTCTGAGGCCATACAGAGATTGGAAGGTTCTTTTGGATGGATCCTCTATTTTGTGGAACTGTTCCATTTCAGATTGAACAATGATCTGTGGGATGTGACTAGTGGGTGGTTGTTTGATTGGGTTGGTTCTTGGTGATGAGGGTGGAATGAATAATGTAGCAGTAGCAGATGATAAAGGAATTGGTACTGTTACTTCTTTTTCTTCTTCAAGCACCACAAACTTCCTTATTCTAGCATAGGCAAACTTTGGAGGATGAGGAGGAGTTTTTGATGGAGAGGGTGGTTTAGGCGAAAATGTTGATTGTGATGGGAATCTTTGGGGTGTTTGTGGTAATTGTGTTGATGGTGGAGAATCAAAGTGAATGGCAGCAGTGGATTGACTAACAACTGTTGAAACCACTGGTGTCTCAATAGCTGTTGCCTTAACATCTGTTGATGCTTTTGATACATCAACATCTGTTGGTTTGATGGAGGATGGTGGTGGTGATGAAGCTATTTTCTGCTTCTTTTGAGGTGGTTTTTGAGGTGAAGGTTTAGGTTTGGTTGCAGCAGTGGTTGGCTTTTTAGAAGCAGTTCTTTTGGGGAATGTGGCAAGTGGTGGTCTGTTGTTTTTGAAAGATTTTCTTCTATCAGAAGTGCCAATGTTTTGTGTTTTGTTTTCCCATTTCATATTTTTCTCCTGTTCCTGCTTCCAAACATCTGCTTTGCTTTCTGCAGTGTCTTTTCTCTTCTGCTTTGCCAAAACTCATCATCTGTCTATTTATTAAGGGTCTCATCAATTCCCTTTTTCTTTCTAGCATCAGACTTTACAAAAGATTTTGCAGAAGTGTCTTTGGCAGATTCTGGCTTTTGTTTTGGCTGACCCTTTGGTTTAGCTTTGGGGTCAACATCAAGTTTCCTCAAAGAATCATTCTCCCCCTTTTTGGCATCATCATCTTGATCATCTTTTTCAAACACAGGAGTAGAGGAGGTGCCAGTTAACTTTGCAAGGGATTCTTTGATGCCCTTGATATCTGCCTGGGTATCCTTGTACCTTGCTTCAACCATAACTCTGATCAATTCCATGTGTGAGTTATGTTGAAGTTCAGCCAATTCCCTTTGAGCTGCTAAGATTGGTTGCACAGAATTCCAAAGCTCCTGGGATAGTTGCTGATGAGTAAGCTGACTTTTGGAAGCATCCACCAACTGCTTCATCAGATCTTTCATTTCACCAACAATGGTTTCAATGGATGACATTCTCTCCGTTAAATCCTTGTATTTTAATTCATCAGCTAATTTAATAAGATCATCTGAATTCCTACCAAAGGTGGTTGTATATGCTTTTGTGATAGGAGTAGACTCCAAATCATCATTAGCAGATGCCCTTTTTTTCTTGGTTCTGGGGACTTCCCTCTGCATCAGTGGTTACCGTAGTAGCCACAGAAGTGGTTGCCTTCAATGGAGTCTTAGAAATGAAACTACTATCCAAATGTAAATCAATGGATTTGGCATTTGTAGTAGCTGCTCCACTTGAAATACCATCAAGAATTTCGTGAAATTTAAGAGGTATATCCTCCTTAACTGTTTGTGGGTTAGCTAATTGAACAGGTTCAGACACAACTATTGTTGAAGTTAAACTCTCAGTAATGTGTTGGTGGGAGGGGTTGTTATGAGTCTGAATGTCAATAGCTTCAAATAGTGTCAACACAAAGGTTGGTGGAATAGGAGATGAAGGGATTGGTGTGGAAACAAACATTACCCTGGGAGAAGGGCTTTTAAGCATACTTTCATATGAAGATATGGAATCATATTGTGGTGTCCCTGTGATTACAACATGTTCCTTTAGTGAAGAATCATGAGGAGTTTGGTTTAAGGGTTGAGATATTTCCACATGTTGTGAGGAAGTAGCAGCATTTGTTTCTAGTGACATTTGTGTTGTCACAGGATTAACCTCTGGAATCTCATCTTCCAGAGGACCTGTTTTTGTGGGTTTGGTGGGCTCTTTGGATTTTGTTTTGGTCTTTTTGGGTTTTGTTGGTGGGGGTTTCACAGTAGTGGTTGTAGTGTTGTGATCACCAAGAGCAGTGGGATCAGCAACAGAGGTTTGAGGAGCAGATGTGGACTCATCTAAAATTTCCTCATTCCTCTTCACTTGTGTTTTAGAAACATTTGACTATTTGGCCATAAGGCGAGTAAAAGTTTCAGATGCTAAACTATTCATTTTAAAAGCTATACCTTGTTCAAAAGCTTTTTGAGAAACATGTTTTTGCAGGTAGTAGCTTAATAGTCTAGGAAACATAAGAAAAACAACATTTTTCCCATTTTTTATGTTTTTCAAATTTGTAACCAAGTCAGTAAACAATGCTTGGGAGTAGTTAAAATCAGTATTTGTCAAAATTGCATACCCCATGTACTGAATTTTCAAAGGTATTTCATTAAAAGCAGTGGTTTTATTTGAGAGATAGGTTAAGAGAGAATGGAATAGGAATTTCATTAATGGTGGAAAATTTGGCTTATACATAGTTGCCTTATTCAACTGTCCATCATATCCCCTCCCAGTCAGCTCTGTTTGAAACTCATTTTTTGGGAAAGATATCTTACCTGCTAAGTCGTTTATCCCATATGTTGTTGATATGGTAGTGGGGGTAATAACAACCAATTCACCTCCAACTTTTGAAGTTATACTGAATGACTCATTGTTTTGTTCTTCAATATTGGCATTTGCCCAGAAATCGCGGAGTGTTTCTTGGTAAATGGGTGCATCGGCAGTAAGAATGGCCTTATATTTTGATGATGTAAGAACATCAATCATTGAATGATAGAGAGTATTTTTCTAGGTTTTCTCAAAAATAGGCAGGTAGTTTTGGGGGTTTTTGATTGTCAGAGCCATGGTCGGAATTGAAACTTACGAGAGGTTGACGAAGGAGTGTTGAAGAAGAAGGTGGAAACCGCTTTGATGAATTTTAAATTCGAGACGACAGTAAAAGCTCTGTTTGGGGATGAAACAGGGTTTTATAAAGTGAAAAAGTGAATGCTGACGTTCCAGAAGTTACAAAGATCTGATGGCTAACATCTGTCCACGTCAGAATCTCTATTGTGATAATGGATGACAGTTGTTTAGAAACCTCTGTTGGGCAACAACAGATGTTGGGAACAATGGTAAGTCAACAGTCGTTAGGATAAACAGAACTTATGAGAACAGACGATACCTTTCAGCAGTGGATGAATTTTTAGCCAAACAGAGGTTTCAAAAACAGTTGTTTTCAACAGACTTTTAAGGATTTTTGATTTTTTTTTAAAATAGCTATTTTTAAGAATGGACCTTTGATGTTCTGAAGACATTTTAATGCTTTCATCATCATGCTTTTACGAAGTTTGCAATTACAATGAAAAACTGCTATTAGCCTAACAAACTCCTAACATCTTCTATTAGCCTAACAAACTCCCAACATCTGCTATTAACCTAAGCACTGTTAGTATGAAAACCTCTGTTGAGCAGCAAATGTTAAATATCATCTGTTGTTCTTTAACATCTTTTGACCCATAGCAGACCTTTGCTTCTTCAGGCTTTCTTCATCAGCAGACGATGATTTCAAGCAGATGTTCTTTTTTGGCAGACTTTAGCTTTGATAGACCTTTACAGTAGCAGATATTGATTCTTTGTAATTTGGAGGAGATCATTCTTCAAAAAAAACTATTATTCAACAATTAGATATTCTAGAATATTTTAGCTTTGCAATCATCTGTTCAGCCTTAAACCAACCTGAGAGATTTAAACCTCTGTTGACTTACCAAACATCTGTTCAAACACAATTCAACATCAACATCAACATAATCTAAATCAAACTCAGAGACAATTTCACATCTACATCAATATCGATCTGCAATCCTCAGATGATATTAAAAACTATATAATAATACTTATGCATGCTAAAATTAGTAAAAATAAAATGCTCCACAAAGATTAATAGGATTAAAATTTATTTATGGCATTAAAAGATCAATAATTACATCGACTACTAAACAACGAAACTTAAAAATCTAACAATAACACCAAGAAATTTAAGAATCTAACAGCAAGAATTAAGAAATTTTAGCTTCAACTCCATCGAGTACTGAACCTCTCGATGTATATCTTTGAGCATCGTCATGAACTCCACGTCTCTATCACCGCACTCTATATTACTGACAACACAAAGGTCATCGCCATCAGATTTCTGGAAACCCGGTCTCTCGTGAACAGACCAAGATGCAGTCCATCAAAACACCTCTTCAGCTCTTGAAGAGTAGCCCTATCCTCATATACTTAATCCTCAACTTGCTTGATAAAGCGCTGCTTTAAATCATCAGAGTCTGCAGAAGTGTATGATGACATTTTAAGTTATATATTACTCAAGTGGTGTGAAAGAAGGATATGATGGTAGTAAAACGTGATGAAAAACAGGTGAACTGGCAATGATATTATATAGTGAAATATCTAACAGCCCTAAGGTCGGATTTAATTTCACTGTACATTTAATAATCTAGGAGAGAAAAACATGTACGTTTAATATAAACATATATATTCATATTTAAAAACAGCAGTCATTTAATACAAAACCTTTCAAAAATAAGTTTTTATGGAAAAACTATAAAATTAAATATCAAGTAACGAAAGGACAAATTTTAAACCTTCAAAAAAAAAACAAGTTATCATAATTACGATTAACCTCTTCGTTTACCATAAAGATGCATTTTAAACACTATAAAAGACTAATGATTAGTTTGATTCAAAACATTAACAATTGTCTTTTCAAAACCTGTTCTCTTAAAAAAAACAAATCAAAATCTGCAACACCAACAATACTCTACATGGCAAACACATGCTTCTACCACTGGTCGAACACAAACGATGTTAAAATACAATTCTCTAGATGGTCGCTGGAAGAAAACAGAGCTGATGGAGAACTAAACAGAAAAATCGACATCATCAGTGATAATAATTACAAGAAAACCTGGAGCAGCATCAGATTGCTTGATGAAGTCCTCCACTCTCTTACATCAGACTTCAAGAACAATGCAGAAGAGTTTATCACACAGATGCTAAAACAGGATCAGAAAATCTACGACATGCTAGCGGTTCAGCAAAACAAAAGAAAGAATGAGATTGCTGTGAAGAAGGCCAGAGTCTACGAAATCCTAGCAAGTGTTAATTGTAGCGTGTAGTATTTTATGTATATTTAAGTGTTTAATCTTTCTTTGTATTTAATTTAATACTATCAATATCCATATTAACATATTCTAAAATCATTCTGGCTCCACAGATGCTTCTACCACTGGTCGCTCGAAGAAAACAGAGTTGAAATATATCAACACTTTAAAATAAAAATTATCAACAGTTTAAAAAAAATCCACAAACCTAAAATAACCCGCAAATGATTATATGAATTTCAAACAACTCTTATTAGGCTGAAATATAAAACGAGAATTAGAGTAGATCAGTTCAAAATTTAAATTAGAGTAGATCAGTTCAAAATCTAAAATTCAAAATTACAAAAAAAAAAAACACACTTTCAACAATCTTGGAACAATTATGTGAAGTACAAAGATCTGTAATCGGAGATTAACCGGCTGAATATGGGAGCTCTGCATTTGAGAGAGAGGGTGATTGCTCGCGGATACGAGTGAGAGAGATGAATTGAAATTTGAATGTGGAGCCAGAATCATGTATATTATATATGTATATGTGTATGGTTTGAATTTTGAATCTGGAGCCAGATATTTGAATTTTGAACCTAGGCAGAGATTTTGATACCAGGGGTTTGAATTTTGTATGCATGAATACATCTATATGGGCAAATGTTTGATGGTAGAGTTTTAAATAGATTTTAAAGTGATTTTACATATTAAGACTTATGATGCAATAATGATATAAGAAAGACATTGTTTGACAGCCTCTATGGCTGCCACCTCAGCTTTTCTTATGTCACTGCGTGCGTTTTCTCCTTTTATAGAAAGACATTGTGTGTTATTTTAATTAAATGAAAGAGAAAAGTGCTCGGATAGTTCTTGTGATTTGCTCTGATTTCACCTTTAGTCCCTACATTTTTAAAATTACAGCTATAGTCCCCAATTTTGGCAAATTCGTTATCGGATAGTCCCTGGCGTGAATGAGGGTTAGTTTTCTTAGTTAAGTGCTTGTGAAATTACTAAAATGCCCTTAATGATAAAACAAATGAAATTAAATATATGTGTGTAGGAGGCCCACTTTAATAATCTGTCGACAAACCCCACATTCCCACCATATTCCCACCCCTTCTTCTTTGCAACAACCACTCACCAGTCACCACCATCCAACAGTATCGCCGGTCACCACCAAAAGTTCGACGACACCCAAGGAACACAGGCGAGACCAGCAACCACCCTACAAAACCCACCCACCTGCAACCACCCGTCACACCCGGCGACACCTGCAACCACCCGTCACACCCGGTGACACCCGCAACCACCCGTCACCACCGCAATCGACCCTCAAGACAAGTACTATCTGGCCGGCACTGCCACACCATCGACACTCTGACCCACCTCCACCCCCAAAATCGCTACTGACATTCGGTTCTTCACTGCAAGACCAGATTGCAGAGCTGGTATCCAAAAGGTGAAAGCATGACTAAATTCATCATGATTATAAAAAAAAAAAAAAAAAAAACATTCATAATTCAGTTCCAAATAATGAAATTAATGTTATTAAGACAAATCACACATACATACCTAATGATCCCAAGCCGATACCAATAACAAGCTGAGCAACTGTATACGGAACCCTAGTTCCTCTTAGCACATGTCTCGATGCGATCCCCAACACCAACACCAACACCAACGACATCCCCACGAACAACACCGTGTCTGTCGGATTCGACGATTCACCCTCCGACGCCATTGTCGCCGCCACTTCCGTCAGAAAACTCAAATAGATTCAGAGAAAAGTGGAGGAAATTCAGTTGAATATAGATAGTGTGATTGAATAAGTAAGTGAAATTTAAGTGATTTGAGAATATTTTGAACGGTTTTTAAGTAGACTTGTTGTTCATCGGATTAGATTTCAGTAATGAGGGCGGCAGTGGTTGTGGTGGGGGTGAAGTGGGGTAGGCGGTGGTGGTGGTTGAAGGTGGAGATGGTGGTGGTGGTGGTGGTGGTGGTGGTATGGAGTGGGAAAGATGAAATGGGTAGGATGGTTGTGGGTCCCACATAAATTGTAAAATATTATTATATTTCTTTAAACTTTTTAATTATTAATTTGACATTAAGGGTATTTTTGTCATTTCATACGGACCTAACACAAAAAACAAACCCTCATCCACGCTAGGGACTATGCGGGAACGAAATTAAAAAATTTGCGGACTATAAGTGTAATTTTAGAAAGTTAGGGACTAAAGGTGAAAAATTGGCAAACCACAGGGTCAATCCAAGCATTTTTCTATAAATGAAATTTAAAATAGTTTAAAAAAAAACAAAATCTACATGGCTGGCGCCACACCACACCCCTTGTTTTTAAATATTACCTTATAGATATCACACTCATCACATGTCGATCAACGCCCCCAACCCAAGCCCCTCCACACCCCATAGTCTAGTATTAAAGTAATATTTATTATTTGACACAAAACAACCAAAATGTTTGACTAATTTTGTTTAATTTCTTTAAATGTTGTAGGTCGTGTTAGTAACCAATGGGATCAAATGTCTTTCCCTCATGTTTAAATGTTGTAGGTCATGTTAGTAACCAATGGGATCAAATGTCTTTCCCTCATGTAGGTTATGAAGGGCAATTTGGTAAATGCCAACTAAAATATCCCAACAGGGTAGACAAGGGAAAAGGACTAGAATTAATTGTACTATAATATCTTGCAATATAATTTTCTCTAGTGACATGAACATAGATGTATATATAAAAACCGAACCATACATACATATTTCTGGTATTCATTCTTGCTCTTTGCGCAATGGAGTACCAGAGAGGAGCGGAACAAAATTTTACACAAGATGGGACTACTGATCTTAAGGGTAAACGTGCGCAGAGATCAACGACTGGAAGATGGAAAGCGTGTTATTACATGTTAGGTAAGTGCCATAACACCTTTATAGTATCATGTGTATGTTAAACATCCACCAACATTGTAGCATTAAAATATTGCACTTGCAGAAATGAGTTTCATTAAACCCATGTTAATTTTACATGTAAAGATTGAATTTTTAATTAATCCATGTTAATTTTACACAAAAAGATTGGATTTTTAATCAAACTCTTTTTATTTTAACATCTAAAGCTTAAACCTTTAATCAAACCCATGTAAAATTTACATATAAAGATTGAAATAAACACCTTTTAAGAGGCAATTGTAAATCACTAGATTGTTGACTGTCTAGCCTTGTGGGAAACTGAGATGTATTCTTTGAAGTGTTCTAGTGAGTGGCGAAGCTTGAGATTTTCTACCAGGGGGTTGAAAACGTATATACCAAAAAAAATTTATAAAACCAAGGGGTCGAAAACGTATATACCCAAAAATTTCTATACGAAAATTACATGCTCTTCAAGTTCGGGAAGTCGGCCGCCCCCTCATGCCCCACAAAGTTGCGCCCTTGGTTCTAGTGTTGTTGGTGGTGGTACTAGCAGAATTTGTGGATGTAGATTGAGAATTGGTGATGGGTCTTGTTGAATGAGTTTATGCAAAAGGTTGATTCGGGCAACAAAAATTATAGTAAAAGATTGATTGTAGGGCTTTTTAAACCGAAAGGTATACGTTGCAAATTTGAGTATATATAAAATTTTATTTGTGTATTTTTGTCGTTAAAGTATCATGTATCTCTATAATGAGCTTGAATTACTATTTTATGTGATATAAATCAAGAAAAAATGTGTTATCAGTTATACTCAACTACCATATGATGTGACATAAATCAAGAAAAAAATGTGTTATCAATTATACTCAACTACCATATATTAATTTATGAAATCTCAGTATGTGTGCTTCAACTAAAAATTTAGTGACACTACACAAACACAAAGTTACAAGTTACAACACGTTGGGGGGGGGGGGGGGGGGGGTCAAACCGGCAACATGAGATTTAGGGTGTTTATTAAATCGTGTGCAGAGATTGGCGGGTCAAACCGACGACATGAGTTTTTAATGGTTCACTTGAACACGACCTGTTTATCCATAGATTTATTTTATTTGTGAATATTGATAGAGTGGTACTCTTAGTCAGGATACCAATCCTATTTAAGACTAAAAACTTTGGCGGGTCAAACCGACGACATGAGTTTTTAATGGTTCACTTGAACACGACCTGTTTATCCATAGATTTATTTTATTTGTGAATATTGATAGAGTGGTACTCTTAGTCAGGATACCAATCCTATTTAAAACTAAAAACTTACGATCAATTTTAAAAAAAAATGCACATAAAATAATTACGTTGAAACGAAAAAAAACCCAACCCATTTCCCTTTTCTCATTTAAAATTTGTCATAAAAAGTTATGCATAATACATACTTTAAGAAAAAGTAATAAAGATACGTGGGTTAAACTGGTCAATTTGCTAACCAAATAGGTCAACCCGTCAACGATCCGTTTAACTAAACGTGTTTGTGAACCCGAAAAATACCCAAACCAGTGTAGACTAAATTTGAACCCATATTTTTTGCGTTAGGTTCGTATACTGTCATAAGTTCACACGCCTACTTGTAAATGCACCATATACTTTAACGAGGGCAATACTACAAATGGAAGTTGGGTCTAGCCCGAACCATTTACAAACCACTTGCAAGCTCATCTAAGTTCATGTTCGACTAGAGCGTATTTCATTTAGTAAAACCCGACTAAGAGTTTACAAGTAAACCATCTAAAAGGCGAAAGTATCATAAATGGTTAGAGTTTAACCATTTTCTATTTGCATGAACAATATTAAGCGAATGTTATAATAGGATTTGGTTTGTAGGGTATGAAGTATGTGAAAGAATGGCATATTATGGCATAGCAACGAATTTGGTGTTATACTTGACAACGAAATTACATGAAGGCACTGTGAAGTCATCAAACAATGTCACAAATTGGGTTGGAACCGTTTGGATGACTCCTCTTTTAGGTGCATATATTGCTGACACATATTTGGGTCGATACTGGACTTTCATGATTGCTTCGCTCATTTATCTGCTGGTAAGCATATGGTTTTGTACGCACTTTAGACCAAAGCCTTAGATTTAGTTAGTCACACCTTAGAAACCCAAGCTAGACTTATTGGATTTTCATTTGTGTGCGGGCCAGGGTTGATGCATCTAACACGAATAATTTATGGGTTGTGTCCGGGCATAACAATTTAACCCGCCAACCCAAAACCCATAAACATGATCTTTTTTCATTTATTTTTAAACAATATACCATTCTGTCATTCTATACATAAATTATAATTAGCAATCTTTTTGTGATAGTCAGTAAACCCAAATCCTTTTTATTTATGTATTTGTTGGGCATAAGGCCTATCTAGAAAAAATGGGCTTAGTATTTTGTCCTTATTTATCAGGGTATGGGCCTCTTGACTCTAGTTGTTTCACTACCATCCCTTAAGCCACCAACATGTGGTAAAAATGTGAGTTACCTAGACTGTGACAAAAGGGCCTCTTCGTTCCAAGTTGGTATATTCTATTGTGCACTCTACATTATTGCAATAGGGACAGGTGGAACCAAGCCCAATATCTCCACAATGGGTGCGGATCAGTTTGACGATTTTGAGCCCAAGGAAAGGGCCCATAAGCTCACTTTCTTCAATTGGTGGGTGTTTAGCATTTTCTTTGGCACCCTTTTCTCAAATACATTCCTGGTGTACATTCAAGATACCGTGGATTGGGGGTTAGGGTACGGTATCCCTACTCTCACGCTACTTGTGGCCATTATAGCATTTGTGTTTGGAACACCGGTTTATAGACACAAACCAAGAGTCGAAAGCCCGTTTACTCGAATGGCCAAGGTACTAGTCGCGGCTGCAAGAAAGTGGAATACAAGTGTACCCGTTGACTCAAAAGAGCTTTATGACTTGACATTCGACCATTATGCTAGTCCTGGAAAGTATAGAATTGACCATTCATCTTCATTAAGGTAAGCCCATATGGTCATTTTTGTTTTTATACATTTTTTTATCTTGATTAATGTGAATGCATAACCTCTTTATACACTATAACATATAGGTTTCTCGACAAAGCCGCAGTGAGGGTTGAAGAACCAGCTTCTGAATGGTACCTATGTCCGGTGACACAAGTCGAGCAGACAAAGCAAATGGTCAAAATGATCCCGGTTCTGTGTGCAACATTCATTCCAAGCACACTGATAGCCCAAACCAACACACTTTTCATCAAACAAGGCACCACGTTGGTTCGGTCCATAGGCCCGAATTTTGAAATCCCACCAGCTTCTTTATCTGTTTTCTTTACCATCTCAATGCTTATTAGCCTTGTGGTTTATGACCGCCTCTTTGTTCCCTTCGTTCGAAAGTACACAAAGAACCCGAGAGGTATTACTATGTTACAACGAATGATGGTTGGGTTAATCATCCATATCATCACTATGACAATTGCTTTTCTTGTAGAAAGATATCGACTAAGTGTCGCTAAAGATCATGGTATAAATAAACCCGGGCAAATTGTGCCTCTAAGAATATACATTCTCCTTCCCCAATTCGCATTGATGGGTGTTGCTGATTGTTTCTTGGAAGTAGCAAAATTCGAGTTTTTCTACGATCAAGCGCCCGAAGGAATGAAAAGTATTGGGACAGCTTATTTCACTACCAGTATTGGCATCGGATATTTTCTTAGCAGTTTCATTTTATCTACCGTGGCTAATGTTACAAAGAGGAATGGACACCATGGTTGGATTCTAAACAACCTTAACGTGTCCCACCTCGACTATTATTACGCATTTTCTGCGATTTTGAGCTTGGTGAACTTCCTTTTCTTCCTTGTCGTCGCTAAAAACTTTGACTATAATGTGGAAGTCAATGAAGTTGAGCCAGAGTTAAAAGAAGATATTGCAAAGATCACCGAACAAAGTTACGTTGCTGGGTAATATGGTTCTAGTTTGAGCCAATGCCGATGGGATTAGGGATCATTAGCTTAAAGTTATTATGTATAGTTGGTTGTATAATTTCGTTTATGTGCATAATTCTGTAATCATAAATACTGCTTTTAAGTTTTAAATTTAATCATGAACTCTATATTTAACTGATAATTAGATATTATTATTGTTTCCATTGGATAAAAATCTGTTTTACATCAATTGTTACCACCTTACATTAGATATAAAATAGATGTTATTATCCAATTTGACTCGTATTGTCCTTTGGTTAATAGAACAACATTAGACAAAAAATAGATGTTATTATCAATTTGTTACCACCTTACAGTTAAGTTCACGTACATATAACCTTATCGTACATAACGTACGAAAGGTATGAAAAAACAAAAAAACACGGTGACATTTTCGTAATTATTTGCTTGTAGGGTAATTATCAAAAGGGAAATTGGCCTGTAATAATCTCATTATCAAAATTACTCTACAAATAATCTTGTAGGGTAATTTTGTAAAATGTTATTGTAGGGCAATTTTGATCTTGTACGGTTATTTTGTAAAATGTTCTTATAGGGTAATTTTGAATCTTGCAGAGAGTATGATACTCTACAAAATTACCCTAAAAGATCAAAATTATCTTACAAGATCAAAATTACCATACAAGATCATTTGTAGAGTAATTATGATACTCTACAAGATCAAAATTAACCTACAAAAACATTTTTTCGGGATGAATTTCATTATACAAACCCAATCTTAAAATTTAACACCCCCACTTTCACCCACTAATAATTAAAAGAAAAAAAATGTGTTAATACTATATATTTATCATGTGATGATTTAAAAACTCATTCAGAAAAGACACCTTATTGTAACTCAAAGTTTATAGTTTAGATATATTAACCACACCTAAATTTGACACACAGAAAAAGACACATTCAAAAACTTGTGGAGGTTAACTTGTGAAAGACTTGCATTTATTCTAAGAGATGAAGGTTCAACTCTCACTTGGTGCAAAGTGAGGCACTAGTGGGCAATGATAGAAGACCCAGGAAAACCTGGGTTTGATCCTTGAGCCAAACGGGTTTTTCCGGTAATTTCACCGTCGTGCCTACAAGCGGGTGTGTTATAGGGTTTTCCCCGGAATTGGTGGACTTGGGTTACTCTCGGAGTACTCCGTTTGATCTAATGGATGCCCCGAGAGTGATCACGATTGATTCTGTTGGCCGTTCCTAAAAAAAAAAAAAAAACAAAACCAAAAAACTTGTGCACACTTGGGTTGCTGCAGAAGGTAATGAAACTTTGGCTTAGGTTGCTTATGTTGTGGATTCGTCAATGGTGACCGCACATGGCCTATTTTTTTATATTAAATCAATAAATATATACAGGGGTAAACACATAATTAAGAGTTGTGGTTGTGGTTATTTGTTTAGTTTCCGGGCCTTGTCAAGTATCTTGTTAATATATATTTTTTGTTACTGTCAGTGTAGATAGTGGTTACCTCTACAGCTGGGTAGTCACAATCAAAGTATAATGAAATATACAAAGATATCATTTTAAACAAAGGTTGATGGATCAATAAACAAAATGACAAACTTAAACTTTCCATACATCTGATCACACAAATATTTGTAATGGTCATAGTCATAGGGTTGAGGTTGAAACAAATAATTTCTTTTGCCGAAAATCACAAAACCAATCATTTTTTTCAGATGTGTTATAGTTTTTTTTTTTTTTGAACGGCTGTTATAGTTGCATAGTTATATTAAAGAACAAATACATATTTGTGCATACAGTCATAACTCATAACATTATGTCATTATGTAAATTCGATCACATATATACCTTTTCTCACATATCTGACTTCATTCCAATTATTTCAGACTAAAAATCATGTCATAACTACTTGTGTATCATCATTAAAACCTATTTTTAGCTAATAAAATTCAACACATTCTGCATGGTTTGTATTTTTTAAGGAACTAGAATTACCACCCGCCGCAATGCGGCGGGATGCGTTAGTTATATATCATATTAGATGAAAGACAAATGTTTCTTACATGACCATGAGCCTGTGTGTAAAACATAGAAAATAATAACTGAGCCGATCTATGACCCACGCATTGCAACAGACCTATCAAACGGAGAAAAATAGACGCGTTGTGACGGGCCTGTCAAACAGGATAAAGTAGATGAAAAAATGTTGAACTCCACACGCACGTTGTGGCATGTTAACTCGGAAAATCTAGAACAAAAAGTTAAACACAAAACTTACGATAGATGAAAAGTATATAGGGTCAAAGTTGCAAAAGTTGAAAAGCTTTAGGTTAAAAGTAAAAAAAAATCAAAGTGGTTAAATCGTAAAAGATGGAAATTTTTGAATTAGAAGTGAGAGTCCAAATTAATCAAAGGGGTTAAATTATATAAGACGGAAACTTTTGAAGTATAAGTGAAAAATCAAATTAATCAAGGGGGTTAAATTATCAAAGATTAAAACCTTAAAATAAAATTGTCTAACATTGATACTTTAGGGTTAGAAAAGGAAAAATTCCAATTTTTTTTTAAACACTCCCAAAGCTAAAAATACAACACATCTATGCATAAAGAAGTTGCTAATTTATAAGTTTATAATAAATTATATAAGACGGAAACTTTTGAAGTATAAGTGAAAAATCAAATTAATCAAGGGGGTTAAATTATCAAAGATTAAAACCTTAAAATAAAATTGTCTAACATTGATACTTTAGGGTTAGAAAAGGAAAAATTCCAATTTTTTTTGAAACACTCCCAAAGCTAAAAATACAACACATCTATGCATAAAGAAGTTGCTAATTTATAAGTTTATAATATTGGATGCTAATAATCCCAACTATTCGCCGTTGGCCGCCAACAGTCCTAACTTCAAAAATAACCACTTGCAGTCCCAACTATTGACATATTGGCCACCAATTGACCCTGACTAACAGAACCCTAACGCCGTTAGTCTCTGGTCGCCGGAAAACCGTTTTTGGCCGGAAAACTCATATTAATTTGGTCGGAAAACTCAACATTTTCATCCCAAACCTCTTTATAACCGTATCACAGACCTTTAGCAACCCTTTTCTAGTGAAAGCCTCAATTATTTAAGTCACCGGAAAACTTCTTTGTGGCCGGAAAACTCAACATTTTCGTCCCAAACCTCTTTGTATCCTTAGATTGGACCTTTAGAAACCTTTTTCTGGCCAAAAACGGTTTTCCGGCGACCAGGGGCGGACCTACCCACATTTGTGGGTAGGGCCGCACCCCTTGAAAAAATATTTTTTAGTGTTAATTTTTCGGTAAAATATCGACCGCACCCCTTGGAAATTTTCACCCGCACCCTTTGAAAATTTCAATCGCCCCCCTTAGACAAAAAAAATCATATTCTTATTTTATAAAAAAAATTGTTATAAACACTGTTATTTTATAAAAATATAACCTAAACACTGACTTTTATAATAATATAACATCATTTATAAGTTTCTAACCAACTTATTAAACAATTTAGCCCAACCCAATCCCACTTAACCCAACCCAATAAAATTTGAACTATAATAAAATAACCCAACCCAATCTGCCCTTCCTATTTTGTTTCTCCCGCTCTCTCTCGTGACCCCGTCTGCCTCTACGATCCTCTTCACCAACGACGCAATAGCCAACAACAGCCATCCAACTCCAATTTCTTGCCGGAAATCACAAACATCCGGCCACCAAACTCAACGGAATCCAAACAATACAAGGTACCTACGTTTTTTAATGTTATTGTTGTTTTATGTTGTTTTTTTAGAAGAAATAGAGTTATAGAGATGATAAAAAAAAATGTTTGAAATTTTATGTATTTTGATGTGTTTTTGGTTGTTCTAGACTTTAACATGGTGATTTTGTTGTTTAGATGAGTTTTTGGTTGTTTTAACTTAAAAGACATAAGTAATCGACAATTACTAGGTCTTGAAAAGAAAATTGAAAATTTTAGAGCGATAACTTGTAGAGCGATTCATATGTTTACTACTTTAGTATTGTTTTATGAACTTATGGATCGATTTATATGTTTGGATAGATTTATAAATTGAAAACTGGCTCTAGATGATGTTTTGGAAAGATTTCAAAAAATGAAAACCCGTACATCGACATTTTAAATATGTTTATAACGACGTTTAGCGTATTTTTGATGATATATAAATTTTAGCTTGATGTACTTTTGTTTTTTACATGACCCGATCCGAACCGACCAGGTCCGACCCGATATGAACCGAAATTTTTTTATATACCTATGGGCCTAAAATCTTTAAAAATTTTCCGCACCCCTATGAAAAAATTCCGGGGTCCGCCACTTCCGGCGACCGAAGATTAAACGGCGTTAGGGTTCTGTTAGCCAGGGTCCAATGGTACACATATATATTCACCAGCATTCTTTGTTGACGTTTATTTTCACATATGTTTCAGGATTTGACAATTCAAGCATGCTACACATAGGAACGCATCCGGGCCTTAGACTTCTTTAAATTAAAGACAATTACATGTATTCTTTGTATTGTAAAACAATGTTAATATAATGAAACAATTTAGTACCATGTGTTGTGAGAAATTTGTAACGTGACTATCCGATGTTTCCGCCGCGTGTTGTTGTATTACCCGATTGGGGTGTTACACAAAGGATCACCAGTATGTCGAGAAAGCTTTCTACGGGAAGAGACATGAGTAGATAATGGTCGACAGTCAGCAAAACCAGTGCGCTGTAGTAAATCAAGTAAGTAGCACTGCTGAGATAAGTGTAAAACATCCTCAGAAAATGTGGCCTGAATACCAAGAAAGTATGACAACTACCCCAAATCCTTGAGCGCAAACTGAGAATGTAAGCGCCCAATCAAGCCATTAACAAAATCTGAAGAGCTCCCAGTAATAATGATGTCATCAACATAGGTTAAGATATAACAGAGTATCGAATCCCGACTGTAATTAAAGAGAGATACATCTAAAAGACACTGGGTAAAACCACCAGCAAGCAGTGCGGTGGTTAGCTAGGAAAACCAAGCTCTAAGAGCCTACTTTAGGCCATAAAGAGCCTTTGCAGACGATAAACATAATGTGGTATAGATTAGTCAACAAAGCCTGGGGTTGTGTCATATAAACAGTCTCAGAAAGATCCCCATGTAAGAACGCATTGTTGACATCAACCTGACGAATAGACCATCCTCAAGAAAAGGCGACTAAAAGAACAAGGTAAATAGTAGTGGGCTAAAATATAGGACTAAAAATCTCAGTGTAGTCAATACCCCGGGCCTGATGAAAGCCCTTGGCAACAAGCCGGACTTTATAACGACTCACTGATCCATCAAGATTATGCTTAATCATGTAAACCCACTTATAACCAACAATGTTAGCATCAGTGGGAGCCTGAACGAGACCCCAAGTCTAGTTGGCATGAAGAGCATCAATCTCAGCACGCATCGCATGCCACCAAACAGAGTACTTTTGAGCCTATCGAAATGTGGAAGGTTCAGAGGTGGGAGTAGTAGAAACATAAAGAAGAACATGATCAGGAAACTAACGCGGTTGTCGTGTATGATCATGAGATCATGTAACCATCAGGTGAGTCAGAACAGGAGGAGGAGGAGGAGGAGGAGAAAGAGAAGAAGAAACAACAGGTAAGGAAATAACAGGAGATGACCAATAAGGAATACTAGGAGGAGATAAAGAGGAAGGAGAAGAAAACAGAAGTCGATATCATTCGGTAATTTGTTGATTGAGTATGATGAACAATCAATTGTTGATGTAGCAAAAGCCATTGAAGAACTTTACTCGGAATCACCGGAGAAGATGAGTGTTGTCGGAAAGATGACCAGAATCTTCACCAGAATTGTAACAGAATCAGAAAGAGCAGAGAAAAGAAGTAGAGAAATAGAAAAGCAAGAGGAAAATTTTGGTAGGTATCAAGAAGAATTTGGCCGGAGAAGATGAATGGCCGGAATAATTGTTGGAGACCGAAAAAGTAACAACTTCATGTAAGAGCCAGGTAGGCTCTGATACTATCAAAGAAATCAAGTTGTAAGGTATTCATTTCATTGTTCTGTTGTTCTCTTCCAATGAACACAACTCTCTATATATAGAGGTTAGACAACAACTAACGTCTCTAACAAACACAACTAACCAAAACCACCTCTATACATTCAAACTATATACACATACACTCTAATATCTCCTTTTTCTTTAATTAATTGTTACATAGACTTTATAGGGCTTGATCTCTCTAGATGGTAGTTAACAATAAACTCCTTCGAAGTCCTCCGCTAACGTGGCGTGATAAAGCTCACACCATGTATCCTAAACAAAATAAGGAAAAGTTACTTGGTATAGTAGTGGGCTAGCTAGTGGCCTAGTAAAGTCCACGTTGCACTGGTTTCTACAAAGAAGAAAGATATATAAATAATGTATGGTATTATGTTTGTTCAAAAGGCACCATCAACCGTCATCTTCTTCTTCATTATTCTTTTTTTTTTCTATTTTCACTCCTTTTTTTCTTGTTTTACTTATTCTATGTTCTACATTCAATGTTTTAGAGGATCAAACTCGGAAAATCGGCTCAACAACGACCTCCAACGCGGAAAAAAAAAACTGGTCAGTCAAATTTCACGTTTCTCGTTTCATGTAACATTCCAATATTCTCTTTTCATGTGGTTACACTAATGTGTGTGTATATATATATAGTTCCGGGAAAAACGGGCCTCGGTCAGAAGTGCGGCTCGCAAACCGTTTAAGGCCGGCACTGTGTAGTACAGTAGTAGAGATGAGTATGACAAAATTATTCCGTCATACGAGTATTCCAAACGGCCGGTCAATTAGTTGTTTGACTTTGGCAATACTATTGCTCATTTTTTAATTGCCTAGTCTTACAACATGAAATATATCTAAGTTAAACATTAAAGTAATATTTATTATTTACACAAAACAACTAACATGTTTGACTATTTTGTTTAAATTTTTTTTGACTATTTTGTTTAATTTTTTTTAAATGTATAAGTTAAATGTCATTTTAGTCCTTTTGGTTTGGGACATTTTGTCAGTTTAGTCCAAAGGTTTCATTCTTCGTCTATGGGTCCAAAAAGGTTTCACCATTGCCATTTTAGTCCACTGGGTTAACTTTATCCATTTTTTTTCTATTAACGAGAAGGGCAATTTGGTAATTTTATATATAATTTTGTTAACTAGAAGAGATGACCGAATTGCTCTTCTCGTTAACAGAAAAAATGGATGAAGTTAATCAAGTGGACTAAAATGGCAACGGTGAAACCTTTTTAGACACGCAGGCGAAAAATGAAACATTTGGACTAAATTAACTAAATGGCCCAAACCACAAGGACTAAAATGACATTTAAGTCTAAATGTTATTAAAGTCGGGTTAGTGACCAATGGAATCAAATGCATCTCCCAAATGTAGGCATGGGGGACAATTTAGTAAATTCCAACTGTAAGACCAAACGAAAAATGACAATCTAGAGGGAGGGTAGATAAAGGAAAAGGACTAAAATGAATTCTTAAAGACTATAATATATTTGCTTTAATATAATTTTCCCAAGTGACATGAACATAGACTAAAATGAATTCTTAAAGACTATAATATATTTGCTTTAATATAATTTTCCCAAGTGACATGAACATAGATGTATATAAAAGCAGAAGCATACATACATATTTCTCGTATTCGTTCTTGCTCTTTGCGCAATGGAATGCCATAGAGAAGCGGAACAAAATTTTACACAGGATGGGACTACTGATCTTAAGGGTAGACGTGCACTAAGATCAACGACCGGAAGATGGAAAGCGTGTTATTACATGCTAGGTAAGTGTCGTAACATCTTTATAGCATCATGTGTATGTTATATTGGTTTAGTATAATGATATGTTGATCAAAGTATCCTGTATCTCTCTAAGGAGCTTAAATTACTAGTTTAGAATGTCTTGTCAATTATACTCGACTATCATATATAGAACAACCGAAACCTCATTGTATGTACGCTTCTACTGAAAAAATTAGTGACACACTGACACTGAACAGAAGCACAAAAACAAAATTAAAATGTGTTCTACGAGGGGGTGAAGAGATAACTCGGTTTTGGTGGATTATCCATAAAGTTTAAATGGGTTAAAGGTGATTCAAGTGGATTCGAGATAAATATAGTTTGGTTTATTTATCTAAATAGTTTGAGTTATATGTTTATTAGATATGTTTATTTAGTTGGTTTGCTTTATTACTAAAATAGCGTTTGAGTTGGGTTAAGATTAGAACGAATCTGGTATAAATAGATGGCTAAGTCTATTGCAATTGGTGTGCTTTGATTTAATAATAAAGAAATTCGAACAGGCTGTTCAATCTCGTGTTTGTGTGTGTTTGATCACAGACCTGATTTTCCTACACGGGTTCTTTCCATATCGTATATCGATATACCACTATCCCATTTCTCCATAGACGAGTTTGACACCTCTTGAAATTAGGGCCATTTAATGGGCCACATGTTAACGGGTCAAACTTTACATCATGAGTTTTTGATGGTTGACTCGAATATAGCCTGTTAATCCAAATGTTTATTTAATTTTCGGATACCAATACTCTTAAACTAAAAACATACAACCAGTTTTAAAAATGCATGTAAAATAATTTCATGAAAACTAAAAAACACACTAATTTCTCTTTTATCATATAAATCTTGTCATAAAAGGTTATGCATAATACACATATTTGAGAAAATATAATTAGAATTTGCGGGTTCAACCAGGGGCGGATTCAGTGTGTTACCAGGGGTAACACGGGCTACCTCTCAACCACATCTCTGTAGTGTAAGAATACCCCTCAACTCCATCTCCATTATACAAAGGATACCCCATATCCATAAGAAATTTGGGATACATCTGAATCTTTTGGCTAGATCCGTCACTTGGTTCAACCACTCAACCCGTGAACCAAATCGGTCCACCTGCGAACGACTTGTTTAGCTAAACATGTTCGTGGAGTTGACCCGAAATTTTACCTAAACCCGTATAGACAAAACCTGAATCCGTAGTTTTTGTGTAAGCAAGGGCGTAGCTTTGTGAGGGCGGGAGGGGGCGGTCGACCCCCGAACTTTTCGCTCGTTAGTGGAGAGTATTTTGTTTTCGTATAGTAATTTTTGGGTATATACGTTTTTGACCCCCCGGTTTTATAGAAATTTTTTGTATATACGTTTTCGACCCCCGGTCAGAAATCTCAAGCTTCGCCACTGTGTGTAAGGTTCGTATAATGTAAAAATTTCACATGCCTACTTGAAATGCACCACATAGTTAAATGAAGGCAATCCTTTGAATGAATGTTGGGTCTAGCCGGAACCATTTGCAAACTCATATAACTTCACGATCGAGTAGAGCGTATTTCATTTAGAAAAAGGAAAGCCAAATTAAGAGTTTACAAGTAACACATTTAAAGGTAAAAATATCACAAATGGTTAGAGTTGAACCACTTTTTTATTTACATGAACAATATTAAACGAATATTATAACAGGATTTGGTTTGTAGGGTATGAAGTTTGTGAAAGATTTGCATATTATGGCATAGCAACGAATTTGGTGTTGTACTTGACAACAAATTTACATGAAGGCACTGTGAAATCATCAAACAATGTCACAAATTGGGTTGGAACTGTGTGGATGACTCCTATTTTGGGTGCTTATATTGCCGACACATATTTGGGCCGATACTGGACTTTCATGGTTGCTTCGCTCATTTATCTGCTGGTAAGCATATGATTTTGTATATGCTTTGGACCAAAGCCTTAGATTTAGTTAGTAACGCCTCGAAACCCAAGCGCGACTTATTGGGTTTACACATCACACAACATAATCATACATAACGAAAAGACTTTACAAATTCATTACAAAGTTGTCCTGACAAGTTGGTCTAGTGATTAGTCATTTGGTTTTCTCTCATTGAGGTCCCAGGTTCAACTTCCACTAGCATCACTTTGAAGTACATTGGTGATGGCAATGAAGTTTAGAACTAGGCCTCTTTGGAGGTCGCTAGTTTGAAACCGAGCTGAACCAGGTTTTACCACAGTGGGCCTTCGGGCGGGCGGGTTTTCTCCGAAACTGGTGGCTCGGGTATGCATCCAACTCTGACCATAATAGAAGAGAGGGTGCATTTCCTCGATTAAAAGTAACACAGGATGCTTATCCAGTGATTTAGTTAGTTGTTAAAAAAAATTTTCATTACAAAGTTCCATTAGAATATTAAATACTATAAATTGTGAAATTCATACTATAGGATGCCCGATGTCCTATTAGTTGCTTGTTAGATAGCCCGGATATGCCATGTCACTATTTATCTAAACTCACCCTGAAACACGCACTAAAATATGTCAGAATTTAAAATCTTTAAGAAAAATCTTCATAAAAACAACTATTTATCTATCTCAAAATTCAAAACTTATTTATATACACAGCAAACCTCATTCATGGAGGGGAATACTGCCTCACACTATCTAGCCAAATTATGATTCTGCACCATTTAAATTTATAGTTTCGTTATTAGTTTTGTTTTTTTTTTATTTCTCTCTGCCAAATTATGATTTTGCCATCAGCTTAAATTTACAGTTTTGCCATCATTTTTGTTTTCTTTTCTGTCAAACTACGATTTTTCCCCCGGTGTAAAATTATAGTCATGCCATCGTTTTAGTTGTTTTTTTTATTTGACAAAACTTTGGTAGTTTTTTTTACAAAACTATGATAGTTTTTTGTTTTAATTAGTTGAACCGGCGTAATTTTTATTCGTGTCAGGCGGCTACCTGGCACACGTTCATTTGTCCTAAAAGATTACAAATATTCCCCTAGTTTAAACTTATTGTATTTCCATCGTTTTAGTTTTTTTTAACAAAAGGATGATAGTATTTTGTTTTAATTGGTTGACTTGATGTAATTTTTTTGAGATCGTGTTATGAGTAGCAGTGTTGCAAAAGTCGGATTCCTCGGCCGAGTACTCGGCGAGTACTCGGTCCTCGGACCTCCACCTTGGCGACTTCTTCCTAGGCGGTCGCAACTAGTCGGCCTCGGGAGTACTCGGTCCTAGTCGGCGCCTAGTCGGCCTAGTCGGCGCATAGTCGGCCTAGTCGGCGCCTAGTCTGCCTAGTCGGCGCCTAGTCGGCCTAGTCAGAGCCTAGTCGGTCTAGGCGGTCAACGTGGTTTGTTGACTTTTAATCGGTCAAACTCGGTCAAAATCGGCCTACTCGGCCTTGTACTCGGACTACTCGGCCTTGTAGTCAAACTAGTCGGACTTGTATTCAGAATATTTGAACTTTAAACATTTTTCATTTTAAATTATACCCAGTTGACATGAATTATGCTTATTTTAACACATAAATAATATATAACAATTAATTTTCTTGATATTTACCATGTCCGAGTACTCTCCGAGTACACCCCGAGTACTCCGAGTACACCCAACTCCCTCGTTGGCCGACTAGGTTCCGCCTAGCGACTTCTGCAACATTGATGAGTAGTATGTACAAGTAACCGAAACACAGACTTACATGTTATGAGAAAGAGATATCCGGCTTAGTGTCTCGCAACGCGGGCGGGGCAAAAACTAATTATGTATATACAAAACCAACATGCATTTAAAACAGGTGTATATATAATCACTATTAACCAATTAGTATCGTCAAATGCCTATGCTTTATAACAATTTCTTATAAACATATCTACATAAACTTATCTATAAGATCTTATTTATATAATCATTTTCCAAATAACATAACTTCATAATAGTCACACATAGCATCATAACATGATAGCCTACAGCCCTACATGGAGCTTACATATGTCAATACACACGTATGGATTTATAATATTCAACCAAACTCCACACCCAAACCATATTGCATTACATGTCCAAAATCACATAAGTTACTAACATTGCATGCACATCCAGTCCACCATTTTAATACGTCTAATCAACCTTAGTGTTTCACAATAATATGGTTATTTATGTATTAAAAACTTGTTTATAATTTTTAACTTGTTTAGTACTTGTTAATGACACACATAATTCATTTTTTAAAACTCACCAATCCGATTAACACATCTACAACTTGATTATAACCTATCAACTAATTTGAACGTTTAGATAAAAGCTCGTGTTCGGTTTACAAGATTTTTGTTATGTGGGGATCAGGGTTGACATATCCAACACGAATAATTTATGGGTTGTGTTTGGGCTTAACAATTTAACCTGTCAACCCAAAACCCATAAACATGATCTGTTGTCATTTATTCTAAAACAATATATCATTCTAGCATTCTACACATATTATTAGCAACTTTTTGTGATAGTCTAAAAGCCCAAATCCTTTTTTATTTATTTATTGGGCATACGGCCTATGTAGAATAACGGGCTTAGTATTTTGTCTTCTTTATTATCAGGGTATGGGCCTCTTGACTCTAGTGGTTTCATTACCATCCCTAAAGCCACCAACATGTGGTAAAAATGTGAGTTACCTAGACTGTGACAAAAGGGCTTCTTCGTTCCAAATTGGTATCTTCTATTGTGCACTCTACATTATTGCAATAGGGACGGGTGGAACCAAGCCCAATATCTCCACAATGGGTGCGGATCAGTTCGACGACTTTGAGCCCAAGGAAAGGGCCCATAAGCTCACTTTCTTCAATTGGTGGGTTTTTAGCGTTTTCTTTGGCACCCTTTTCTCAAATACGTTCCTAGTGTATATTCAAGATACCGTGGATTGGGGATTAGGGTATGGAATCCCTACACTCACTCTACTTGTGGCCATAATAGCATTTGTGTTTGGAACACCGGTTTATAGACACAAACCAAGAGTCGAAAGCCCGCTTACTCGAATGATCAAGGTACTAGTCGCGGCGGCAAGAAAGTGGAACACAAGTGTACCCATTGACCCGAAAGAGCTTTATGAGTTGCCTTTAGACCAATATGCTAGTCCTGGAAAGTATAGAATTGACCATTCACCTTCATTAAGGTAAGCCCGTATGATCATTTCGTATTTATACATTTGTTATCTTGCTTAATGTGAATGCACACTTTAACATATAGGTTTCTCGACAAAGCCGCGGCGAGGGTAAAAGAACCAGCTTCTGAATGGAAGCTATGTCCGGTGACACAAGTCGAGCAGACAAAGCAAATGGTCAAAATGATCCCGGTTTTGTGTGCAACATTCATTCCTAGCACACTACTAGCCCAAACAAACACGCTTTTCATCAAACAAGGCACCACGTTGGTTCGGTCCATGGGCCCACATTTTGAAATCCCACCGGCTTCTTTATCTGTTTTCCTTACAATCTCCATGCTAATTAGCCTTGCGGTTTATGACCGCCTCTTTGTTCCCTTCGTTCGAAAGTACACAAAGAACCCGAGAGGTATCACTATGTTACAACGAATGACAATTGGGATAATCATCCATATTATCACCATGATTGTCGCGTTTCTTATAGAAAGATACCGACTAAGCGTCGCTAAAGATCATGGTATATATAAACCCGGGCAAATTGTGCCTCTAAGAATATACATTCTCCTCCCCCAATTCATATTGATGGGTGTTGCTGATTGTTTCGTGGAAGTAGCAAAATTCGAGTTTTTCTACGATCAAGCGCCCGAAGGAATGAAAAGTCTTGGGACAGCTTATTTCACGACCAGTTTTGGTCTAGGATATTTTCTTAGCAGTTTCATCTTATCTACCGTAGCTAATGTTACAAAGAGGAATGGACACCAAGGTTGGATCCTAAACAACCTTAACGTGTCCCACCTTGATTATTATTACGCGTTTTTTGCAGTTTTGTGCTTCGTGAACTTCCTTTTCTTCCTTGTTGTCGCTAAAAACTTTAACTACAACGTCGAAGTCAATGAAGTTGAGCCAGAGTTAAAAGAAGATATTGCAAAGATCACGTAACAAAGTTATGTTGCCGGGTAATAAGTTATTATGTATATTTGCTTGTGTAATTTCGTTTTTGTGCATAATTCCGTTAATCATAAATATTGCTTTTTAGTTTTAATCATGAATTCTGTATTTAACTAGATTTTAAATTTCAAACACACACAAAGCAACTGAACATGTATTTGTACTTTAAAAAGTTTAATTGCACGTAATTTACACTAATTTTTCCAAATTTTTTCCAAAATTTACACTAATTTTTCCAAATTTTTTCCGACCAAAGGGTAGCGGGGGTTACCCCTACCAAAGAGGTAGGTCCGCCCCTGGCATAGGTTTCCCCCACTAATTACTAACAATAATTTAAAAAGAAAGGAATTGTGTTAATGCTATATTATATATTTATCATGTGATAATTTTAAAAACTCATTTAGAAAAGACACCTTATTGTAACTCAAAGCTTATAGCTTAGATATATTAATCACATTCAATTTGGACACAGTAAAAGACACATTTGAAAACTTGTGTACTTGGGCTGCTGGTGCCTGGAGGTGTATATCAGAAAGCTTAATGACACTTGGGCTTGGGCTGTTGGACGGTGGGCACATGCCAACCCGCATGTTGCGGCGATATGTCGATTATGAATGTTTTAATATTACTATATGAGGCGTTGCGGCGGGATGTCGATTATGAATGCCTTTAGTATCGCTATATGAGATGCGCAAAATGCAAAACATTATTTTCATTTTCCTGACATCTAACCTATCCACACCAAAGACTTTTACTTCAAAACATTCTTTTGATTGTAAGACCATGTGTGATGGGGCGTGGTTTCCCCATTCACACCATCTAACGCCCCTAACCATCACCCTCATAGGCGTGAATTAGGTTAAAGTCGTTCCAAGCGTGATTCAAATAGTGATACTGAAACCTTTATTATCCTGGACCACTTTGTACATACTCTCACAAACCAAAGCCTTCACTATCTCTCTTATCATTGGACTAGGTTTTTACCCGGGATTGCTTCCCGGGCTCGGGAAACTTAGTTATATTAATTACTATTTGTTATTAATATGACCACATTACATAAACCATCTCATTCGATTCAACATGTCTTCAAATCACCGGATTAGATCATGAACCCATATTAGAGGTCAAACAAAAGCACAACAGGACCACATGAATAATATCATTTCCACTTTTAATTCAGTGCACTTACATGATAGGGTGTTTTAACATTGCTCAAACAGTCTTTTTAACTTTGGTAAAACAGACTTTCGAACCACTAAGAATCATATTTTTTGCAAACAGTTGTTTGACATTAGTCAAACAGTGGTTTGACTTTGGTCAAGCAGTAGTTTGACTTTGGTGAAACAATTTTTTGGCTGGTGTAGGTTTGAAATTGATCAGTTCATAGCCTCTTATGTAGTCCAAATCCGGTATAATTTTCTTCCATATTGATAGTGAACACGGGGATCTTCAGAATTGTCTGCGTTGTAAATTACTTATGAATAAATTTATCACACATTGTTCTGAGATGCAAAACACAATAGAGTTTATAAAGTTTAAACCAAATAAAATTTAAACAACATAGTAATTAAGAAAATATATATACAACTATACTTAGAACAGTGGAAGTTAAAACTCAGAAAAAACAATGATTACAAGCTAGTAAAAACTTCTTTGTAAACAACATTAGAAGTCTTATTTGTTGGTTTTTCATCAGCGTCGAATATTAGTATTTTAACGCCTTCTCTGGTCTTGACCCTTGATAATGCAACGTACAACTGACCATGAGTGAAGACAGGATCTTTCAAATAAAGACCAACCTTTGATAACGATTGTCCTTGACTCTTGTTAATTGTCATGGCAAAACAAACTGATAAAGGAAATTGTCTTCGTTGAAATTGAAAAGGTATTTTTTTGCCAGACGGGATCATATTAATCCTTGGAATAAAAACTCTTGTGCCAATGTTACCACCAGATATTACTTCAGCTTCTATAACTCGTTTACCAAGAAAAGTAATTTGAAGCCTTGTACCGTTACATAACCCTTTCTGTTGATCAATGTTTCGAAGAAGCATCACAGGAACACCAACTTTAAGAACTAATCTGTGATTAGGCAAGCCAGAAATCTTAAGAGCATTCAAATTTTCTGTTGAGTATAAGCTTTCTTGAAAAGAATCAAGAATTTGTTCAGTTTGACATATACTATCAGAACTCAGATACTCTTTCGCATCACCAGGAAATAACGAAAGCAATCGATCATTAATTTCATGAACTACCTCATTTTTGGGTGCTAGAATTGCTCGCTCCGAAAAAAATCCAGGAATCCTAAATTGTTCAATAATTGAAGGATATACAAAGTCAATTAAACTTTGTATCGGGTCACAAATATCGGTGATTAGTAGATCATGTGGTATCTCTATAATGGCGTCACCATCATTATCATCTCCAACGTTTCCTTCACCAATATCAATAAGCCATTTTGCAAATTCTCTGATAGACTCCATATTTGAACTTTCAGCTCCAATAGTTAGACGCATGTGTTTAGTCAGCCGTAACAGTCTGCATTTTGACCATATGTATGAAGAGCTTAAACATGCACTAATAATTTCTTGTCTAGTACCATTCGGAATAACAGGTAGGATTTGTCTAAAGTCACCACCAAATACAATAACTTTACCTCCAAAAGGAATATCCGAACGAATACTCCTACCTTCCGAAAATACGTCGGTCATCGTCCTCTCTAAAGCTTCAAAAGCATGTTTGTGTACCATCGGTGCTTCGTCCCATATGATTAGTTGGGTTTCCTTTAATAATCTGGCAATATCACTATTTGGCTTAATATTGCACATTGAATCTTCTGTTAGATTAATGGGGATATGGAACCGAGAATGAGCTGTCCTTCCACGGGAAAGTAACAACGAAGCAATACCACTTGAAGCCACATTTAAAACTATTCCATTTCTACATCGAACAGCGAAAGCCAAAGTCTTCCATAAAAAGGTTTTTCCAGTTCCACCGTAACTATAGACAAAAAAAGGCCTCCTTTACGGGCTACAACTGCTTCCATTATTTCGTTAAAAACCGCTCGTTGTTCATCTGTAAGAGATTGATGCAACCTGTTAAACTCAGCTTGTACTTCATCTAGGTCATGTGACAGCTCTTCATTGATCAGACGATTAGAAGCATCACGTAAGGAATCGTCATCAGGGTACGACATGGTGACAAACCTTCGTAACGATGAACCATTGGAAATTAAATAGTTTTCAATTTTCAACAAAGTAAGGTTCTTAATCTGATATTCAGGAAGCACTAAACCTAACAAATCAAAAAATTAACATTATTAATTAAAAAATCAAAATGTAGTATGTGAAATAAAAAAGTTAGATCAGAACCTAAAATATTTGTTTCTTCTTGTCGTCTATAAACAATATCATCAGCTAAGTATTTCCACGTGTTCTCCCAAACAAATTCTGGCCGTGATAGAGTATTTGACAAAAGCAGGGTAGCAAATAACGCTCGAAGATACCCAACATGTCCTTCAAAACTTGCTTCTTTAATTGCCTCAACGTATTCATTGTCATCATCTAAGAGTCCCATCGCATAGCAAGCATCTCTAAAAGTCGGGAATAATTGACCGTTAACTGTACGTATCTCCTCGAATGATCTAGGCCCTTTAACTTTATTGAGTAGTATCCTCAAAAAATAAGGTTCGCCCAATGCAGGAGATACAGAATGAATCTGGCCAACACACTGGAACGACTTACGTACCTGCCAACATCTATCTTTAAGTATCCAAACAAATTTGGAAGGAAACTCAACATAAGTCAGCTTTCTAGCATCTTCATTTGTCTCGTTCAACTTCATCCATTGCACAAATATTGAAGAAGCAACAGAAGGCTTGCTTAAAACATTATCAATATCGTCATCCGCACCATACACAACATTCTGTTGGCCCGGCAAATGAAAGGGAAACCTCATAACAGCAGGATACCTATAATGAACCTCATTAGAGAATATTCTCTAGGATGCCTCACACGCTGAAATATATCTACAATCATAATACTCCTTGATCTCGTCTTTTGGCTTTTCCTTGATGGTTGAATTTGTATCACCAGAAACTACCACAGTAGCCATATCAAGGCCTTTGTTAATGTACTTGAACAAATATTTCACTGAACCGGCTTGGTTACACCATTCAACATTAATGTGTGCTTGATATCTTTTCAAAAGCCTTTTGTTATAAGGAACAACATTTCTGTTGTCTAATCTAACACCAGATTTTATAACTGTATGACCTGAATCTCTTCTTCTGTATACAGGAAAACCACTTGAATCAATAGTTGTATGTGGTGTGAATTTCTTCGGAAAGTTTTTTAAACATCTTTTATCAACCATGCAAGGACAATTCAAATTAGCATTCCCACATGGACCATGAATCATATAATCAGTCACAAGAGAATAAAGTTCAGGATCTTCTTTTTTATCAGGAATCTCAGCAGAAATAAATGGATCTATGTAATCTATGGTTGGAAGTTTGTGATCGACCTTCATGAATAAGCATATATGTGCATGAGGAAGACCACGCTTTTGAAATTCTACTGTATAAACAACTAAATAAAAAGGAAAAATAAATAGATTTAGTAGTTGATAACCTTGATTACAAAATATATATCAGAGGATAAGATGTGAAAACGAAATAACATACCAGCGTTAATCTCACCGAAATACTTAGAATCCTTCAAATCTTTGAGTAAGGAATCAAGCTTCATTTTAAAGAATCGACACAATATGTCAGGCCTGTCTTCGGCTTTGATGGTTGAATCTTTTAGAAATCTTTTTACTTCAGGCCACTTAGGATTACACGTTATAGTTATGAAGAAATCAGGGTACCCATACCACTTACATAACGCCATTGCATCGAGGTAATTTTGTTGCATGAATCTTGCACCACCAGTAAATGAAGAAGGAAGTATAACAGGCCTTCCAGTATCTGTTAAAACATCCTTACCTTTAGATTTATACTTTTGAAGATTCTCAAATTTTCAGAGCGAAGGTTCGCTTGTTGCCTACGTATGTACTTTAGTTTTTCACTCTCAATCATTGTGTACGCATCAATCAAAAACTGTTGTAACAACCTTCGCCCATTTAAAATTAAGCAAAATCCATAAGTTCTATCTTGGATCCTATATGAGAAAAATTCTCTCATTGTGCACTTTGGTTTTATTTTCTTTTGTGTGGACATAAAATCTCTATGAGGAATATCAACACTATAACCATCATCACCATATGGGAAAAGTAACGGATATTGCAGAGCAAGATACGATGGGTGTAATTCGCTAATACGCTGCAGCATTCCCGACTGAGTCTCGACAACAATATCACGATGGTCTATAGCTTTATCTATGTCTCCGACAACCAAAGCAGCAACTTCAGATGTGGTGGGTAAGTTATATGTCCTGCCGTCTTTTTCTCTTCTATAAATAAGTCGCAGACTAAGGTTGACCTCTGGAGATTGGTGAAAATGGTCTCTGACCATCCTATATGTCTTAACCAACATATTAGTACTAAGTCAAACAGCTGATGGAAACCTTGTAAGCACTGCTAGTGATTAAAACACTGATGGTACTTAACAACTGATAGTGAACTACATATGGTTAACAACTGCTATTGTAATAAGCAGTGGATAGAGAATCAGTGATTAATAATTAATTGTTAAGGAAGAGCAGTTGTTAACAACTGCTGATACCAGCCCAAAACTTTTAGAGTATGTTGAGAAAAAGTAACATTTGAGTTTACCTACAACCACTGATGAATTTAGAATGAATAAAGCAAACTACTGCTAAGACTAACAGCTAATGGAAATCTTGTAAGCACTGCTAATGATTAAAACACTGATGGTACTTAACAACTGATAGTGAACTACTAATGGTTAACAACTGCTGTTGTAGTAATCAGTGGATAGAGAATCAGTGATTAAGCAGTGGATAGAGAATCAGTGATTAATAATTAATTGTTAAGGAAGAGCAGTTGTTAACAACTGCTGATACCAGCCCAAAACTTTTAGAGTATGTTGAGAAAAAGTAACATTTGAGTTTACCTACAACCACTGATGAATTTAGAATGAATAAAGCAAACTACTGTTAAGACTAACAGCTGATGGAAACCTTGTAAGCACTGCTAATGATTAAAACACTGATGGTACTTAACAACTGATAGTGAACTACTAATGGTTAACAACTGCTGTTGTAGTAATCAGTGGATAGAGAATCAGTGATTAAAGATTAAGTGATGGTACTTAACAACTGATAGTGAACTACAAATGCTTCAATTTCTAGTTGTTCTTTAATAAAATAAAAATGGAACTTAGAAATCACTCGTACCTGAATAATGCCTGTCTGTTTGTTATTTCATTTTCGGTATCATGTATGTATAGCTGACAAAACTTAGCTTCATTTCCATGTGGAGGTTTGAGACTCCCCATGCAATGATAGTTTTGGCCACTGATACGATATACAAATGGAGCATTGCCCTTGTTGATATTAGAATCAACCTTTCCACCCATAGATGTAAAAGAGAACATAGAGTTGTATCTTCTTATGTTCTTCAGGAAGAACTTGCTTTTTGCATTTGAGGAAGAAAACAAATTTTGATAAGATGGATGTGCATCCTTTAAAGGCGGTAGCTGAACTTTACCATACCCACAACACATACTATAACATAGCTTATTTATAGTTAAACAACCTTTTCCACCTTCTGATATCCATAACTTTGCACTACAAACCTGACATGTAAGCAGTTGGTCACCATGGTCTAAATAATCTGTTAAAAATGATTGATAGTTATATTACAGGTGGAACACAACAAATGTCGTAAAAAAGTAAAATAGATTAAAACCTTTAGATATCCCTTTATAAGGATCTTCATCAGTGCACAAAAACGCACCGTCTTCATCTGAATCCAAAATCAGCATAGGTACAGGAGTATTATCACGTTTCTTGCGCTCAAGGTTACGTTTACCAGAAGACAGCCGTGTAAGGATAGAGGTACTACCCAATATCGGCTGATTGTTACTGCTAATGATGCTAGAAGTAATAGAATATCGACGGTTGCCATCTAGAGGTGTACCTATGTTTATGCCGTTATATGAACATTCAATATTAAAACATACATGTTAGTATCGGTATGTTGTTTAGTAATGTATTTATCAAAAGAAATAATAAAGAAACAATATACAAACCTGGTGTAGTTGAAATTAAAGAACCAGTAGCATTTTTAACTGCTCGACATGCAATGGAGTACATATGTTGATCCGTAGTATCAGAACATTCCAGCAAATTTGCATTGTCAGAAAAGATGTTACGAACATTCGTTGATGATGACGATGACTTCTTTGATTTCTTATTATCAAGTATTAATTTTCGAAGCTTACGCCTTTCATTCGGTGAAGTAACTAAATATCAGAGAAAGTATAATATGTACGAAACACAAGAATCAGTCCACTTGGAAACATAAAACGGAAAAAAGTATACTTTTAATCAAATTCAAGAGCTATTACCATTTGTGATATCTGAAAGAGGAGATCTATTTGAGATATCTGAAAGAGGAGTTCTCATAAGAGGACTTACAAAAAAACCAAGTAGAATTATGATTTCAATCTGAAAGCTGATTTTGATTTGGGAAATGATGAGTTAAGAAGATATAATTTCACTTACTGTGTAAATTTCGTTGAGATGAATTAGCAGCTGTAGAAGATGAACGTTAATTCTTTGACATTGCATACATGAGAGAAGGATTCAAAAGAAGAAAGAGTAAAAGATAAGGAACCTTAAAAAAATAGAACCAAAGGGATTAACATATCCTCAATAAATTATAATATTCAGTTTTATCATTTTGTAATTAAAAATCATTTCATGAAAAGCAAAATAGAATTGTTTCAAATTATTGAATTAATTATTTCAAGGAATCTATTACTGTAACACCCCGAAAACGAGTTTGGTAATCAAACCACGTTTATACTAAAAGACGGGTAATTTACCTTTAGTGGTAAAAGTAACCCGGTGAATATTAGGATTCTTAAATAAACAAGAATTTACTAACTAGGAATTTTAACCTAGTTAGCCAATAGTCTAGAAATAACTTATAATAGGGTTAAAAACAGCCAAACTACAAGTTATACAAAAGAGGAGGGGTTAATCTTGTAAAAACTGAAACTAGAATTAATTAAAACAAAAACCAAACACACCATTTGGTGTCCGGTCGATCAGGAACGCAGGAGGAGCGACCAAAGCTTCTCACCAAACCCTAACTCCACAAATTTGATCAATTGAAGGCTAATTCCTGTCCCAAATCGAAATCTGAACATAGATTCGTGATCCTCATCACAAGGGGGTTACAAGGTATGTGAAATTTGGTGCTAATTCTCTGTTTGAAATTCTCATGAAATTGGGAAAATCTGAAATTCATGGTTGCATGTTTGTTTATGATGAATTAGGAACCATATAGTGTCTAGGGACAAACCCTAGACAAATACAAGTTGAAATCATGTGAAATTTTAGTGAAACCTATGAACACCATTGTAGGTGATTAGTGGGTTATGTGTAATTTGATGAACACTAGGAAATAGAGTGTTGATCTAGTGTAATTTGACAATTTTGAAGTGATTTCAGAAATTTAGAAGTTAACAATCATGTAAAATGGTTGATTGGGGTGAAATTAGGGCTAAGTGACGAGCTAGAAATTTGCTATATAACCATGTAAAAATCTGCCCCTAAAGTGTTTGTGAAAATGCCTCAAAGAAGGCTTAAAATTGAAATTTAAAGTTAAAACGCATGATTGTAACGATTTAGCGAATTATGCGATACATGATTGAAAAAGGGTTCTAAACGGATTGCGAATTGAACTCTTTAGGCGAGGAATCCGGATCGTCAAATGGACAAGCCAGTGGAAATACGCGTTTGGAAAGGATGCTTAAAAGGCGAGGAATCCGGATCGTCAAATGGACAAGCCGGTGGAAATACGCGTTTGGAAAGGATGCTTAAAAGGTACGTAACTACGGTTCCGTTACATTATGCTTGATTTCGTATTTTCGTTAGTAGACTTTAAATTAGCATAATACATGAAATTGGCATTTAGTGGAAGTGACGAAGATCACTAGGTAAATAAACGGGTCAAAAGGTGAAATTATCACCCTTTGACAATATCGACTAATGGTTTGTCGAGTTACATGTTTATAGGAATAAATATCAAATGGATACGCACATCGCTATTGCTTAGCGGCTACTAAGTCAAGGTATTGAAACGGGTCAATATATTGATCCGAGCCAGGTATGTATAATGATTCAATTCATCATGTAGAACTTGAGGTTTTCTAAGAGTTAAACAAGGTCAAATTGGATATTTGGTTATCTTAAAGATAAACCGAATAACTCAAGTTATAATTGTAGTGTTTTAGAAACATAATGGCTTCTAAACAAGGTTATAGTTAAAAGATCGAATTTTTGGGTCAAACAAGTATCTGAAAGTCCTTTGTCGTAAGAGAAGGACCAAAATTGACCAAAATGCCCTTGTAGGTTAAATTGAACAAACAACCCTTAAAGGTTGTTTGGAAACGAGTTTCATGATTAAATAAATACTTAGAATAAGTGTAGAAGTTGAAAGATGTAATACGTTAGTCAAATAGCTCTATTTGAGTCTTGCCGTAAAATAACAATCCGAAGGGTAAAACTCGGAACATATAGATATACACATTGAAATCCAACACACAAAGAGTTGTAGTTGAAGATTACTTGATAAGAAATGTAGGAATAAGATGCTAGAAATGAATGAAAGCGATTTCAAGCTTTAGAGTGCTTAAATACCCTTAACGGGTCAAAATAAGCATACGAGCGAAAACGGATTTAAATTGTGTAATAAACCTATGATTAGAACCTAATATAGTAGGTAACATTAATTTGAAGAAGTGTATGAGATATAGGAATCAAATAAATACGTTTGTTTGATAAAATGCATAAACGGGTTAAAATTCGGTAAAAAGGTAACGAGTCGAAGGCTTAGAAGTCTCAAAATTTCTTATGTTGGATGTAGGATTTTAACTCCATAAGATGGAGGATTAAATTACGGACGCGTAGGAAAAAGAATCGGGTAAAACGGATCAATAACGAAGAAGTTATGGCTGTTTCCGTGAAATCAGGTCGTGCTGGGTATGTACAGCATCAGCTGAAGGCAACAGGCTGTGAAAAACAGGGCTAAGCGTGACGCCTAGGCCCTTGGCGTCACGCGAAGCCCCCTAACTCCGAAAATTTTTAAATTTTGTCATTTTAACCCCTGTACTTGTTTGAACTTAATATTTGACTATCAAAACTAACTTTTAAGTTGGTTTTGATCATAGGTGAATGCCAAGAGTGCACGGATGAAGATCAAGCGACGAGCAAGAACCGAACACGATCACGAAATAAGCTTCCGCACTATGTATCGTTATTATGTTAAACGACAAACGTACACATGATATGTTGTATACTTTTAAATTGTAAAAAGTTTTAATAAACCCGTAATTTCCAATGCATATGTAATCTTAATTACATGATTGTTTTTCGTAAATGATACGTTAAACCTTAATTTATAAGAACGGGTGTTACAAGTTGGTATCAGAGCCTTGGTTTAAGAGATTCAAGTATGGCGGGAAAGTTATGCTTGGACTTAAACCTTACGCTCTTGATAAAGATTGGTGTTCGGTTCGAGGCTTGATCGCAAATCCGGTAAGTACATGTATATCAATGGTTTAATATGATTAGAGTGTTGAGAACAACACATATGGTTATCGTGTAATACACGTTACACCAATAAAATCGATATAGAATAGATATGGTCAACGAAATTACACGCGTTGATGCGTATAGTAGAAAAGCCTTGTATTATAATACGGGCATCCTTTAATGTTGAAATTATTAACTGTTGTATATGTTTTAGTTGAAGGACACTCGCATATGTGGATAGCGAGAGCTTAACAAATTACGGATATGATAGAAGAACGGTCCGAAGTATGACAAGAGGAGCATGCTCACCAAGGACTAAATCGCGTAACGACCGCGAACAAAGTTAAAGGCAAGAAACGCCCGTCGGGGCAAGCATTACCAGGTGCGTGCTTTTAAATATAATCGCACAAATAACAATATGCAATAAACATGTAGAGACTGATTGTTGCATATGTAAGTTAGAAACTTGGAAAACCTGAATAGAATACCTATCCAGGATATTATTTCCAAGAAAACTAAATAGAGGCGTTACTTACATAGGGCGTGATGTGAAAACTATAAAAAGGTCATGCGTGTCATGTGTTAATCGCTTACTCTGGCCAAGTATGTAGTGGCATATGATACCATGAACTTCTTATAGCGGACACGTTTACATCCGATGTAGTAAGGACGGGGTTAAAGGGACAAATTAAAAAGTACCCAAATGAATCAGATAAGCAGAATATTTGATCATAATGTAAACGCACAACCGAGTGACGAAAGCGTATTATATTAGGATAATGTGCCCGAGAGAAGGGACAAAGAAACATGTAAAATAATTAAGATATGCAATTGGGAGGGGTGTGCTTACACTCGAACCCGGAGAATGCAAATATAACTCTTAACGGGCCGATTTGGTAAAACACCAAATTTGAGAACAAAGTAGGAATATAAAAGCGAAAAGAATTCATAATGCATACCGTAAGGTTGCAATAATAACGACTTCGGTAAAACACCCGGTTGGTGGGTAAGGATTTAAACACATGCGTGAACCGAGAAACGGGAACTCGGATGGAAAGTTTAAAGACTCGGGTTTTGAGTCATAACTAAAAGACGACAAAATAATGTAAATAGAAACTTTGAATAAATTATGATCAGCTATTTCAAAGCTGAACAGGTCAAACAAAGACTGAAGTTTGGCATTCATAAGCAATGAATGTTCACACGAACAAGTCAAACAAATTTAATAAAGGATGACACTTGCTAAATTAAGTAAGTGCGAATCGGATAAATAAAAGTGTGAAATATTAATAAACCTATGTAAAGGAGTTATAGGCGTTAAAAACATTGAAATAAAAGAACCCGGGTAATGGGACGTAAAGAGGTACAGGTAAGAACCGGGTAACGGTAAGTGTATGGAAAACCGACGTGTAATTGACGTTAGAAGTCGAGAAGTCGGAAAGATGATTCGAAAGAAAACAATGTAGCCTTAGACTACGGTCAAGGTCAAATGAAATCCAAAAAGTAAAGGTGAATAATTATAAACATAAAAGGGGTGCCTTAACGCCATATGCGTATATAAACGTATACACATTTGAATAAAGACTTGAATAAAAGATGATCTACGGGATCATCATAACCTACGGGATATTAATTAGTGTAAAGGTCTACGGGGCCAAAATGACCCACGGGACATGAATTGAAGCAAAGGGATCATAAAGGCCTCGCCTTAAAAAGGTGAAAAATCTAAAGAAATAAGCCTACGAGGCTAAGTGAAAGAACCTACGGGTCAATAACGTGAAGCGAGGAAAATGGTTAAACTCCCCGCGTAAAATAATAACGGAAGGTAAAGGTAGTATAAAAGCGAGGGGTTTCGCTAACTTAACTGAGTGAGTTAAAAGAGAAGAGATCGTGAAAGGCCTGGTTGACAAAAGTGAGGGATTTCACTAAAACATCTAAACGAGCAGAAATAACAAAAAGGATTCACAATTATTTAAATTCTGATAATTCACAAAAAGGACAAAAAAAATATATATTACCGAAAAGACAACGGAAAGGAATAAATTTTCAGACGTAAAAGTCCTAGAAATGAGTAAAAGATGTAAGACAAGGAGAAAAAGGAAACGTTAAACTAAAATTTAGTTTTAGTAAGAAACAATGTTTTAACAAATATGGATATTGCGAGGGAAATTAGAAGATGGTTAATATCAAAGAGTATGGGTCTTAACATCGATAGGTGCGAGACAATACATTCGAAAAGAAGAAGTATGATAAAGAAACGTTGATATAAATTAAACATGACGTGACACGATCACGGCCAAGAAATACAATGTGAAGTGGAATCACATTATAACCAAGCGAGCGGTAAAGAGTAACTGGACTAATAAGTCTAGTTAGTGGGACCGGTTAAGGTCATTTAAATAAATTTGGTTGCTTGTAAGCGGTGGATTCGGTATAACTGAACCGAATAAATGAATTTGAAAACAAAATAAATTGTTGCTAAAAGTGAAAGATTTCACTAAGGACCTTTAAACGGATCAAAGTAACGGATTCATAAAGAGTCCAATAATATATAAAAGCGATAGATATCGCTAAATTAACTAAACTAGTAAAAATAACGAAATTACGTTATTTCAAGTTGCATTATGTCGTATGAGGTACGTAGATGTTTTGTAACCAAAAAGATATTTCCATATATTTTTCTGGTAATACTAACAATTGGGTAAAGTATGAGTAATGCTTAAAAGATTACTCAGGTCAAATGCATTGAGTTTAAAACTCCATGAACTATGTAAGAAAGGTTTCGAGGACGAAACCTCTTTAAGGGGGGTAGACTTGTAATACCCCGAAAACGGGTTTGGTAATCAAACCACGTTTATACTAAAAGACGGGTAATTTACCTTTAGTGGTAAAAGTAACCCGGTGAATATTAGGATTCTTAAATAAACAAGAATTTACTAACTAGGAATTTTAACCTAGTTAGCCAATAGTCTAGAAATAACTTATAATAGGGTTAAAAACAGCCAAACTATAAGTTATACAAAAGAGGAGGGGTTAATCTTGTAAAAACTGAAACTAGAATTAATTAAAACAAAAACCAAACACACCATTTGGTGTCTGGTCGATCAGGAACGCATGAGGAGCGACCAAAGCTTCTCACCAAACCCTAACTCCACAAATTTGATCAATTGAAGGCTAATTCCTGTCCCAAATCGAAATCTGAACATAGATTCGTGATCCTCATCACAAGGGGGTTACAAGGTATGTGAAATTTGGTGCTAATTCTCTGTTTGAAATTCTCATGAAATTGGGAAAATCTGAAATTCATGGTTGCATGTTTGTTTTATGATGAATTAGGAACCATATAGTGTCTAGGGACAAACCCTAGACAAATACAAGTTGAAATCATGTGAAATTTTAGTGAAACCTATGAACACCATTGTAGGTGATTAGTGGGTTATGTGTAATTTGATGAACACTAGGAAATAGAGTGTTGATCTAGTGTAATTTGACAATTTTGAAGTGATTTCAGAAATTTAGAAGTTAACAATCATGTAAAATGGTTGATTGGGGTGAAATTAGGGCTAAGTGACGAGCTAGAAATTTTCTATATAACCATGTAAAAATCTGCCCCTAAAGTGTTTGTGAAAATGCCTCAAAGAAGGCTTAAAATTGAAATTTAAAGTTAAAACGCATGATTGTAACGATTTAGCGAATTATGCGATACATGATTGAAAAAGGGTTCTAAACGGATTGCGAATTGAACTCTTTAGGCGAGGAATCCGGATCGTCAAATGGACAAGCCGGTGGAAATACGCGTTTGGAAAGGATGCTTAAAAGGCGAGGAATCCGGATCGTCAAATGGACAAGCCGGTGGAAATACGCGTTTGGAAAGGATGCTTAAAAGGTACGTAACTACGGTTCCGTTACATTATGCTTGATTTCGTATTTTTGTTAGTAGACTTTAAATTAGCATAATACATGAAATTGGCATTTAGTGGAAGTGACGAAGATCACTAGGTAAATAAACGGGTCAAAAGGTGAAATTATCACCCTTTGACAATATCGACTAATGGTTTGTCGAGTTACATGTTTATAGGAATAAATATCAAATGGATACGCACATCGCTATTGCTTAGCGGCTACTAAGTCAAAGTATTGAAACGGGTCAATATATTGATCCGAGCCAGGTATGTATAATGATTCAATTCATCATGTAGAACTTGAGGTTTTCTAAGAGTTAAACAAGGTCAAATTGGATATTTGGTTATCTTAAAGATAAACCGAATAACTCAAGTTATAATTGTAGTGTTTTAGAAACATAATGGCTTCTAAACAAGGTTATAGTTAAAAGATCGAATTTTTGGGTCAAACAAGTATCTGAAAGTCCTTTGTCGTAAGAGAAGGACCAAAATTGACCAAAATGCCCTTGTAGGTTAAATTGAACAAACAACCCTTAAAGGTTGTTTGGAAACGAGTTTCATGATTAAATAAATACTTAGAATAAGTGTAGAAGTTGAAAGATGTAATACGTTAGTCAAATAGCTCTATTTGAGTCTTGCCGTAAAATAACAACCCGAAGGGTAAAAATCGGAACATATAGATATACACATTGAAATCCAACACACAAAGAGTTGTAGTTGAAGATTATTTGATAAGAAATGTAGGAATAAGATGCTAGAAATGAATGAAAGCGATTTCAAGCTTTAGAGTGCTTAAATACCCTTAACGGGTCAAAATAAGCATACGAGCGAAAACGGGTTTAAATTGTGTAATAAACCTATGATTAGAACCTAATATAGTAGGTAACATTAATTTGAAGAAGTGTATGAGATATAGGAATCAAATAAATACGTTTGTTTGATAAAATGCATAAACGGGTTAAAATTCGGTAAAAAGGTAACGAGTCGAAGGCTTAGAAGTCTCAAAATTTCTTATGTTGGATGTAGGATTTTAACTCTATAAGATGGAGGATTAAATTACGGACGCGTAGGAAAAAGAATCGGGTAAAACGGATCAATAACGAAGAAGTTATGGCCGTTTCCGTGAAATCAGGTCGTGCTGGGTATGTACAGCATCAGCTGAAGGCAACAGGCTGTGAAAAACATGGCTAGGCGTGACGCCTAGGCCCTTGGCGTCACGCGAAGCCCCCTAACTCCGAAAATTTTTAAATTTTGTCATTTTAACCCCTGTACTTGTTTGAACTTAATATTTGACTATCAAAACTAACTTTTAAGTTGGTTTTGATCATAGGTGAATGCCAAGAGTGCACGTATGAAGATCAAGCGACGAGCAAGTGTTGGTGCACTACATCTGTTGATTACGTCTAGGTGTCTAGGATCAGGTCTTACGTCGTATTGTATAGCATAGGGCACGTTTTACGAGAAAACAAGAGTCTGTATAGGTGTTACATGTCTGGTCCGCTCATAGGGACATAGGGATGTCTGGTCCGCTTATTTGTCAGTCTGGTCAGCTTATATGTACATGTCTGGTCCGCTTTTATGGTCATGTGACACATAAGCGAACCAGAAAGTCTATATATAGGAGTCATTAGGGCGGACCTCATAACATGTATGTGAAATTCCACGCCGAAGCTCTGCCGGTGTGAAGATCGAGCTGTAAAACGTTTCATATCAATAAAACAAGCAGTTAGGAAGAAGAACAAGCTACTTCTACTTGCATTTCTTATTATTCCGCATCTGAAACGCAAGAGACAACCTCTGAACGACTCGTTCGGGTCAACAAACGATCCTACAAGTGGTATCAGAGCTTGGGAGGAGGTTTTCTGCAGATTGTAGCTGTTTTTCATCATTTCTTCTCACTTCTACATCTTCTTTTACTGATCCGGGAAGATTTCACGGTCGAAATTCGCTCAAATTTTCACAGCTTGTGCGAAATAGTATCGAGATAAATCCTGGAAAGTTTGAAGCCAAAATTCGAAGTTTTAATAAGTCAAAACATGTTCGATATGTGGATCGCTCGAAGTGACGTCATCATGAACCGCTCTTAGATCACGTTTTGGACCGCTCATCCGTACAGATTTTCAGCTGGTCCGCTCAAAAATTCATTCTGGTTCGCTCCAAAGAAATCTTGGATCGCTCGAACGAACAATCTCTGGTCCGTTCATGTTAGGATCGGAGGCTCTCATGATAGTGTTTGTTTGTTTACTATGAATAATCAATGAATATGAAAACATGTTAAGTGCAGCGGAAATGAAAACAAACTCTGTAAACACAATCAAAGGAGAAAATAGTTTGATAAACGATTGCTTCTCATAGAGTCAAAAGATTTACAAATCAAAGCAAAAGATTACAGATATGCTTACAAACTATACTCCCCCTCAGCCTGATGCCCCAAGGTTGGTTGCACACAAGATGAAAGGATTAGACATGAGGAGAAGAACCCGCTCAGTCAATCAAATGTAACAGTACAGGGTACTGTTACATTTATAGGCAAACCAAACCACTGAGATATATCAGCTGACGTCACCATGAAAGCGACGTCTAACAGCCTAACAACCTGTATCTACTGTCCTTACACAAACACTGATGTCTAACAACTGATTGTAAATAAAATACAAAACATGAGAAAACAACTGCTTCACGTTCCACTGTTGTAGCCTAAACACTGATGCTTAACAACAACATCAGTGCTTTCTTCAAAGGTGATCAGTCCTTGAATGAGCAGTGTTTGTGTCTTCAGCAGCACTTAAGAGACAGCAGTAGATAGAGCAAACAGAGTTTGTCTTCAGCAGTCTTTAGGATTATATCAGCATTTGGATCATCAGTTGTTCTTTTGAGCAGTACTTAAGGTTCATCAGCTGATAGATAACCACTGTCAAGGGGAGAGCAAAGTGTAAACTGCTGCTTATTGTGAATCCTCTGTTGTGACCTGGTTTTGGCTTTACATTATCTGTTCCTCTGGTAGGGTTCAATCCCAACAATCTCCCCCTGGAACAGATAATGCCAAAACCTTTCATTATTCAGGACCTTTATTACTCATCAAGAGTGCCTTAGCTTGTTTTTTTGAATTCAGCTTCAAATTCCTTTGCACTCTGGTCATCCTCATCCCTACACAGTGAAAGCCCAAGGAGATCCTGCAAATCTTGAACACTAAGGCCTAGTGCTTCTTTCCTTGATATGTGCTTCACATCGCCATTGGCTCTGACCAAGGTCAATACGTGAGTCTTTTGATCAGACATCCACTTTAGTATTTTTAAGCCAAGTGGGTTTCTTGGGAGAGACTTATTTGATGATGAGTTGAGGAATAATGGCCTTGAAAACAACTGCAGACTTTCAGACATTCTTTTGAAAGCTTCTTCAAAGACTTTGTAAGCTGCAGCTATATCTTCTGCAGTTTCTTGTTCAATAAGTTCTTGTCTTTCAGTTTCTGTCTTGTCTTTAGCAGTGTTTGGAGACGCAGGTTTGTTTAATGCCTTAAAAAGGCTTTGAAGCTTTGCTGCAGTTTCTTCTTTTAGACCCATTTTCGTGATGGTATCTTTGAAGTACTCTGCTTCCTTTTCTATTACCTCTTCTTCAGTCAACTGTTCTCCCTCTTCTTGATTTGTTACAAAAGTAGACCGGAACAGTGTGTCGAGGTTTCCCATCTTCTGTTCAAGCTTCATCATTTGTTCTTGCTTTTTAGAAGTGCCTGAAACAGTTATCTTTCTTTTCTTCAGCCTTTTGTAGTCTTCATCAGTCTGCTGTCTTGACCATTTTGATATGGCTTCAGCAGTATCCATTTTTGCATCCACTAGCTCCTTTTTCTTTCTTTTATACTCAGCAGTGAAGTCAGCAATGAGATTTTTGAATTTGTTCCAGTTTGGAGCATTTTTCTTCTTTGTAGGATCATTCTTAATTCTGTCAATCCTCTCAGCCTCATGCTTTAGAGCGATTATTGGCCATTCTTCAAACTGTTTTTCTTCAGCATGATAGAATTTTTCTTTCATAATGTAGGCAAGATAATTTTTTCTTAGCTCTTTGCGTTGTTCAGCCTTTTCTTTGATTAATTCCTCTGCAAATTCTTCCATCTGCTTTACCTTTTCAAGGAAGAAATCCAGTCTTTTAGTAATGCCTTCTTCGCTTAGACTTTCACGTTCACTTTCAAATTTAGCTCTTGCTTTAGCCTGCCTTGTCTTGAGTTTAAGGTAATCATCCATATCCTCTGGTGGCATGTAGCCTATGAGTGAGGAGAATCTTCTTTTTGAAGGATCCTCTTCTGTATAGAATTGCCTCATCTCATTTTTGATAGCTTCAAGTTCCAGTGGATATTTTGCAGCATTAGGATCATGCTTACCTTCATCGGCAGTGATTGGCTTTCTTACTCTGTTGAAGAGCTTTGGTTGTGATGTAGAAAGTGATAGAGCAGTGGTGGATGGATGTGGTGAGGTGGTTTTTGATGATGGTGATGGTGGTGGTGAATCAACATCTGATATGAGATTCCTTCTCCTTTTTAATGAAGAAGGGGCAGATGATGTTTTGAGTGGATCAGTGGTGGTAGATTGGATAGCAGTGGTTTGTGGCAGTGATTGACTGACAGTGGTTGAAACAACTGGTGTTTCAATCACTGTCGTCATTACAGCAGATGTTGTAACATCTGCTGTCTTCTGCTTTATGGCAGGAGGCAGTGATGATGGTGTGATTGTAGATGATGAAGGTGGAGCAGTAGTTGTGGTGGTGTGTGTTGAAAGTGTGTGTGTTGATGACATGGCAGCTGTTTGGCTACTGACAGCAGTTTTTGTAACTACTGCTGTATCAGCTGTTTGACTAGCAGGTTTTGAGACCTGTTTTTCTTTTTCTTTTTCTTTTTCAGGTTCAATATGAAGGCCATGTTCAATTCCCTTTTTCTTCATTTGCTTCATTATCTCCCCCTTTTTGGCATTATCTGCAAGGGGGTCATCAAAAAATAGTAAAGTTGAAGGAGCCTTGCCAGTGGCAGTTTGGATACTGGCGTTAATAGCCTTGATATCTGCTTGAGTATCCTTGAACCTTGATTCCATCATGTTGGACAGCAGTTGTACTTGAACAGCATGCTTTTGATCAGCCATTTGTTGCTGTTTTTCCAGCATGGGTTGGAAAATATTCCAAAGCTCATTTGCAGCAGGTGCTTGTTGTGGAGCAGGTGCTTGAGCAGGAACAGCAGAGGATTGTGCTTTCTGAGCTTTTAAAATCTCTTGCACCATCTCCTTTATTTCAGAAACTGATTCTTCAAGTTTTTCCACTCTGCCCGTCAATTCCTGATATCTTGAATCATCACCCATTTTACTGGGATCATCTGAATCCCCACCTGTGGTGGTTATATCAACGTGTGACTTAGGAACAGAGTCCCAAAAATCACCCATTGATGCCCCTTGTTCTTGGTACTGGGGACTTCTCTCTTCAGCACTCGATAAACCTTTGATGGTACCAGTGGTTAGATCTAACTCACTGGTGGTCACCGAAGTTGCTATTGAAGAAATTGCCTTCAAGGGAGTCTTACTTATGAAACAACTGTCCAACTGAGGATCTGTTGATCCACCAGTTGTAGTTGCTGCTCCACTTGAACTACTGACAAGAGTTACTTGTAACTCCTGCAGTGTAACCTCCTCAACTGTTGCTGGGATAGCAGTAGCAATAGCATCAGACCCAGTCACTTGTGGATGTATACTCTCAGTGATAGGTGATAGAGAGGAACTGGTTTGTGTCTGTGCAATAGCAGCTGCATGCAACAGAGGTAGCATGGATTGTGGCATTATTATTGGTGAGGGGATGGGGGTTGAAAGAGACATGTCCTTGGGATCAGGACTGAGGAAGATGGATCCGAGTGGATTCAGAGCTTCATATTGTGGTGTCCCTGTGCTTACAACCTGATCCTTTTGTGAGGATGCAGGAGGAGTTTCGGTTATGGGTTGAGATCTTTCTTCCAACTGCTGTGAGGAAGTAGCAGCAGTGGTTTGTGGTGACTTTTGTGTTGTCACAGGCATTTCCTCTGGGATCTCACCTTCCAGAGTTGCCTTTGTTTTGGGATTGGTGGGTTTTCTGGATGTTTTTCTTTTGGTCTTTTTGGTGGTGGCAGGTGTGGGTTTCAGAGCAGTGGGAGTGCTGCTATGATCACCTGGAGCAGTGGGCTCAGCAGCTGATACCTGAGGAGCAGTTGTAACCGCTAAAGTCTGCTCAGGTACCCCTGCTTTTGTTTTTATTGGTGCCATCATCCTTGAAAATGTTTCCTTTGTTATGCTTTTTATTTGAAAATGAACACCTTGTTTGAGCAAATTTACATTTTTCTTTTCAAATTTTTGTTCAAAATAATAACTCAAAAATCTTGGAAAAAGTAAAAATGCTTTACTTTCAACGTTTTTCACCATGTCATTGAAAATCTCCTGGGAGTAGTTATAGTCTTTATTATTCAAAATAGCGTAACCCAGGCTTTGAATTTTCAATGGTATTTCGTTGAAAGATGTTGTTTTATTTGAAGCACACATCAAGAGTGTGTGAAATAAAAACCTGGGTGCAGATGGAAAATAACCCTTTTGTAGGGTATCTACCTTTGGTTCTTCTGCATAACCCCTTTTCAGAAAATCAGCTTTTAACTCGTTTTTGTCAAAAGAGGTTTTACCGTTCTGATCGTCGAGTATGAAGACTTCTGATATCGATTTTGGTGTGATTATGATCTCTTTTCCCTGTATCGAGGAGTTAATGGCTATGACTTTTCCGTCTTGTTTTTCAAGCGATGCCTTTTTCCAAAACTCTCTCTGGGTTTGCAGATAGATAGGAGCATTTGCTGTCAACAAAGTTTTGTACTTTGATGCAGATAATGCATCAATGATGGTGTCAAAGGTGTGATTATCAGTAGGTTTTGTGAATAAACCCAGATAATTGTGAGATTGTTTGAATGGCATTTCGATGGTTTCTTCGGTCGTTTGAGCGACCTCTTTGGAAGGTGATGGTGATTTAGGTTTTGGTTTTGATTTTGACTTTGATTTTGTCATTTTTGCGGAGAAGAATGAAGAAGGATTTTGGATATTTTGAGAAGAAGGGTTGGAAACTGCTATGAGAAGAGAATTTTGGAATTCAATTCGACAGTGTAAAACCCTGTTTGGGGTTTAGGGCAGGGTTTTATTTGGAAAAAAAATGATCGCTGATGTGGCAGCGGTTATTTTGATCTGAGGGCTAAAAACTGACCACGTGTCAAACACTGATGAGATGGATGAAGTATGGAGAACAGTTGTTTTAAGAGCCACTGACGTATCAGGCATCAGTGGTTACAACGGTAAAATTTTGGGCAGTGGATGATTTTTTACTATCAGTAGATAGTGTATCAGTGGATAAGACACTGATTTTGAACATCAGTGCTTTTCAAGAAAATGAGTGATCAGTGGTTAACTTTCAGCAGTGGACAGTGTTTAGAGATCAGACATTGGAACAAAACAGTGGTTAGGGTAAATGGTACAATTCTGAAGGACAGGTGTTTCAGCAACAGTTTTGAAAATATCATTCAAGGTTTTACCACATGTCAATTTTGAAAGACAGTGGTTTAGTACCCCAGATGATGAAAACTTTTTACTAAGGCAACTCATTTTCGTTTAATATTTAATTAACACATGAGTAACTTAGTAACTTAAGCACAGTTTGCAATCAACCTTTGATAAAAATTTAGGAGCAAACCTGAGTATGGCATGATCATGACATATGTACCATTTCCTTTTGACCCATTTATGAGGACACTAATACCATAAAAAAAAGAGGTATTATATCCTGACAGGAGCTGAAACCAATTGCCAACAAAAATAAGCAACGGTTTCAAATATATTATTCCAAAAAAAATGAACAATATATCCTGTTTATTCGAGAGAATCCTTTGGAAAAAAAATGATTAAAGAATTTTCTGAGAACAGCATCAAGAAGGGTCTGGTATAATATCAATCAAATAACTAATCATATCATTCTCAAGTTTTTGAAAATGGTCAGTGGTTTTGACGATAGTGGTAGGAAAACTTTGAACACATTTTGACCACTGTTTGGTACCATTTTCTTTGTCAGTTGATTGCAAACATGAGGCTTCATGGAAATTTTTTTTTTTTAAACATTTGTCTCATCCTTTTTGGAATTCATTCCTGGGAAACAAAACCTTTTTCCTGAACAGATGAATGCACATAGTTGCTTAATTAACCATTATTACCCCACTCTTTGACTCTTTGTCTCTTTAGTGTTTTATGTTTGTACTCTTTTCTTCTACTTCAGAAGTTTTGAGATGAACACACTTCGGAGTTTTTGTGAATTTTCTTAATGTATTTTATTATAGTTGATTTTGTCCTTTTGAGGAACTCAACCTGTTTCCAATACATAAGATTTAATTGGCTAAAGTTTTAATTCCCCTCTTTTTAGATTACCAAAAACACTAATGTTTCATGAACATAGGTTTTTGTTAATCTGAGGTTCATACTTTAGCATTTTAATAAAGGACATCACAATTTTCATAACAACATCTGAGATCAATTTAGAAAATAAGAAATAATCTCATAATTTGACAGATATACTTTCAGATCTGGAAGCCATGAGTGTATTATGCATGAAATCACTTGATGTATGAAATTTGTGTGTCGTATGACATCTTGGTTGATGTACAGAGTTTTTGAATAACCATTTTGATCATGATTTACTCGTTACTCTGTTTTTCAACTGAATACAACCAACCTTAGTATCAATGAATTTTGAGCCGAACTGTTATGTCAAATTGATTGTTAGATCGAATTTGACTGTCCAAGCTCTGATACCAATTGTTAGGATCGGAGGCTCTCATGATAGTGTTTGTTTGTTTACTATGAATAATCAATGAATATGAAAACATGTTAAGTGCAGCGGAAATGAAAACAAACTCTGTAAACACAATCAAAGGAGAAAATAGTTTGATAAACGATTGCTTCTCATATAGTCAAAAGATTTACAAATCAAAGCAAAAGATTACAGATATGCTTACAAACTATACTCCCCCTCAGCCTGATGCCCCAAGGTTGGTTGCACACAAGATGAAAGGATTAGACATGAGGAGAAGAACCCGCTCAGTCAATCAAATGTAACAGTACAGGGTACTGTTACATTTATAGGTAAACCAAACCACTGAGATATATCAGCTGACGTCACCATGAAAGCGACGTCTAACAGCCTAACAACCTGTATCTACTGTCCTTACACAAACACTGATGTCTAACAACTGATTGTAAATAAAATACAAAACATGAGAAAACAGCTGCTTCACGTTCCACTGTTGTAGCCTAAACACTGATGCTTAACAACAACATCAGTGCTTTCTTCAAAGGTGATCAGTCCTTGAATGAGCAGTGTTTGTGTCTTCAGCAGCACTTAAGAGACAGCAGTAGATAGAGCAAACAGAGTTTGTCTTCAGCAGTCTTTAGGATTATATCAGCATTTGGATCATCAGTTGTTCTTTTGAGCAGTACTTAAGGTTCATCAGCTGATAGATAACCACTGTCAAGGGGAGAGCAAAGTGTAAACTGCTGCTTATTGTGAATCCTCTGTTGTGACCTGGTTTTGGCTTTACATTATCTGTTCCTCTGGTAGGGTTCAATCCCAACAGTTCAAACGAACAATCTCTGGTCCGCTCGAACGAACAATCTTTGGACCGCTCCAAAGACATCTTGGATCGCTCATTTGAACAATCTCTGGTCCGCTCTAACGGACATTGTTGCTGGACCGCTCCAAAGTTCATTTATGGTTCGCTCGAAAGTATTTCGCTTGAAAAAAGATTGCTATTCCGCTTGAACTACAAGAATCATGGATATCAATTTCTTTAATATGACAAGAGAAACAATTGATAGAATAAATGTATTAAATAAAGAATTTGATTCATTTTCAGGTTATCCAGGAGAAAGTACAAGGAGTATCATTGAGAGGTATAGCCATCTTGTTCGCTCAATGTCTGAGAAAGGTATTAAAAAAGAATCAGAAGAATGGGTTGAGAAATTAGCCAATGCCTTACCTCAACAAGAGTGGGATACATTTCTTTTGAATTTAAAAAGAACTGGAGAATACTCTGATTTGGCAATTGGTCAATTCATTAAGAAACTTGAAGAACAGATGGAGAGGAATGCTGAGAAGAAGAAAAGTCAAAGTGTAAAATCAATATTAAAGAAGAGCAAGAGTAAAGGTGTCCAAGTGGGAGAGGAACAGACTGAAGAAATTTCAGTTTTGAAAGATGAGATGAAAGCTGATAAGAAACATATTTTTGATTTACAGGAAAATTGTGAGAGATTGAAATCTGAAAATGACAAACTGTTAAGTGATTTGAACAGTTTGAAAAACGAGATTTTGAAAGAGAAAGAAAAGGATTTTGAAAGCAAAAAGAAATCTTCAGAAGATGAAGATTTCTGGATAAAATTGGAGAACAAAAATTTGAAAGCAAATGAAACAAAATTTCAAGAACAGTTAAAAGTTTTGGAAAATGAAAAATCTGTTCTTGAAAACATTAAAATTGAAAACGAAAAAACAATCAAGTCTCATCTTGAACGAATATCTCAGCTTGAAAATGAAGCTGAGAATTCAAGGAACAAAATTGATGAGCTTGAAATTAAATTGAAAGGTTTTGTGACTTCTTTTGTGTTCCCCTGTCCAAAACCGATCAATTCTGTTCCAATAAGTGACAATGTCACAAACTTTGACAAAGTCAAAGTTGAAGATTGTGATGATAAAACTGATGATAAAAATGAAGAGTTTTATTCAGCAGATGAGTCTGAGTCAGAGTCTGATGCTGAAAATGAGAAAAAGAAAATATTTTTGAAATTGAAAGAAAAATTTCAGAAAACTGTTCTACAATCAACTGAAAAGGGAGAATGCTCTACGCAAAAACCTTTGAAGAAGAAAGTGGAACAGAAACAAAAAGTTAAAAATTCAGAAAATGGTCAAAACAAGAATAAAAGCTCATCAGTTCAATCATCCAATCGCAATCAAAAACCACAAAAATTGAAAAATCAAAACTCAAAAATAGTTGGTAATAAGTGGTGCAGGTCGGACCACAGTGCTCAAAAGCCAGATCCAGCAAACTTGAGGAAGGAATATCACCAAGCCAAACAGTGCTTTGATTTGAGCATTTGGGCTGAAAATGGTGATTGGTACGATAACAGAGTGTGTTACCGATGCGGTTATCAAGGACACATTGCTGTTAACTGCCAAAGTTGGAGTTATGAGATGAGGAGATGCTATAACTGCCATATCAAAGGTCACATTGCCAGAGATTGCCTAAGGAGATCGAATGAAAGATCGAGGGCTAAATCTCAGAAAATAGCAAAGATACCAGTCTCTGTCAAGCCCAAAGAACAGAAGGTTCAAGAACGTAAAGTTCAAGAACAAAAAGTTCAAGAAAAGAAAGTGAAGCTTTCACAGGGGCAAAAAGACAGACTGAGGAAGAAGAGGAAAAAGGCGAGAGATTATCTCGAAAGGATTTTGTCCTCGGGTTCATCTGTTAAAAATAAGAGTTCTGATGAATCGACTCCCTCGATGGCAAAGTCAAGCAAGACGAATTCATCAGATACAAATCTGAGGACGAAAGAAGAAAAGAAAAAGAAGAAAATGGTCGGCGATGAATCTGACATGTTAAAGTCAGACAAGCCACCTTCTGGCGATGAATCTGTTTCTGTGGAAACAAAGGAGCCACATGTTGGCAATGAATCTGGCTCATCAAAGTCAGACAAGCCACATTTAGGCGATGAATCTGGTGTGGTAAAGCCAGAAGAGCCATGTGTTGAGGTAAAAATTGAGAATTCTGGTCTAACAATGGATGATGCAAACTTTCCACCATTGTTGAACAAGAATTCAAAATCACCCAAGGACAGTCAGGCTTGGGTGAATCTGTTCAAATGAAAAACCTGACTTGCCGGAGATCCCAAGTTTATATCGTGGATCAGGAATCGGCATCTTTCCAATGTTTGAAGATTTTGATTGAAAGATTTTGATAGTGTTTGAATGTTTACAGGTTGAAGGACTACGCCGGAGCTTCCAGGTTGGTAAGTGCGAAGCAGGAATCGGCATCCTGATTGGTAAAATGGTGATGTAGACGTAACATTCCTACAAGTGGTATTGTGTGTTTTTACAAGTGGTTATTTTTACAATTGGTTTAGAGGTTGCTTGAATGCAAATGGTAAATCAGGGACATTAATTTGTACTTGATTTACTATATATAACAAGAGACGAACAAGATGATGAACCACATCCCCGTTCTTAAAATGATAAGACCTACAAATGGTTTTTATCAACACAAATTCATTTTCCGGAAAAATCATTTTGATTAAAAAAAACTTAAGTGTTTTGAAATCTAAATGAGAAAATGGTTTGTGATAGGGGGAGTACTGATTGTTTATGCCGAGTGAATGGCGATTTGATGTGATTCAGTGTCAGTTGTTAAGTTTCTGTATAGTTTGTATGTTTCAATTGTGTCAAGAGTCTTAGTTTTCAAATTTCCTTTGAAATGTGTTTGCATTTTAGGGGGAGTAAGAAATTTTAGAAAATCCAAAATTTTAGAAAATCCAAAATTTTTTAGAAAATCCAAAAGCATTTGAAAATTTGAAAAAAAGCCAAAAACATGATAAAATTCAAAATGAGTTTTGTTGCGAAAAAGAGGAAATGATAGTACATCAGTGGACTATCACGGCATGCTAAAGAAATGTAGAGTTTAAATGTGATAAACAATCTCACTGATGATATGCCAGTAGGTTTTTGCACATTTAGTAGATTGAGACGAGATATAAACCTAAATTCAAACTTGCTTGTTCTGTGGGTTAACACAAACTTGGATATATAGGTAACCCCTGAAATCTTGTTTGAAAGGTCCCTTATTCTGAGATACTAGGTCTTTATGCTCAGTGATATCTGGGGTATTATCCCGGGACTTCTGCTGAAAGAAATTTCTGACCTAGTCCCCGGATAATGCTTTCAGCAAATGCTTGAAACATAGCATCGCCCTCAGCGAGCTGATGAAACAATAAAATTGATAGTCGCTGCTGTTGTAATGCAAAAGATACTCTAAAGGGGACACACCAAAAGTCGAAGCTGTCATCTCTCTGCGTATCGAAAGATCGACCTGAGCTCTCACGGCCCTCGTACTATAATTTATTCCCCTGACAGATATCATCAGTGGTATATTCACCTGTAAGACTGAATATTGGGATCTGGATACGGGAGTATATTCAAGTAGTGGGACACACGGATAAGTTCAAGTGCTTAAAACATTAATATCGTATCTCGGATCAGTTGAACTTTGTGTAAAAATTTAAGTGGACAAATATACTGACAATCTAAGTGAATTGTTTAGAACTTAAAATGAAATGAAGCTTAACGGTGTTGTTGATATGTCTCAGAAACTGATATGATCCTCTTTCACAAACTCACAAAAATATTGTCTGTAAATATTTTATTTCTGCATTTTAGTCTCTCAGAAAATCCAAAAAGATTTTGTGTGTGTTTTAGCATAATTTTTGAAAAAGTCAAAAAGATTTTCGACAACTGATGTTGGAAAACTGATTTTCAAAATTCCGAGTGCTAAACATGATGAGCAGCATTTGAGGGGGAGTGTTTGTGTAAATCTAACTATTTTCATTAAATCTAACCTTCTTCAAGTGGTTCATCATAGATATTTGAGAGAAAGCCTGAGATGTTGCAATTATATGTTTGTTTTAGTGATTATGAGAGTCATGTGTTGGTGCACAGGTATTTGATATGTGATAAAATTAGAAAATTTATGTCTGGGTTAAGATTGTGCAGGTAGCCAGGTTTCGATATTCTGAAAATCTTTGTTGGAAGAGAGCCAAGTTTCGATCCTGAAAATCAATTCTGAAAGCCTGTGTAGATCAGACAACGATCCTGAAGATGTTACTGAAGAACAAAAGAATGCCAGTAAATCGAGAAGGGGAGTCTGAAGATTGAGAGAAGAGAAAGCCCAGAGACTGATCTAGATTGAAGATGTGAAGACACAGTTTTGCAGTCAGAGTGTATAGGCGACTCCATCAACATCTGAGGGGGAGTCTGTTGGTGCACTACATCTGTTGATTACGTCTAGGTGTCTAGGATCAGGTCTTACGTCGTATTGTATAGCATAGGGCACGTTTTACGAGAAAACAAGAGTCTGTATAGGTGTTACATGTCTGGTCCGCTCATAGGGACATAGGGATGTCTGGTCCGCTTATTTGTCAGTCTGGTCAGCTTATATGTACATGTCTGGTCCGCTTTTATGGTCATGTGACACATAAGCGAACCAGAAAGTCTATATATAGGAGTCATTAGGGCGGCCTCATAACATGTATGTGAAATTCCACGCCGAAGCTCTGCCGGTGTGAAGATCGAGCTGTAAAACGTTTCATATCAATAAAACAAGCAGTTAGGAAGAAGAACAAGCTACTTCTACTTGCATTTCTTATTATTCCGCATCTGAAACGCAAGAGACAACCTCTGAACGACTCGTTCGGGTCAACAAACGATCCTACAGCAAGAACCGAACACGATCACGAAATAAGCTTCCGCTCTATGTATCCTTATTATGTTAAACGACGAACGTACACATGATATGTTGTATACTTTTAAATTGTAAAAAGTTTTAATAAACCCGTAATTTCCAATGCATACGTAATCTTAATTACGTGATTGTTTTTCGTAAATGATACGTTAAACCTTAATTTATAAGAACGGGTGTTACAATTACATTGATAAAAAAATTAACAACAAATTTTGTAATCTTTGGGAAATGTAAATCGGGTGTTCATCGGTTAGGTTTATGGTTTATTTGTACATGATTTTCAAAATAAAATATTATTCTTTTTATTTAATAAATAATTAAGTTAAACGTTTTTTTATTCAGTTATCCAAATAAACCAAACAAAACAAAACAAATAAAATGTGGATCCATAAACCGAACAAAAAAACCGAATAAAATGGGTTTGCGTTTACGCTTCTTACTTGGTTACCGTTTTTCTAAACACCCTACTTTGAATGACTTAGACAAATATTGAAGTATATAAATAAGCTATTGAATGAGATTACTTAAATAAATTAATGGGAGAAACAGGCACAAATTAAATATTTTTTATAAACTGTAATATATGACAGATACTTATTAAACCTTAGTGGGCAGGGATGACGGTAAAAACCAATAAAGAACAACCACATCCACTGATAATCCTATATAAATTATGAGATAAGATAATAAGATTAAAATTGCTTAAAGATTACAAATGTTTGTAGATAAAAAAGTTGTTATTTGGGTTTATACAATATATATTATAAATTGTTGCTCCTATTCATAAACATAAGTTTTAAACATAAATATTGAATATTGAACATCTCAATATTTATTTAACATATACATTATAACATGCAAAGAAAGGTCATACTCATTATAATATTAGAACATAACAGTATAATAAGCAGATAAGTTTTCAGGAATTCGAAACCACACAATCAGTCCAAAACATAACAATACCAAACACCCAAAACCAACAAAACGAAAACCATAAGTTCAACGTGGCAACAACATATGAAATCAACAAGTAAATGTATTTGAAAACACAGAGAAAACTATTTCTCAATCTTCAGAATCAAAAGCGTCGAAACACCAACATCTTCATCCTGAGACAGTTCATCACTCATGCGGCGCTTAGTCGAGGAGCAACCTAATGCATCATCTACGTCGCACACTTCACGAATATTACGTTTTGTTTCATCAGTAGATGGATTCTTAATCCCTACGAGTCCTTTGGATGCAGGCGTAACATTGTCACCACTGCCGGACATCTCATCCTGATATAAAAAGACAATATATATTAACATTTCAAAAAATTTAGTACAAATAACCAAATTCTTATATTACCTTCATAAGGTCAACAGGAGTAGACAAACTGCAGGAATCTGGAACATCCAACGATTCGGACTGCTCATGCTTTAAGTACATAATACACAGTAACATAAAGTACACATAATGGTATAAATCTATTTCAAAACGATATGACTATGAAATGAAAAGAATGACATAATGAAGATTTAAACCTGGTTAAGATTGAATTTGGCGCAGAGCGCGGCAAGGATCTCATCATCGTTAGTGGCCATTGAAATACCATAGTTTTCAACCTGATGCTCAATGTTAGTCTTTAACATTTATGATGAACGCATACCTCTTTCCAATCAACGTGTCAAAAATCTCAGGATATGGTTTCGGTATCTCTCCAGAATTAACAACCTATGATTTTATAAAATTTAATATAAATTACAATGAGCACAATGATTACATAATTGAGAACCTACAATTTTATAAAAAATTAATTTATAATTATATTTACTACATGGCCAAATAACTGAATGCATGTATTTGTTACCTGATCTTGGATTGCAAGTAACCCTTTGGCAGTTTTCTTAAGAATCTTGTAAGCTTCAAAATCAAACAGTGTCAAAGACACAGTACCAGAAGAGTCTTGCACCCTAATAGGTATCTTGAAGCTATCAAAGTTAAAAACAAATGAAAACATTAGTATTACTAATAACAGAAGTGTGGTTCATATTAGTATTTAGTATAAGGAAATAAAACTGTAATCTCAAACCGCGGAATAGAATAGACGTCGACTCCTTCACATTTATCATTTGTACACACCAAAGATTTTGCATGATCAACATCAAATGAACCATCCACATTTCCTTTCGTTACAAATCTTTCCTCCACACTCGACTAACAGTGGCTACAACCATTGTAATACCAAAGTTTATCAGTGCATATAGCTGTGACTGTGCCAAGAACCAAAACCTTCTTTGTCTATCAATATCAAACAAAAATAATAATACTTAGAAAAGACTATAAAAAAACTCAGCATGTAAAGTACTTATAAGAAAATACACACCGTCGATATGGTTCCAAGAAAACCAATAAGCATGAAATCAGGGTTATTAAGAAACTCATCTTCAACACTTGAGATAACGTTTGAACCAAGATGCTCATTTGATGAAGATGAAGCAAAAATTTTCTCTACATACCTAAACAGATTCATGTGATCAAATTAAAACGTAAAAAGTAAATGTAGGTACAAAATAATACTGTTTAATGTTTATATGCATATTACTAACTATACCTAATGTCAGTGTCGATGAAAAGTCTGCTAAGGTCAAACCCGTTTGCAACTCCACGCTTGCCTGAATTTAAAAATAAAACCAAATGTAGATCAATACAAACAGTGTCAAATTTAAAAAATATAAATAAATATAAATATAAATTACTAAATAAATAAAAATTAAACTAATTAAGTTTAAATTGTACCTTTGTAAAGGTTGACCATACCAAAATGACAAAGAATAACAACATACTTCTCTCGTTTCTTATCATTCATGTAAGCAAACATGTTAACAGCAAAAGCATCCCACAAAGTAACCGGACACTTTTGGCCTCTAAAATATTAACATAAAACATAATAACATCAAGCAACCTTGTAATGCTTTAAACGTCAAAATGCAACAACTTAATATGTAACACCCTTGCTATTATTTTAGGATTTACGTATAATTTACGAAAATAAACATGTGATTATGAGCACATATACATTACAAAATACGGGTTTATTTAAAACTTTTACAATTTAAAGTTTAGAACAACATAATGTTGTTTAGTTTGTCGTTTAAAAATTTCGACGAAACAACGTGCGGAAGCTTCTTCTTCATGTGTTCGGTTCTTTCTCATCGCTTGATCTTCATCCGGTACTCCTGATATTCACCTGTGATCAAAACCAACTTAAAAGTTAGTTTTGATATCTTAAATAATAGTATAATCAAGTTCTAGTATCGAACAATCAAAAACAAAATAAAATTTCGAAATTTAGTCTGTCGCGCCACGCGACAGACTCCGCTTGATCTTTCGCGTGCCGCGAGCGCCCTCGCGTGTCGTGCCAGGATTACTGCTCCCTGTCGCGTGCCGCGGGGGAGATGATTTTCCAGCAGTTTCGTTACTGAAACCTGCATTTTTGCCCAGCTCTAGTTTTTAACCAAATTCCAACTTCAAAATGCTATAACTTTTTATCTACTTATCCGTTTTACACGATTCTTTTTCCTACGCGTTTGTAATTTAATTCTCCATCTTATGGAGTTAAAACCTGATATTCAACTACTTCAAAAATCCAAATTTCAAGCTATTGGCTTGAAATTCCTTTTTTTTAACACTTTTGACCCGTTTCATGATTCATTAAACCACTTTCGTTTAAATCACTGTAAATTCTTGAGATATTCATTATCTCAAAACCATTAACTCGTGAGTTCAAAACTTTCATACATTATGCAACTAAAAGTTGAATTATGCGCAAAACTTCTTTTTGACCCGTTAGAGGGATTTACCATTAACTTTAAATTTCACTCTCTTCTTTCACCCATCATTTTACTACATTAAGGTACCTACCTATATTTCGTAATCTTAATGCAAATTCCTAAACAACCTCTAAGGGTCGTTTGCCCGGTTTTCCCATCAAGGGCTTTTTGGTCAATTTTAGCCCCCCATTTTACGACGAAGGACTTTCACTAATTATTTGACCAAATTGCACTTTTAACTATAAACTTACTTTATGCGTACCTGGCTCGGGTCAATGTATAGACCCGTTTTATACCTTACTTTATTTAGCCGCTACTTAATAGCTACGCAATTATCCACTTCCCGTTCACTCCTGTGAACATATGACTTGACAACCAAATGTTAGTCGATATTGTCAAATGGTGTTATCACCACCATTTGACCCGTTTGGCCTATACGACCAAACATTTACATTTATAATAAAACATGGTTTTAACTACCCATTCACACATTCGACCCATTTCGGATTTTTTTTACCACAAGATCCTTTTTCCATTAACCATAGTTTTAATCGTTTTTATTCGTTCCGACTCATATTGTTTTGTGTCGGAACCCATATCCGGATACAATCTGTTGTCATATTTATCACCTATAAAATAAATACGTACACTTAAATTGGGTGTAAGCTTTACTTACCTCGCGTCCGCGCAAACATTCTTCGCATCCATGATCCGTTTGACCCGTTCCTCTCCAAGCCCCCACCTAGCTTGTTTAGAATCAAACTATATCATAACATCCATAAGATGGTTAGATTGGTCATTCTATACAATGTCCATCACCCTATGGACCCCCTTTTTTTTACACACTTATCAATCAAAGCATGTCATATATTCAACAACTAGTTTATAACTTGTCATTTAGCCAAGATTAACATCAATTAAGCAAGTTCATATCACCGAAAAATAGACTGTTTTTGGTGACCTGTTTAACCTGTTTACAAGTCTTTAAAATTATGATTTTTTATGTGACGTACCTCTCGGAGGGTTAGGCCTTGTGTTAAAATTTCAAGATCTAACTCTTTACCAAAAATTTGTAAAAATTCATTTACTAAGCTGCAATCAGATTCGTCACTTCTGACTGCAGCTTACGAAAAAATTCATTTAAAATTACTCGTTTATCCGATTGACGAAATTCCAATTGGAGCTTTTTGGAATTACCTGAAGCTACCTACAGTAAAAATTTGAGATCATAAATCAGTTCTTAAATTGAGTTATGACATTCGTAATGGGCTGCAAATTCTGCAAGAAAACACAACCTGAACCTTCGATACCGAAAAATTCATAAAACATTCAATTTTCGTCGAAAAAAATGCAATTCCAGTGTGGTTTTAAAGATATTTCCTGGAATTACATTTTAGACTCAAGAAACACATGTTTTTGTCAGGTTTTGTCCACGTTACAGCCAATACAAGTCGGCTGTAAATTCTGATCAGAAGCTGTTTGAATTCAGCTTTCAATTAAAACATGTTTATGACATTATAACACTTATTTTTAGCAATCAAAACCCTAAAAACATCACATACACGAATTTAGAATCAACAAATCTGAATTTACTTCATGGAACTCAAATTACACTAGAATAACTATCAAAATCTAGTGTTTAACATGTTTCTACAAAACCCACTTATCACCTTCAATGGTGATTATGATTTACAAGAATTAGGCATGATTTCAACACATGATTGTCTAGGGTGCACTCCTAGACACAATATTGTTCCTATTCCATCAATGTAACACTCATGCATCAACAATTTTCGAGTTCTCTATGTTTACTCAGAATTTCAACCAGAGATTTCTCATGAAATTTACATACCTTGTGACTCCTTTTTCAGTGGAGATCACTAACTCGTGCTCGGATTTTGATTTAGGATCGATTTTGGCCTTCAATTTGAGAGATTAAGCATGAACTAGGGTTGTGGGGTTTTCCTTGGTCGCCCTCTGTTTCAATCGACCAGACGCACACTTTTGTGTGTGTTTGGTGTATTTTATTTTGTTTTAATTAAATCTAGTTTCAAGTTTAACAAGTTTGGCCCCTCTACTATCATTAGGTTTTTATTCTAAGTGTTTTAACCCACTAGTATGTCACTACAAGACTTCTCTTCTAACTAGGTTATTATTATTCCTAGTTAACTTATTGGATTCCGGGAGTTATAACCCGTCTTATTTAAGTCCCGCTAAGTCGGCCTGTCATAAGATTTGTTTTTCTTAAAACTTTTATTCTCTTTTTATATAATATTAGGTTTAATTATTTAAATCCTAATATTTACCGGGTTAATTTTACCACTAACGGTATTTTACCCGTTCATAAATATTAACGTGGTTTGATTACCAAACCTGTTTTCGGGGTGTTACAAGTCTACCCCCCTTAAAGAGATTTCGTCCTCGAAACCCTATTTACATAATTTATTGGTTTAATCAAACAAACCAAGTTTCATTTTCAAGGCACTCGTTTCTTTCGGTCAAAAGTTTTCATTTATATTGACGCGTACATCTTTCATGTGTAAGGCCTCGTGGGCCGTTACTTTCAGCTTGTATCTGTTATCTTTATTGATTATTTACTTTGACGATTAGACTTATTAGTCACCGGTTACCTTATACCCCATCACCCGGTTATACCATATTGCCATCTTCGGCGTTACGTGTGTTTACTTGTATCGAGGAATTTATGTCTGAGGATCTATTCCTTTCCATTATTATTTGATGCGGGGAATTATAACTAGTTCCCACGCTTAACCCAAATGACTCGTAGGCTATCTATTTAGATTTTTACCCTTTCCTTTTTTTTTACCTTTTTAAGGTGAGGCCCCGACAATTCGTTTTTTTTTTTTACCCCAAGGTCTTTTTGGTCCCGTAGACCTTAGAATTACTCATAATCTCGTAGGTTATGATAATCCCGTAGATCATACTTTATTCGAGTTTTTATTCAAATGTATATATATATGGCGTCCAAGCACCTCTTTTTATGTTTAGAATTATTTACTTTTGCTTTTTTTAGATTTCATTTGACCTTGACCGTAGTCTAAGGCTTCATTTGTTTTCCTTCGAATTATCTTTCCGACTTTATGACTTCTAACGTCATTTACACGTCAGTTTGTCCTACGCTTACCATTATTCGGTTCTTACCTGTACTTCTTTACAACCCGTTACCCGGGTTCTTTATCTTGATGTTTTTAACATTCTTGTTTCGCTAGTTTGCGTTTTTTTCTATCCACATTCCTTTACGACCCATCACATAGGTTCATTAATATTTTGCGCTTCTATTATTCGGTTTGCGCCTATTTGTACTACCAATTTCTTATACTTTATTTGTCTCGTTTGACTTATTCGTGTGAGGTTTTATCACTTATTGTAACACCCCAAAAAACGGGTTTGGTAACCAAACCACGTTAATGTTAATGATAGGTAAAATACCGTTAGTGGTGAAAATTTACCCGGTAAATATTAGGATTTAAGTAAACAAATCTAATATTAATTAAAAAGAGGACAGATACTTTGAGAAAACAAAGTATATAAAAGGCCCGAGTTAACGGGACTTAAAATATAACGAGTTATAACTTTCCGAACCTATTAAGTTAACTAGGAATAATTAACCTAGTTAGTAGTATGTAGTTAAATGATAAATGGTGAGTAGTAGCTTCAATTTATCAAGATAAAAACATAAGGGACTAATGTTGTCAAGTGGGGAACTTATATTGATTAAAAATAAAACACAACACACACTGGATATGTGTGTGTGTGCGTGAAATCGCCCAGGAGAAGAAGAAAGGGTTAAAAACCCTAACTTCAGCAAAATCAACAAATTGAAGCTTGATTCAAGCCCCAAATCGATGCATGAATACATAGAAACGATCACCTAGTCGTGAAGATCGTAAGGTATGTCGAATTTTTGATATTTATGAAGTTGAGAATTCTTACATAAGAAATTCAAAATTGATGTTTCATGATTGTGGTTTGGATGATATTGAAGTGAAATAGTGTTTAGGAGTAAACCCTAGACAAGAATATATTGAAATCATGCCTAGCTCAAGTAAATTCAGATTTTATTGATGCTAAATTCATGTATGAGATGTTCTTAGGGTTTTGATTGCTAAAAATTAGTGTTATGATGTCATGAACATGCTTAAATTGAAAGCTGAATTCAAACAGCTCCTGATCAGAATTTACAGCCGACTTGTATTGGCTGTAACCTGAACAAAACTTGACAAAAACATGTGTTTCTTGAGTATAAAATGTAATTCCAGGAAATATCTTTAAAACCCCACTAGAATCGCATTTTTTCGACGAAAATTAAGCGTTTTATGAATTTTTCCGTATCAAAGGTTCAAGCTGCGTTTTCTGGCAGAATTTGCAGCCCATTACGAATGTCATAACTAAATTTAGGAATTTAGTTATGATCTCACATTTTCACTGTAGATATTTTTAAGCTATTAAAAGAATCGCCAATTGGAATTTCGTCAATCGGATAAACGAGGAATTTTTAATGAATTTTCCGTAAGCTGCAGTCAGAACTGACGAATCTGATTGCAGCTTAGTAAATGAATTTTTACGAATTTTTGATAAAGAGTTAGATCTTGAAATTTTAACACAAGGCCTAACCCTCCGAGAGGTACGCCACATAAAAAAAATATAATTTTTGAAGACTTGTAAACAGGTTAAACAAGTCACCAAAAACAACCCATTTTTCAGTGATATGAAATGCCTGAACGAAATCGCGGTCTACTTGGTTGTGTGTAAAATTTGATTTCATTAAGAGTTCGGATGAAATATGCCTAAGTGAGTTCAATGAACCAAATGTGCATTTGAATATGTTGATAAGTCAATTGACTTTGAAAAAGTCAAACCGACCAATGATTAGATCGAATGATAATTTTGATATGGTCGAATGATAAATTCGACATAAAACTCGTAGGATGGAATAGTCGTAAACGATTATGACTAATCTAACCGTCTTACGAATTGTGATGATGATAGTTTGACTCTAGACAAGCTAGATGAAGACTTGGAAAAGAAGCGGGTCAAACAGATCGAGTACGCGGAAAAAGGACATAATCGGATGCAAGGTAAGTGAAATTTACACCTTTTAGTAAAATAAATGTTCATCCTATAAGTTTCAAATACAATAAGGATAATATTCAAGATATGGTTCCCGACGCAAAATAATACGGGTCGAAACTAATATAAATGATAAAAACCATGTTTAATGGTAAAAGAGATAGAACGGTAAATTAGCCATGAAAAGCTAATTATAAAAATGGGTTTTTGAACGGTTACTATAAGTAAGCCTAATGAATAAAAAGAGTAAAACGGGTCAAATGGTAATGTCGATACTATTTGACAAATATCGACTAATAAGCACTTGTCGAGTTTTATGCTTACAGGATAAAGCGGCTTATGAATTAGCGTTGCTATGAATTAGCAAATTTTCGAGACAAGGTATTAAAACGGGTCAATGTATTGATCCGATCCAGGTACGTATAATTATGTTGTAGTTAAAAGTGCTAATTTGGTCAATAATTGGTGAGAGTCTTTCGTCGTAAAATAAGAGACTAGAATTGACCAAAAAGCCCTTAACGGGCGAACCGGGTAAACGACCGTTAGAGTTTGTTTAGAAACTTGTTTATTGATTTTGAAACCCTTAGATACACTATTTCTTTAAGTTCCTGACCCTTAGTGCTAATGATTATCGAAATCATATACACTATTTCTTGTTTTCTTGAATAACTGGTCAATTTCATTACTGAAATGAATTTCATTACTGAAATGAATTTCATTGGCTTATGTGGCTTATCTCCTGTAATCATCACTATTTCTCCTGTGGGTGTATGAATTTCTATGAAATTCTTATCACAAAGAATTCGAGCATGGTTGGCTACTAACCAATCCATTCCTAATACAACGTCGAATCCTGCTAAATCCATAGGTAATAGGTTTGCAGAAAATTTATGGCCTAAGAGCTCTATCTTTCCTTCTCGTAAAACCTTATCTATTTTAACAGAATTCCCATTTGCCGTTTCGACAGTAAAGATTTGTCTAAGGTTGGTTAAGGGTAGTTTAAGAGCTTGGTAGAATGAAGTATTTATAAAACTTTGGTTTGCACCAGAGTCAAATAATACTTTTGCATAAACGTCATGAACTAGAAACGTACCAGCTATCACGTCAGAGATTAGCTCTGCTTCCTGAGTAGTCAACTGGAAGGCTCTTACGTTTTTTCTTGGTAGTTCCTTCTGCAGGTTTGGCTTTGTTATCAGCTGGTTTGACTAATTTCGGGCAGTCTGGCCTAAAATGTCCAGCTTCTCCGCAGTTGTAGCAGATTGTTGCTTTCTTCTTCCTGCAATCTTCTTCTTGATGCCCCGGAATTTTGCAGAAATTGCAATACGCTTTGCATCTTCCAAAATGCTTTCTTTTGCAGGTATTGCAAAATGGAACAGTGGAAGATTGCCCAGTTCCATTCTTCTTGAAATTACTACTGTTACCCACACGGAATCCTTGGGTAATCTTTTGGGCCACTTCCTTCTTTCTATTTTCTTCTCGCGTACGCACCAGTCCGTCCGTTAAAGTGTTGGCTAATTCTACTGCATCGTCAATTGTGCGAGGTCTCGCAGCTTTAACGATATCACGAATTTCGCCAATCAATCCCCAAATATAGCGGGAAATAAGTACCGGCTCTGGTGAAGCCAGGGTTGGTACCACTCTAGCATACTCGAAGAATGTCGAAGTATACCCTCAACAGTCTACATCCACCATCCGGTGGTTCAAGCATTTATTTGCCATTTGTTCTTTCTCATATTCAGGACAGAATTTTCGTTCCACTAGTCGCTTAAATTCTTCCCAACTCATGGCATAGGCCATGTCACTTCCCTTGGCTTGTAACACCGTATTCCACCATTCTAGTGCCCCTTCTTTAAAAAGATGTGACGTGTACATGACTTTGTCTTCTTCGACACATTTACTTATTTTAATTACTGCTTCAGTTTTCTCTAACCAACGCAGTGCAGCAGTCGCCCCCTCGTTGCCTGCAAATTCAGCTGGTTTACAGGCAAGAAATTCCTTGTAAGTGCAACCAGGCGTTGCAGCTTTCATTTTTTTAAGAAATGGGGCTTGTATCACATCATCATTGTTATTATTGTTGCCGCCTCCATTTACACTATTACTAAAGTTGTCATCACGAGTACGTTTGCTGGGAACAGGTGGTGGAGGTTCAACTGGATTTCGGGCAGCAGCAAGGATTGCTGGAATAGCATTGGCTATTCCCTGAGCAACAATGTTCTCTATATCTTGTCTATTCAGAAATTGGTCTCCATTGTTTTGCTCAGATTGATTTACTTCATTAACAGGTTCATTACCAGCGTGTTCCATCTGGTAATTAATTTATATAAGTGATTAGCACAAAATAAATAACAACCAAACATAATAAATTAATCGCACATAATCACATCAATACGTATAGCCAAAATTGTCGATCTTTTGACGTTTGATATTTTATATATTATATTAGGCATCCGTACACACCAGTTATCTTACAAAAGTTTTATTTTTAGGTTATTTCACATAATTATATTTTTATTATTATTAAACACACGCATTCCCACAACCACACACGATCCCGTCAGCTGGCACTTCAGAAACGACGTTCTCTTTCGTCGTACTTCTAGGATATCCTCTCCCCCACTTCCCGGATCCTATTTCCTGCGTCCACCAGCTCCTCGCCATAGTGGCGGAGTTCAGCCAAATTCTCGGTGCTCATTGGTGGATGTAATGGAGGCTCAGGATCAAATTGGGGGAAAAGGTATTAGGGTTATTTAGGAGATTCTGAAACTGCCAGTCAGTGGTCCACCACTCTTCTAACTCTCCTAGAGGTCGGAGGTTAACCAGGGGATCTGGAATAGCAGGTTCCAGATTGACTGGAAGTTGGGCTTCAGCTGGGTAACCAAAGAGGTTTTCATCGGCAGGTCCGATGAGGTCGCTATTCGCCAGTTGGCGGTCTAGTTCCTCCCAGGGTGGCATCTCTGGGGCTTGCCCTGAACTTTCTCCGATTTCTATCCCTTTGCCTTTATCTTTGGGATCCTCAGTCTTTATAACTTTTTGTGTTGCTGGCCTCTTCCTACGCACACGTCTCCAGCCTACAAGTCTTCTTCTTTTCTTCGGTTTAGGTTTTTCCTGAGGTTGGGCTTGGAATACCATTGGCTCTTCAGTGTCAGCCTGGTAGCCAGTGAAGGTACTGGTGATATCCATATCTGAGATATGGATAGAAAAGTTTTGAAGTGCTTTTGATAGTTCATTCATGCTGTGAGCATATATGAAGAAACACACAAAATTCTAAGTTAAAATTTTGTAATTTAAATTTTCACAGAATCACAGAATGGCAATCAGGAAAAATTAAGTATTTCTAAATACTTAATTGGCTTAAATCAATGGCTCTGATACCACCTTTTTCTGTCACGGCCCTCGTGCTGGTTTTACCCGGTCCAGAAGCCGCGGGACAGAAACCCGTGGTATTTAAGTTTACAGCGGAAGTCTAGCAGGATCGTTTAAACTTGAAAATGCCCGATTATTTTATTTCATATTTTGGGATAAACCCCGTAATTTACAATAGAGGAATTTTACTAGGAAATTCCCTGTTTTACAAAACATGTTTATTTATTTATTTGAGCCACTGCTTCAAGCTTGTTAGTGCTCCGTAGCACTTTTCCTTGATTCACAGTAGGTCACCTGAAACATGTTTGAAAAATATTTTATCAGCGGGGAAATACTGGCGAGTCACTCAAGTTTGATAAAACGACACATAGTTATAAATTACAACATAAGAGCGATTACAATGGCTTCTATCTTATTTTTATCTGGCGCCGTGTCACCTCCTGGTGACGATGGTCATACCACTATTGGGTCCTTTCACCCAAGTAGTGGTGATTATCACTGTTAGGATTTATTAGCCTAACCGTGAGAAATTAGTAATGTGCACAATACCCCACTAGCCAGTGATTCAAGATAACCACGACTTAATCCCTGTAATTATAACTTTTGAAAATGATTGGAGTATCGTAAAACATTGTTGATAAAAAAAGAATGACTCACATTGCAAGTTTAACGGGCAGAGTTTTAGCCTACTGATAAGCCTTGTAACCTAATTTAAATAACAATGCACACGAACTAGGTCAGTAACTTAATACAACATTTACGATAACTCGCGAGATTTAACCCCTCACGACGAATGACAAAGTGCAACACTCAAACATCCATCGAATTCTCGACGAATGACAAAGTATAGCCCTAATGTGGGCAGCACTTAAACATCCATCGGATTGGTTTCAATCGATCGGACATTGAATCGTAGCAGCGATCGATTTAATACCCTGTATCGTAGCAGCGTCTCCCTATGTGAAAATGTGAATTTGAGCAGTAGAACTTCGTTTTTTATCAAAACTTTCGACACAGGTGAACTGCTCATGAACTGAACAATTTATAGCTGAAAAATGGGGCTTACGCGGCCCGCGTAAACCCTCCCTTCCTCTTACGCGGCCCGCGAGGGCCACCTAGTCGTAGACTAGGGCTTCCGTGTCATCGGTAGGTCTGCCACGTGGCCTGTAACGCTTATCTGGTCAACAGAGCTTTGACGCGGCCCGCGTAAGCCTAAGCTTACTCTTACGCGGCCCGCGTGAAACCCAAAAACCTTGTTTTCTTGGTTTTTCATGCACGTTAGGGTTTCAAGGGTCCGGGTTTTTACTTACGGGTCGTTTTGGGACATTTTTGTAGGTCCTTACATCCTCCCCACCTTATTTAGAATCTCGTCCTCAAGATTTATTGAAATAAGTGGGGATACTTTCGCTTCATTTCCGATTCCAGCTCCTAGGTGAATTCGGGTCCTCTTTTTTACTCCCACTTGACCTTGACCAGTACTAGTCTTTTGTGCTTGAGAAACTTGACTTTTCTGTCTTCTATTTGCAGTGGCTTCTCAACAAATTTTAACTTCTCATTTACGTCTATATCTTGAAGAGGCATTACCAGGGATTCGTCAGATAGACATTTCTTGAGATTGGATACATGAAATACGTCATGTACTCCAGCTAACTCCTCTGTAGTTGTAAGCGATAGGCGACCGACCCTACTCGCTGGATTACTGAGAATGGTCCTATGTACCTTGGACTCAGCTTTCCTTTCTTACCGAACCAAACTACTCCTTTCCAAGGAGAAACTTTCAATATTACTCTGTTTCCAATCTGGTATTCTAACGGCTTGCGTCGATTGTCTGCATAGCTTTTCTGGCGATCTCAAGCCGTCTTCAATATTTCCTTGATTTGAGTGATCTTGTCGGTGGTTTCTTGTACGATTTCAGGACCTGATAATTGACTTTCTCCTATCTCTGGCCAGCAAACTGGAGTTCTACACTTTCGTCCATACAGTGCTTCAAATGGGGCAGCTTCGATGCTTGAATGATAACTATTGTTATAGGAGAATTCAATTAAAGGTAAATGGTTGTCCCAGTTTCCTCCAAAATCTATTACACATGCCCTGAGCATATCTTCCAGGGTTTGGATCGTCCTTTCACTTTGTCCGTCTGTTTGAGGATGATATGCAGTGCTTAAATTTAGTCGTGTCCCCATTGCTTCCTGAAAACTTGTCCAGAAATGTGAAGTGAAACGATTATCTCTATCCGATACAATAGAGAGTGGGACTCCATGTAAGGATACTACCTCGTCTACGTATAACTTGGCTAACCTTTCCATGCTAAAGGTTTCCTTCATGGGTAGGAAATGAGCTGATTTGGTTAATCGATCCACAATTACCCAAATCGTGTCATTACCCTTTCTGGTTTTGGGTAACTTAGTAACAAAGTCCATGGTTATAAGTTCCCATTTCCATACAGGAATTTCTAATTGTTGTAGTAGACCTGAGGGCTTCTGGTGTTCTGCCTTAACTTGTGAACAAGTAAGACATTTAGAAACATATCTAGCTATGTCCTTTTTCATTCCTATCCACCAGAAGTTATTTCTTAAATCTTGGTACATCTTATTGTTACCCGGATGCATGGTATACCTAGATTTATGGCCTTCCTCTAAAATCTTATTTCTCAACTCTCCTTGCTTAGGTACCCAAATTCTTTTCTTATGGAATCTCCAAATTCCATCATTTCCTTGCTCTAATTCCTTTATTCGTCCTTTCATACCTTCTGCATTATCCTTGATTGTTGTTTCCTGAATATTCTTCAGTTGTTCCATTAAGTCTAATTGTAGACTTAATCTAAGAGCACGAACTCGCTTTTGCTTTCCATGATACTTACGACTTAAGGCATCTGCTACTACATTTGCCTTTCCTTCGTGATATTGAATATCACAGTCGTAATCACTTAAAATTTCCATCCATCTTCTTTGCCTCATGTTTAATTCTTTTTGCCCAAATATATATCTTAAGCTCTTATGATCTGTATAGACAGTAAACTTACTCCCATACAAATAATGTCTCCAAATCTTAAGGGCAAAAATTATGGCTCCTAACTCTAAATCATGAGTTGTATAGTTTTCTTCGTGCTTTTTCAATTGCCTTGAGGCATACGCAATTACCTTCTTGCGTTGCATTAGCACACATCCTAATCCTAGCTTAGAAGCATCGCAGTAAACTTTAAAATCCTCTGTTCCTTCTGGTAAGGCAAGAATTGGGGCGTTTGTTAACCTTTGTTTTAAAATCCTAAAAGCCTCTTCTTGCTTAGGTCCCCATTCAAACTTAACTGTTTTACAGGTTAGCTTAGTTAATGGTACAGCTATCTTGGAAAAAACCTTAATGAATCGTCTATAGTATCCAGCTAACCCTAGAAAACTTCTAATTTCCATAGTTGTTTGCGGGACCTTCCATTTGGTGATCGCTTCTATTTTGGAGGGATCTACGTGAATACCTTCTTGATTCACCATGTGTCCTAAAAATTGTACCTCCTGTAGCCAGAATTCACACTTCGAGAATTTGGCGTAAAGCTTCTCTTTTCTTAACAAGGTTAAGAGTGCATGCAAATGCTCACAATGCTCGTCCTGACTTTTGGAATAAATGAGTATATCGTCGATAAAGACAATTACAAATTTATCCAAATACGGTTTACAGATTCTATTCATCATGTCCATGAATGCTGCAGGAGCATTTGTTAGTCCAAAGGGCATGACTGTAAACTCGTAATGACCATACCTAGTTCTGAAAGCAGTTTTAGGTATGTCTTCTTCTTGTACTTTAAACTGATGATATCCGGAGCGTAAATCTATCTTAGAAAAATATCTAGCTCCTTGAAGTTGATCAAAAAGATCATATATCCTAGGTAATGGGTATCGATTCTTAATTGTAACCTTATTCAATTCCCTATAATCGATACACATTCTCATTGAACCATCTTTCTTTTTCACAAACAACACGGGTGCTCCCCACGGGGATGAACTAGGTTGTATAAATCCTTTGCTTAGTAATTCATCTAATTGCTTTTACAATTCTAGCATTTCGGTGGGTGCTAACCGATAAGGTGCCGTGGCTATCGGTGTAGTTCCAGAAATTAGATGAATCCTAAATTCTACTTCCCTATCGGGTGGTAGTCCAGGTAGTTCTTCCGGAAATACGTCTGAAGGGGTATGGTCCCAGATCTCGCGTCAGCATGACCGCGAATGACCATTACCCTTATCAAAAACCTACATCAGCAATAAATTCACCTGTGTCCGCGTGGGCACACGCGAACACAGCGGTCCAATCTGTCCAGTGATGAGAAGACTTACCTTAAGGACGGAAACCAATGTTACGCATAGCGATGCGGCCCCGCACCGCATCCTATGAACATTTTCGTCACGACAAGGGATCTGGACAATAGTAACAGTCACTAAGCGGTGATGCGGCATGACACCGCATCCCGCATAAATCACGGATGGAACAACCAACGCGGGAACAACATCAATGACCGCAAGCAGCGATGCGGCCTGGCACCGCATCCTGCCTACAAGGCAAGTGGGTCTGACACCAAAGTGCAAGTGGCACTGGGAACAGTCGCCTACCGGCCCACGTGTATACAACAGTCTGACACCACAGCAGGACGTGGCATCACCACCGTAACCGACAGGTCTGATACACCTGCAAATAGCTGTGCGATGTCAGGCTAACTACTCAACTACCCTCCTTCACTCCTCGGCTATAAATACTCACCCCAAACCAGGTTTGAGGTATCGCTTCTCAACTCTCTCAATACTACTACTATCACACTTTGCTTCCCAAGCAAACTACTGATTCTCACGCCGGAGAGTGGTAACAAGGAGCACCCCCCACCCCATCCTCCTTGTTGCGAGTCACGGTTTGTTTCCTTGTGCAGGAAACCCACCACCAGACGATCCAGCCAGCGATCCTCGCAAAGAAGGGATTAACCCTCTTGACGAGACCAGTGAGTTAATCCACATGGTTAACCATTGTTTCATCATTGGCGCCCACCGCTACTCTTAGCACTTTTTTCCGACCATCCCTTTCTCTCCAAAGATCATGTCTGATCGTCAAAACAACACTACCGGGGATAACCTAAACCTCGCAAACCAAGGGCATGCGGGAACCATTCCCCTAGCCCCAAATGCTGAACACATTGGCACATCAACGCAAGGGGGCGCATCCCTTACATTTGGACACGATTTATCACAGTACGCTCCTGTGATACCTACAGGCATGAACCTTCATGCCTGGTACGACCAACAAGCAGCTATGTTGGCTGCAACATACAACAGAGCATGCGCAGAAGCACAAGTATCTGCGGGGCCCACCCCAGCACCGCATACCCCTACGGGCCGTACCTTACAATATGACGGCAAGGCCCCAACACATCCAGCCTCCAGAAGCAGACAAGAAGACCGCGGTTCCTCTTACTGCGACGTCCGCACACTTGCGGAAGACGATTCCTCGTATGGGTCCCGCCGCAGGGACCCCATACATAGCCGCCTAGGCCCCCATGGCGAAACTAGGTAACAGTCCACAGCACACCGCGGCCCTGGCATCCATAGCCGACTGGGACCCCAGTCCCACCGAGAAGGGCAAGGCCATACCGATCCAGACGATGGTACATACCGTGCGGAATCCCATGCCACCAGCAGCAGACCGGGAGGACGCAACTACGTCCCTCCCACTCGCCCCCACACTACGTACCTCCGCGCTGCAAAGCATCACCGCGGCCAACCTTACAGGCCGAAATCTGCGGCCGAAAACTCCAAGTTCGTCCCAGAAATCGCCCACGCCGATGTCACCACCACAAAATTCCCATTAAACATTGGGAAATACAACGGTTCGACCGACCCAGATGATCACAACAACATCTTTGTCGGCGCCAGGTGCAACGGTAGGTGGGATGAACCCACCTGGTGCCATTTTTTTCCCACAGACCCTAACAGGTCTGGCCAGGGCATGGTTCGATTCTCTACCACCAGGGTCACTGACCTCATTCGAGGACTTACAAGAAAAGTTCCTCGCGCACTTTAGCCAGCAACGACGCCATGAACGTGATTCCATGGACGTCATGAACATCTGGCGCAGGGATAACGAATCGCTTGAAGCGTTCGTTGTCCGTTACAATAAAGAATGCCTAGAGATAGGCGATGTCGCCGACCAAATGGCACATAACCATTTCATTGTTGCCGTTAAAGACGAGCAAATGGTTATGAATATCTCTGGCAAAGATGGTTTGCCTAAGAAGTGGGAAGATGTCATGGCTGCGGTCAAGATATACGCCCAGACTCAGCGGTCCTTAAGACCGCACATGTCAAAGGCACAACCCCAAGCGGAAGGCCAGTCTTCCCGCCTAGAGCCCAAGCGCAGCAATAACCGCAACCGGGACACATGGAATCGTGGCAGCGAATCCAGACCATATGTCCCACGAAGCAACCAGCCCGACGCAAGGGCTACAATCAACCCCCAGCGTGAAAACCGGGCGTCAAAAAAGGAGTCTCGGGACCGCAGCTGGACCGAGATTAACCAGTCGCCAAGCGACGTCCTTCTCACGGACGCACAATTCCTGCGACCGGCCCAACCGATGAAGTCCAAAAAGAACCAGGATCTCGCACTCTACTGCGAGTATCACAAGGACAATGGCCACACAACAAACAGCTGCATCAGTCTCCGACTGGAGATCGAGCGAGCCCTAAAAGAGGGGAAACTGCAACATCTGTTGACAGGCGCACAAAAAGCTACCAAGCGCATCACTCCCCACAACGAGGGCACCTCCACGGGTAAGAGGACCACGTACGTGGCCTCTACCCACATGATCAATGGGGGAAGAGGAAGGCCGCGCAAGGCGGCAAGAAGACCGGACAATGACTGGAAAGACGAGCAAGTCGTCTTTCCAAAAGTCCGAGGCGGCCCGCGCGATAGACGCGCCGTTGTTATCACAGGCCACCTGGCTCACTACTGCACCGAGCGATTGTTCATCGACCCGGGCAGTACATCCGATATTATATACGAGCAATGCTTCAACCAGTTCGATCAAGAAGACAAAGATCGACTGCAGCCAGCGGACTACCCGTTGGCCGGGTTTGCAGGGGAAACCGTATTCCCCCTGGGCCAAATTACCTTTCCTGTGCGCCTCACCAACGGGAGGCACACAAGAAAGGAGGAGGTAAACTTCATGGTTTTACCGCACACCTCCAAGTACGACGTACTTCTCTGGAGAGAATCCCAGGGCGACTTCAACATGATCACATCCGTCCCTCACTCTGCCATTGGTTTCCCAACCGAGACGGGGGTCGCGGTAATATACGCCCGGAGAGAAGTTATGTCTACGGACGACGCGCGTCCAGCCAAAGTAGCAAGGCCCACCCCCAACACGCAACCAGAAAAATGGGTGCTTAACGCAAGACACCCAGAGCAAACGGTCACGTTGGGCCATGCCTTGACACCCACCATCAGAGCGCGCCTGAAGCAACTCCTCTTCAGGAACCAAGATGTTTTTGCATGGACACCCGCAGACATGACAGGGGTGCCACGCGAAATCGCGCAACATTTCTTGAATACCATGCCAGGTATCAAGCCGGTGATCCAAGGCCAACGCCACCTTGGATCAGCAAAAAACGCGGCGATGGAAGAGCAGGTACAAGAACTGCTCTCCGCAGGCATCCTGCGGGAAGTCAAATACCAGACTTGGTTGTCCAACCCAGTCATTGTAGAAAAACCAAGCGGGGGCTGGCGCATGTGTGTCGATTACAAAGACCTCAATAAGGCCTGCCCCAAGGATTGTTACGCACTTACAGAGATCGACGAGAAGGTCGATAACCTCACACCATTTCGATGGAAGTGCTTCCTCGATTGTTACAAAGGCTACCACCAGGTACAGATGGCAATCGCAGATGAAGACAAAACGGCATTCCGCACTCCTACCGGGAACTACTGTTACACCAAAATGCCGTTCGGGTTGCGCAACGCGGGCACAACCTATCAAAAGTTGATGAACGACACTTTTCGCGGTCAAATCAGCAAAAGTGTCGAAATCTATATGGACGACCTGGTCGTCATGAGCATGGAGGAAGACACCATGCTCAACGATATCGAAAGAACATTCCAAACTCTGCGAAGCGTCAACATGAAGCTTAATCCAGGGAAATGCTCGTTTGGAATGGAAGAAGGCAAATTCCTCGGATTCATCATAACCAAAGATGGATTCAAGGTAAACCCGGGAAAAGTTCAGGCGATCGAACGCATGCCATCGCCCTCTACGATGAAAGAAATGCAACGACTAGCCGGCAGGCTAGCCGCACTAAACAGATTCTTAGCCAACCACGCAGCTAAGTCATACCCTTTCATCAAAACCCTGCGGAGCTTCCTAAAAAGGAACAATTCCAATGGACCGCAGATGCCGAAAAAGCTTTCCGGGAGATGAAAGAGTGTTTGATCCAACTCCCAACTTTAACCGCACCACGAAAAGATGAGCCACTTATTTTATACCTGTCTGCCGTGGACAACGCGGTAGGCACGGTACTCATAGTGGAGCGGGAAGGAGTCCAAACACCCATCTACTACATCAGCAAAATGCTCAACGACCCAGAGATAAGGTACTCCATCATGGAGAAACTGGTACTGGCACTAGTGCACGCATCAAGACGTTTACGACGTTACTTTGCAAACCATGTCATAACAGTGTTAACCAACTACAGGATCGGCCCGATCCTATCCAAACCCGACATCTCTGGGAGGTTAGCAAAATGGGCAATTGAGCTGGGCGCACTTTCACTGAACTATAAGCCGCGCCCCGCAATCAAAGGCCAGGTCTTGGCTGATTTCGTTGCTGAAGTACCAGCAAACCGCATTCAATAATGCGAAGAAGAACAAAACCCTACATCACCACCATCCCCCGCAGAAACCTGGGCACTATATACAGATGGTGCATCCAACGAAGATGGTGCTGGCGCAGGTCTGCGACTTGTCAGCCCCGATGGCCAAGAGCTAACCTACGCAATCCGCCTCGAATTCAAAAGCACGAATAACAAAGCGGAGTATGAGGCTCTACTGGCAGGGCTACGGTTGGCAGTCAAACTCGACGTCAAACATTTGGAAGCACATGTCGACTCACTACTGGTTGCAGGGCAGATACGCGGTGACTATGCCGCAAAAGGGGATATCATGATCCTCTACCTCGAACAAGCCTTGCAACTGAAATCAAGGTTCACCTCCTTCAATATTCGCCATATTAACAGGAGTGATAACAAACCTGCGGATGCACTATCAAAACTTGCATCCACCAATTTCCAACACCTGGTAAAAGAGGTACGCATCGAGATTCTGCAAAATCCTTCAGTACCCCTACGCCAAGTCAATGTCATCCAGTATGGTACAACATCCTGGATGACACCGATAATTGCATACTTACAATCAGGTGTTACTCCCAAAAGCAAGGCAGAAGCACGCAAGCTACAATACAAAGCGTGTCATTACCAAATGGGAGACGGTATCTTATACCGTAAATCATACCTAGGGCCACTCCTACGATGCGTCAACCCCCAAGATGCCACATACCTTATCAAAGAAATTCACGAGGGAATATGTGGCATACACGTAGGCCCACGCATGGTCGTGGCCAAAATCATGAACGCCGGGTACTATTGGCCCGGCATGCACCTGGACGCAGTCAAAGTCTTACGCAAGTGTTTCAATTGTCAGCGACATGCTCCCAAGACCTTGCGTCCCAAGAACAACCTGATCCCCGTCACCACCGCATGGCCATTCCAGAAATGGGCAATCGATGTGGTGGGACCATTTCCAGACGCACCAGGTGCAGTGAAATTTATCATAGTGGCTGTTGATTACTTTACAAAATGGGTAGAGGCAAAGCCACTTGCATCAACCACTGCTATGATAACAAGGAAATTCGTGTAGGAACATATCATCTGCCGTTTCGGTCTACCAAGGTGCATCGTCACCGATAACGGTACCAACTTCGCCGCCGATGACTTTCAAAAATGGCTAAAGGAGCTAAACATTGAACACATATTCTCCTCAGTGGCACATCCGTAAGGGAACGGCCAAGTCGAGAGTATCAATAAAAGCTTAGTCGAAGGCATCAAAGCACGGTTAGGAACAGCCAGACGCGGCTGGGTTGATGAACTCCCAAGTATTTTATGGGCTCACAGGACAAGCCCAAAAACAAGCAACGGTGAGACACCCTTCAGCCTGGTCTATGGCACTGAAGCGATGATCCCCGCGGAAGTAGGCGTCCCCTCACCTAGAATGTTGGCTATCAACAAGATAGACAACAATGAGGAACGCAGGGTTGACTTGGACCTCTTGGAAGAAAGGCGCGAAAACGCGGCCATCAACGAGGACAAATACAAAACCAAACTTGAAAAGTACTACAATGCACGCGTTCGCATTTGTACTTTCAACCCGGGAGACTACGTCCTTCGTGACAATGAAGCATCTAACGCGGAACGCCCAGGGAAACTTGCCCCCAAGTGGGAAGGACCCTACCTCATCCAAGAAGTCCTGGGCAAAGGCGCGTACAAACTGCAAACATTAGAAGGCGAAACTATCGCACGTACATGGAACGCACAACAGCTTAGACGCTGCTACATGTAAGCCATGTTTTTTACATTCACCATGTAACCTATCGGGCCGCAGGCCAGTCGCAAATAAATAAATAAACATTTCAATGCAATATTGTTTATTTTTCTTCTATTACAAATGCGTGTTCCACTCTGCGGTATCTACAAAAACAGATTGGCAAAATCTTCATTCATGATACCCACACAGAGTGGTGACCACACGCAACTATTGTAATAGGCTGACAATAGCAAACCATCAACTGCCTATCCGGCTGGATATGCAAAAACGGTTTTCACAAAACCTAGACAATTCCTAAATCCTACAGGAATTGACTAATACTCATACAACAAAGGTATTCATACTTGCATATCATCTAGATATGCAAAAGGCAAACACAGACTCGGTGTTATTCACAATAACATTTACAAGTTCAGACAGGCAAGTAGTAAAAACACTTGTACAAATTGAACAAAACGATTCTTTATATTCAAAAAATTCCTACACCTACGCAGTGCACAAGTAATTTACATAAAGTTTTTTTTACATTTACATGAGGAAACAAAAAAGGCACGCAGGCCAGCCTAGTCTATCTTTGTCCCGCTGGAACCCGCACCATCACTGCCCTTAACAGCAGGCTTCTCCTCATCTTCTTCATCAGCGTATAACACTCGCAAGCGGTCCACATAGTCCTCCGCTTCTAGACACTTTTCAAGCTCCTCAAGACCGGAAAGGGTTGTTTCGTTATACGCCACAACCGCAGCATCAAGAAGCGCTTCAGTATCCACACCGTGGAACCCGGATCGCTCATCAGTATATCGGCCCTGGGCCATAACATTCATATGGCCAATGCAACGATTATAGCCAGCTTTAAAACCAGCACCCCGGGCGCGCTCCTTAATCTCATTAACACCTGATACATTCTCAGGTGCGTCAAGGATGGCCGTAACAATCTGCGAAACAAGAATACAAAGGTTATTAAAGGCAAACCTACAACAAAAATAACGAAGGCAACGGATACTTACATGCCCGATCCCGTGCATACGCATCCATTCACGGTCAGCCTTGAGCAGCTCAAGTGACGAAGCAAGGCTATCTCTAGCATCTTCAGCCTCTCTTGCCCGCGCTTCAGCTTCAGCAGCACGGGCAGAGACTTCCTCAATAGCAGCCCCCCGGGTCCGCACTTCACCCTTTTTCAAGAAGAACACAAGTATACAAATTTTATCAACATACTTGTGAGACATACGCAAATTCAAAGGCAAAAAAGACTTATACCTGAAGGCCCAAGATAGTTTTCGATAAGTTGGTACGATCAACATTTGCCCCTTCAAGAGCCTTTGCAGCGCGGGCCCCCGCCTCCTTGGCCTCTTCAAGAGCCTTTGCAGCGCGGGCCCCCGCCTCCTTGGCCTCTTCAAGAGCCTTTGCAAGGCGAGCTTCCGCCTCTTTGGCCTCTTGGGCAACCGCAACAGCTGCTGCTTTCTCTTTAACCAGCGCAGCATTTACTGCCTTAGCATTGACAAGCTCCTGGCGAACACGAAAGAGAGTTTCATTCTGTTTGGCCCAAGAGTCTTTCCAAGCCTTGCGCTCATTAGAAAGTGTCTCGCGCTCATTAGAAAGAGATTCTTTCCAACTCTTGCGCTCAGTGGAAAGCAGTTTTGCAAGGGTACGGACCTGTTTAAGCTCAGCAGTTGTAGCCCACTCTTCAGTCTGCTTACGCTTTTCAAACGCAGCCCTATCCCTTTCAAGCTGCTTTGCACCCTCACGTGCAGCCTTCACCAACTCCTCAGCCTCGGCACGCAAGCGCACATTCTCCTCTTCCCTGCGCCCCAACACCTTATACTTTTCCATAATGGCATTGGCCATTACGGAACTCCCAACAAGCATGGAGGAGAGTTGGTTAATCGGGGCCTCACTTGACAGAGAACGGGCCCGGTTGACTTCAAAAGGGGTGCCCAAACCACCCAAAATCTCCCTACTCGCGGAGGGGTCAGCAGTAATATCATCCCCTTGTAGTACGGTCCAGGGGGGGCGGTGATAAGCCATGGCCCGATCTTCCGTATAGGTGCGGTAATAATACTCCAATTCAGACTCTTCAGGCTGAATGGGAGTCTCTACGAAACCCGCACCCCCAGAAACAGAACCAGAAGCCTTCCCAGCAGCAGGAGACTTCGGCCTTTCAGTATAAGCAAATTTCAGGCCCAGATCATCAGCATCCTCTGGGGTAATGACATTATCATGGGAATCCACCGTGTCATAGATCTGGGCCGCAGGCCCCTTCCCAGTATCCTCCTCCCGCACAGAGGACTCAGGCGTAACAACCTTATGAACCCCCAAATCCGCAGCAGTGTCATGCGGGGGAGGAGGAGGAGCATCAAAGATGGAGAACCCTTCATCTTGGGGTTCTGCAATCAAAGCAAAAATACGTTAAACTACAAGTACAAACACAAAATACTTGTCCAAGTTACGCGTTACGTACCAGGAATAACCGCAGGCTTCTTTTGTCCCACAAAAGCCCCGCGTCTGGTCTGAATCTCTGGCTTCTTTTTCTCACCAGCATCAACAGCTTTCCCTGCTTTCCTCTTCTTCTCATCAACAGGCTTGGAACCCGCAGTGGTTCCACCTATGGCCGCACCAGCACCTGGAACACCCAAGCCCTCAAGGGTGTCAGATACTACCACGTAATCGGTATATCTGCGGAAATGAGAACGAGAGATACCTGCTGCATGCGGAACCAAAGGCGGAACAACAGGAGCCTCAGGTTTCTTCTTGCCGCGACCCCGCACGGGTTTATCCACTTGCTTCTTCTCTGCATGCTTTTTGGGAGCACCCTTTGACTCAAACTTACCAAGGGCCCCAAGAGTACCTGCATGTAGAATATCAGCAACATGAAACTTATAAGGCAAGAAAAGAAGGCTATGAATTATACCTTTGCCCTGCGGCAGGGGTGCATTCATTGCCTCGCGTGTAGGAACGCGGAAGTTATGGAGAATGGTCAAATTAAAACCTGCACCTTCAGCAGTCTTGACAATATCAACCTTGCCAGTAAAGGTTGGATCAAATATCTTCCACAGCTCAACAACAACTTCTGATAATACACGTTCAAATTAATAACAAACAAGGGAATAATGAAACCGCACAAGAGTAAGAACACTTACCACCAGTTTTCTCCCGCACAACGGGCTTTGCATGCTTATCGGCCCTAGTCAATAACATCCGCAGCACCCATAATTCAGTGTTCTTCAACAACCTATGCTCAATAGTCCTCAACCGTGGGAACCACTCCGCATTCTCCGTATTAGGAATGGCAATATCCTCCGCAGGGATAGGCTCATTAACATTCCGCAAAGTCATGTTGAGAACAACCGCGGCAGCTTTAACAGAGAAGAACTTGCTCTTCCACTTTGTAATACCCTTGGGAGGGGTCATCAACTTGGTACTTCCGTACCGTTCTCGGAAAGAGAAGAACCCAGTGTTCACCGTCAACTGATAAAACCCCCGGAAATTATCAACGGTAACCGGCAAACCAAGGGCACGAAAAGTTGATTCAAAGTGTCTAATACGAATAAACCCAAAAGGACTCATCTGGGAGATATGGACCTTGTAATACTCCAACAACTCAACAACAAAAATGGTCAATGGTAAACGAAGGTTACCATCGATGAAAGAATCGGCCCACATGGTCACGTGACCGGCTGGAGCACAAGCACCGGTGTCACCGTCTTGGGGATAAACAGCCCCAAACTCGGAGGGCATCTGTGTACTAATCATCAGTTGGTCGAACGACGCTTTCGACCACTTCAAGGGTGGTAAGCCACCACCAGGGGCACTACCACCATCATCTTCGTCTTCACCGCCCACCGGAGAAGAAGTTTCAGGGTTTTCACCCTCCACATTGTGTGGGTTAGATGGTTCAGCCATCAGAAATATGAAGAAGAGAAGGATTGAGTTGCACAAAAACTCGGAAAATCGCCGGAAATACAGACAGATTGATCGGAGAAGACAAAGATAACACTTCTTTTCACCGGAGAAATTTTTTGAATTTTGAACAAAGTGAGGAGAAATCAAACGGTTTCCCCTTATATACTCACCGCAATTAATGCGATGCAGTAAACCGACTTACCACGTTCAATAAAGCCGCCCACGCGCCTGACAGAAAAGACCTTTACACTACTTGCTACAGTGCAGTTATGACCTCGGTCAGTGCAAACGTCCTTTCAGATCATCACGTGTCAGAATCCTACCAACTTTCAACAACCCACACGTGCCATCAGCCACGTAGACAACACAAAAGCGACAAACATTATCCAAACTTAGGCGGCATGCGGTTTCTCTGGTTTACCGCACCATAACCCATACCGCATGTCGTTTTTACATACCCCTCAAAAAAGAAAAAAAAAATATATATATATATCTACATTATATAAAGGGGTATAAACAATAAACCGCACATACCCACGAGCACACGTGGAATATGCGGAGACGACATACACAAACCCGCAAAGGTGTGTCAAATACTCAGAACCAGCATGGTTCTTTGGACTGCGAAAACTGCTCCTCAGGATGCGGCAAAGCGCACTCCATGCAAGTTTCTTCAAGCTTCAAAGCCCTCATTCCCGGTTCACAACCACGGAAGGGACGCAAACAGCTTCTCCTTAAGGAAAAGGACAAGTGTGCTGAGCAACCGCACATCAGCAACCCTGTCTCCTGAACCTTCAAGAGCTACGTCCAGGCTACAAGACTTCTAGAAGCGAGTTCTTTGCTGCAAACCGCAACCACTCGTGAGTAGTTACAACAAACCGCAACTATGCGAACGGTAGCTACGGAAGCGCCACAACTAAAGCACCATGCGGAGGAGCAGAGCTACTTCAAGGAAAACTGCTTTGCAACTAAGCATTAAGGGAAGTGGCTACAAAACGAATGCGGAAGAGTTTCAACCAACTTCCCAAGTATCTAAGGTGATCTCCTCCGGCAACACTACTTAAAGAAAAGCTACTTTCCACCAAAGCGTGGAGGAAAGTAGACCCAGAACAGTGGTAACAAGTCTGCTTATGACTAGTTACCCACCTATGGACCGCATAGAATAAACATTGGTGGGCACAACCCTGCATATGACCATGTTTATCTGCCCATAGTCCAGATTCACATTGTTCGACCAAACACGGCCAACAATGACGCAACTACCCCACGTGGCTCAAGCAAACATGGCCAATAGGGTACGGCAACGAGGTAACCGCAAAGAACGTGCGGTTACTTCAGAGCTAAACCGCAGAGGACGTACGGTTACTAGAGAGATAACTGGAAAACACGGACACCCCACAAAACAGGGATCATCGTTACATGTCCAATTGCTGAACATAGAGCTTGAGCAAAGTACTTACAACTTTGCACTAGCTGACACAGAGGTTACAACTAGAGTGGCCAAGACGGACATCTTCCATCACGATCTCAAAGGTTGGTTCGAACCTTGCTAACACCTTCAGTCACCGTCTCAAAGGTTGGTCCGAAACACCAACAGGTGGCTGATGACATCAGAAAAAGGTAGACCAAGAGTCAAGTCCTTGGCTGAGAATTCCGTATCAGACGGAACTTGCTCACCGGACATCCTTCTCAAAGGAAGAAACAATCCACTCGAAAGGCCTACCGTCAACAACTTGAAGGAGGAACCATCCAAATGGCCCATATTTTACCTTCTAGACACCATAGTCCAGTATTCCTCCCACATGCAACTTGCATAAGGAAGAAACACTAGACTAGGGGGACTTGAAGGGGTATGGTCCCAGATCTCGCGTCAGCATGACCGCGAATGACCATTACCCTTATCAAAAACCTACACCAGCAATAAATTCACCTGTGTCCGCGTGGGCACACGCGAACACAGCGGTCCAATCTGTCCAATGATGAGAAGACTTACCTTAAGGACGGAAACCAATGTTACGCATAGCGATGCGGCCCCGCACCGCATCCTATGAACATTTTCGTCACGACAAGGGATCAGGACAACAGTAACAGTCACTAAGCGGCGATGCGGCATGACACCGCATCCCGCATAAATCACGGATGGAACAACCAACGCGGGAACAACATCAATGACCGCAAGCAGCGATGCGGCCTGGCACTGCATCCTGCCTACAAGGCACGTGGGTCTGACACCACAGTGCAAGTGGCACTGGGAACAGTCGCCTACCGGCCCACGTGTATACAACAGTCTGACACCACAGCAGGACGTGGCATCACCACCGTAACCGACAGGTCTGACACACCTGCAAATAGCTGTACGATGTCAGGCTAACTACTCAACTACCCTCCTTCACTCCTCGGCTATAAATACTCACCCCAAACCAGGTTTGAGGTATCGCTTCTCAACTCTCTCAATACTACTACTATCACACTTTGTTTCCCAAGCAAACTACTGATTCTCACGCCGGAGAGTGGTAACAAGGAGCACCCCCCACCCCATCCTCCTTGTTGCGAGTCACGGTTTGTTTCCTTGTGCAGGAAACCCACCACCAGACGATCCAGCCGGCGATCCTCGGAAAGAAGGGATTAACCCTCTTGACGAGACCAGTGAGTTAACCCACCTGGTTAACCATTGTTTCATCAACGTCCGGGTATTCTGATACTACTGGAATTTCTTTAAGTTCCTTACCCTTAGTGCTAATGATTACCGAAATCATATACACTATTTCTTGTTTTCTTGAATAACTGGCCAATTTCATTACTGAAATGAATTTCATTGGCTTATCTGGCTTATCTCCTGTAGTCATCACTATTTCTCCTGTGGGTGTATGAATTTCTATGGAATTCATATCACAAAGAATTCGAGCATGGTTGGCTACTAACCAATCCATTCCTAATACAACGTCGAATCCTGCTAAATCCATAGGTAATATGTTTGCAGGAAATTTATGGCCTAAGAGCTTTATCTTTCCTTCTCGTAAAACCTTATCTATTTTAACAGAATTCCCATTTGTCATTTCGACAGTAAAGATTTGTCTAAGGTTGGTTAAGGGTAGTTTAAGAGCTTGGCAGAATGAAGTATTTATAAAACTTTGGTTTGCATCAGAGTCAAATAATACTTTTGCATAAACGTCATGAACTAGGAACGTACGAGCTATCACGTCAGGGATTAGCTCTGCTTCCTGAGTAGTCAACTGGAAGGCTCTTACGTTTTTTCTTGGTAGTTCCTTCTGCAGGTTTGGCTTTGTTATCAGCTGGTTTGACTAATTTCGGGCAGTCTGGCCTAAAATGTCCAGCTTCTCCGCAGTTGTAGCAGATTGTTGCTTTCTTCTTCCTGCAATCTTCTTCTTGATGCCCCGGAATTTTGCAGAAAATGCAATACCCTTTGCATCTTCCAAAATGCTTTCTTTTGCAGGTATTGCAAAATGGAACAGTGAAAGATTGCCCAGTTCCCTTCTTCTTGAAATTACTACTGTTACCCACACGGAATCCTTGGGTAATCTTTTGGGCCACTTCCTTCTTTCTATTTTCTTCTCGCGTACGCACCAGTCCGTCCGTTAAAGTGTTGGCTAATTCTACTGCATCGTCAATTGTGCGAGGTCTCGCAGCTTTAACGATATCACGGATTTCGCCAATCAATCCCCAAATATAGCGGGAAATAAGTACCGGCTCTGGTGAAGCCAGGGTTGGTACCACTCTAGCATACTCGAAGAATGTCGAAGTATACCCTCGACAGTCTACATCCACCATCCGGTGGTTCAAGAATTTATTTGCCATTTTTTTTTTCTCATATTCGGGACAGAAATTTCGTTCCACTAGTCGCTTAAATTCTTCCCAACTCATGGCATAGGCCATGTCACTTCTCTTGGCTTGTAACACCGTATTCCACCATTCTAGTGCCCCTTCTTTAAAAAGATGTGACGTGTACATGACTTTGTCTTCTTCGGCACATTTACTTATTTTAATTACTGCTTCAGTTTTCTCTAACCAACGCAGTGCAACAGTCGCCCCCTCGTTGCCTGCAAATTCAGCTGGTTTACAGGCAAGAAATTCCTTGTAAGTGCAACCAGGCGTTGCAGCTTTCATTCTTTTAAGAAATGGGGCTTGTATCACATCATCATTGTTATTATTGTTGCCGCCTCCATTTACACTATTACTAAAGTTGTCATCACGAGTACGTTTGCTGGGAACAGGTGGTGGAGGTTCAACTGGATTTCGGGCAGCAGCAAGGATTGCTGGAATAGCATTGGCTATTCCCTGAGCAACAATGTTCTCTATATCTTGTCTATTCAGAAATTGGTCTCCATTGTTTTACTCAGATTGATTTACTTCATTAACAGGTTCATTACCAGCATGTTCCATCTGATAATTAATTTATATAAGTGATTAGCACAAAATAAATAACAACCAAACATAATAAATTAATCGCACATAATCACATCAATACGTATAGCCAAAATTGTCGATCTTTTGACGTTCGATATTTTATATATTATATTAGGCATCCGTACACACCAATTATCTTACAAAAGTTTTATTTTTAGGTTATTTCACATAATTATATTTTTATTATTATTAAACACACGCATTCCCACAACCACACACGATCCCGTCAGCTGGCACTTCAGAAACGACGTTCTTTTTCGTCGTACTTCCAGGATATCCTCTCCCCCACTTCCCGGATCCTATTTCCTGCGTCCACCAGCTCCTCGCCATAGTGGCAGAGTTCAGCCAAATTCTCGGTGCTCATTGGTGGATGTAATGGAGGCTCGGGATCAAATTGGGGGAAAAAGGTATTAGGGTTATTTAGGATATTCTGAAACTGCCAGTCAGTGGTCCACCATTCTTCTAACTCTCCTAGAGGTCGGAGGTTAACCAGGGGATCTGGAATAGCAGGTTCCAGATTGACTGGAAGTTGGGCTTCAGCTGGATAACCAAAGAGGTTTTCATCGGCAGGTCCGATGAGGTCGGTATTCGCCAGTTGGCGGTCTAGTTCCTCCCAGGGTGGCATCTCTGGGGCTTGCTCTGAACTTTCTCCGATTTCTATCCCTTTGCCTTTATCTTTGGGATCCTCAGTCTTTATAACTTTTTGTGTTGCTGGCCTCTTCCTACGCACACGTCTCCAGCCTACAAGTCTTCTACTTTTCTTCGGTTTAGGTTTTTCCTGAGGTTGGGCTTGGAATACCATTGGCTCTTCAGTGTCAGCCTGGTAGCCAGTGAAGGTACTGGTGATATCCATATCTGAGCTATGGATAGAAAAGTTTTGAAGTGCTTCTGATAGTTCATTCATGCTGTGAGCATATATGAAGAAACACACAAAATTTTAAGTTAAAATTTTGTAATTTAAATTTTCACTGAATCACAGAATGGCAATCAGGAAAAATTAAGTATTTCTAAATACTTAATTGGCTTAAATCAGTGGCTCTGATACCCCTTTTTTCTGTCACGGCCCTCGTCCTGGTTTTACCCGGTCCAGGAGCCGCGGGACAGAAACCCATGGTATTTAAGTTTACAGCGGAAGTCTAGCAGGATCGTTTAAACTTGAAAATGCCCGATTATTTTATTTCATATTTTGGGATAAACCCCGTAATTTACAATAGAGGAATTTTACTAGGAAATTCCCTGTTTTACAAAACATGTTTATTTATTTATTTGAGCCACTACTTCAAGCTTGTTAGTGCTCCGTAGCACTTTTCCTTGATTCACAGTAGGTCACCTGAAACATGTTTGAAAAATATTTTATCAGCGGGGAAATACTGGCGAGTCACTCAAGTTTGATAAAACGACACATAGTTATAAATTACAGCATAAGAGCGATTACAATGGCTTCTATCTTATTTTTATCTGGCGCCGTGTCACCTCCTGGTGACGATGGTCATACCACTATTGGGTCCTTTCACCCAAGTAGTGATGATTATCACTGTTAGGATTTATTAGCCTAACCGTGAGAAATTAGTAATGTGCACAATACCCCACTAGCCAGTGATTCAAGATAACCACGACTTAATCCCTGTAATTATAACTTTTGAAAATGATTGGAGTATTGTAAAACATTGTTGATAAAAAGAGAATGACTCACATTGCAAGTTTAACGGGCAGAGTTTTAGCCTACTGATAACCCTTGTAACCTAATTTAAATAACAATACACACGAACTACGTCAGTAACTTAATACAACATTTACGATAACTCACGAGATTAAAACCCTCACGACGAATGACAAAGTGCAACACTCAAACATCCATCAAATTCTCGACGAATGACAAAGTATAGCCCTAATGTGGGCAGCACTTAAGCATCCATCGGATTGGTTTCAATCGATCGGATATTGAATCATAGCAGCGATCGAGTTAATACCCTGTATCGTAGCAGCGTCTCCCTATGTGAAAATGTGAATTTGAGCAGTAGAACTTCGTTTTTGATCAAAACTTTCAACACAGGTGAACTGCTCATGAACTGAACAATTTATAGCTGAAAAATGGGGTTTACGCGGCCCGCGTAAACCCTCCCTTCATCTTACGCGGCGCGCGAGGGCCACCTAGTCGTAGACTAGGGCTTCCGTGTCATCGGTAGGTCTGCCACGTGGCTGCCACGTGGCCTGTAATGCTTATCTGGTCAACAGAGCTTTGACGCGGCCCGCGTAAGCCTAAGCTTACACTTACGCGGCCCGCGTGAAACCCAAAAACTTGTTTTCTTGGATTTTCCTGCACGTTAGGGTTTCAAGGGTCCGGGTTTTTACTTATGGGTCGTTTTGGGATATTTTTGAAGGTCCTTACATAACCGGATGCAAGGTAAGTGAAACTTACACCTTTTAGTAAAATAAATGTTCATCCTATAAGTTTCAAATACAATAAGGATAATATTCAAGATATGGTTCCTGACGTGAAATAATACGGGTCGGAACTAATATAAATGATAAAAACCATGTTTAATGGTAAAAGAGATAGAACGGTAAATTAGCCATGAAAAGCTAATTATAAAAATGGGTTTTTGAGCGGTTACTAGAAGTAAGCCTAATGAATAAAAAGAGTAACATTGGATAAATTAGATTTTTATGCAAACCAAGGTGATAAACGGTTCTGTAATTTCATTTACGGACGCATAGGAAAAAGAATCGTGTAAAACGGATAACTAGAACGAAAGTTATGGCACTTTAAAGTTTAATTTTCGATTAATAACCATAGCTGGCAGATATGCAGGTTCCAGAAATGGACCTGCTGGAAAATGGTCTCCCTCGCGCCACGCGAGGGAGTGTGGTAAATCCGGCGCGCCGCGCAATGGATGTCGTGGCACGCGAAATATGAGAAGAAGCCTCTCGCGTGGCGCGAGAGGCATGAATCCGAAAAGAAAAATATAATATAATATAATATTATATATATTGTTTTAGTTGGTTGATGCTATGAACTTGGTTAAACTCATTTTACGCTATCAAAACTAACTTTCATGTTGGTTTTGATCATAGGTATATTACGGGATGCCGGATGATGATCAAGCTAATCGAAGAACCGAACACACGAGATTAAAGCTTCCGCACGGCCTTATGTCGTAACTTTTAAACGACGAACCCAACTACATTGTTGTAAAACTTTTAAACTGTAAAAGTTTTTAATAAACCGTATTTTTATATGTGATATGTATATGTAAATGCACAACTAATTGTCGTTATTGGTACTAGAACTCTCTTAAAATAGTAAGGGTGTTACACTTATGAACGTCAAACTTCGTTCTTTATTCGATCTGTTCAACTCTAAAATAGTTGAACATAGTTATCAAAATTTCTGTTTGCAAATTCTCACCGTCTTTTAGTCATTACTCATATTCCAAGTCTTTTGACTTTCTTTTTCGCGTTCCCGTCTCTCGGTTTACGCATTCACCCACAATCCTACCCGTCCATCGGGTATCTTTACCGAAGTCATCGTCAAGTAACCATTCTTATATGGTTTTAGACATCATCTTAATTTATTTGATCGTCTTAGCGAAATCCATTGCTTTTATTTAGTCAAGTCTTTTATTCTTTTATTCTACCCCTTTGACTTGTCTGTGTGAATTTCATCACTTATGACGGTCAAACTTTATCCCTTATGCCTTAGTATTCACATTAGTTGGTTTGTATTTTCATTTACTTTAATCTTTGTCCCTTCTTTTGGGCTCGTTATTCTAACGTAATACGCTCCCTGTCATCCGACTTGCGTTTACGTTTACTATCAAACAACTTACTTGTTTGACTCATTTGGGTACCATTTAAGTTAGTCCCATTCACCCCGTCCTTACTACATCGGACGTAAATGTGTCCGCTACAAGAAGTTCATGGTATCATATGCCACTACTTACTTGGCCAGAGTAAACGATCAACACATGATACACATGACCTTTTTGTAGTTTTCACATCACACCCCATGTAAGTAACGCCCCTATTTATTTCATATCTCTGATTTCATTTAGTAAAACTTTATTTAATTGCAAAACAACAATCATTAGTTTTACTAGTTTTACTTTTGTACATATAAAATGTTTTTTTCTTTTCTATTGAACTATTATATAATCACATTCGTTAATGTGATCGCTACTTTTCTCAATAGCATTATATCGAGAGTTTTCCACTTGGATAATTACCCCCCGTCCAAGTTTCCATATGAACTAATCCTATTATTTCTTTGTTATTCATCATCGTGAATAACACATGTTTCTATTAAACTTCTCTTGGAAACATCATCCTGAATAGATATCCTATTCAGGTTTTATTAGATATATGCAACCGTCTTTCCCTACGTGTTTGTTGCTTATTACTACTTATGCGATTAAATTTAAAAGCGTGCACCTGGTAATGCTTGCCCTTACGGGCTTCTCTTGCCGTTATCTTTGTTCGCGATCGTCACGCGATTTAGGTCCTTAATGAGTATGCTCTGCTCGTCATACCTCGGACCGTTCCTCCGTCATATCCGAGATTTGTTACACTCCCGCTATCTTCAGATGCGAGTGTCTTTCAACTAAACATTTACAAAAGTTAGTAATTTCGACATTAATAAACGCCCGTATTGTAATACAAGGCTTTTTACTGTGCGTGTCAACGCACGTGATTTCGTTAACTATACCAATCATTTTCGTTGGGGTAACGTGTATTACACGATAACCCTATGTGTTGTTCACAACACTTTAATCATACCAAACCGTTAACAGACTTGTACTTACCGGATTTGCGATCAAGCCTCGAACCGAACACACTTTACTCTTTAACCATGAGCTCTGATTACCAACTTGTAACACCCATGCTATTATTTTAGGATTTACGTATAATTTACGAAAATAAACATGTGATTATGAGCACATATACATTACAAAATACGGGTTTATTTAAAACTTTTACAATTTAAAGTTTAGAACAACATAATGTAGTTTAGTTTGTCGTTTAAAAATTTCGACGAAACAACGTGCGGAAGCTTCTTCTTCATGTGTTCGGTTCTTTCTCATCGCTTGATCTTCATCCGGTACTCCTGATATTCACCTGTGATCAAAACCAACTTAAAAGTTAGTTTTGATATCTTAAATAATAGTATAATCAAGTTCTAGTATCGAACAATCAAAAACAAAATAAAATTTCGAAATTTAGTCTGTCGCGCCATGCGACAGACTCCGCTTGATCTTTCGCGTGCCGCGAGCGCCCTCGCGTGTCGCGCCAGGATTACTGCTCCCTGTCGCATGCCGCGGGGGAGATGATTTTCCAGCAATTTCGTTACTGAAACCTGCATTTTTGCCCAGCTCTAGTTTTTAACCAAATTCCAACTTCAAAATGCTATAACTTTTTATCTACTTATCCGTTTTACACGATTCTTTTTCCTACGCGTTTGTAATTTAATTCTCCATCTTATGGAGTTAAAACCTGATATTCAACTACTTCAAAAATCCAAATTTCAAGCTCTTGGCTTGAAATTCCTTTTTTTAACACTTTTGACCCGTTTCATGATTCATTAAACCACTTTCGTTTAAATCACTGTAAATTCTTGAGATATTCATTATCTCAAAAACATTAACTCGTGAGTTCAAAACTTTCATACATTATGCAACTAAAAGTTGAGTTATGAGCAAAACTTCTTTTTGACCCGTTAGAGGGATTTACCGTTAACTTTAAATTTCACTCTCTTCTTTCACCCATCATTTTACTACATTAAGGTATCTACCTATATTTCGTAATCTTAATGCAAATTCCTAAACAACCTCTAAGGGTCGTTTGCCCGGTTTTCCCATCAAGGGCTTTTTGGTCAATTTTAGCCCGCCATTTTACAACGAAGGACTTTCACTAATTATTTGACCAAATTGCACTTTTAACTATAAACTTACTTTATGCGTACCTGGCTCAGGTCAACGTATAGATCCGTTTTATACCTTACTTTATTTAGCCGCTACTTAATAGCTACGCAATTATCCACTTCCCGTTCACTCCTGTGAACATATGACTTGACAACCAAACGTTAGTCGATATTGTCAAATGGTGTTATCACCACCATTTGACCCGTTTGGCCTATACGACCAAACATTTACATTTATAATAAAACATGGTTTTAACTACCCATTCACACATCCGACCCATTTCGGATTTTTTTTTACCACAAGATCATTTTTCCATTAACCATAGTTTTAATCGTTTTTATTCGTTCCGACTCATATTGTTTTGTGTCGGAACCCATATCCGGATACAATCCGTTGTCATATTTATCACCTATAAAATAAATACGTACACTTAAATTGGGTGTAAGCTTTACTTACCGCGCGTCCGCGCAAACATTCTTCGCATCCATGATCTGTTTCACCCGTTCCTCTCCAAGCCCCCACCTAGCTTGTTTAGAGTCAAACTATATCATAACATCCATAAGATGGTTAGATTGGTCATTCTATACAATGGCCATCACCCTATGGACCCCTTTTTTTTTACACACTTATCAATCAAAGCATGCCATATATTCAACAACTAGTTTATAACTTGTCATTTAGCCAAGATTAACATCAATTAGGCAAGTTCATATCACCGAAAAATAGGCTGTTTTGGTGACCTGTTTACAAGTCTTCAAAAAATATGATTTTTTTATGCGACGTACCTCTCGGAGGGTTAGGCCTTATGTTACAATTTCAAGATCTAAATCTTTACCCAAAATTCATAAAAATTCATTTACTAAGCTGCAATCAGATTCATCACTTCTGACTGCAGCTTACGAAAAAATTCATTTAAAATTCCTCGTTTATCCGATTGACGAAATTCCAATTGGAGCTTTTTGGAATTACCTGAAGCTACCTATAGTAAAAATGTGAGATCATAAATCAGTTCTTAAATTGAGTTATGACATTCGTAATGGGCTACAAATTCTGCCAGAAAACGCATCCTGAACCTTCGATACCGAAAAATTCATAAAACATTCAATTTTTGTCGAAAAAATGCAATTCCAGTGGGGTTTTAAAGATATTTCCTGGAATTACATTTTAAAATCAAGAAACACATGTTTTTGTCAGGTTTTGTCCACGTTACAGCCAATACAAGTCGGCTGTAAATTCTGATCAGAAGCTGTTTGAATTCAGCTTTCAATTAAAACATGTTTATGACATTATAACACTTATTTTTAGCAATCAAAACCCTAAAAACATCACATACATGAATTTAGCATCAACAAATCTGAATTTACTTCATGGAACTCAAATTACACTAGAATAACTATCAAAATCCTAGTGTTTAACATGTTTCTACAAAACTCACTTATCACATTCAATGGTGATTATGATTTACAAGAATTAGGCATGATTTCAACACATGATTGTCTAGGGTTCACTCCTAGACACAATATTGTTCCTATTCCATCAATATAACACTCATGCATCAACAATTTTCGAGTTCTCTATGTTTACTCAGAATTTCAACTAGAGATTTCTCATGAAATTTGCATATCTTGTGACTCCTTTTTCAGTGGAGATCACTAATTCGTGCTAGGATTTTGATTTAGGATCGATTTTGGCCTTCAATTTGAGAGATTAAGCATGAACTAGGGTTGTGGGGTTTTCCTTGGTCGCCCTCTGCTTCAATCGACCAGACACACACTTTTGTGTGTGTTTGGTGTATTTTATTTTGTTTTAATTAAATCTAGTTTCAAGTTTAACAAGTTTGGCCCCTCTACTATCATTAGGTTTTTATTTTAAGTGTTTTAACCCACTAGTATGTCACTACAAGACTTCTCTTCTAACTAGGTTATTATTATTCCTAGTTAACTTATTGGATTCCGGGAGTTATAACCCGTCTTATTTAAGTCCCGCTAGGTCGGCCTGTCATAAGCTTTGTTTTTCTCAAAACTTTTATTCTCTTTTTATTTAATATTAGGTTTAATTATTTAAATCCTAATATTTACCGGGTTAATTTTACCACTAACAGTATTTTACCCGTTCATAAATATTAACGTGGTTTGATTACCAAACATGTTTTCGGGGTGTTACATAATAAAAAGAACTCACTCAAGTTCTTCAACTCTAAAATTAAGTCTCTTGCCCTTGCTCCCATCCTTCTTTGATGTATCCTCAAGATTGAAACATACGTCCACATAACCAATCCAATCTATAAACTAAAATATATTGTTAAAAGAAAACAACATTAAGAAGCGATAACATGAAAAAAAAACAATAAGACAAAACAGTACATATATATCATGTAGCGATTTACATACCAATAACTGTATTAACTTCAATTTTATTTTGAACAACATCCTTGAGGTTAACGAAATTAAAACGGTATTTCGGTCCAGACCAGTCAAGGCATTTCTCAACAGAAGTATAGAAATACAGTGATATTTTGTCATTTCTCTTGGTATACTTAGCAGAGGACCTATTAGCAGCAAAAGACGGTTTGATGATAAGAAGACATTCATCCAACTAAAGGAAGTCTTTGAATTTTCCTAACATCTTATGCAGACAGCTGGCTTGTATCATAGTTCCCTAAGAATATGAAACATCCGATTAAATAAAAAACGTGTTATATAACATTTGGGTATTCATATGTCCGAAATAATTATAAGACAATATATATATACGGTACCATCTCATCCATGAAGATCATGTCAAGACGATATATTTCATTTTTGTTTTCATTCATCATCTTCTTCGACATGCTAACAATCTTCACTCTAATAGAATAGTTGTTTGAGAATGTATTCAGATCGTTAAGCATGCTAACCTTTGAAACCTCCATTTGAAGACTGTACATAAAAATAAGAATAAGCAAAATATATCTATTGCTAAACGTAGTATGATAATACAATAAGCATGGATGTTCTTAAAAAAATTATCAAGGATGGAATTCAAACTTACCGATTCTCCATTCAAAATTATAACTGAATGCAGTGGCAAATGTAATTTGAAAGGTAAGTAGTGTATATCCTTATATCCTGCTTTATTAAAATAATTAAATATTATAAACGATATGCAAGGTAGGAAAAAAAAGAGAGAACGTCAATTTTAAATTACCATCTTGCATATTTTGAATTTCAAAATTACTGATATTATCAATAATTACTGATTTGATTTGAAAGCATTTGTCATGATGAATTTTCTAATTTTTATTTTAACTTTAATTAAGAAATAATAACCGTCAATTTGAAATTCACATTTTGCATATTTTAAAAGTCCAAAGCTCAAGAAATTAGCATTAATTACTGATTTGATTTGCAACAAATAGTCATCAAGAATTTTTTTTATTTTTTAATTTAACTTTAAATTTTATAATGAAAACAATGTTGGAGGAACTCTTATCTCATTGGAATGTAACGATTAGGTAAAATGATAATTTCATTGTAATTCTAGTTTTCATTTGATAATTTCAATCTATCACTAATTAACACCATCAATAATAAAAATGTGAGCAGTGGCTGTTTTTTAGGGAAACCGCTGATGGTCAATATCAGTGGATGTCAACAACAAAAAAGTGAGCAGTGGTTATTTTTTCTATCAGTGGATACCCAACAGTTTTTGAAACACTGATGTTTGGTCAGTTAGTGGACAACACGAAGATTGAAGAAACAAAGGTTGTATTTCAGCAGTGGATAACTTTTAACAATCAAATGTTTGAACCAACACAGTGGTTGTAACAGGCTTTTAAACAGATGTTGGGGCTTAAACAGAAGTTTCGCCTTATATATCAGTTGTCTGCCCTTAAACAGAAGTTTAACCTTAAACAGATGTTTGCCCATAAACAGAAGTTTGGCCATAAACAGATGTTTGGCCTTAAACAAATGTTTGAGCTTAAACAAATGTTTGCCCATAAACATCTGATTGCAAAAAAAGACCAATTTCAAGAATGCTATACCCAAACAATCAAAATGAGGAGCTTAATAATCATCCAAGTGTAGTTCATTTTTATTTATTAGTATAAAGATGAAACAACGGTTCAATTTATAGTACAGATCAAACCACTGAAGTGATGTCATAAATACTGTTACATATAAACACTGTTGTGATAAACACTGATGTCATAAAAATTGTTACATATAAAACACTGAGGTGATGACATCTAACAACCTAACAGACTAAAAAACACTGATGTGAAAAACACTGTTACATATAAACACTGTTAACATAAACAAATGTAGAATAACTACTGTTGATGCTGAACCAATGTTGTTGTTGGACAGTGGTTCACCTTTGGTTGATCAGGCCTTTGGTTCATCGGTGCTTGTCTTCAACAGGAGTTTGGTCTTAATCAGTGGTTTGGTCTTCAACAGTGGATGATGTTCATCAGTCTTTGGGTACAACCGTCGTTATATCCAACAGTTGTTAGGCAGATCAGAGTTTTGCCTTATTAACATGTTACAACAACTATCATTGTAGGAAACTTAGCTGGGCAGTGCTTATTGTGGATCAACGTGCAGCTTCAACAGCCAAATCAACATCATCTTTATCTCCTTCAGCAATATCCACTATGTTTTATTCGGTTCTTGGATCAAACATCTCGAACGATTTCCCTTTTCATCAAAACAATTAATCTGAAAAAAAACACGTGGAACTAACAGCAAAAAGTACACCTGAAACAGAATCGTCGATTAAGAATAAAAAAACATGTGGAATTAACAATGCATAGATTAGTGAAGGAAACTTACGGTGCTGATTAATAAAACTCCGTTTAATTGCTCAAATTGAGATGACGGGTGATCTGCAAGCGATTACAAATGAATCAATGCATCAATAAACGGTAAATCAAAAGGTTACGAATACCAAAAAATAAATCAGACCAATTGAGGTTACCTTGGTGTTGTGCAATCACTTTGACGTCCATGACAACAGCACCATCATAAAAAAACAAATTAAAATGATTGTAAGATTAAAACATTCAATAACTTAGAGTACATGGGTCCAAATGATCTCAATCATGCACTAAAATTCCTATACTCATCTGAGATTGTCTTCCGCTCCACCATCTTAATTCGTCTCTCCACAACTTCAATTGTAAAGAAAAGAGCAAAAATCAAATACATGACTAACACAACCTCATTGAAAGTGGAACTGTAAATGAGTATCATACCGAATAACAAAAAGGGATGAAGCCTAAACTTTTGGGCTGGTATCACCTATCAACAGACCTGAAAACAAAATCAGTTTCTAAACAATGACTTCATGAAACAGAAAATCATTAAAGCAAATACAAATTAAGTAACAACCAACCTTAATTCAAAAGCATGCAAATATAAAATTGCCACATGAACAAATGAAGTACAACTTGCTGCAAAAATAATAAAGTGTAAAAACAATCTCAAAAACTTCTCTGTAATTAAGTAGTTAAGCTACTCAATTTAGTTAACTACATAAACAATCCAACAATGAATTTACCGTCCTTCTCCTTCACTTTCACATTTCCATCACTTCAACAACCGTCCAGCAGAGGTTTCTTCTAATCAACAAACTCTATAAAATAATATTAATAAAAAAACAAGCATAAAATCTATATATTCTGCTTGGATTGCTAGAATAATAGTATGAAAGTTGAAATAAAAACAGAGGATCAAGAAACATAGGAGCATCAAAAATTACTAACATGGATGAATAAATCAACAAAACAGCTTGTGAAAGACATAAACTACAAAAATATCAAAATCAGTCTACTCATAATCACATGATACAACAAAGCAAGCATCTGAATAAACAATAACAAAGGAAAGACAAAATCAAAAGCTATAAACAGAGTTATTCATATATTTCATACATATACAATAATAAAAACATTATTACAACATACCAGTGTCACCGATTAACAGGAGCTTGTACAAAAGGGTTCATCGAGTACGATAAGAAACCCTAGGAGATCTGCTTCTTCTTCTGAGGGTACAAAATGGTTCATCGTGTTCATTATGAGAAAATAGATAAAACAAAATAAAATTTCTGAATGAAAAAATAGATCTTACATGAATATTATGTTCTTCAACTACTCGACGGTACATGATTTAGGGTTTCAAACGCAGATGTATGCAATAGAAGTAACCTCTGCAGGACGTTGTTGAAGAGATGGAAATGTGAAGAAGGAGAAGGATGAACATCAGAGAGAAAGGGGATCTTGAATGGAAAGGTGAAGGAGAAGAATGAAATAGAATCTGTGAAAATGTGAGAATAAAGGGCAGTGGTTACTGTTGGGCGGGAAAAGGGGAAAAACGATGCCCTAATCAAGTGACACGTGGCCCAAGTCACTTTCATTTATTATATATAATAGATAATAGATTGATTTTAAAAACAGTTAACTCCCATTTTTGTCCCTGTGGTTTGTTCACTTTTACCATTTCAGGCCAATTTTAAAAAAATGCATCAGTTTCCTCCCTGACATACTGGAAACGTGCCACTTCCGTCCATAAATTAAAACTCAGTTAAGTCAGACAGGTTAAATAAAGGGTGTTGTTGTCAATTCATAAAATAAAATGAAAATAAAAGATATATGAATTCACAATGATACCCTTCAATTCCCCGTTGCAGCAATGGCCGAAAGATCACGTTGCAGCAAAGTCGGCCTTCAATTCCCCGTTGGCCATATCCAGGGGCGCAGCTTAAGAGGGGTGGGGGGCGCCCGACACCCCGAACTTTTTGCTCAGTAGTGTTATATATGTAGTTTTCGTATAGAAATTTTTTGATATATATGTTTTCGACCCCCCGGTTCTATAGAAATTTTTGGGTATGTACGTTTTCGACCATCCGTCTTAATTGTCAAGCTGCCATATCGCTCGTTTAATTGAATTCATATGAAAAAATCTTGTGTAATCAGATTGGATGCCAATAGTAAATGAGACTCAATAGGACTCAAAAACACCTGTTCGAACCATTGCGTCTTTTCACGTAAAGTTTAAATCAATTGAAGTGATATATCGGATGATTGTGTATAATTATGGTTGCATGATTTATGAAGCGTTTGTATGGTTTATGAAGCGACTTGTAGCGGGAGTTGAACTAGTAACTAGTAGTAATTATATATATTAAGTTTATTATACATGAAAGCTGCAATCAAACGTAAGCAAAAATCGAAGAGTCGTGTCGATGATTTCTGTGGAATTGTGGATTCTAGGCCTTGTCAAGTATCTTGTAAATATATTTATATAGAGTAAATAAATTGTCAAAATCGTCTCTCAGGTTTGGATATGTTTTCCAGTTTCATTCAAAACAACTTTTTTTGTATCATATTGCCCCCCCCCCCCCACTTTTGTGATTTTTTGTCATTTTCATCCAAACGTCTAACTTTTTTTGCCAAAATCGTCCCTGAGATTTCAGATTTTTTGCCATTTTCATCCAAATATTTGACAGAAAATATAAAGCAAATTAGACATTTGGATGAAAATGCGAAAAATTCCCAAAAGTGAAAGACAATATTGTACAAAAAATTTATTTTGGATGGAAGTGGCAAAAACGCACAAACCTCAGGGACGATTTTGACAATTTACTCATTTATATATTTATGTTTGTTACTGTTATAGGCCGTATTCAGAATCAGAATGAAGAGAATATATTTACGCAAAAGTAGATAGATCAGTAAGACCATGCGTAGTGGAAGACACCCCACCCTTGGCCGTTTTGCGTCATGTGACGGTCCAGTCAGCAAGGGAGCTTTATGGGGCGTTTTTTCTAAAATGGGTGTAGTAGGGATGTGGGCATTATGTGAAAAGGAAGAATGCATGTGAATGGGCAAGAAAAAAAGAATGCATGTGATTGGCCAAAGAATTGAAAGTTGAGCGTGGATTAAAGAACGGTCAAAAATTTTACCACTACGGGTGAAAATTTGCCTCAACAACGCTCATGGGGCGGTCATATGGGCGTTTGGGAGCGTGCTTTTACGAAAAAAACAGTCAAACTTTTTACCACTACGGGTGATCTAACTAAGCAAAATGATAAAAGTGAACTTTTCATACGTCACAAAAGACTTGTAAAGATTAAGAAATTATGAAAGTAAAGTAATCTTTTGTGTTTTCGCTTGCCTTAATAATTTATGAAAGTATGATATATGTATGTATTTAGTTACGTCTGTGTATTATACTTTGTTCTTAATTGGTCATTGGAATACATGATTTTTCCATAAATTAATTGCACTGTCTATAATATATCTTAAGCAAATCTACTCTCACATAGTCATATATAGGGCTGTCCAAAAAGCTCGCAGCTCGGAGCTCGCTCGAAGCTTCCTTAGATTTAACTCGGAAAAAGCTCGCTTGATATGACTTGGTTTGAAAGTGAGTCGAGCCACGGCTCGGTTAGAAAGTGAGCCGGCTCGGCTCGTCTCGTAACAAGCCCAATTGGCTCGGTTTGGCTCTCTTGGTAGCTCAGCTCGGCTTAGTTCGGATTATTTTCTTTATAATATATTTATTTTTATATACATTACTACTATATATTAATAAATCAAATGAAATCTATTATATATAATAAATGAAAGTTATTTGGGCCACGTGTCAACACCAGAGAGCCCCTAAATGCCCTTTTTCCCGCCCAACAGTGCCACTGCCCTCTTCTATTTATATCCTCCTTCATTTACTCATTTAGGGCTTCTTGCTTTCTTTCTCTCTCTGCTCTGCTCTATTTCCGATCGATGTTTATCCTCTCTCATGTTTATCCTTCTTCTTCTTCTTCTCATATTCATCTCCTCAACAACGTACGGCAGAGGTTACTTCTATTGGATACATCTTCGTTTGAAACCCTAAATCATGTACCGTCCAGTGGTTGAAGAAGAGAATAATCATGTAAGATCTACTTTTTTATCTAGAAATTTTATTTCGTTTTATCTATTTTGTCATACTGAACATGATGAACCCTTTTCTACCCTCAGAAGAAGAAACAGATCTCCTTATCGTACTCGATGAACGCTTTTGTACAACCTCCTCTTAATCGGTGACTCTGGTATGTTTGGTTTGTTGTATCATGTGATTACGAGCAGATTTATTTTGATATGTTTTGTACTTTGTCTTTCCAAACCTTTTTTGTTGGATTATAGAGTTTGTTGATTAGAAGCAACCTCTGCCGGATGGTTGTTGAGGAGATGGAAATGGGAAAGGTTATACCAGGTGTGTTGATAGGTGATACCAGTGCAAAAGTTTAGGACATCACCAAGGTAACTTAAATTGGTGTGATTTATTTTTTTTGGTATTTCTAACGTTTTGATTTACTGTTTATTGGTGCATTGATTCATTTGTAATCCTTTGCAGATCTCCCGTCATCTCAATTTGAGCAATTAAACGTAGTTTTGTTAATCACTATCTTTGTTTTAATTACTAGCAGTGGTTAAAAAGTTTTCCATCAGCTATTTGACTTAACAATAGTTTGCGTTATTTATTCTAAATTCATCAGTTTTTGTAGGTAAACTGAAGTTTCCACCAATAGGCACTGCCCAGCTAAGTTTCCTACAATGACAGTGGTTATAACAAGTTAATATGGCACATCACTGATCTGCCTAACAAGTGTTGGATATAAGGATGGTTGTACATAAAGTTTGATGAACATCATCCACTGTTCAATTATGAAGAACCACTGATCAAGACCAAAGTCCAGACAAGCACCGATCAACTAAATGTGAAACACTCTCCAACAACAGTGGTTCCTCATCAACAAAACATCTTCTATGTTTGTTTATGTTAACAGTGTTTATTCTATCTTTGTTTATGTTAATAGTGTTTATATGTAACAGAATTTATACTATCACTTCAGTGTTTTGATCTGTACTATTAATTGAACAGTTGTTTCATCTTTGTACTAATAAAATTCCTATACACTTGGATGAATATTAAGCACCTCATCTTGATTGTTTGAGTATAGTATTCTTGAAATTGGTTCAAACATTTGATTGTTCAAAATATTCCACTGTTGAAATACAACCAATGTTTCTTCAATCTCCATGTTGACCACTGATTGACCAAATATCAGTGTTTTGAAAACTGGTTGGTATCCACTGATCGGAAAAAATCCACCAACTTTATTCTCATCAAAAAATTTAAAGTTAGATTAAAAAAAATTCTTGATGACAATTTGTTTCAAACAAATCACTATTTTAATGCTGATTTCTTGATCTTTTGACATTTGATTAAGCAAATTTTGTATTTCAAATTGACGGTTATTATATGTTGATTAAAGTTAAAATAAAATTTCAAAAGTCATTATGGCATTTGCTATCAAATCAAGTCAGTAGTTACTGACAATATCAGTAATTTTGAAATTCAAAATATGTAAAATGGTAATTTAAAAGACTTTGTTTATATATAACAGTGTTTTCCGCATCAATGTTTTAAAGACTGTTAGGTTGTTAGATGTCATCACCTCAGTGTTTTATATGAAACCATTTTTATGGCATCAGTGTTTATATGTAACAGGGTTTAGTACTTTTGTTTATATGTAACACTATTTATCACATCAGTTCAGTGGTTTGATCTGTATTATTAATTGAACAGTTGTTTCATCTTTATACTAATAAAATTCATATACACTATGATGAATATTAAGCTTCTCATCTTGATTGTTTGGGTATAGTATTCTTGAAATTGGTTCAAACATTTGATTGTTCAAAATATTCCACTGTTGAAATACAACCTCTGTTTCTTCAATCTCCATGTTGACCACTGATTGACCGAACATCAGTGTTTTGAAAACTGGTTGGTATCCACTGATCGGAAAAAATAGCCGCTGCTCACTTTTACATTGTTGACAACCAATTACATAAGAGTTCCACCAACATTATTTTCATCATAAAATTTAAAGTTAAATTAAAAAATAAAAATAAATTCTTGATGACTATTTGTTTCAAATCAAATCAGTAATTAATGCTGATTTCTTGAGCTTTGGACATTTGATTAAGCAATTTTTGAATTACAAATTGACGGTTATTATATGTTGATTAAAGTTAAAATAAAATTTAAAAAAGTCATTATGGCATTTGCTTTCAAATCAAGTCAGTAGTTACTGACAATATCAGTAATTTTGAAATTCAAAATATGCAAAATGGTAATTTAAAAGACTGTGTTTATATGTAACACTATTTATCACTTCAATTTAGTGGTTTGATCTGTATTATTAATTGAACAGTTGTTTCATCTTTATACTAATAAAATTCATATAAACTTTGATGAATATTAAGCTTCTCATCTTGATTGTTTGGGTATAGTATTCTTGAAATTGGTTCAAACATTTGATTGTTCAAGTATTCCACTGCGGATACACAACCTGTGTTTCTTCAATCTCCATGTTGACCACTGATTGACCGAACATCAGTGTTTCGAAAACTGGTTGGTATCCACTGATCGGAAAAAATAGCCACTGCTCACTTTTACATTGTTGACATTCACTGATATTGACCATCAGCGGTTTCCCTAAAAAATAGTCAGTGCTCACGTTTTTATTTTTGATGTTGTTAATTAGTGATACATTGAAATTATCAAATGAAAACTAGAATTACAATCAAATTACCATTTTACCTAATCTTTACATTCCAATTACATAAGAGTTCCACCAACATTATTTTCATGATAAAATTTAAAGTTAAATTAAAAAATAAAAAAAATTCTTGATGACTATTTGTTTCAAATCAAATCAGTAATTAATGCTGATTTCTTGAGCTTTGGACATTTGATTAACCAAATTTTGAATTTCAAATTGACGGTTATTATATGTTGATTAAAGTTAAAATAAAATTTAAAAAAGTCATTATGGCATTTGCTTTCATATCAAGTCAGTAGTTACTGACAATATCAGTAATTTTGAAACTCAAAATATGCAAAATGGTAAGTTAAATTTTTTGTTCTCTCTCTTTTTTTTTTCCTACAGTGCATATCAGTTCTAATATTTAATTATTTTATTAAAGCAGCATATAAGAATATACACTACTTTTACCTTTGAAATTAAATCTGAAATTTATGACGTCCAATAACAGTGTCAAACCATAACAGTGGTTCAGCATCAACTTTAGTTATTCTATGTTTCTTTTTATTTGTTTATGTTAACAGTGTTTATATGTAACAGTGTTTTCCGCATCAGTGTTTTATAGACTGTTAGGTTGTTAGATGTCATCACCTCAGTGTTTTATATGTAACCATTTTTATGGCTTCAGTGTTTATATGTAACAGTGTTTAGGAACAGTTTTGTATTTCACATCACTTCAGTGGTTTGATCTCTACTATTAATTGAACAGTTGTTTCATCTTTATTTTAATAAAATAAAATTCCTATACACTTGGATGTTAAGAGTGTTTAAGTGTTTATATTTAACAGTGTTTTTCGCATCAGTGTTTATAGTCTATTAGGTTGTTAGATGTCATCACCTCAGTGTTTTATATGTAACCGGTTTTATGGCATCATTGTTTATATGTAACAGTGTTTATCACCACAGTGGTTTATATGTAAGAGTATTTATCACATCACTTCAGTGGTTTGATCTGTACTATTAATTGAACAGTTTCATCTTTATACTAATAAATAAGGTAACACAAAATACACTTGGATGATTATTAAGTTCCTCATCTTGATTGTTTGGGTATTGTATTATTGAAAGTGGTTCAAACATTTGATTGTTAATGACTATTTGTTGCAAATCAAATTAGTAATTAATGCTAATTTCTTGAGCTTTGGACATTTGAGTTAAGCAAAATGTGAATTTCAAATTGACGGTTATTGTTTCTTAATTAAATTTAAAATAAAATATAGAAAAGTCATTATGAAAATTGCTTTGAAATCAAGTCAGTAATTTTGAAATATTGAAATTCTTAATATACAAAATGGTAATTTAAAATTGACGTTCTTTCTCTTTTTTTGCCTACTTTGCATATCATTTCTAATATTTTATTACTTTAATAAAGCAGCATATAAAGATATACACTCCCTACATTTGAAATTACATTTGCCACTGCATTCAGTTAAAATTTTTATTGGATAATCGGTAAGCTTGAATTTCAACCTTGATATTTTTTTTAAGAACATCCATGCTTATTGTATTATCATATTACGTTTAGCAATACTTATATTTTGCTTATTCTTTTTTTTTTATGTACAGTCTTCAAATGGAGGTTGCAAAGGTTAGCATGCTTAACGATCTTAATACATTCTCAAACAACTATTCGATTAGAGTGAAGATTGTTAGCATTTCGAAGAAGATGATGAATGATAACAAAAATGAAATATATCGTCTTGATATGATCTTCATGGATGAGATGGTACCGTATATAGTTGTGTTATAATTTTTTTGGACATATGAATATCTAAATGAATATAACACCTTTTTTATTTAATCGGATGTTTCATATTCTTAGGGAACTATGATACAAGCCAGCTGTTTGCATAAGATGCTAGGAAAATTCAAACACTTTCTTCAGTTGGATGAATGTCTTCTTATCACCAAACCTTCTCTTGCTACTAATAAGTCCTCTGCTAAGTATACCAAGAGAAATGACAAAATATCACTTTATTTCTATACTTCTGTTGAGAAATGCTTTGACTGGTCTGGACCGAAATACCGTTTTAATTTCGTTAACCTCAAGGATGTTGTTAAAAATAAATTTGAAGTTAATACAGTTATTGGTATGTAAATCACTACATGATATATATCTATTGTTTTGTCTTATTGTTGTTTTTATTCTTATCACTTCTTAATGTTGTTTTCTTGATACAATATATTTTTGTTTATAGATTGGATTGGTTATGTGGATGTATGTTTCAATCTAGAGGATACGTCAAAGAAGGATGGGAGCAAGGGCAAGAAACTTAATCTTAGACTTGAAGACCTTGAGTGCGTTCTTTTTATTAAGTTGTTGCATTTTGACGTTTAAACCATTATAAGGTTGCTTGATGTTATTATGTTTTATGTTAATATTTTAGAGGCCAAAAGTGTCCGGTTACTTTGTGGGATGGTTTTGCTATTGACATGTTTGCTTACATGAATGATAAGAAACGAGAGAAATATGTTGTTATCCTTTGTCATTTTTGTAACGACTCACACAAAAACGTCCTAAAAACGTTCCATTAGTATAAACCCGAACCCCTGATATAATAATTCTCATTAAAAATACTATTTTTATTTTAATTTAACCAAAAGGAAAACCTAATTGAGACACCCAAGTGATTCTACGTAAAACCCTAAAATTTTCAGAAGAATCAGAATCAGGATCAGGGCCCTAAAACTCAGGGGGGGGTATTCCCTACTTGAGGATTATCCATATAACCTATTATAAAATTCGAATTTATTAAATCCATCGACTCAGCAGGCCTAGTCCCACGCGTGGCAACCTATACCTAAAAAATAGGTCTCACGCGGCCCGCGTGAGGATAAGCTAAAACTAAAGCGGGCCGCCTCAGGGTCAAATTTCGGCTATAAATACAGGAGATTGGGACTTGAATTCTGGCTTCAGAACGACGAAGAAATTCGAAAAATACGCTGAGTTATGCTCTGATTATCACAATTAACACACACGGTTCACTAATCGACGCCGCAATCAGGGTATTAGCACGATCGCTGCTACGATTCATTTTCCGATCGATCAATGTACTCAACGGGTGTTTAAGTGCTGCCCACATTAGGGTGATGCTTTGTCATTAGTCGTTAATTCGACAGATGTTAAGCATAGCACTTTGTCACTCGTTGTGATGGTTGATCTCGTGAGTTATCGTAAATGCTGGATTGATTACTAACCCAGAATTGTGTGCTTGTTATTAAACTTAGGATAAAAAGGCTAATCAGTAGGCTAGGCTCTGCCTGTATAAATCTGCAATATATCAAGGCTTATCTGTAGACTAAACTTTGTCCGTATGAATCTGCATGATTATAATGTGAGTCATTCTCTTTTTATCAAATTACTTTCCAAATCATGTTTATTTTCAAAAGTTATAATTACGGGGATTAAGTCTTTGTAATCACCAAGTTACAGCCGGTATGTGGGGTTTTGTATACATTACTTGATAATCGTCACCATTGGGGCAGCCAATTGGGGGATATGACCATAGTCACAGATTCGGTCGAGTGACAAATACCGTGGGTAGTTGGTTTGATATCAGAAACATTGTAATCGCTCTTAATACTGTAAATTATAACAAATGTGTCAATTTAGTAAATAGAATGATTCACTCAGTATTTCCCGCTGACAAAACCTTTTTCAAACATGTTTCAGGTAATTACAGTTGATTGGATTAAGAGATGGATACGGCACTAAAAGGCATCAACAAGTGGCTTATTTTATTAATTAAAACCAAATTAAGAAATATTGTTTCATATAATAAAATTTATCTTTATTAAAGCTACCATTGTAAAACATGGATTTATTTCCATCTATTTAATAAAATCCGGTGTTTCTAAACTCTGATATTTTTCCTAACTCACGGTTCTGATGAAATTTCCGCTGCAATGTTTTATAAAATTAATCACCGGTACCGCTGGGCTGTTCACGATTCCCGATCCCGTCCAGGGTGGGTCGGGGGTCGTGATAATTTTGGTATGGTCAACCTTTACAAAGGTACAATTTTAACTTAATTAGTTTAATTTTTTTATTGTTATAGATTTATCTTTAGATTTACTTATATGTTTTAAATTTGACACTATTTATATTGATCTACATTTGGTTTTAATTTTAAATTCAGGCAAGCGTGGCGTTGCAAACGGCTTTGAGCTAAGCAGACTTTTTATTGACACTGACATTGAAGAGATATCCTCTTTTAGGAAGAGGTATAGTTAGTATGCATATAAACATTGAACAGTATTATTTTGTACCTACATTTATTTTTTACGTTTTAATTTGATCACATGAATCTGTTTAGATATGTAGAGAAAATTTCTGCTTCATCTTCATCAAATGATCATGTTGGTTCAAACGTCATCTCAAGTGTTGAAGATGAGTTTCTTAATAACCCTGATTTCATGCTTATTGGTTTCCTGGGAACCATATCAACGGTGTGTATTTTCTTATAAGTACTCTACATGCTGAGTTTTTTAAAAGTCTTTTCTAAGTGTTATTATTTTTGTTTGATGTTGATAGACAAAGAAGGTTTTGGTTGTTGGCACAATCACAGCTATATGCACTGATAAACTTTGGTATTACAATGGTTGTAACCACTGTAAGTCAGGTGTGGAGGAAAGATTTGTAACGAAAGAAAATCCGGATGGTTTATCTGGTGTTGATCATGAAAAATCGTTGGTGTGTACAAATGATAAATGTGAAGGAGTCGACATCTATTCTATTCCGCGGTTTGAGATTACAGTTTTATTTCCTTATACTAAATACTAATATGAACGACACTTTTGTTTTTAGTAATACTAATGTTTTCATTTGTTTTTAACTTTGATAGGTTCAAGATACCTATTAGGGTGCAAGACTCTTCCGGTACTGTGTCTTTGACACTGTTTGATTTTGAAGCTTACAAGATTCTTAAGAAAACTGCCAAAGACTTAGTTTCAATTCAAGATCAGGTAACAAATACATGCATTCAGTTATTTGGCCATGTACTATATATAATTTAAAATTAATTTTTATAAAATTGTATGTTGAAATTATGGAATCATTCTGCTCATTGTAATTTATATTAATTTTTATAAAATTATAGGTTGTTAATTCTGGAGAGATACCGAACCCATATCCTGAGATCTTTGACACATTGATTGGAAAGAGGTATGCTTTCATCATAAGTGTTAAAGACTATAACATTGAGCATCATGTTGAAAACTATGGTATTTCAATGGCCACTAACGATGATGAGATCATTGCCGCGCTCTGCGCCAAATTCAATCTTAACCAGGTCTAAATCTTCATTATGTCATTCTTTTAATTTGATATACATATCCTTTTAAAATATATTTATACCATTGTGTGTATTTTATGTTATTATGTATTATGTACTTAAAGCATGAGCAGTCCGAATCGTTGGATGTTCCAGAATCCTGCAGTTTGTCTACTCCTGTTGACCTTATGAAGGTAATATGAGAATTTCCTTATTTGTAGTAAATTTTTTTAAACGTTAGTACTTATTGTCTTTTTATATCAGGATGAGTTGTCATACTGCGGTGAGAATGTTACACCTGCATCCCAAGCACTTGTAGGCACTAAGAATCCGTCTTCTGATGAAACAAAACGTAATATTCGTGAAGTGTTCGATGTGGATGATGCATTAGGTTGCTCCTCGACAAAGCGCCGCATCAGTGATGAACTCTCTCAGGATGAAGATGCTGGTGTTTCGACGCTTTTGATTCCAAAGATTGAGAAATAGTGTCTTCTGTATTTTCAAATACATTTATGTGTTGATTTCATATGCTGTTGCCATGTTGAACTTATGGTTTTCGTTTTGTTGCTTTTGGGTGTTTGGTGGGTTATGTTTTGGACTGATTATGTGGTTTTGAATTCCTAAAAACTTATCTGCTTATTATAATGTATATTGTTAAATAAATATTGAGATGTTCAATAGTCAATATTTATGTTTAAAACTTATGTGTATGAATAGTAGCAACAATTTATAATATATATTGTATATACCCAATTAACAACTTTTTTATCTACAAACATTTCTAATCTTTAAGCAATTTTAATGTTATTATTTTATCTCATAATTTATATAGGATTATCCGTGGATGTGGTTGTTCTTTATTGGTTTTTACCGTTATCCCTGCCCACTAAGATTTAGTAAGTATCCGTCATATGTTACAGTTTAAAAAAAAATATTTAATTTGTGCCTGTTTCTCCCATTACTTATTTAAGTAATCTCATTCAATAGGTTTTTTATATACTTCAAATTTTCTCTAAGTCATTCAAAGAATGTTGTTCAGAAAAATCGTAACCAAGTATGAAGCGTAAATTCAAACCCATTTTATTTGGTTTTTTGTTTGCTTTATTGATCCATGTTTTATTTTATTTTTTTCTTTGGTTTATTTGGATAACTGAAGAAAATACCGTTTAACTTAAATAGTTATTAAATAAAGATAGTAATTTTTTATTTTAAAAATTATATACAAATAAACCATAAACCTAACCGATGAACATCCGATTTACATTCCACAAAGATTACAAAATTTGTTGTTAAGTTTTTTATCAATGTAATACATTATTTGGAATAATTAATTCAATAATATAAAACAATTTTATTTTACTTTTCATGAAATGATTTTTAATTACAAAATGATAAAATGCAATATTATAATTTATTGAGGTTATGTTTAATCCTTAGGTATTATATATTGTAATTCAAAATTTAAAAACCACTGTTTTCTTCTATTGTTTTAATGTTCCTGATCTTAATACTCTTTCTTCTTTTGAAAGCTTCTCCTTCTTTCAGAATTAACAATGTCAAAGAATTCATGTTCATTTTCTACAACAACTAATTCATCTCAACGAAATTTACATAGTAAGTGAAATTATAACTTCTTAACTCATCATTTCCGAAATCAAAATCAGCTTTTAGATTCAAATCATAATTCTACTTGGTTTTTTTGTAGGTCCTCTTATGAGAACTCCTGTTTCAGATATCTCTAACAGATCTCCTCTTTCAGATATCACAAATGGTAATAGCTCTTGAATTTGATTATAAGTATTCTTTTTTCCGTTTTATGTTTCTAAGTGGACTGATTCTTGTGTTTTGAACATATTATACTTTCTATGTTTTTTAGTTATTTCACCGAATGAAAGGCGTAAGCTTCGAAAATTAATACTTGATAATAAGAAATTAAAGAATGTGTGGTCATCATCAGCTGCTAATTCATCTCAACGAAATTTACGTAGTAAGTGTAATTATAACTTCTTAACTCATCATTTCCCAAATCAAAATCAGGTTTCAGATTGAAATCATAATTCTACTTGCTTTTTTTGTAGGTCCTCTTACGAGAACTCCTGTTTCAGATATCTCTAACAGATCTCCACTTTCAGATATCACAAATTGTAATACCTCTTGAATTTGATTATAAGTATACTTTTTTCCGTTTTATGTTTCTAAGGGGACTGATTGTTGTGTTTCGTACATATTATACTTTCTCTGTTATTTAGTTACTCCACCTAATGAAAGGCGTAAGCTTCGAAAATTAATACTTGATAATAAGAAATTGTTAAATGCATCGTCATCATCAACGAATGTTTGTAGCATATTTTCTGAGAATGCAAATATGGTTGAATGTTCTGATTCTACGAATCAACATATGTACTCCATTGCGTGTCGAGCAGTTAGAAATGCTACTGGTTCTTTAATTTCAACTACACCAGGTTTGTATTTTGTTTCTTTATTATTTGTTTTGATAAACACATTACTAAACCACATACCGGTCTTAACATCAATGTTTTAATATTGGATGTTCATATAATGGCATTAACATAGGTACACCAGCAGATAGCAACCGTCGATATTCCATTACTTCTAGCATTATTAGCAGCAACAATCAGCCGATATTGGGTAGTAACTCTACGCTTACACGGCTGTCTTCTGGTAAACGTAACCTTGAGCGCAAGAAGCGTGATAATACTCCTGTACGTATGCTCTCTTTGGATTCCGATCAAGAAAATGTGTTCTTGTGCACTGATGAAGATCCTTATAAAGGGATATCTAAAGGTTTTAATCTATTTTATTCTTTTAGGACATTTGTTGTGTTCTACATGTAATATAACTCTCAATCATTTGTTAACAGATTATTTGGACCATGGTGACCAAGTGCTTACATGTCAGCTTTGTAGCGCAAAGTTATGGGCATCGGAAGGTGGAAAAGGTCGTTTAACTGTAAATAAGCTATGTTATGGTATGTGTTGTGGGTATGGTAAAGTTCAGCTACCGCCTTTAAAGGATGCACATCCGTCTTATCAAAATTTGTTTTCTTCCTCAAATCCAAAAAGCAACTTCTTCCTAAAGAACATAAGGCGATACAACTCTATGTTCTCTTTTACATCTATGGGTGGAAAGCTTGATTCTAATATCAACAAGGGCAATGCTCCATTTATATATCGTATCAGTGGCCAAAACTATCATTGCATGGGGAGTCTCAAACCTCCAGCTGGAAATGAAGCTAAGTTTTGTCAGCTATACATACATGATACTGAAAATGAAATAACAAACAGACAGGCATTATTCAGGTACGAGTGATTTCTAAGTTCCATTTTTATTCTATTAAAGATCATCTAGAAATTTAACTATTTGTAGTTCAATATTAGTTGTTAAGTACCATCACTTAATCCTTAATCACTGATTCTCTATCCAGAGATTGCTACAACAGCAGTTGTTAACCATCAGTGTTTTAATCACCAGCAGTGCTTAAAAGTTTTTTTCATCAGCTGTTTGACTTAACAGTAGTTTGCGTTATTAATTCTAAATTCATCAGCTGTTGTAGGTAAACTGAAGTTTCCTACAATAAGCTCTGCCCAGTTAAGTTTCCTACAATGACATTGATTATAACAATTTAATAAGGCAAAACATTGTTGGATATAATTACATTTGTACACAAAGTCTAACTAACCCCATCCAATGTTCAAGACCAAACCACTCATGCCTACCAAACCACTGTTTAAGACCAAACCACTGAAATGTTACTTTTCTCAACATATTCTAAAAGTTTTGAGCTGTATCAACAGTTGTTTACAACTGTTCTTCCTTAAAACTTAATTATTAATCACTGATTCTCTATCCACTGCTTATTACAATAGCAGTTGTTAATCTTATGTAGTTCACTATCAGTTGTTAAGTATCATCAGTGTTTTAATTACTATCAGTGCTTACAAGTTTTACATCAGCTGTTTGACTTAGTACTAATCTGTTTTTCCTTAACACTTAATTACTAATAACTGATTCTCTATCCACTGCTTATTAAAATAGTTATGTTATGTTAACGTTTTGTTGTTTTTTTTTTCTTTTAACAGCAAAAGAACCAAACCTTCATCGCCTGCTGATAAAGAACTTGATGTTGAAATGATAAAGTATTTGAGGGCTTTATTAGATTCACAAAATATGTTGGTTAAGACATATAGGATGGTCAGAAACCATTTTCACCAATCTCCAGATGCCAACCTTATTCTGCGACTAATTTATAGAAGAGAAAAAGACGGCAGGACATATAACTTACCCACCACATCTGAAGTTGCTGCTTTGGTTGTCGGAGACATAGATAAAGCTATAGACCATCGTGATATTGTTGTCCAGACGCAGTCGGGAATGCTGCAGCGTATTAGCGAATTACACCCATCGTATCTTGCTCTGCAATATCCGTTACTTTTTCCATATGGTGATGATGGTTATAGAGTTGATATTCCTCATAGAGATTTTATGTCCACACAAAAGAAAATAAAACCAAAGTGCACAATGAGAGAATTTTTTTCATATAGGATCCAAGATAGAACTTATGGCTTTTCCTTAATTTTAAATGGGCGAAGGTTGTTACAACAGTTTTTGGTTGATGCGTACACAATGATTGAGAGCGAAAGATTAAAGTACATTCGTAGGCAACAAGCGAACCTTCGCTCTGAAACATTTGAGAATCTTCAAAAGTATAAATCGAAAGGTAAGGAAGTTTTAACAGATACTGGAAAGCCTGTTATACTTCCTTCTTCATTTACTGGTGGTGCAAGATTCATGCAACAAAATTACCTCGATGCAATGGCCTTATGTAAGTGGTATGGGTACCCTGATTTCTTCATAACTATAACATGTAATCCTAAGTGGCCTGAAGTAAAAGATTTCTAAAAGATTCAACCATCAAAGCCGAAGACAGGCCTAACATATTGTGTCGATTGTTTAAAAGGAAGCTTGATTCGTTAATCAAAGATTTTAAGGATTCCAAGTATTTTGGTGAGATTAACGCTGGTGTGTTATTTTTTTTTCACATCTTATCCTCTGATGTATATTTTTTAATCAAGGTTATTAACTAATAAATTTTGTTTATTTTTCCTTTTTATTTAGTTGTTTATACAGTAGAATTTCAAAAGCGTGGTCTTCCTCATGCACATATATGCTTATTCATGAAGGTCGATCACAAACTTCCAACCATAGATCACATAGATCCATTTATTTCTGCTGAGATTCCCGATAAAAAAGAAGATCCTGAACTTTATTCTCTTGTGAGTGATTATATGATTCATGGTCCGTGTGGGAATGCTAATTTGAATTGTCCTTGCATGGTTGATAAAAGATGTTCAAAAAACTTTCCGAAGAAATTCACACCACATACAAGTATTGATTCAAATGGTTTTCCTGTATACAGAAGAAGAGATTCAGGTCATACAGTTATAAAATCTGGTGTTAGATTAGACAACAGAAATGTTGTTCCTTATAACAAAAGGCTTTTGAAAAGATATCAAGCACACATTAATGTTGAATGGTGTAATCAAGCCGGTTCAGTGAAATATTTGTTCAAGTACATCAACAAAGGTCCTGATATGGCTACTGCGGTAGTTTCTGGTGATACAAGTTCAACCATCAAAGAAAAGCCAAAAGATGAGATCAAGGAGTATTATGATTGTAGATATATTTCAGCTTGTGAGGCATCCTGGAGAATATTCTCTAATGAGGTTCATTATAGGTATCCTGCTGTTATGAGGCTTCCCTTTCATTTGCCTGGCCAACAGAATGTTGTGTATGGTGCTGATGACGACATTGATAATGTTTTAAGCAAGCCTTCTGTTGCTTCTTTAATATTTATGCAATGGATGAAGTTGAACGAGTCAAATAAAGATGCTAGAAAGCTGACTTATGTTGAGTTTCCTTCCAAATTTGTTTGGATACTTAAAGATAGATGTTGGCAGGTACGTAAGTCGTACCAGTGTGTTGGCCGGATTCATTCTGTATCTCCTGCTTTGGGCGAACCTTATTTTTTGAGGATACTATTGAATAAAGTTAAAGGACCTAGATCATTTGAGGAGATACGTACAGTTAACGGTCAATTATTCCCGACTTTTAGAGATGCTTGCTATGCGATGGGACTTTTAGATGATGACAATGAATACGTTGAGGCCATTAAAGAAGCAAGTTTTGAAGGACATGCTGGGTATCTTCGAGCGTTATTTGCTACCCTGCTTTTGTCAAATACTCTATCTCGGCCAGAATTTGTTTGGGAGAATACGTGGAAATACTTAGCTGATGATATTGTTTATAGACGTCAAAAAGAAACAAATATTTCAGGTTCTGATCTATTTTCTTTTATTTTACATACTACATTTTGATTTTTTATTTAATAATGTTAATTTTTTTATTTTCTAGGTTTAGTGCTTCCTGAACATCAGATTAAGAACCTTACTTTGTTGAAAATTGAAAACTATTTAATTTCCAATGGTTCATCATTACGAAGGTTTGCCACTATGTCGTACCCTGATGACGATTCCTTACGTGATGCTTCTAATCGTCTGATCAATGAAGAGCTGTCACATGACCTAGATGAAGAACAAGCTGAGTTTAACAGGTTGCATCAATCTCTTACAGATGAACAACGAGCGGTTTTTGATGAAATAATGGAAGCAGTTGTAGGGCGTAAAGGAGGCCTTTTTTTGTCTATGGTTATGGTGGAACTGGAAAAACCTTTTTATGGAAGACTTTGGCTTCAGCTGTTCGATGCAGAAATGGAATAGTTTTAAATGTGGCTTCAAGTGGTATTGCTTCGTTATTACTTTCCCGTGGAAGGACAGCTCATTCTCGGTTCCATATTCCCATTAATCTAACAGAAGATTCAATGTGCAATATTAAGCCAAATAGTGATATTGCGAGATTATTAAAGGAAACCCAATTAATCATATGGGACGAAGCACCGATGGTACACAAACATGCCTTTGAAGCTTTAGATAGGACCATGACCGACGTATTTTCGGAAGGTAGGAGTATTCGTTCGGATATTCCTTTTGGTGGTAAAGTTATTGTATTTGGTGGTGACTTTAGACAAATACTACCTGTTATTCCTAATGGTACTAGACAAGAAATTGTTAGTGCGTCTTTAAGCTCTTCATACATATGGGCAAAATGCAGACTCTTACGGCTGACTAAAAACATGCGTCTAACTATTGGAGCTGAAAGTTCGAATACGAAGTCTATCAGAGAATTTGCAAAATGGCTTATTGATATTGGTGAAGGAAACGTTGGAGATGAGAATGATGGTGACGCCATTATAGAGATACCAGATGATTTACTGATCACCGATATTTGTGACCCAATACAAAGTTTAATTGACTTTGTATATCCTTCAATTATTCAACAATTTAGGATTGCTGGATTTTTTTCTGAGCGATCAATTCTAGCACCCAAAAATGAGGTAGTTCATGAAATTAATGATCAATTGCTTTCGTTATTTCCTGGTGACGCGAAAGAGTATCTGAGTTCTGATAGTATATGTCAAACCAAACAAATTCTTGATTCTTTTCAAGAAAGCTTATACTCAACAGAAAATTTGAATGCTCTTAAGATTTCTGGCTTGCCTAATCACAGATTAGTTCTTAAAGTTGGTGTTCCTGTGATGCTTCTTCGAAACATTGATCAACAGAAAGGGTTATGTAACGGTACAAGGCTTCAAATTACTTTTCTTGGTAAACGAGTTATAGAAGCTGAAGTTATATCTGGTGGGAACATTGGCACAAGAGTTTATATTCCAAGGATTAATATGATCCCGTCTGACAAAAAAATACCTTTTCAATTTCAACGAAGACAATTTCCGTTATCAGTTTGTTTTGCTATGACAATTAACAAGAGTCAAGGACAATCGTTATCAAAGGTTGGTCTTTATTTGAAAGATCCTGTCTTCACTCATGGTCAGTTGTATGTTGCATTATCAAGGGTCAAGACCAGAGAAGGCGTTAAAATACTAATATTCGATGCTGATGGAAAACCAACAAATAAGACTTCTAATGTTGTTTACAAAGAAGTTTTTACTAGCTTGTAATCATTGTGAGGAATGTTAAAACGCTGTTTGATCAAAGTCAAACTACTTATGTTAAAAGCTAATTATAATAGATAAAACACTATTTGAGCAATGTTAAAACGTTGTTTGACTAAAGTCTGTTTGACCAAACTCAAACTACTTTTGTTAAAAGCTACTTGATAAAACACTGTTTGACCAAAGCATGTTTGACCAAAGTCAAACTCCTTATGTTAAAAGGTACATATAATAGATTAAACTAAATTTTCCCTCGGCATTGCTTCTTGAGGTCATGAAACTTACTTATGTTAAAACCTAATTACTATTAATACATGATTCAAAGCATTCAAATTTTATGTTATGTTAATGGTTTTGCTATATGAAAAATTATTTTTCTTTGTTAATTTGAATACCAAATCAATTCAACTAATCATGTACTTTACTCTTGTATGTCAATGTAAATGTAAATAACAAATTTAAAAAGGGTGTATGTGTAAATATTTTTCATCAGTTGAAAATATGGGAAGAGAAAAACACAACCGTCACTATTTCTATCATTACACATCAAACATCTATCATCTCTTCTTTCAAAAATCTCTTCTCCCCAGTCATTTTCTAGGGTTTCAATTTTCTTTTCCTCCGTCTTCTACACTTCAATCACCTGAGGTTTGATTATTTTTTCTTCAGCAACTGGTATGTACATTCCTATTGTAAAGAACTTTATATTGTTTAATCTATGTTAATTTAAATCCTATCTTGCTACTAATACGATTTTAAATGTTTATTGCTATACATTCAAGATAAAAGAAGGGTTTACTTATGTGTTTGAATCATTTGTTGAGAACATGTTAAAATTATTATTATTTGCAGAATAATTTTAACTCATACTCTGTTTCTATGATTAATTTCACTATATACTCTGTTAATACAAAAAGTTAATGTTCATTTTCGAAGCCAGCTTTTTAATTACAGTCTTTTAACATCTTTACTGATTCAGGTTTTATGATGTATACTACATTTGTTAAGTTTCTTTGTAACCCAGAATCTTTGAAACTGGTATGACATGTTTTTACATACATAATTTATTTGTATTGAGATATATATTTAACAGTTCTTTTATGGTTTATATTTTCTTACACTATTTAAAAATTATATACAGGATGTACCTATATTCTTTGCTAATCAAAAGTGGGGAGATTGTTGGCAAAAAAGTAGGTTGCAAGTATATCATGAGTCTGGTAAAAAATGGGTTGTTAGGGTCAGAACAGAAAATTCAACGCCGATAATAACTGACGGTTGGGACATTGTTGTTAAAGATCTCAATTTGCCGAGGGATACTTTGTTGGTTTTCAAACCGTTAGGTGATTTTGGACTTGAACTTTCATGTTATGTTAATGGCATGTGTGGGGAATCTTATTTCACCTTTAATCGTTATGCAAGATTTGGTTTTACGGTATGAGTATTGATCTTAACTTCAATTCTTTTGCATCTTTAACGTGTTAACACTTATTCTCATAAGATACATACTTCACGTTTAGTATTCATTATTTTTAATTTTATGCAGGTAATTGAAGACTGCTTCATTGAACAATTTTACGTAAACAGTCCACCGAGTGGGAAATTTCAAATCTGTTACAAAGGTTCCTACTGGAATGTTGAGGTGTCTAAAGTTGATACCCACTTTGTATTTTCTAGAGGATGGCTGGAAATGTGCAACGATGTTGGGATACTTGAGGATGATTTGCTTGTGTTTAGCAGGATTGATGATTTTGTTTTTGAAGTAGTAGTTTATAGAGATGAGATTGAGATTTGCTTTTTGAAGAAACCTGAATCTGATGATGATAGTGTAGTTGAGATATTGAAGGCTGATTATGTTAAAAATGCATTCAAGGTACGTAAGTATTTAGCATTAGCAATAAAAGTTTTAATTTTTTAGCTTTATATTAATTATTTTATTAATGTTGACCAGGACATCTATGAGGATGAAGAAGTTGTTTCTGTAGGTGAAGGTCCAACCGTTACTCAGGTACTTGCTAAATTATTAAAATTATTTATTTTTAATTTAACACATATAAGAATTTAATGTTTTTACAACTATTAGTAATGCTGTTTACTAATGTTATATTTATTCAATAATGTATTATTTACAAGAATTTACCAACCAATGCCGAATGCACGTCCAAGAGACGCATGTCTTCACGATTGAACCAAACCCAAGATGTAAGTTTACCATCTTAAAGATTGTTATATTACTATTGTTATTAAATTTACTCTATGACAACAGGTTAAGAAGAAAGCTAAAGTTACTTCTGAGAGAAAGGAGGTCGTCAAGAATAGGACTAAGGGAAATGTTGCCTTACCTGTCGACACAAGTGATCATACTGGATGTTCTTCGTCTGTTCATAAAGTTAAGGTATCTATACTTGCCAGTTAATTAGTATATGTTATATAAACTGTTTTTTTTGTGCATATATTGATCATTCCTTTAATTCACATGTATATGTTTACTTTTTCATCAAGGGGAAGAGAGCTGCCAACGTTCAAAAAAAGCTTAACCGTAGAAATAAGATTGCAGAGACTGCAAAAAAACATTCTGGACATCCTCTTGACCCTGAGTTCTTTCATTTTGATCGCAAAGGAGACTATAGGCTGGTATACCATTTTTTATAATAAACTAATGATTTACGTTTATTTGTCTGACTATTATTTTTTTCCACACAATACATGTAGCGTCTTCCTGCTGAAGTTGCGAGACGAGCAGGTCTTTTTCTTGATCTTCATCCTTTGAAAGTTCAAAACATGGTTGGAGTTGTGCAGGTTTATGATGTTAAGTTGGAGTTAAATGAATTGAAGCCACGTTATGCGTTGGAAGGTTGGCGAAAGTTTATGACTGACAATAACTTGAGGTTTGGTGATATGTTGCATTTCACATACGTGTCTTCGCAACAGAAGATAGTATTAAATCAAGTTACATCAGTTTAACAAACACATTTTAAGTCTGTTCTGATATCAGATACTAATTATGAATTTTTTGATGGTGATGTTGTAGGTTTTTTTCTTAAATTATTAACTTGATGTTTTTGTTGCTGTGTATGGCTAAGATGATAAAACACTGTTATTAGCACTTTATGTTTTATATTTGGCTAATTAGATTATGTGTTAAATTATAGTTCTTTAAGTCATTGTTCCATTTTCTTGAATTCTATCTAATTTTTTAAAGAACTTCAATAACAAATAGTGGTTTGAACATCTGTTTGCCTTTTGGTCAATAGTTAATAGAAACCTATGTTAGGTTCAACAATGTTTTGAAGAGGAAAACTGTGTTAGAAGACAGTAGATCTTAACAAGTTAAACATCTGTTAAGGCTTAAACAGATGTTTGCCCTTTAACAGATGTTTGGCCTTTTATATCAAATGTCTCGACTTAAACAGTTGTTTGACCTTAAACACATGTTTGAACCTTAAACAGATGTTTTGCCTTAAACAGATGTTCTTCTTCTATATCAGATATTTGGACATAAACAGATGTTTGACCTTAAACAGATGTTTCGCCATAAACAGATGTTTGGTCTTAAACCAAACATTTGTTTAAGCTCAACATCTGTTTGACTATTTGTCAATATCTTATTGACTTTTGGTTAACATCTGTTTCAAATTTGGTCAACATCTTATTTTGTAAAAGAGGTACAAAAACAAAGATTTTTTCAAAATCTCAAATCACCCTATCATGTAAGTGCATTGATGTAAAAGTGGAAATGATGTTATTCATATGGTCCTGTTGTGCTTTTGTTTGTCCTCTAATATGAGTTCATGATATAATGCGGTGATTTCAAGACATTTTTGTTGAATCGAATGAGATGGTTGATGTAATGCGGTCGTATTAATCACAAATAGTAATTAATTAATCTAAATAACTTTCCCGAGCCCGGGAAGCAATCCCGGGTAAAAACCTAGTGAATATATATATATATATATATATATATATAGTGTTTTAATAAATCAAATTAAATGAATAGTGTTTTTAATATATTTTAGTAATATATATTTTTTAATACTTTTATTATTTTAGTATAATAATAATTATTATTTATTTTTATATACATTATAATATATTACAAAAAACTTGTTATTATTTATATAATTTTTTTTTCTATTTAACATATTTAAATATAACCAGAAAACTTGTTAAGTTACATCAAAACAGAAGGTAGACGGGCAACAAGCTGCGCCGCCAACCCTTTCTGAATTGCAAACCCCAACCTCCCGAACACAAACCCCTGCCCCCTTGGGGTCGAACAATATTGTATTTTGTTGAAATTTAAAACTTATTTTTCGTTGTTGAACATGATTTTAGCTTGTAATGTATTAGTATTAGAATATTTTGAATATGTTTTTTTTGAAGTATTGAATAATATTATAGGCTACTGAATTTTGAGAGCTATATATTATATTTTTCTTTTTAAAATCGAGCCAAACCAAGCCGAGCCCGAGCTTTAATTTTCAGCTCGATTTCAAATCCGAGCTGAGCCGAGCCAACTCGGTTTATAATCGAGCCGAGCCCGAGCTTACCCTGGCTCGGCTCGGCTCGGCTCAACTCATTAACAGCCCTAGTCACATATCCCATTTCATTCACGTAGCTAACATTTTGATGTACCATTGTTTCGTATTTGTTATAGTGAAATGTGCTTTCCGTACTTTGTATATAAAACAAAAATTAAGTTTTGTCCTTAAAACTGATCTAATTATAGACTTTAGTGAAATGCACTTTCCGTCCTTTAAATATACAACAAATTTTAAGTTTTGTCCTTAAATAATCTAATTATATTAGATTCATCCACCACTTGTGGCCTAGAGATAGGAAGATTTGAGTTATTTAATGGAGGCTCAAGTTCAATTTCCACTTGTGTCTAGGGATGAGCAAATGATACCGGGTAACAGTACCGAATTTATCAAGCTGAAACATTTTTGGTACCGACTTTTAATGTTTTAGGTACCGGTTCAATACTAGTATTTACCCTCAGATATTGTTACTGTACGAGTACCCATTTTCAGGGATTTTCGGTACCGGTTGGTACACTTTGGTGGATTAGGCAATGATGGATAGACCCTAGTCACCTTGCAGATGTACCACGTTCTATCCTGAGTCCATCTGGGTTTTCGTCTCACAGTGTGTTACGCTAGAGAGTGTTCAGCTCTTGTGGTGGCACAACATCTGTCAAGTGGCAAACGACGGTATGATTTCCCGAGGGAACGCCCAAGCTAATAACTGAAGCCAGCGAGAGCCCGGTTAAAACAACATAGTTTGGCCGGAGTGAGGCAACGGGACGCTCCAATTGGGGAGTGCGGTAGCCAAAACAAGAAAAAACAAATATTTTAGATTGACTTTGTTTTTTAGTAAATTACTCTTTTGGCCCTACTAGTTTAGCCAATTTAATCCTTTCAGCCCAAAAAACAAATTTTTTAATATATCAGATCCCAATGTTGTATTTTATAACAGTTTTGGCCACTGACACTAACTTTGTTACTTTTCTGCAGTTAAGTGTAAGGGTAATTAGATCATTATATACCTTAGGGGCTGTTTTTGATAATTGCAAAGTTCTATTTAAGAGGTTATTAACGAAATTACTCAAGTTTTTTTTTTATTATTTCATTATTGTCACAATTATTATTTAACAAAATACCTTTTAAATATACAAATAAATATGTAATTTCATTAACCGTTTGTTTTTATAAACGTCGTTTTAAAAATCATTTTTTAATTTGTCTATCATATTTAGAATTGTTTCTTTTTAAACTGTTAGTTTATTTTAAATCGTTCTTTTTTAAAGTCGTTTGTCTTTTAAAGTTTTTTTAACACTTTATTTTATACCGTTCTTTTTTAAATCATTTGTTTTTTAAACAATTCACGTTTTTTAAGTCGCTCATTTTAAAATTTTTACAAAATGCCGTGTATAAAAAACAAAAGAAATATAAGATTTGAAAAAGATGAACCATTCTAATAAAAAGTTTGCGGAAGATCGTTCATTTTCAAACTTTTTTTAGAATGGTTTATCTTTTTTCAAATCTTTCATTTGTTTGGATCGTTTGTTTTTCGTTATTTTTAACTTTTCGTTTATTAACTTCGTGTGTTTTTTAAAACCTTACACGTGATAACTTATTATTTAAGGTTTTGTTTTTCTTATAACTTACGTTTTTTAAAATCTTCTTTTTTTAAACCACTCTTTCGTTTAAAATCGATCATTTTTAAATTCATTCTATTTTTTAAATCGTACTTTTTTAAGTTCTTTTTCCCTAATGGCTATAAGTAAATTGAATACAAAGTTTTAAAAATGACGATTTCAAAAACGATTCTAAAAGTAACGGTTTAAAAAGAGACATTTTTAAAAATCAACGCCTTAAAAAATGATTTGTTTAAATAAGTTTAAAAATATTTTAAAAAAGAACGGCATGAAATGAACTGTTTAAAAAACATTAAAAGACAAATGACTTTAAAAATAACGATTTTAATAAACAAACGGTTTAAAAAGGATAGACGGTTTAAAAAAAGTTAAAAAACAAAATGACGTTTATAAAAAAAACGGGTAATGAAAATACATATTTATTTGTATATTTAAAACACATTTTGTTAAATAATAATAGTGAAAATAATGAAATAATAAAAAAACTTGAATAATAGCATTAATAATCTCTTAAATATTAAAATAGCTTTGTAATTATTAAAGACAACCCCTAATGTATATAATGACCTAACTACCTTTACCCAACTACAAAAAAGTAAAAAAGTTGGTGTAACATATGTTAAAATATCTCTTTTTAGGCTAAAAAGGTTAAGCTGGCTAAATTATCGGGGCCAAAATAGTAATTGACTCGCTGTGTTTTTACATTTATATGTATATTGTATCCTTTACACCAAACCTACTTAGTAATTAAAGCTGATTTCACTCATATATCACTCATGTGAGGGCATAATAGTCTTTTTATACGTACATTAAATAAAAAATATAACATAAGAGTTACTAAATATTATTTTTTATTTTAAAAAATGTATTAACCCAAACTATATTTACCTATAGTCTTAAAGTACAAAGTCGGTGGCTACGGCCACCGACAATGCACTCGAAATTACCATTTTGTCCTATAATTTCATTCTTTTAATATCCACTAATTTGATTCAAGCCCAACCATACAACTTCCCTTTGTCGTGACCTGCATGCATGTGGAGTTGTTCTTTTTGGGTCAAATAGTAGGCGGCCCAATTGATGTTGATGTTGTCCAAGGAATTAAGAAATCCCACTAAATTTTGCATCTGATCCGCACTTTGTGTCCTTTGGCCAATTCTCTTTTTGGATTTGGATACAACTTGGATTATAGATATATTTATTTATTATATTCTATTCTCTTAAAATAGAAATCACCGAACACTACATTATCTTACAAAATAAAAATCTGCATTAATTACTAATAATGGCAACATATGTTTGACAAGGGAACTTCTAATTCCATAATTCAGAGGCGGCGTATAAAAAAATATAATTTTCATATGGATTACAACTATTTATATACGACTTAGTATACAAGATATTCCGTATTTTTTGATATTTCAAAATACCCATATTCTATTCTATACTCTCTTAAAATAGAAAGTCGGTGGCAAAAGCCACCGACCACTACTAAGTTATATAATTTACATTTCTGTTACACACTCAAATGTATTCCTATAATAGTTGGTTGTGTGCTTTGGTTGAGTGTTGGAATGACCTATGTTCGATCCATGTTGTTTGCAAATAATTTTCTTTTTTCTTTTTTTTCCACCGCCCAACACTAAGTAATATAGTTTACATTTATAATAGTTGGTTGTCTGCTTTGGTTGAGTGTTGGAAGGATCTATGTTCGATCCATGTTGTTTGCAAATATTTTTTTTTCTTTTTGAATTTCATTATAAATTTTTATGTTAAACTACTTTCTTTAAACTATATTACGTATCGTTCCTTTACGTTAAAAAAACTATTTTAACGTACAACTTGGTATAAATTTGAGTTTTCTACGTTTCGACGTAAACATTTTTAATAAAAATCGAGTGGGGTTAAATATAATACCTTTCCGTTAAAAAAATCATTTTACGTGCGTATTTTTACGTTCCTGTCGGGCTAAATTCAAGTTATTCTACATTTCGGCGTAATTTTTTTGGAAAACAAGTCACGTAAAATATAATATGTTTTTATACTTATTTTATGATTGTTAATTGCTTCGTAAATTTTGTTCTTAATCGAGTGAAATTTAATTGTGGTTTTTTCCTTTTTTAAAAGCTCTAATTAATATCTTTTTGTTACACGTATATGTTTTTCCTCTATACCAGCTATGTTTTCTATGTATGAGTCGAGTCACCTATAATACGTTATAATTGTACGGTATACATTCGATTTATTTTACTTGACTTTACATTTTTATCCAATCGCAATGCTTATGTGGGTTACATTAAGTTTAATCGGATACGTCGAAACACACGTTTTTGTGTGGTTCACGCAACACATAACATTTGAACTAATTCATTCGATGTTTACGATATTTGAAATGTGCGATGTACCCGCGCTGCAACGCGCGCGGGCAATATTATATTATATGAAAAAGAAAATTCCTCTTTTTTTTTAAACTCTACTCTCTCTTACTCATCTTTTCGTTGACCGACTTAAACCTAGTATTCCGACCTAAAACCAATCGTAATCCGATCACCCTCACCAACTACATGATAACTAAACTCGAATCCACCACCTTTTTTGCCCATCTTCGTCCTCCATTCCAGTGGCGGATCTTGCCCGTTGAACGTCCCAGGGCCGAAAGACACGTGCACTAAAAAATGCCCGGGCCGAACATAGTATATATAAAAAATTTTGATCGAAATACAGAAAATTAGCACTACGGGCAAAAAACTTGCCAGGGCCATGGCCCTGGCACAGGCCTTCTAAGAACCGCCCATGCTCCATTCGTTGGCGTGTTGGATGGTGATGGTGGCCAGTGGGTGACTATTGAGCGGGATGCACAAGATAGTGATGTAGTAGGGTTGGCCAGAGAAAGACTAGAGTGTCCTTACATGAGTGACTTTTAGGTGGGTTCAACGTTAACATCTGGTCTAAAAGATAAAATGTATATAGAAATACAAACATAAAGAACGTCCAATGTATTTAAGAGCTGTTTGTTTACCTCTTAATGAGACTCTTAATGGTTCAGACCTCTTACTGGTTCAGTACTTAATGGTTCAGACTGTTTGTTTCAAGAGCAGATGTCTGAATGGTTCAGACATTTGCCTCTGAGTCTGAATGGTTAAGACCTCTAATCTGAATTGGTCAGACATTTGCCTCTGAACGGTTAAGCATTATAGAAGGTCTTAATGGTTCAGGCCTCTTACTGGTTCAGCACTTAACCATTCAGATGTTACCAAACAGCCCCTAACTTAGTTTAAAAACATAACCTGAAATTTGAAATTTGTTGTATAAATAAAGAACAGAAAGTACAATCCTTATCTTTTGATACACCTTTACTTCTATATATTCTTAATGAAATTTTCTTAACTTATTGATTAAATAATATGAATGGCTAATCAAATTAAAACAATTTGAGAAGTTTCAATTTTTTTCTTCTATACGCCCTTTCTCCATATCATATAGTTATGAATGTATTAAGATGTCAAGAAGGCTCGACTCTATGTGATATGAAAATAATTTTTTAAAATATTATTAAATGGATACAAAAACTACCATTTTTAATCTATCATGTGTCATAAAGACCTTTAGCTAGCTAATGACACGATCATACTTTGGCCTTTTGATAGTCGATAACATTAGATTCACGTGTTTTCTCCATAGTGATAACATGATGACGATGTTTGACCATCGATAATTACAAGGGTGATGTCTGTCGTTATGTACATGCAAAAACCGAAATAAACTAGTAGCTAGAGTAAGTCGGATATCGAACCAGATGAGGATTGTGGAAAGTGTCGCAATGAAAAGTATTAATTACCTACTACTGAATTAAAAAATCGATTTGATTGATTATGAGAATTATCTAAATTAACGAACAAAAATTGAGATTTGAATCAATAGGAGAAAAGATGGTTCCTCCAGATTTCAGGTTTTACAGTTAGCTTCAACTATGTGTTTAATCGTAACACCTACATAGACATAAGTGTTAAACTTGATTAATTAATTGTGATAACCAACGACTAAGTACTCCGGTCAATACATAACGGGAGGTTATCGAATGATTATCAATTACAATTACCAACCCTAATCCCATGTCAAATATATCCCAATTACTAGAACTCTCGGGAACTAAATGCTTAGAAATCAAGGTTTAAATAAATGCAATTGTTTACAATCAATAAATCAAATCAAGGTGAAAAGCATCGAATGCTTAGATCACCAAGTCAAAACGATTATAGCAAACACATAGTATCATCTAACTTACAAAAATCCTCCATCCGGAAGAAACCATAAAAGTTTAGCCGCTCATCTCGCTCACAAAGTCAACAAAAGCTTGAATTGATGATGAATTCATGATTGTAGTGGATGATTCGGTAAGAGAATTGATGGATTGAAGGTGAAAAGCTGCAATCTTGATGCCCTTGGAGTGCCTAGGATCGACTTGGAAGATGGGATAATGAATGCCTTCATAACAAACCCTAATCCTCTTTAAAAGTCTTAAAATTCCTGTTTTTCCGTAACCCCAACCGTAGGCTACGGTTTGAGAACCGTAGCTTATGGTTCAAAAACTCTGACCAAACATCAGCACCCAACCGTAGCCTACGGTTGGTGAACCGTAGCTTACGGTCGGCAGATTCTTCCAAAATTGTTTTCTTCATAACTTCTTCGTTTCAGCTCCGTTTTACGCACCATTTTCGCCCACGTCTTCGTAATTCAACCCTCTATCATGCCATCTTCTAATATCTTCATTTTCAATCCATTAACATTCCCCAAAACTCATCCAATCTTTGTATTTAACCTACAAAACATCTTTTCTCATAGTTATCCAATTCCACACATATAAACAACCAAACATGCATAAGATTAGACACTAAACACATATAAATATGTAACACCCCAAAAACGGGTTTGGTAATCAAACCACGTTAATATTAATGACGGGTAAAATATCGTTAGTGGTGAAAATTTACCTGGTAAATATTAGGATTTAAATAATTAAACCTAATATTAAATAAAAAGAGAATAAAAACTTTTGAGAAAACAAAGTTCACGAGAGGCCCGAGTGAGCTGGACCTAAATAAGACGGGTTATAACCTCCCCGAACTCACTAAGTTAACTAGGGATGTTTAACTTAGTTAATTAGTGGGAATATTGTTAGAAATAAGTAGGTTGTGGCCTACTTAATAACTAACCAAACAAGAGGGGCTAAATTGGGATAGTTTGGAAGTTGTATAATAAAAAATAAAATAAACAAAAGCAAACACACAGTGTGTGTGTGTTTTATGTAGATCGACCAGGAGAAGCTCCTAGGAGCTCACAACCCTAATTCCAACAAAATCAACAAATTGAAGCTCAATCCAAGCCCCAAATCAATGCATGAACACATATAAACGATCACCTAATCAAGGAGATCACAAGGTATGTCGAATTGTTGATATTGATGAAGTTGTGAAATTGGATGAACATCACAATATGCGATTTTTGTATGAATCATAGAAACTAGGACTGAATTAGTGATGTATACTTGCTTAGGAACAAAACCCTAAGTGAAAATTCTATATAGGTTGCTATGATTTGAATAATTTGATGATTTACCACACTTATACAAGTGGGTTTTGATTATGTAGTGAAGATGATGATATACACATGTTTAAGATCATCATATTTTGTAGTAGAAACAAGGTACTTAAACAATTTATAAGTTGAGTGTATGTTCATACAAGAATTGAAATGGGTTTTTATATGTTATGATGAAATCGATATTTTCATCCATGTAAATAGATATGTAATTGTGTTATACACTAGTTCATATGAAGAACTTGATTAGATAAGGTGTTTGAATGAATGCTAGTGGTATGATGAAACGGGTCTCACTTATAGAGGAGAACCCTTAGTTCTTGTAAAATGAATAAATAAGTTAGCTTTGATAATCGCTTGAACTAGTTGAAGTGTTGGAAATATAATGAACCGGGTTAAAAGACTAGTTAAAACAGTGGCTTAAAAGAACGCCTACCGGGTAAATTGTGAATGCCTAAACTAGTTAATAAACTTGAATGTGCATTTTACATACAAATGGGCATTTGACTTTTAAAAAGTCAAACTGACCTAGAATACGATGAATGATAATTTTAGATATAAAACGCGTAAGGTGGAATAATCATATTAAATTATGATTAAACTAACCACCTTGTAAACGATGATGATAGTTTGACGCTTAACAATCTAGGTGGAAGCTTGGAGGAGGAAGCGGGTCAAACGAATCAAGAAGGAGAAGAAAAGCGAAATTCGGATGTAAGGTAAGTAAGAGCTTACGCCCTTTTTATAGTATACATCAGTTATGTGTATTGAAAATGAATAAAGAAAAATTTGTAATAAAATTATAATGTTCCGACGTAAATAATATGAGTCGGTAGAAGTGAAAATGGTGAGAAACCATAAACAATGGCAAAAAGAGTAAATTGGTAAATTAGTCATGTAACGATGAACTAATAAGAAATTTTGAAACATTACGTTATGATAATCTGGAATGGGTAAAAAGGGCGAGATGGCAACTAGATATCATCTCATAATGGAAAATGGTCATTCGGACTAAACGGGTCAAATGACATTGGTAAAATCATTTAACAATATTAATTGATGATCGCTTATTGAGTTTTGTAATCACAGTAAATAACATAAGCTCGCGTTGCTTTAACTAGAAAGATTTAAAGCAAAAGTTATGTAAACGGGTCAATACTTTGACCCGAGCCAGGTACGCATAAATAAGCTTTTAGTTAAACATACAATTTTTGGTCAAATATTTAGCGAAAGTCTTTCGTCGTAAAGTGAGGGACTAAAGTTGACCAAAATACCCTTGAAGGGTATATTGGGCAAACGACCCATAGGGTTGTTTAGGAACTTGCATTAAGATTATGGAATCATTAAATATGAATAAAAGTTATAGGAATACACATTCGTGGGTCAAATGCACAAAAATGGTCATTTGAGTAAAATGACCAACCGATGGGTAAATTTGGGATAATAGGTAAGTTATGCTAAATCCACCACAAAAATAGTTGTGGTGGAACATAAGCAGATATTTAGATGTGGAATTACGAAGTATGAAAAGAAAGGAGCTAGTTTTAGACCAAAATGCATAAAAGATCCCCTAAACGGGTCAAAATGAATTACGCGCGTAACTTGTGTGTTTGTCGCGTAATTCACAAAAGTTATGAATCCAAGATAGAGATTTTGAGTTAAATACTTTGGTTTATGATTTATGATTAATTAGAAACAAGTTTGGAGGTCTTAAATATAAACGGGTCAAAATGTGGATTTTGAATAATAAGCCGAATGCTTAAAAATTTAGAATTTTATTAGTTTGAATGTCGGATTTTAACTCCATGCCATGGAGAATTAAATTACGGACGCGTAGGAAAAAGAATCGCGTAAAACGGAAAAAAATTTTGGTTTCTTTTTCTTTTCTAATTGGCTCACAAACAATAACCAAACCGTGATAACTTATTTAAACACAAACTTTGGGTCGAGTTCTACCCAAACAACTAAACCAACATTCAACACTTTTCTGTTTCATTTTTCCATTGAGAGTGCAAAATCAGTGAAGTGAGGGCGTACAGACGGTATTTATAGGCGATGGAGAGAGGTAAGTCGGTGCAAGAGGGTGTTCGGTCGGATGAGTTGCCGGTCGGATGGCCATCCGAGCGGATGGTCATCCGGACGGTTATTCATCCGGTCGGTTGTTCATCCGATCAGCCGAGTCGCGTTTGGTTAGTTTCCGACTTTCGTTTTGCTTGATGTGTTTTGTTGCGTTAACCATTGTGGATACTTTAAGCGTTTTAGCAAGATAAGTAGTGTCGTGTTTCGTTGTGTTTCAGTGCGATAAGTTGAACTGTGCGTGCCCGCGAGTGCGCGTTTCAACTAGTCTTAACACTTAAATAGTTATTATATATATAACTAATAGTATAATAGGTCATAGCATAAGTATCCGTGTTTCGAGTTTGCGTTGCATCACGACGAGCGAGGGGAGTAGCTTAAGTACTCACACGATGTCATCGTTAGCGTTAGTGGATGCGTTGTGATGTGCGATATAGCGTGTTGAAAGTATGCAAGATAGCGTCGTAAGCGTTATAGTTTACATTATAATCCGAATCTCTGGTGCTAGGCGTAACGAGAGCGATAAGCGGGTTGTTACAGTTTAGGTTTTTGGGTGGGGGTGGGGTGGGGTAGGGGTTTAGGTTTTAGTTTCTTGGACACTTGTCACTCTATAAAGCCCTCTTACACTTCTTACAATTAGAAGTTTTTTTAAAATAATTTAACCCTTGACACAAGATTCTTTACAAATGAAACAAGTTTTTGGAAGTTAAGTTTGGATGCATAGAATATTAGAATGGAATAAAGAAAAAGAATACCTCCTAAACAAGACTTTGTTCTAAGGATAAGGTGCGGCGGTGAGGGTTGGAAATGGTGGTGATTTGCAGGTGGGTGATGGATTTCGAGAAGAAGAAGAAGATGATAGGGGGTAGGGTGAGGGTGGGGTAAGTTGTGACGCCCACTTGAAATTTGACTTATTAATTAGATTTTTATTTTTTTATTTATTAAAGGCCCCGATAGTCCTTTGGTTTGTCCTTTTTAAGGAAATGGTATTTTTGTCATTTCACACCCTTTTAACTGAGAAAACTAACTGATGTTAGACACATGGACTATCCAGGAAAGAATATTGAAAAGTTAGGGACTATAGCTGTAATTTTAGAAAGTTAGGAACTAAAGATGAAAAAATGGCAAACCACAGGGACTATCTAGGCATTTAACTCTATAAATAATTTGTTATAGGCTTATAGCACATATTAAGGGTGTGTTTGAAAACTTCTGAATGGTTAAGTGATAAACTAGTAAGAGGTCTGAACTTTAAAATGCTGAACCAGTAAGAGGTCTGAACCATTAAGAGCCAATATAATGTTTAACCATTCAGAGGCAAATGTCTGACCAATTCAAATTAGAGCTGTTAATCATTCAGACTCAGTATAATGCTTAACCATTCAGAGGCAAATGTCTGAACCATTTTCAAAGACTTCCTTACTAATTGTACCTGTTTTATTTTAGCTTATTATTATATTTTATATGTTAAATAAAGGCTCATTCTATTAACACATTTATAAATAAATTCATCAAAATTGTCACATCTAAGTTATAGCAAACCAAGGGAATCTTAATGTTACCGAATCAGCAGCATGCTGTCTTCCACATGGCTCATCATCCAAAAACAAAGAGGTACGCCGTATGCATGAGGCACACTATAGTAAATTCCAACTAAAAGAAAACAAACGCAAACGATATTATCGTTACCTTGTGATGTATAAGAGGAAGGTCGACGAGAAAGAAAGAAAACAAACGCAAACGATATTATCGTTACCTTGATGTATAAGAGGAAGGTCGACGAGAAAATTACTAAAATAAATAGTGAAAAACAAGAAATTATTTCTTTAGATAAGATTTGGCAATGTTCACGTTTATAAAAACCCGAACATGCATTAGCATACACACTTAGGATTTTCATTCTTGTTCTTTTCGTGCGATGGGATCCATGGAATATGAGAAGGGAGTCGAACAAATCTTTACGGAAGATGGGACTACCGATCTTAAGGGTAGACGTGTTCTAAGATCAACCACTGGGAGATGGAGAGCGTGTTATTACATGCTAGGTAACTGTCGTAATATCTTTGTATTATAAATGATGTGTTTAGGTTGTTAGTTATGTTGGTTTAGTATACCACTACATTCATTTAACTATTGTGTATTCTTTTACGAGTGTACATCAACTATTTCATGACATCATTTTGATTTCATTTTTCAAGAAATATTAAAACTTTATCACTTTCCATATATGTGTGAGACCGAAAATACATATATAAAGCTAGAGATTGACTCGTTAGTAGTATTGTAGTGCTTTAGTTCGATTCATAAATTCAATATTTAATTATTTATGTGTAAGGCAGTGATCTTAAGAGAAACACATGCTAATTAAAAACCGTAAAAACATTATGCACCACACATTTTCTCTAAATCAATTTTTTTTTACGTTTAATTGCACATTTTTAAGAAGTTTATATATACATGTGTATATTGTCAATTTTAATCATACACATTTGTATATTGTCAATCTATAACTTATACATATATGTATATTATGAGAAATATATCTATGATACTTTTTTTTAACTCTAAACACATATTTACATATATGTGTACTAGAAAAAAAAACATGTTTAGAACTATAATCTTCTTTTATATACATATATGTACAATCATTTATACACATTTGTACATATATCTACACTATCAAACATCGATGTACACTACTTATATTTCAATTTTTTTGTACACTTATATACATATATGTATGTTTAAAAATTGACAAATTACACATGTGTGTATATATATATAAAAAAAAACTTAAAGAAAAAGCTACGATTTTTCCACACAAAAAAACTACATTTGTTTTGCATTTTTTTCAGGAACAATGTGTGGTCCAAAATTGTTCTCTCAGTTCTCAATTAGAGCATTCACATTGAATTCTTTATCCTCATTCTTATCATTACACTAAAATCACTATATTTTCTCTCTTCTTTTAATTAAATAATATTTTCTTATACCATTATCACTACCATTCATCTCTCATCTACTCACAGCCACTTTCAAAAATATTAAAAAGTTTATAAAGGTGAACAGTGTTTCCCGTATATATTTTCTCTCTTCTTTTAATTAAATAATATTTTCTTATACCATTATCACTACCATTCATCTCTCATCTACTCACAGCCACTTTCAAAAATATTAAAAAATTTATAAAGGTGAACAGTGTTTCCCGTATATTTACAAATTAACATTAATATTTTCTCTTTCCTCCACTCATAACTATTCCTTATAATATAAGTAACTCACTTACAAATATATAAGGCACCATTATGATTGCTATTACCCTAGTGATTCTCACATAATCCTAACCCTTTGTGTGTGTGTGTGTGTGTGTGTGTGTCTAGTGGGAGGTTCAATGGAGAACCGACTCAAACGAACTCCGATTGGACTCATTCTAGCGACATTGGAACCGACTTCTCGAACCCTATAATATATTTTTAGGGTTTAGCTTTTAGGATTAGGGTGTAGCTTTTAGGATTTAGGGTTTGGCTTTTAGGGTTTAGCTCTAGGGTTTAGTTTTAGGGGTTATCATTAGGATTTAAGGTTTAGCTTTAGATTTTAGCTTTTAGAGTTTATAGTTTGGATTTAATAGTGTAGCTTAGGTTTTAGTCTTATGGTTTAGCTTTAGGGTTTAGAGTACCTAGTTAAGGTTTGACGAGCCAGATCCATTACCACTGAAATGCTTACAATCAGAGTTCGTTTGACTCGTTCCCCTGGGTTCTCCACTTTTTTAGTGTTCCCCGTTGAATCCAACCATATATATAGGTCAAGTATAGAGGAAAAAAACCCATTTGAGTTTAAAAAACTCAAGAAATTCAATGAATGGACCACATGTTCCCAAGTGTTACACCCTTTTCAGTTTTCTGACATGTAACAACTCTGTCAGAAGAGAGAAAATTGATATGTTACATCTCTTTCGCTCGTTTATGTAGATGTTTTCAATAGAAAATTTTGCAAGTTTTACGAAGTGTAACAATTTTGAACTTAAATTTTACGAGTTTTCAATGTGTAGTGCATGTAAAAAACATGTTACATGTTTTTTTTAAATAGTGTAACAGACAAACTTGTTACGTATCAGTCAGAAAAGTGAAAAAGTAAAAACTTGTTACGTGTACTTTTTGTCAGTCAGTTATATGGTCAGAAAAGTTGCTTTATTTAACATTCAATCTCAACCATAGATTTTTTTGATGAATAGGGTTTTCTTATTATCCTTTCCATATATATAGGGTGGGGTTCGGTTACAAAGTCTAAAATTCCTAAAAGTATACAAAGTCATTAAACACCATAATTTCAGTCATAAAACACACCCAAAACACACACATAATATAGTGAAGATTACAAAACACAATATTCTAATCATAATATTCTATAAAAACTTCAAACACGCCGTCGTAGACCTAGAGTATAAAACACAACATGATAATCAACATAAAACACGATAGTATACAAAGTCATTAAACACCATAATTTCAGTCATAAAACACACCCAAAACACACAAATAATATAGTGAAGATTACAAAACACAATATTCTAATCATAATATTCTATAAAAACTTCAAACACGCTGTCGTAGACCTAGAGTATAAAACACAACATTATAATCAACATAAAACACGATATTGTTAGTCATTCAATAATTAACCAGAGCTTTATCATCCAAAACATAAAACAAAACTCACGTATATTATGTTTTAGTAATCTTCATTATATTTTTGTGGTTTTTTCTGTGTTTTATGGTTGAGATTATAATCTTATATATAAAGATAATTTTACATGCATAACATAGCATATACTATTTATGTATATTTAGTTAACTTTTTCATAATTATATAATGATATTTGTTATGTTATAAATACGTTGTTATTTTTTATTAGTTTTAAAACTATTATATCAATATAAATAACAACCTTAAATAGTCTCGCAAGCTTGGTTAAGCTCGCTATATGTTAGGTCGTTTATTAAATGAGCTAACCTTGGATCGATTTAAGTTTTTAATGAGCCGATCTAAGTAGCTCCTGAAAAGCATGGCTCATTTACACCCTGTTATTGTGTTGTATTTGGAACATCTGATAAATAGTATCCAACCAAGAACTCGAATGTTATGACAGAATATATATTCCAATTTGGGTTGATGGATGTTAATTTGCAGGGTTTGAAGTTTGTGAAAGATTGGCATACTATGGACTATCAACAAATCTGGTGTTGTACTTGACAAGAGAATTACATCAAGGCACTGTTAAAGCGTCAAACAATGTCACAAATTGGGTTGGGACCGCGTGGATGACACCTATTTTTGGTGCGTATATTGCAGACACATATTTGGGCCGATACTGGACTTTCTTGATTGCTTCACTCATTTATCTTGTGGCAAAACCCTATATAATTTTCTCTATGTATTTTTTTAACGGCAATAGGCAATATATTATTAAAACATCAAATCCGAATGTATCTTTTAAACTCTATCTTTGTTATTATTTTCTCCATTAAATCTACATAATCTAGCTCTACGTGACTTGTTAGTTTTATAATAAGGTCCAATATGTTGTTATTTTGGATATCAGACCCAACTAGAAACATTGCCCATAAAATAAACCCTTGTTATTAGTTTGTGAATAAACTTGTCTTCGTGGGATTTACTTATGTTATATTGTTATGGAACTAATATTTGTTTGAAGTTGGGGTTCTTAATAGGAGCAGTCTCTCTATCTTCCAGTATAGAGGAAAAAATTGCCCTCACCCAATACTTCCCAGACCATACTAATAGCTTACAGCTATAAGTGATATTTAACTATGTATGTTTTTTTGTCTGTATATTGTTACAGGACTAATTTAAAGTAATATTACAATGTCATTATTATTGGCTCAATAACAAACATGGGTTTACACATGGTCTTTTGTCATTCGTTTTTGAAAGATGTATAAGGCCTACACAGAATAATAGGCTTGATAATTGTCATCTTAGTTATGATTTTTTCTTTATTTCACAGGGTATGTGTTTCTTGACTCTAGTGGTTTCAATACCTTCCCTAAAGCCACCAACATGTGGTAAAGATGTAAATTACCTAGACTGTCACAAAAGGGCTTCTTCGTTCCAAATTGGTATCTTCTATTGTGCACTATACATTATTACAATAGGGACAGGTGGAACCAAGCCAAATATCTCCACAATGGGAGCAGATCAGTTTGACGATTTTGAGCCCAAGGAAAGGGCCCATAAACTTAGTTTCTTCAATTGGTATGTGTTTTGCATTTTCTTTGGCACTATTTTCGCAAACACTGTCCTGGTGTACCTTCAAGATACTTCGGGTTGGGAGATTGGGTACGGTATCCCTACACTGATGCTACTTGTGTCCATAATAGCATTTGTTTTCGGAACACCAGTTTATAGACACAAACCAAGAGGGGAAAGCCTGTTTACTCGAATGGCCAAGGTAATAATCGCGACTTCAAGAAAGTGGAATACAAGTGTACCTGTTGACCCGAAAGAGCTTTATGAGTTGACTTTGGACGAGTATTCTAGTCCTGGGAAATATAGAATTGACCATTCATCTTCATTAAGGTAAGCCCTTTTGACCATTTTGTATTTGTCCATTTTTTTATCTAAATGAATAACCTCTTTGAACATTGCAACATAAAGGTTTCTCGACAAAGCCGCGGTGAAGGTTGATGGACCAACTTCCGGATGGGACCTTTGTCCGGTGACACACGTCGAGCAGACGAAGCAAATGATCAAAATGATCCCGATCTTGTGTGCAACATTCATTCCTAGCACGCTAATGGCCCAAACCCAAACACTTTTCATCAAACAAGGCACCACATTAAATCGGCACCTAGGGGATTTTAAAATCCCACCGGCTTCTTTATCTGTTTTCATGACTATCTCGATGCTTATTAGCCTTGTGGTTTACGACCGCCTCTTTGTTCCCTTTGTTCGGAAGTACACAAAGAACCCGAGAGGTATCACTTTGTTGCAACGAATGACAGTTGGGTTAATCATCCATATCGTGACCATGATTATCGCTAGTTTTGTAGAACGACATCGACTAAGCGTCGCTAAAGATCATGGCATTTTTACAATGAAGCAGATCGTGCCTCTAAAAATTCACATTCTCATTCCGCAATTCGCATTGTTGGGCGTTTCTGATTGTTTCTTAGAAGTAGCAAAACTCGAGTTTTTCTACGATCAAGCGCCTGAAGGAATGAAAAGTCTTGGGATGGCTTATTTCACGACTAGTCAAGGTTTTGGGTATTTTCTTAGCAGTTTCATCCTATCTATTGTTGCTGATGTTACAAAGAGGCATGGACATGAAGGTTGGATCCTAGACAACCTTAACGTGTCTCGCCTAGATTATTATTACGCGTTTTACGCAGTTTTGAGCTCTGTGAACTTCCTTTTCTTCCTTTTCGTTGCAAAAAACTTTAAATACAACGTCGAAGTCACCGAAGTTGAGCAAGAGTCAAAAGAAGATATTGGAAAGATCACAGAACAAAGTTACGTTGTTGGGTAATATGGTTCTTATGAGCCAATGCCGATGGGATTATGCACATTTGTTTGTTTGTTTTAGTTTTTTCCGTTATACCATTATTCATAAATATTGCTTTTAAGTTTTAATCATGGCCTTTTGTATTTAACTAATAATTAAATATTTTATTATATGTATATAAAATTAGGGCTTTATATGGTATTTTTATGAAACCTTCATTAAATGCTTATTTGTTTTTAAAAAAAATAACTTTTGTTTCCGATGAAGGTTCGTTGAATATCAAGGTCCGTTCGAAGATCTCATGATTATGTTTTACTTTTAACTTTTTTACCAAACGGATAGACTAAGTAAATTCTTGAAAGTAAAAATAAACCTTAACATAAGAAGGCAAAAAAAAATATCTCAGTTTTTTTGAAGGGTTACTTTCATTCAAGCAGAGACACCAACCTGCACAAAAACTGCAGGAAGGCAGCCACCAAACAGACACAATTTTTCCAATCTAGATCTATACATTTTAACTCGTTTTTAAACCACAAATAGACTTTTTTGATATCATTCCACACGAAAAAGGGCAATTACAAAGCAATGGCAGGTAGTCGGGCAACAAGTTGCGCCGCCACCCCCTTTTGAATAGAAAAACCAATTCTACTAAATAAAAAGTTTGAAACCTTTAGCGACGAAGAATTACTATTAACGACTTTTTGAACCACAAATATCCATTAGTTTTATAGATCCCACAATATCTCCGACCTTGCCTCCTTTCCTCGAGAAAACCAAATCATTTATGGCTTTCCATGTACTCCACGCCGCAATCACCATAATGCCATGCACAACTCTAGCCTTATCCTTACTTAAAAACTGCACCTCATGTATTTCCATAAGGTCTTTGAAACTAAACGCATAGATGGGAGGTAGTTTGCACCATGTGCTTACAAAATGCCAAACCACTGTTTGTCATCCCTCATGCCGTGAAAACATGATCCACCATTTCTGGTTCTTCGTTCCACCAAGCATAAGAGTCCACATCAACATATATGTTTCTTCTCCTTAATGCCTCTCTAGTCGGAAGCTTGTTTAGGGTCGCCCGCCACGCAAAAATATTGCACTTAGCCGAACCTATTTGCACCGACCCATCACATAATTGAGATTGTAATCCTGATTGTTAACCATAATTCATTTCACTGAGCCAACTGTAAAGGTGCCAGATTTATCACCAAGCCACTCTCATTTATCTTTTGACTACGAAATAACTGCAAACGCTATCAAATCCATACATTTACTCCTTTCTTTGATCTCTTTAGCCGATGTAGGATCTCTTTTCCATCTCCATGAACGCCTTCTCTCACATGATGAATATGAAGCTTTCGTCATCCAACTACCTTGTCTGGCGGGAACAGATGCTTCTTGTTCTCGAGTTTCACAAAGTTTCGGCCCAGGTTGACGCCGCTGCTTCTTCTCCTTCGGCCACCATCACCGTTGACGACAAAACCACTTCGAATCCAGAGGTTGCTCTCTGGACTACCAATGATCGAAAGGACATTCTTCTTATTAAGTCTACCCTCACCGAAGAAGCTGCCACTGAAGTGCTCGGTCTCAAAACTGCCAAAGATATTTGGCAAGCGCTTGAGCATGTTTATAGTAATGCATCCGTTGAACGCGTTCACTCGCTTCGAGATTCTCTTCGTCTTCTTAAGAAAGGTACGTCTACTGTTACCGAATATTCTCGCCGTTTCAAAGCTTTATGTGACCAGTTAGCAGCCATCGGTCATCCGGTTGCTGAGATGGATCGGCTCCACTGGTATCTTTGTGGCCTTGGCGCCTCTTATGAAATTATGCTACTGCCATACGGACCGCTCGGCCCGCTCCTTCCTTTCGGGATCTCGTTGCTCAAACCGAAAGTCAGAAACTTTTTATGCAATCTATGCACGGTGGTGAAACACCACCGGTTGCGTTTCAGGCTCAACATTTGCGAGGTCGCGGTCGTGGCTCTTCAGCCCGTGGGAATTCTGGATGTGGTTACAACAATAATCGAGGTCGTGGTTCTAATTATGGTCAAAATAAACGACCTCCGCATTTTCAGTTATGTCGCACCAATGGCCATTATGCGAATGCTTGTCCTCAACTTGCTAGCTTTGCCTCTCATGCTACCACAGATGAGTCTTTAGCCAAAGCTTTCCAAGCAAAGTGTCATGTTACTGATGATTCCCCGGATTCGGGTGCCACTGATTACATGGTTCCACCTTTTGCTTCGGTTCAGAATTCGGCTCCATATAAAGGTAACAATCATGTGTTGTTTGGTGATGGTAAGACTCTTGCTATCTCTCATACCGGGACGGCTAATATAGCCAATAATATTTTGTTACGTAATGTTCTTGTTGTTCCTGGTCTCACGAGAAAACTTTTATCTATTAGTAAATTAACCAAGGATCATCCGGTTGATGTCTTATTTTCGGACTCTTATTTTCATATTCAGGATCGGGTAAGCAAGCAGGTACTCGCTGAAGGAACGTGTGTCAATGGTCTATATGTGCTCAAGAATTCTCCACAAGCCTTTGTCGCCACCACTGGAAAGTCGATTACAGCCTCCTACGAGTTATAGCATGCTCGCTTAGGACATGTGTCTTTTAGTACTATTTCTTTTTTGAACAAGTTAGGGGTTTTAAATGTTACTTCATTGTTACCTAAACCTAAGATTTGCACACCTTGTCAACTTGCAAAAGGACAACGTTTATCCTTTGATTTGAATGTTAAGCGTGCTTCTAATTTGTTGGATTTAGTGCATTATGATTTGTGGGGTCCTGCACCCATTTGTTCTAACGATGGTTTTCGTTATGACGTGGTTTTTATTGATGACTACTCCAGGTTCACATGGTTATATCCCCTAAAAACAAAAACAGGTGTTTACTCTGTATTACCAGTTTTTCTTAATCTGGTTCAAACGCAATGTTCACGTAAGGTAAAGGTCTTCCAGAGTGATGGTGGTACTGAGTTTGTAAATCACACGGTTCAAAATTTTTTCAAAGATAATGGCACTTTTCATCGGTTTTCGTGTCCTTACACACCTCAACAGAATGGGCGTGCTGAACGAAAACATCGTCACATTGTTGAAACAAGCTTGGCAATGCTATTTAATGCTCATATTCCGGCCTCATATTAGGTTGACGCATTTACATCAGCTACGTATATTATAAATCGCTTGCTAACCCCAGTATTGGGTGATAAGTCTCCCTATCAACTACTCTTTGATGAGCATCCTCAATACTCAAATCTTCGGACTTATGGTTGTCAAGTTTTTCGTTGTCTTCGTGATTACACGAAGCACAAGCTTGAGCCACGCAGTATTGCTTGTGTCTTTATTGGTTATAGTGTTCAACACAAAGGATATCGATGCCTTGATCCTTCTACATCAAGAGTATTTATCTCTCTGCATGCTCGTTTCAATGAGTCTATTTTCCCGTTTCAGGGTACCACCGGCTCCATTGATTTGTCCTCTCCGCCTATCACAAGTTTTACTGAAAAGACTTGCTATTCTCAGCCTATTCATTCTGCTTGCGGCCCAAGCTCACACATGCCAAACCCACCTACACCAAGTCCACCGGTCCTTCCTATTTTTGAACCATCTGTTCCATCAGCCCAACATGATACGGACCAGCTTTCATCGGACCAACTGTCCTCGGCCCAATCCTCTTCGTCCTCAGCTGGGTCCTCGGCCCAACCTTCCTCGGCCCAGTCATCTTCAGCCGAGCCCGTTGACGAGTCCACCCACACTGTTCAACCTAATCCCAATGTCTCGCAACATGAAGTCCCGGTTTCTTCGTCTTCACCGCAGTCAGTTCATCCTTTGCAAACACTGTCCAAAGCAGGTATTTTTAAGCCCAAGCATCGAGCTGACTTTGCTTCTCTTTCTACTCATGCTCTTCATGTAGCTCTTATCTCGGCCAAAGAAACTCGCGGTTTCAAGTCTGCTGCTAAAAACCCTAAGTGGATGGCGGCTATGCATGATGAATTAGAGGCTTTACAGCAAAACCATACCTGGACTCTTGTTCCTCGTCCAGCATCTACTAATGTTGTGGGTTATAAATGGGTTTATCGTATCAAGTATCATTTTGATGGTTCCATTGAACGATATAAGGCTCGATTGGTTGCCCAAGGGTTTACTCAGATTCCTGGACTTGATTATTCTCATACCTTCAGTCCTGTTGTTAAGGCTTCCATTGTCCGTATTGTTCTATCTTTGGCCGTCCTAAATCCTTGGAAGCTACATCAGTTAGATGTTAAAAATGCCTTTCTAAATGGTAATCTGAGTGAAACTGTATTTATGGAGCAACCACCTGGGTTTGCCGATACTCGTTTTCCCAATCACGTTTGTAAATTCTCTAAAGCGTTATATGGCCTTAAACAAGCGCCTCGTGCATGGTTTCATCGTTTGAGCAGTTGCTTAGTGTCCTACGGTTTCACTTGTAGCCGGGCAGACTCGCCCTTGTTTGTCTTTTGGCAAGGATCGTGCCTTATGTACTTACTCGTTTATGTGGATGATCTTATTCTTACAGGAAATAATGAAGTTGCTGTCCATCAGTTCATCTCTCGCTTTAATCATGAGTTTGCAATTAAAGACTTGGGTGATCTTAATTACTTCTTGGTTCTTGAAGTTGCTTATACCGACACTGGTTTATTTCTCACTCAATCTAAATACGCACGGGATATTCTTCAAAGAGGTGACTTATTTGATGCCAAACCTGTTAGCACTCCATTGGTGCCTCATGAGTCCTTTACTATTGAAGGCACTCCATGTACTGATCCTACTACCTATCGTTCTCTCGTTGGTGCTTTGCAGTATTTGACGATTACTCGACCTCACTTGTCATACGCTGCTAATCAGGTGTCGCAGTTTTTTCATGCTCCCACTCTTGATCATCTTCAGACTGTCAAACGCATTATCCACTATGTCAAAGGAACTATTTCCTTTGGTCTTACCTACAGTCGGCCTCATTCCACATATATTATTGGATATTCTGATGCGGATTGGGCTCGTTGCTTAGATACCAGACGCTCAACGTATGGTTATTCTATCTTCCTTGGCGGAAATTTGGTGTCTTGGAGTGCTAAGAAACAACCAACCATCTCACGCTCTAGTTGTGAATCTGAATATCGGGCCATGGCTAACACTGCTGCTGAACTTGTGTGGATTACGCATCTTTTACGAGAGCTTCACGCTTTACCGCCAGATCGTCCCACTTTGCTTTGTGACAACAAAAGCGCTTTATTTATGACTCAGAATCCGGTTTCTCATAAGCGTGCAAAACACATTGACTTGGATTACCACTTTATCAGGGAGCTTGTTAATTCAGGGAAACTTTACACAAAGTTTGTTCCAACCAATCTTCAAGTGGCGGATATTTTCACTAAAAGTCTTCCGCGGCCACAATTTGAGAAGTTTCGTACTATGTCACGTCTTGGTCCGCCACCGTTTCGATTGAAGGGGGTATTAGATAAAGATTTGTAAAATATTTATATTTATTGTATATCTTTTATATTTGTTAACCTCCATGATTATAGGAGAGTTGTTGTAATTCTTTGACTATAAAAGTTCCCTTTCCCTCATTCAATTGATGAGGTTGAAATCATTATTATCTTATAAGAGCTTTATTTAGGGAGGCTTTCAATGTCACATTTAACTAATGTAACTTTACTCCCAATAGAAAGAGTATGTGCCTTCTATGCTGCAAGCCCAGATTCGAACACATCAAAAATTGGACCCCAATTCTTATCCCTATTCATATTAGCTCCTACCGAGATACCTAAATACGAAAATGGTGTTTTCCTGTGTTAGGACCCAAAACTGAAGCAAGATTGTCTACCTACACATTCTACACCACTAGACCGTACAAGAAAGCTTTATGAAGGTTTATGTTTAGGCCCGAGCACACGTGAAAACATCTAAGAATCCTAGCTCCATTCTTGATGTTGGAGTCCCACCATTCACCCAATAGCAACGCATCATTCGCATATAGAAAATGGAACAAAGTCGGCCCATTATTTGGAGTCTTATTATCGTTTATAGCACAGACCCCACAAATCAAATATACTAGATAAGGCTTCAATCACTATAAGAATAAGAAAAGGGGAAAGAGGATCTCCTTGCCTTATACCATTGTAGTATTGGAATTCATAAGTAGGGCTCTCGTTGACTAGCATTGACGACCTAGCCAACCCAAGAATACCTTTAATCCATTTACACCAAACATGAGGGAAACCCAATTTGAAACATAATAGATTTGAGGAATTCCCAATTCACGTTGTCGTAAGCCTTTTCGAAATCAATCTTCAATAAGAAAGCTTTTCTTTTTTCCTTTCTAATCCAAGCTAAGATCTCATTAAGCATCAACGAGCAATCGAAAATGTACCTTTCTTTGAGGAAAGTCTATTTTGTTTCTGGAATCACCAACCCAATAACTTTCATGATTCTATTCGCCAAAACCTTCGAAATCACTTTGCTAACAATTGGGTCTATAATCTTTCAATCCAACTAGTTGTTTAGATTTAGGGATTTGAGTAATAAAGGAAGAGCTACATCCCTTGAAATCTCACCATATTCATGAAAACGGGCCATGATGTAGTTAAAATCATTTTCAAAGAAGCCCCAAAACCTTCTTAAAAATCCGAAGTTAAAACCATCTGGTACGGATGCCCAATCCATACCACACTTAAAAATAGCCTCTTTGATTTCCATCCCCGAGACAGGAGTCACGAGACTATCCGACACATCCGGTGGTAACCGTTTCAAATACGGCCATGCAAGAGTAGGTATACTTTTATATTTCTCCCTAAAGTGATCTCTGAAGAAACAGAAAACCTTTTTTTAAACCGTGTCTGTTTAGTAATCCATTCCCACCTAACTCGGGACCATTGTTTTAAATCTTTATTTTTTGAAAGTTCAGCTCCTCAATCCGTTTTTACACTTTATTTTGACCCAATTTTCCCCTTTGGTAAGTTCCCTAGATTCACAAAATTCACCCAGCCCTTCTGTTCCCGCCCTCAAAATAGCTTCTTTTTCCCCCTCTTTAGTCATGACCTCCTCTTTTCACTTCCTGATCCCAGCCCGAAACATTTTAAATTTCTTGCAAAGGATCTCATCTGGGAGACTCGTGAATCAGGAAGCTTCCAAGGTGTCAAGCACAACCTTCTCTAGACCATGCCTGGGTTTTAAAAAGCGCTTGAGGCGCGCCTAGGCTCGAGGCTCCCTAAGGCGTAGGTCTCAGCGCCTCAGGGTACCTGGGGCGCGTGTTTTCCACTAAGCGCAAGAAAAGCACATTTTTGGGTTCTTTGAGGTCTGAGGCGCGCGCCTTATGTATTTTGGGTGGTTTTATGTTGTTTTTATGCATGAAAGTGTTGGACAATAGGTTTATTGGCTTGTACATATAGGTAAAATCATAAATAAACCTTAGTTATAACTATATTTTGGATAAGGGATGCTAAAAACCTATGGGATATATATAAAAATTTATATAATCTTCTTGCGCCTCCAGTACTAAAAGCCCACCGCTTTTTAAAACCAAGGACCCTGCCCGTCGAGCCAAAGATTATAGAATCTGAAAGGTTTTTCCTTGAAATTGTTTTCAATTAGTGTCGAGAGTAACGAACAATGCTTTGGGTACATCTTAGAAAGAGCCCTAAGGCACACCTCCAGCCATTTATAGAAGAAACCTTGGCACACCAAAACTCTGTCTATCTTACTTAATTTATTACCATGATCTGAAAGAAAAGTAAATTTTCTCCCTCTCATGGTGTACTCTAAGTGACTAGCATAAAAAATGAACCGATTAAAATCCCTGGCACTTCTAGGTTTGAAATCTGAGATCCTTCTTTCCTCTAGATATCTAACCGAGTTAAAGTCGCCCATTACCACCCACAACCCCGGTTTGCTATACTTTAACGTCATGGTTTAGTTCAAGAGATTCCGTTTTTGGACAACATTTTTAGGCGTGTAAATATTTAAAATGTTGACATCCATATTATACGCTTTAAGCACCCTGTTAATCAAAATGAAATTATGTTATTTTACTAACTCTTGATGGCAGAAGACTATCAGTGTAACACCCGTCTAATTAAAATTGATTTTCAATCATAAATTAGACTAATGGACTTAGACATTAGTTGTATTAACATAACTTTCATAAAAGACGTTCATAAGTAGCGTCTACCAAAGTCAACTAACGACTAAATTAAAAGATTACAAAAGTTGTTAAAGATTTGTTTACAACCATACATAAAGTCTAATTAAGTTTTTAAGCGATGCGGAAGCTAATAGATAGTGTTCGGTTCTTCAAAAGTTAGCTTGACCATCTTCCGGTTAGTTAATATCGACACCTAGGATCAAAACACATCACAAGTTAGTTTTGATCAAGTAAAAAGGGTTGTAAACAAGTTCCAAGCATCAACATATAAGAAAAAAAATAAAATTTCGGAACAAGGGCGTCGCGCGACGCGACGGGGTCTCGCGCTACGCGAGGCCCTTGTTTTTCCAGAATGTCATGTTTGTTGTTGCTGAATATTTCCAGCTCCAAGTGCAATCAAGTTCCAACTTTAAATAGCCATAACTTTTGACTCGTAAGTCCGTTTTAGGTGATTCTTTTTCCTAAATGTCTGTAAATTCGTTACCGACATGCCTATTATGAATTTCATACCGAAAAACTTGTTTACGGGTCAAAAGACTATATGAACATATATGATTATTCGACCCATTCTAACCTTACACAATTTGCTACCATTTAATTATTAGACCTATGGCGCTCTATGCTCAACATCCGGCTTATTATTATTCACATATCTTACCCCTTTATGATTTCGTGCTATTGTGAATATTTCCGCCTCTACTTTCAACTTTACAATATTGAAACTACAAGGTATCATGATTTGACCCGTTTGATCCATCTAAGGTAATTCTCCATTTTGATGGCAACCAAACGACTACAAACCAATCTTTAATCTACGGATTTAAGTATCTTACATGATTACCACAACCAACACGATTTTATCAACAACGCAAAGTTTAATAACAATTCACCAAATGTAACGGATTAAGTTACATACCTTAGCGTACGCCCTTCAACCGCGAATCACCACCGGCTTGTCCACTCGACGTTCCGGTATCTTTTCCTATAGAGTTCAATTCAAGACATGTTTAGAACTCTATTTAGACATCACTTCGCATAATATACCGAAACATCATAATTATGCGTTAAAGCTTTAAATTTCTATTTTTAAGCCTTCTTTGGGGCATTTTCACAAACACCTTAAAGGCAGATTTTTCACAAGATTATATGACAAGTTTCTAGCTTAACATCTAGCCCTAATTTCACTTCAATCAACATTTTACATGTTTGTTAACTTCTAAATTTCTGAAATCACTTTCAAATCGTCAAATTACACAAAATCAACATCCAAGATCCTAGTATTCATCAAATTACACATAATTCACAAATCACCTACAATGGTGTTCTAGGTTTCACAAAATTTCTTATGATTTCAACTTATATTGATCTAGGGTTTGTCCCTAAACACTATAGTTGTTCCTTAATCATCATAACACATACATGCAAGCTTAATTTCAGATTTTTTCCCAATTCATGAGAATTTCGATTTCAGAGTTTTCCTTGAATTTTACATACCTTGGAATCCTCTTGTGATGAGGATTAATAATCTGTGCTCGGATTTTGATTTGGGACAAGATTAAGCCTTCAATTTGAGAGTTCTTGTGATTTTAGGTTTTTGTGAGAGTGGGGTGTCGCCCTGCTCTTCTTTTGTGCGACCAGGCTTCTCAAAAAATGGGGTTTTGTTTTAATTTTTATTAAAAACATTATTATAGTTTCAATTTTTAACAACTAAAGCCCCTCTACTATATTCAACATATAGTTTGTTAACTTTTAACCATGTAATGAACCATTTCAAAGGAATTAACTAACTAGGTTAAAATTTCTAATTAGTAAATTCTCGTTATTTAACCTTATAATTTTAATATAAGGTTTTATATTTTCGGGGTGTTACAAGTCCACCCCCCTTAAAAGGGTTTCGTCCCCGAAACCGTTATACGTACCAAATAATGTAGGGTGGAGACGTCGCATCTCCTCTTCGGACTCCCACGTAGTGTCCGAACCCTTTCTATGCTCCCATTTGACTTTGACTTGATCAATTTGTTTATTTCGTAGATGTTTGACCTTTCGGTCCAAAATCTCCACCGGTCTCACCGCATAATTCAGACTATTATCCACTTCGATATCATCGTAATGGATATAGGCCGTTTCGTCTGCTAAGCACTTTCTTAATTGTGACACGTGAAACGTGCCATGTATCCCACTTAGTTCCTCCGGTAATTCAAGGCGGTAAGCCACTTTGCCAACTCTCCCGATAATTTTAAATGGCCCAATGAACCTTGGGCTTAGCTTCCCCCTTTTTCTGAATCTAATAACGCCCTTCCAATGGGAAACTTTTAGCATGACCATGTCACCAACTTGGAATTCGATTGGCCTTTTTCTTTTATCAGCATACGCCTTTTGCCTGTCTTGAGCCGCTTTCAAGTGTGCCCGAACTTTATCGATCTTTTCATTCGTGGCTCGTACAATATCTTGGTGGGCGAGTTCACGTGGACCCACTTCACCCCAACACACCGGGGTTCGACACTTCCTACCGTAAAACATTTCGTATGGTGCCATCTTAATACTAGATTGGTAACTGTTGTTATACGAAAACTCGACTAACGGTAAGTGAACATCCCAACTGCCTCCAAAGTCGATTATACACGCTCGTAGCATGTCCCCCAATGTTTGTATCGTTCTTTCACTTTGTTCATCCGTTTGAGGATGGTACGCAGTGCTAATGAACAACTTGGTCCCCATTTGCTCTTGGAAATCTCGCCAGAAATTCGAAGTAAACCGGGTATCCCTATCAGACACGATGGACACCGGCACCCCATGACGTGCTATGATTTCATTGGTATAAACTTCTAACATCTTTTCTGACGTATAAGTCTCACGAATCGGAATGAAGTGAGCACTTTTCGTCAATCTATCCACCACTACCCATATGGCATCAAAACCACGATTCGTCTTAGGCAACTTGGTTAACAGGTCCATTGTAATATGTTCCCATTTCCAAACCGGAATTTCTAACGGTTGGAGTTTGCCGTATGGTTTCTGGTGCTCCGCCTTGACTTGTAAACATGTCAAGCACTTTTCCACATATTTCGCCACGTCCCTCTTCATTCCGGGCCACCAATAATTTTGTTTTAAATCATTGTACATCTTGGTCGCACCCGGATGAATCGAATAACGGGATTTATGAGCTTCATTAAGTAGAAGCGCCTTTACTCCACAAGTATGTGGGACCCATATCCTTCCGGACCGAGTCTTCAACCCGTGATTCCCATCCGACAAATCTTTCAACTGACCAATTATTCTTTCTTTCTTCCAATTCTCTTCTTTTACTGCTTCTAACTGCGCCTCTCGAATACGTTCAAGTATACCCGAGGTCACCACGAGTTGCATCGACCTTACTCGTATTGGGACGTAGTCCGCTTTTCTACTTAGAGCATCCGCCACTACATTAGCCTTTCCGGGGTGGTAATGTATCTCACAATCGTAGTCTTTCACCGTTTCCAGCCATCGCCTTTGTCGCATATTTAACTCCTTCTGATCAAAGAAGTATTTCAAGCTCTTGTGGTCGGTGAATATGGTGCACTTTACCCCATACAGGTAATGCCTCCATATTTTTAATGCAAATACCACCGCTGCCAGCTCGAGATCGTGCGTGGGATATTTCTTCTCGTGTATCTTCAATTGTCTCGAGGCATAGGCTATTACCTTGCCCCGTTGCATCAACACGCAACCGAGCCCCGATAGTGAAGCATCCGAATAAACCACCATGTCTTCTACGCCGTCCGGCAGGGTCAATACCGGAGCTTGAGTCAACTTTTCTTTCAGCGTTTGAAACGCTTTTTCTTGATCGGCACCCCAAATAAACTTTTCTTTCTTTTGGGTTAGCTTTGTTAGCGGTGACGCAATCTTGGAGAAATCTTGAATGAATCTCCTATAGTATCCCGCAAGCCCCAAAAAGCTTCTGATTTCTGAAGGGTTCTTCGGGGGATTCCATTTTGACACCGCCTCTATCTTTGACGGATCCACCAAAACTCCGTCGGCATTTATGACATGGCCGAGAAATTGTACCTCTCGTAACCAAAAGGCACATTTAGAGAATTTTGCATATAACTTCTCTCGTCTAAGTGTCTTTAACACTTCTTGTAGGTGGTGTGCGTGTTCGGCTTCACTTTTCGAATACACCAAGATATCATCGATGAACACGATGACCGACTTATCCAACATTGGCTTGCAAACCCGGTTCATGAGGTCCATGAAAGCCGCGGGCGCGTTTGTTAGCCCAAATGACATCACGAGAAATTCGTAATGTCCGTATCTCGTGCGGAAAGCCGTCTTCGGCACATCTTCTTCTTTGACCTTTAGTTGGTGATACCCCGACCTAAGGTCAATTTTTGAAAACCAGCTTGCGCCTTGTAGTTGGTCAAATAAGTCGTCTATCCTTGGGAGCGGGTATCGGTTCTTTACCATGAATTTGTTTAACTCCCGGTAATCGATACACATGCGCATGCTCCCGTCTTTCTTTCTCACAAACAACACCGGTGCGCCCCAAGGAGACACACTCGGCCTTATGAATCCCTTATCAAGCAAATCTTGAATTTGGGACATCAATTCTTGTAATTCCGACGGTGCAAGTCGGTACGGGGCTTTTGCTACGGGTTTCGCGCCCGGAATCAATTCGATCCCGAACTCTATTTCCCGTTCAGGCGGTATCCCCGGTAAATCTTCCGGAAAAACATCTTCATAATCTCGTACTACCGGTACATCTCCAATCTTTCGTGATTCTTTCTCGGGCTCATTAGCGTATATCATGAATGCCTTGCATCCTCGCTTCATTAGCTTGTGAGCTTTCAACATTGAGCATACTATGGGGTTGCCTCCTTTTTCGCCATAAATGGTGACGTGTTTCCCGCTCGAAGATGTTAGTTTTATCTCTTTACGGAAACACACGACCTTTGCATGGTGTCGAGATAGCCAATCCATCCCAACGACTACTTGAAATTCTCCCATCGACATCGGGATTAGATTTATCAAATATTCTTCATCGTCGATGCTCAGTTTACAATTTTCACATACATCACAAACAATAAAACTCTTGTTATTACCTATCTCTACTTCTAAAGGCACAGGTAATTTTGTTAGAACAAATGAAGGATGTCGAATAAGTCCATATGAAACAAAGGATTTATTCGCACCCGTATCAAATAACACGTGTGCAGGAATTGAATTTACAGCAAATATACTTGAGACCACATCAGGTTCCTCCTTTGCCTCTGTGGCGGTTAGTTGAAAAGATCTTGCCTTCGCTTTCGGGGCTTCACCTTTCGGTTCCTGCCCATCCTTCTTTCCAACCAGCTCCGGGCATTCTGACTTCTTGTGACCCGTTCGATAACAATTGTAACAAACCGTCACTTTCTCCGGGCATGACATAGCCATATGTCCCGTTTTCTTGCATATAGGACAAGGCTTATCCTTGTAACGGCATTCACCCTTATGATTTTTCCCACAAATTTTGCAACCTGGTGTACTACCTTTAGCATCTGATTTCTTTGCTGTTTCATTCGTTCTTGCTTTCTTGGTAGGGCTTGGATTCACATCTTGTGCCCTTCGTTCACCCCGTTCTATACTCTTTTTCAATTTGATCTCCCTTTCCCGAGCAGCATTGACAATCTCGGTAAGGGTCTCGTACTTTGAAGGGGTTATGAACTCTCTATACTCCGCGCTTAGCATGTTATGATAATAATAGACCTTTTGCTCTTCATTCGTTATCAAATCATCACAGAACTTCATTTTGTCCATAAACATCCCCGTGATCTTGTCTATGGATTCACCTTTGTGTCTGAGTTGCATGAATTCTTCCTTGATTTTATTTATGACCGCCTTGGGACTATGGTGTTTAAGAAACGGCGTCTTAAACTCCTCCCAAGTCATGGCCTTAGCCGCTTCACTTCCAATCTCCTTCTTTTTGTTATCCCACCAATCTTTCGCTTGACTCCTTAGTTGACCCGTACCATAGGCTACGTAGTCTTCTTCGTCACAATGGGTTCTCTCGAATACCCCTTCGATGTCACTTAGCCATCGTTGGCACACTATTGGGTCAACCTCCCCATTATATATTGGTGGTTTACAAGCCATGAATTCCTTGTATGAACAAGGCTTTCGTCCTCCACGCTTTTCCTTTGCTACATTTGAATCATCTTCCAGCTTCTTGATTCTATCTTCTACTATTGATAAAATTGTGTTTTGAATTTTATCAATAAAGCCCGACAAACTGTTTTCGATCGCCTTACCAACCTCTTCGGCAATCACTTCCCTCATTTGTTCGGTGACTTGGCACCGCATTATCATTACCTCCGTCAGCCATCTCTATTTCTGAAATGTTTACACAAATTGTTAAACATTCTATTTATAACACATGCTTTACTTGTTTTGATTCAATCAAGTTCATAACTTGATTTAATCATTCTTGCTTCAATTCAATCAAGTTTATAGCTTGATTTAATCATTCTTGTTTTGATTCAATCAAGTTTATACTTGATTTAATCATTCTTGTTTTGATTCAATCAAGTTTATACTTGATTTAATCATTCTTGTTTCATGCATTTCTTGTTTTTGAGTGAGCTTACACACTCTTTTCATGCATATTTTTACATTTCTTATTCTATACGTAATACATAATTTATTAACAAAATAAGTTAATTCTTACCGGACGATCGATCAAGCTTGAACCGAACACTTATTGACAACCTTGAGCTCTGATTACCAACTTGTAACACCCGTCTAATTAAAATTGATTTTCAATCATAAATTAGACTAATGGACTTAGACATTAGTTGTATTAACATAACTTTCATAAAAGACGTTCATAAGTAGCGTCTACCAAAGTCAACTAACGACTAAATTAAAAGATTACAAAAGTTGTTAAAGATTTGTTTACAACCATACATAAAGTCTAATTAAGTTTTTAAGCGATGCGGAAGCTAATAGATAGTGTTCGGTTCTTCAAAAGTTAGCTTGACCATCTTCCGGTTAGTTAATATCGACACCTAGGATCAAAACACATCACAAGTTAGTTTTGATCAAGTAAAAAGGGTTGTAAACAAGTTCCAAGCATCAACATATAAGAAAAAAAATAAAATTTCGGAACAAGGGCGTCGCGCGACGCGACGGGGTCTCGCGCTACGCGAGGCCCTTGTTTTTCCAGAATGTCATGTTTGTTGTTGCTGAATATTTCCAGCTCCAAGTGCAATCAAGTTCCAACTTTAAATAGCCATAACTTTTGACTCGTAAGTCCGTTTTAGGTGATTCTTTTTCCTAAATGTCTGTAAATTCGTTACCGACATGCCTATTATGAATTTCATACCGAAAAACTTGTTTACGGGTCAAAAGACTATATGAACATATATGATTATTCGACCCATTCTAACCTTACACAATTTGCTACCATTTAATTATTAGACCTATGGCGCTCTATGCTCAACATCCGGCTTATTATTATTCACATATCTTACCCCTTTATGATTTCGTGCTATTGTGAATATTTCCGCCTCTACTTTCAACTTTACAATATTGAAACTACAAGGTATCATGATTTGACCCGTTTGATCCATCTAAGGTAATTCTCCATTTTGATGGCAACCAAACGACTACAAACCAATCTTTAATCTACGGATTTAAGTATCTTACATGATTACCACAACCAACACGATTTTATCAACAACGCAAAGTTTAACAACAATTCACCAAATGTAACGGATTAAGTTACATACCTTAGCGTACGCCCTTCAACCGCGAATCACCACCGGCTTGTCCACTCGACGTTCCGGTATCTTTTCCTATAGAGTTCAATTCAAGACATGTTTAGAACTCTATTTAGACATCACTTCGCATAATATACCGAAACATCATAATTATGCGTTAAAGCTTTAAATTTCTATTTTTAAGCCTTCTTTGGGGCATTTTCACAAACACTTTAAAGGCAGATTTTTCACAAGATTATATGACAAGTTTCTAGCTTAACATCTAGCCCTAATTTCACTTCAATCAACATTTTACATGTTTTTTAACTTCTAAATTTCTGAAATCACTTTCAAATCGTCAAATTACACAAAATCAACATCCAAGATCCTAGTATTCATCAAATTACACATAATTCACAAATCACCTACAATGGTGTTCTAGGTTTCACAAAATTTCTTATGATTTCAACTTATATTGATCTAGGGTTTGTCCCTAAACACTATAGTTGTTCCTTAATCATCATAACACATACATGCAAGCTTAATTTCAGATTTTTTCCCAATTCATGAGAATTTCGATTTCAGAGTTTTCCTTGAATTTTACATACCTTGGAATCCTCTTGTGATGAGGATTAATAATCTGTGCTCGGATTTTGATTTGGGACAAGATTAAGCCTTCAATTTGAGAGTTCTTGTGATTTTAGGTTTTTGTGAGAGTGGGGTGTCGCCCTGCTCTTCTTTTGTGCGACCAGGCTTCTCAAAAAATGGGGTTTTGTTTTAATTTTTATTAAAAACATTATTATAGTTTCAATTTTTAACAACTAAAGCCCCTCTACTATATTCAACATATAGTTTGTTAACTTTTAACCATGTAATGAACCATTTCAAAGGAATTAACTAACTAGGTTAAAATTTCTAATTAGTAAATTCTCATTATTTAACCTTATAATTTTAATATAAGGTTTTATATTTTCGGGGTGTTACAATCAGGTACCACATAAAAAGAACCACACCTGACCTCCCATTTGCATCGACATGGTCCATGCTGAAGTTTGACCCACCCTAATATTTTGAGATATCAAAATCCGCCAAAAACCCTGAATTGAGTTTCTTGAAAAGCCAGAAAAGAAACCACTTGCACCTTCTTAATTTCCTTAATCTAGTTTACCTTATCCTCAACCCCCAAACCCTTTATGTTGAAAGAAATAAAATTCAGACCAGATGGAACACCTTTCTCCACTATAGATTTGCAATCCAAATCTCTGTGATTTTAGAGGTTGGCCCCGACTAGATCCCCTATATCCACGGTTACTCCAATTTCGATATCCATTTCGTATTCAGTTTGCACTCTTCCATACTGTTTTTCTCTTGTATCCTCTTCCAAGCCATCCTTATTTTTCTTATCTTTCATAAACCTTGAGTTTTCTCTCTCGATTACATAGACATTGAGGTCTAAAATCCATTTCTCTAATTCGTTTGCGTTCTCCTGACTATTCGATTTGGTTTATTAACTTTTATCTAGGCTCAACAAATCATTTAGATCAAATGGGTCATCCATTCTATGCCTCTTTCTCGCTTTGGGCCAGCCTGAATCCTCACTGTCATCATGTTAGGCCTATTTCTTATTATCAACCTTTTTCTTTGGGCTCTTTAGCCTTTTAAATATTAAAAAGAACAGCACGGTTCCACCTGACATGTTGGAAAGACAATCAGATCCTTCCACGCTCACCTCAACAGCATTCTCTAACATCCTAGGTTTTTCAATCATCGCCCCATTCATTAGAACCTCCTCCATGTTAACATTAATAGGTAACGTTTGTCAAGCCGCCCCTTTGTCCACCTTTCGAGATTCTCCTACGTCGGCGTCATTGTTCTACTCTGGTGATTGGTTTTTCCTTCTCCGACACCATAAGGCGATTCCAATCGGAAACGGTCACCCATGCCATCTTCATTGCCATCAAGGTAGTCAGGTAACAACTCTCCTTGCTCTTCGTAAGTCTACATCCGGAATCTCCTATTATCCTAAATTATAGCAATCTCTTCGTTTATCCTTATGCCCTCCCCAACCAGAACCCCAACACAGTCATAAGATAGATCCACATCCTCCTGGTGTATCTAGGACATGTGTAATATTTTCAAAATTGTTTTCCAATGGAATAAAAGACTTCATTATGCGTTAAGTGAAGTGGAACTCTGTGTATCTTGATGGGAAGATTTACCCTTCCATACATCCAAAGTGGTGAACCAGATTCTACCTACTATCGTGTGCTCTTTGAATTTCCTTGCTTCTTTTTCATTATCAAAAACCAATAGAACGTACAACCCCCTATATACTTGATCTTAACATCGACCACACCTTTGTTTCGTACTAAAACGTTTATCTTACTTAGCGTCAGTAGGTCCGCTGCCCACCCCACCAACGCTCTTCCATAAAAATATTTGAAAGCTTCCACAAAGTTGGATATCTCTATCTCCTCCCTCTCCTGTTCCTCACCCGTCTTCCCCACCAGAGCATCTTTAAAAGAATGTGCCCCCCCCCCCCCCCCATAAATTTCCCCCTTCTGTGTTTCGCCCTTTGTGTTATCCTCCACTGGCCTGTTTCCCTGAAACAGACCATTCTCCCCGTTTTCCTTTGAGAATCTGGCCACGTTGATCTTCAGCTTGCATTCCCCCATCTTGACGTTTTTCATCCTTCCTTCAAGTTACCTCCTATCCTTGACATCCTTAAAGCTTATGAAACCAAAGTTGCTTCCACCTTTATCTTTCTTCTGAGCCACATATACCCATGTCACTTCATTGCAACCCTTGAAAACCTTCGTTATCTCTCGTAGATTAGAGACGTAGAACTTGGTGATGTTGCATCCTCCCTGCTTCTCCCCACTCTATTTATTTGTCTTCCTCTTAGTTTGTCGACGACGTCCTGCCAAGCCTTCCCTATCCAAGCCATTTTAGTTGTCATGTTTAGATAAAAAAAAAATCTATAGGATCTTATATCTTAGTTGATGCCCTTAATTAACGCCCATTTTATTATTAGTGAAGTTATCTATCAATCACAATTACACATATTTTAACTAGCGTTGGTGTGTATGAAATTTAAATAATATAAATCATTAATAAAAACAACATCCCAATTGAATTTTGTTTAAAACATTTACATTCATGGTATCATTTTTCCTTAGTTGGAACACTTTGATGTGTTCATAGACACACCAACACACGTTATATGGAAATTCCTTTTATTGTACACTTTTACGTGTTCACTGACAGTCTAATTGTTTTACTGCAACTTTTGACGTGCTCCTAGCACACTGCGATATAATGTGTTCATCATCATACTTTGACATGATCATCAACTAGCACATTTTGATATGTCCATTATTTACTCTAAGGCTTACTCGCTTACAAGTAGCCCAAAACATTCACATAAGCGGTTCGCTTTGTAAAAAATCACTTCAAGCACAACAAATCAATTAAAGATGCATTGTATAAAACATTTAATTGCCTGCGTTTCAACTAAAACAAGACATAAGATCCACATATTTCACTAGTCACTTCTGATTCTGATAGAAATAAAAGGTTAAGGGGCTGTTTGGTAGCCTCTTAATGACCATTCAGATGCTACCTCTTAATGGTTTAAAACATCTGAATGAATAAGAGGTAACCTCAAGTCTGAATGGTTAAGAGGTAACCTCTGAATGGTAAATCATCACATGTCACATTCTTCTACCTTCTCATTGGTAAAATTCTTAATGGTTCCAATAAGAGGTAGCCTCTTAATGACCATTCGGAGGCTACCAAACAGCCCCTAAGATTATTTCTTACCCTACTGTGGCAAAATCAACTTTTAACAACTATTAACCAATATGCATCGCCAATTGTCGCGACCCCTACGAACCCCTACCATTCTTACTCAAATCATAACTATCAATTCATTCACAATCCAGAAAACAACCAGAAATTTTAAAACGTGTCTATTCTTTGTTAATCATGAACCTCTTCAACCGAAACCATATCACTGAATTCACAAAAATGAAGAGATAGATGGTATACATAAATCTGATCTGATTATATAAATATAATTATACGAATTCAATCATGTGAAGTTACTTACATAGACTTGATTATATAAGCATATCTACATAGATCTATTCACACAAACCCACTCTTATAACCTATTCACATAAACTTATCTATAAGATCTATTTATATAACTTTTTTTTTTCTAAATAACATAACTTCATAATCATTCACACACAACATCATAACAATATATCCTACAGCCCTACATGCAGCTTACATATGTCAATACACACGTATGGAATGGATTTATAACATTTAATTAAACCCCACATCCAAACCATATTGCATTACATGTCCAAAATCACATAAGTTATTAACATTGCATGCACATCCAGTCTACCATTTTAATATGTCTAATCAACCTCAGTCTTTCACAATAATAAGGCTATTTATGTATTAAAAACCCGTTTATAAATTTTTAACTTTTTTAGCACTTGTTAATGACCTGCATAATCCATTATTCATAACTCATCAATCCGATTAATGTAAAGAATACACAGTGGCCTTCAACGTCTAATCACAACTGGAACACCAGAACAAATCAATCGTGTGCAGCGATGGTTGAGAACACAATAAATTAGAAACTGGAATTAAACTTTTTATTAACCGAACGAGGATAAAAAAAATACATAAAGGTAACCCTATTTAAATACTGATATATTACTTTCCTACCAGGTTTCTAATTCCTAAATTAACTCTAATTCAAATAAGTGATCTATCCTTATCAAAATACAATTGATAAATAATAAACTGATAAACATAAACGAATTTTCACTAAGTACCCTTTAACTTTTAGTAGATCTCCACCTACCTCCCCTTGAGATCAAATTACCAAACCACCCTTTTGTTAATATTGCGTTAATCTTCAATACTCCCTCTCAATATTAACCACTTCCATGTTTATCTTCTTGCAAAAATCATTCAGTTTTGCATGTGCCAAACTCTTCGTAAACATGTCTGCTAATTGTTGACTTGTATCTACATACTTTTAAATCGATCTCACCAGCTAGCACCTTTTCTCTAATAAAATGATATTGCACTTCGATGTGTTTCGATCTCGCATGAAACATCGGATTCTCGGCTAGATATATTGATGAAAGATTATCACAGTAAAGTTTTACCTTCTCTTCAACTTCCTGTTTTAAATCCTTCAATAACAAACGCAACCATGTTACTTCCTGAGCCGCCATTGCCGCTGATTTATATTCAGCTTCAGTCGTCGACAAGGACACTGTTGCTTGCCTTTTACTACACCACACGACTGGTCCATGTCCCAATGTAAACACGTATCCAGTTGTAGATCTTCGCGTATCAAGATCGCCCGCATAATCCGCGTCGCAGTAACCTATTAGTTCAAGTTTTTCTCCACGCTTGAACATAATTCCATACCCGAGTGTTGCCTTCACATACCGTAATACCCTTCATAAAGCATCCAAGTGAGGCTTTCTAGGTTGCTGCATATAACGGCTAAGAACTCCTACTATGTATTAGAAATATATATAAGTAATATTATGTATAAGCTAGATATTGTGACTTGTATTAGTGTAGGTCCCGATTTCTGAGGATCAAATACGAAACCGAATCTCTTGTTTATCACAAACACGGTCACGAGTGCGGAATCCCCGTGACTATGCCTAACCAAACATAGATAGTAATAACACGATACGAATTAACCAATGAAACACACTCAATTGATTAGATGAGAACAAGGTTCAAACACATACAAACAATGTTTGAAGTAAAACTCTCTGTAAGGTTATGCTCTCATAAGTTTCACACAGAAACTATGAGGTGTTTATATAGGCAGCTGGACACAACATCGACGAAACATAAAAGGGTCTCGGCGAAACTTCCAATATCGACGAAACTCATGAAGTTTCGTCGATATATATGACGAAACATGGGGTGGCCACGATGAAACTCCCAAGTCGACGAAACATATCAAGTTTCGTCAACATTCATTGTGAAACAAGGAAGTTTCGGCCCAAGGAAGGTTTCGGCCCAATGAAGTTTCGGCCCAAATAAGACTATATAAACATACACCACATAACTAGCACACATATGCAACATGCACAGTCATTTAACATTACATTACAAACGAGACAAACTTGTCGGACCCAAGTAGGATAGGAGGATATCCGAGTTGGTCTTCATTCCTTTAAAGTGTCGAACCGAACGTGCCGCGTCCACACAAAATGTATCAACAAACTCCCCCTTGGACGCTGCTGTGATGGTTCGTTTTCCATGTCTTTTATGTCGGAGGATCTTCAAAGTCTTCACGCTTCGTAAGTAGAAAGTGTATCAACAAACTCCCCATTTCATTTAGGAAGTGCGTTAATAAACTCCCCCTTAGAATGAACTATCCATTGAGTCATGCTCGTGAAACTTTTGATTGTCAATTCTTCAGATCCTTGTGGTGTTAATGAAGGGTCAGCGGCAACTCGATCATCTTTATCCTTTGAGTGCCTCCATGTCGTGTCTTCATTCCAAAGCTCGTTTTCTCTCACGTTCTCTTCGCCTTTACCTGATTTGATTGTAGCATCTGCACGTACAAGAAAGCTAAACGCGTAATGAGAACAGACACTTGGAATATAGTAAACATAAACAAACGACACATACGTGACCATTTTTCAATCAACTACCGACCGACACAGTTTGAAAGTTTAAAAATTGATCAATTTTAATCCTTTAACTTTCAAATCTTGTTAACTTTGAACGTTTATGAAGGTGCAATTGTTTTCCGGCTTACGATCAGGATTTTGGGTAGGATAGACTCGAGTTCCAACATCGGTCAATCAAAATAAATTAGAAGCAAAATCTTTTTGGCTTTTATAAAATTTAGATTAAAACACACCTAAAATCTTTTTGGAATTTTGAATATTTTAAGACGGAAAGCAGTAAATAAATATGTACAGAGATGCAGAAACTGAAAGCATTAAATAAATATTTACAGGCAATCTTTTTGCGAGTTTCGAGGGTAAGAGAATCATATCAGTGTACGGTCATGTCAAAACACTCTTGTTGTTCAGTTAGTTAACATTTAGATAAGCATCCTATAACAATTATCGGTATTGCTGTCCACATAAGCTCAACTGATCAGACGTAATCATAATTAGGAGATACGATTTACGGTAAGAGTTATACTTACAAGTCGGTGTTCATCCACTCACGACACATTCCCGTATCAAGGTATGCACGAGAGTTCATCTTACCAGTGAGTATACCGCTTATCATCTGTTTGACCGTGTATGATGTGAGAAACTCACTTATTTTTTATTGAAAACAAGCCCTATGTGATAGAATCACTTATTGATGAGGAACTTGATTTTCGATGCATGAGGGCACAGGAGCAAGTCCGTGAACAGGTCAGTACATCGTACAGCAAAGAGACGAACTTGACTCCCGGATAAATGTGATATTCTATCACTTATTTTGTTTGGACATGTGATTGTTGATCACTTATTGAGGTCGTATGAAGTATGTACACGTATGTATAGTATCATGGAAGATCTAGACTTGCGTCCCCGTTATTTTTTTTCGGTAAAAGATACAACCATGATACCCAGATTATAAGACAGCATAAAGACCGAATATCTCATAACCTCGGCAATCTCTCAAACGAAATTTCGGTACTAAGACCATATGCCAATGAATGGTTCCCACCTGACTTGAAGTCTGTTAGATTTGTATCATCCTACACATTTTAGTCTGATTGTGAGCCTACCGATACATCTTATATAGAGCTGCTTAACATTTTTCATTTTGCATTTCAGTTTAAAGAGGTTTAGACAGACCACTGATGTACTATCATTTTCTCTTTTTCTCGTCAGGAAACTCATTTTTGTATTTCTATTGTTTTTGTGTTTTTTTTTATTTTTCGATGTTTTTGGATTTTTTTAAAATGGATTTACTCCCCCTAAAATCAACAAACTATGATAAATTTTAAAAACACAAAGGTATTTACAAAAATGATTTCTCGATGCCGGATTAACTTATGTTTTACCTTAATGCCGTTTACCAAAATTAATTTTAATCAGAATTAATTTATCGAATTTTGGAAAAATCAGTTGGCACATTGGTAATCGGTGTGGACCATGACAACATTGACGAGTTTATAGTGAAACAATCACGTGTGAGGTGATATTCGAGTTCAACGTGTCAGGTCAAAGAGTGCTGTACGAGATGATATAATTCATAAAGCAGCTTAAATATCGTCAAGTATAGGAGAGATTAGAAGTTCAAAACCGTATCATGCAACTGCTTCGTGCATTGCCAGGAATCTGAGCGCTCTCCTAAACTGGATATCCACCCGGTGTGGACTTCAATGACGATTATGCAGGTACTTCAATAAACCGAGAAATCCTTTCACAGCAACAAGATCATAAACCTTTGGGTCCGGCTGGTCTTCCACATTGCACCAGCGAAGGTCTTTGACTTTCTCTTTGAGAAGTAGTGTGCGTCTGTTCAATCCACGCCTAGGCATGTGCTACAGGTGCGTACATTTTGATTGAATCTATCTCGGGGACCCGATTAAAGCTTTTAACAATCAATACTTTTGAATGATTTTTCATTTTGTCGAAGCTTTCAATTTCATTCATCAGACATTTCTTCTTTCCTTTTTCTCTCTCCATCAAAGGCAACAATTTCTTTTGTCGCCGATCTTGTGCATGGACACTCCGCTATCAACAATCCAATGACTATCGATAGTTCCTTCTGGAACATCCTGCACACTCACTTTGATATTAGTTGGAGAGGGGGACCCATGCCTTCACAGACTTGGGTCGCCCATGTTCATCGATGAAAGTTATCTCAACTTCTCAATGATTTGGAACTGGTGATACTCCCCCTGAAACTTTATCCGTTTTAGGTTTCCAAGCTTGTTTCTGTTTACCAGATTGTGTATTATGTACAATTTCTGGTTTTAATGGTTGTGACAAACTAGGTTTCCTTTTAACCCATTTTACTTCCGTTTTTACAGCCTTTTCGATCACCTTCACATTTTTACGTTGTTTTTTTGTTTCTTGTTCTTTAATTGTACGTTTGTCATTTTTGGGTGAAACAGGACGACGTTGTTGGTGACCTTGTTCAGAAGGGGGTCTTTCAACAAAATTTGCTTTTGGAGAGTTTGTGCAATTTTTGATAATGTGTCCAAACTCCCCACATTTGAAACAAGTTCTCCTTTCAACAAACTTAGGAGAATCTAATCGACGAACAGATGTCGAACTTGTAGAACCTGAGGTACTTGCTTGTTCATCACACCCGTTTGTATGTTGAGTGTAATTGTTTTGACTATTGCGTTTTAAAATTTTGACTTGTTGAACAAATTCAGTGTTTGATTTATTTTCAAAAGTCTCAATTTTATCAGTACCCTTTGATGCTACAAATTTGACATCAACATTTTTCTTCTTGTAACGAGCTCCTTTTGTTTCAAATTTTGATTGAGAAACTTTAGGCTTTTGAGCTCGTTGAACTGGTTGTTTAACCTTAGAAGCAATAGGTTGTTGCTTTATCGGTGATCTTTGGTTTCCAAATTGTTTTCTAATTTCTGATTTTGGAACAGGATCACATTGTGTTACAACAACTCCAGGAATCGTCTTTCCCAAAAATTTACTCGTATTGTCTTAAAAAACTTTATCAATCAAAGATGGATTGACATTTTTAATTTGAAAATCATTGTCAGAATAAATTTTAGCATCACCGACCAAAGTATACAACACATTATTACTCTTAACGGCAGACACAGATTCCTTCACTTCCTTGACAGGATTAATCACTTGTTTGACAACCGGTTGCACAACAGGAGTAAGAGGATCACAAAGAATATGATTCTCAATCGGAATTTCTACTCCTTTCATCTTATCAAGTTATTCATCCTGATCACTGACATCTGATTCATCATCAGATGAATCATAATCCTCAACAGTTGGAGGACTTTGATTCACTGTTGTTGAATTTCCTGTTTCTACAGATGAGTCACTCGAGGAACTGTCCGGTTTGAACCCTAATCCTGTAGTAACTTCCTCATAATCAAGAGGCACACTAGGTTCAAAACGAGGCATATCCTCTTCATCAGGCATTTTGGTATAGTTGTGTCTCAAAGGGGGTGGACACGTCTTATACCCAACGCCTTTCTTCCCTTTTAGCTGTTGAGCTTCTATGATGTGATCAAGCACATATCGGGAGTTAGAATAACTCTCCAATTTGAGCTTGATTGGATCATGCTCGCATTTGGCAATGGCTAGCTCTTTCTTTGTTTCCTCAATTATATTAATGTAGTTATTAATACCAATTTATTTGTTGAAAACAGTTTTTGTCAATTCGGAAACACTTTTCTTTAAAGTTTTGATTACTTCTTTGAAATATTTTTCATTTCGAGCTAAAGCCATGCTTGCCTCTTTGCATTTAGACAGCTCAATAACCAAACTTTGATTATGACTATGAACCTGTTCGGATTCCAGTTTCAAATCTGCACACATATTACATACACTAGGAGTAGGAGTGTCGGAATTTACCTGACTTGTCGAGGCTGAGACATTTGCCATAAAGGCAGTCTGATAAGAAAAAGATCCATCAACATCAGAATTATAACCTCCTGCATTCGAGCTTTCTTCATCTGAACTCCCGCTATATCCAGAACTATCATCACTTTCAGAAAACTCTCCTTTGTGAACATGCTTGATGTGATTGATGATTTTCGCATAGCATGCGGTTCCACCTTCTCCTTGATCACCATCTCCAAACGGTACTGACCAATTACATCCTTCATCAGCTTGAACGGTCAATGCTCGGTTGGTGTTTGAAGGCCCAGACTGGTCTCGGTTGGTGTTGTTGTTCACAGCCACTATCCCTCTTTCACGGTTACCTTGATTTGCGTTGGAAGTACTTGTCTGACTTCGGAAGGGATTTTGATTTCCTTGTCTGCTTGGTCGGGTGCACTCACGTTTGAAGTGACCCTTTTCACCGCAGTTGAAACAAGTAACCGCATCCTTATCAAAACCATACTTCGTATCCTTTTTGCTTTCAAGGTAGTTCTTCCGGTTCGTTTCATAAAATCCTTGGCCCTTCGAACAGCACTCGCAAATGCCCATTTAATGTCCATTAACTCCATTTCATCACGGTCTATCTGTTGATAATCTTCACTGGTCAAATTAATGTTTCCAATTTGACCTGCAACCAATCCACAGTAGGCACTGAACATTGTGTTGAGAAGTTCCATATGTTCCTTTGCAACTTCTACACTGACTTTTGAAAAATTGGAAGTATCAACTCTGACGGTGTTGGGGTTTTGGGAATGAAAGGTGTCACTGTAATTTGCTTGTTGAGGTTGTGGTTGGGCTTGCGGTTGGGTTGGAATATAGGCATTTGGATTATATTGAGGTTTTGAAAAAGCGTGAGCTTGAGCAACAACATGCGCTGGTGGAAGATATGCACTTGGATCGAAAGCCGGTGGAGGAGCTGATTGGGGAAACGGAAATGAACTTGTATTGGACATAAACGCCGTCTGTAGTTTTGGTTGCTGAGCTGAACTGGAACTAACTAAAGAGTTAAAACCTGCGAGGTACATTTCAGTATTTTGAGGAACAGGAATTCGTTTAGCTTTCCGGATTTCTTCATCATTCTTATGCTCCAACTTCTGAATAAATTCATAGATACTGACAGTATCTAAACTACCCGTATGCTTTAGTAATTCAATGAAGGAACTCCATTTCGGGGGTAGATCATCAGCAAACCTTGCTACCATTTCCTGTTGAGTTGCAAGAACACCATAAGAATACATTTCACTAATCAAATGATAAAAATGAGTTGTCATATCATTTAGTATTTCGTTGTCCAAGAATTGAAATGATTCAAATTCCTTCTTCAACAGATCATGTCGTGTCTTTCTTGTAGCCGCATTCCCTTCTCCTCTTGCTACCAAGGCATCCCATAAAGCTTTCGTGCTAGTATAATAGCCGAATTAATGATAGATATCTTTGTGGAGTGCTTGTGTGAGAATAGCGAACGCCTTCTTCTCCAGATCATATGCCTTTTTGTCGGCGTCTTGCATATTATTGAAAGTTGTAGCATTTGATCCTGCTTCTTCAAGAGCTTGATTATAAGGCGAAATGAAGCACGTCCATAACTCGGTGTTTTGCCCTAGAACGTACGTGTGGAAATGACCTTTCCATGTCAGATATTCGTTCATGTGATTCAACTTTGGCAGGCGATTGTTACTACCCGTTTCGCTTTCACTTATCAACAGATTTTGAATACTTTGATTCTGGTCCGTCACCAATGCCCATTGATTTGCACTAATCGATTGTTGACGCATGACATTCCTTAACCAAACGGCTGCGGATGTCTGATCTTCACCTGGTCTTGGATCCGTGCTCCAATCCCATGGACTCGTACAACTCATGATCGATGTATGTAAGTGAAAAACTGATCACACACTTGAAAACAGACAGTTAAATTAGTTTTGAAACACTTCTGTTAAAAATAATTTCAAGTTTTGACGAAACTCTTCTTTGACGACACTGTACTCGACGAAACACTAAGCTTTGACGAAACTTTGCTCGACGAATCCTCAGTTCGACGAAACTTTAGTCGACGAATATTCTAATGACGAAACCTTGTGTGTGACGAAACTAGATTAATGACGAAAACTTGATTATTGACGAAACCTAGGTGATTTTTGGCAAAAGTTGTTTTATGACGAAACTCTGGTTGTTTTTGACGAAACCTTTAATTGATCTTTGATCGACGAAACCCTGTTATGCTGAAATCTATGTTCAACGAAACTCAATGGGTTTTGGCGAAACTCTCTAATTGAAATCCTTTGACGAAACTTAAGGATGTTTGGCGAAACTTATGTGATGAAACTCTTGATTATAGCGACGAAACCTAGGGTGAGTTTGGCGAAACTCTCAATGATGACACTCTAAGGGTTTCGTCGCAGGGACTTTCGTCAACAAAGGGATAAGAACAAGGAGTTGGTGAGATTTATCCAAAAAGTAAATCTTATCCTTTTCTGACACATGACACAATTTTCAACTCACACCATGTCTATCTCACCAACCAGCATGGTCTCAATGATTTAATCAAACCTTTTAATTATTTTTTAAATTTTAAATTCAATAAATATTCAAGAACACTTTGAAGGTTCTTTGAAGAACACTTGAAGATTTGAATTTTTCGGTTACTGAATACTTTTCCAAACAAAATATTTGCACAAACTTTCACTAAAAACCCGTTTTTACCACGTGAACAAGCAAAATAACAAGGTTTTTGATAAAACTTTGACAAAAACAAGATCTAACAGATTTTTTTAAGAGAACTTTTCAAGAAAAATATGAACTTTAAGAACAATTTTTCAGAAAATCATCAACAAACAGTTGAAAAACACTTGATAGAACACAAATATGTTTGGTTTTAAACAAGGATAAGAGCCAATGCTCTGATACCACTTGTAGGTCCCGATTTCTGAGGATCGAATACGAAACCGAATCTCTTGTTTATCACAAACACGGTCACGAGTGCGGAATCCCCGTGACTATGCCAAACCAAACATAGATAGTAATAACACGATACGAATTAACCAATGAAACACACTCAATTGATTAGATGAGAACAAGGTTCAAACACATACAAACAATGTTTGAAGTAAAACTCTCTGTAAGGTTATGCTCTCATAAGTTTCACACAGAAACTATGAGGTGTTTATATAGGCAGCTGGACACAACATCGACGAAACATAAAAGGGTCTCGGCGAAACTTCCAATATCGACGAAACTCATGAAGTTTCGTCGATATATATGACGAAACATGGGGTGGCCACGATGAAACTCCCAAGTCGACGAAACATATCAAGTTTCGTCAACATTCATTGTGAAACAAGGAAGTTTCGGCCCAAGGAAGGTTTCGGCCCAATGAAGTTTCGGCCCAAATAAGACTATATAAACATACACCACATAACTAGCACACATATGCAACATGCACAGTCATTTAACATTACATTACAAATGAGACAAACTTGTCGGACCCAAGTAGGAGAGGAGGATATCCGAGTTGGTCTTCATTCCGTTAAAGTGTCGAACCGAACGTGTCGCGTCCACACAAAATGTATCAACAAACTCCCCCTTGGACGCTGCTGTGATGGTTCGTCTTCCATGTCTTTTATGTCGAAGGATCTTCAAAGTCTTCACGCTTCGTAAGTAGAAAGTGTATCAACAAACTCCCCATTTCATTTAGGAAGTGCGTTAATAAACTCCCCCTTAGAATGAACTCTCCATTGAGTCCCATGAATTACGAATAAGACTGTATGATGATGTTCCAATGGAACATGCCTTTCAAATACAAAATACAAACCAAGATGGTGTTAAGCAAATGAGAGGAGATACAGGATGGAGAGGACGAGGCAGAAATAAGGGACGATACATGAATTCCATACGTTGTTTTAACTGTCAAAGACTTGGGCACACAGCCAGGTTGTGTCCGAAAAAGGAAGAAAAATATGAAAGATCTGATAGTGCATTAATTCACAAGGAAGACGAAGGAGATGAATCACATGATGACACTATGTTTATGATCTTTAACATGGAAGAAGCCGTTAAGGAGGACTGCTGGTATTTAGACAGCGGATGCAGCAATCACATGACGGGAAACAAAAGTCTGTTTGTCAAGTTAGATGAATCTCAAAAAAGGGAAGTGAGAACAGGTGATGATAAAAGACTTGAGGTTTTGGGATGTGGTGACTTTATGATCTCGATAAGGGGACAAAACAAAAGAGTACAAAATGTTTTTTATGTACGCGGTTTGAAGCACAACCTATTAAGTGTAGGTCAATTATTAAAAAAGGGATACAAGATTAAGTTTCACAAAGAAAAGTGTATTATCAAAGATTCAATCAACATGATTGTAGGTGTCATTAAAATGACTAATAACAAGATGTTTCCGCTCAACCCCGGGAGTGATCTAAACCTCGCTCTAACAATGACTGTGAAAGATGCGTCTTACTTGTGGCACGAGAGTTTCGGTCATGTAAATATGGATACTTTAGTAGATATGGGAAATAAAGAATCAGTTATCGGTTTACCAAAGATTACAAAGGAAGTCAAGGTGTGTGAAGGATGTATTTCTGGCAAACATGCTCGAAAACCATTTCCAAAGAAGTCAACATGGCAAGCAGCAAAGCCCTTACAACTAGTCCACTCGGATATTTATGGACCCATGTGAACCGAATCCATTGGTGGATGTAGGTATTTCATAACCTTCATAGATGATTATTCCAGAAAAACATGGGTGTATTTCCTCAAGCTTAAGTTCGAAGCACAAAACTATTTTAAACAATTTCGAGTACTAGTTGAAAATCAATCTGATCACAAGTTAAAAACTCTAAGAACGAATCGTGGAGGAGAGTATTGTAGCAAGCTGTTTCAAGATTATTTAAAGTCAAACGGTATACATCATCAACTTACAAATAGTTACTTGCCTCAGCAAAACGGAGTAGCCGAGCGAAAAAACAGAACTCTAATGGAACTTGGTAGAAGTATGATGAATGCAAGGAATCTGCCTAACTGTTATTGGGCCGAAGCTGTTGCTTGCACTACTTATATCTTGAATCATACGATAACAAAGACAAGACCGAACATAACTCCATATGAAGCGTGGAATGGAAGGAAACCAAATGTTGGACATTTCAAAATGTTTGGGTGTTTAGCATTTGTACATATTCCTAAACAACACCGAAGCAAACTGGATAACAAAACTGAGAAGGCAGTATTTGTAGGATACAGTGAAAACACCAAGGGGTACAAGTTATACAATCCACTCACAAATAAAACCTTAGTCAGCAGAGATGTAGTTTTTGATGAAAGCAAAGGATGGGTGCACGAACTTGATATCTCCACTATTCCTTTTGACATGACAGATGAGGACCACACGAACAAAGTTTCACAAGACACAGCAGCAGATGTTCCAGACAACGGAGTTACTGAAGATTCAAATCCTGTTTCCAATCATGAAAGCCATGAAACAGCGTTGGGTGAACAAGGTTCAAGTACAGGCCAGCCGAATGTACATGATGACGATACCTCTTCAACGTCCTTCGAGAATGAAGTAATAAGAACAAGAAGTATCAACAGCGTGTATGCAGACACGAGAGCACTCACTGAGGAGGAAATTTCCCAAAGATATGGCGAAAATCAGTCTCTAAATTTCGTTCTCTATACAAACTCGGATCCTACCACGTAGGAAGAAGCCAGTAAAGACACAAAGTGGAAGGAAGCTATGAATAGAGAGATGGAATATATATGAAGAAATCAAACATGGGAACTAGTAAATCCTCCCAAACATCTCAATCCTATAGGAGTGAAATGGATTTACAAAACGAAGTATGATGAACATGGAAATGTAGATAAGTATAAAGCGAGATTGGTGGTGAAAGGATATAATCAGAAACATGGCATCGATTATCAAGAGGTGTTTGCCCCTGTTATCAGATTCGAGACCGTTAGATTGGTATTAGCTCTTGCTACGAGAAATGATTAGTATCTCCATCAAATGGAAGTAAAAACAGCATTCCTTAACGAAAATTTAGAAGAGCAGGTGTATGTCGAACAACCTAAAGGATATGTCAAACCAGGAGAAGAAAAAAAGGTATGTCTTCTTAAACGAGCACTATATGGACTCAAACAAGCTCCGAGAGCATGGTATAGTAGAATAGAGAAGTATTTTGGGTAACAAGGATTTAGAAAGTGCACATATGAACATACTCTATTTATTATGAACACCACAAAAGGAAAACTGGTAATCTGCTTATATGTGGATGACCTAATTATAGCAAGCAACTCGATGAACTTGATTAATGCATTTAAGGATATGATGAAGAAGGAATTTGAGATGACTGACATGGGAAAGTTGCATTACTTTCTCGGTATGGAAGTTTCATATGAAGACGGGAACATAGTCTTGTCTCAAAAGAAGTATATGCAAAGTTTGTTAGTAAAATATAGGATGTCTCAATGCAAGTCTGTTTCTACTCCTATGGAATACGGTCTAAAATTGTCCAAAGAGGATCCAGAGGCATTTGTTGATGAAGGAATTTACAGAAGCCTAGTTGGAACTCTTATGTATTTAACAAATACAAGACCGGATATCATGTTTGCAGTTAGCAACATAAGCAGGTTCATGGAATGTCCGAAAAGGAGTCATTGGGAGGCTGGAAAACGAATACTTAAATATATTAAAGGAACTATGAATCAAGGAATTACATATTCAAAGGGTGGAAAAGGAAAACTCGTTGGTTTTAGTGATAGTGATTATGCAGGAAGCGTGGATGATAACAGGAGCACGTCAGCGTACATATTTCATCTAGGATCTGGACCAATTTCATGGCAATCGAAGAAGCAAAAGGTGGTGGCTTTATCATCTACAGAAGCGGAGTACATGGCTTTATCTCTAACAGGTTGTCAAGCCATCTGGATCAAAGGAATACTAGACGAACTTCAAGGGAAAACTGAATATCCAATACCGATATTTTGTGATAACAAGTCGACGATATGTCTGGCTAAAGATCCTGTATATCACGGAAAGAGTAAGCACATTCGAGTCAAATATCATTTCATCCGAGATCATATCAAGAAAGGAGATGTGGAAGTGATCTTCTGTGCTACGAAAGATCAAGCAGTCGACATCATGACGAAGGCTCTACAACACAAGGATTTCTCAAGACTAAAGACTCAACTCAACATGACCCTAATCTAGCTTATGGGAGGGTATTAGAAATATATATAAGTAATATTATGTATAAGCTAGATATTGTGACATGTATTAGTATTATTATTATAGCCTAAGTATTAGCGGTTATTCTTCAATAATCGATATCCTGTATATATTAATATTTCCTGTACAAACAGCAAATCATCAATTCAATTACGAACAATTATTCTCTTATTCATAATCAAGAAACCCTAGTTATTCCATCACTATGAACGAGATATCAGGCCTTGTTAGCATCAAGTAGATGAGACTTCCAACGATTTGACGATACATTGTAGGATCTTCTAGTTTGCTCCCTCTGTCGACACAAAGTTTAACCGTAGTGTCACTCGGAGTCAATGTTGGTTTACAATCCACCATGCCAAATCTTTGTAATAATTCAATACTATACTTTTGCTGACAGAATAATCTTCATACTTCAGCTCTAACCCAAGAAAATGGCTAAGGATTCCGAGATCTTTCATATAAAACCGAATGCAGAGATTTTCTTTGAGTTGTTCAATGCCATCTTCATCATCTCCAGTTATGATAAGATCGTCTACGTAAATTAGAACTACTACCACCCTGTTACGTGTTTCTCTTACGAACAAACTTGCATCAGACTTTGACATCACAAAGTCGTTATGAAGTAAAAACTCCCCAATCTTTCCGAACCAAGCTCTTGGTGATTGTTTTAAACCATAAATTGCTTTTCGTAACTTGCATACATAACTTGGGTGTTCCTTATCTTCAAACCCTCTTGGTTGTTCCATATGTATCGTGTGATCGAGGTCGCCATAAAGGAATGCATTACTCACATCCATTTGGTGCATAATCCATCTTTTGCTTGTAGCTATGGAAATTATCACTCGAACTGTTGCTAGCTTCGCTACAGGACTAAAGGTATCTTCATAGTCGATTCCGTATTGCTGGGAAAAACCTCGAGTTACAAGACGCGCTTTGAATCTTTCCACCGACCCATCAGCTTTGCGCTTTATCTTATATACCCATTTGCATGTAACGGGTTTTACTTCAGTTGGTTTCGGTACTAGAACCCAAGTCTCGCTTCGCTTCATCGCGTCAATTTCATCCTTCATGGCTTTAACCCATTCAGGATTATTTTTAGCTTCTTCAAATTCACTCGGTTCTTCTACAGCTGGTTCCAAAGACGCCAAATTAACCACATACTTTGGGTTTGGCCTTTTTACACATTCTGAGCGCCTAGGCCCAGTCGACGGCCCTTCACTATCGACAGTATGGACTTGATTTTGGGCCTGGTTACGAGTCCCAGACTGCCACGGTCTGGACTGAGATTGGGTTCGAGCTGGGCTTTGCTCGTGGTCTTGAAAATCCGCATTCACCTCCACTGTATCAATTTCTTCCTTTTGGTCTAAACTTAGAATGACAGTTTCAAGCTTCCCTTTTAATTCTTCGGTATCGGGTAAGTTTTCCTTGCTCGTTGACCACCATGAAGAGTTTTCATCAAATACTACATTCCTAGAAACGTAACATTTATTTGTTGTAGGATCACAACATCTCCATCCTTTTCGTTGCTCATCATACCCAATAAATATACAACGGATAGCCTTCTTTTCCATCTTTTCTCGTAAGTGATTTGGCACGAACACATAACAAACTGATCCGAAAACCCTTAGATGACTTATGTTTGGTTTAATTCCAAACAACTTTTCGAATGGGGATTTATACTCAAGGTTTTGCGCGGGCAACCGATTAATCACGTAACATACTGTTTTCATTCCTTCAGCACAATACTTTCCCGGAACGTTTTTATCGTGTAAAATACTTCTGCACGTTTCGCCTAAGTGACGGTTCTTTCTTTCCGACACACCATTCTGTTGCGGTGTATTGGAGCATGTAAGTTGCCTTTTAATCTTGTGTTCTCGTAGAAACCTGTCAAATTCATTAGACAAGTATTCTCCGCCATTATCCGAGCGAAGACATTTAATTAGTTTTCCGGTTTGACGTTCCGCTTCTTCTTTAAACAATTTAAATTTTGAAAATACTTCAGATTTTTCTTGCATAAAATCAAGCCACACGTACCTTGTATAGTCGTCAATGAATGAGACCATGTAGCGTTTTCTAGTATTTGAAGCCCGCTTGATCGGTCCGAGTACATCTGAGCGTATGATCTCAAGAGGTTCTTTGGTCTTATGTTCAGATAACTCATAAGGAAGTTGGTGTGCTTTTCCATATTGGCAACCGGCGCACACCACTTCTTACTTGATTTCGAGACTCGGTAACCCTCGGACTAATTCCTTTTTCATCATAACTTCCAACCGATCGTACCCCACGTGGCTTAAACGATCATGCCACAAATCGGCCGTCTCGTTTTGTTTAGCCTTCTCGACATAGGCCGATTCGGCGGATAAAACATAAACTGTGTCGTTTCTTTTTCCTTGGAGAATAGGTACTGATGGGGTTTCAAATTTTTCGAATATCTTTACATCGGTCGGACCAAATAAAACATATTTTCCTGTAGAAGTTACTTGAGGTACAGAAAATAAATTTTTCTTCATACCTGGCACATGGAAGACTTGATCCATAACAAATTCTTTCTGGCCTCGTTCAGCTGGAAACTTTATTTCTCCCGTATTTGCGATGTGATGACGTGAGTTATCAGCTATTACAACTACGTGATTTCCATCATACTTTTTCACGTTGTTGAGCCTTTTTTTTTCCCCCGTCGTATGATTTGAACATCCAGAGTCAATAATCCAATCTCCTAGATTGTTTTGTTTTGGTTCCATAGCTGCTATTAAAGCCACATCTACCTCTTCTTGCGCCACCATTGCTTCCATATCCCAAGGTTCTTCCTCTTATGTGGCAACGTTTCCTTCTTCTTTTGGTCGCCGACAATCTTTCGCCATGTGACCTTTTATTCCACAATTGTGACACTTGTATGGAAATTTTTTTCTGTTCCAAGACTTTCCCTTTTTCTCAGATTTAGTTTCGGATGAAGCTTGACTTGTCTTGTCTTTGCGATCACCTTCATTGTTCTTCCGATCCTTTCCTTTATACCGAGACTGCCACGGCTTTCCCCGACCTTTTCCCTTTTCAGCATATAAAGCTTTATCTTCGTCTAGTTTAATTGATACTCCTGCTAGCTGCCGTGCCAATGCTTCTTGACCCGCTAGTAGATTTTCAAACTCAGTAAGACTTGGTTGGGTTGCCCAACCTTGGATTGCTGCGACAAAGCTTATATACTCTAGTTTTAATCCATGGATTAAAATCCGTTTTAAGCGGGTTTCACTAACTTTTGATTGTGGATCGAGATTACCGATTTCTCGGCAAAGGTTTATCACTTTTCAGAAGTATTGTGGGATCGTGAGATCCTCTTGAGAAGTTTTCATCAACTCGCTTTCAAGTAGCTGCAATCTAGCATCATCCTTCTTTGAGAAAAGTGTTTCGAGCATGTCCCAGGCTTGCTTCAGATAATCCAGATCCTGAATATGATCCAGAACCTCTTCTTCCACTGTAGTCTTTAGTATGAACATGGCTTGGCCAGACTTGATCTGCCACTTCCCAATCGCTCCATTGATATCGTTTGTAGGAACTCGGGTTTCCGTACCGTTCACCACATTCCACAGGTCTTGTCCTTGGAGGTAAGACCTGATACATGTCACCCACGTTTTGTAATTGCTCTGATTCAACTTCTTAATTCCTCCTACAATCTGATATTCCGCCATCTTCACGTTTTTGTTTTCTGTTCCGAACTGGATCAAATTCTCCTAAAGTAGCACCTGCTAGATTGGGTTACTGAAACACCTTCGATCGTCTTCTTGCGTGTTCTTTAGGGAGGCTCTGATACCACTTGTAAAGAATACACAGTGGCCTTCAACGTCTGATCACAACTGGAACACCAGAACAAATCAATCGTGTGCAGCGATGGTTGAGAACACAATAAATTGGAAACTGGAATTAAACTTTTTATTAACTGAACGAGGATAAAAAAATACATAAAGGTAACCCTATTTAAATACTGATATATTACTTTCCTACCAGGTTTCTAATTCCTAAATTAACTCTAATTCAAATAACTGATCTATCCTTATCAAAATACAATTGATAAATAATAAACTGATAAACATAAACGAATTTTCACTAAGCACCCTTTAACTTTGAGTAGATCTCCACCTACCTCCTCTTGAGATCAAATTACCAAACCACCCTTCTGTTATATTGCGTTAATCTTCAATAATTAACACATCTACAACTTCATTATTACCTAATGTTTAGATAAAAGTCCGTGTCCGGTTTATAAAATTTTAATTGTGTGTGGGCCAGGGTAGCCGTATCTAACACAAATAATTAATGAGTTGTGTTCGGGCTTAACAATTTAACCCGCCAACCTAAACCCCATAAAAATGATCTTTTGTCATTTATTATTTAACAATTTACCATTCTGGCATTCTACACATTTTTAATGACAAAGTTTGCTCCTACTCTACACATATAATTAGCAACCTTTTTTGTGATAGCATCTACACATATAATTAGCAATCTTTTTTGTGGTAGTATGTAAGCCCAAATCCTTTTTTATTTATTGGGCATAAGGACTATGTAGAAATTAAAATAATGGACTTAGTATTTTGTCTCCTTATTTATTAGGGTATGGGCCTCTTGACTCTAGTGGTTTCATTACCATCCCTAAAGACACCAACATGTGGTAAAAATGTGAGTTACCTAGATTGTGACAAAAGGGCCTCTATGTTGGTAAAAATGTGAATTACCTAGATTGTGACAAAAGGGCCTCTTCATTCCAAGTTGGTATATTCTATTGTGCACTATACAATGTTGCATTAGGGACAAGTGGAACCAAGCCCAATATCTCCACAATGGGTGCAGATCAGTTCGGCGATTTTGAGCCCAACAAAAGGACCCATAAGCTCACTTTTTTCAATTGGTGGGTGTTTAGTATTTTCTTTGGCACCCTTTTCTCAGATACGTTCCTAGTGTACATTCAAGATACCGTGGATTGGCGGTTAGGGTACGGTATCTTTACACTCACTCTACTTGTGGCCATAATAGCATTTGTGTTTGGAACACTGATTTATATACACAAACCAAGAGTCGAAAGCCCGCTTACTCGAATGGTGAAGGTACTAGTCATGACTGCAAGAAAGTGGAACACAAGTGTACCCGTTAACCCAAATGAGCTTTATGAGTTGTCTTTAGACCATTATGCTAGTCCTCGAAAGTATAGAATTGACCACTCATCTTGTATTTATACGTATCTTGATTAATATGAATGTGTAACCTCTTTATAATATAGGTTTCTCGACAAAGCCACGGTGAGGGTTGAAGAACCAGCTTCTGAATGGAAGCTATGTCCGGTAACACAAGTCGAGCAGACAAAGCAAATGATCAAAATGATCCCGATCTTGTGCCCAACATTCATTCCTAGCACACTACTAGCCCAAACCAACACGCTTTCATCAAACAAGGCACCATGTTGGTTTGGTCCATGGGCCCGAATTTTGAAATCCCGCCAGCTTCTTTATCTGTTTTTCTTACAATCTCCATGCTTATTAGCTTTGCGATTTATGACCGCCTCTTTGTTCCCTTTGTTCGAAAGTACACAAAGACCACGAGAGGTATCCCTATGTTACAACAAATGATAGTTGGGTTAATAATCCATATCATCACCATGATTGTCGTTTGTCTTGTAGAAAGATATCGACTAAGCGTCGCTAAAGATCATGGTATATATAAACCCGGGAAAATTGTGCCTCTAAGAATATACATTCTCCTCCCCCAATTCGTGTTGATAGGTGTTGGTGATTGTTTCGTGGAAGTAGCAAAATTTGAGTTTTTCTACAATCAAGCGCGCGAAGGAATGAAAAGTCTTAGGACAGCTTACTTCACGACCAGTTTTTGACATAGGATATTTTCTTAGCAGATTCATCTTATCTACCGTAGCTAATATTACAAAGGGGAATGGACACCAAGGTTGGATCCTAAACAACCTTAACATGTCCCACCTTGATTATTATTGCGCATTTTTTGCGGCTTTGAGCTTCGTGCAGTGGCGGACCCAAGAATTTTTTCATAGGGGTGTGGAATATTTTTAAAGATTTTAGGCCCCTAGGTATATAAAAAAATTCAGTTCATATCGGGTCGGGTCATGTAACACAAATGAATTTCAAGCTAAAATTTATATAATTATCAAAAACATGTCAAACGTCGTTACAAACATATTTAAAATGTTGCTCTACAGGTTTTCATTTTTTGAAATCTATCAAAACATCTAGAGCTACTTTTTCTAAGCAAGTCTTTCTCTATATAACATATAAAACTAATTTCAACACTAAACACTTAAACAATCATCACCAAACATCATAATTTTCAACTTTAAAATCAAGGCCTAGTTTTAATTGTTGATTCCTTCTAACTAACCATTTAAACACACTAAACTTTAACTAAAACAACAAAATCAACCAACTAAAGTTTCAAAAAAAAAACAACAAAACAACTAAAATTTCAAACGTTTTTAACAATTGTATTTCTCCTAAAAATCCAAATAACACAAGAAAACAAAAAAATAATCGAACCATACCCGAAATAGTGATGAGATGTTGTTTTCGTGAGTTTGGTGGCCGAAATTGCGGTGGGTTGGATTATTATATTTTAGTTCAAATTAGATTATTAGATTGGGTTGGGCTTGAGTTATGATGTGTTTATTGGGTTAAAGGTTAAGAAAAAGTTAATTGGGTTAAGTGGAAAGTTAATTAGGTTGTATTTAAAAAAAATAGTGTTTACGTAAATTTTTTACAAATTCATAAGTTTTTTTTCCTAGGGGGGCGATCGAAAATTTCCAATGGGTGCAAACGAAAATTTTTAAGGGATGTGGTCGGGATTTTACCGGGAATTTAGCACTAAATTTTATTTTTTTAAGGGGTGCGTCCACCCACCTTAAGATACATGTGGGTACGCCCCTGGCTTCGTGAACTTCTTTTTCTTCCTTGATTATTATTATTACGCATTTTTTTGCGGTTTTGACATGTTCCCTAGCACAGGGTGATGTGTTTACTAGCATATTTGACGTGATCACTACTCATTAACACATTTTGATATATCCATTATTTATTCCAAGTCTTATTCGCTTACAAGAAGACCAAAATATTCACAATAAATGGCTGTTTTATAACAGATCACTTTTAAGTTCAAACACACACATAGCAACTGAACATGTAATTGTACTTTAAAAAGTCTAACTGCATGTATTTCAGTCTAAAAGAACCGGAAAAAAAAATCTATGGATTTCACTTTAATATCTTCACTTGTAGAAATAAATGTCTATTATTAATTCCAAGAGAACTTGAATATGTGTAACATTTCATTGCATAGAAATACAAGGCCGGTCCATGTGGGTTGTGAGCTGGGTGATTGCACATTGCCCGTTTTTAAGAGGGGGCCCAATTGTTTAATTTTTGTTTACGTATCAGCGAATCTTAAAAACTATCCCTAACAATTAATCAAAATTATTAATCCAATGTCATGTCTATGTGGTGTTTTGAATCAGTAAACAGGTGTTTGTGTTAAAAACGGGTAATTGGGATTCCGGGTGGAGATTACTTTTTCTCTTATTGATAACACTTTTCTTAACAATTTCCGTGTTCTTTCAAACAATCATTAAAACCCCCGAAGTTAGAATAGATTAGATCGTAGTTAAAATTGAACAATAAGCACAAATTTTCCGTGGATACGATGCCCTACTTACACTATCTACATAGTTTATGTAGATTTTTTATTGACCCTAACGACCGTTATCAAAGCTCAGCCATTCAGTCGTCTTGAAAAAGTTGTAGCCTAATTTATAGTCGTCTCAGCCGTCATGTTTAAAGTATAGGCAAAATCCTAGGGGTGTTCATGTGCCGATCCGATCCGATCGAGGGTCTGCTCATGCTCGGATTGAATAACAACCGATCCGATCCAATCGGATCGAATTTGCAAAACCGAGCACAAAAGTGATGCTCATGCTCGGATTGAATTTGAATCGATCGGATCGTTTTCGCTCGATTTTATCAAATCCTAACTAAAATCGTGCGGATCGTTTTCGCTCGGTTTCGCTCGATTGAATTATAAGGTTGCGTTCAACAAAAACAAATCCTAACTTAATTAAAACATGTCCAACACTTTACTAACAAAAGCAACACATAACTAAATTTAGGGTTAGATTTTGGTGTGTGGCAAAGGCAACTGGCAGCGGAGATAGATATGCAGATCTTCGAATTCGAACAATCAGTTTCTGAGTATTGTTTTAGGAATTAGGAATTTAGGGTTAGATTATGATATTAACTATTAAGTTGGGCTAGTATATATTTTGTGCTTTTAATATTTTTGGGCTAGTATATTTTTTGGGCTTTTAATCTTTAAAATCTATAATATATATGTATATGTATATATATGTATATTAATTATTAATATAAATAATTCGAGCGAAACCGAGCGATCGTCGAGCGAGCGGACCTTTGCCCATGCTTGGATTGAATTTGAATCGAACCGATCCGAGCGGCTCATTTACAAACTGAGCGGGAATCGAACAAGCATTTTTCAAGCGATCGTCGAGCAGTTTGGACAGCCCAGCAAAATCCTAGGCGTCTCACCCGACAAAACTAACATGGCATCTATTGATTAGTGAAAATGAGATTAATTACTTTGAAATATATTGGAAACGTTTTGAACACCAATGACTATTTTCTTTTTTTTTTCTTTTTTTTTCTTTTTTTTGTAATTATGCCTTTATTATATATGAAAGGTTCAATCAAGCGTAAACAAAAATTGAAGAGTCGTGGCGATGATTTATGTGGATGACTAGATTCTAGGCCTTGTCAAGTATCTTGTAATTTTTTTTATTTTTTATTTTTTTGTTACAGTTGTAGGTCGTAATCAAAGTATAATTTAATGGAGAAAAGATAATATATTCACGCAAAAGTTGATGGGTCAGTAAGCAACATGATAAAAGTGAACTTTTCATACGTCACACGATATTTGTAAAGAAACTAGTAGATGCCCCGTCCGCGTTGCGGGACGAGGGCCGAATAATTCTCAATCAATAAAAAAAATACTACTATAATTTTCCTAGGGAAAAAAAAACTAAAACGATGGGAAAAACGTAATTTTTAACTGAGGGCCAAATCATAAATTTAATTCGGGGATAAATTGTAAACTAAATGGACCAACGGGGGAGTGCCAGGAAGTTGTCGGCACAACTGTAATTTTACAATGTGGGCAAATAGGGTTTTGGAAACAATTTGATAAAAAGAGAATGACTCACATTGCAAGTTTAGTTGGACAGAGTTTTGCCTACTGATTAAGCCTGGTGACCTAGTTAATTAACGCAAACGAAACTAGGTTAGTAACTTAATACAACATTTACGATATGCTCACGAAATCAAAACCCTCACGACGAATGATAAAGTATAGCCCGGATTCGGGAAGCACTTAAACATCCATCGGATCGGTTTCAATCGATCGGACATTGTATCGTAGCAGTGATCGAGTTATTACCCTGTAATCGTAGCAGCGTTTCGACACCTAAATTCACGAATTTAAGTAGTTTAGGACGTCTTTGAAGTGAATTTTTCGAGCACAGACGAAATGCCCATGCACGTCCCTTTTATAGCTGAAAATTGAGTCTCTCGCGGCCCGCGTAAACATGAAGGAAATCCTTCACGGCCCGCGAGGGCCACCCTAGCTACGGCTAGGGCTGCCGTGTCACACCCTAGGTCTGCCACGTGGCCTAAAGCTTATCCGGAGAATATTCAAGCTGTCGCGCCCCGCGTAAGCTTTACTTAAGTCTTACGCGGCCCGTGAGCGATCAATAAATTGAATTTTCTTGATTTTTCACAAGGATTAGGGTTGTAGGGGTCCGGGTTTTCACTAACGGAGTGTTTTGAGATATTTTTGCAGGTCCTTACATTCTTCCCACCTTATTTAAAATCTCGTCCTCGAGATTTACTGAAACAGGTAAGGGTAGTTCCGCTTCATTTCTGATTCCAGTTCCCATGTATACTCTGGTCCTCTTTTCGAATCCCATTTTACTTTGACTAGCACCAGTCTCTTGTGCTTGAGGAATTTGACCTTTCTGTCTTCTATTTGAAGAGGTTTCTACACAAATTTCAACTTTTCATTTACCTCTATGTCTTGAAGAGGTACTACTAGGGATTCATCAGACAGACACTTCTTGAGATTAGAGACATGAAACACGTCATGTATCCCGGCCAGCTCTTCTGGTAGTTGTAGGCGATAAGCAACTGGTCCTATCCGTTGGATCACTAGGAATGGTCCTATGTTCCTTGGACTTAACTTTCCCTTCTTACCGAACCGAACTACCCATTTCCAAGGAGAAACTTTCAAGAGTACCTGGTCTCCAATTTGAAATTCTAACGGCTTGCGTCGATTGTCTGCATAGCTCTTCTGGCGATCTCGAGCCGTGTTCAGTCTTTCCTTGATTTGAGTTATCTTGTCGGTGGTTTCCTGCACAATTTCGGGACCTGATAATTGGCTTTCTCCTATTTCTGCCCAGCAGACTGGAGTTCTACACTTTCGTCCATACAGTGTCTCGAATGGGGCAGCATTGATGCTTGTGTGATAATTATTGTTATAGGAGAATTCTATTTGTGGTAAATGGTCATCCCAGTTTCCACCGAAGTTGATGACACATGCTCTGAGCATGTCTTCAAGGGTTTGGATCGTTCTTTCACTTTATCCATCAGTTTGGGGATGGTAGGCAGTACTTAGATTCAATCTCGTCCCCATTGCTTGTTGGAAACTTGTCTAGAAATGGGAAGTGAAACGACTATCCCTATCTGACACAATGGAGAGTGGAAATCCATGTAAGGATACTATCTCGTCTATGTATAACCTTGCTAATCTTTCCATGCTAAAGGTTTCCTTCATGGGCAGGAAATGAGCTGATTTGGTTAATCAATCTACAATCACCCAGATTGCATCGTTACCTTTCCTGGTTTTTGGCAACTTAGTAACAAAATCCATTGTTATTAATTCCCATTTCCAAACAGGCATTTCTAATTGTTGAAGTAACCCTGAAGGTTTCTGGTGTTCTGCCTTAACTTGTGAACAAGTTAGACACTTAGAAACGTATCTAGCTATGTCCTTTTTCATTCCTATCCACCAGAAGTTATTTCTTAAATCTTGGTACATCTTATTATTACCAGGGTGCATTGTATACCTAGATTTATGGGCTTCCTCTAAAATCTTATCTCTTAAATTTCCTTGCCCAGGTACCCAAATTCTTTTCTTATGGAATCTCCAAATTCCATTAGTCCCTTGCTCTAATTCCTTTATCCGTCCTTTCATTCCTTCAGCATCATCCTTGATTGCTGTTTCCTGAACGCTCTTCAGTTGTTCTATTAAATCTAATTGAAGATTTAATCTAAGAGCACGAACTCGCCTTTGTTTCTCATGGTACTTACGACTTAGGGCATCTGCTACTACATTTGCGTTTCCTTCGTGATATAGAATATCACAGTCGTAATCACTTAAAATTTCCATCCATCTTCTTTGCCTCATGTTTAATTCTTTTTGCCCAAATATGTACCTTAAACTCTTATGATCTGTATAGACAGTAAACTTACTTCCGTACAGATAATGTCTCCAAATCTTAAGGGCAAAAATTATTGCTCCAAATTCTAAGTCATGAGTCGTATAATTTTCCTCGTGCTTTTTTGTAACACCTCGAAAATTCACGTCCTATAATGTGTTGACACGTGTCATAATGTTCGAACATGTGAAAGAATGTTATATAACGATTAAAGTTGACAATCATGGAAAGTATGTGTAAATACGGGTTCTAAATGTCAACAGTAAATAAATATATTGTACATTAACCCTACATGATGCTCATACCTTCAAACGAATAAATCATGGATCATACGAAGCTTAAAGTGAGAGATTACAAACTACAGGGGTTAAATGTGTCAACATGTTTAAGTTACACCTCTGAGTGACCTTTTAACAAACCCGAAGCTTTATAACGGTTAATTATGCTCACTAGAATATACGATATAAATTTCATAAAGTTTCGTTATCGTATGAGCAAGTTGTGATCAAATTCGTATGCGAGGGGTTAAAGCGTCAACGTGGAAGTTAATGACTTTTCGGGCAACAATAAAGTTAACCGAGGACTAAACAAAGTGGGTAAATGTCTTAAAGCCCTTATATAATAAATTCAAGGGCTCAATGTGCAAAACAAGACATGAAAGTGACCTTTTGAAGGGCCAGGGACCAAAACTGCAATAAATGAAAATTTGGTTGGCTGATACATACACGCTCGCGTAGCGCGAGCCTGAGACCATTTGCCGTCGTGCTACGCGACGGCCCTAGCTGAACAGCCTGCTCCGATTTTGTAGGAGCCTTGTCTGCCATAGCCATTTCAAGGGACCTTGAACCGATTTTCCACATCTCTTGACCCCTAAAACACCCCCTAAACATCTAAGGACACTTGTGGATCAGTTGTGGTAAGTTGTAGAACCATGTGTCAACAATCTATGGTGAAAATTTCACTATAAAAGGACCTCTAAGTTGCAAACATGCTTCACACACTCATTCTTGCAAGTCTGATCAATTGTGGAGCACAAGAGCACTTTCCAGGCCTTCCTCATCAAGCTTAGGACCTTTGTAAGTTAGCTTAACCCTCTTTAATTATGTTTAGCTTAGTTATTTAGCTAAAAGTCAAACCGTCGTAATTACGGTTTGACTTCGAGATTAATTAATAATGGCTTAGTCAAATATCGAATTAAAAGTACCTCTAAGTAGGTAATTATGTGGGTAATAAAACCTTAAAAGGGTTCCCCCTGATTACCACTCTAACTAGGCCTAATGTCGGGTCAAACGTGTAATTAAAAAGTCAACAGAAAGTTTAAATTGCAATTTATTCATGATTAGCAATGTAGAACACATATAACCTGTTTGATCATTTATATAACATGGTAATTAGTGTAAGGACATGTCTAAACATGTTCAACCCGACAATTTCCTGTTTAGACCCGGTTCGGAACCGAAAGTCGCATAGTTTGACTTATACTTTGACTTTCAGTTCTGACCCGTTATGGTATGTTTTAAAAATGCCTTAGAGTTTTATTTGGACCAGGTTACATGCTAGTATAACCCTCTGTGATTATACACTATGGTTCATTAGTTAACCGATTATTACGCATGATTCCGTTAATTGCTCATATGTTGACCATTATGCCCTTATTACCTTCAAATGTGATTTTTGGAAATGTAAAAGAGTAGAAACTTTAATTACTGATATATAAACTTGTATGCAAAGTTTGACATCAGTTTGAGGTGTAGATTAAGAGTTATGCTCGTTAGCGTAAAATTAAGGCTTTATGTTAATTAAACGGCGTATTTAGCGTATAGCCTACTTAAACATACTTTTTGATATCAAATCTTTTACCCACTGATATAATATATTATTTTGGGATTTTTAAAGATTTTTAATTAATTGTAGGCTGAGCATAACTCATAGTCGTAGGCTTAATCCGGTAATTGTCGGTTTTGCCCTTACGGGCCATAAAATGAGTTTTACATATCTAAACGACTCCAAACCTTTTGCTACTGATCACATATTGTTGGGATTGAACCTTACCAGAGGAACAGATAATGTAAAGCCAAAACCAGGTCACAACAGAGGATTCACAATAAGCAGCAGTTTACACTTTGCTCTCCCCTTAAAAGTGATTTATAACAACTGATGGTTTCTATTTGCTGCTCATATTCAGCTGCTGCTGTCCGTTCAACTGCTGATGAAAACCCTGAAGTATTCAACACTGCTGGTCCTATCTACTGATGTTAAAGCACTGCCCAGTCAAGGACTGATCAACCTTGAGGAAAGCACTGACAGAAAGGGAGAGCAGCTGTTTAGTAAATTGATTGTCTTATGTATAGTCAGTGGTTAGGTTAGCAGTGTTTGTGTAAGGTCAGTAGATACAGGTTGTTAGGCTGTTAGACGTCGCTTTCATGGTGACGTCAGCTGAGATACCTCAGTGGTTTGGTTTGCCTATAAATGTAACAGTGCCCTGTACTGTTACATTAGATTGACTGAGCGGGTTCTTCTCCTCATGTCTAATCCTTTCATCTTGTGTGCAACCTACCTTGGGGTATCAGGCTGAGGGGGAGTATAGTTTGTAAGCATGACTGTAATCTTTTGCTTTGATTTGTAATCTTTTGACTCTATGTGAAGCAATTGTTTATCAAACTATTTTCACCTTTGATTGTGTTTACAGAGTTTGTTTTTCATTTCCGCTGCACTTAACATGTTTTCATATTCATTGATCATTCATTTTAAACAAACAAACACAATCATAAGAGCCTCCGATCCTAACAATTGGTATCAGAGCCTGGACAGTCAAATTCGATCTAACAGTCAATTTGACATAACAGTTCGGCTCAAAATTCATTGATACTAAGGTTGGTTGTATTCAGTTGAAAAACAGAGTAACGAGTAAAATCATGATCAAAATGATTATTCAAAAACTCTGTACATCAACCAAGATGTCATATGACACACAAATTTCACACAGCAAGTGATTTCATGCACAAGTCACTCATAGTTTTCAGATCTGAAAACATATCTGTTAAACTATGGGATTATTTCGTGGTTTTAAAACTGATTTAAACTGCTGTTATGAAAATTGTGATGTCACCTTATTAAAATGCTAAAGTGTGAACCTCAGATTAACAAAAACCTATGTTCATAAAACATTAGTGTTTTTGATAACCTAAAAAGAGGGGAATTAAAACTTTAGTCATTCAAATCTTATATGTTGAAAACAGGTTGAGTCTCTCAAAAGGACAAAATCAACTATGTTAAAATACGTTAAGAAAATTCACAAAAACTCCGAAGTGTGTTCATCTCAAAACTTCTGAAGTAGAAGAAAAGAGTATAAACATAAAACACTGAAGAGTCAAAGAGTAGGGTAATAATGGTCATTAAGCAACCATGTGCATTCACCTGTTCAGAAAAGGGCTTTTGATTCCAGTGAATGAATTACAAAGAGGATCATGTTTGCAATCAACTGGCAAAGAAAATGGTACCAAACAGTGGTCAAAATGTGTTCAAAATTTTCCTACCACTATTGTCAAAACCACTGACCATTCTTCAAAAACTTGAGAATGATATGATTATGTATTTTATTGAAACTATACCAGATCCTTTTTTATGCTGTTCTCAGAAAATCCTTTAATTTTTTTTACAAAGAATTTTCTCGAATAATCAGGATATATTATTCATTTTTTTGGAATAATATATTTGAAACCGTTGCTTGTTTTTGTTGGCAATCGGTTTCAGTTCCTGTCAGGATGTAATACCTTATTTTTGATGGTATTTGTGTCCTCATAAATGGGTCAAGAGGAAATGATACATATGTCAAGATCATGTCATACTCAGGTTTGCTCCTAAATTTTTTCATCAAAGGTTGATTGCAAACTGTGCTTAAAATACTAGGGTACTCATGTGTTAATTGAATATTTAACGAAAATGAGTTGCCTTAGCAAAAAGTTCTCATTCATCTGGGGTACTAAACCACTGTCCTTCAAAATTGACATGTGGCAAAACCTTGAATGAAAATTCTAACAACTGTTGCTGAATACATGTTCTTCAAATCTGTACCATTTACCCTAACCATTGATATTGTTAAAAAAAAAAAAAAAAAAAAAAAACTGCAAACTGATCTCTAAACATTGTCCACTGCTGGAAGTTAACCACTGACCCCTCATTTTCTTGAAAAGCACTGATACTCAAAATCAGTATTCTATCCACTGATATGCTATCCACTGATAGTAAAATCATCCACTGCCCACAATTTTTACCGTTGTAACCACTGATGCTTGATACGTCAGTGGCCCTTAAAACAACTGTTTTCCATACTTCATCCGTTCCATCAGTGTTTGACATGTGGTTAGTTTTTAGCCCTCAGATCTTAATAACCGCTGCCACATCAGCGATCATTTTTTCAAATAAAACCCTGCCCTAAACCCCAAACAGGGTTTTACACTGTCGAATTGAATTCCAAAATTCTCTTCTCATAGCAGTTTCCAACCCTTCTTCTCAAAATCTCCAAAATCCTTCTTTATTCTTCTCCGCAAAAATGACAAAATCAAAGTCAAAATCAAAACCAAAACCTAAATCACCATCACCTTCCAAAGAGGTCGCTCAAACGACCGAAGAACCCATCGAAATACCATTCAAACAATCTCACAACTATCTGGGTTTATTCACAAAACCTACTGATAATCACACCTTTGACACCATCATTGATGCATTATCTGCATCAAAGTACAAAACTTTGTTGACAGCAAATGCTCCTATCTATCTGCAAACCCAGAGAGAGTTTTGGAAAAAGGCGTCGCTTGAAAAACAAGACGGAAAAGTCATAGCCATTAACTCCTCGATACAGGGAAAAGCGATCAAAATCACACCAAAATCGATATCAGAAGTCTTCATACTCAACGATCAGAACGGTAAAACCTCTTTTGACAAAAACGAGTTAAAAGCTGATTTTCTGAAAAGGGGTTATGCAGAAGAACCAAAGGTAGATACCCTACAAAAGAGTTATTTTCCATCTGCACCCAGGTTTTTATTTCACACACTCTTGATGTGTGCTTCAAATAAAACAACATCTTTCAACGAAATACCATTGAAAATTCAAAGCCTGGGTTACGCTATTTTGAATAATAAAGACTATAATTACTCCCAGGAGATTTTCAATGACATGGTGAAAAACGTTGAAAGTAAAGCATTTTTACTTTTTCCAAGATTTTTGAGTTATTATTTTGAACAAAAATTTGAAAAGAAAAATGTAAATTTGCTCAAACAAGGTGTTCATTGTCAAATAAAAAGCATAACAAAAGAAACATTTTCAAGGATGATGGCACCAATAAAAACAAAAGCAGGGGTACCTGAGCAGACTTTAGCGGTTACAACTGCTCCTCAGGTATCAGCTGCTGAGCCCACTGCTCCAGGTGATCATAGCAGCACTCCCACTGCTTTGAAACCCACACCTGCCACCACTAAAAAGACCAAAAAGAAAACAACCAGAAAACCCACCAATCCCAAAACAAAGGCAACTCTGGAAGATGAGATCCCAGAGGAAATGCCTGTGACAACACAAAAGTCACCACAAACCACTGCTGCTACTTCCTCACAGCAGTTGGAAGAAAGATCTCAACCCATAACCGAAACTCCTCCTGCATCCTCACAAAAGGATCAGGTTGTAAGCACAGGGACACCACAATATGAAGCTCTGAATCCACTCGGATCCATCTTCCTCAGTCCTGATCCCAAGGACATGTCTCTTTCAACCCCCATCCCCTCACCAATAATAATGCCACAATCCATGCTACCTCTGTTGCATGCAGCTGCTATTGCACAAGACACAAACCAGTTCCTCTCTATCACCTATCACTGAGAGTATACCCACACAAGTGACTGGGTCTGATGCTTATACCTCTGCTATCCCAGCAACAGTTGAGGAGGTTACACTGCAGGAGTTACAAGTAACTCCTGTCAGTAGTTCAAGTGGAGCAGCAACTACAACTGGTGGATCAACAGATCCCCAGTTGGATAGTTGTTTCATAAGTAAGACTCCCTTGAAGGCAATTTCTTCAATAGCAACTTCGGTGACCACCAGTGAGTTAGATCTAACCACTGGTACCATCAAAGGTTTATCGAGTGCTGAAGAGAGAAGTCCCCAGTACCAAGAACAAGGGGCATCAATGGGTGATTTTTGGGACTCTGTTCCTAAGTCACACGTTGATATAACCACCACAGGTGGGGATTCAGATGATCCCAGTAAAATGGGTGATGATTCAAGATATCAGGAATTGACGGGCAGAGTGGAGAAACTTGAAGAATCAGTTTCTGAAATAAAGGAGATGGTGCAAGAGATTTTAAAAGCTCAGAAAGCACAATCCTCTGCTGTTCCTGCTCAAGCACCTGCTCCACAACAAGCACCTGCTGCAAATGAGCTTTGGAATATTTTCCAACCCATGCTGGAAAAACAGCAACAAATGGCTGATCAAAAGCATGCTGTTCAAGTACAACTGCTGTCCAACATGATGGAATCAAGGTTCAAGGATACTCAAGAAGATATCAAGGCTATTAAGGCCAGTATCCAAACTGCCACTGGCAAGGCTCCTTCAACCTTACTATTCTTTGATGACCCCCTTGCAGATAATGCCAAAAAGGGGGAGATAATGAAGCAAATGAAGAAAAAGGGGATTGAACATGGCCTTCATATTGAACCTGAAAAAGAAAAAGAAAAAGAAAAACAGGTCTCAAAACCTGTTAGCCAAACAGCTGATACAGCAGTAGTTACAAAAACTGCTGTCAGTAGCCAAACAACTGCCATGTCATCAACACACACACTTTCAACACACACCACCACAACTACTGTTCTACCACCATCATCTACAATCACACCATCATCACTGCCTCCTGCCATAAAGCAGAAGACAGCAGATGTTACAACATCTGCTGTAATGACGACAGTGATTGAAACACCAGTTGTTTCAACCACTGTCAGTCAATCACTGCCACAAACGACTGCTATCCAATCTACCACCACTGATCCACCCAAAACATTATCTGCTCCTTCTTCATTAAAAAGGAGAAGGAATCTCATATCAGATCACGATGATTCACTACCACCATCACCACCATCAAAAACTACCTCACCACTTTCATCCCCTGCTCAAAAGCAGAAGACAACTGCTGACATATCAGCAGTTGTAATGACAGCAGATGTTGAGACACCAGTTGTCTCAACAGCTGTTAGTCAGTCATCCACCACTGCTCTCACCTCTCTTATTTCACAGCCAAAGCTCTTCAACAGAAAAAGAAAGCCAATACCTGCCGATGAGGGTACACATGATCCTAATGCTGCAAAATATCCACTGGAACTTGAAGCTATCAAAAATGAGATGAGGCAATTCTATACAGAAGAGGATCCTTCAAAAAGAAGATTCTCCTCACTCATAGGCTACATGCCACCAGAGGATATGGATGATTACCTCAAACTCAAGGCAAGGCAGGCTAAAGCAAGAGCTAAATTTGAAAGTGAACGTGAAAATCTAAGCGAAGAAGGCATTGCTAAAAGACTGGATTTCTTCCTTGAAAAAGTTAAGCAGATGGAAGAATTTGCACAAGAACTAATCAAAGAAAAGGCTGAACAACGCAAAGAGATAAGAAAACAATATCTTGCCTACATTATGAAAGAAAAATTCTATCCTGCTGAAGAAAAACAGTTTGAAGAATGGCCAATAATCGCTCTAAAGCATGAGGCTGAGAGGATTGACAGAATCAAGAATGATCCTACAAAGAAGAAAAATGCTCCAAACTGGAACAAATTCAAAAAGCTCATTGCTGATTTCACTGCTGAGTATAAAAGAAAGAAAAAGGAGCTGGTGGATGCAAGAATGGATACTACTGAAGCCATATCAAAATGGTCAAGACAGCAGACTGATGAAGCCTACAAAAGGTTGAAGAAAAGAAAGATAACTGTTTCAGGCACTTCTAAAAAGCAAGAACAAATGATGAAGCTTGAACAGAAGATGGGAAACCTCGACACACTGTTCCGGTCTACTTTTGTAACAAATCAAGAAGAGGGAGAACAGTTGACTGAAGAAGAGGTAATAGAAAAGGAAGCAGAGTACTTCAAAGATACCATCACGAAAATGGGTCTAAAAGAAGAAACTTCAACAAAGCTTCAATGCCTTTTTAAGGCATTAAACAAACCTGCGTCTCCAAACACTGCTAAAGATAAGACAGAAGCTGAAAGACAAGAACTTATTGAACAAGAAACTGCAGAAGATATAGCTGCAGCAGACAAAGTCATTGAAGAAGCTTTCAGAAGAATGTCTGAAAGTCTGCAGGTGTTTTCAAGGCCATCATCTCTCAACTCATCATCAAATAAATCTCTCCCAAGAAATCCATTGGGTTCGAAAGTACTAAAGTGGATGTCTGACCAAAAGACCCATGTATTGACTATTGTCAGATCCAATGGAAATATGAAGTACATATCAAGGAAAGAAGCACTAGGCCTTAGTGTTCAAGATTTGCAGGATCTCCTTGAACTTTCATTGTGTCGGGATGAGGATTACCAGAGTGCAAAGGAATTTGAAGCTGAATTCAAAGAACAAGCTAAGGCACTCCTGATGAGTAATAAAGGTTCTGAATAATGATAGGTTTTGGCATTATCTGTTCCAGGGGGAGATTGTTGGGATTGAACCTTACCAGAGGAACAGATAATGTAAAGCCAAAACCAGGTCACAACAGAGGATTCACAATAAGCAGCAGTTTACACTTTGCTCTCCCCTTAAAAGTGATTTATAACAACTGATGGTTTCTATCTGCTGCTCATATTCAACTGCTGCTGTCCGTTCAACTGCTGATGAAAACCCTGAAGTATTCAACACTGTTGTTCCTATCTACTGATGTTAAAGCACTGCCCAGTCAAGGACTGATCAACCTTGAGGAAAGCACTGACAGAAAGGGAGAGCAGCTGTTTAGTAAATTGATTGTCTTATGTATAGTCAGTGGTTAGGTTAGCAGTGTTTGTGTAAGGTCAGTAGATACAGGTTGTTAGGCTGTTAGACGTCGCTTTCATGCTGACGTCAGCTGAGATACCTCAGTGGTTTGGTTTGCCTATAAATGTAACAGTGCCCTGTACTGTTACATTAGATTGACTGAGCGGGTTCTTCTCCTCATGTCTAATCCTTTCATCTTGTGTGCAACCTACCTTGGGGTATCAGGCTGAGGGGGAGTATAGTTTGTAAGCATGACTGTAATCTTTTGCTTTGATTTGTAATCTTTTGACTCTATGTGAAGCAATTGTTTATCAAACTATTTTCACCTTTGATTGTGTTTACAGAGTTTGTTTTTCATTTCTGCTGCACTTAACATGTTTTCATATTCATTGATCATTCATTTTAAACAAACAAACACAATCATAAGAGCCTCCGATCCTAACACATATGATAAATAAATTATTTTGAACCTTCTGGAAATATAAAAATATCAGATTTAAGTATCAAACCCGGAAATGGCCTTTAATCGCCTTTTTAAGCGTTTTTAACGCATAGTATGTACTAGAAGTATTTTAAACATACAAGGGTTGATACCTACTGATATTTGAGGAAAATTATAATATTTTAACAGTAAGCAAAGGTTGTTAAACTCAGACTTCAGTTTTGAGCTTTTCGGCTTATGTGAAATTACCAAAATACCCCTACGGGGCATAGTTTGGTTATAATTGATAAATTTCACATATATACTTTATCCTACCGTTATAACTCATTAATTTGAGTATGTTTGCTGATTACATCAGACCTGTAACTCAGTTAAACACTTAAACACCCTTTTACAACCTTTAAAATGACCAAACTACCCCTACGGGGCATAGTTTGTGATTAGATTCATTTCGGGCATAATAAAAGACATCTTACTGATGTCACAACATATATAGAGCATATTAACTTAGGAAACCTGTAAATGGCTCTCATTACTACCCGTTACGCTTATTACGCGTTCGGTTCGGTTTATGTAACTAGTTTACATAAACTAGCCTAAACGGGTCAAACCTTATCGGTTTTATCTCAAAATCCAGAATGTGTATGAAATACCCATATTAAACAAGTCTCTGAACTTGTCGGGTCTAAATCACATTCTATCCGGTCTTCGCTTAATCGTGCGTACGAACCGTGTCTTTGAAACTAATCGGTCTAAGCTTAAGCTTAATTAAAGACCCGTTAGGATTCTAATAGGTTATTATAAACCTTCGTTCCAGATTAGGAGTACCAGTAAAAGCAACGTGCATTTTGCTTATTGTGAATTATACTTTGCTCAGGTAAATACTTTTAACTTATTTTCCCTATACGGGCTTGGGTTACGGTATATAGCATATCGCTTGATCGGGCATCAAATCCTCCACCGTTGAGTGGGTAATTGAATAATTTGATCGGCTCGTTTAAACAGTCTTGTTACTTAAAGCCTTTGGGGGGTAAATGACCATGTCCCGGATATCCTTGGCATCATTTTACGAAATGGCCACGACTTAAGCGCGGGGTGTAGGCGTACACCCGTCAGTGCACAAAAGAAAATTGTGGTGTGTCTATTGATCTTAACCCGGACAAGATCCGGGCTACTGAACGCACAAGGAACATGTAATTCGTTCACAAGATTATATATTTAAATAATTCTCCCAAGTTAAACAAAAATGTTTATGCCACGTGCATCCAAACCAATTTTCAATCATTTTCCAAAATGAGTCAGTTGAATGTATTTACCAGTGTAAACTGACGTATTTTCCCAAAAAGATTAAATGCAGGTACTAAGCGTAATTGGCTGGGATTTCTCCTTAGCATCATTAGAAGTCTCGCAAACTTAAGATGCCTGAAGTCTGTTGAACTATTGATTATATTTTGTTTCCGATCCATCTGTGGATAAACATCCGAATATTGTGACATTTGATATTACAATATTAAATTCGGTTGTATTATATCTTTTAAATTGCTTCCGCTGTGCATATTAAATATTGTGTTGTTTGACTATTATGTTGCCAACCACGTCACGATAATCCCCCACCGGGCCCACCGGTGACACGTGGAAATCGGGGAGTGACAGGTTGGTATCAGAGCCAACATTGAGTGAATTAAACACTAGCCTTTTGTGTTTAATCTCAATAGCACAATTGCACATTTCTAAACCTTCGAGTCTAGACATATAACATAGGACAAATTCTACCTTGTTTGGTTTTTGTTTTGTCCTTTGATTTTATATATTTTGTTGTTATCTCATATTATAATGACAGGATTTGAAAATGCCGCCAAGATTCTTCAGGAGGAGAGGACGAGGCAAGGGGCCGATTACCGCCCCCAATGACAACGAGGCAGGACCATCACATGTGCGAGCTCCGTCTACTACCGAGAGTGACGACCCTCGGAAGAACAGGAGGAACTTGTTTGAACCAGCCAGATGGTCAGTCTCACACAGCTCAACGCCCCCAGTACATAACTCATATGGGCCATACTCGGAAAATGAGCCCAACAACCCTCAGCCCTCATACATACCGTTACAGCGATCCTTGTCGCATCATTCTTTCGGGGACCCCACACCTGCTGTCAGGGGCCGGTTTAACCCGGCCAATTACATCCAAGAACCCGTGGGTTTTAACCCACTGGGGCCAGAAGACCACTTCTCGGGAGACAACGCGGAGGATATGGACGAGGACACGGATCCCGTCGAACCCGCCAGTGGTACACCGAACCATCCGATCGAGATTTCGGATGGATCTTCGTTCCACGGATCACCCTATGTTGGTCCAGATAGCTTCCAAGCTATGTTTACCCGGCACGAATGGTACTATACACCTCCTCACCATTCATCGCCTCAGCAGCAGCAGCAGCAACAACAGGATCCCTCTGTGGATTCACGGTTTGTGGCAGTCACGCCACCACCTCCACCGCCACCAGTTCAACCAGCACCTCCACAACCGCCAAGGCGTAGGAGATCTGGACCGCGTATGTCTACGCGGGGAGGGGACTTCCATTTTAGCTCTCCTCGTCAATCCAGTGGCAGTCACTATCCGCCACATCAGGAGGACCCTCAAATGGGTGGACCTTCTAACCCAGCTGTACCGCAGCCACCGCCGATGGGTTTTGATAACCCAATTCCAGCATATACGGGTTCTATGGCATACAACCCGTTTGAGCCGCCGGTTCCCCACAATTACGGTTACGGTGAAGCCGACCCCTACATGGTAGCGGCAAATTACAACGCCTGTAACCTAGAAGGACCCTATGGCGCTCCTTGGGAAGTAGGGTACCCAACTCGTGGGTACCAGATACCGGCCAGACCTATCATTCGGACGCAGTCGCAGCCGCCACGATTTTCTCCCCCTGAGCGGGAGGAAATTCTTCATAGACTGGACCAGGTTGAGCGGGACTTTCGCCGCGACCGCCAGGAGAGGCAAAGCTTCTTCCAAGGATTAACAAGCTTGATCAAAGGAAAGAGCAAGAAGGACGGCTGAATCCTTCCAATTGTTGTAAAAACCCCTACGAGGGTATGCTTGTTTGTTTTGACCCCTGCGTGGGTCTATCTTTTTGTAAACCCCTGCGAGGGTATGTTATTTGTGTAAGTCCCTGCGTGGACTATTATGTTATTAAGCCCCTGCGTGGGTATGTGAGTTATTAAACCCCTGTGTGGGTAAGTACTTGTTTGAACCCCTGCGAGGGTAAGCTTGTTATTTGAAAAGACCCGTTTAGGGCAGCGTGTAATATTGTAATAAATTAATGGAATGTTTGTTTTATAAATTTCATGTTGCCATTATGTGCATAGATAAATTATATATGAAATAAATAAATTAAAACATTCCTTTTAAAAATAATCTGCCCACTTTAAATTTTAATAAGAATCTTAAAGAGTGAAACCTAGCCTTCGGGTCATTTTAAGGCCGGGCCAAGATGGTAAGACCTGTTCAAAAGATTCAAATCCCTGTTAACATCTGAAAACATGTTAACACTCCTGGCAGATGTGATTCAATTGAAATCACACACGTTATTTTGTTATATAAGGATCTTTCAAAGATTCCAAACCCAATTAAATGATCTCTGAATCATGGGATAAATCATCAATTAAGATGATCATACTTTTACCATACGTGGTAATACGTGCCTACGGGCCCTGCTCATTTCTATATGAGCTAAAAGACAGTGGTAGCTATGACTCCCTGTCAGATAAAGGTAATGAACTAGGTTCAAACCTCAAATGCTTTGATTCTCTGAAATCCTAGCATATAATTTGTAAATGTCCTTGTGACTAGGCCTATTGTGCCAATATACCTTCATGTTTTGATTCTCTGAAATTATAACTTATAAATTAAATTATCCATGTGACTAGGCCTTTTGTGCCACAAATAAAACTGTTATTGTTTTATAATTAGGATAAGTTATATTAAAATCCTAAATAAATATGATTAATAAATTAACCAGATGTGGTCTTTGTTTACCATGGTTAATGAATTACCCTAAGGGGCAATTCCATAATAAACTCCCAAATAAACTATTGTCCTTGTTTTCTGCAACAGTTCAATTAAAATGGCTAACTCGGATGAGGGTAATAGTCATCCAGTGGAGAATAACGAGAACGCCCGAATTAATTTAACGGGTGCTGAATTGAAAGCAATAATAGACGGCGCAGTTACACAAGCCTTGGAAAGGCAGTACGAAGAGTATAGTGGGACTCGTAGTAGGACCCTATCTACGCAGCCTTCAAAGCCACCGTCCAAGAAGGACGACTCGAAGAAAGATGATGACCGACGCTCCTCGAACCATAGTGCTCCATCTCAGCAGGTTATACTAAACAAGGGACCCCGTGACAAGGGTTGCTCTTATAAATATTTTGTTTCCTGCAAACCCCGGGATTTCACTGGGGAGAAGGGAGCCATTGACTGTATGACGTGGCTGGATGAGATGGATACGGTTGTAGACATCAGCGGATGCGCTGAAAGAGACGTGGTCAAGTTTGTGTCGCAGTCTTTTAAGGGTGAAGCTTTAGCATGGTGGAGATCTCTGATTCAAGCCACCGGAAAAATCCCATTGTACAATATGTCATGGGATCAATTTGTTGCCCTTATCAGGGAAAATTACTGCCCTCAGCATGAGGTGGAGAAGATAGAGTCTGATTTTCTATCATTGGTGATGACAAACCTTGACTGTCAAGCTTACCTAACGAGCTTCAACACGATGTCCCGGTTGGTTCCTTATCTGGTAACCCCGGAGCCAAAAAGAATAGCTCGTTTTATCGGTGGTTTAGCCCCGGAAATCAAGGCAAGCGTGAAAGCTTCTCGGCCAGCTACGTTTAGGTCTGTAGCTGACATATCCTTATCCCTTACTTTGGATGCGGTCAGGCAGAGATCGCTGAGGAATAAGGAGGCTGAGAAGAGAAAACGTGAAGATGATGGTTCACGCAGATCGAACAAGAAGCACCGTGGGAACGGTGATAACAAGAAAGGATCTGACTCAAGGAAAGAGGGGATTAATTCTGGTGAGAAGCCCAAATGCAAGATATGCAAGAAACAGCACTTTGGAAAGTGCAGACTTGAGTCGAACTCACAGACTCAGTCAAAAACCTATGCTTGTGGTATATGCAAGTCCACGGATCACAAAACCTTGGATTGCAAGAAGATGAAAGACGCAACGTGCTACCGTTGCAATGAAAAGGGCCACATTAAGACCAACTGGCCTAAATACACCAAGAAGCCTGAGGAGGCCAAGAAGACTAATGCCAGAGTCTTCAGAATGGACGCAAAAGTAGCGGTTCTAGACGACAACGTTATTACAGGTACTTTCCTTGTAAATGACGTCTATGCTAGGGTACTTTTTGATTCAAGCGCTGATAAGTCTTTCATTGATAATAAGTTTTGTGAATTGTTGAAATTACCTGTCAAAACCTTAAATGTGAATTATGAGGTGGAGCTAGCAGACGGCACCCTAGAAACCGTCTCAACTGTGTTAGATGGATGTGTTATATCCATTAAGAACCATTCTTTTCCTCTGTCTCTACTTCCATTTAAGTTAGCTGGTTTTGACATAGTTCTGGGTATGGACTGGTTATCACACAACCAGGCCCAAATTGTCTGTAACAAGAAACAAGTGGTAATAAAGACTCCGTCTGGTGAATCACTTACCATTCAGGGAGATACCCAGTATGGGCTGCCTGAGCAAACGACTATGCTCAAGGCTTCAAAATGTTTAAAGAAGGGTTGTGTCATTTACATGGCACAAGTGATTGTTGGTAAGCCTAAACCGGAAATAGAAGACATCCCTGTCATCTCTGAATTCCCAGATTTTTTTCCGGAAGAACTACCTGGTTTGCCACCAGATAGGCAAGTGGAATTCAGGATTGATATTATCCCCGGAGCAGCACCAGTTGCTAGAGCACCTTATAGGTTGGCACCCACAGAGATGAAAGAATTGAGGACACAGCTAGATGAATTACTAGCCAAAGGTTTCATTAAAACTAGCTCGTCTCCTTGGGAGTGCCAGTCCTGTTTGTCAAGAAGAAGGATGGATCGATGCGTCTATGCATCGACTATCGTGAGCTTAACAAGGTCACAATAAAGAATAGATATCCTTTGCCCAGAATCGACGATTTGTTCGATCAGTTACAAGGGGCAAGTTATTTATCGAAGATTGATTTGAGGTTAGGCTACCATCAACTGAAGGTTAGAGATGAAGACGTGCATAAAACTGCATTTAGGACTCGTTATGGTCATTACGAGTTCCTAGTGATGCCTTTTGGGCTCACTAATGCACCGGCCGCGTTCATGGATCTCATGAATCGCGTTTGCAAGCCTTACTTAGATAAATTCGTCATCGTTTTCATCGACGACATTCTTATCTATTCGAAGAACCAAGCTGACCATGAGAAACACCTTCGATGTATTCTCAAGCTCCTGCATCAGAAAAAACTCTATGCCAAATTCTCTAAGTGTGAATTCTGGCTTCGAGAAGTCCAATTCCTTGGACACGTGGTTAGTGAGCGTGGTATCCAAGTGGATCCCGCTAAGGTTGAAGCAGTTATGAACTGGCAAGAGCCAAAGACGCCTACAGAAATTCGTAGGTTCCTGGGATTGGCAGGATATTACAGGCGTTTCATCGAAAATTTTTCAAGGATTGCTGCACCCCTAACTTCCTTGACTAAGAAGAAAGTAAAGTTCATTTGGGGCCCTAAGCAGCAAGAGTCCTTTGATATTCTAAAGCAAAAGTTGAGCAACGCTCCAGTACTGACATTGCCAGATGGAATAGAAGATTTTGTGGTTTACTGCGATGCATCGCACACTGGCATGGGGTGTGTGCTTATGCAGAAAGGCAAAGTTATTGCCTATGAATCACGACAGTTAAAGGTGCACGAAAAGAATTACACCACCCACGACTTGGAGTTGGGTGCCGTTGTATTCGCACTAAAACTGTGGAGGCATTATCTATATGGAATCAAATGTGTGATCTATTCTGATCACAAGAGCCTCCAGCATCTGTTTAATCAGAAAGAGTTAAACATGAGGCAACGCCGTTGGATGGAGACTTTGAATGACTATGATTGTGAAAACAAGTACCATCTCGGCAAGGCGAATGTAGTCGCTGATGCCTTGAGTAGAAAGGAAAGGATGAAAACCATTCGAATCAACGCCAAGCGCATGGAAATAAAGAATAATTTGATTGAAAGGTTGTTAGCTGCACAGAAGGAAGCTGTGTTGGAAGCTAACTATCCTAATGAAAAGTTAGGAGTAACTAAGGAGCAGTTAACTCTTAGCAAGGACGGAATTCTAAGATTGAATGGACGAATATGGGTTCCAATTTATGGAGGACTTCGAGATGTCATCCTCCAGGAAGCCCATAGTTCCAAATACTCCGTTCATCCTGGAGCTGATAAGATGTACCAGGATCTAAAGGCAAATTATTGGTGGATAGGCTTGAAAAAGTCTGTAGCCACTCATGTAGACTTACAGCACAAGAAAAGGAAATGATACGATATGGGTTATAGTGGGAAATGGTAACTATGGATTTTATCACCAAGTTACCTAAGACAAGAAAAGGAAATGATACGATATGGGTTATAGTTGATAGACTGACTAAGTCAGCACATTTCTTACCCATCAAGGAGACTTACAGCTCCGACATGTTAGCCCAGTTATACGTGGATAAGATTGTAGCCTTACATGGCATACCTGTGTCTATTATCTCTGACAGAGATACTAGATACACGTCGCATTTTTGGAAAAGCTTCCAACAATCTTTGGGCACACGTTTGAATTTTAGTACGGCTTATCATCCTCAGACTGACGGTCAGAGTGAGCGTACTATTCAAACGTTGGAAGACATGCTACGTGCATGTGCGATCGATTTGGGTGGTAGTTGGGATAAGAACCTACCATTAATCGAATTCTCCTACAACAATAGCTACCATACCAGCATAAAGGCTGCGCCTTTTGAGTCATTATACGGTAGAAAGTGTAGATCGCCCGTTTGTTGGGCGGAAGTTGGAGATGTCCAATTATCAGGACCAGAGATAGTGTTCGAAACGACGGACAAGATTGTCCAGATTCGTGACCGTCTCAAGGCTGCCCGAGATAGGCAGAAGAGCTACGCAGATCCGAAGCGTAAAGCTTTTCACTTCGAAGTAGGTGACAAAGTATTGCTAAAAGTATCACCCTGGAAAGGGGTGATGCAATTTGGTAAGAAAGGCAAGCTAAGCCCGAGATACATAGGACCTTTCGAGGTTATCGAACGTATCGGGTCAGTTGCCTATAAGTTAAACTTACCGGAAGAGCTCAGTGGAATTCACAATGTGTTCCACATCTGCAATCTGAAAAAGTGCTTCGCTGATGAATCACTGGTAATACCGCATACAGATGTGCATATAGATGAGAGCTTGAAATTTGTGGAAAAACCTTTGTCGATTGAAGATCGACAGGTGAAGAAGCTTCGAATGAAGCATGTACCTATTGTAAAGGTCAAATGGGATGCCCGTAGAGGTCCCGAATATACGTGGGAGGTTGAATCCACGATGAAAGAAAAGTACCCTTATTTATTTCAGTAAATCTCGGGTCGAGATTTATTTTAAGGGGGTGAGGATGTAACACCTCGAAAATTCACGTCCTATAATGTGTTGACACGTGTCATAATGTTCGAACGTGTGAAAGAATGTTATATAACGATTAAAGTTGACAATCATGGAAAGTATGTGTAAATACGGGTTCTAAATGTCAACAGTAAATAAATATATTGTACATTAACCCTACATGATGCTCATACCTTCAAACGAATAAATCATGGATCATACGAAGCTTAAAGTGAGAGATTACAAACTACAGGGGTTAAATGTGTCAACATGTTTAAGTTATACCTCTGAGTGACCTTTTGACAAACCCGAAGCTTTGTAACGGTTAATTATGCTCACTAGAATATACGATATAAATTTCATAAAGTTTCGTTATCGTATGAGCAAGTTGTGATCAAATTCGTATGCGAGGGGTTAAAGCGTCAACGTGGAAGTTTATGACTTTTCGGGCAACAATAAAGTTAACCGAGGGCTAAACAAAGTGGGTAAATGTCTTAAAGCCCTTATATAATAAATTCAAGGGCTCAATGTGCAAAACAAGACATGAAAGTGACCTTTTGAAGGGCCAGGGACCAAAACTGCAATAAATGAAAATTTGGTTGGCTGATACATACACGCTCGCGTAGCGCGAGCCTGAGACCATTTGCCTTCGTGCTACGCGACGGCCCTAGCTAAACAGCCTGCTCCGATTTTGTAGGAGCCTTGTCTGCCATAGCCATTTCAAGCGACCTTGAACCGATTTTCCACATCTCTTGACCCCTAAAACACCCCCTAAACATCTAGGGACACTTGTGGATCAGTTGTGGTAAGTTGTAGAACCATGTGTCAACAATCTATGGTGAAAATTTCACTATAAAAGGACCTCTAAGTTGCAAACATGCTTCACACACTCATTCTTGCAAGTCTGATCAATTGTGGAGCACAAGAGCACTTTCCAGGCCTTCCTCATCAAGCTTAGGACCTTTGTAAGTTAGCTTAACCCTCTTTAATTATGTTTAGCTTAGTTATTTAGCTAAAAGTCAAACCGTCGTAATTACGGTTTGACTTCGAGATTAATTAATAATGGCTTAGTCAAATCTCGAATTAAAAGTACCTCTAAGTAGGTAATTATGTGGGTAATAAAACCTTAAAAGGGTTCCCCCTGATTACCACTCTAACTAGGCCTAATGTCGGGTCAAACGTGTAATTAAAAAGTCAACAGAAAGTTTAAATTGCAATTTATGCATGATTAGCAATGTAGAACACATATAACCTGTTTGATCATTTATATAACTTGGTAATTAGTGTAAGGACATGTCTAAACATGTTCAACCCGACAATTTCCTGTTTAGACCCGGTTCGGAACCGAAAGTCGCATAGTTTGACTTATACTTTGACTTTCAGTTCTGACCCGTTATGGTATCTTTTAAAAATGCCTTAGAGTTTTATTTGGACCAGGTTACATGCTAGTATAACCCTCTGTGATTATACACTATGGTTCATTAGTTAACCGATTATTACGCATGATTCCGTTAATTGCTCATATGTTGACCATTATGCCCTTATTACCTTCAAACATGATTTTTGGAAATGTAAAAGAGTAGAAACTTTAATTACTGATATATAAACTTGTATGCAAAGTTTGACATCAGTTTGAGGTGTAGATTAAGAGTTATGCTCGTTAGCGTAAAATTAAGGCTTTATGTTAATTAAACGGCGTATTTAGCGTATAGCCTACTTAAACATACTTTTTGATATCAAATATTTTACCCACTGATGTAATATATTATTTTGGGATTTTTAAAGATTTTTAATTAATTGTAGGCTGAGCATAACTCATAGTCGTAGGCTTAATCCGGTAATTGTCGGTTTTGCCCTTACGTGCCATAAAATGAGTTTTACATATCTAAACGACTCCAAACCTTTTGCTACTGATCACATATGATAAATAAATTATTTTGAACCTTCTGGAAATATAAAAATATCAGATTTAAGTATCAAACCCGGAAATGGCCTTTAATCGCCCTTTTAAGCGTTTTTAACGCATAGTATGTACTAGAAGTATTTTAAACATACAAGGGTTGATACCTACTGATATTTGAGGAAAATTATAATATTTTAACAGTAAGCAAAGGTTGTTAAACTCAGACTTCAGTTTTGAGCTTTTCGGCTTATGTGAAATTACCAAAATACCCCTACGGGGCATAGTTTGGTTATAATTGATAAATTTCACATATATACTTTATCCTGCCGTTATAACTCATTAATTTGAGTATGTTTACTGATTACATCAGACCTGTAACTCAGTTAAACACTTAAACCCTTTTACAACCTTTAAAATGACCAAACTACCCCTACGGGGCATAGTTTGTGATTAGATTCATTTCGGGCATAATAAAAGACATCTTACTGATGTCACAACATATATAGAGCATATTAACTTAGGAAACCTATAAATGGCTCTCATTACTACCCGTTACGCTTATTACGCGTTCGGTTCGGTTTATGTAACTAGTTTACATAAACTAGCCTAAACGGGTCAAACCTTATCGTTTTTATCTGAAAATCCAGAATGTGTATGAAATACCCATATTAAACAAGTCTCTGAACTTGTCGGGTCTAAATCACATTCTATCCGGTCTTCGCTTAATCGTGCGTACGAACCGTGTCTTTGAAACTAATCGGTCTAAGCTTAAGCTTAATTAAAGACCCGTTAGGATTCTAATAGGTTATTATAAACCTTTGTTCCAGATTAGGAGTACCAGTAAAAGCTACGTGCATTTTGCTTATTGTGAATTATACTTTGCTCAGGTAAATACTTTTAACTTATTTTCCCTATACGGGCTTGGGTTACGGTATATAGCATACCGCTTGATCGGGCATCAAATCCTCCACCGTTGAGTGGGTAATTGAATAATTTGATCGGCTCGTTTAAACAGTCTTGTTACTTAAAGCCTTTGGGGGGTTAATGACCATGTCCCGGATATCCTTGGCATCATTTTACGAAATGGCCACGACTTAAGCGCGGGGTGTAGGCGTACACCCGTCAGTGCACAAAAGAATATTGTGGTGTGTCTATTGATCTTTAACCCGGACAAGATCCGGGCTACTGAACGCACAAGGAACATGTAATTCGTTCACAAGATTATATATTTAAATAATTCTCCCAAGTTAAACAAAAATGTTTATGCCACGTGCATCCAAACCAATTTTCAATCATTTTCCAAAATGAGTCAGTTGAATGTATTTACCAGTGTAAACTGACGTATTTTCCCAAAAAGATTAAATGCAGGTACTAAGCGTAATTGGCTGGGATTTCTCCTTAGCATCATTAGAAGTCTCGCAAACTTAAGATGCCTGAAGTCTGTTGAACTATTGATTATATTTTGTTTCCGATCCATCTGTGGATAAACATCCGAATATTGTGACATTTGATATTACAATATTAAATTCGGTTGTATTATATCTTTTAAATTGCTTCCGCTGTGCATATTAAATATTGTGTTGTTTGACTATTATGTTGCCAACCACGTCACGATAATCCCCCACCGGGCCCACCGATGACACGTGGAAATCGGGGTGTGACATTTTTCAATTGCCTTGATGCATACGCAATTACCTTTTTATGTTGCATTAGCACACATCCTAATCCTAGCTTAGAAGCATCGCAGTAGACTTCAAAATCTTATGTTCCGTCTGGTAAGGCCAAAATTGGGGCATTTGTTAACCTTTGCTTTAAAATCCTAAAGACCTCTTCTTGCTTGGGTCCCCATTCAAACTTAACTGTTTTACAGGTTAACTTAGTTAATGGAACAGCTATCTTAGAGAAGTCTCTTATAAAGCGCCTGTAATACCCAGCTAATCCTAGAAAGCTTCTAACTTCGGTTGCTGATTGCGGGACCTTCCAATTTGTGATTGCTTCTATTTTGGAGGGATCTACGTGAATACCTTCGTGATTCACCATGTGACCTAAAAATTGCACCTCCTGTAGCCAAAATTCACACTTCGAGAATTTGGCGTAAAGTTTTTCCTTTCTTAACAGAGTTAAGAGTGCATGCAGGTGTTTACAATGCTAGTCCTGGCTTTTAGAATAAATAAGTATATCGTCAATGAAGACAATTACGAATTTATCCAAATACGGTTTACAGATCCTGTTCATCATGTCCATAAATGTTGCAGGAGCATTTGTTAATCCAAATGGCATGACTGTAAACTCGTAGTGTCCTTAGCTAGTTCTGAAAGCAGTTTTAGGTATGTCTTCCTCCTGTACTTTTAACTGATGATATCCGGAACGCAAATCTATCTTAGAGAAGTACCTAGCTCCCTGAAGCTGATCAAAAAGATCATCAATCCTAGGTAATGGGTATCGATTCTTAATTGTAACTTTATTCAATTCCCTATAATCGATACACATTCGCATCGAACCGTCCTTCTTTTTCACAAACAACACTGGTGCTCCCCAAGGGGATGAACTAGGTTGTATGAATCATTTGCTTAATAATTCATCTAACTGCTTTTTCAATTCTAACATTTCGGTGGGTGCTAACCGATAAGGTGCCTTAGCTATTGGTGTAGTTCCAGGAATTAGATGAATTCTAAACTCTACTTCCCTATTAGGCGGTAATCCAGGTAGTTCTTCTAGGAATACATCCGGGTATTCCGATACTACTGGAATTTCCTTAAGTTCCTTACCTTTAGTGTTAATGATTACCGAAATCATATACACTATTCCTTGTTTTCGTTCATAACTAGCAACTTTCATTACTGAAATGAATTTCATTGGTTTACGCGGCTTATCTTCTGTAACCACAATTACCTCTCCTGCGGGTGTATGAATTTCTATGGAATTCTTATCACAGAGGATTCGAGCATGGTTAGATATTAACCAATCCATTCCTAACACAACATCGAATCCAGCTAAATTCATAGGTAGCAGGTTTGCAGAAAATTTATGTCCTGAAAGTTCTATCTTCCCTTCTTGGAGAACCTTATCTATTTTGACAGAATTACCATCTGCCATTTCTATCGTAAAAACTTGTCTAAGTTTGGTTATAGGTAAGTTAAGAGCTTGACAGAACGAAGTATTTATGAAACTTTGGTTTGCACCAGAGTCAAATAATACTTTTGCGTAGATATCATTTACAAGAAACGTACCAGCTATCACATCGGGAATCAGTTCTGCTTCTTGCGTGGTTAGCTGGAAGGCTCTTGCATTTTTCTTATTAATAGCTCCATCAGTCGTTTTTGCCTTGTTGTTAGCTGCCTTAATCAATTTAGGAAATTCTGGTCTAAAATGTCCAGCTTCTCCTCAATTGTAGCAGATCTTTGTTTTCTTTCTGCATTTCTCCTCTCGGTACCCTGGTGCTTTGCAAAAATTGCAACTTTCATTACATTTTCTAAAATGTTTCCTTTTACAATTTCTGCAAAATGGCGGGGTGGAAGATTGCCCAGTTCCCTTTTTTCTTGAAAATATTACCCCCACGGAAACCTTGGGTAATCTTTTGGGCCAATTCCTTTTTCCTATTTTCTTCTCGCGTACGTACCAATCCGTCGGTCAAGGTGTTGGCCAATTCAACCGCATCGTCAATTGTGCGGGGTCTCGTAGCTTTGACTATGTCGCGAATCTCGCTGATTAGTCCACAAATATAGCGAGAAATAAGCACCGGTTCTGGCGAAGCCAGAGTTGGTACAATTCTGGCATACCCGAAGAATTTCGAAGTATACCCTCGACAGTCAACATCCACCATCCGGTGGTTCAGGAACTTATTCGTCCTTTGTTCCTTTTCATAGTCGGGACAAAATTTTCTTTCCACCAATTCCTTAAATTCCTCCCAACTCATGGCATAAGCCACGTCACTTCCTTTGCTTGCAGCACCGTGTTCCACCATTCTAACACCTCTTCCTTGAAAAGGTGGGATGCATACATAACCTTGTCTTCCTCTGCACATTTACGTATTTTAATCACTGCTTCGGTCTTTTCCAACCATCGCAGTGCGGCAGTCGCCCCTTCATTGCCGGCAAATTCGACTGGCTTACAGGCAAGAAATTCTTTATAAGTGCAACCAGATGTTGAAATTTTCATTTTCTTAAGAAATGGGGCTTGAACCATATTATCGTTATTATGGCCGCAACCATTCACACTGTTGCTGAAGTTATCATCGCGAGTGTGTTTACTATGGTTGGCTTGTGAAGGTTCGAAGGGATTCTTAACGGCAGCAACAATTGCCGGGATAGCATTGGCTATTCCCTGAGCAACGATATTTTCTATATCTTGCCTATTAAGAAAATGGTCTTCATTATTTTGTTCAGATTGGTTAACTTCGTTTGCCGGTTGGTTTTTTTCGTTTTCCATCTGAATCATTAACAATATATATATTACTGTCACAGAATGGATAGTAACCAATCATAACAAAGCAATCATAGCACATAATCACGTCAACACATATAGCCAAAACCGTCGACCTTGCGACATTCATATTTTATATAATATTATGCATCCGTACACACCAGGTAGTTACAGATGTTTTATTTTAGGATTATTATACAATATTATATTATTATTATATTTTTTTTATTATATATATATATATATATATATATATATATATATATATATATATTCTACATATTAGTATTATACAAACACTCCACCACCGTTAGCTGGCTTCTCAGAAACGACGCTCCCTCTCGTCGTACTTTCACGTGACGTTTTCCCCCACTTCACGAATCCTATTCCCCGCATCCACCAACTCTTCGCCATATCGGCGTAATTCAGCAACGTTCTCCTCGCTCATAGGTGGGAATGGTGTAGGTTCTGGATCAAACAGGGGAAAATAAACATTAGGGTTATTCATGAAGTTCTGAAAATGCCAGTCGCTCGTCCACCATTCTTCCAACTGCCATGTAAAAGGTTGAGGGTTAACAAGAGGGTCCGGAATAACGGGTTCCAAGTTGACAGGAAGTGCTGATTGGGCAGGGAAATTGAAAAGAGTTTCGTCAGCAGGTCCGATGAGGTCACAGTTTGCGAGTTTTCGATCCAATTCTTCCCAAGGTGGCAACTCTTGGACTTGACCTGAGCTTTCTCCTATTTCCTTTCCTTTTCCTTTGTCCTTTGGATCCACCGTCTTTTTCACCCTCTAGGCAGCGGGTTTCTTCCTTCGTCCTCGTTTCCAGTCCAGAATTCTCCTCCTCTTTTTAGGCTTGGATTTCTCCTGAGGCTGGGCCTGAAACACTGGTGGCTCCTCGGTATCCGCCTGATACCCTGACTGGGTTCCTGTTGTATCCATATCGGTGGTATGGATAGTAAAGTTTCGGAGTGCCTCCAACAGTTCATTCATGTTGTTAGCACACATGAAGAAACACACACAAATTTAAGTTAAAATTTTATTAATTATAAATTAAATTTTCACAAAATGGCAATCTGAAAAATTAAGTATTTCTAATTACTTAATTAGCTTAATCAGTGGCTCTGATACCACCCTTTTCTGTCACGGCCCCGACCCAGTTTCCTGGTTCGATTGCCGCGAGACAGAAAACCCGTGTTATTTAATTTTGGCAGCGGGAATTTTAACATGATCTTTTAAAACTGAAAACACTGGATCACTTTATTTCAAGTTTTGGGACAAACCCTGTAATTTACAATAGAGGGATTTCACTGGGAAATTCCCTGATTACAAAAAATATGTTTATTTATTTTACTGGGCCACTTCCTTCAAGCTGTAGTGCTACACGACACTTCTGCTGGTTCACAGTAAATCACCTGAAACATGTTTAAAAATATTTTATCAGCGGGGAAATACTGACGAGTCATTCAATTTGTACAAAACGACACATTGTTATAATATACAGTATTAAGAGCGATTACAATGTTTATATATCAACCAATTACCCCAAATCGGTATTTGTCACTCGACCCGATTCTGTGACTATGGTCATATCACCCATTGGCTAACCCGTTGTCCAATGGTGAAGATTATCAAGAAATGTATACAAAACCCCACATACCGGCAGTAATTGAAGATTACAAAGACTTAATCCCTCTAATTATAACTTTGAAAACAAATAGGGTTTTGGAAACAATTTGATAAAAAGAGAATGACTCACATTGCAAGTTTAGTTGGACAGAGTTTTGCCTACTGATTAAGCCGGGTAACCTAGTTAAATAATGCAAACGAAACTAGGTTAGTAACTTAATACAACATTTACGATATGCTCACGAAATCAAAACCCTCATGACGAATGACAAAGTATATCCCGGATTCGGGCATCACTTAAACATCCATTGGAAACAATTTGATAAAAAGAGAATGACTCACATTGCAAGTTTAGTTGGACAGAGTTTTGCCTACTGATTAAGCCGGGTAACCTAGTTAAATAATGCAAACGAAACTAGGTTAGTAACTTAATACAACATTTACGATATGCTCACGAAATCAAAACCCTCATGACGAATGACAAAGTATATCCCGGATTCGGGCATCACTTAAACATCCATCGGATCGGTTTCAATCGATCGGACATTGTATCGTAGCAGTGATCGAGTTATTACCCTGTAATCGTAGCAGCGTTTTGACACCTAAATTCACAAATTTAAGCAGTTTAGGACGTCTTTGAAGTGAATTTTTCGAGCATAGACGAAATGCCCATGCACGTCCCTTTTATAGCTGAAATTGAGTCTCTCGCGGCCCGCGTAAACATGAAGGAAATCCTTCGTGGCCCGCGAGGGCCACCCTAGCTACGGCTAGGGCTGCCGTGTCACACCCTAGGTCTGCCATGTGGCTGACACGTGGCCTAAAGATTATCCGGAGAATATTCAAGTTGCCGCGCCCCACGTAAGCTTTACTTAAGTCTTATGCGGCCCGCGAGCGATCAATAAAATTGAATTTTCTTGATTTTTCACAAGGATTAGGGTTGTAGGGGTCCGGGTTTTCACTTACGGAGTGTTTTGGGATATTTTTGCAGGTCCTTACACACAAGTTTTCTTTTTGAGCTTGATGGATGTACGTTATCTCAACGCTTCTCCTTACATTACTGATCTGGAATTGGAGAACCATTGTTATTTTAGTGCTTCTCGATCTGATATTATTTATTGAAACATAACTGAAACATTCGGAAAAAAAAACTAAACTGAACCAACATAGTTGAATTGATTGAAAAACCAGTGCGGTTGCCGTGAGCCTGAGGAACTTTTAATAAGCTGTCACAGTTATCAAATTCATTGCTTGCATTCATATTGTTGAGACAACAATAGATAATGAACGAATTGTTGGACTTCTTAAAAGATGCAACTTTACGGCACGCTTACCTTAATCGCATCTTCCATGGAGTCACAAATCCGAAAATAGGGCTCACGGATCTTATGCCCACTCGAGACCGAGGAGAGAGAGAGAGAATGTTTGGGTACTTCTTCTAATGACGCCTCATTAGCGCTTTAACTACCAAAAGAACGCATACACAAATAGTTCTAGTGGACGATGCAAAGAGGACATGCTCAGCAACACTCTAATCTAGAGGTCGGTCTCGGGTGGGCATAAGATCCGCTGGCCCTATTGTCGGATCTGTGACTCCATGGAAGATGTGATTAAGGTAAGCGTTCCGTAAAGTCAGCTAACCTTCACACACCCCATAGGACTCACTTGAATCGTCTCGGATGTAATAACAGTACGGTTAATGGATGTAAATTGCTGGGGTGTGACTGTTCAAACAATATGAATGCCTGTAGCGAATTTGACAACTGTGACAGCTTATTAAAAGTAGAAATCACCTCCAATCTTTCCTGGTCAAATCACACACTATAAAGTTAAACAGAGATCACCGGAAGCAAATCCTGTTGAACAACACAGGAATGAACAGAAAATCCCGAAGAAGTGTAACAGCGATCACCGAAAGCAAATCTTGTTGAATAAGAATTTCCTGTTAATTGTTTCAGATGACATGCTTGGTAACAAAGAGGAACACTTTCTTCTTTTGTTCTTCGATCTTTGTTAGTTGTTAATGTTTTATTTTTTATACTTTTAGAAAGGTTTGACCACCTCACGAAACGAGGTTTCATAATCATGGGAAACGAAGAAATTTGATCTTGGAAGAGATCGAAGATTTGGGTACAACTTCAAGTCATGAAGATCACTCTGCAGTAGTTGATCATGACGACTGTAATAAAACAGAACATAATCCCATATTGTCTAGAGAAGCGCTTTTATCATGTGTCATATGTTGGACGGAATATATGGTTGGAATGCCCGAATAGATGGTACCATTCCTTGCCCACCAAAGATGACACATCAAGAGAATCATAGATTTTAGAGAATCCAAACAGACCTACCTTATACAAGTGTGGTGGTCTTCTTGGCGGGCACAAGAACCGTGGGCCCTATTGTCGGATCTGTGACTCCATGGAAGATGTGATTAAGGTAAGCGTGCCATAAAGTTGCATCTTTTAGAGAGAGACCTTTAAGTATGGTTCAGGAAAGAAACATATAAAGAACCTTCAAAAGTTAGAGAATATACAGACTTTACCCAAAGGTGGATCAAATGTGTTACAAATATGAAACCTTATTCTCTGTTAACAGTTTCAGTTAGATTTCAAATTTTAAACATATTTTATTAGCTATTATACTTGCAATTTGCAAACAAGAATATGCGTTAACTTATTCATGTGACAGTCAACAAGCGTATCGTCGTTGTGGAGAACAACCTCGTTGAATAGCAACCTCTTGCTTAAATAATCCCCTTGGTAGTTTTTACCATAGTCAACAAGCGCTTCTCTAGACAATCTGGGATTATGTTCCATTTTAGGGGTTCTTCCTGTAACAATTTCGATAAATGTTGATTGGAACACGCCGCTCAAATCGGAGGATGAGTTGACCTATGGTAGTGTTTTTCCTCTTCTGGAGGGTTGTCGTCATCGATAGATTAATTTTGACCTAACACTCTTTCTTCCACATACCTGAAATGGAAAATGGCACCGAGAAATGCCAATTCGCTGCTCCTCAATATAACTTCCCTGAAATAAACATCAGCATTGAACGATTAATTTGTAATATATGAATAAGATACCTTCGAGATACTTCGTGTTAGTTTGATTTGAATTTTGAAAGTTGGAAGAGGTATCTGGTGGGGGTGATACAGTAATTTTCAATAATGTAGGAAGGATTGTAGTTGTAGGACATTGGAATTTGGAATCAGCGCTCTTCAAAGACCCTGGTTAATATATACTAGACCTTGACACATGATAAAAGCACTTCTCTAGATAATATGGGATTATGTTCCGTTTTATTACCGTCGTGATGATCAACTACCATTTTCTTAGCGTCTCTTCAAAGACCCGATCATTTCCTGTTTTTCCTCATTTGTTTGCTTAATAACGATCGATTTGGATCGCGACTGCCTCATAGCCCATGGAGTGTCAGCTAACCTTCACGAGCGTCTTTTCACTCTCGGTGACTGCTCAGAGATGCATGTCTGCAGAAGGTGCAAGAGAATGGCGAGTGTCAGCTAACCTTCACCAGCCTTCCTTTAACATGATCCCTGCTGGTGCTAAACCTTTTCAAGCTTGTTTTCAACGAGGATATAATGCAATGATTCCTCTCAATTGAATAGACAGACACTTGCTTCATATGACTCACTTGAATCATCTCGGATGTAATAACAGTACGATTAGTGGATGTAAATTGCTAGGGTATGAGCAGGAGGACGACGAGAGAGATTTGCATGTTGTTTTTTGTCTCAATCATGCCTTTACGCACACTGAGCTCTTTTCTATGCATTATATGCACATTTATGTATCAGCCTACGATTTCTTCTGGAGGGTTCACCTATGGTAGTGTTTTGGTTGTTTATGAGTTGATTTGATTTGATTGTGAAATAGATTAGAAGGACGAGATATCGGCAGTTAGCTCGAAGAATTTTCTCTCGATTATTGATGAAGTGGATTTCAGGATTTCATTTCCATAAACTGTGGAGAACTTGTTTGCGTTATATGACACATGATAAAAGCGCTTCTCTAGACAATCTGGGATTATGTTCCGTTTTGTCATAGATTGTGATGGGAATATTTATAAGGCTTTTTTGAAAAGTATATTTAATATCGAATGCGATATTGTTGAATCTGTTGCTACAGCTCTATACATTGATTGTGGATTTAACTTTCAACATACATGGGTGGTTTGTTCACATTCAATAAGATTACGTAATTATATTTAACATTGTATGAGGCTTGTCAGAAGGACGGAAAGCAACTTGATATACAATACCGGAGGAACGGGAAGTGTTCCACATATCTTCAGTGTGCTTTGCAAGCTTCTTTTGGTATCATCACATTTTTGTACCATTTAAGACTAACTGTAATTTGACTACAACTTTCTCTCTCAAAGCTTTCTAAAAGTAGAAAAAAAAAACATTAACAACTAACAAAGATTGAAGAACAAAAGAAGAAACCGTTCCTCTTTGTTACCAAGCATGTCATCTGAGACAATTAACAGGACATTGTTGTTCAACAGGATTTGCTTCCGGTGATCTCTGTTAAACTTCTTCGGGATTTTCTGTACATTCGTGTGTTACAGTTTTGAAAAATGACCGAATAGAGATCTGAATAACCGATACAGAAACCGCATTTTTTTGCACTTGATAACGAATATAAACATTGTATTTATCACGAAAGTACTGAACAACCGAGATAACAGCTCCGGTTTCATCAGGAAAACTAAAAGAACATAACAATATAAATTAGTCAAAGATATCATATAAATTGACAAAAAAAGAAAAAAAGTAACTTATTACTTGATAAATTAATAACACTAATATATATATGTTTTGTAAAAATAAAATAACTTTAAATCAACTTTAACTTATATATGTTTTATAAAAATAAAACAAAAATCTACAACCTTTCAACAAAAAAACACAACCTAATACAATCAAACAACAAACCAACAACCCATTTTTTTCACCAAAACCCTACTTTTTGCCCCAACAATAAACTGTCAGACCAAAACGCCCCGCTTTGGCCAAAGCGGGGCGCTTCGGTACGAGGTCACCAGACAGGAACTGACATGCTCAGCCTTTGTCTGTTGACTTTAAACTAAAGCGCTCCCCTTTGACCAAAGTGGGCGTTTGGGTGTGTGAATAGACCAAGTGGGTGTGTGAATAGACGGAGCCAATTGTGAATAATTTATTATCTTGTCACCCGCCTTTTCATGCCGGTACCATTCACATAATTGTGAATTGCAATTGAATGATTGATGCTATGATTAAAAAAAAACTGTTATGTTACGTCGTTGTAAGACTATGTGTAGACATATGAATAATGGCCTCATTGTTGGACGTTTTGTGTCATGTGGCAGTCCAGTCAGTAATTGAGCGTTTTTCATAAATGAGTGTAGTGGGGATGTGCGAATTGTAGGGCATTATGTTAAAAGGGGTGTAATAGAATTAAAAAAAAACATCAAAAACATCTCATTGGCCACCATCTTCTCAATCAGACGTTTTATTAAGCACGCCCAACCCAAAAAAAACATAAAAAACACCCCTAGGGGCAGTTGCAGGGCATTATTGGATGTTTTCTAACATAACTACAAAGATATAACACATAAAAACACAACTAGTTTTATGGGTAGAGATGAGTAGATGACAAGGTCATTGCGTCATACCGGGGAGGTAATGAATATTCTTAAATGTGTATCTAAACGGCCAGTCAAGATAACTGGTTGGACTCGAAAATACTATTGTTCACTACATTTTAATGTTAGAATGATCTATATAAATAATTTGTTATACCTTTAAAAAAAATAGCATCTATTAAGATAATAATAATTTGATATTATCTATAGACACTTTCGATGACTTCCTTACTTGTATGACCTGTTTTATTTTAGCTTAGAGTTAAATGCCATTTTAGTTTGTGTGGTTTGAGCCATTTTGTTAGTTTAGTCTAAAGGTTTCATTTTTCGTCTGTGGGTCCAAAAAGGTTTCACCGTTGTCATTTTATTAGTCCACTGGGTTAACTTCATCCATTTTTTCTGTTAACGACAATGGCAATTCAATCATTTTATATGGCCGAATTGCCCTTCTCGTTAACAGAAAAAAATAGATGAAGTTAACCCAGTGAACTAAAATGATAACGGTGAAACCTTTTTGGGCCCACGGGGATAAAATGAAACCTTTGGACTAAACTAACAAAATGACTCAAACCACAGGTACTAAAATGGTATTTAACTCTTTAGCTTATTACTATATGTTAAATAAATTGTAGCCTAAATTGACACATTAATAAATAATTTCTTCAAAATTGTCACATCTAAGTTATAGTTCACATTTATTAGCAAACCAAGGGAATCAAATGTTGCCGAATTTGGTGTTAGTATTATCAGCACGTCTCCCACATGGTTCATGATCCAAACACAAAGGGTGGCATGAGGGACAATTTAGTAAATTCCAACTAAACCAAACAAATGAAAAGATATTATAGTTGCCCTTGTGATGTATGACAAGAGAAAATGACTAAAAGAAATAGTTAAAAACAAGAAATAATTTGTTTCGATAAATGATTTGGCAAAGTTCCAAGAGCATAAACGTTTATAAAAACCCGACAATGCATTAGCATACACACGTAGGATTTTCGTTCTTGCTTTTTTCGTGCAATGGGATCCATGGAATACGAGAAGGGAATCGAACAGAACTTTACAGAAGATGGGACTACCGATCTTAAGGGCAAACGTGTCCTAAGATCAACCACTGGGAGATGGAGAGCGTGTTATTACATGCTAGGTAAGTGTCGTAACATCTTTATATATCATAAAATATGTTTCGGTTGTTGTTAGTTATGTTGGTTTAGTATCCGCTACATTAATAAAACTATTGTGTAACTCTTTAACAAGTTTATATTAAAATTTCATGACGTCATTTGTTAAACTAGAGATCGTTTCACGCGTGAATCAAACACACAAACAACCCATGATATGTTAAAACTTTATCACTTTCCTTATATGTTGAAACATATATATGTGAGATTCTTTACAAATAAAATTAACCTACTATACGTACAAATAACTAGAGTAATTATTACTCTACAGTTTGGGGTAAAGTAATCACAGATTTACACCACAAAAACGAAAATAGAGTAATACTAATTACTATGGTTTAAATACTATAAAGTAATAATCATTACTCTAGTTATTTGTTCGTCTGCTACGTTAAATCTATTTGTATTTGATTATAACACTGTATGTATGTGTATATGACCGAAAATACATATCTAAAACTTGAGATAGTCATGTTTGTAGTAATTTAAGCTTTAACACAGCTCATGTTTTCATTATTTAATTATATATATAACGATGTTAGTTACGTAATAACTATATATTTTATTATATTATGAACTATATTTTTATATCAATAAAGCTTCATGTAGGCTCGCAAGATTAGTTAAGTCCGCTAAATGAAGCTTCGTCTTGGGCTTGTTTATTAAATTAGCTTCAGTTTAGGCTCAAGCTCAAGCTCGGGAACTCGTTAAAGCTATGATATCCATTTAATTTAAGTTTTTAACGACTTGATCGTGAGCAGCTCCTAAAGACCCTAGCTCGTTTACACCCTATTATTTGACTTTTATTTGCGACAAAACTGATAAATAGTGTTGAATCTGGAACTTGAATGTTATGAAAGTAGGAATATATTCATATTCCTATTTGGGTTGATGGAAGTTAATTTGCAGGGTATGAAGTTTGTGAAAGATTGGCATACTATGGAATATCAACAAATTTGGTGGTGTACTTGACAAAAGAATTACATGAAGGCACTGTTAAATCATCAAACAATGTCACAAATTGGGTTGGGACAGTGTGGATAACACCTATTTTAGGTGCTTTTATTGCCGACGAATTTTTGGGCCGATACTGGACTTTCATGATTGCTTCACTCATTTATCTTGTGGTAAATATATGATTTTCTCTATGCATATTTCTTTTTTTGGTCTTAAGGCCTGCATAGAATAATGGGCTTGGTAATTTTTATCTTATACTCTTAGTTATTTGACAGGGTATGTGCTTCTTGACTCTAGTTGTTTCACTACCATCCCTAAAGCCACCAACATGTGGTAAAAATGTGAGTTACCTAGACTGTGACAAAAGGGCCTCTTCGTTACAAATTGGTGTCTTCTATTGTGCACTCTACATTATTGCAATAGGGACAGGCGGAACCAAGCCCAATATCTCCACAATGGGTGCGGATCAGTTTGACGATTTTGAGCCCAAGGAAAGGGCCCATAAGCTCACTTTCTTTAATTGGTGGATGTTTAGCATTTTCTTTGGCACCCTTTTCGCAAACACGTTCCTGGTGTACCTTCAAGATACTTCGGGTTGGGGAATAGGGTACGGTATCCCAACAATCATGCTACTTGTGGCCATAATAGCATTTGTTTTCGGAACACCAGTTTATAGACACAAACCAATAGGGGAAAGCCCGTTTACTCGAATGGCTAAGGTACTAGTCGCGACTACAAGAAAGTGGAATACAAGTGTACCCGCTGACCCGAAAGAGCTTTATGAGTTGACTTTGGATGAGTACGCTAGTCCCGGGAAATATAGAATTGACCATTCATCTTCATTAAGGTAAGCCCATTTGACCAATTTGTATTTATACATTTGTTTTCTCAGTGCATAACCTCTTTAATCATCGTAACATACAGTTTTCTAGACAAAGCCGCGGTGAAGGTTGATGGACCGGCTTCCGGATGGGACCTATGCCCGGTGACACAAGTCGAGCAAACGAAGCAAATGATCAAAATGATCCCGATCTTGTGTGCAGCATTCATTCCTAGCACGCTAATGGCCCAAACCCACACACTTTTCATCAAACAAGGTACCACATTGAATCGGCACATAGGGGATTTTGAAATCCCGCCTGCTTCTTTATCTGTTTTCGTGACAATCTCGATGCTTATTAGCCTTGCGGTTTATGACCGCCTCTTTGTACCCTTCGTTCGAAAGTACACAAAGAACCCAAGAGGTATCACTTTGTTGCAACGAATGACCGTTGGGTTAATCATCCATATTGTCACCATGATTGTTGCTAGTCGTGTAGAACGACATCGACTAAGCGTAGTTAAAGAGCATGGTATATTAACAATGAAGCAGATTGTGCCTCTAAAAATTTACATTCTCATTCCGCAATTCGCGTTGTTGGGCGTTGCTGATTGTTTCTTGGAAGTTGCAAAACTCGAGTTCTTCTATGATCAAGCGCCCGAAGGAATGAAAAGTCTCGGGACGGCTTATTTCACGACTAGTCTTGGTGTCGGGTATTTTCTTAGCAGTTTCATCTTATCGACTGTTGCTGATGTTACAAAGAAGCATAGACACCACGGTTGGATCCTAAACAACCTTAACGCGTCTCGCCTAGATTATTATTACGCGTTTTACGCAGTTTTGAGCTCCGTGAACTTCCTTTTCTTCCTTTTCGTGGCGAAAAACTTTAAATACAATGCCGAAGTCACCGATGTTGAGCAAGAGTCGAAAGAAGATATTGGAAAGATCACAGAACAAAGTTACGTTTCCGGGTAAAATGGCTTTAGTTTGAGCCAATGCCGGTATATGGGATTTTGTATATTTGCTTGTTTGCTTTCGTTTTTTTTTCGTTATACCGTTAATCATAAATATTGCTTTTAAGTTTTAGTCATGACTTTTTGTATTTAACTAGAATTAAATATTGTCGTTATTATATTAAATATCAATTATATTTTGGGCTTTACATGGTGATTTATAAAACCTTCATTAAATGTTTGTTAGTTGTTTTTTTTAAATAAACTTTTTTTCCATTGAAGCTCCGTTTTAAGATCTCATGAATCATGATTATGTTTTACTTTTTACTTTTACCTAACACATAGACTAAGTAATTTCTTGCAAGTAAAATTAAACCTTAACATTTGTTCCGAATTTGAAGAATGCTAAAAAGGATATCATTTATATACAACACTTTGTCGATATATAATGCGAAAGTGCACTAATTTTAACGTTATTTTACTAATTTCGTGAAAATAACGTTAAAAGAGTGGGATTGTTAATCCTGCATCATGTGGTGACGTTGATAGCTGAAAGACAAGGGGTACATGCACTAATCGGCGTTTGTCTCAATTGCTGAGTGTTATATGCCTTATGTCCAAGGTTTGATGCAAACAGTGGCGCAGCATGTGAGGGGCCGGGGGGGGGGGGACGTCCGCCCCCCGGGATTTTTCGCTCAGTAGTGTTATATATGTAATTTTCGTATAGAAATTTGTGGGTATATACGTTTTCACCCCCCGGTTCTATAGAAATTTTTGGGTATTCTATAGAAATTTTTGGGTATATATGTTTTCACCTCCCCAGCCGAAAAATCCAAGCTTCGCCACTGGATGCAAAAATACTATCGAGCCGGGGGTCTCACTGGAAGCAGCCTCTCTATTCATACGGGATAGAGGTAAGGCTGTCTACATCTTACTCTCCTCAGACCCTACCTTAGTTTTGCTATTGGTGGGATATACCGAGTATGATGATGTTGACGACTTTATCGATATATAACACTACTTACTAGTATCGTTTATATATAACACTTTGTCGATTGGGTTGAGTCAGTAATACACATTATTGTATTAACCACTGTCAAATTATGAACCTTGAATTAAGTAACCATGTATCAAGTTGTGACCATGAATGTGTTGATAAACTCCTTTCCATTAATTTTAAACATTAAAAGACAAACAATGCATAAGAACTGTTAGAAATTTTAGGCCATGATCCTAAAAATGTATATGTTACCCCCAAGCCCATAAGTCAATATATATAAAAAGCCTAAGACATTTTAGGAAATACCAACTAAAAGAAACCAATGTACTGAAAATGACAGAAAGATTAGGCATGTAATGTACAAACAAAAGGGACTGAAAGCGACGGAAGGCGTAGATTCAATCGTGGTTTGTTTATACCAAACTGTTTCGGTATAGTTTGGTACAGTTCGATGGAGACAGGCATTTATAAGAAGACGGGCTCTAAGGTCCATACGAAGTGCATACTTTATTTACTCGTGTTTTTTGCATGATGGAGTTGGCCGAAGACTTTACACAAGACGGGACTAGAACTCTCAAGGGTAAACCCGTTTTAAGATCAAATACAGGGAAATGGAGAGCTTGTTACTTCATGCTCGGTGAGTGTAATAATTTTTAGGATTGTATATTTCGGTGTGTCTCAGTAGCATAATATATACGACTATATATAGAGATCGGGCCCAATCCTAATGGACAGAACCTATTTACAATAATTATTAAGAATAACTCTAGACACACTATATGGTTCATGGTTCATTTGTTACATGAGTTGATTTATGATAGAACATTTGTATAACTTAATTTGTAGGGTATGAAGTGTGTGAAAGAATGGCATATTATGGCATAGCAACAAATTTGGTGTTGTACTTGACAAGGGAATTACATCAAGGCACTGTGAAATCATCAAATAATGTCACAAATTGGGCTGGGACCGTGTGGCTGACACCTATTTTTGGTGCGTATATTGCAGACACATATTTGGGCCGATACTGGACTTTCATGATTTCTTCAATTATTTATCTCATGGTAAATATATGATTCTAGATAGTAGATAGGGTGTAAACGTGGCGGTGTGGCAGGTTGAATCGTTGAACACCCTGCCCCTACATTTATTCGTGTCAAAGAGAAAAAAAACCCTAATCCGTATGTAGTTAAAATCATGCAACCCGAACACGACATGTTTAGCCAATTTATTTATATGAGTCAAACAGGTTGTAATGAAGTTGTAAAGCTTTTAATCGAGTTGTAAAAACGGGTTAAACATGTCGTAAACTAGTTGATAGATTAACTTATTAATGAAGTTCTTAAATGAGGCTTCTTCCAAACAGGGTATGTGCTTATTGACTCTTGTGGTTTCATTACCATCCCTAAAGCCACCATCATGTGGAAAACATGTGACTTACTTAGATTGCGATAAACGGGCCTCATCGTTTCAAGTTGGTATATTCTATTGCGCACTCTACATCATTGCAGTCGGGACAGGTGGGACCAAGCCCAATATCTCGACAATGGGTGCAGACCAATTCGATGATTTTGAGCCCAATGAGAAAGCCCAAAAGCTCACTTTCTTCAATTGGTGGATGTTTAGCATCTTTTTTGGCACCCTTTTCTCAAATACATTCCTAGTGTACATTCAAGATAATGTGGGTTGGGCTTTAGGGTATGTTATCTCTACATTGGCTCTTTTTGTGGCCATAATAGTGTTTATAATCGGGACACCGATTTATAGGCACAAGCCAACGACAGAAAGCCCGTTTACTAATATGGCAAAGGTACTAGTTGCTGCTGCAAGAAAGAGGAATGTAGTTGTGCCTGTTGACCCTGAAGAGCTTTATGAGTTATCTTTGGATGAGTATTGTGGTTCTCGGAAGCATAGAATTGACCATTCCTCATCATTAAGGTAGTTTTATAACCTCTTTCACATTTTGTCAATATACTTATTGGGCCACGGCCCAAGGGCTCGTTTGAGGTAGCCCGCATGCCATCATTAACTTCTACTAGCTTGTGATTATTTCCTTAGCATCATTATTAACACATTAATCATTTATAAAAAGTAAACAAAAAGAGTTTGTGGGTAAACCTAACCCGACTCATACTAATAAATGACCCATTTCAACACAAACCTATTTTGACTTGTTACCCAACTTGTCTATATGGCCCATCTAAACCCCCCCCCCCCCCCCCCCCCCCGCAAAAAAAAACAAAAAAAAAACTATACCTCACCAAAAAAACCCCCCAAAAAACCTAACCCCACCCCACCCCCCAAAAACCTAAAAAAAACCTAACCCCCCCCCCCCCCCCCTCCCCAAAACCTAAAAAAAAAATATAAAAAAAACTAAACACCCACCCCCACCACCACCCAAAAACCTAAACCCCCACCCCCTCGGCAAAAAATATATATATATATATATATATTTGGGGTGGGTGATGTGGGGGGTGGGTGTTTTTGGTGGTGGTGGATGTTTAAGTTTTTTTTTTTTTTTTAGTGGGTTTTTTTGTGTAGTGAGTTTTTTTAGGTTATTGGACACTTGTCACTCTATAAATCCTTCTTAGACTTCTTACAATTAGGATCCTTTGTATTTGATCCTAATCCCACTTCTTACAATTAGGATCCTTTGTATTTGATCCTAATCCTAAATATCAATTATATTTTGGGCTTTACATGGTGATTTATAAAACCTTCATTAAATGTTATGTTAGTTGTTTTTTTTAAATAAACTTTTTTTTCCATTGAAGCTCCGTTTTAAGATCTCATGAATCATGATTATGTTTTACTTTTTACTTTTTACCTAACACATAGACTAAGTAATTTCTTGCAAGTAAAATTAAACCTTAACATTTGTTCCGAATTTGAAGAATGCTAAAAAGGATATCATTTATATATAACACTTTGTCGATATATAATGTGAAAGTGCACTGATTTTAACGTTATATTTTACTAATTTTGTGAAAATAACGTTAAAAGAGTGGGATTGTTAATCATGCATCATGTGGTGACGTTGATAGCTGAAAGACAAGGGGGTACATCCACTAATCGGCGTTTGTCTCAATTGCTGAGTGTTATGTGCCTTATGTCCAAGGCTTGATGCAAAAATACTATCGAGCCGGGGGTCTCACTGGAAGCAGTCTCTCTATTCATACAGGGTAGAGGTAAGGTTGTCTACATCTTACCCTCTTTAGACCCTACCTTAGTTTTGCTATTGGTGAGATATACTGAGTATGATGATGATGATGACTTTGTCGATATATAACACTACTTACTAGTATCGTTTATATATAACACTTTGTCGATCGGGTTGAGTCAGTAATGCGCATTGTTGTATTAACCACTGTCAAATTATGAACCTTGAATTAAGTAACCATGTATCAAGTTGTGACCATGAAATATGAATGTGTTGATAAACTCCTTTCCATTAATTTTAAACATTAAAAGACAAACAATGCATAAGAACTGTTAGAAATTTTAGGCCCTGATCCTAAAAATGTATATGTTACCCCCAAGCCCATAAGTCAATATATATAAAAAGCCCAAGACATTTTAGGAAATACTAACTAAAAGAAACCAATGGACTGAAAATGACAGAAAGATTAGGCATGTATTGTACAAACAAAAGGGACTGAAAGCGATGGAAGGCGTAGATTCAATCGTGGTTTGTTTATACCAAACTGTTTCGGTATAGTTTGGTACAGTTCGATGGAGACATGCATTTATAGGAAGACGGGCTCTAACGTTCATACGAAGTGCATACTTTATTTACTCGTGTTTTTTGCATGATGGAGTTGGTCGAAGATGGGAAGAGAGTTGGAGAAGACTTTACACAAGATGGGACTAGAACTCTCAAGGGTAAACCCGTTTTAAGATCAAACACGGGGAAATGGAGAGCTTGTTACTTCATGCTCGGTGAGTGTAATAATTTTTAGGATTGTATATTTCGGTCTGTCTCAGTAGTATAATATATACGACTATATATAGAGATCGAGCCCAATCCTAATGGACATAACCTATTTACAATAATTATTAAGAATAACTCTATACACACTATATGGTTCATGGTTCATTTGTTACATGAGTTGATTTATGAGATAACTTAATTTGTAGGGTATGAAGTGTGTGAAAGAATGGCATATTATGGCATAGCAACAAATTTGGTGTTGTACTTGACAAGGGAATTACATCAAGGCACTGTGAAATCATCAAATAATGTCACAAATTGGGCCGGGACAGTGTGGCTGACACCTATTGTTGGTGCGTATATTGCAGACACATATTTGGGCCGATACTGGACTTTCATGATTTCTTCAATTATTTATCTCATGGTAAATATATGATTCTAGATAGTAGATAGGGTGTAAACGTGGCGGTGTGGCAGGTTGAATCGTTGAACACCCTGCCCCTACGTTTATTCGTGTCAAAGAGAAAAAAAAAACCCTAATCCGTATGTAGTTAAAATCATGTAACCCGAACACGACATGTTTAGCCAATTTATTTATATGAGTCAAACAGATTGTAATGAAGTTGTAAAGCTTTTAATCGAGTTGTAAAAACGGGTTAAACATGTCATAAACTAGTTGATAGATTAACTTATTAATGAAGTTCTTAAATGAGGCTTCTTCCAAACAGGGTATGTGCTTATTGACTCTTGTGGTTTCACTACCATCCCTAAAGCCACCATCATGTGGAAAACATGTGACCTACTTAGATTGCGATAAACGGGCCTCATCGTTTCAAGTTGGTATATTCTATTGCGCACTCTACATCATTGCAGTTGGGACGGGTGGGACCAAGCCGAATATCTCAACAATGGGTGCAGATCAATTCGATGATTTTGAGCCCAATGAGAAAGCCCAAAAGCTCACTTTCTTCAATTGGTGGATGTTTAGCATCTTTTTTGGCACCCTTTTCTCAAATACATTCCTAGTGTACATTCAAGATAATGTGGGTTGGGCTTTAGGGTATGTTATCTCTACATTGGCTCTTTTTGTGGCCATAATAATGTTTATAATCGGGACACCGATTTATAGGCACAAGCCAATGACAGAAAGCCCGTTTACTAATATGGCAAAGGTACTAGTTGCTGCTGCAAGAAAGAGGAATGTAGTTGTGCCTGTTGACCCTGAAGAGCTTTATGAGTTATCTTTGGATGAGTATTGTGGTTCTCGGAAGCATAGAATTGACCATTCCTCGTCATTAAGGTAGTTTTATAACCTCTTTCACATTTTGTCAATATACTTATGGGGCCACGGGCCATGGCCCAAGGGCTCGTTTGAGGTAGCCCGCATGCCATCATTAGCTTCTACTAGCTTGTGGTTATTTCCTTAGCATCATTATTAACACATTAATCATTTATAAAAAGTAAACAAAAAGAGTTTGTGGGTAAAATTAACCCGACTCATACTAATAAATGACCCATTTCAACACAAACCTATTTTGACTTGTTACCCAACTTGTCTATATGGCCCATCTAATCTAATAAAAAGCGAGGATGCCTTTATTTTCATAGAACACTGTTCAAAATGTTCTAGCCCCGTCATGTGTTCTTCAATTCATTATATACTATTACACACTTTCGGTGTGACTACTAATATCCGATGCATCACACAACATTTTTCTTTTTTGCATATAGGTTCCTCGACAAAGCCGCAGTGAAGATTAGAGAACCGGTTTCTAAATGGAATCTATGTCCGGTGACTCAAGTAGAGCAAACAAAGCAAATGCTCAAAATGGTCCCAATCTTGTTCACAACATTCATTCCTAGCACATTACTGGCCCAAACCCACACATTATTCATCAAACAAGGTACCACATTGGTTCGGTCCATGGGACCACATTTTGAGATCCCACCGGCTTGTCTAGCTGCATTCATAACAATCTCCATGCTTATCACCATTGTTATATACGACCGTTACTTCGTACCATTGATTAAAAGATACACGAACAACCCTAGAGGCATCACTTTATTACAACGAATGGGAATTGGCTTAGTCCTCCATGTCATCGTCATGATCATCGCCAGTTTGGTAGAAAGGCGGCGACTAAATGTCGCTAAAGATCATGGCATATTTGAGAAAGGGAAAATTGTGCCATTAAGTATATTCATTCTCCTCCCTCAGTTTATCTTAATGGGCGTCGCTGATAACTTCTTAGAAGTCGGGAAACTTGAATTTTTCTATGATCAAGCACCCGAAGGAATGAAAAGTCTTGGTACAGCGTATTTTACAACTGGTCTTGGTGTCGGGTATTTTCTTAGTAGTTTCATCTTATCTACTGTGGCTAATGTTTCACGAAGGAATGGACATAAAGGTTGGATCCTAGACAACCTAAACGAATCTCGCCTAGATTATTATTATCTATTTTTCACGGGTTTGTGCCTTTTGAACTTCATTTTCTTTCTTATAGCCGCGAAAAACTTTAAGTACAAAGTAGAAAAAGGTGTTGATCATGCATGATCAAGACTTTGCTCAGGTACAACCATGGATGGAGAGCTTTCACACAACATATTGTAGAATTCTTAAGTAAAGAACAAGAAAGATATGAAGAATGCAAAATCTTAGCTAGTGTTTTTATTGATGTAGTTTCCATCTCGTTGGAATTTAATCAAACAACTTGTATGCACTAGAAAAATGATTAAAACCCATATTCAACAATACCACAATTGAGTTGAAAGATAATTCTTTAGGGACACATCTTCAAAACCCATATTATGGAATATGGACTAATTTCAAACTATGGCTGAGGGTAGGGGCGGATCCAGGCCGTTTTTGTGGGTTCCCAGGAACCCATTCGGTTTGGAAAAAATTAGTGAGAACCTTGTATGATTTGAAAAAAAAAATAGTGAGAATTAGTGACAATCTACCAAAAAGAACCCAGTAAAAAAAGTTCTTAAATCCGCCACTGGCTGAGGGTAGGTTGGTTCCATTTGGTTAAGGGCTAAAACTAAACCCACAATGATATTTTGGTTTCTAGATTTTCATAACTGGTCGATAACGGTTATAAATGGTTTTATTAATTTGATTATTAGAAAAATATGGTTTAGTTAGTTCTGCTCGGTGCTCACCTCCAAGGGTGTCAATTGTCTTGGGTTGGCGGGTTGAATTGTTCAAACACAACACTCAAACACAACACGATTCATATGTTTATTCATGTTAAGAGCATCAATGTTATAAACAATGGGTTTATCTTGCCTTATTAACCTGCACACACTTAAAATCGCGTAACTTGCCTTCTTTCGTCCATCTACAAGGTTATAAAAAAGAAAAGAAAAGGCCGGCTATATAGCGGGAGTCATTTTTGTTTTATTCAAACCGGTTGATTGATTTTAACCAAGTTGTAAAATGTTAACCGAGTTGATGGGTTATACACAATGGGTTAAGTGGATTAGCAAGTTGATTTGCTTAATTACACAAGTTAGTGAGTCAACCGGTTTCAATAAACGCTTTAAACTAGTTAACCAAGGCATAACTTGTTTATGAAACATGTTAGATATGACTAGGGTTGTTCATGGGTTGGTTTAAAACAGTGAACAGCGTAAACCGATCATCGGTTTGGTTCATGATCGTTTTTTTTGGTCGCTCGTTTTCAAATTTTCAAACTGTAGTGAACGGTTGGTTTATGATTTACAATGATAGCCGTCCATAAAAAAACGGACTTGACCGTTGGATTAAAATATATTTTCGGTTTTTTTTATATATAGTACATTAGTTAAATATAGTTATTTACATATGCTTAAATGAAAACACATGAGTTGAGTGATCTCTTCTCTTCTATTAAATAATCTGGGCTGGTTCGGCTTTCTTTGAACATATTCCTCAAATCCATTTTTTTGTTTTTGTTTCAACCTTTTTTATGTTTCTGCTTCAACTAACCTTGAGTTCTTGACGTGTGTTAATTCTTTCCATGCCTTTTGATTTGTGTTCCTTCCATTTACCATTACGACAATCCCACCACATACCCTACACTTTTTGTGTTTTGACCGTATTTCAAAACTGTGAAACCAAACCGTCACAACGGTTTGGTTTGGTTTGGTTTTAATTTTTCAACGGTTTAGTTTTAGTTTTTAGCATAAAAAATCATTACTAATTTGGCTCGAAATTTTACCTAAGAGTATTTACAATGGATCTCTTAGGGGAGACGGGGTGTAAGCGAGGAGGTTGTGCGGTGAAGAGAGTCCTCGCGTAGGCACAATGCCGTCAGCCCTCCCTTTTGTTCGGTGAATGAGATAGCTTGGTAAGTAGTCACCGCTTCTTTTTTTGACTGTTGCAACATCTCAACGAGTATAATGACGTTAACCATAAAAAAAATAATTTGTTTTCTTATTTATTAAACCCCACTTTCACATTTCAATTTTCTCACAACTCAAACATTTACACTATCAAACTACAAACCTACACACCATGGATAAATAAAAAAAAGGGACGTGTCTCGCAAATGAGGCGAGCCAGTTCTAGCGGTCCGAGTGCACCGTTTCAAACCCCACACGGATATTCAACGCACTCTCAACCTCAAATTTTTTATTCCCAAGCTTACAACACCCAACCCCAACCTAATTTTCCGCCACAGTTATTTTCACACCCACACGGTCCAACAATGGTCGCCCCCGGCCTGTACGAATATTCCATGGAAGCGCAAAACTCATTCAACCCGTTTGCATATAGGAGCCCACCAATTCAATCACTAAGAGAGAATGTCGAGCGCTCGCTTCCGATCTACGATGACAATGAAGACCAAGATGTAGATGTTCTCCCCGAAACACGAAATTTGGATGAAGATATTGGTGAAGACGAAGAAGAATATGAAATGGAAGACGAAGATGTTGGTGAAGCAAGTGAACCGAAAGGCAACGGAGGAAAGATGGAGCATCAATATTGGATGAAAAAAACAAGAAGTGGCCTTAACCATGTATTGCAATCTACTATAAACATAGTTATTGATGTTTGTTTTGGGTTTGCGTACGAACACACGAAATCGCATTCGGATGATAAATATACATAACACCATTTATTGCAATCTACTATACACTTATAGATGTCACTCTTTTGATAAAATATGTTACATTGTTTTGTCATTCTGTCACTAATTTGATTATTATATCAGATATATACATGGCAATGATATTACTACTCGCTTGTATATGTGTACTCAAAGATGAAATGGATTGGTTGGTTGTGTATTTCGCCTGATCATCTCATGGTAGATATCCTTATCTTTGATGTTGCTTCACTGTTGCAAAATAGAGCATGTTGGCATACATAAATATTAATATCTTCAAACATGAATCCTATCAAAAGTAACATGAGAGGAATGTAGCGAACAACGCAAGAGACAACATAAGAGGAAAAAAGAAATCCATAGTAATAAGAGAATGTAAAAAAGGAACACGAAAATGGAGCAACACTGGTATATGTAGCAAACAAATGCAAGACACAATATAAGAGGTAAAAACTTGGAACATCTTGAACCTATTTGAGGCAGTGTTGGACCTAGGTTCAAGATAGTATTAAAAAATTAAAAGGTCAACTTGGACGACCAATGCGTCAAAGTCAAACCTGAGCCATAACAGCCGGTATGGAGCAGAACTGAATGCCTCCTTTGTGCCATAGAAAGAGTATCGGACAATCTAATAAAAAATGAATCTGTAGAAAATGTTTAACTTGCCCTAATGAATTACTAATCAAGAAACAGTAGTTACAACCACCCAAGAATTACCTCAGTTAGACTCCAACTGATCACTAAAGAGCTAATAAGAGGATGTTTTTGAACTTGTATTTAGAACCGAAACGATAAATAAATAGAAGGTAGATTAATAACCACAGGATAACCATACAAAATCCCCACACCACATACCATCTTGAACCCATTCGAGGCAGTGTCGCTGAAATATTAATATCTTCATTTGTTTGCTACGCTATTAACAAAATGGGGCTACATTTCAACAGATTTGGACCTAGGTTTCAGTTTTATTCACACCCAAAGACACTAATAATCCTAAGAATAACAATTTATATCATGAATCCACGGTAATAAACTAATCATCTTAAGAGTAACAAATTATATCATGAATCCAGTATCGATGTACAAGAATAATTCATTAAACTGATTATCACCAAAAAATGAGCAACTATAATTCCTACACCTACATAAATAATTCACTTTAACTGTAAAGTCAATGTTAAGAGAATTATAAGCTTTACCTTCAGAGCTAGCTATCTGGTGTATGTCAAAGAAACTATTGATGATACACCATGTTCTACCTATGCTGCATAGAATCCAACTGAAAAGATTAATACAAATTTTATCATCCCCATAAACTATCTTAGTTTGGTTTTATAATGATTTTTTAAAATAGTCAATTTCTTTAGGGGTAAACCAAGTGCTTTAGTGGCCGCTGCCCTGGGCACAAACTGATGGTAGAAAGTCGTTGCAGTTGCGCCCAAAAATGGCCAGACCCAGAAAATCCACTGCAAAATATTTAATTCTCATATGAATTAAGTGGGTATGTGTTAGCTATTATAAGAATGATATATGATATATAATGATTTTCATGATGGCCGATAAAATACACAAACGCATGCATGATCACCCCAGGCCTTGTCGTCGTTGTAAATCACGGCAACGCCAAAGCTTCTGGCTGGGTTGAGTCTGGTGTCGGTGATCGAAATGGTTGCAAAGTGCACCATGAAGACTGCAAATCCTATTGGCAGTGGTGCCAACTCCTTCATTTACATAAATTTTTTAAATATACTATTATTTTCCATTATATAAAAAAATGGTAGGTGTTGTTTAAAAATATTAATTAAATTGTGTAAAGATAACATCAAATAGTCATTTTCTCAACTGCTACATATATTTATATAAAAGAATAGGTGGGCCATTTTTTTGCGGCAGGAATATCAGTTTGGTTCGGTACCGATAGGATATGTATATGTATATGTATATGTATAATTGGTTCGGGTCCGTTATGCCCGTTTAGTCCCATACGTGTCACACAAAATAATCTAAAACAATATGTAAACTAATTAACTACGTTGATGGTTTCGGATGGGTTGATACCTCTCTTGTAGCTGCTTAACAATTTGTCCAAAGTATGTCCACGATGACTGCTCTTTTGGATCGAGTTGATCATGTTTGACCCGCTTTGCCTCGAATCCTACTGTCCCATATATGCTCCACAACAGCCCCAAGTAGCACCGGTTAACCCGTCACCATCATCATTCTTCACGTCCCCATCGCCATCGGCTGCCACTACCAACGCCTGAATCACTACTCTTACCCATCAACATGGTCCATACATCGATAATAGAGCATCACACACCCTGTTCGGGTCACGACCTGCGCTTCGTGGCGGATTTTTTTCGCCATCGGCACATTCAAAATAGAACTTTTACAACCTGTTTTCACTGTTTTAAACATATAATATATACTAAAAGAACCTACTGCACATAATCATATTATTTGTAGAGGACTTCAAAATGAACCTTCACAAATGTCTTTTTGTTCTCGCATGTAGAGTACAAAAGAGAAAATCAATTAGAGAATAAAAAATTAAAAGATTAATATGGAGAGAAACTCACTTTCACTTGTCTTGCCATGTAGAGTCTGTACATCAACCGTAACACCGTAACACCAATAATAGCCTGTCAAATATTGAAATTTTTATTAGAGGTATTATAATATTAAATTTAACTATAATAAGTAATAACAACTCCGCATGCAAACAGAAATGTATTAAGAATATATGTACTATTAACAAGATATTTGAAAACATGTTGTTCTCACCTGAGTAAGTGAAGCTAATATTCAGAACCACCTTTTTGGACAACTATAGGTGTGAATATGTCATCAACACTTATTTTATCATCTGAAGTTCTTTTTTTTTGTTTAGGCGTAATTTAGCGCAATATTTTTCAATATCACAATAGAATTAAAAAAAATGTATGCATGTTGTCTTTGGCATAAAATCAAACACTTGGTATGCATAAACAACCACACAAATGCTCAACAAAGCCCCTGTATCCATAGAACCCCAAACTTTAAAACCCTTGAATTTTTTTTAAGACAGAACCAGCAAAGAACACACATTTTCAAGAATAACATTTGTAAAAACAAAATTCCCAACAAAATCCAAAAAAAAGGAGGAAATAAGCTTAGGTTGGACGGTATGGGGGGACGTCCCCCTCGGTCCAGGATCGGCGACGACGCCAACACCATGCCGCCCCCCTTCGTCCTCGTCCTCGTCCTCGTCCTCACCGTCGAGCAAAGGACGTTTGAGACGGTCCATATGAAGACAAAAGTTCTCCCCTTTCCATGCAATGTTACCGTTTAAAAAAAAACAAATTTCCAAATTCAAAAATAAAACCAACGGTCCTTTTCAATTTTTTACCAAAATACCTCCTAAAACTATATAAAACCCCCCTTTTTTACACTATTTTTCTCACTTTTCATCTACCACAACTCATCTCTCTCTCTCATTTTTTTTATAAACATCTTCCCCTTTTATAAAATTATATTCTACAATAGATCCCTTCAACAACCCGAACAACCCGAACGTCCCCAACAACCCGAACGTCCCCAACAACCCGAACAACCCCAACAACCCGACCCAACCGAACATCCCGAATGTTTTCTCGGTTCCGGGATACTATCCGACGATAGAACCGAACCAATTCTCTCAATATTCCTCAAACGCCTTTGCCACATTCCAAAACGCACCGAATGTTTTTGCTCAACCGCAACAAAGTCAAGCCATACAATAATTGATGATGCGGGGTGCTTTTAATATCCAACCCGTGCAACCCTTTCAACCCGAACCGAACCCGACGCAACCCACCCGATCCGAACCCGACGCAACCCACCCGATCCGAACCCGACGAGGATGTCGAAGTTGTTCCCGAGACCCAACCGCAAAAAGGCAAGCAAGTTGTGGGTGAGCAACCGTCCAAACCAAAGGCGAAACCGTGGACGCAACTTGAATAAGAAGCCTTAGTGAAGGCTTACGTAGGCACGTCCACACACCCGATAAAAGGTTCGTAAAAATAACTTTTTTTAGGACATATTTTTAACATGGGTTCCAGATTTAATAAAGTACTATTATTAGTGCATGGTGTACATAGGTGCTATAGCTTATAACTTACTTTCAAAAGCAACTAAAAATATGGAAAAACAAGAGATGTGTATCAAAACTCTTTCGTTTTTGTTAATTACCACGCAATGTTTTCTATTTGTATTTCAAAGTGAACCGCGTAGATATTGTTTAGGTCATATTATAATTTTATTCTTAAGGTTTTTCTTTTTGGTTGCTATAGCGTGTGCCGTTACTATAACGAATCGAATTGAATCCACACGAACTTCCGTCACGTCCCCGCCGCAACGCGTGGGTTGAATCCCACTAGTTAATAATAATAATATAACTAATATTTACTTTTATACTTGAATGCATAAATTTTTATATTTACTTACACCTCTTATAATTTAGTCATTTTTTTCTTTTCTTATATTTTTCTTTTATCTCTTATTTTGTTATACATTTAATTATTTATGAATTATTTATTTTCTTTTCTTTATAATTAAATCTAAATTATTTATGAATTATTTCTTTTTTTTCTTTATAATTAAATCTAACTTTTATATTTAGACCTGTATACTTAACCGTGCGGCTTGCTTATTTGGACGTGTTAAGAATTATCACTTTTTATCGTCATTTTGATGTCAATATTTTTTAGGTGGGTTCTGTTGCTATCGTTTCTTCTTAGTTGTTATTTTCTATGATAATGTTTTACGTTTCGGTCTCAATTTGACGATTTAACAACCCACAACGCAACACACGTGCATGGTTTGATGTGTATACATATATATTTTGTTTAGTTTGACGCCCCGTTGAAACGCACGGGGTCTGAAAAACTCGTTTGTTATAATATGTAGGATTGTATACGTGTTAGCGGGTTTGACAATGTTGAAGTCATGAAAAGGGCTTTAAAAGATTACAAATCAAAACATACAAGTGGTTTTCATCATGTTGAGGCATGGGAGGTGGGTTGAAAACATGACAAATGGGCGACGTTACCATTGTTGGGTGAATATAGTAGTAGTTCGAGCAAAAAAAGAAATTTGTTGGATTCGGGTAACTACCATGCGGGTACACCGGGAACGTAATTCATTAGTTCTATACCCAACATAAACATAGATCCCTCACCAACAAGACCACAAAAGAAAGATAAGAGAGCCGCAACAACGTCCGATAGCTCAACGAGTTTGTCCGAGAAGCTCTCACAATACACCCTTATGAAAGAAGCAAAATAAGCACAAGCGATAGAGTTGGCGAATATAAGAAAGAAACGTGAGAAAGACACCATAGCGTTAGTGGCGGAACAACGCGAGGCGGTGCGACAACTTTTGTATGATAGAGACATGGAGACGTTTACTAAGCCACACGACAATGCTTCACCCGAAATGTTGTCGTTTATTCTAGCCTGAAAACGCTAAGACCGTGAAAAAATACAGCTGGCCATGCAATTTCTAATTTTTAGTTTTATCGTTTAGATTTTTATTTTAATTTAATGTAATATGTTTTTTAATTAAACTAGTTGATTTTCCGACCCCGTGTTGCGGCGGGGATCTAATGTCTGCAAAACGCGTGCCGACAACGGCAAGCGGATACCGAATATCAAAACATAGAAAAAATGGTTTTTAAATAATCTAATATATAATAGTAGGACCCACATGTCCTACACAATGAAAATTCGGTTGTTTTCAGTTCAGTTATAACGTTACTAACCCGTTAAAATATGGATGAGCTCGGTACCGGTAATGACATCCAAAGTACCGATCCCGAAAATAATCAAAATTAGGTACCGGCACCAAAAATGCTCGGTACTGTATGGTATGGTATTTGAAGGTAAAAATAAGTAAATACAGGTATGGTGCTAGACCGGTGTCGAACCGAAAGTAACGATTCTGAAAACGCCAAAAAGTGGGTACCAAATTGGTACCAAAAATGATTTGGTATAGTAAATTTGGTGCCGATACGATACCGGTTTGATTACAGGATTTGATACCATTTACTCATCAATAATTTAAATATCCAAGTTAATTTTACATGTTACAATTAATTCATTACAGAAAAAGACAAAAAAAGAAAACAAAAGAAGTTGTGTATATAAAACCTCATTCAAACGAAATACAATTTACTTACCACTTGTATGAAAAGCAATCTAAACGGTGCAATTACTTGCGTTTCTACTTGGCATGAGCTCAAAGGTGATGTTAAGGATGAGCTCAGTACCGAAAACCTCCAAAAGTGGATACCAGTACCGAATATACCTGGTACTACACCGGTACGGTACTAGTATTTGAGAGTAAAAACCGGTACCAAAAATGTTAAAAGTCGGTACCGAATCGGTACCAAGAATGTCAAAAGTCGGTACCGGATTGGTACCGAAAATGTACCTGATTTGGTAAATTTGATACCGGTACCGGTACCATTTGCTTATCCATGCATAGGGTTACTGTTCATTTGCTTGCTTATCCATGCATAGGGTTACTGTTCATTTCCTTGTAAATTTAATATATAGGTAAATTCCGACTTTTGGCGTTTTCTGTACCAGGCTGGTGCCGATTTTTACCTTCATCTACCGATACCAAACAGGATCGTATGGGTATTTTCGATACCAATACCGGTTCGATACTTGTTGACACCAAGCTTATCTCAACCCTTGATAAAAAAAATCATTAACGTTAAGAAAAATATGAAAATGTATTCAATTTAACCAGTATCAATTCAATACCGGTTGAAACCAAGCTTATCCCAGCCAGTGATACTAAAAAGAAATCATTTAAGTTAAAAAAAATATGATAATCTATTAAATTTAAAAAGTAAAGGAAATAATTATTATTATAATTATAACATTAGAATAATAAATGTAACACCCCAAAAACAGGTTTGGTAATCAAACCACATTAATAGTAAAGATGGGTAAGATACCGTTAGTGGTAAAAAAAATTATTAACCCGGTAAATATTAGAATTTGAATAAATAAACTTGATGTTAATTAAAAGGAGGGTAAATACTTTGGGAAAAACAAAGTATATAAAAGTCCCGAGTTAATGGGACTTAAAGTAAAATGGGTTATGACTTCCCGAACCCATACGGTAACTAGGAATAATTAACCTAGTTAACTAAATGTTGTAGACAATAAAGGAACTTGACTAATTAACCTTTCTTTTATAAACTTTGGAAAATAGAGGGGCTATAATGGACAAAACTGAAAGTGAAATTAATAAAAAGAAAATTTGACTCAAAACACACACAAGGTGTGTGTGTTCTGGTCGATGTTTACACAGAGCAAGAAAGGGGTTCCTTCTTTGAACCCTAAACTCACAATTTGATCAAAATCAGAGGGAAAACAAGCTAGGAATTTGGGGCTTTTACTAAATTCACGATCACCAACACAAGGGGATCGTAAGGTATGTCGAAAATTATGATTTGGTGATATTTTGGAATTTTGATAATCATGCATGAATGAAATTCTTGTATGAAAATTTAATGTTTTAGTGAAATTGATGTGGGTTTAAGTCTAGAAGCAAAACCCTAGGTGCAAACTTGTTAAATTTGTGCCATAAACTTGTAATTGAAGTATTTACCTTGTATGAGGTAAATGGGTTTATGAAAATATAATGAAGTCTTGAATTAGAGTGATAAATTGATGATAAACTTGACAATTTGAGTAAGTTTATAATAGACTAGGGTTCGAAACCATCATGGATGGTAGTAATAGAGAAGTACTTGAACAACTATGAATTCGAGTATGTAAACATACTTGTCATAAGATGGGTTTTCGTATAACAAAAAGAAATTCGGTGCTAAATTCATGTCGTGGATGTTTGAAATCATGTTACCTACTAGTTAGTAAGTAAAATTTGATTTCATTAAGTAATTGGATGAAATTCCTAAGTGAGTTCAATGAAACAAATGTGCATTTGAATATGTTGATAAGTCAACTGACCTTTAAAAAGTCAAACCGACCAATGACTAGATCGAGTGATAAATTTGACATAAAACCTGTAAGGTGGGCTAGTCATAATTAATGATGACCAATCTAACTGTCTTACGAATTATAATGATAGTTTGACGCTTAACAAGCTAGGTGGAGGCTTGGAAAGGAAGCGGGTCAAACGAATCAAGTATGAAGGAAAAGCGTGTTTCGGAATGCAAGGTAAGTAAAACTTACAACTTCTAGAATAGAATACTTACTTGTATAATGGATAGCATTGTGAATGATAAAATGGACATGGTTTTCGCGGGCATTTTGTCAATAAAATAGTTATTGATAGCAAACATGTCTGTTATATGCAAAATTGTTTCGAAGCCTTAAACACTTAGTTTTGGCTCAATATTTGGTTAGAAGTGGTATAACAATATAAATGATGATTGGTAATTTTTATAAGCTTTTCGGAAGTTGTTTAACGCGGTTTTCGCGGCCGTTTTGTCAACAAAATAGTTGTTGACAGCAAGCAGGTCCGTATTTGCAGAAATTGTTTCGAAGCCTTAAACACTTTGTTTTGACTCAATATTTGGTCAGAAGTGGTATAACAATATAAATGATGATTGGTAATTTTTATAAGCTTTTCGGAAGTTGTTTAACGCGGTTTTCGCGGACGTTTTGTCAACAAAATAGTTGTTGACAGCAAGCAGGTCCGTATTTGCAGAAATTGTTTCGAGGCCTTAAATACTTAGTTTTGACTCAATATTTGGTCAGAAGTGGTATAAAAATATAAATGATGATTGGTAATTGTTATAAATTTTTCGGAAGTTGTTTAACATGGTTTTCGCGAACGTTTTGTCAACAAAATAGTTGTTGACAGCAAGCAAGTCCGTACTTGCAGAAATTGTTTCGTGGCCTTAAACACTTAGTTTTGACTCAATACTTGGTCAGAAGTTGTATAATAATATAAATGATGATTGGTAATATTACGTATTGTTAAGTGTTACAAATACAGGCAAGCGGAAAGTATAAGCATGTTTTGCCAAAGTTGGCGAAAAGTAATGCAATGAATTAAAAACGAGTCAATGTTGACCCGTGCCAGGTACGCACAAGGAATGATACTCTCGTGAATGGTACATGTACCAACCATAATATGGATTATGGTTGGAGGAAATAAGAGTTGATAAAATTATAGTTTGACATAAATACCCATAACGGGTCAAATAATTCGGTTTAAGAACCGGAAATTTGAATTCGAAGGAAAGAAGAATTTTGAATAATGGATGAATGAATTGGATGGAAATATGTTTATAACTTATTGTGAAACTGTCAAAACTAACTTTTATGTTGGTTTTGATTTTAGGAATGTCTTATGGAACTCCGGATGAGGATCAAGCAAGAAAGGAGAACCGAACACATGTCTCGAAGCTTCCGCAACGATCTTATTTTGTTCTAGTTTATAAAGTGGATATTGTAAACACTAGAAATTATATTTTGGAATGTTTTAAATTATGCAAGAAGTTTAACTTGGAAAAGTTTTTTTGTAAGCTTGCATTTTCGTATAAAATACGTGTTTAATATTATAATATTGATTAATAGAGACGGGTCTTACAAGTTGGTAATCAGAGCTAAAGGTTAAAAGAATAAAGTGTTCGGTTCGAGGCTTGATCGCAAATCCGGTAAGTACATGTATATAGTAACGGTTTAGTATGATTAAAGTGTTGAGAACAACACATTGGGTCATCGTGTAATACACGTTACACCAATCAAATCGATAAAGGATAGATATAGTCAACGAAATTATGTGTGTTGACACGTATAGTGGAAAAGCCATGTATTATAATACGGGCGATTATTGATGTCGACATTACTAACTTTGTGAATGTTTTAATTGAAGGACACTCGCATCTGAAGATGACGAGAGTTGGACGAATTACGGACATGACGATGGAACGGTCCGATGTATGACAAGCAGAGCATACTCATCAAGAATCTAAATCGCTTAGTGATCGCGAACAAGGTTAACGGCAAAAGAAGCCCGTTAGGGCAAGCATTTCCAGGTGCACATTTAAATTTAATTGCACAAATAGCAATATGCAACAAACATGTAGAGAATGATTGTTGCACATATAAATTAAAAGCTTGGAAAACCTGAATAGAATACCTATCCAGAATATTATTTCCAAGAAAACTAAGTAGAGGCGTTACTTACATGGGGTGTAATGTGAAAATTATAAAAGGTCATGTATATCAGGTGTTGATCGCTTACTCTGGCCAAGTAAGTAGTGAACACGTGGTACCATGAACTTTTATGATGGACATACTTACATCCGATGTAGTAAGGACAGGGTAAATGGGACAAATTAAAAGTACCCAAATGAATCAAATGAGCAAAATACTTGAGAATAATGTAAACACAAGCCGGGTGACGGAAGCGTATTACATTAGAATAATGAGCCCGAGAGAAGGGACGAAAGAGCCATGGTTGACAAAATGGGCAAGTAAAACCAAAGTATAGATGATCCGCCGGATCATAAAAGCGAAGGTATTGTCCACACGAAAAAAAAGATAATCAAAGTTGTTAACTTTGGACGTAGTAAAGAAAGGATGACGATGATAATCGTCACTCATAATCTATAAGGCCGTCAAGGATGGTCATATAAAGAATAAAAGACATGGTCGAATAAAAGCGATGGATTTCGCTAAGACGACCAAATAAATCGAAGCGAAGTCTTAATGCATACCGGAAGGGTTGCAATAATAACGACTTCGGTAAAACACCCGGTTGATGGGTAAGGAGTTAAACACATGCGTAGACCGAGAAGCGGGAACTCGGGTGGAAAGTCAAAAGACTCGGGTTTTGAGTCATGACTAAAAGACGACAAGATGATGTAAATAGAAATTTTGATAAATTATGTTCAACTATTTTAAAGTTGAACATGTCGAACAAAGAATGAAGTTTGACATCCATAAGTGATAAAATTTCACACGAACAAGTCAAATGAAATAAATAAAGAATAACGCTTGCTAATGAAAGTAAGCACGAACCGAATAAATAAAAGCGCGAAATATTAATAAACCTATGCAAGGGGTTATGGGCGCTAAAAACCCTAAGGTAAAAGAACCCGGGTAGAGGGTTGCAAAGAAATACATGTGAGAACCAGATAATGGTAAACGTAGAACAAATCGACGTGTAGATGACGTAAAGAGTCATAAAAATCGGAAAAAAAAATAGTCCGGAAGTAAACGAGCGAAACCTTAGACTACGGCCAAGGTCAACTAAAGTTCAAAAGCGAAAATAAACGATACCAAACATAACAAAGGATGTTTTGAAGCTATATATGTATATATACATTTGAATATAAACACGAATAAAAGATGATCTACGGGATCATCATAACCTACGCGATTGAAAAGTAGAGTTAAGGTCTACGGGACCAAGAAGACCCTTGGGTCATAAACGGAAAGAAACGAACTGTTGAGGTCTCACCTTAAAAGGGTGAAAATCGAAAGAAATAGCCAATGAGGCTAAGTGAAAGAACCTACGGGTCGATAGTGTAAAGCGAGGAAAACATTTAAGAATCCCCGTGTAAAATAAGGACTGTAAAAGAATAAAGGTCAAGTTGTCAGAACTGTTTGACATAAATTAAAGATAAAATGTTAACTAAAATTCAGTTTTAGTTAAAAACAACGTTTTACCAAACATAAACAATATGAGGTTGATTGGGAAACGATTACCATTAGAAAGGAACAGGTCTTGACACCAATAGGTGTAAGACGGTAAATTCGAAAGGAAAGTTTCGAAAACATAAAGATTGTCATGAACTTAAACATATCAGAAAGCAGGACCCCATTGTAGCACGAGCTACGGAATTAGGGGTCATAAATACTTGTAAGCCTCAGGGAAAGGCAATGATAGTATACCCGAGCAACGGGGTATAAGGTAACCGGAGATCGGTAAGTCTAACCAGCAAGACTGGTTAAGGTCAATTTTAAAATTTAACAACTTGTCCAATGCGCTTATCATTATAAGATTCGCGTGGAAAAGAGATTAGTGACAAATTGATATGACCGAGTGACCAAATGGCGTCTCGGTCAAGTAAAATAATAAAGGTAAATGAGTATGAAATGAAATTGACGGTCCATGAGGCCTTACTAACGAAGAGCATTAATCGCCTATACTAGGCGATCATAAGGTAACATAAACGAAGTGTCGGGAAGTCACATCGAGCAAAAGCACGATTGAAGGGTAAAGCTATAAGGTAAGAGGTTATACGCATATGTTTTGTAACCCAAAAGATACACCATACTATTATGGTAATACTAACAAATGGCTAAGGTATGAATAACGCTCGAAAGATTATTGAGACCAAATGCATTAGGTATAAATCTAATGGACTACATGGAAAAGGTTTCGGGGACGAAACCTCTTTAAGTGGGGTAGAATTGTAACACCCCAAAAACGGGTTTGGTAATCAAACCACATTAATAGTAAAGATGGGTAAGATATCGTTAGTGGTAAAAAAAATTATTAACCCGGTAAATATTAGAATTTGAATAAATAAACTTGATGTTAATTAAAAGGAGGGTAAATACTTTGGGAAAAACAAAGTATATAAAAGTCCCGAGTTAATGGGACTTAAAGTAAAATGGGTTATGACTTCCCGAACCCATACGGTAACTAGGAATAATTAACCTAGTTAACTAAATGTTGTAGACAATAAAGGAACTTGACTAATTAACCTTTCTTTTATAAACTTTGGAAAATAGAGGGGCTATAATGGACAAAACTGAAAGTGAAATTAATAAAAAGAAAATTTGACTCAAAACACACACAAGGTGTGTGTGTTCTGGTCGATGTTTACACAGAGCAAGAAAGGGGTTCCTTCTTTGAACCCTAAACTCACAATTTGATCAAAATCAGAGGGAAAACAAGCTAGGAATTTGGGGCTTTTACTAAATTCGCGATCACCAACACAAGGGGATCGTAAGGTATGTCGAAAATTATGATTTGGTGATATTTTGGAATTTTGATAATCATGCATGAATGAAATTCTTGTATGAAAATTTAATGTTTTAGTGAAATTGATGTGGGTTTAAGTCTAGAAGCAAAACCCTAGGTGCAAACTTGTTAAATTTGTGCCATAAACTTGTAATTGAAGTATTTACCTTGTATGAGGTAAATGGGTTTATGAAAATATGATGAAGTCTTGAATTAGAGTGATAAATTGATGATAAACTTGACAATTTGAGTAAGTTTATAATAGACTAGGGTTCGAAACCATCATGGATGGTAGTAATAGAGAAGTACTTGAACAACTATGAATTCGAGTATGTAAACATACTTGTCATAAGATGGGTTTTCGTATAACAAAAAGAAATTCGGTGCTAAATTCATGTCGTGGATGTTTGAAATCATGTTACCTACTAGTTAGTAAGTAAAATTTGATTTCATTAAGTAATCGGATGAAATTCCTAAGTGAGTTCAATGAAACAAATGTGCATTTGAATATGTTGATAAGTCAATTGACCTTTAAAAAGTCAAACCGACCAATGACTAGATCGAGTGATAAATTTGACATAAAACCCGTAAGGTGGGCTAGTCATAATTGATGATGACCAATCTAACTGTCTTACGAATTATAATGATAGTTTGACGCTTAACAAGCTAGGTGGAGGCTTGGAAAGGAAGCGGGTCAAACGAATCAAGTATGAAGGAAAAGCGTGTTTCGGAATGCAAGGTAAGTAAAACTTACACCTTCTAGAATAGAATACTTACTTGTATAATGGATAGCATTGTGAATGATAAAATGGACATGGTTTTCGCGGGCATTTTGTCAATAAAATAGTTATTGATAGCAAACATGTCCGTTATATGCAAAATTGTTTCGAAGCCTTAAACACTTAGTTTTGGCTCAATATTTGGTTAGAAGTGGTATAACAATATAAATGATGATTGGTAATTTTTATAAGCTTTTCGGAAGTTGTTTAACGCGGTTTTCGCGGACGTTTTGTCAACAAAATAGTTGTTGACAGCAAGCAGGTCCGTATTTGCAGAAATTGTTTCGAAGCCTTAAACACTTAGTTTTGACTCAATATTTGGTCAGAAGTGATATAACAATATAAATGATGATTGGTAATTTTTATAAGCTTTTCGGAAGTTGTTTAACGCGGTTTTCGCGGACGTTTTGTCAACATAATAGTTGTTGACAGCAAGCAGGTCCGTATTTGCAGAAATTGTTTCGAAGCCTTAAACACTTAGTTTTGACTCAATATTTGGTCAGAAGTGGTATAACAATATAAATGATGATTGGTAATTTTTATAAGCTTTTCGGAAGTTGTTTAACGTGGTTTTTGCGGACGTTTTGTCAACAAAATAGTTGTTGACAGCAAGCAGGTCCGTATTTGCAGAAATTGTTTCGAAGCCTTAAACACTTATTTTGACTCAATATTTGGTCAGAAGTGGTATAACAATATAAATGATTATTGGTAATTTTTATAAGCTTTTCGGAAGTTGTTTAACGCGGTTTTCACGGACGTTTTGTCAACAAAATAGTTGTTGACAGCAAGCAGGTCCGTATTTGCAGAAATTGTTTCGAGGCCTTAAATACTTAGTTTTGACTCAATATTTGGTCAGAAGTGGTATAAAAATATAAATGATGATTTGTAATTTTTATAAATTTTTCGGAAGTTGTTTAACATGGTTTTCGCGAACGTTTTGTCAACAAAATAGTTGTTGACAGCAAGCAAGTCCGTACTTGCAGAAATTGTTTCGTGGCCTTAAACACTTAGTTTTGACTCAATACTTGGTCAGAAGTTGTATAATAATATAAATGATGATTGGTAATATTACGTATTGTTAAGTGTTACAAATACAGGCAAGCGGAAAGTATAAGCATGTTTTGCCAAAGTTGGCGAAAAGTAATGCAATGAATTAAAAACGAGTCAATGTTGACCCGTGCCAGGTACGCACAAGGAATGATACTCTCGTGAATGGTACATGTACCAACCATAATATGGATTATGGTTGGAGGAAATAAGAGTTGATAAAATTATAGTTTGACATAAATACCCATAACGGGTCAAATAATTCGGTTTAAGAACCGGAAATTTGAATTCGAAGGAAACAAGAATTTTGAATAATGGATGAATGAATTGGATGGAAATATGTTTATAACTTGTTGTGAAACTGTCAAAACTAATTTTTATGTTGGTTTTGATTTTAGGAATGTCTTATGGAACTCCGGATGAGGATTAAGCAAGAAAGGAGAACCGAACACATGTCTCGAAGCTTCCGCAACGATCTTATTTTGTCCTAGTTTATAAAGTGGATATTGTAAACACTAGAAATTATATTTTGGAATGTTTTAAATTATGCAAGAAGTTTAACTTGGAAAAGTTTTTTTGTAAGCTTGCATTTTCGTATAAAATACGTGTTTAATATTATAATATTGATTAATAGAGACGGGTCTTACAATAAAATAAAATAAAACTATATATAATATTATAATAATAAAGTTACTATTCATTGACTTTTATTTTTAATATATAGATAGATATAGATAATACCAAAAATATGATAATCTATTAAATTTAAAAAGTAAAGGAAATAATTTTTATTATAATTATAACATTGGAATAATAAAATAAAAAAAAACTATATATAATATTATAATAATAAAGTTACTATTCATTGACTTCTATTTTTAATATATAGATAGATATAGATAATACCGGTTGAAATCAACCTTATCCCAGCCCGTGATACTAAAAAGAAATCATTTAAGTTAAAAAAATATGATAATCTATTAAACTTAAAAAGTAAAGAAAATAATTATTATTATAATTATAACATTAGAATAATAAAATTAAAAAAAAAACTATATATTATATTATAATAATAAAGGTACTATTCATTGAATTCTATTTTTAATATATAGATATAGATAATAGATAATTTTTAATATATAGATAATGTAATTTTATTTTATTTAAAATATGCTTTAGTTATTGACGCATAATTTATATAAATAAAATAAAATAAATAATTGGACTCCCTACGTGGGAAGCAGTGGCGAAGCTTGAAATTTTTTACGGGGGGGGGGGGGGGGGGGTCGAAAACGTATATACCCAAAAATTTCTATAGAACCGGGGGGTCAAAAACATATATACCCAAAAATTTCTATACGAAAACTACATATATAACACTACTGGCCGAAAAGTTCGGGGGGTCGGGCGCCCTTCCCAGCCCCTTCAAAGCATCGCCCCTGGTGGGGAGCACCCATTGTGTTTAAGTGAAAAATAGGGAGTGGAGAGGGGAGTTTACATGACATAAGGTGATTGGCTGAGGTGGAAATTTTCCCACAACCCACGTGGGGAGCACCCCTTGCGCCCTTATATTTATTTATGTGAGTGAGTTACTTATAGGGGTGTCAATCATGTTAGGTTAATGGGTTGGCGGGTTGCGGGTTGGTGGGTTGAAATGTTCAACCCGAACCCGACCCATATTATTATTTGGGTCAAAGATTTCAACCCTAACCCGACCTATGTAAATTTGGGTCAACCCGAACCCGACTCGTTCTACCCATATTTTTAAATAAGTCATACAAGTTCACGATTTATAAGCGGGTTGTTGGGTTTTAAGAATCAATAACATGTCTAATGATGAGTATGAGTGTGACAAATAAAGAATATAATGTGTCAAACCTAACATTAATATAACTAACCATGTAAAATAGAGACGGAAAAAACAAAAATATAAAATATTTTTTTTTCTAAATAGTTAAACAGGTTAATGTGTCAACCCGTTTTTATACGTGTCAACCTGAACTCGACCTGTATTTAATACGAGTCAACCCGAACCCGCCCTATATTTTAAACGGATCGTGTTAGTCGACCAAAACCTGTTTTTTTCGTGTTGGGTTCAGGTCGGGTTGGCGGATCGTGTCAAGAATTGTCGTCCCTAGTTACTTATATTATAAGGAATTATTGTGAGTGGATGAGAGAAAAAATATGAGAATGTTACTGTTCATCTGTAAATATATGAGAAACACTGTTCACCCATTATAATTTTTTTCTAAAGGTGATTGTGAGTGGAGAAGAAAGAAAATATACTGATAAAGGTATAAAAATAGGGGAATTGGCCTGTAATAATCTTTCCTAGACCTTATTGGCCATTAATAATCCCACCTCAGAATATTCCCCCCACCAGTCCCACCAGTCTCACCTATTTTTCCTACAATGGTCCCCCGTTAAGAAAACTTAACGGAGTTAAGTTTTTTTCCAAATTACCAACAAATTTTTAGTGCTTTTGATCAGAACGATGATACGAGTCCACTGATGTAAAGCTTACTTCGAAATGGTGCTCCAAGTGACTTGATTTTGGTTAATTTGAAATTTAAACACCCGAATTGAAGCGCCGTTTTCATCGTTTGGAGCCCCGTTTCGAGACAAGTTTTACATCAATGGACTCGTATCGTCGTTCTAATCAAAAGCCCTAAAAAATCTGTTTGTAATTTGGAAAAACGCTTAACTCCGTTAAGTTTTTTTTAACGGGGGACCATTGTAGGAAAAATAGGTGAGACTGGTGGGGGGAATATTCTGAGGTGAGACTATTAATGGCTAATAAAGTCTAGGTGAGATTATTGTAGACCAATTTCCCTAAAAAAATATTATTATATCCTTATAAAGAAGCATCTTCAATATGCATACATGTATTGTAACATGTGCTTAGGGAGTTTTTCAAAAAAAAACTAGAATTTTCCTTTTTAACCTTCAACTTTTAATCTCTAACAATTTAAGTTTTAAGTTTAATCTTTGTTTCCTTTTTAACCCTAAACTTTTAATCTTGGGTTATTGGATTTTATCACCCCCAACTATCGGTCTTTGGCCGTTGCCACCCCCAGCTAACACTTTGACGCCCGGCACCTCCAACTTGACTTTTAGTTTGTGCTGGCACCACTCTGTTAACTCTTTACTAACTCTGTTAGTTTCTAATCCTACGTGGCACCATCTTGCTTACGTGGACAGGATTACATGGTGATTACGTGTCACTTTATGTCTATATCCACCTTGCTTACGTGGCCGTCTATCTTTGTTCATATCCACTGTCATTTTGCAACATCTTCCCTTCATCCCAACACAAACACATAATAACATCCATTGGTATGGGTATTCAAGTTCTGTATCTAGCAATCAAAATCCCACACTTCCTAACCGTCACCATCATCTCCAACATCGTATCTTACCTCGTATCACTCCTGTTCGCCGCCCTCGGACTTTTCAAATCACCATCGGATCCCGACGACACGTCATCCTCCGCCGCCAACTACATCACCACCGGATCCGATGAACCGGTTTGCACGGTTTATTTTGAGTTTATCGACGGTTGTGATTTGTTCAGGGAGATTGTTAATTGTAAACATGTGTTTCATCGTGAGTATTTGGATTAGTGGGTCGATGTGGGCCAGGTTAATTGCCCTTTGTGTAGATCTGTGCTTCTTCCGTCGAAGAAATTATTATCCGCTGCCGGTTCCGGTGTGCTGGAGACCGCCGTGAGTGATGTTGCTCCGGTGATGAAGAGTACTTCTACGAGCATACTAGCATATTATCTGGTGATATTCCGATTCTATTCAGGCAAGCTGAAGCCATAAGAAGTTAAAAACCATGTTGATTAAGTGGGAGATGATGATATGGTGGAATTTTGAAAGGAGAAATTGATGGTGGATAGCTAGGGTTTAGTGGTGACAAATGATATAAATGAGGAAGATGAAATAACGTGGCACTAAAGGGTCTGCGTAATAGAACATGTAATTGCCACATAGTCCTGTCCACGTAAGCAAGACGGTGCCACGTAGGATTAAAAACTAACAGAGTTAGTAATGAGTTAACAGAATGGTACCAGCACAAACTAAAAGTCAAGTTGGAGGTGCGGGGTGTCAAAGTGTTAGTTGGGAGTGGCAACGGCCAAAGGCCGATAGTTGGGGGTGATAAAATCCAATAACCCTTTAATCTTTGATAATTTAAGTTTAAAGTTTTAATCTTTGGTAATTTAACCCTTTTGATTAATTTGATTTTTCCCTTCTAATTCAAAAGTTTCTATCTTATACGATTTAACCCCTTTGATTAATTTGATTTTTCACTTCTAATTCAAAAGTTTCCATCTTTTGCAATTTAACCACTTTAATTTTTTTTTACTTATGTGTGGTAATCTTGGCTTTGGGGGTTTTTCAAACAAAAAATGGTTATGCATATGGTTGTTAAAACGTTGGCTTTTGGGGGTTTTTTACAAAAAAAAAAATTGATTTTTTTACTTTTCACCCAAAAGTATTTCATAAATTACTTTTAACCCAAAACTATTTGTTTTTTTTTTTTTTTTACTTTTAACACACAACTTTTTATCTTTTGCAATCTATCCTCACAACTTTTTTTTACTTTCAGCTTTGGTCTTTTATAGCTTGTGTTTTCCGCAAATTTTTCGCTTTATGCTTCGTTCTAAATTTTGTGACTTAACACATCGCAACGTGTGTCTTTGGTTTAACGTTTTTACGTTTCGTCTATTTTTTCCCGTTTGACAGGTTCAACATAACGTGCGCGTCATAAATCGACTTAGTTATAACTAAAGAATCCCCGCCGCATTGCGGCGGGTCGTAATTCTAGTTTAATTAAAAATGAGAGAGAAAAAATAGTAAATTTTACTATAATTATATGCATATGGATAAATAATTCAATGTAAATACTTAAAAACTATAAAAGCAAGACCATAAACATCTCTAGATATAACAATAAAAAAAACTTGTCTTATTTTGTGTTATGTATCCAACTATTTTAAACCCAAGTGAAGTGGGCCGGTGATTAAAGGCCCAATATGAAGGCAGCAAACCCTTACCACACGCCTATAAATACAGACCCTAATCTATCTGCATTTCACCCATGGCAGCCGCAGATCCGTTCCATGTAGAAGCATTCAAAATTTCTTCAGTGAATGTTGTTATAATCTATCTATATTGTTAGTCCATCTTGGCAAAGCAGTTCCTCTATGAACTGTTTTGAATGCTAATGGACTTATACAAATTATATCAGTCTTTTACTGTTCTGGGCTTTCAATTATTATGAATGTTCCAAGTCATTCGGGCTGAAACAATCCTTAAATTAATTTGATGATGTTATGTTATTTTCTTTTAGTCCATCTTGGCAAAGCCGTAGAGCCGTCAGGCGATGAACAGCTTTGAATGCTAATGGACTTATATAAATTTCATCAGTCTTTAACTGTTCTGGAGTTTCACTTTCATGGGATTACCAGTTCATTCGGGCTGAAACATCTCTTAATTTCGCCTCTTTGTTTGTTTTCTGTTCTAAGTTTGAATACAGGTGTAATGTGGTTTAAAACTAGGAATAATGGATTTTAATAATCCTAACTATTGCCTGTTGACCGACAAATATTCTAACTTTAAAAAATCTTGACCAAAAATGTTTTTCTAGCGACCGGAGATTAATGGTGTTAAGGTTTTATTAGTTAGGGTCCACTGGACAATAGTGGGATTATTAAATTTCATTATTCCTTAAAATTATGGTGTACCTATCTACACACCATTTTGCATATTTACACACCAAAAAGGTGTTTTTTGTCCTTATATGAACACCTTGCAGTGTCGAACTGTGGCCAAAACGCGGTGTTTTGGTCCGGTTAACCAGACAAAGACTGACGGGTGTCTGACGGGTCTCTTGACCGGATCAAAACGCCGAGCTTTGGCCGCGTTTTGGCCATAGTTCGACACTGCAGGGTGTGCATATAAGGACAAAAAACACCTTTTAAAGGTGACTATCTACACACTTGGTGTATAGATAGTTTGGCCCTAAAATTATAGTTTTGATACTGATAATAAAGCTCGTGATGTGTACCAATGGGACAGAATTAACCTTCATATAGTTAACCTGAATTTACCTAAAAAATGTCATTTATACACAGACAAATAATCAATAGAAATTGAATAACCCAAATCTTATTGGTAGCTTGTATAACGCATATTCTGCACAATCTATATTTTTTTTGAAAGATGAACTTCATTAAAACCAAAGACGGGAAATCTCTAAGCTAGAGATAACCCCAAAACCAATACATCAAGTTATATCAAATTTACACCAATCTTCCCAAACTAACCCACCCTTCTTCGACCTACTATTGAACCAAAGAAAGCTTAACGATTTAACGTCCGCCACAATCTTCGCCACATTAGCCTTAGCCTGCGTGAACAGTACCTCGTTCCTGGTAGCCCAAATCTTCCAACAAGTTAGAACAAGAATGCCGAAAACCAAATCTTTCTTGGAAGCCGAAAGTTGCAAGTGATCAACAAGCTCTAAAACATCCTTGATAGTGAAAGCGAAAATGGGAGGGATCTTGAGCCAAGAGACGATGCCATTCTGTAACACCCCGAAAAATATAAAACTTTATATTAGAATTATAAAGTATAAATAAACGAGAATTTACTAACTAGAAATTTTTAACCTAGTTAGTTAAAAGACTAGAAATAGCCTATGATAAGGTTAAAAGCTACTAAACATTATGTTGAACAAAGTTGAGGGGCTTAAGTTGTAAGAAATGAAACTTGAGTTTAATTAAAACAAATAAAAACAAACCAAACACCCCTAAATGGGATGTCTGGTCGATTAGAACAAGCAGGGGCGACACCCCCACTTTCAAACTCTAAAAATTCTGCTTAAACTCTCAAATTGGAGGTGCAAATCTGGTCCAAACGAAAATCCGAGCTTAGAATCGTGATCCTCGTCGCAAGAGGATTACAAGGTATGTAAAATTTAGTGAAAACTCTTAACTTGAAATTCTCATGAAATTGGGAAAAATCTGAAATTAGGTTGCATGTATATGTTGTGATAATTTAAGAACAACTATAGTGTCTAGGGACAAACCCTAGACAAACACAAGCTGAAATCATGTAAAATTTTAGTGGAAACTATGATCACCATTGTAGGTGATTAAAGGGTTATGTGTAAATTGATGAACACTAGGATATTGGGTGTTAATCTTGTGTAAATTGACAATTTGGAAGTGATTTCAGAAATCTAGAAGATAACAATCATGTAAAATGTTGATTGAGGTGAAATTAGGGCTAAATGATAAGCTAGAAACTTGTCATATAATCATGTGAAAAATCTGCCCTTAAGGTGTTTGTGAAAATGCCTCAAAGAAGGCTTAAAGTAGAAATTTAAAGATTAAACGCATAATTATGATGTTTCGGTGTAGTATGCGATGTAAGGTTTAAAGAGAGTCCTAAACATGTCTTGAATTGAACTCTATAGGAAAGGATACCGGAACGTCGAGTGGACAAGCCGGTGGTGATTTGCGGTTGAAGGGCGTACACTAAGGTATGTTACTTGACCCGTTACATTTGATGAATTATTGTTAAACTATGCGTTGTGGATTAAAGGTTGTGTTGATTGTAGTAATTTTGTTCGTCACTAAATTCGTGGGTTAAAATTTAGTAGTAGTCGTTTGGTAGTCATCAAAATGGAGGATTTCCGTAGATGAACCAAACGGGTCAAATGATAATACATTGTAGTAAAAATATTGTAAGTAGATAGAGATGGCGGAAATGATCATAAGAGCACGAAGCCATAGTGTTGGTAATGAAGTGCCGGTGATTATAAGCCCGGAAGTTGGGCAACAAGTGCCTTAGGTTACTAGTCAATTGGTAGTAAAACAATTAGAGTTATAATGGGTCGAATAAATGCATAGCGACATTCAGTGGTTCGGTCCGTAAGTAAAATTTTCGGTATCAAAATTTTATTAGTTATGTCGGTAATGAATTTACAGAGGTATAGCAAAAAGAATCACTTAAAACGGACAACCGAGCGGAAAGTTATGGCTGTTTAAGTCTAAAATCAGGATTTCCGGAACTGACAGCAATTGCAGGTCAAAAACCTGCACCTGCTGGAAAACCGTACCCTCCGCGCCACGCGGAAGAATTCTTTAAATCTTCCGCGACACGCGACGTCCGCCGCGACACGCGACAGAACCATCAGAACCTGCCGCGACACGCGGCAGGGTAACTTTTAAAAACTTATTTGTTTTTCATGTTTTTTATGCTAGAACTTGTTTGTATGATCCAATTCATGGTCAAAACTAACATGTTGGGTTGTTTTGATCTTAGGTAAAAGTGGGAACTATCCGGATGGCGATCAAGCTAATGTCAAAGAACCGAACACTCATTTTGAAGCTTCCGCAATGATTTGAATCTTTGATAGACTTTGTGTATGGGTTGTAAACAAATTTCTAAACAACTTTTGAAATGTTTTAAACTTAGTTGTTAGTTGACTAAGGTTGATGCTATGTATGAATATTTTTTATGAAAGTTATGTTACTTAAACAATGTTTTTAATTGAAATGGCATAATTTATTATTAAAAATCAAGTCAAATTAGACGGGTGTTACAAGTTGGTAATCAGAGCTTAAGGTTGTCAACAAAGTGTTCGGTTCAAGCTTGATCGATCGTCCGGTAAGAAGTAACTTATTATGTTAAGTAGATTATGTCTTGTGTAAGGAATAAGAAACGAATTGTTATGCATGGGAAGAGCGTGTTAATACACTCAAACCCGGAAAGTGCACTAAATGTGAACGGTTAAAGCAAGTTAGGAACTTGGCTAAACCGAAACAAATGAAACAATGCCATAAATGAAATGTTTAATGTTTGATGTAAACATTTCAGTTTCAAGATGTCGAAAGAGAGCAATAATGATCCGGTGCCGACAAGCACCGAACAATTGAAAGAAATGATTGCCGAGGAAGTAGGAAAGGCAATTGAGGGCAGTCTATCCGGGTTTATAGACAAGATCCAAAGCACAGTGTTGTCGCTCGTAGAAGAGCGAGTTAAAAGGTTGGAGGATACTGTCAACCTTACGAAAGACAAAATGGGAGAACGTAAAGGGTGCTCATATAAGGAATTCATGGCGTGTAAACCGCCAATCTATAACGGGGAAGTCGACCCGATAATTTGCCAAAGATGGTTGGGCGACATTGAAGGAGTGTTTGAAAGGACCCATTGCGACGAAAGCGACTTCGTTGCTTACGGAACGGGTCAGTTAAGAGGACAAGCCAAGGATTGGTGGGATAACAAAAAGAATGAAATAGGGGCCGAAGCGGCAAGAACCATGACATGGGAAGAGTTTAAGACACCATTTCTTAAACATCATAGTCCCAAGGCGGTCATTAACAAAATCAAAGAAGAGTTCATGCAACTTAGGCATAAGGGTGAAACCATAGACAAGATCACGGCGATGTTTATGGATAAGATGAAGTTTAGTAGTGAGTTGGTGACGAATGAAGAACAGAAAATATACTACTACTACAATATGTTGAGCGCTGAATATAGGGAGTTTATGACTCCTTCAAAATACGAGACCCTTACCGAAATCATTAATGTTGCTCGGGAACGGGAAATCGAGTTGAAGAAGCAAGTCGAAAGAGGTGAACGAAGGGCACATGATGTGAATCCAAGCCCGACAAAGAAAGCCCGAACTGGAGAATCAGGGAAGAAGGTAGATACTAAAGGCGGGTCGCCAAGTTGTAAGGTGTGCGGGAAGGGACACAAAGGGGAATGTCGGTTCAAAGACAAGCCATGCCCTGTATGTAACAAGACGGGGCACACGGCCTCGCTATGCCCGGGAAAAGTTTCTGTTTGCTACAAATGTTATCAACCCGGCTACAAAAAGTCCGAATGTCCGGACTTAGTTGGAAAGAGAGATGTTAAAGAATCTCCAACAGAAGCTCCCAAAGCGAAGGCGAGGTCCTTCCAACTTACCGCGGCTGAAGCGAAGACAGAACCCGATGTGGTTTCAGGTATATTCACAATTAACTCAATTCCAGCACGTGTATTGTTTGATACGGGTGCGAATAAATCCTTCATTTCGCATGGATTTATTCGAAATCCTTCATTTGTATTGACGAAATTACCTGTGCCCTTAGAAGTTGAAATAGGGGACAACAAAAGTTTTATAGTTTGTGATGTTTGTCGAGGCTGCAAATTAAGCATCGACGATGAGGAATACTTGATAGACCTAATCCCGATGTCAATGGGAGAATTTCAAGTAGTCGTTGGGATGGATTGGCTAGCCCAACACCATGCAAAAGTCGTGTGTTTTCGTAAGGAGATAAAACTAACATCTCCGAGCGGAAAACACGTCACCATTTATGGCGAAAAGGGAGGTAACCCCATAGTGTGTTCAATGTTGAAAGCTCACAAGCTTATGAAGCGAGGATGCAAGGCGTTCATGATATACGCAAATGAGCCCGAGAAAGAGTCACGGAAGATTGAAGATGTACCGGTAGTACGAGATTATGGAGATGTGTTTCCGGAGGATTTACCGGGGATACCGCCTGAACGGGAAGTAGAGTTCGGGATCGAATTGATTCCGGGCGCAAAACCCGTAGCAAAGGCCCCGTACCGACTCGCACCGTCGGAATTACAAGAGTTGATGTCCCAAATTCAAGACCTGCTTGACAAGGGATTCATAAGGCCGAGTGTGTCTCCTTGGGGCGCACCGGTATTGTTCGTGAGAAAGAAAGACGGGAGCATGCGCATGTGTATCGATTACCGGGAGTTAAACAAACTCACGGTAAAGAATCGATACCCGCTCCCGAGGATAGATGATTTATTCGACCAATTACAAGGTGCGAACTGGTTTTCAAAAATTGACCTTAGATCTGGGTATCACCAACTAAAGGTCAAAGAAGAAGATGTGCCGAAGACGGCTTTCCGCACGAGATACGGACATTACGAATTCCTCGTGATGTCATTTGGGCTAACAAACGCACCCGCGGCTTTCATGGACCTCATGAACCGGGTTTGCAAGCCAATGTTGGATAAGTCGGTCATCGTGTTTATCGATGATATCTTGGTGTATTCGAAAAGTAAAGCTGAACACGCACACCACTTACAAGAAGTGTTAGAGACACTTAGACGAGAGAGGTTATATGCAAAATTCTCTAAATGTGCCTTTTGGTTACGAGAGGTACAATTTCTTGGCCACGTCATAAGTGCCGACGGAGTTTTGGTAGATCCGTCAAAGATAGAGGCTGTGTCAAAATGGAATCCCCCGAAGAACCCTTCGGAAATTAGAAGCTTTTTGGGGCTTGCGGGATACTATAGGAGATTCATTCAAGATTTCTCCAAGATTGCGTCACCGCTAACAAAGCTAACCCAAAAGAAAGAAAAGTTCATTTGGGGTGTCGATCAAGAAAAAGCGTTTCAAATGCTAAAAGAAAAGTTAACTCAAGCTCCGGTACTGACATTACCTGACGGAGTCGAATATATGGTGGTTTATTCGGATGCTTCACTATTGGGGCTCGGGTGCGTTTTGATGCAACGGGGCAAGGTGATAGCTTATGCCTCGAGGCAATTGAAGATACACGAGAAGAAATATCCCACGCATGATCTTGAGTTGGCTGCGGTGGTATTTGCCTTAAAAATATGGAGGCATTACTTATATGGGGTAAAGTGCACCATATTCACCGATCACAAGAGCTTAAAATACTTCTTCGATCAGAAGGAGTTAAATATGCGACAAAGGCGATGGTTAGAAACGGTGAAAGACTTCGATTGTGAAATACATTATCACCCCGGAAAGGCTAATGTGGTGGCGGATGCTCTAAGCAGAAAAGCGGACTATGTCCCAATACGAGTAAGATCAATGCAACTCGTGGTGACCTCAGGTATACTTGAACGTATTCGAGAGGCGCAATTTGAAGCAATGAAAGAAGAGAATTGGAAGAAAGAAAGAATAATCGGTCAATTGAAAGATTTGTCGGATGGAAATAACGGGTTGAAGACTCGATCCGGAAGGATATGGGTCCCACATACTTGTGGAGTGAAGGCGCTTCTACTTAATGAAGCTCATAAATCCCGTTATTCAATTCATCCGGGTGCGACCAAGATGTACAATGATTTGAAACAAAATTATTGGTGGCCCGGAATGAAGAGGGATGTGGCGAAGTATGTGGAAAAATGCTTGACATGTTTACAAGTCAAGGCGGAGCACCAGAAACCATACGGCAAACTCCAACCGTTAGAAATTCCGGTTTGGAAATGGGAACATATTACAATGGACCTATTAACCAAGTTGCCTAAGACGAATCGTGGTTTCGATGCCATATGGGTAGTGGTGGATAGATTGACGAAAAGTGCTCACTTCATTCCGATTCGTGAGACTTATACGTCAGAAAAGATGTCAGAAGTTTACACTAACGAAATAATAGCACGTCATGGGGTGCCGGTATCCATCGTGTCTGATAGGGATACCCGGTTTACTTCGAATTTCTAGCGAGATTTCCAAGAGCAAATGGGAACCAAATTGTTCATTAGCACTGCGTACCATCCTCAAACAGATGGACAGAGTGAAAGAACGATACAAACATTGGGGGATATGCTACGGGCGTGTATAATCGACTTTGGAGGAAGTTGGGATGTTCACCTACCGTTAGTTGAGTTTTCGTATAATAACAGCTACCAATCTAGTATTAAGATGGCACCGTACGAAATGCTTTATGGTAGAAAGTGTCGAACCCCGGTATGTTGGGGTGAAGTGGGTCCACGTGAACTCGCCCACCAAGATATAGTACGAGCCACGAATGAAAAGATCGATATAGTTCGGGCACACTTGAAAGCGGCTCAAGACAGGCAAAAGGCGTATGCTGATAAAAGGAATAGGCCAATCGAATTCCAGGTTGGCGACATGGTCATGCTAAAAGTTTCCCCATGGAAGGGCGTTATTAGATTCAGAAAAAGGGGGAAGCTAAGCCCGAGGTTTATTGGACCATTTAAAATTATCGGAAGGGTTGGCAAGGTAGCTTACCGCCTTGAGTTACCGGAGGAATTAAGTGGGATTCATGGCACGTTTCACGTGTCACAATTACGAAAGTGCCTAGCAGATGAAACGGCCTATATCCATTACGATGATATCGAAGTGGATAATAGTCTGAATTATGCGGTGAGACCGGTGGAGATTTTAGATCGAAAGGTCAAACATTTACGAAATAAACAAATTGACTAAGTCAAAATCAAATGGGAGCATAGGAAAGGTTCGGACACTACGTGGGAGTCCGAAGAGGAGATGCGACGTCTCCACCCTACATTATTTGGTACGTACTTCGGTTTCGGGGACGAAACCCTTTTTAAGGGGGGTGGACTTGTAACACCCCGAAAAATATAAAACTTTATATTAGAATTATAAAGTATAAATAAACGAGAATTTACTAACTATAAATTTTTAACCTAGTTAGTTAAAAGACTAGAAATAGCCTATGATAGGGTTAAAAGCTACTAAACATTATGTTGAACAAAGTTGAGGGGCTTAAGTTGTAAGAAATGAAACTTGAGTTTAATTAAAACAAATAAAAACAAACCAAACACCCCTAAATGGGATGTCTGGTCGATTAGAACAAGCAAGGGCGACACCCCCACTTTCAAACTCTAAAAATTCTGCTTGAACTCTCAAATTGGAGGTGCAAATCTGGTCCAAACGAAAATCCGAGCTTAGAATCGTGATCCTCATCGCAAGAGGATTACAAGGTATGTAAAATTTAGTGAAAACTCTTAACTTGAAATTCTCATGAAATTGGGAAAAATCTAAAATTAGGGTTGCATGTATATGTTGTGATAATTTAAGAACAACTATAGTGTCTAGGGACAAACCCTAGACAAACACAAGCTGAAATCATGTAAAATTTTAGTGGAAACTATGATCACCATTGTAGGTGATTAAAGGGTTATGTGTAAATTGATGAACACTAGGATATTGGGTGTTAATCTTGTGTAAATTGAGAATTTGGAAGTGATTTCAGAAATCTAGAAGATAACAATCATGTAAAATGTTGATTGTGGTGAAATTAGGGCTAAATGATAAGCCAGAAACTTGTCATATAATCATGTGAAAAATCTGCCCTTAAGGTGTTTGTGAAAATGCCTCAAAGAAGGCTTAAAGTAGAAATTTAAAGATTAAACGCATAATTATGATGTTTCGGTGTAGTATGCGATGTAAGGTTTAAAGAGAGTCCTAAACATGTCTTGAATTGAACTCTATAGGAAAGGATACCGGAACGTCGAGTGGACAAGCCGGTGGTGATTTGCGGTTGAAGGGCGTACACTAAGGTATGTAACTTGACCCGTTACATTTGATGAATTATTGTTAAACTATGCGTTGTGGATTAAAGGTTGTGTTGATTGTAGTAATTTTGTTCGTCACTAAATTCGTGGGTTAAAATTTAGTAGTAGTCGTTTGGTAGTCATCAAAATGGAGGATTTCCGTAGATGAACCAAACGGGTCAAATGATGATACATTGTAGTAAAAATATTGTAAGTAGATAGAGATGGCGGAAATGATCATAAGAGCACGAAGCCATAGTGTTGGTAATGAAGTGCCGGTGATTATAAGCTCGGAAGTTGGGCAACAAGCGCCTTAGGTTACTAGTCAATCGGTAGTAAAACAATTAGAGTTATAATGGGTCGAATAAATGCATAGCGACATTCAGTGGTTCGGTCCGTAAGTAAAATTTTCGGTATCAAAATTTTATTAGTTATGTCGGTAATGAATTTACAGAGGTATAGCAAAAAGAATCACTTAAAACGGACAACCGAGCGGAAAGTTATGGCTGTTTAAGTCTAAAATCAGGATTTCCGGAACTGGCAGCAATTGCAGGTCAAAAACCTGCACCTGCTGGAAAACCGTACCCTCCGCGCCACGCGACAGAACCATCAGAACCTGCCGCGACACGCGGCAGGGTAACTTTTAAAAACTTATTTGTTTTTCATGTTTTTGATGCTAGAACTTGTTTGTATGATCCAATTCATGGTCAAAACTAACATGTTGGGTTGTTTTGATCTTAGGTAAATGTGGGAACTATCCGGATGGCGATCAAGCTAATGTCAAAGAACCGAACACTCATTTTGAAGCTTCCGCAATGATTTGAATCTTTGATAGACTTTGTGTATGGGTTGTAAACAAATTTCTAAACAACTTTTGAAATGTTTTAAACTTAGTTATTAGTTGACTAAGGTTGATGCTATGTATGAATATTTTTGATGAAAGTTATGTTACTTAAACAATGTTTTTAATTGAAATGGCATAATTTATTATTAAAAATCAAGTCAAATTAGACGGGTGTTACACATTCCAAACACCATTAGCCACAAAACAACCGGTGAAGAGATGCTCCGTAGTTTCCTCAACCTCACCACAAAGATTACATAAACCATTGCCAACTTGAATGTTCCTACGAATGAGAGCCGACGCCGTTGGGATCCTATCCAAGTTAGCTCGCCACATAAACACATTACATTTGCTTGGGAGCCACTTACACCATTTATAAACAAACCTCCCTTCGTTCGAGCTCATGCTAGCTAACCAAAGACGCGCTTCCTTCACTGAGTAAGAACAATTATGACCGACGTTCCATCTCCAAGTGTCGCTTCTATTACTTAGACGAACCACCGATATCATTCTATGACAATTGACAAGCTCCGAAACCTCTATACTAGTAGCCGGGTAACGTTTCCAATCCCATTGTATAATTCCCACATCCCCAATTCTCTCAACCACTTTACACCATTTATTATTTTCGAGACGGAACAAGTTCGGAAATAAATCTTTCAAAGGCTCATCATTAATCCACGCATCCAACCAAAATCTAATCTCTAAACCATTCCGGGAGACCCACGAATCATATTAATAAAACTAGTACCTTGCACCTTGGTAGCATACGCCACTTTGACTAGCTTACTCCACGGACCTGTCGATTGTTTATTCCACGGTACAATATCCCATCTCCGATTAGAAACATGAAGCGCTACAATAACCCTCTTCCACAGAGCTCCATCTTCAGTTTTGAATCTCCATAACCATTTCAGAAGCATCGAGTAATTGCAATCGGTCAATTTGCTCAACCCCAACCCACCGTCTTTTTTTGGTTTGGCAACATTATCCCAAGCGACCCAATGAATTTTGCCAATCTCATCATTCCCTCCCCACAAAAATCTTTTTATTAACCCTTCTAGCTTGTTAATAACCGCTACCGGAGCTTTATATAAGGAGAAATAATAAGACGGAATACTCTCTAGCACCGATTTAGCTAGAACCAATCTTCCCCCCATGGATAGAATTCGAGCTTTCCAAGTGGACAAGCGTTTTTTAAAAACTTGAACCACTGGCTCCCAACTATTAATCCGGTTCATATTCCCACCCACTTGAACACCCAAATATTTAAAAGGAGTCTCACCCGCCTTGCAACCTAACCAGGAAGCTTTCTCACTGACCGTATCCAAAGCAATCCCAACACCATAAAGAGTAGATTTGTGGATATTAATCCTCAAACCCGAACATAAGTGAAATATCCGAAGGATCCTCCTCAAGGATTTAAAATTAAAGTTCGACCACTCCCCCATCACCATAGCGTCATCAGCATAAAGAAGATGAGACATCACCGGTCCACCATTTGGGAGACGCACCTCGTCAAAACATCCAAGATGGCACGCCTTCCGTATAATACAAGAAAATGCTTCCATGACAAAAATAAATAAAAAAGGAGAGATAGGGTCACCTTGACGAATACCTTTACTGCAAGAAAACTCAAAGGTAGGGGAGCCGTTCACAAGAACCGAAGACGCGGCAGAAGATAAAACACCATACATCCAATTACACCATATCGTAGGAAATCGCATCTGACGCATAATCGACATCAAAAACTCCCAGTTAACGTTGTCGTAGGCTTTTTCGAAATCTATCTTGAACATAAATAATTCTTTCCCCCGACGCTTCGCCCACGACATAATCTCACTAATCATCAAAGGACCGTCCAAGATATATCTACCCGCCAAAAACGCCGACTGAGTCTCATGAGTAACCGAATCCATCACCGTCTTCAATCTATTAGCCAAGGCCTTAGAAATCACCTTGCTAACTACTCCAATCAAGTTAATCGGGCGATACTCTCCTAAACTCACCGGATCATTCACCTTAGGCACTAGAGTAATGAAAGAAAACCCCACCCCCCGATTGATTCTACCCGTATCTTGAAACTGTAGGAAAATCTTCTTAAAATCTTCTTCGAATAAAGCCCAATACTTTTTGATAAAACGAAAATTGAAACCATCTGGACCCGGTGCTTTATCACTCCCACAATCAAATACCGCTTCCTTAATTTCCTTGTCAGAAAATGGAATCACAAGAGACTCGGCTTCAGCATCCGATAACATCTTCAAATCGAAACATTCTAAGTACGGGTGCTCCTCCATTTCTTCAATGAATTTGTTCCTGAAAAAAGAAAACACTTCACGTTTAACAAAGGAGGGTTTAGAGATCCAAACCCCGTTAACAGATAATCCCGGTATGAAGTTTGAGACCCTTCTTTTGTTCGCCACCCCATGGAAAAAGCTAGAATTCTCGTCGCCTTCTCTAGCCCATTTAACGCGAGCCTTTTGTCTCAAATCTTTACTTTTGAATTCCTCCAATTCCTTAACCCGTTTTTTGCCTTCCCAAAACGTCCACTGCTCTTCATCTAAAAGATCGCGGCATTCCACTTCCTTATCCAATTCTTCCAACTCTAACATGATGGTATGTTGTACCTGTTCCTCCATTTGTAAAACGGTTTTTTTCCAATCCAAAATAGAGTTGCGAGGTGCTTAAACTTCTTCATTAAACAAACATCCGGCGCACCAGACCCTTGAAAAATCGATGCCGCCCTTTTAATCATATCATCAAACCCAACACGATCTAACCACGAGTTAAAAAACCGGAAAGGTTTAGGCCCGAAGTTCCGGTACGCAACTTTGAGCACCAACGGACTATGATCCGATTTTTCCCTCGCTAAAGCTCTATACTCTGCCGCCGGCAAGTCGTTCAGAAAATTCAAGGATACGAAAATCCTATCAATCCTGCTACATTTATTACCCGAAACAAACGTGAACTTGCGCCCCTTTAACCCATACTCGTGCAGCTCTACCTTGTCTATAAAATCATTAAATTCATTAGAAAAGGCAATATTAAACTTAGTATTTCTCCTTTCACTCCTATCACGAACACTGTTAAAATCGCCGCCCACGATCCAATAAGTCGAGTTATGTTGCATGAACCGCTCCAAATCCCGCCAAAGAGCTCTTTTATCATTGATTTTTTGTGGCGCATAAACATTCACCAAACAAACATTCAAGCCGCTACCTTTAATGAAAATCTATGTAATTGTGTATCTAAAGAGGGTATAGAAGAGGCTATTATGTAAAGTAGTAAATGTAGCCACAGAATTTAACTGGGTGAAAATGATTTAGTTCTACAAACATGAACATGAGATTTGAGCATTCATGATTAAATCGGCAATTTTTATTTTAAAAATGACTAGTAAAAACAAAAATAAGGTGCATCAAATAATTACTTAAAGTCCATAACATTGGAATCATTGGAAAAATCATAACCAACTCTTCACGTAGCTTTGGAAACAATTGCTTAGTACCTTGAAATCAAGTCTCAAATAAAGAAATTAGAGTGGTCATTGTTCCAAATCCGACGTGTGCTTGCTGATTCTTCTGGTTAGGTGATAAATGATCAATATGTGAAACGTTGGTTGAATAGTTTCCAACATTTGGCTTACGGCATTGATGACATTCTCGACAATTTAGCAACCGAAGCTATGCATCGTAAGTTGACTGACGAATCAGAAACTGAAGGTAAGAAAGTTGCTCTTCATTCCTTTCTCAAAGCACAAAGACAAGATGAATGATATTAGCACCAAATTACAAGAGCTGAATGTTGCCACATGTTCATGCAGACCCTTGTTGGGCTAGCTCGTCTCTAGTTCAACAGTCTACCAATGAGAAGCATATATATTCTTCCGATAACTTTCAGAAGGTCTACCACTGAGAAGCATATATATTCTTCCGATAACTTTCAGAAGGGCTTCTTGTCCAACTTCACCCAACAATGAAGGTGCGACACAACTATCATGAACCAGATCTAACAGAGAGAATGAAGACTTAATAAGCTTCATAGAGCGTTTCAAGAAAGAAGGCTGTAAAGTTAAGCCACAAAGAAAATGCATGTCTAAGGCTTCATGAACGCCTTAAAAGTCAAGAAACTCCTTAGAAGACACCACAAATATATTCCACAAATCATGGAAGAAGCCTTTGACCAATTCGAAGCCTTCATGAAGGGAGAAGCTCTAGACACGCTGAAGAAGAAATTAGTCACCGAAGACAATTACAACCGGAAATTGGTGGAAGAGAGCAGAAGTGGAGTAAAGTGTTGAAGTATACATGTGGAGTTGATATAAGTTTTAAATGGTGAAATACTGAATTGATTGTATTCTATTCAATAGGGTTATAATATATAGAGATAAACCGACCCGTGGGCTCAAATACTAAAACCCTAAATATTATATGCCAATATTCCCCCGCAGTCAGAGAGGTAGAGAATCGGACGATGAGACTAGAAAAGAATAATAAACATAAACAAAATTCCACCAAACTTCATCTCGGTCCTTGACTTGTAAGTCGAAACTTCTGCCAAGAATCCACCGAACTTCAATCCATAATCTTCAATGACATTCCACAATTTTAAGAGATTCGGTAATCCTACAAGAGGCATCCAATACGGCGGCGTGGTGGGGGCCGTAGTCTAATGAGCGGCGGTGGCACAGCGGCAAGGGGCCACTTGACGGAGGCGCGGAATCAACAAGATGAGCCGTAGCATCATCTGTGTGGCAAGAGACCGTCAGAAAACTGGTGAATCTAGACTGAAAACGAAGCCTTATTTGAACACGAAACTGGGAAAAAAAAGAAGAAACAGAAACAGAAAACGAACAATTGCTGGACAGGGTGGCGGCGGCGGCGACGGCGCACCGCCCTGTCTAGGGTTTTTCTCAAGTGGTGACGGCTAGGGTTTGGTTAATTGTGTGTGGCACGACGGAAAATGTATAGAGCCTAAGCTGGCTCTCATACCATGTTAAATGGTAAAATACTGAATTAATTGTATTCCATTTAATAGGGTTATAGAGATAAACCGGCAGGCTCAATACTATAACGCTAAATATTATACGCCAATTATAAATTTCGCAAAAGATAATCCATCTGTAGCTTGCGGAACACTCGTTGTTTTGGATTTCAAAACCCTGCATGTGGTTTATAAGGATTCCTCAATCGTTGAGATCGATGTTCGCTATGTTCTTCAAATTATGTTTGTCTTTCAATGTCTAAACAAATCAAACAACCTCATATCAGTTCCATTTGATTGCTACGTATCATCCAAAACACAAGCCACAGTCTTGTTTTGTACTACTTCCACTTTTGAAGAAAACACTCTTTCTGTGTGGAGTAAGGTTTAAAAGAACATAATCAAGCCTTGAGGCGTTTTCCCTTCCCCTCACGTGGCGTAAACCCAAGGCGGAATTAAAAAATCAATATAAAAGTTATATATCTTATAAAAAGTATAATAATTGACACGTAAAGTCTAAAACATCAAAAATAAAATAATTGACACAGAAAGTCTAAAACATCAAAAATACACATAATCCCATGAGGCGCACGTTTTCTTACCACCTCGCCTTGAGGCACACACCTCAACCGTTTTTTTAAACCATGGTGTGGAGGTAATTTGCCTTGTGACTAATGATAAGCTATACAACTGCAAAAAGTTAATTTGAAAATGTGTACACTGAATATTAATCTCAGTATCAAGTTTACTTTGAACTGGAGCCATTATCTTAACGAAATCTTCTGTTGGTAACTATTGATGCAACAAATACTAGACCGATGGTAGTAGTTGGGCTAGTTAGGCAAAAGGGTTGAAGGGTTTGATTTTGCCTAACGCAGGTCGTGGGGTCTCACCACATTTGCAAGACGTGAAGAGAGGTTCACTAGTTTGATTTTGTTGTTTACTCGAGATCCTCCACTGAAATGTGTTCAGTTTCGGATGTGGGAGCAAAGAGAATGTGTGTGTTGAATGTGATGGAGAGTGACTTGCATGGAACAAGTACTCGAGAGTTATGACCAGAGATCCCAATGGAATCAGGGCTGATCCAGAACGTCTTTGGCACTAAATGAAGTGTTATATATATAGAAAAGGTTATCTCCCAAAGAAGAAACCATTGACTAGTGAAATATGTCTGTAGTGGGGGACTTACCCTTTTAGGGGTTGAAGCCTTTTGACCTGCGGGTAAAAGACTGTGCTCTGTGGACTCGTCTTACTTTTGCGGCTAGGAGAGTTGTTGAAGTAATCCGAGACATGACTGATTACTGTACACATGTTGCTTTATCCTAGCTCCCGGGTTTTTAACCTTTGAACCTTTTAACCTTTTAAGCGTTTATATGTCTAAGTCATTTTATTTGGTCTTTGGGCTACCCCCGTCACCAGCCCCCCAAGTCAGAGGTTTTTGGGAAATGAGCTCAAAGACTTCTGACTTTTACATATTTATTTGCATTGCTTAAAAGCTTGAGAACAGTTGAGAATTTTTTGAATTTCAAATCTGACAACTGATTTAATTGATGTGTGGCAGTTTTTCAGTCGGCGGTTTTATACACTAGGTAATAATAACCTCTCATTTAATTACTTTTTCATTTATTAACATCTTTTTGTTCAGATTTTCACTTATCCTCTTCCCATAATTCCGAATTCCTCTTCTCCAATTCAGGTTAGTTCCCATTTTCTTCTGTGTTTTGCTTGTTCCTTTACTTTGATCATGGGTGCACGGAAAGATCTTTCCGTTAGTTTTTCACGCCTTACCCAAGAGGAAGTGGAGAACTTTTGTATAGATTGGGGCATTGGCCTTAAGTTTAATCCGGTTGCACCGGGCTGTAATAAATCAGTTGATCAATGTCCCCCTGGTTCGATTGCTTTGTACTGTCGGCACTTTGAATTTTCCAACCTTCGTCATCCTTTCTCGCTTTTTGTATTGAATGTTTTGGAGTATTATCGGGTTTCCTTTGGTTAAATTCATCCGAAGGGCTTGGCTAGGGTTTTACACTTCGAGGTTTTAAGCCGTGCCTGTGGTTATGACCCTTCATTGTTGTTATTCCGTCGGTTTTTTCGTTTGGCAAAAAACGGTGATTGGTTCACCTTTGAGACATCCAAGGTTGATACTTGTTTGATCTCTTCCATGGTTACCACACTTGGTACTTGGAAGGATCGTTTTTTCTGGGTCTCTGATTCTATTATCCCCTTCAAAATGGTGTGGAGGCACCCGGATGCCGTTCTCAATGAACCAGAACCTTCCGAATTTGATTTGAATGAAGTTTTTCTTAAAGCCATCCGAGAGTGCCCTTCAAGGGTTCGTCCTTTTCCCGAACATTTGCTAGTTCTGTTAGGTGTTAGCAAATTGTGGGATAGGGCTAATCGGGATCCGGTTCTTATGAGGAATGGCCAGGGTATGCTTTTTCTTTGCTTTGCCTTTTTGGGATTTCTTTATTTGGTGACTTTTTTGTTTTAAAATATTTTGCAGTCATGTCTGCTTTGGATTTTATCAAGAGTGATGATACATCTGATGTTGCTTTCATGGATGTTCAAGCCGCTGAAGGGGATGATGCTGTTGCTAGGGGTGTAGAACAGAGGTTTGAAGATGCTGGTTATGTTAGTGTTTCCAACGTCAAGGGTTTTACTAAGCCTGCTGCTCCCAAGGCTTCAACCCGCCGTTCTACTCGTCGTCTGTTAAGGACTGCACCTCAATCCACTTCCTCTGATCTGGTGGAATTAAGAGATGATATTGAGGCTTCTGAGGGTCAAGATGTTGATGTTGATGTTGAGAAGGAGAAAAAGTTGGTTGTTCATGGTAAGAAGAAGGCTTCAGCCAAAAAGGTTATGACTACTCCTGTTCAAGGTTCATCGAGTAGAGACGTTGAAGGGTTGAACGAAGATGAGGTTTATGTTCCAGATTGGACTGAGAAGGTTGGTGATAGTTTCAAAGATCCTAGTGTCTGTGCTAATGTGTTAGCTCATTTTGCTCCTCATGGCGTTCGTGGTGCTATATCTGAAATGGAAAGTGACCATTTCATTTCAAGGTTGATGTTGAGTTCCTGCAACCTTTCTGCCTTGGTTGCTGAGGGTGTTACCCGTTTTCAGAAGGGGATGCAGGAATATGAGGAGTTTTCTAAGAAGAAGGAGAAGATGAAGTCTTCAATGGCTGCAATGAAGAAAGAGATTGATGGGTTTTCAAAGAAAGAAGAAGCTTGGGTCAAGAAGGTGGGTGAATTGACAAGAAGGCACGAGATTGAGATAAATGATCTCAAGAAAAGCTTTGAAGCTGACCGGTTGAAGCTAAAGGCTGATAGGGAGGCCTTGACTGTTCAACAGAGAGCCTTTAATGAAGAAAAAGAGGGTCTAAAGGCTTCAATTGCTCGAGCCACTGGTGATAACCAATGGCTTATTGAGCAAGGTTTCCACCAAGTTGTTACCTACCTTCTTCACTCTAAGGAGTTTAATTCTGCTCTTGGAGAAGTTTATACCAAATTGCTCAATTTGGGGAAACATCAAGGTCTCATTACCGGTTACAAGCTTCATGAATCTGGTCATCCTTTGGAAAAGTCTCCCTTATACCGTTCTGAAGCTTCCGAGGTCTTCAAGGGTTCCGTTGAGCAGATGGAGAGGCTGACCTATTCGTATGTTAATCAGGTTGCCACTTGTTTTGGAAAGCCCCTTTCTATCTTGCAGGAACTAAAACCGGATGGTCTTAACGAAAAAGTTTGTGCTGAAGTCCTTGGCTCCCTTTCGAGAAAGCGATCTTACTCAGGAGATAGTGAGGATACCCTTTCGGGAGAACCTGATACTTCCAAGGATGCGAGTTTAGAGGGTTCAGCAATTGGTGGTGATGGTGGCTCAAAAGCTAAGAAATCAAAGAAAGCCAAGAAGGTTAAGGGTGATGGTTCCGGGGCTTCCAAGCCTCCTGTTGATGCTTAAAAACATTCGTAGCTTTCTTAGCACCCCAAAAACAATTTAATGGTTTGTATGTTATCTTAAACAATTTTAGGTTTTGCAGGAACCCCTAAGGTTCCTGCTTTGTGGTTGTGGTTTGGCCTTGATGGCCGTTTGAACAATTTCTTAGGTTTACAAGCCACTAAGGCTTGCTTTAACTTGTTTGGATGTTTGGGAGCCTGTTAAGGCTTCTTTTACTATGTTACGAAGTTTCTACTACTTGCCTTGTGTTGTATTTTTGTGTTTGTACCTGTTTTGTTAAGGCAGCTTGGTTGGCTTCAAGCCTTCAAGGCTTCTGGCTGTTTGAATGTATGTAGCTTGAAGCCTTCAAGGCGTCCGGCTACTTCTCTAGTTTTATGACTTGATATTTTGGTTTGTATTTTTGAGTTTTAAGTTGTGTGCAACCTTTTTACTTGTGTTGTTGCATTGTTCCTTGGATTATTCTTATCTTTATTGTATTGTCTTTGTTGGGTATTGTCTTTATGTTTTTCATACCTAAAAGGGTTCAGTGCTGCAGTCACTTAACCTTGGTATTTTTAACAAGAAGACATAACACCTATCCTATTATTTTCCTTAGTTTGGTTTTGGTTCGTAAGCCCGTTTTTGATAAATTTACCAAGGCTTAAGGAACATTTGGTGTAGGCTGTTCGGACCCATCTATGAGACAGCTTTCTTTTCAATTATAAGTCTCATGGAGTTGTATTGATTTAGGAACTCACCCCTTATATAGGTTCATTCAACCCTTGAACCTATTGAGCGATATGGCCTGGGAGCTCATCCCCTTACATGGCCCTTGCCATGGAGTTTATTGCTAGGTTCTCAACCTGATTTTAGGATAGAAAGACAAATTTGATAAAACATCTTCATTCATTCAAGAGATATTGTGTTACAAAAGGTGATTATAGGACAACTCTTGAAATACAACTTGAAATACAAACCAATCTTTCTTGATCAGACATGAAACCTCTTAAGGGTTTTTCCATTCCAATGTCTTGGAAGCTTTTTACCTTCTGAGTCGGCTAGCTTATAGGATCCACCCCTATGTGTCTCAAGGATTGTATATGGCCCTTCCCATTTTGGGCCAAGCTTTCCTTGGTTATCTTTTTTACTAGCCTCATTGTTTCTAAGCACTAGGTCTCCTGGCTTGAAGCGTTCATGCTTGACTCTTTTGTTGTAATAGGCTTCCATCACTTGTTTGTACTTGATTTCTTGGATTACAGCTTGGTCTCGTGCTTCCTCCAGGAGTTGTAAGTTCAACATGGTCTCTTTTTAGTTTGCTTCGGGATCCATGTTGACCGTTCTTTGTGTTACAACTCCTACTTCAGCTGGAATCACGGCTTCAGATCCGAACACCAAGCTGTAAGGTGTTCTTTTGTGGCTTGTTTTTTCGGTTGTTCTTATAGCCCATAGAACACTTGGCAATTCTTCAAGCCAATTGCTTTCATGCCTTCCCAATCTGGCTTTGATCCCTTCAACTATGCTTCGGTTCATCCTTTCAACCTGACCGTTTGATTGTGGATATGCCACTGAGCTGAAAACCTGAGCTATTCTAAATTCTTTGCACCAAACGCTGAAAGGCTTTTCAGCGAATTGCTTTCCATTATCGGTGATAAGCACTCCCGGCAATCCATAGCTACAAATGATGTTTTCCTAAACGAAGTCAATGACTTGCTTGCCCGTGATTTTTGCAAGTGGTTTAACTTCAGGCCACTTGGTAAAGTAGTCTATGGCTACTAACAAGAACTTTACTCCACATTTGGCGGGTGGGAATGGGCCAACGATGTCCATTCCCCATTTATAAAATGGCCATGCTGAGGTTATTGGGATAAGGTCATGCTTGGGACTTTTTGGGACTGTGTAACACCCGTCTAATTTGACTTGATTTTTAATAATAAATTATGCCATTTCAATTAAAAACATTGTTTAAGTAACATAACTTTCATCAAAAATATTCATACATAGCATCAACCTTAGTCAACTAACAACTAAGTTTAAAACATTTCAAAAGTTGTTTAGAAATTTGTTTACAACCCATACACAAAGTCTATCAAAGATTCAAATCATTGCGGAAGCTTCAAAATGAGTGTTCGGTTCTTTGACATTAGCTTGATCGCCATCCGGATAGTTCCCACTTTTACCTAAGATCAAAACAACCCAACATGTTAGTTTTGACCATGAATTGGATCATACAAACAAGTTCTAGCATCAAAAACATGAAAAACAAATAAGTTTTTAAAAGTTACCCTGCCGCGTGTCGCGGCAGGTTCTGATGGTTCTGTCGCGTGTCGCGGCGGACGTCGCGTGTCGCGGCGGACGTCGCGTGTCGCGGAAGATTTAAAGAATTCTTTCGCGTGGCGCGGAGGGTACGGTTTTCCAGCAGGTGCAGGTTTTTGACCTGCAATTGCTGCCAGTTCCGGAAATCCTGATTTTAGACTTAAACAGCCCTAACTTTCCGCTCGGTTGTCCGTTTTAAGTGATTCTTTTTGCTATACCTCTGTAAATTCATTACCGACATAACTAATAAAATTTTGATACCGAAAATTTTACTTACGGACCGAACCACTGAATGTCGCTATGCATTTATTCGACCCATTATAACTCTAATTGTTTTACTACCAATTGACTAGTAACCTAAGGCGCTTGTTGCCCAACTTCCGGGCTTATAATCACCGGCATTTCATTACCAACACTATGGCTTTGTGCTCTTATGATCATTTCCGCCATCTCTATCTACTTACAATATTTTTACTACAATGTATCATCAATTGACCCGTTTGGTTCATCTACGGAAATCCTCCATTTTGATGACTACCAAACGACTACTACTAAATTTTAACCCACGAATTTAGTGACGAACAAAATTACTACAATCAACACAACCTTTAATCCACAACGCATAGTTTAACAATAATTCATCAAATGTAACGGGTCAAGTTACATACCTTAGTGTACGCCCTTCAACCGCAAATCACCACCGGCTTGTCCACTCGACGTTCCGGTATCCTTTCCTATAGAGTTCAATTCAAGACATGTTTAGGACTCTCTTTAAACCTTACATCGCATACTACACCGAAACATCATAATTATGCGTTTAATCTTTAAATTTCTACTTTAAGCCTTCTTTGAGGCATTTTCACAAACACCTTAAGGGCAGATTTTTCACATGATTATATGACAAGTTTCTAGCTTATCATTTAGCCCTAATTTCACCTCAATCAACATTTTACATGATTGTTATCTTCTAGATTTCTGAAATCACTTCCAAATTGTCAATTTACACAAGATTAACACCCAATATCCTAGTGTTCATCAATTTACACATAACCCTTTAATCACCTACAATGGTGATCATAGTTTCCACTAAAATTTTACATGATTTCAGCTTGTGTTTGTCTAGGGTTTGTCCCTAGACACTATAGTTGTTCTTAAATTATCACAACATATACATGCAACCCTAATTTCAGATTTTTCCCAATTTCATGAGAATTTCAAGTTAAGAGTTTTCACTAAATTTTACATACCTTGTAATCCTCTTACGATGAGGATCACGATTCTAAGCTCGGATTTTCGTTTGGACCAGATTTGCACCTCCAATTTGAGAGTTCAAGCAGAATTTTTAGAGTTTGAAAGTGGGGGTGTCGCCCCTGCTTGTTCTAATCGACCAGACATCCCATTTAGGGGTGTTTGGTTTGTTTTTATTTGTTTTAATTAAACTCAAGTTTCATTTCTTACAACTTAAGCCCCTCAACTTTGTTCAACATAATGTTTAGTAGCTTTTAACCCTATCATAGGCTATTTCTAGTCTTTTAACTAACTAGGTTAAAAATTTCTAGTTAGTAAATTCTCGTTTATTTATACTTTATAATTCTAATATAAAGTTTTATATTTTTCGGGGTGTTACAGACTGGTGCATGAATTTGGCAGGAATCACACTTTCTTAGTTGTTCAGTGGTGTCTCGGTGCATGGAGGGCCAAAAATACCCAAGGTTCATTAATTTAGCAACCACCGTTCTAGCTCCAAAATGAGCTCCGCATATACCTTAATGAACCTCTTTGATCAAGTACTGGCTTTGTTCGGGACCGACACATCTCAACAAGGGTGCAAGGTAACCCTTTTTGTAGAGTCTTTCACCTTGCAACACGTATTGTCTAGACTAGACTTGACTTTAACCCTTTCAACCTCTGCTTGATCAGTAGGTAACTCACCATTTTTAAGGAATTTTTTAATTGGAGTCATCCAATTGGTGCCTTCTTCGGTGATTACGTCTTGAACTTCCAATTCTTCGATTGATGGAGTTTTCAACACTTCTACCAACACCTTTTTAGTGAGGTGGGCAAAGGTGAGAGAAGCTAATTTGCTAAGAGCATTAGCTTTCTTATTTTGAGACCTGAGAATTTGCTTGATGGTACATGTTTGGAATGTGTTCATCAGCTCTTTGGATTTTTCTTTGTATCTCTTCATATTGGGCTCCTTTGCAACATAACTGTCGTTCACTTGACTTGACACCAGCAACGAGTCTGTGAAGACTTCCAGCTTTTTAACCTTCATTTCCTTAGCCAACCTTAAGCCGGCTATCAACGCTTCATATTCAGCTTCGTTGTTGGTGGTCTGAAATTCAAATCGAAGAGCATACGTGAATTCTAACCCTTCTGGGTTGATCAGAATGAGCCCAGCCCCTGACCCTTCAACGCTTGAAGCCTCATCGGTAAAAAGCTTCCAGGCTTCAAGGTCTGAGGGTTCAGTGGCAGCTGTGTTTACTTCAGTGATTGTTTGATTTGGGACTTCTACAATGAAATCAGCCAAGACTTGGGCTTTGATGGCCTTTCTTGGAACATAGGTGATGTTGTGTTCACCTAGTTCCACTGCCCATTTGGCTAATCGTCCTGAATTTTCTGGTTTTTCAATCACACTCTTAATGGGTTGGTCGGTGACCACTTGTATAGTGTGTGCTTGGAAATACCTTAGAAGCCTTCTAGCCGTTTGGACTAGGGCTTGAGCAAGTTTCTCCAAGGGAGGATACTTGATCTCGGCCAGTTTTAGAGTTTTACTGAATATATAGACGGGTACCTGAACTTTGTCTCGTTCAATGGTAAGGACCGCACTTATTGCTTTTTCAGCAACCGAAAGGTATATAGAGATCAATTCTCCTGTTTCTGGGGCCGCAATGTCTGGGAGTGAAGCTAAGTGTTGCTTCATCTGGTTGAAGGCTTCCTCAGCTTCTTCAGTCCATTTGAAATCCTTCTTGTCAGAGCATCCCTTGAGCATTTTGAAAAAAGGTAAAGATTTTTCAGCCAATTTGGAGGTGAAACGCTTTAAGGCTGCAAGCTTCCCGTTCAAGCTTTCAACCTCTTTTTTGCTTCGTGGTGGCTTGGTTTCGAGAACAGCCTTGACTTTGTTTGGATTGGCCTTTATACTTTGTTTTCCCACAATATGCCCCAGGAACTTTCCTTTTTCAAACCCAAACGAACATTTCTAGGGGTTGAGTTTCATGTTGACCTTCCTTAGGTTCTTGAAGGTCTCTTGGATGTCATCAAGCATTTGGTATTCTGTTTTGCTTTTGATTACCAAATCGTCGACATATGCTTCCATGTTTCTACCAATTTGACTGGCAAAATCCTTGTCAACTAGGCGTTGGTAGGTTGCACCCGCGTTTTTTAGGCTAAAAGGCATCTTTTGGTAGCAAAAGATTCCTTTGTCCGTGTGAAAGGCGGTCTTCTCTTCATCTTCTTCCTTCAAGAGAATTTGATGGTAACCCTTGTAAGCATCGAGAAAACACTTGAAAGGGTAACCAGTGAGGGAGTCAACCTTGAGATCAATTTTTGGCAACAGGTAACAATCTTTAGGACAAGCCTTGTTCAAGTCCTTGAAGTCTATGCACATTCTCCAAGAGTTTTCAGGCTTTCGAACCATGACTGGGTTTGCAACCCAGGATTGATACTTGACTTCCCGGAGAATTCCAGCTGATACAAGCTTTTCAACCTCTTGGCATGCAGCCAAGCTTCTTTCGGGAGCTAGACTCCACTTCTTTTGGACAACAGGCTTGACATCTGGTGGTATTTTCAACTCGTGTTCAGCAATGCTTCGAGAGATACCCGTCATATCTTCCGGGCACCAAGCAAAGACATCACTGTAATGTACCAACAGCTTTTCAAGATACAAGAGAGTCTCTTGTGAAAGGCTTGGGTTAACCCCTATCCTTTGTTCATGATACTTAGGGTTTATGATTAGCCTTTGCTTGTCTTCTTCACTCTTGGAACTTTCACCTTCAACCATGTAGGCCTCTTGAGTAGGTTGAAGGGTTGCAATCCCTCTCTCGGTAGGAAACTTGACTTTCCCATGACCAACAGAAACAGCCATGTAGAATGCACACTGCCCCGGCCTTCCTATGATCACGTCATAGTTTGAAGGTATATTGATGACTACAAACGTGAGAGGTTGGACTCTCTCCTTCTGGCCTTCACTGAATGGACATCAAGGGTTAGTTGCTCTAAAGGCTTGAGGGTTATGTCAGCAATACCTTTTATGGAGGTCCCGGAGGGTTGAAGCTTTGAACGTTCTTCATTGCTTAAACGGTTGAAGAACTTGTCAAACATGATTTCAGTGGCTGCACCAGTGTCTATGTATGCTCTGCTTGTTTGTAGTGTACCCATAGATGCTTCAACCACAAGGGGGTTTGAGAGTGGGTCCTTTTCTGTTGGAGGAAAACAAACACACTGACGCTCCCAAGCTTCCAACCGCTGCCGTTTGTGAGGAACCCTTCCATCAAAATCCACCATGTTAACTTCCTTACCTTTTCCTTCAGCCATCTTGTCTCTTACCCCCTTTACTAAGTGAGCAAGCTCCCCAGACTTGACGGCCTCTTCGATCCTCTTTTTGAGTTGGAAGCAGTCATTAGTATGGTGGCCCTTCTCTTCATGAAATTCACAGAATTGGGTGGAATTTTCGTTCTTCTTGCTTTTAGGGAGAGGCCTGGGAGGTCGGAAGCTTTGCTTCACTTCCTCTGTGTCAAGAATCTCTTGAGGGGTCTTGGTAAGAGGTGTGAAGTTTGTGGCCTTCTCCCTGCTTGGAGGGTTTCGGCTTTCAGACCTTCGCTGCTCTAAACCCCTTTGGCGTCTGTCATAGGAGTTAAAGTTTCCCCTTTTCTTGGCTGGGCTGTTACCATGCCAACTAGATCCCCTTTTTCTTTGTTCTTTTATGTCTACAGTCTCCTCTCCTCTGATGTGGGCTTCAGCCCTTTCGAGAGCTTCTTCCAAGGTTTTTGGCGAGGACTTGTTGAAATCCCTGGTAAGGTACTTGGAGGTTATTGCATTCATGAAACCGGCAACTCTCATCTTTTCATCTGCTCCCACATACGTTAGACCTTCCTTTTTGTACCTTTCTATGAACTCTCGAAGGCTCTCGTCATCCCTTTGTTTTATCTGGAAGATTACTGTAGCGTCCTTAACGTATCGCCTTTGCTGGGAGAAGTTGGCCAGGAAACCCTTGCTAAGGTCATCAAAGCTTCGAACGCTTCGGGCAGGTAAATCATTGAACCAGATCCTGGCTGATCCGACAAGGGTTTGCATGAACATTAGACAACATTCAGCATTTGACCACTTTTCAATCCTAGCAGCACCAGTAAAGATCTGAAGATGGTCCTCAGGATCTTCAGTCCCATCGTATGTCTTGATATGGGATGGCATTTTGATCTTCGTTTGGAAATCATAATCAGCGATCTGCCGAGAGAAACATGATAGATTGCTTGGTTTATATGGCTTGGCCAGATCTTCTTCCACTCTCACACCTGTGTTGTTGTTGTTATTGTTGTTCCCTTGGGTGGCCAACACTTGATTAATAAAGTGTTGTCATGGGAAGCTTGCCATCACCTGAGCCATAATCTGGGGCATAAGGTTGAAACCTTGAAGGCTTTCAGGTGCAGCTGGGAAGTTTACCCCCAAGGGAGCGCTCATAACGGCACTTCGTGCCAAGGGAAGAACAGACAAAGCTTGTTCTCATGTTGTTGTTGCTGAGGGTGGAAGGCTTGTTACTGGAGATTGTAGAAGCTAGTCCAAAGTCAGCTCGTGCCCCAAGTGAGCACCAGTTGCAATTGGTTGGGAAGAAAAGAGAGGAAAAGATGTTGGATCTGACCTCGTGTACAAATACGGGTTAGGATTTGGAGGAGGATTGCTGGGACCAGCCTCATTCCTAGACGTGGTTGGTTGTGAACTTGCAAAAGGAAGAGGGAAGGCCCGGGAGATAATGATGGTTCTGGCTCGTCATAATCCAGACAGATCCTCACTCCCTTGTCTCGTTCCCTACTCACGTGTTGGTTAAGGAGAGACCTCAACTCAAATAAGTTATTAGCAACTCCTTCAGGTGTAAGATCGATACGTGAGGGAGTGTTAGAGGCACCAACATTGGGAGATGGTGCTCCGGAACGAGACTGTGTTGGCATTTGGAAAGTGAGAAACTCGGGGTATGTTGCTCCAGTTGGAGTGCTTCCCGGTGTTGAGATAGAGGTTGGTATAGGCACAGGAGTTTGGCTAGTGTTCGGGGTAGAGGTACGAGGGACTTGGTTAACCTCTCCCGGACTCACCTTCCGACATGCTGATTCTTGAACAGAAATGGAGCTACACTACTAGGTCTTTTGAAGAAAATTAGTGGCATAGCCCCACGGTGGGCGCCAACTTGTTGATGCAACAAATACTAGACCGATGGTAGTAGCTGGGCTGGTTAGGCAAAAGGGTTGAAGGGTTTGATTTTGCCTAACGCAAGTCGTGGGGTCCTCCCACGTTTGCAAGACGTGGAGAGAGGTTCACTAGTTTGATTTTGTTGTTTACTCGAGATCCTCCACTGAAATGTGTTCAGTTTCGGATGTGGGAGCAAAGAGAATGTGTGTGTTGAATGTGATGGAAAGTGACTTGCATGGAACAAGTACTCGAGAGTTATGACCAGAGATCCCAATGGAATCAGGGCTGATCCAGAAAGTCTTTGGCACTAAATGAAGTGTCATATATATAGAAAGGGTTATCTCCCAAAGAAGAAACCATTGACTAGTGAAGTATGTCTGCAGTGGGGGACTTACCCTTTTAGGGGTTGAAGCCTTTTGACCTGTGGGTAAAAGACTGTGCTCTGTGGACTCGTCTTACTTTTGCGGCTAGGAGAGTTGTTGAAGTAATCAGAGACATGACTGATTACTATACACATGTTGCTTTATCCTAGCTCCCGGGTTTTTAACCTTTGAACCTTTTAACCTTTTAAGCGTTTATATGTCTAAGTCATTTTATTTGGTCTTTGGGCTACCCCCGTCATCAGTAACTTTTAAAATATTTATACACGATGACACTCGATCTTTTTTTCTTTCTGTGATAATCAGTTGTCGATGATCGATGGAAATGGAATACTTCATCCTCGAGGTATTTGCTTCTGTTAAAGCTATCTTTGTAGTCTAAATTATGGGCTTTCTTTGGTGTGTCCATATAGATGGCTTCTGTTAAAGCTATTCGTTTAACCCGTTTTATAAATCTTGATGCCTGTGTTTTTGTGATGCAACCAACTTATACAAGAAACGACTCATGCAAAACAATGACTGGCTGAAAAATCCACTCAAAACTAAAAATATTTGAAATACGGTTGGTGATTAAAAGGGATTAATGACGGCTAATATACGTGTCCATTTTTTTTGTTGGGATCTGTCCAAAATAAGACATTTGTTTGTAACATGTCATTGATGATACTATAGCTTTTATAATTTTCGTATTCAAGACCTGGCCATAGACCCCTATTTTGCTGTTGCCTGGATTCGAACCGGGTGACCTCCCATTTGGAAAGTCACCGGCAAAGCGTATTTTAGAAATATCATGTACTTTTAAACCATCGGATATTCTATCACACTATGAAAGCTTATTGGTTCAAGCATTCTAGCGCCAAATTAGACAAACGAACTACATAGTCACGAAGACTCTCCATGTTTCTTCTCTCGATTCCTATTTCTGTATAACAACTTCTAATCTATCGATTATATGTTACTGCTAATTATTGTGTTATGGATCGAAACTATTGCAAGGTATGAGACTTGTCCCACATCGGACGTATGGACAATCAATTTGGAGTTTATATACCAAATAGGCTCTCTCACCCACCAGACTAGTCTTTTGGGTTGAGTTCTCTCGTTTGGTATGTAACATATTGCAATCTATCGCTACTCGAATCTGATTGATTACATGCTTCGCTATTAAATCATGAAAATCACAACTTATAGACTAGATCTTGCGAGATTTAGGCATTTTGGCTTTGTTCGAATGCAAATAGGTGGAAGTTATACAATTATACATGTTTATACCTCATTATTGTTAATGATTAACATCAAACGCTGCATTTGAAGATTAACTGTACCCCTAGGTGTTTCAATGGTTTATCATGTCTAGTTTAGTTCATCTATTTTACTGTTTACGGTAATGATGAGCTTCTAGGTTTGGATTGTTTGTGATCGAGTTCATATAAGATAGTTAGGTAATTGATTGTTGCAATTAAGGCCAGATGGATTTGAAGCTTTTGGATCTTGCGAAATAGAATTGACTATGTGAAGTTACAATATGGATGTAATGTTGTTCATCAACAATTGTTAGTTTATAATTGAAACCCTAGGTGTTTCAATCATCTATCCAATTTAGTATAGTTAATCTGGTTTACTGTTTAAGTTTGGATTGTTTGTGATTTCATATAAGATAGTTAGGTAACTGATTGTTGCAATTAAGGCCTGCTTTGCATCTTGTAGATCTTGCGAAACAAAAGTTATTGTAGGTTTTCTCCCTTTCTATTTTAAGAAAAGTAATCTTTCTATTTTACGCTCCGCAATGTATATATGTGTGGGCGCTATGGGGGCAAAAGTGAAAGTGCACTAATTTTAACGTTATTTTACTAATTTTGTGAAAATAATATTAAAAGAGGGGGATGGTTAATCATGCATCATGTGGTGGCGTTGATAGCCGAAAGACAAGGGAGTACATGCACTAATTGGCCTTTGTCTTAATTTCCAAGTGTTATGTGCCTTATGTCCAAGGTTTGATGCAAAACTACCATCGAGCCGGGGGTCTCACTGGAAGCAGCCTCTCTATTCCTATGAGGTTGAGGTAAGGTTGTCTACATCTTACCCTCCTCAGACCCTACCTTAGCTTTGCAATTGGTGGAATTTACTAAGTATGATGATGATGATGAAGTTTGATCTCATTATTTTTCTCAAAGTTTCTTCTCTTGGTTCCTATTTCAGTATAACAATGTCTAATCTATTGATTATATGCTACTACTGATTATCGCAATCTATCGCTACTCGAATCTGATTGATTACGTTCTTCGTTTATGTTAAGATCATTAAATCATGAAATTCGCAAATTCTAGACTAAGTCTGTAACACCATGTAAAAACGTGTCCAATTATGTAAAGACACTTGTCCTAAACTCTAAATATGTGAAAGATTGAGTTTGAAGGACTAAAGTTGACAAACGATGAAAATATGAAACCAAAGGTGTCACACCCCCAAAATACCACTTGTGGAAACACCGCAGGACGTGTGACGTACCAGGATCTAGCCACCAATCACATTGAACTCATAACTATATTTAAATAAAAACTTTCATTCATTAACATAGAGTGTTACAAAACGTTAAATGTAATTCATTGTGTACAGCGGAAGCATAAACCATTTGTTAAGTGTTTCATAAACCACATGTACGAAAACCACTAGGCTTGTCTTGTGATTCCATGTGTCTCGACCCATGACCACTCCAGCCTCCCAGAAAGAAAGTTCCAATGATATAACCCTATAGACCTGCAAGCACGTAGACAAGTGTGTCAGACAACGCTGGTGAGTTCAAAGTTTGTTAACACGTTTAGTTACCAGATATGAGTTTAAAACATTTCAGAGAATTGATGTTGTTAATAACTCGATTACCGCCGATCGCCTCTATTCCCCAATGCCTCTATCAAAGCAATGGTCAAGACTGGGGTCATTAGTTCACGCCCGTCCTCCCCGGTACGATGTGAGGGTGCCAAACCTAAATAGCCCTATTAACTAATACCCCGTTGCCTCCCCGGAAACAAATCGGTAGAAGGGACTTAAATTGTTACACCCCTTTCTAAGGCGGAAGCACGGGATGTGATCTTGAAAGGTTTCATTGCATACGAATGGTAAACATACTACATGCTCATAAAATAACTCCAAATGCCATTAATATTACAAGACTAAAATCATAAGTTAAATCTTGAGTTTACATCACAAGACAACATATTGTTTAAAAGATTACAACTTTAATTAAAAGATAGACATCAAGGTTTTGGTTCTTATGGCAGCACGTAGAACGGGGCATAACAACCAAACCTAACAGAACGACATAGGAGTCTTGACACATAGTAACTTAAAAACACAAACAACATCCAAGAGCAGGAGTGAGACTGCGCGTACATCCACCTTAGTTACCTGAAATACATGTAAGTTTTTGGAAAAACGTCAACATAATGTTGGTGTGAATTCATGCAGTTTTGAATAGAATGTTTATATACTTGAATGAAAACATGGTATGTAATTTGTAAAACGTATCTGCACTGTGAATGTAAATGTAAGGAATTCGAGATCGCTAATGTTTCGCGAGGACATTAACATGTGTCACGACATAGGAAGCCACCAAACCTAGGCATTTTTGTCGAGATCGACTGAGACACAAAAGCACTCATTGGTAGAAGTAGGCCAAGAGTGGGGTTGCCTGAAACCCATTAGATCTAACCCTTCTGTTCTGCGGTCTAAATGTATACGTTGACTAATGGTGCTTATGGTACCCTATTCGTCACGTGATCTATGTGTCATTCCTTAGTTTTGTGTGCTACATACCATTGTACATGTATTTTCCCCAAGTTAGAAAACAAGTAAAAGTTTAAAAGTGGGGACATGAACTCACAATTTTGCGTTTCTTGCGTCGTAACTTCACCGGGTTTGCTTAGAGCGTCGTACCACTACCTACACACGTGTTATGTCTTATTAGACGCTTAGGTCGTGTAACGACTATTTGACTTCCTGGTTTATTAGGACAGATTTTGGAGTCATTGGTATATTTTGTGTTACACCCTTGGTGTATCGTATAATTCTGAGGTGCATAATCCCAAGCATAGGAATGCTTGTATTTGTGTATATTCATACTTGTGTAATTTGCCAACAATTTGTGGTGCATTCCGGTATAGATATGTATATCTTCATATAAATCTCAAAATAATATATTTTTAAGATTAGCTTTAGAAAGTATATTTTTCTAGCTTTCACCCAAAATAGTATATTTTTAACTTGTATAAAAATATATATTTTCTTCGTCAACATGATACATTTTCTATTTGCCCAAAATATGTTATATTTTGTATTCCAAACCTTGGTGTATTTGTGTTATATTATTTTCGAGCTTCTAAAATAATATAACTACCACATATATATACAAGTAACACACATATTGTGACAACTAAATATATATACTTATTCACTTTTATTTATCAAAAATCAACCTCCAATGTTTGTATTTTTGTAACAAAATCTATGGCAAAGTTTATATTGAAAACCAAAGTTAAAACACACTTGTAAATATTTGTTAGAAAATATTTTCTAAGTGTTTGTATTTTTTTAGAAAATTTTGCCATAGTTCCCTTTTGAAAATGGAGGTGTCCATGCTATTTAGCATATCATTTTCTTTTCAAAATCAACACCACAATCAACAATCAATCCCTTAAACAATATTATACTTTCCAAGAGCAAAATCTAGCTATCTACACCAAAATCATGAACTTGAGTTTTCGTAAACACTTGTAGTAACTTGGTAAAGTGTTTTGTGGGTTTAGTTACCCCTTTAAAGTGTGTTTATCCCTTTAAAAATCTCATTCTTAAAGAAACTAGGTGTTTACAACTTGTAATCACATTCTACAAAAAATGTTTATTTATAACATCTTCTTGTTTCTCTAATATTTCTACACTTGTTTTTCCACTAAAAATAGTGTAGGTTTAAGTAAAAACCATGATCTTCTAAAAATCATATTTTGAACTTGGTTTTCTTGGAAAAATCATTCATAAATATTGAATCTATAGTTTACTAGCTTACTTTGTTTATTACTTTTTAAGAAACCATTTTATTTATCAAGTTCATGCTTTCAAAAAAAAGATGATCATCTTAAGTTGTTACACAATCATCCTTCCACTTGCTAGATTATGGGTTTATCCACAATCTAGCAAGTTCCACATGATGACCAACATCATATTACCAAGAAATCAACAAGTAAGTAACATACATACACCAAACAATCTTATTTTAACAAGATTTCATCATATGTAAGCTTTATGTTCAAGATTCAAGTTTATGTTCTTTTAGTGTTCTTATGATTTTCAACATAACATATCTTTTAACCAATCAAAATGGAAGTAAACAAGGGTTATGAGAGATCTTACTACTAGCTTTAAGCTAGGGAAGAACAATGATGAAAATGGAGTGGATAAATGCTTGTGTGAGTGGTCCTTCAAGATCCGTGAGCACCGAGCTTCCTAATACACTTTGTTACACCTTGGAATGGCCTTGGATTGGTTGGAAGATGATCGAAATATGGTGATGGTGGGGGCTCTATGTTCAGCCAAGATGAGGGAGAGAGAGTAGAAGAGTTGTGGTGAAGTGTTGTGAAGATGATGGAGGTTACTTATAATCAAGTTTTGAGTTTTACACAATGGTTCTTATGTCTCCATAGTACAAGCACAATCTTGCTCAATCCAAGAAAAGATCATTAGGGGATTTAGTGAGATCTTTAAAAGATTAAGGTGGGCCATCACCTTGTGACCGATTACAACATGGGGGGGGGGGGGGTAAATTGTAAGTTTAAATGGTAAAGGTAGGTAATTAGTGGAGGTTAAGTGTAAAAGTCTAGTGTTTTATGTGTTTATTTCATTATGTAGTTTGTTAGGTGTTCGGGAATCATAACTAGCTCAAAATAAGTAAAACAATGCTTCTAGAAATATTTTGGTGTTCCGGGTAATGTCCGGTTATTCGGTTAGATACCGGTTCGTTAAAGTGCTAAGTTACACCGTTTAGTGTTCTTTATGTACCCTTTTGTAACACTTTTGATTCCTGACACTTAGGAATGCATACAGTTCCGGGTAATGTCCGGTTGTTCGGTTAGATACCGGTTCGTTAAAGTGCTACGTTACACCGTTTAGTGTTCTTTATGTACCCTTTTGTAACACTTTTGATTCCTGACACTTAGGAATGCATACAGGATAATAAAACATGAATTCTGCATGATATTTCAATGTTAAAAAGCTGATTATTGCTGAATTTTGGCTGATTTGAGTAAGATTCTGCATTTATAGTGTGTTTCGGGTGCTTTTTAGTGCATAGTTTAGCTTCCGGGAAGCTTGTAAGTTCACCCTTGTATCCATACTTGGGTTTTAATGTATTATGGGTGTTGGACCTACTCCTAGGCCCTAATTCTATTGTCTGACTGTTTTCTGCAGAATGCTGACACGGTGTGTCTTACTGGTGAGTTTACTAGCTTTTCTGACGCAATGCTTACAGTAATGCATAAAGCAATGTTTGAAGTATGAAACATGCATGAATTCATATGTATGGTAAGAAATCAGATAATGTTGACATTTAAGCATATAATTGCAGACAATAATGATATTAAAATAGTACAGAAATTACCGGTTTTGTGCCGGTTGTCACAGTCTCCCCCTGTTAAAAGAATTTCGTCCCGAAATTCATGCTGAGTTATCTCCCGCATGAGCTTTCTTGAAAAGGTGGAGGTACTTATCTTTAAACTGGTCTTCATGTTCCCACGTGTACTCGGGCCCGTGCTTAGAGTTCCAACGTACTTTGACAAGTTTGACGCTACTCCTTCGGGTCTTGTTGACTTTCCAGTCTGTAACCTCAACGGGTTGTTCTGTAAATCGGAGTGTGTCGTCGATATGCACTTCATCCGCAGGGATGATGACTGTTTCTTGGGTTGGACTCTTCTTAAGATTTGACACATGGAACGTATCGTGCACTCCGTTGAGTTCTTCTGGTAATTCCAACTTGTACGCCACGGTACCAATTCTTTCCAAGATCTTGAATGGTCCACTTTCCCCGTTTTCCGAATCTTACTACGCCTTTCCAAGGTGAGACCTTCAACAGAACCTTGTCTCCCACCTCGAATTCTAAGGGTTTTTGTCTTCGATCTGCGTAGCTCTTTTGTCGATCTCGAGCCGCCCTAATGCGCTCTCGGATCTGAATGATCTTGTCGGTTGTTTCTTGAACAAGTTAGGGACCAACCATACGTTTGTCCCCAGCGTCGGCCCAGCATAGCGGTGAGCGGCACTTGCGGCCATAAAGAGCTTCGAACGGTGCGGCTTTTATGCTCGTATGATAGCTGTTATTGTAGGAAAACTCAACTAAAGGTAGATGAGTATCCCAGCTGCCGCCTAGATCCGTCACGCATGTGCGAAGCATATCCTCTAGTGTTTGTATGGTTCGTTCGCTCTGACCGTCTGTTTGCGGATGGAAGGCCGTGCTTAGATCCAGCTGAGATCCAAAGCCCTCCTAGAAGGATTGCTAGATCCTTGATACGAAACGTCCATCTCTATCTGAGATAATTGAAACAGGCACTCCATGACGTGCCACGATTTCCTTCAGGTACAGCTCAACGAGTTTTTCAGTGCTATCCTTCTCTCGGATCGGTAGGAAATGTGCAGACGTTGTTAACTGATCGACTATCACCCATATCATATCATGCCCTCTAGGGGTCCTGGGTAATTTGGTTATGAAGTCCATGGATATCTGCTCCCACTTCCACATGGGAATCTCTGGTTGTTGCAGTAGGCCGGACGGTTTCTGATATTCAGCCTTAACCTTAGCACAGGTTAGGCACTTTCCAACATAAACAGCAACGTCACTCTTGAGTTTCGGCCACCAATAATATTCCTTCAAGTCTTGATACATTTTGTCCGATCCTGGGTGGATCGAGTATCTCGACTTGTGTGCTTCATCAAGGATGACTTCTCGAATACCACCATAGAGCGGAACCCAAATACGCCCCTGAAGGTATAAGGTTCCCTCTTCGTTTGGCACCAAATTCTTCAGCGCACCTCAGAGGTATTCAGCTCTATGATTCTCTCCCTTAATGGCTTCTTGTTGTGCGTCATGAATGTGTGCAGTGAGGTTCGTCCGAATAGTCATTTCCAATGCTCGGACTCTTAGGGTCTTAACCCTTTCTTTTCGACTCAACGCGTCTGCTACTACGTTAGCCTTTCCAGGATGGTACTTAATCTCACAATCATAATCGTTCAGTAACTTAACCCATTGTCCCTGATGCATGTTCAATTCCTTCTGATAAAAAATATGCTGTAGACTTTTGTGATCAGTGAAGATAGTACATCGAGTACCATATAAGTAATGTCGCCAGATCTTCAAGGCGAATACCACTGCGCCTAGCTCCAGGTTGTGCGTGGTGTAATTCCTTTCATGAACTTTCAACTGTCTTGAGGCATAAGCGATGACCTTTTTGCGTTGCATGAGTACGCAACCCAACCCTTGACGTGAAGTGTCGCAGTACACCACGAAGTCTTCGATGCCTTCGGGTAAGGATAGTATCGGTGCATCGCATAGCTTGTTTTTGAGAAACTGGAAAGCTTCTTCCTGCTTATCACCCCATTCGTACTTCTTGTCTTTCTGCGTAAGGGTAGTCAGCGGTTGAGCTATCTTGGAGAAATTCTCGATAAATCGCCGGTGATAGCCCGCTAAGCCCAAAAATTGTCGAACTTCAGTTGGGGTTTTGGGGGCTTCCCAATTCTTTATTGCTTCAATCTTGGATGGGTCTACATGAATGCCCTTCTTGTTCACAACATGGCCAAGAAACTGTACTTCGCGAATCCAAAATTCGCACTTTGAGAACTTTGCATAGAGCTTCTCTTTCTTTAGTAGTTCCAGAATGGTCCTGAGGTGTTGCTCGTGCTCTTCTTTTGTTCATGATTAAATTAGGATATCGTCGATAAATATAATCACGAATTTATCGAGATATGGTTTGCAAACGTGGTTCATCAGATCCATGAATACCGCTGGTTCGTTCGTCAGTCCGAATGGCATCACAAGGAACTCGTAATGCCCATAGCGTGTTCTGAATGCAGTCTTTGGTACGCTCTCCTCTTGGATCCTTAACTGATGATATCCAGACCGAAGGTCAATCTTCGAGTAGTAGCTCGATCCTTGCAACTGATCGAATAAATCGTCAATCTTCGGCAGTGGATACCGATTCTTGACAGTGAGCTTGTTCAGTTCTCTGTAATCGATACACATCCGCAATGTTCCATCCTTTTTCTTTATGAACAAGACCGGAGCTCCCCAAGGCAAGAAGCTTGGCCTTATGAATCCTTTATCCAACAAATCCTGGAGTTGTGTAGATAATTCTTGCATTTCGGATGGCGCAAGTCGATAGGGTGCCTTGGCTATAGGAGCGGCTCCTGGAACCAAGTCAATATGGAATTCGACTTGTGTTTGCAGAGGTAGTCCTGGCAGATCTTCGGGAAAAACATCAGGGAATTCCTTAACCATAGGGATGTCTTCGAGTTTTGGCTCCTCAGCCTTCTTATCTATTACGTGTGCCAAGAATGCAACACATCCTTTTCGCAAGCATTTCTGTGCCTTCATGCAGTTGATGATTCGCAGAGGCGTGTCTCGTTTCTCTCCATGCACAATGAGAGTTTCATCATTTGCAACAGGGATGCGAATGATTTTCTCGTGACAAACAACTTCAGCCTTATTCTTGGACAGCCAGTCCATTCCAACCACCACATCGAAGCTACCCAATTGGACAGGTAAGAGGTCGATACTAAATCTCTGCTCACCAAGTTCTAACATACAACCTCTAACAACTTCGCCTGATTCAACAAGTTTACCATCGGCTAGTTCTATGGAGTAAGGAATATCTAATCTACTAGATTCTATTCCAAGCATACGTTTAAATTCCACAAATACGAAACTATAATCGGCACCAGTGTCAAATAGTATGGATGCAAAGTGATTGTTAACGAGAAACATACCGGTGACCACATTAGGGTCCTTGCGTGCGTTCCTTGCTCCAATCACAAATGCTCGAGCTTGAGGGTTGTTCTCCTTTGGGCAATCTTTCTTGAAATGGTCCTTGCTACCACAACCAAAGCATCCTTGGTTCTGCCCTGCTCCATTACCATTCCGGTTACCGTTACCATTTCCATTACCAGCACCGTTTCAGTTTCCATTCCCATTCCTATTACCATTACCATTGTGGCCTCCAATACCTTTTCCCCAACAATCATCGGTACGGTGGCCTGACTTCCCGCAGCTCTCGCATCTCCCAACGCGACAGTTTCCCACATGGTGAAAGTTACAGCGGTTACATTTGGGCAGAGTGCCCTAGTATTTCTTAGCTCTAGTATCATTTGCAGCTGCGAAGGTTTTTGCCCCCTTAGGCGGGTTGGTATCACGCTTCTTGTTGTCTGAACCCTTGTTGTTGCTACGGGTTGCTTGGTTCAGATTTGAATGTTTCCTTTTCTTGTCACTGGACGATTCAGCATGCGTCTTGGTTTTCTCAGTGGGGTTTAGCGACAACTTCTTCATACGGACAGCATCTTCAGTAAGGCTGACAGCCAGAGTTACAGCCTGAGTGATTGTTGAGGGTTTAGCCGATGTTACCATGCTGCGAAACTCTGGAGCCAATCCCCAGATGTAGCGCTCGACGCACTTAAATTCGGGAGTCACCATGTAGGGGATCACTCTTGATAGATCATGGAACCTTCGAGTATAACCAGTAATGTCTGCACCTTCCATGGTCAAGTGCCAGAACTCAGTCTCCAGCCTTTGGAGTTCAGCACGAGAACAGTATTTTTCCCTCATTCTTTCCTTTAGCTCATCCCAAGTCATGCCATATGCGGCATCATCACCCAGAGTTTGGACTTGCAAATTCCACCAAGTCAACGCTTCATCAACAAACAACCCAGTAACAAAAGTGACTTGCTGGTCCGCGGTACACTTGCTCATGCGGATAGTGGAATCAAGTCTTCTCCGTCCAGCGCACAAAAGCCACTGCACCTCCAGTGCCATCGTAATTTAGTGGCTTGCAGTCGAGAAACTGCTTGAAAGTGCAGCCTGAAATTGATCCAACCAATTCATACGTGAGCAATCAATGAAATAATGAAACAAGGGCTGTTCACAAATTTCATTTTAGCAAATCAGCTTAAGGTTACCTTGAGTTGCGTTTCCTCCAGATGAGTCTCCCTGCCCATTACGTCTAGCGTTGCTTGGTCCTCCACTTTGTTCGGTGTGGTTTGCCTCGTATTGGGCGATAGCTGCGGTGATCCTTTCTTCCAGTAGGGAGTTCAGTTCTTCAGCAGTCCTCGGCAGTGGGGAAGGAGGAGGTTGATCACGAGTGTCTACAGCTCTCCTGGGTGCCATGTTCTGCCAGAACACAACACAACAGGGTTAGACATTCGTTTGATACAAGGTAGTAGTATATACATTTACAAACATGTATACACATAAGCAACATCAAACAATCCGTCAACACATAAGTCAAATATCTTTCTTCACATTGGCATCCTCTAAAACTCAACTGGGATCTTCATCACCATCATAAGTTATAGCCGTCGGGTCATTTTCGTCATATATCTCCTCACTTATGGAGGGAGGCATGATAGCTCGTAGGGGAAATGTTACGCCATAAGTTTATATATATTAACAGATATATATAGTTACACGCAAGTAAACAAGTAATTCCTAGTTTGAAGTTAAGTGCTACCCCTGTGCACCCTAAGTCTCGTAGTGTCCTTACTTGACTCCTTGAAAAAAAAAGTTCAGGTAGTGGATGTCGCAGAAAGTTTTATGCAATGAAAACTTTTGAAAATTGTTTTCGTGAGAGGATCCTAAAGATTGTAGACTAGACTCGTGAAGGAATCCTGGTTCACTACAATCGCAGCTCTGATACCAATCTGTCACACCCCTTTCTAAGGCGGAAGCACGAGGTGTGATCTTGAAAGGTTTCATTGCATACGAATGGTAAACATACTACATGCTCATAAAATAACTCCAAATGCCATTAATATTACAAGACTAAAATCATAAGTTAAATCTTGAGTTTACATCACAAGACAACATATTGTTTAAAAGATTACAACTTTAATTAAAAGATAGACATCATGGTTTTGGTTCTTATGGCACCACGTAGAACGGGGCATAACAACCAAACCTAACATAACGACATCGGAGTCTTGACACATAGTAACTTAAAAACACAAACAACATCCAAGAGCAGGAGTGAGACTGCGCGTACATCCACCTTAGTTACCTGAAATACATATAAGTTTTTGGAAAAACGTCAACATAATGTTGGTGTGAATTCATGCAGTTTTGAATAGAATGTTTATATACTTGAATGAAAACATGGTATGTAATTTTAACAAGATTTCATCATATGTAAGCTTTATGTTCAAGATTCAAGTTTATGTTCTTTTAGTGTTCTTATGATTTTCAACATAACATATCTTTTAACCAATCAAAATGGAAGTAAACAAGGGTTATGAGAGATCTTACTACTAGCTTTAAGCTAGGGAAGAACAATGATGAAAATGGAGTGGATAAATGCTTGTGTGAGTGGTCCTTCAAGATCCGTGAGCACCGAGCTTCCTAATACACCTTGTTACACCTTAGAATGGCCTTGGATTGGTTGGAAGATGATCGAAATATGGTGATGGTGGGGGCTCTATGTTCAGCCAAGATGAGGGAGAGAGAGTAGAAGAGTTGTGGTGAAGTGTTGTGAAGATGATGGAGGTTACTTATAATCAAGTTTTGAGTTTTACACAATGGTTCTTATGTCTCCATAGTACAAGCACAATCTTGCTCAATCCAAGAAAAGATCATTAGGGGATTTAGTGAGATCTTTAAAAGATTAAGGTGGGCCATCACCTTGTGACCGATTACAACATGGGGGGGGGGGGTAAATTGTAAGTTTAAATGGTAAAGGTAGGTAATTAGTGGAGGTTAAGTGTAAAAGTCTAGTGTTTTATGTGTTTATTTCATTATGTAGTTTGTTAGGTGTTCGGGAATCATAACTAGCTCAAAATAAGTAAAACAATGCTTCTAGAAATATTTTGGTGTTCCGGGTAATGTCCGGTTATTCGGTTAGATACCGGTTCGTTAAAGTGCTAAGTTACACCGTTTAGTGTTCTTTATGTACCCTTTTGTAACACTTTTGATTCCTGACACTTAGGAATGCATACAGGATAATAAAACATGAATTCTGCATGATATTTCAATGTTAAAAAGCTGATTATTGCTGAATTTTGGCTGATTTGAGTAAGATTCTGCATTTATAGTGTGTTTCGGGTGCTTTTTAGTGCATATTTTAGCTTCCGGGAAGCTTGTAAGTTCACCCTTGTATCCATACTTGGGTTTTAATGTATTCTGGGTGTTGGACCTACTCCTAGGCCCTAATTCTATTGTCTGACTGTTTTCTGCAGAATGCTGACACAGTGTGTCTTACTGGTGAGTTTACTAGCTTTTCTGAAGCAATGCTTACGGTAATGCATAAAGCAATGTTTGAAGTATGAAACATGCATGAATTCATATGTATGGTAAGAAATCAGATAATGTTGACATTTAAGCATATAATTGCAGACAATAATGATATTAAAATAGTACGGAAATTACCGGTTTTGTGCCGGTTGTCACATAAATGATAGACACGAGTGTATTAACCAACATCCCAAGTTTAACATTCCAGTCAAACCCAATAACCTGACATTCCTCCCCAGAACGTTTACTAGATGTCCCTCCCCGGGACGCATGCTTGGAAAAAGATCAGTGAACTCACATTAGATTTGCTCGGTTTATTTAGTTACCCTTTCCAGTTAATCTACCAGCCCTACCGTGGTTACCAAAGATGATCAGTTTCACAAACACATATCCAATTCAAGTATGCAACAAGTCACACGTAATACCATTTTCACATATCACATAGCAAGTGTTTGGATTTCATACACATTTATGACACACGTTCATGTTTCCAACAATAGTTGCCAATAACATCAGGTTCATAAAGAAACACGTATTATTCCGGATTGCGTTTATCACAAAGATCACCGTACAACATGTAGCACATATCCTATTCTCATACTAGTACACATCTCATCTGCAAATCACATAACACATTTACAGTTGTATTGTCTACCCACACAAGTCAAGTCAAGATTTACACTGTTCATCATGCAACAGATAGATTTTTACAAGCACAAGTATCCATTTACATCATAATCTATTTACTGTTCTGTCTATGACTCTTATGGCGAAGAACCTAGGCGACGAAGGACTATCCTTCGTCGGGTTGGAGTATGACGAAGTACCCATTTTCGTCGGAACTAGGTGTGTGACGAAGTATTATTCTTCGTCGAGACTACTAGTGACGAACTATACATTCTTCGTCGTGATCGGATTGTGACGAACTATCAATGTTTCGTCATGGATAACATAGGTGGTTATGGTGCTCCTTCAAACCCTAATTGTCCTAACTGTTCATCTCATCAACGTAATCATCATCAAAATAATAACCCTAATCTATAATCGGCCGCCTATGTTTACATAGCAGGATGTTTGTAATCATCATGACTGGTTGACAAGAATCCTAGTTTCTCCTATACATCGATTATCATCACACACACCTCCGAATCCAGTCTCATCAGTTTATATTATCAAAATTACCAGATTCTTTTCATAATAGAAAGATCATCATCATACAATCCAGATCATTTGATATCATACATGCAACTTAACCTTGTTCATAGCGATATCTATTAAAGCCCTAGATCATGATCACAATTCAAACAACAAGTGACACACACCACACCAAAACAAAACACAACCACTTATACCAGAGAGAATTAAATCAAAACCATGGTAACTATACTAACCGAATTATGGTGTGCGAGATAAAGCATGCGAGCCAAGAGGAGCGAAGCTTCGGAGGTTAGAATTGCCGTCGATCATCAGGGAAAAAGAAAGGAAGAAAGCTTTAGGGTTTAGTGTTCGGGTTCTGTAGATTATATAAACAAAATAACCATCGAGCTTCCTTGGGCTTGGGCCGATGGTCCTCTCGACGAAGTACTCTCTTGGCGATGGACCTTCTTTGCCACGTTGTGAGTGTGACGAAGAACCTTAGTTCTTCGTCAAAAGGGCAGTCAACGAAGGTTAGATTCTTCGTCGCCTGGAGTGTGATACGTGGCCGATGGTTAAGTCAGGTCTAAACACTAAACAACTCCTAGATATCCATTTACTACCAAACATAACAATGTTTAATCATTCGTGCATCGAGCACATGTTACAACATAAAACTGTTGGTACATGCGTCCGTCGACTTCGTCTTGTATCGAGTCTTGTATATATTTAGATAGATCTAGGCACGTTGTTCGAGAAAAATGTCAAATATAGGGTGAGAGGTCATTTCACACAGAATTAGAAAATTTAATTTCGTTTGAAATCACCATGTCCAGTTCAAACGAAATCAGTGATTCCGCTTGAATGTGATTTCGTTTGAAGCAGTTTCAAGCGGAATTAGCTGCCTATATATATGTTTTGTCTGATTTCATTTGAGTCAGTCTTGTATGTGTGATTCCGGAGCTGAAGTGCTGCCGAAGTGTCGTCTCGCTGTAATTCTTTGTCAAATCAATCAGAAAGACAGTTTAAAGTGATATTCTTGCTTAATTGAACTCGATACGTTTGTTTCCGCCTTTCGTATTGAGAAAAACTCTTCTGATCGACTCATTCGGGTCAGAAAACGATCCTACAAGTGGTATCAGAGCTCAGGAGGAAGAGTTCTTACCAATTCAGCTGCAAATTCTGTTTTCTACACCTTCTTTTTCAAAATTAAAAACTTTTCACAGTTAAAATCGGCTAATTTTCTCATATATTGTGTAAAAGTGTGTTTTAACAAATCCTTGAAAGAATTGGACCTTATTTCGATCTAAAACTGGTAAAATTAGTAATTTCACTTGAAAAAAAGTTCGAGATTGATGACATCAGCATAATTTCGCTTGAAATAAGGCAGTAATTCCACTTCAAATCGTAATTTCGTTTGAGAATTTCGCTCCAAATTGTGATTCCGTTTGAACGGTTCAAATGAAATTAGGTATTCCGCTTCAGATTGTTATTCCGTTTGAAAAGGTGCTACTTCACACGAAATCAACTATTTCGTTTGAAAGGGTATTCCGCTCCAAAGGGATTTAGTTTGAAAGTGTTGATTCCGTTTGAAGGAGTTATTTCGTTTGAAAGATTGTTTTTGTGAAAATTATTGTCGAAACATGGAAGAGGAATTTTATAACGCATTTGCTACTACCCCGACTACTCCGGCATCTGTTACTCAGAATTTGAACATGGAAAATGAAACGGGTACTATGCAAAAACCGCCTAAACTCATGAATATCGAGGAGTATAAAGGATGGGAGGAACGTTTTGAGAATTGGGTACAAGCAAATTACTTGGATGCTTGGGAATGCGTGGAAACAAAATATGTTAGACCTACCAATGATGATGAAGAGGAGATTGCTATTAAAGATCTCAGTGCTGATGATAGAAAGAAATACAAAAATGAAAAGATGATGATTAGTTTGTTGCATCAAGCAGTTAAGGAAGATATCTTGGTATTACTACAACACAATGGAAGTGCTTATTCTATCTGGAAAGCTTTAAAGTCAAAGTTTGTTGGAAGCAAAGAAATGATCAAGAACAAAAAGTCACTTTTGAAGAAAGAATTCGATTTGTTTCGTGGTTTGAGAACTGAAAGCACCAAGCAGATCATCGAAAGATATTGCAATTTGCTAGTTCAAATGAAGAGAATGAGCATCAATAAAGATAATGAAGAGTTGGTAGAAAAGTTGGCTGATGCATTACCACATGAAACTTGGGGCACGTATTTGATGATGTTGAGAAATAAGAAAGATTTTGGGAATTTGACACTGAATAAGTTCATTGAAAAGCTTGAAGCTCAGGAGATGGAACAAAGGAAGATCTCGAGAATGAAGGATTTTGATGGTGAACAAGATATCGGTCTTTATTACAAAGGAGGTATCAGTGATAAAACGAACATGTCACCAAAGGTCGAGACTGCATTTAATGCTAAGAGTTCATCTGGAGGATCTTCTAAAGGATCAAACAGCAAAACAAGTTTTTCTTCATATCCATCATTTGATCCAAATCTGTCAACAACAAAGAGTGGCAAGAGGTTACAATGCAACATTGTTTTAAACATTGAGAATGATGAAAATTTCTCGAAAGAGGAGGCAAAAAGTCATATGTCTTTGTTGGGAACTGTGCTGGAATCATATGGAAGTCTGGTAGCAGGAAAGATCGGGAATCCAATGTTGACAAAAGAGGATTACGATCAGATTGATGCTGAGGAAATGGAATTGATGGATATAAAGTGGTGTTTGGCGAGTGTGTTGAGGAGAGCTGAAAAGTTTAAACAAATTACGGGAAGAGATGATTTCCGTGATGCAAATGTTTCTACTTTGGGATTTGATAAATCTAAAGTTACTTGTTTTCGTTGCAGGGAAAAAGGACACTTCAAGAGGGAGTGCACAAATCACGAAGCAAGTGGAGCTCAAAATCCGTTCAACAACAATGTCTATTATCGGAAAGCAATTTATCATCAAGTTGCTCAACACCAACAAGAGCCACAAACTGCACATGCCAGGAAGACAATCGAAGAGTCATCAAAGAGAGCATGCATGGTGAATCAGGATGGTAAAAAGTCTACAAGTGATTTCAGTTGGGATAAATATGTTTCAGCTGATAGTAAAGCATGTCTGATAAACCAAGATGATGAAAAATTACCTGAAGGATTCAGCTGGGCAAATTTTAATTGGGATGATTATGATCCTAACAAAACTCCAAATTCTAAAGCTTTATTTGCTCGAGTTGCTGAAGACAGTGATAATGGTGATGATTATTATGCATGAAGATTGGAAAAGGACTTAAGAATGATAGAAGAGAGTGACAGTGATGATGAAAAAGCTAAAAAGAAAAAGAAAAAAGTTAAAAAACAAGTCAGCAGTGATGATGAAGAAGTTCCAGTGATAAGGAAACATGTTAAAGATATTCCAGTGTTTAAAGTTGAAACTGAAGCTGATGCACAAAAGATTCTGGTGATATGTGAAAATTGTGAGGCAGTGAAGAAGCAAAATAGTACTTTGATTCACAATATGAACAGATTGAAAGAATCATATGATGTTCTCAACAAAGCAATGAATCAGTACAATCTGTCAAGCAGTGAACAAGCAATAGCAATGAAGACACTTCAAGGAGCTTTCATGACAAAGTAGAAAAGTGTTAACAGTTACATTGAAAAATGTGATGTGCTTGAACAGAAACTGGAAAAACAAAGGATTGAAACAGAAAGAGTTAATAGATTGTTAAAAAGTTACTCATGTACTTCTTATGTTATTGACAGGGTTTATCCAACTGTTGAAGGCATGAAGGCATTTGATGAAGAGGAAGTAACTGAAGACAAAAGTTCTGAAAGGAAGGATACTGAAGTGAAGACATCTGGTAAGAAACAAAGTGCCAGTTACAACAAGTGTCCACCCCCACTTGAAAATGGATATTCTCCACGAAATCCAAATTCAGAAAGAGTAAAAAAGGCAACCAATTTACAGTGGGAGTCTGAGTCTTCAGAAAATTTGCCAGACAACATTGATGTTACTTTCACATCGTCTGACACTGATCATGAGTCAGAATTAATAAAGAAAGTGGTTGATCAGGTGTTGGATAACGATGAAACCGAGGAGTCAAAGTCTGACACGTCAAGTCCAACAGTCAAAAAGGATAAAAGGGTTTACAATAAAGAGTTTTTATTATCAAAATCTAATTCGAATGACGAACCAATCAAAGTTGCTTATACTTTGAATGATTCTGACAAATTATATTCTGATCAAGAATTTCTAATAAGAGGTGTTAAACCTGACATGAACAAAAAGGTTTTCAAATTAACAGAAATTAATATTTCTGAAATAAAAGATGTAAATCTTTCTGAAAAACCTAAACCTTACACTTCAAGAGTTCAACAACGTTTAAACAAGAAAAAGGGTTACAGTTCTGGTTCAGGTTTTCAAAAGAAACCAAACCATAACGGTAATTTCAAAAGAAAAGGTCTCGGTTTTATTCCACCGAAAAATTATAAAAATGAGAAAACTTATAAACCAAAAACTGTATTTGTTTCAGGAACAAGTGCCGAGGAAGAACAAAAGAGCCCATTCTGGAAACAATCAAACAAAGAGTTCCTTGCCAAGAAGCAGGAAGAAATGAAGAAGGATGTTGCTCAAAGGAAGGAAACGAGAACCTGTTTTCAATGCAAAATTGTTGGTCATATTGCCAGGAATTGTTCAAAGGCAATCAAAACAAAACAGGGAGTTTCTCTTAAACTGAAAGAAAAAATGATTGAAAATGAACCACCAACTGAACAATTCAAAGTTTTCAAAAATTCAAAATTTGAGGTTGGTGAATGTTCAAAGAGGTTTTACAAGAGAAAAGCAAATCTTGACAATCACAAGTGGGTTGTTAAGAAATCTGATGATAGTTCTAGCAATGATTCTGATTCGTCAAAATCAGAGGAGCTATTTTCAGGCGATGAATCTGATTCCACAAAGTCAGAAGAGCCACATGTTGAGTTGAAATTGGAAACATCAGTACCTCCAATGGATGATGTCAATTTTCCACCATTGAGGGCTGAAAATTTTAAGCAAAAAGTTGGTAAAGTTGAAATTTCAAATCAATTTTTCTCAGAAAAGAAAGAGTTTGATATTGAGAAAGCTTTTAATCCCACAATGAAATATATTTTTGGAAAAATGGTTGACAAGAAAGTCAAAGGGGTGAAAGAATTTTATGAGAAAAAATTGAAGAAACCAGGTAAAACTGTGACATCTCAGGTTTGTGACTGGGATGGAACATATTATGATGAGTGAAAAGTATGACTTGCCGGAGCTCCCAAGTTGGTAATCGCAGAGCATGAATCGGCATCATTCTTGAAAATTGTTTTTTGAAAGAGTTTGACTTGCCGGAGCTTCCAGGTTGGTAAGAGTGGAGCAGGTATCGGCATCTTTCTTGAGAAATTCACGAAAGTGATTTCGTCTTACAAGTGGTTATTGGTTGGTTACTTACAAGTGGTAAATTGGGGACATTAAGTTGTACTTGATTTTCTACAAGTGACGTGTGATGTTTGAATCTTAAAATTGTTAAATTTTTCAAGTGGTTAAAAGAACAACGTGATGAATGAATCCCCTAACCTACAAGTGGTTTTATGATATCAATAAAACTAATTTTCTGGAAAAACCATTTGATTAAAACAAACTTAAGTGTTTTGAAATCACAATGGGAAAATAGTTTGTTGTGAGGGGGAGTTCTGATTGTTTATGCCAAGAGGATGGCGAATTGAAGTAATTTGATATCAGTTGTCACGTTGTTTGTACAGTTTGTTTTCAAATTTTTTTAAATGATTTTGAATTTTAGGGGGAGTAAGAATTTATTTCAGAAAATCCAAAAACATTTGAAATTTTGAAAAAGTCAAAAACATGATAAATTGAAAAAATGAGTTTTGTTGTGAAAAGAGGAAATGATAGTACATCAGTGGACGATCACGACATGCTAAAGAATTGGAAAGTTAAATGTGATAAACGGTCTCACTGACGATATGCCAGTAGGTTTTTACACATTTAGTAGATTGTGACGAGATATAAACCTAAATTTCAAACTTACTTATATCGTGGGGAACATCTCTCGGATATATGGGTAACCCCCGAAATCTTGTTTGAAAGGTCCCTTTTTCTAAGATACTAGGTCTTTATACTCAGTGATATCTGGGGTATTATCCCGGGACTTCTGATTTTGCGGAAGCAATGGCCTAGTCCCTGTATAATACTTTCTGCTTGCTTGAAATATAGCACCGTCCTCAGTACAAAAAATGATGAAACATTGAAAAATGCTAATCATGTGCTGTTGAAGAAAAGATTCTCTAAAGGGAACACACCAAAAAGTCGAAGCCGTCATCTCTCTGATTTTGCGGAAGCAATAGCCTGAGCTCTCACGGCCCTCGCATTTAACCCTTACAGATATCATCTGTGGTATACTCACCTGTAAGACTGAATATTGGGATCTGGATATGGGAGTATATTCTGAGGTGGGTCACGCGAATAAGTTTAAGTATCTAAAACATTAATTTCGTATCTCGAAGCAGTTGAACTTTGTGTGAAAATTTAAGTGGATCAGTATACTGACAATCTAAGTGAATTGTTTAGAACTTAAAATGTTTAAAGCTTAATGGTGTTGGTGATTTGTCTCAAAAACTGATATGATCCTCTTACACAAACTCACAAAAAATATTGTCTGTATATATTTCTTTTATGCATTTCTTTAATCAAAATTTCAAAAAGATTTTAATTTTTTTTAGCATAATTTTTTTTTTGAAAATACAAAAAGATTTTCGACAACTGGTGTTGAAGAGCTAATTTTCAAAATTCCAAGTGCTAAACATGATGAGCAATTAGTGAGGGGGAGTCTGTTTGAAACAAGAAAAAGATTTTAAAAAGAAAAATGATATTTTTACAAGTGGTTCATCAGTGATTAACATTGTAAAATCATTCATTATTTGTTTGTGTTTACAAGTGGTAAGCAGAGAATAAATTTGTCAAATGTTAAAATTGTGAAATTTATTGTGAGGTAGAGTTTGTGCAGGTAGGCCAGGTTACGATCCTGGAACTGCTGATGCTGATGAACTTAAGGAATCAAGAGATCTGATCAAGAGAATTAGAATGTTCAAGAGCCAGATTGTGATTCTGGAATTGAAGATTAGATCAACATCCGAGGGGGAGATAAGTTGATAAAGAGAAGAGAGAGATGAAGAATACTTACATTGTTAGATACTTCGGAAGAAAGTTCGAGATGACTGATAAAGACTGAAGATGTTGAAGACTCGACACTGAAGACTCGTCAACATTCGAGGGGGAGTCTGTTGGTGCATGCGTCTGTCGACTTCGTCTTGTATCGAGTCTTGTATATATTTAGATAGATCTAGGCACGTTGTTCGAGAAAAATGTCAAATATAGGGTGAGAGGTCATTTCACACGGAATTAGAAAATTTAATTTCGTTTGAAATCACCATGTCCAGTTCAAACGAAATCAGTGATTCCGCTTGAATGTGATTTCGTTTGAAGCAGTTTCAAGCGGAATTAGCTGCCTATATATATGTGTTGTCTGATTTCGTTTGAGTCAGTCTTGTATGTGTGATTCCGGAGCCGAAGTGCTGCCGAAGTGTCGTCTCGCTGTAATTCTTTGTCAAATCAATCAGAAAGACAGTTTAAAGTGATATTCTTGCTGAATTGAACTCGATACGTTTGTTTCTGCCTTTCGTATTGAGAAAAACTCTTCTGATCGACTCGTTCGGGTCAGAAAACGATCCTACAAAAACGAATCGTGAAAACAGGACCGTGAAACAAGTGATGCGTAGAGAAAGGACCTTGAGATCTCGGGTTGTCACATCATCCCCAACTTGAAAGAAATTTCGTCCCGAAATTTGATAAGTAATCCAAAGAAGCAAGGTGTTAGATCAGGATGACTATGGATTTTCTTCAGGTACCACATCATCCCCAACTTGAAAGAGAATTTCATCCCGAAATTCGTCAATGACATCAGAAGTTGGTTCAACCCTTTGAACAATTGAGAATACTAGAGCTTCATTTGATCTGTGCATTCCCACGTGAACTCCGGTCCACGTCTTGAGTTCCAGCGAACTCTCACGATTAAAATTTGACTATGTTAACGAACCTTGACTTCCTGGTCCATGATTTCAATAGATTCCTCGACAACTGCAACTTGTCGTTAATCTTAGGCTCTAGTAAGGGTATCACAAATGCTTCGTCGGACAAGCACTTCTTTAGGTTCAGGACATAAATGACATCGTGATCGTTACCCAATTCATCAGGTAACTCGAGTTTGTTGGCCACGTTACCGATTCTTTCCAGAATTTTTAAGGGCCCAACATAACGTAAATCTAGCTTGCTACGCTTTCCACAGCGCACCTCGCCCTCCCAGGGTGAAAACTTTCAACATGACTCGCTCGCCTGCGACGAGCTCCCAGGGTTTCCTAAGCTTATCAGCTTCCCTGGCGGTCACGCGTTACCGCCACACGATTCCCGATCTAAATAATCTTCCCAGAGGTTTCAAGTACAAGTTCTGGACCTGTGATTAGTTTGATACCCACCTTAGTTCAACAAGGAGATTGGCATTATCGTCCATGCAGTGCCTCAAACATAGCTGTCTGAATACTAGGATGGTAGCTGCTAGAGTAGAACTAAACCAAAGGTAAGTGCCCTTCTAATTTTTACCAAAGTCAATCACACACACGCTCGCAGCATGTCTTCGAGTGTCAGGATGGTTCGTTTACTCAGACGGTTTGCCCTACGGTGATAAGCAATGCTCACGTCTAGACGTGAGTTGAGGGTGTTGTGTTTTGTCTGCCATAAATCAGGTATAGATCAAAATTAAAATTATCAGGAGTTGGCACCTCGTGCCTAATAAAACCGCCTCTCTCATAGGAATATTCACAAGCTGTGAAGACTCGTCAGTTTCCTTGATTGCAAGAAAGTGTGTTGGTTACGTGAGACAACCAACGATCACTCAGGTGATATTGGTTCCGTTCTGAGATTTAGGTGGGCCAGTGACAAAATCTGTGGCAGTCTGTTCCCATTTTCAAACGGGTGTTTCTGGTTGCTGACACAACCCAGGAGGTTTCTGATACTCCACCATGTCTTTCGCATAAGTCAACATTGATCACCTACATTGCTATGTGGGTTTCATGCTCGATCGCCAGTACAAGATTCATAGGTCCTATTATCTCCTATCAAATTCCAGACGACTAGAATATCAAGGCTGGTGTGTTTCGCTCGACACAAGTTTCCCTTGGATTGCTGTATAGTGAGACCCATATTCGTTCCATGAAGTAGCGAGTATCGTTCGACTTGCCAAAAGTTGTTCCTCCATGCCCCGCATGGACCAATCTTGAAAATTTTATTCCTTCAATACTTTAGTTTGAACAGGGCGAATTTGATCAGATAGTTTAGAGTTGCTGGTGTGCTGCGAGGTTCATACGCGTCTAGGTTTCACAGTCGAGATCATTCAGAAGTTCCATCTAGCGATGCCATCACATGTTTAGCTACTTTGAAACAAGGGTACACGGGTGGCCCTTGTGATCGGTCTAAGTAGTGCATTTGGTACCGTCCAAGTAATGCCTCTAACTTAAATCCAAAGACCATGGTTTCCACCGCAGGTTGTGACTCATGCAACTCTTCTTGTAAATCCACTACTTAGGCCATCACTTTCTCGTGTTGCATTGGCGTGTAACTGGGACTCTGATTCGAACCATCAGGGTATACCTCTAGATCACCCGTACCCTTGGGTAGAGATGATGCTCAGTGCATTGTAGAGTTGGATTTCAAAAGCTGAAAAGATGTTCTCCTGTTTTGTCTCCCATGAATTCACAGCGCCTCGCTGTGCTAAAGAGGTTAAAGCTGCGCAATCTTCAAGAATCCCTTGATGAACCTGCGATAGTATCTAGCGTGACTAAGAAATTACTGCATCCTCGAAGGACTCTTTGGTGCCGATCAAGTTCTAATAACATAGACCTTAGCGAGATCCACGTGTATTCCCAATTTGCTGACTACGCGACCAAGAAAGTGTGCTTCTCGAATCCTGAGGTCACGCTTTGGTAGACTTCGCGTGGAGTTGCTCCTCCCCTAGGAGCTCTAAGATAAGACACAAGTACCGTTCATGGTGTTCCTTTCTCCTGGGAGTGGTTCCAGGTGTCATCAATAAACACGGTTGGCAGCTTGACGAGATAATGTTTACACATACGATTCATGTGGTCCATAAAGCTGCCAGTGTATGGAATAACTTGAATGACATACACAGAAAATCGTAATAGCCGTACTGCATTCGAAATGTTGTCTTAGGAACATCCTCCCCTTGAACTTCCATCTGATGATAGTTCGTTCGTTAGTCAATCCTCGAATGGGAGCTTGACCCTCGCAACTGGTCGACAGGTTGTCAATACATGGTCAAGGTAAATGGTTCTTGACTGTCACCTTGATGAGTTCTCGATAATCAGTACACATACGAAAAGGCTTATCTTCACGGATATAACTAGGGCTCCCCAAAGCGAAAAGCTAGGTCTGACAAAACTCCTGTTCAACAGTTCCTGTAATTGATTAGACAGCTCTTGCAACCCCTCCCCCTGGTGCAAGAGGGTAAGAGTACGAGTAATCAGGGCTGCCTCTGGCGTGAGATCAAACTGGGATTCTGCCTAACAGGTGTGAAAGTAAACCTGAAAGTTCCTCGGGTAGCACAACGAGAGGAATCACGAACAATTGGTGGATCCTCGATCCTCTTTCCTTAGCCTTAACATCAGTAACGGTTGCTAACATAGCGGGGTAATCCCTCCGTAGACACTTCTGGGCCTTCATAGCTGAAATGGCGCTAACCTTTGCACCACTCTGATGCTTTAGAACAGATAACGATTCTCCACCAGGGAGAAGGATACGCAAAATTTTCTTCTCACATGGTATATCTGCGAGATCTCTGGATAACCAGTCCACACTAACTACTGCATCGAAACCATCAAGGATAGTAGAAGGAAGGTCGATTTCGAACACTTGTCCCACAAGGTCGAGTTTGCATCCCAACGAACATATGAGGTTCCATCAGCCGATTCCATAACAGGTTCGGTTTCAAGAAACATCAGGGTTAAACAGAACAGAGACGAAGCGATTAGATACCAAGAACGTGCAGGCCACCATGCTGCTATATTCCTGGCGTCGCCTATGCCAATCCTAAATGCCCCTCCACGAGAACCACTACCAGGGTTGTTGTTACGGTTACGAGGATTCCCAATACTATCATTATTCCCTTGGTTGTTGACGTCTTGACTTAACAACAGTCAATCCTTGTCGACGTCACCTTCGTTTCCATGCTGTAGGCTATGATTATGAGTACCTTTATGTTGCCGCGGCTGTTGCCTCTAATGTCGTTGCTTGTAACGGTGTCCTGCGAGCTTTCACCAACAGGGTCCATCTTTTCACATTCCGTGTCGAGTCCTATGGCACTACTCATGGTGCGGGCAATTACACATTCCACTCTAAAGTCAATTGTCATCGATTATGTCCCGATTGATTCGTAAAAGTTGACTCCCATAAGTCGTTGACTAGGGTTAAGTACTACGCTCATCCACTTTTCCATCGATCTTGCAAATTGATTGCGTAATATACGGTATGTTGCTAAAGTATTGCTGAAGTGGTCGCACTTTAGGATCTAAGGCGTCAGTACGTTAAGTTCCAGAAAAGTGAGAAAGGTATAGACCAATCATGCTGCAACATTCATCTCAGAGACGTTCGTACTAGCACCTAACATTCTACACAATTCGCTAGACGTCCAGATGTGTGTTGAGGTAATACTCGATAGCTTCGAGGTTCGTAAGGATTCAGTAAGGAGTGAAAAGATCACGTTCGGGTAGGGGACGATCACTGCTATGACCCTTATAGGTTTGTTATGTTTCTCATTGATCGAAATACGGAACAGGACCCCTTTTTCACTTGTTAAGCCTCACTGGGACTCGCATGCACCCCACATTATTATTATGTGTGCACCCACAATAATATTGTGATTTGCATGCTCATCTAAGTTCCTCCTAACTCATGTCAAATGGTTCCTCAAACTCAAATGTCAAATGGAGGTTATTAAAACGATAAGATCATAGAAATCCAAAGATTATGACAACTATCAACGCATCATAATGTAAGCAAGCAATTCATGTAATCATGTTATAGTGACGAGTGTGTGTTCGTACACTACATCATAAACAAATGTGTACTGGTTATGTAATGTATGCAGCAGGTAAAAAGATGAACCTTGCAATCTGGAGCTGAGTGTCATGGTCGTATTCACGTATTCAGAACTGTTCGGTCATAGTCTGGTTTTATAAAAACATTTTTAAAACCAAGTTCACTATAACCAGTGGCTCTGATACCAAACTGTCACACCCCCAAAATACCACTTGCGGAAACACCGCAGGACTTGTGACGTACCAGGATCTAGCCACCAATCACATTGAACTCATAACTATATTTAAATAAAAACTTTCATTCATTAACATAGAGTGTTACAAAACGTTAAATGTAATTCATTGTGTACAGTGGAAGCATAAACCATTTGTTAAGTGTTTCATAAACCACATGTACGAAAACCACTAGGCTTGTCTTGCGATTCCATGTGTCTCGACCCATGACCACTCCAGCCTCCCAGACAGCAAGTTCCAATGATATAACCCTATAGACCTGCAAGCAAGTAGACAAGTGTGTCAGACAACGCTGGTGAGTTCAAAGTTTGTTAACACGTTTAGTTACCAGATATGAGTTTAAAACATTTCAGAGATTTGATGTTGTTAATAACTCGATTACCGCCGATGGCACCAGATTATTTGCCCTATTCCCCAATGCCTCTATCAAAGCAATGGTCAAGACTGGGGTCATTAGTTCACGCCCGTCCTCCCCGGTATGGTGTGAGGGTGCCAAACCTAAATAGCGCTATTAACTAATACCCCGTTGCCTCCCCGGCAACAAATCGGTAGAAGGGACTTAAATGATTGATATGAGTGTATTAACCAACATCCCAAGTTTAACATTCCAGTCAAACCCAATAACCCGACATTCCTCCCCGGAACGTTTACCAGATGTCCCTCCCCGGGACGCATGCTTGGAAAAAGATCAGTGAACTCACCTTAGATTTGCTCGGTTTATTTAGTTACCCTTTCCAGTTAATCAACCAGCCCTACCGTGGTTACCAAAGATGATCAGTTTCACAAACACGTATCCAATTCACGTATGCAACAAGTCACACGTAATACCATTGTCACATATCACATAGCAAGTGTTTGGATTTCATACACGTTTATGACACACGTTCATGTTTCCAACAATAGTTGCCAATAACATCAGGTTCATAAAGAAACACCTATTATTTCGGATTGCGTTTATCACAAAGATCACCTTACAACATGTAGCGCATATCCTATTCTCATACAAGTACACATCTCATGTGCAAATCACATAACACATTTACAGTTGTATTGTCTACCCACACAAGTCAAGTCAAGATTTACATTGTTCATCATGCAACAGATAGAGTTTTACAAGCACAGGTATCCATTTACATCATAATCTATTTACTGTTCTGTCTATGACTCTTATGGCGAAGAACCTAGGCGACGAAGGACTATCCTTCGTCGGGTTGGAGTATGACGAAGTACCCATTTTCATCGGAACTAGGTGTGTGACGAAGTATTATTCTTCGTCGAGACAACTAGTGATGAACTATACATTCTTCATCGTGATCGGATTGTGACGAACTATCAAAGTTTTGTCGTGGATAACATAGGTGGTTATGGTGCTCCTGCAAACCCTAGTTGTCCTAACTGTTCATCGCATCAACGTAATCATTATCAAAATAATAACCCTAATCTATAATCGGCCGCCTATGTTTACATAGCAGGATGTTTGTAATCATCATGACTGGCTGATAAGAATCCTAGTTTCATCTATACATCGATTATCATCACACACACCTCCGAATCCAGTCTCATCAGTTTATATTATCAAAATTACCAGATTCTTTTCATAATAGAAAGATCATCATCATACAATCCAGATCATTTGATATCATACATGCAACTTAACCTTGTTCATAGCGATGTCTATTAAAGCCCTAGATCATGATCACAATTCAAACAACAAGTGACACACACCAAAACAAAACACAGCCACTTATACCAGAGAGAATTAAATCAAAACCATGGTAACTATACTAACTGAATTATGGTGTGCGAGATAAAGTGTGCGAGCCAAGAGGAGCGAAGCTTCGGAGGTTAGAATTGTCGTCGATCATTAGGGAAAAGGAAAGGAAGAAAGCTTTAGGGTTTGGTGTTCGGGTTCTGTATATTATATAAACAAAATAACCATCGGGCTTCCTTGGGCCACGATTGGGCCTGGGTCGATGGTCCTATCGATGAAGTACTCTCTTGGCGAAGGACTTTCTTCGCCACGTTGTGAGTGTGACGAAGAACCTTAGTTCTTCGTCAAAAGGGCAGTCAACGAAGGTTAGATTCTTCATCGCCTGGAGTGTGATACGTGGCCAATGGTTAAGTCAGGTCTAAACACTAAACAACTCCTAGATATCCATTTACTACCAAACATAACAATGTTTAATCATTCGTGCATCGAGCGCATGTTACAACGTAAAACGAATCGTGAAACAGGATCGTGAAACAAGTGATGTGTAGAGAAAGGACACGCGTCCAATTATGTAAATCTCGGGGTCGATATTTCTTTTAATGGGTTCGGGATGTAACACCGCATAAAAACGTGTCCAATTATGTAAAGTCACGTGTCCTAAACTCTAAATATGTGAAAGATTGAGTTTAAAGGACTAAAGTTGACAAACGAAGAAAATATGAAACCAAAGGGACTAAAAGTGTCAACATGCCAAACTTGTGCCTCTGAATGACCACACACAAAGAATACATTCTTAAACGAGTAATAATTTGGATATAAGAAGCCGTTTATGAAAATAATCGAAAGATTATAAACTACAGGGGTTAAACCTGTCAACATGTTAATTCTTACCTCTAATTTACCATTTAACGAACCCGAGGCTTTGTAATATTCAAATATACTCTCAAGAATAAGTGATATCAGTTTTACGTGGTTTGGAGATCGTTATGCAAGTTTTCAAGAACTTGGGTTAAAAGTGTCAATGTTTAGAAACTTATGTTTACGGTGATCGTTTAACGAAACCGGGCCTAACGGAGTTTGGTTACACTCCCATGATCCTCTACAAACTAACTACAAGGGCCTTTTATGCCAAAAATGAAGTTAAATAAAGTTACCATGGACCAGGGACAGAATCTGCCAAACTTGAAACAAGTTTTACTTGACAACAAGGTTGTTGCGGACCGCGTAGACCCCCTTTGATTCTTACGCGGCCCGCGACAGACGCCCAGCTCTGCAGAATGTTGACAACTGCTGGTTGCAGCCTGTTGCACCGCATTTGGCACCTGAAACTCGAAACCTGGTGCTTGCAAATGGTATTAGATTACCACTAGGACACCTGGGATGATCCTAAATTCATGGTCTTGATCTAAAAATAGGCACTTATGTTGCCATGTTCATTTGCTCATAACACTCAAACATTCTTTACTCTCTCATCTGGTGGTTCCTGATTAAGAAGGGAGCTCAAGTTTGTAGAAAAGATAGCTAGGACCCTTTGTAAGTGTCTTAGCCCCCTATCTAGTTCAGTTTTTAATTTAAAAACCGAAAAGTCAAAGTTATCGTTATCTGACTTTGACATTCGGTTTAAACTCAAATGGTCCAGCCACTGTTATATATGAATGTGGTTATGTGACCATAATTAGGTAGGTGATTAACCCTTAAAAGGGCACCTCCTAAATATTTCGTTTGCTTAGTTAATTGTCGGGTCAAACTATATAGTTAAAAAGTCAAACTGGACATAATTATAAATAATAATTAAAACTAATAATACAGAGGTTATAAATTATATTTTAACACTCTAATAACTTAGTAATAATTATTAGAACATGTTCAAACAGGTTCAACCACACAATTCTGAGTTTAAGGTCGGTTCGCAACCGAAAGCCGCAAAAGCTTGACTTTTGCTTTGACTTTCAGTTCTGACCCGATTGAGCTTAATTCTTCCATGTTTTAAGCTTCCATTAGGACCACATTATGTTGTAGTATAACCCTCTGAGGTTATATTACCTGGTCATTTGTATTCTGAATTATATGTTAAGTTTCGTTATTATGCTTATAAATGCCAATTTTGCCCTTTTGACATATAAACGAGATTTTTGAAAATGTGAGAGGACAAAAACCTTTATCACTAATATATAAGTATGTCCCAAAAATTTGACATCAGTTTCTGGTCTCAAACAGAAGTTATGCTCGATATCGTAAATTGAAAGTTTTTATTAATTAAACTACGCTATCTTGCATAAGACATGTTTAAACATGGATTTTGACCCAAAAATCATTACCTACTGTTAAGATATTATTTTTAGGGATTTTTAGGATTTTTGGTCAGATTATAAACTGACCATATCATTGAGTTCTTGTATAATTCGGTAAATGACGATAATACCCTTTTCATGCATAAAATGAGATTTACATATGATTTAAATGCCAAACCTTTTCCTACTGATATTATACATTAAATAAAATATTTTGAACACTTGAGACTGATCAAAATCTCAGATTTCCATAAACATCTTAATTATCGTCAATTAGCGATTTTTACGCTAATTAGGTGCATAGTATGGTTTAAAACCGTATTTAACACCTAAGACTTGTTACCTACTGAATTTTTAAATAAATTTCAATATTATTACAGTAGGTATAAATCATGAACTCAGACTTCCAAAAATGTCCTTAAAAGCATATGTGAAATGACCAAAATACCATTTCGGGACATAGTTTGGCCATAAATGGTAAACCTCACATATGTATGATATCTTACTGATGTAACTTGATAAAATAAATATTTTTACTGAATATTTTAGACCAGAACCTCAGTTTACTATAAAATCTCTTTTATAAACATTAAAATTACCAAAATGCCCCTACGGGACTTAAATTGGTTTTAATTACTTTTTGGGCATATATGTTAACATCCTACTGATGTATTAACATATTCTAAGCATAATAACATATGAGACCTGTATATAATTCATTTGGTTACACGTTATGCATTTTATGCGTTCGGTTCAGTTTATGTAACTAGTTTACATAAATTAGCCGAATTGGGTTTAACCTTATCATTAAATCTTCAAAATCCAGAATGTGTTTAGTTTACCCATATTATACAAGTATCCAAACTTGTTGGGTCTAAATCACATTCCATTCCGGTCTCCGCTTAATCTAGCGTTTAGAACCGTTAAGTGTCTTTCAAACTAACCGGTCTAAGTCTTTGACTTAAATAAAGACCCGTTAGTATCCTAATAGGTTAATAAACCTTCTATACAGATTGAGTAGCTTTGGTAGAAGGTATTTTCATAAGGCTTTAGGAATATACGGCTGAGTTACATCCTTACACATCTAGCTCGGGTAAATACTTTTAACTTATTTTCCATTATACGGGCTTGGGATACGGGATTATAATAATACCGCTTGGTCGGGTATGAAATCATTTAATTGGATTGTGATTAATAAATTTACATAACCCGTTTTAATCTGTTTTGTTTGATAACATAAACATTGGGGGTTAATACGACCATGTCCTGGATATCCTTGGCTCATTTCATTTGTAAATGACCCCGACCGATGCACGGGGTGTAGGCATACACCTGACAGATGCAAATGCTAAATAAGCCACATGTTGGGGATAACTCCTTTGTGGGTTTTATAGTGGTGAGTCGGTTAATCATGAACGGCTTCCAAACCGGCCCCATATGTACGACAAACATGTAAAACGGCATACAAGATTATCTTAAATAATTGTCCCAAGTATAAATGGTTTGTGCCTTGTGCATTTAAATCAATTTTCATAAACGCTTTTCAAATGAGTCGGTTAATTGTATTTACCCGTATAAACTGACGTATTTTCCAAAGACTAAGTGACAGGTACCTCACGTAATTAGGATGGAGCTACTTGGTGTCAAATAAGAGGATCTTGCAAATCCTTAGATGCCTGGAGTCTGTTATTTCAGTTTCTTGTATTTTATTTTATGATCCGCCTGTGGATCTCTATTACAACCAAGTCTGTATATTCTTTTATTTGGACACTCGGACACTATGGTTTGTAATTGTAATTATTCACCAAGCCTTCCGCTGTGCTATTATATTGTGTATATTGACTATGATGATATCAACTACGTCACGATACTCCCCGCCGGGCCCCCCGGTAATATGTGGAAATATCGGGGTGTGACAGGGTGGTATCAGAGCCAACATTGAGTGAATTAAACACTAGCCTTTTGTGTTTAATCTCAATGACACAATAAGCACATTCCTTAGACTTCCGAGTCTAAGCAAATGACCTAGGATTATTCTTAATTTTCCTTTTGTCGTTTATGTTTTGTTTACTTATTTTGACAGGTTTGCTAATTGAAAATGCCACCGCGCGTTCGAGGAAAAGGAAAAGGTCCTATGAGGGGAGGACCATCAAGCTATGTAGGACCCTCTCACAGGCGCACTCCATCCGCGTCTTTTTCTAGGTCCTATTCGCGAGACCATTGGGGACATTCATTTGAGCCCGCGAGACACTCGGTCTCGTTAAGTTCTTCACCTTCATTTCACCCTTCCTTTGGGCCGCTTATTCAAGACGAGCCCCAACATTCTCACCGTTCCCAAGATTCTCACCATTCATACCACTCTTTACACTCCCATTCTTTTCATCTTTCTGATTCCAGTTATTCCCCGGCCCAATTTAACCCAAACGACTATATTAACGAACCACTGGTTTATAATCCTTTAGGACCCGAGGACCATTTCTCCCAAGATATGGAGATGGATGACGATCCTGATCCAGAGCCGCCAACTGGGACACCAACTCACCCCATCAGTATCTCCAGCGGTTCTCCTTACCAAGGATCGCCATATCAAGGCCCCGACTCATGGGCCTAGAGGTGGAACAAGTATGAATGGGAATATACCCCTTCATTTCATAACTCTCCTCCTCAACCTCCATTGGAGGAACCGTATCTTCAAGCGGATACTCCACCGCCTTTACCCGTTGAGGAACCACCTCAACAACCACCACAACCACCTCCTGAGCCACCTAGGTGAAGGAGGAATGCACGGATGTCCGTGTGAGGGGGACCAAGATTTCGTTCCCCTCAAGCTTCAAGCACATACCCTCCTATTCCCGAAGATCCACAAATGGGTGGACCTTCACATGAGGTGCCGGAAGATGATCCCCCGCCAGTTACTTTTGCACCACCGCCACTGCCAGTGGGTTTTGAGAACCCGATACCAACTTACCCAGCTTCATCTGGGTATAACCCATTTGAATATCTAACTCCTACGGATTATGGATATCAAGCCTTTGCCCAAGATCCATATCTTGAGGCAACACAATTTAATGCACTTTATCCTTCACCATATCCTCCAGTATACCCAACTGGGTATTCAGTGCAAGGGTATCAATACCCACCTTATCAACAACAGCCTCCTCCTCCTCCTCAACAAATTCAAACTCAACAAATTCTACAGAGGTTGGACCAGGTTGAGAAAAAAGCGGACGAAACAAACAAAAAGCATAACAAATTTCTGAAAGGCCTTGCGAACCTCATAAAAGGCAAAAAGAAGTAGAAGTTTGTTTTATTTTATTTTTGTATTGTATTTTCAATCAAGTCCCTGCGAGGACATTTTATTTCTGTACTTAGTCCCTGCATGGACTTATTTTCTTTTATATAGTCCCTACGTGGACAGTTTGTTATTTCAAGACCCGTCTAGGGCATATCTTGTAATCGCTTAGTATTTAATGAAATTTCTTTTGGAAAATTTTATATGTGTATTTTATTACATCATCATGCCAATATTATTTCAATTTTTAAATTGATCTGCCAAAGAAATTTCAAAAGATATTCTTAAAGGTATAACCTAGCCAATATTAATGGCTATGATGGTACAACCTTTTTAAAAAGTGATTCTTTGTTAACATCTGAGAACATGTTAACATTCCTGGCAGTGTGATTTGAGAGACCACACTAGCTTCCAAAAGTACTTGGATTCTTCCAAGCCACCCTTATGGCCAATATGATCAATATAAATCATGGCTATTAAACATCAAATATGGTGTATACATCAAAACATCCATTTGAGGTGTATGCCTACGGGTAAAGGTGTAATTATGACAAAGATAGTTTTATTTAATAAACTTCTTGTCAAAAAGGCGATGAACTATGTTCGACCCTTAAAAATCACTGATTCAAAAGATCATTGATTATGTTTTAAATGTCCTTGTGACAATGCCTTTTGTGCTATTTAAATGTCTTTCGAGGCGAGCTTTTCATGCTATATGAAAATGCCTTTAAGACATTGACAGTCGTGACTTGTATCCCCTATCTGATAAATGTAAAGGATTATATCCTACATGATTGCCAATAATGGTTCATTTGTAGCCTAGGCAAATCATTCGACTTATGGTCTATATGGTTTATTAAATACCATGACCATTTAATCATCTAATCCAAATAAATCATTATTGTTTGATTTTAGTAATCAAAACATGGCTGGATCAGACGAAGTTAACAATCATCCGGTAGAAGGAAACAATAATGATGCCATGATAAATGTTACTAGTGCTGAATTACAAGCAATGATTGACATAGCAGTTGCTCAAGCTGTGGATAAAATATTTAAAGAACCGATTCATATTCGGTCCAAGACTCAATCAAAGCCCCTATCGCATTCACTTACACTGAAAGGGATAAGTCTCGTCATTCTTCCAACCAAAAGAGTGAACCACAGAGACAAGTTGTCGTTAATCAGGCTCCAAAGTACAGCAAGGGTTGTACTTATAAATATTCCGTCTCGTGTAAACCAAGAGACTTCACGGGAGAAAAGGGAGCCATCGATTGTATGAAGTGGTTGGATGAAATGGAAACTGTGATAGATATCAATGGGTGTGCGAAGGAGGATATAGTTAAGTTTTTGTCACAATCCTTCAAGGGTGACGCCTTAACTTGGTGGAAAGCTTTGGTACAGTCCATGGGAAAGGTTCCTCTGTATAACCTTTCCTGGAATCAATTTGTTGATCTTATGAAGGACACTTACTGTCCTCAGCATGAAGTGGAAAGAATAGAGACTGACTTCCTCACTCTGGTGATGAAGGATTTGGATTGCAGGTCCTATGTGACCAGTTTTAACTCCATGTTGAGACTTGTACCGTATTTGGTCACCCCATAACCCAAACGCATTGCGCGTTTTATCGGTGGTTTTGCCCCAGAGGTTAAAGGAAATGTCAAGGCTTCTAAGCCTGCTACTTATAGATCTTCTGTAGATCTATCTTTGTCACTTACTCTTGATGTTGTAAGGAGTAAGGCAAAGAAAGCCACCGACGAGGGGAAAAGAAAGAGGGAGGATGACCAGTCCCATCACTCAAACAAAAAGAAGAAAGGAAACTCTGGTTTCAAAAAGGGGCAGTCGGATGACAAGCCCAGGTGTAAAACTTGTAACAAGAGGCACTTTGGAAAGTGCAACCAAGATCCACAAGCTAAACCTTGTGGAATTTGCAAGAAGAAAGGGCACAAGACTGTTGAGTGCCAAAACATGAAGGATGCAACCTGTTATGGTTGCAACGAAAAAGGGCACATCAAGACTAATTGCCCTAAAAATGCCAAGAAGCCTGATGAGGCAAAGAAAACCAATGCTAGGGTTTTTCAGATGAATGCAAGGGAGGCGGTGAATGATGACAACGTTATAACAGGTACCTTCCTCATTAATGATATTTATGCTAGAGTTTTATTTGATTCAGGTGCTGATAAGTCTTTTGTAGACCATAAGTTTAGTAAGTTACTGAATCTACCTATTAAAACTCTAGACATAAAATATGAGGTAGAGCTAGCAGATGGTACCTTAGAAACCGCTTCAACTCTTCTTGATGGATGATTTATACCCATTAAGAATCATTCTATCCCGCTATCCCTTTTGCCAATGAAATTGGCTGGGTTTGATGTAGTTTTAGGCATGGATTGGTTATTGCATAACCAAGCCCAAATTGCCTGCGATAAGAAGTTAGTTAGCATCAAAACCCCATCTGGTGAGTCAGTCACCATTCAAGGAGATACACAATATGGTTTGCCCAACAATGTGTCTATTCTCAAGGCATCGAAGTGTCTGAAGAGCGGATGTGTCATCTACATGGCACAAGTGACTATTGATGAACCAAAACCCAAGATTGAAGATATTCCAATTATTTCCGAGTATCCTGATGTCTTTCCTGATGAATTACCTGGATTACCTCCTGAGAGGCAAGTTGAATTCAGGATAGACATTCTGCCAGGATCTGCACCAATTGCTCGAGCTCCTTACCGTCTAGCGCCTATAGAAATGAAAGAGCTCAGGACTCAATTGGATGATTTATTAAAAAAGGGTTTCATACAACCCAGCTCTTCGCCTTGGGGAGCTCCTATTTTGTTTGTGAAGAAGAAGGATGGATCAATGCGCTTATGCATTGATTACCGTGAGCTAAATAAGGTAACGATCAAGAATCGTTATCCATTACCCAGGATCGACGACTTATTCGACCAACTTCAAGGGGCAAGCTTCTTCTCGAAGATCGATTTGAGATCTGGATATCATCAACTCAAGGTCCGAACTGAAGATGTACCTAAGACAGCATTCAAAACGAGGTATGGCCACTATGAGTTTTTAGTGATGCCTTTCGGGCTCACTAATGCACCTGCAGCATTCATGGATCTCATGAATCGAGTCTACAACCCATACTTAGACAAGTTTGTCATTGTCTTTAGAAACGACATACTTATCTATTCTCGTAGTCAGGTTGATCATGAGAAACATCTTCGATGTATCTTAGGGTTGCTTCGGCAGGAGAAGCTGTATGCTAAATTCTCTAAGTGTGAGTTCTGGCTTCGCGAAGTCCAATTCCTTGGACATGTTGTAAGCGAGCGTGGTATCCAAGTAGATCCCGCTAAAATAGAAGACATCATTAACTGGGAGGCACCTAAGATACCTATGGAAATTCGCAGCTTTCTGGGATTAGCTGGTTATTATAGAAGATTCATTGAGAACTTCTCGAGGATAGCTGCACCATTGACTTCTCTGACCCGCAAGAATGTAAAATTTGATTGGGGTCCAAAACAACAAGGATCCTTTGAGATTCTTAAACAGAAATTAAGCAATGCTTCGGTGTTGACATTGCCCAAAGGAGTAGAAGAGTTTGTCGTGTATTGTGATGCTTCACACACCGGTATGGGTTGTGTACTTATGCAGAGAGGCAAGGTGATTGCCTATGCATCACGACAACTAAAGGTGCACGAAAAGAATTACACCACCCACGATTTGGAGTTGGGTGCCGTTGTATTTGCACTAAAGTTGTGGAGACATTATCTATATGGAACTAAATGTGTGATATATTCGGATCACAAAAGTCTCCAACACTTATTCAATCAAAAAGAGATTAATATGAGACAACGCCGTTGGATGGAGACTCTAAATGACTACGATTGTGAAATTCGCTACCATCCTGGCAAAGCGAATGTAGTCACTGATGCTCTAAGCCAAAAGGAAAAAGTCAAACCTATAAGGATTAATGCCAAAAGTATCGAACTTAAGAATAGTCTGAATGAAAGGCTGTTAGTCGCTCAGAAGGAAGTTGTTTTGGAAGCTAACCTTCCAAGTGAAAAGTTAGGTGTAACTACCGAACAGTTAGCACCTGGCAAGGATGGAATCCTTAGAATGAATGGAAGAATCTGGGTTCCTATTCATGGAGGACTTCGAGATATAATCCTCCAGAAAGCTCACAATTCCAAATACTCAGTTCACCCTGGAGGTGACAAAATGTATCAAGATTTGAGAGCTAATTATTGGTGGATAGGTTTGAAGAAATCTATAGCCACACATGTAGCAAAATGTCTTACATGCGCTCAGATTAAAGCGGAACATCAAAAGCCGTCAGGTCTGCTACAACAGCCAGAACTTCCCACATGGAAGTGGGAGATGGTAACCATGGATTTTATAACCAAGTTACCTAAAACAAGGCATGGAAATGATACCATATGGGTCATAGTTGATAGACTGACTAAGTCAGCACACTTCTTACCCATCAAGGAGACTCATAGCTCCGACAAGCTAGCTCAGTTGTACGTAGATAAGATTGTATCTCTCCACGGAGTGCCGGTATCTATTATATCCGATACACCTCTCACTTTTGGAAAAGTTTCCAACAATCATTAGGCACTCGTTTGAATTTTAGTACTGCTTACCATCCTCAAACAGATGGACAAAGTGAGCGTACAATTCAAACCTTGGAAGACATGCTTCGTGCATGCGTTATTGATTTAGGTGGTAGCTGGGATGACCACCTACCATTGATTGAGTTCTCTTATAATAATAGCTACCATACTAGCATTCAGGCTGCACCTTTTGAGGCATTGTATGGAAGGAAATGCAGAACGCCTGTTTGTTGGGTGGAAGTAGGAGAAGCTCAGTTATCAGGACCTGATATAGTCCTTGAAACAACGGACAAGATTGTCCAAATTTGTGATCGCCTGAAAGCTGCCAAGGATAAGCAGAAAAGTTATGCTGATAAAAGGCGAAAACCTCTAAAGTTTGAGGTAGGCGACAAAGTCTTACTAAAAGTATCACCCTGGAAAGGTGTGATGCATTTTGGTAAGAAGGGCAAGTTATGCCCGAGGTATATTGGACAATTCGAGATCATCGAATGTGTCGGCAGTGTAGCTTATAAGCTAAACTTTCCCGAGGAGCTTAGTGGAATTCACAATGTGTTCCATATCTGTAACTTAAAGAAATGTCTAGCTGATAAATCGCTAGCAATGTCTCATAAAGACGTACAGATTGATGAAAGCCAGAGGTTTGTTGAAAGACCAATATCGATCGAGGATCGACAGGTTAAAAAGCTCTGAAGGAAGCACGTGCCTATAGTGAAAGTTAAATGGGATGCCCGTAGAGGCCCTGAATATACGTGGGAAGTTGAGTCCACTATGCGACAGAAATACCCTCACTTGTTTCAGTAAATCTCGGGGTCGAGATTTCTTTTAAGGGGGTGAGGATGTAACACCACGTAAAAACGTGTCCAATTATGTAAAGACACGTGTCCTAAACTCTAAATATGTGAAAGATTGAGTTTGAAGGACTAAAGTTGACAAACGAAGAAAATATGAAACCAAAGGGACTAAAAGTGTCAACATGCCAAACTTGTGTCTCTAAATGACCATACACGAAGAATATATTCTTAAACGAGTAATAATTTGGATATAAGAAGTCGTTTATGAAAATAATCGAAAGATTATAAACTACAGGGGTTAAACGTGTCAACAAGTTAATTCTTACCTCTGAGTGACCTTTTAACGAACCCGAGGCTTCAAATATTCAAATATACTCTCAAGAATAAGTGATATCAGTATTACGTGGTTTCGAGATCGTTATGCAAGTTTTCAAGAACTTGGGTTAAAAGTGTCAATGTTTAGAAACTTATGTTTACGGTGATCGTTTAACGAAACCGGGCCTAACGGAGTTTGGTTACACTCCCATGATCCTCGACAAACTAACTACAAGGGCCTTCTATGCCAAAAATGATGTTAAATAAAGTTACCATGGACCAGGGACTAAATCTGCCAAACTTGAAACAAGTTTTACCTGACAAAAAGGTTGTCGCGGCCCGCGTAGACCCCCTTTGATTCTTACGCGGCCCGCGACAGACGCCCAGCTCTGCAGAATGTTGACAGCTGCTGGTTGCAGCCTGTTGCACCGCATTTGGCACCTGAAACTCGAAATCTGGAGCTTGCAAATGGTATTAGATTACCACTAGGACACCTGGGATGATCCTAAACATCCCATAAACACCTGGAGTGATCTAAATTCATGGTCTTGATCAATAAATAGGCACTTATGTTGCCTTGTTCATTTGCTCATAACACTCAAACATTCTCTACTCTCTCATCTGGTGGTTCCTGATTAAGAAAAGAGCTCAAGTTTGTAGAAAAGATAGCTAGGACCCTTTGTAAGTGTCTTAGCCCCCTATCTAGTTCAGTTTTTAATTTAAAAACCGAAAAGTCAAAGTTATCGTAATCTGACTTTGACCTTCGGTTTAAACTCAAATGGTCCAGCCACTGTTCGATATGAATGTGGTTATGTGACCATAATTAGGTAGGTGATTAACCCTTAAAAGGGCACCTCCTAATTATTTCGTTTGCTTAGTTAATTGTCGGGTCAAACTATAAAGTTAAAAAGTCAAACTGGACAGAATTATAAATAATAATTAAAACAAATAATACAGAGGTTATAAATTATATTTTAACACTCTAATAACTTAGTAATAATTATTAGAACATGTTCAAACAGGTTCAACCCGACAATTTTGAGTTTAAGGTCGGTTCGCAACCGAAAGCCGCAAAAGCTTGACTTTTGCTTTGACTTTCAGTTCTGACCCGATTGAGCTTAATTCTTCCATGTTTTAAGCTTCCATTAGGACCACATTATGTTGTAGTATAACCCTCTGAGGTTATATTACCTGGTCATTTGTATTCCGAATTATATGCTAAGTTTCGTTATTATGCTTATAAATGCCCATTTTGCCCTTTTGACATATAAACGAGATTTTTGAAAATGTGAGAGGACAAAAACCTTTATCACTGATATATAAGTATGTCTCGAAAATTTGACATCAGTTTCTGGTCTCAAACAGAAGTTATGCTCGATATCGTAAATTGAAAGTTTTTATTAATTAAACTACGCTATCTTGCATAAGACATGTTTAAACATGGATTTTGACCCAAAACTCATTACCTACTGTTAAGATATTATTTTTAGGTATTTTTAGGATTTTTGGTCAGATTATAAACTGACCATATCATTGAGTTCTTGTATAATTCGGTAAATGACGATAATACCCTTTTCATGCATAAAATGAGATTTACATATGATTTTAATGCCAAACCTTTTCCTACTGATATTATACATTAAATAAAATATTTTGAACACTTGAGACTGATCAAAATCTCAGATTTCCATAAGCATCTTAATTATCGTCAATTGGCGATTTTTACGCTAATTAGGTGCATAGTATGGTTTAAAACCGTATTTAACACCTAAGACTTGTTACCTACTGAATTTTTAAATACATTTCAATATTATTACAGTAGGTATAATTCATGAACTCAGACTTCCAAAAATGTCCTTAAAAGCATATGTGAAATGACTAAAATACCCTTTCGGGGCATAGTTTGGCCATAATTGGTAAACCTCACATATGTATGATATCTTACTGATGTAACTTGATAAAATAAATATTTTTACTGAATGTTTTAGACCAGAACCTTAGTTTACTATAAAATCTCTTTTATAAACATTAAAATGACCAAAATGCCCCTACGGGACTTAAATTGGTTTTAATTACTTTTTGGGCATATATGTTAACATCCTACTGATGTATTAACATATTCTAAGCATAATAACATATGAGACCTGTATATAATTCATTTGGTTACCCGTTATGCATTTTATGCGTTCGGTTCGGTTTATGTAACTAGTTTACATAAATTAGCCGAATTGAGTTTAACCTTATCATTAAATCTTCAAAATCCAGAATGTGTTTAGTTTACCCATATTATACAAGTATCCAAACTTGTTGGTTCTAAATCACATTCCATTCCGTTCTCCGCTTAATCTAGCGTTTAGAACCGTTAAGTGTCTTTCAAACTAACCGGTCTAAGTCTTTGACTTAAATAAAGACCCGTTAGTATCCTAATAGGTTAATAAACCTTCTATACAGATTGAGTAGCTTTGGTAGAAGGTATTTTCATAAGGCTTTAGGAATATACGGCTGAGTTACATCCTTACACATCTAGCTCATGTAAATACTTTTAACTTATTTTCCGTTATACGGGCTTGGGATATGATATTATAATAATACCGCTTGGTCGGGTATGAAATCATTTAATCGGATTGTGATTAATAAATTTACATAACCCGTTTTAATCTGTTTTGTTTGATAACATAAATATTGGGGGTTAATACGACCATGTCCTGGATATCCTTGACTCATTTCATTTGTAAATGACCACGACTGATGCACGGGGTGTAGGCATACACCTGACAGATGCAAATGCTAAATAACCCACATGTTGGGGATAACTCCTTTGTGGGTTTTATAGAGGTGAGTCGGTTAATCATGACCGGCTTCCAAACCGGCCCCATATGTACGACAAACATGTAAAACGACTTACAAGATTATCTTAAATAATTGTCCCAATTATAAATGGTTTGTGCCTTGTGCATTTAAATCAATTTTCATAAACACTTTTCAAATGAGTCGGTTAATTGTATTTACCAGTGTAAACTGACGTATTTTCCAAAGACTAAGTGACAGGTACCTCACGTAATTAGGCTGGAGCTACTTGGTGTCAAATAAGAGGATCTTGCAAATCCTTAGATGCCTGGAGTCTGTTATTTCAGTTTCTTGTATTTTATTTTATGATCCGCCTGTGGATCTCTATTACAACCAAGTCTGTATATTCTTTTATTTGGACACTCGGACACTATGGTTTGTAATCGTAATTATTCACCAAGCCTTCCGCTGTGCTATTATATTGTGTATATTGACTATGATGATATCAACTACGTCACGATACTCCCCGCCGGGCCCACCGGTAATATGTGGAAATATCGGGGTGTGACAAAGTCTCGCGAGCATTTAGGCAGATTGGCTATGTTTGAATGCAAATAGGTGGATGTTTTACCATTATACATCTTTATACCTCATTATACTTAACGATTAACATCAATCGCTACATTTGAAGATTAACAAATATGTTGGCGAGTATACAAGTTTGAATACATAGCATAATATACAAATGTTTTAACTATGCACATATCCAACATGATAAATGTATACAAGTTACTAATATGCTGAACGGATGTAAACTATATGTCAAACCAAAGTTTCCAACGCAATCGTGATTACCCAACATCGTCAAGACGAAGAGGGTGTAATGTGTTTTACTTAACAATACCTCAAGAATATTGGCGGGGCGTTAATCCTATAGCGTTATAGTTTTTAAGGTAGGCTTGCAAAGTTAATGAACATAGAGACACAATGTATACAGAGCATATGAGATTAACAAGTATAACATGTTTTCATGTTTAAATGTGGATAGAGTGTGATTTGAATAAACAAGTCTCGTAGTGTTGCGTGTTTTTATATAATTTACATGTTGCACCCAAAGTGTATAAAATGAAAATGGGATCGAGTATACTCACAGTTTTGCGTAGGGTTCCACGAAAACCGAGAGTTGTTGTGGTGAAGGTTTGGAGCACGGAGGTCACCCTGACATGGGTAAACAATAGTGTAAGTATTCTGTTGTAGAAGAGGTTCGGATCAGATTGTAGAATATAAGAAAATACGAGAAAAAAATGGTTAACAGACCCTTACGTACGAATGGGCACTTTCGGACGGATGGCACTTTCGGACGGATGTGCGTTTGGGACGGATGTGAACATTCGCACGAATGGGCACATCCTTATGAATGGGCACATCCTTACGAATGTGGCTTCCCTTTTCTTTCGAGGTTCAAGTTTGATAAAGTTTTATGTTTTGACCGGTTTTACGTGTAACGAGAGTAAGTGTACGTCGTGCAATTAAGAATCATGCATAATGTAGTGTTTAAAATGTTGATTATGAGTATAAACATGCACATAAATTCATCGTGAATAACAATAATACAAATAAAATACTTGGGTTTTCATTATGATCAATTGTCTCGGATTACAAAATGAAACAAGATAGCTTATGACAAGAGTACAAGTGTCTAAAAATAGATTGTACAATAATACTTGCTAAATCGGGAAAGTACAAATATGCGAAGCGTTACACTTTTGTTGGGCTTTTGGGCCTTTGGCAAGTGTTGAGGCTGGGTACAAACTCATTATAGGGAATGTGATTATGTTCTGTGAACAAATATATGATTGAACATTTAGGATGGTTTCCTACACAAACCTTCCAATATCTGACAGCTAAACAAAATATTTCATTAGCTAGGGATTATCCCTACTCTGGAATATTAGGGTCACCTAAGACTCTAGATGATGCATGGCTTGTCGACCCTTTAGTGCGCAGGTACCTCAAGGTTATTACAGGCATTCTCGCTTTCAATCACTGCAATCTTATTATTTAAATTTAAGTGTATGTACCCATAGTCATCATTCAATGGAATTTAACCGATTACAATCAAATCTTTGTGCCTTCATACAGGTGCCAAACGATGAGTATGCTCTTATGTTGGCTGTAAAAAGTCAACGGTTGCGGTTGAGATTGAGATTGTTATTGATCATTTTTATGATCAACAAAATGATGAGGTATATTTTATATGGGTGATCACCCCCTTGATAAAGCTACATGTTGTCTCCATTCGGTGTGCATAACTAAATATGACAAAGACAGGAAAGCCAAGGTTGAATATTGGATGATAAAGGATAGTAAGGGTCCACTATGGAATGGGAATAAGCACATTAGGATATTGAAAACCAACATTTTTGGGAAAAGTGTGTGTGAGATTGCTGAGAAAGCTTATATACCTCTGATGAGAGGGTTGAATCCCCCAAAGTTAGCAAACGCCTTGAGAAAAGGCCTATACTCTCCGACTTTTTATGAGCATACCAAGAAATCAGATCGAGGAGCTAAATGTGATTTTAAGGTTGTAGCAGGTGAAGTCAAAGGTTGACAAATTATTATTTTTTTGTAATCTCATGTCTTCATCCGTGTATCTTTTTTTAGTCAAAGTATGTTTGAAATTTTGATAAATATCAAAGAAAAGTTCTTAAACATTTATGAAATACGCTTGTTAAATATTTAATACAAGTTGAGATAAAATGATGTTTTACATATGCATTAGGGATGGGATTGGTACAGTACATGTACCGGTACCGAATTTGAACAAAACTGGGTACCAAATACCGTACCGAATATATTGGTATGGGTATGGGTATATCAGTACGGTATCCGCTTTGGTACCACTTTGTTTTTATTTTAGTTTTTGAGCATTCGTACGAGTACTATATAGGTAAAATCAACACGAATACCAATAAAGTACAAGTACCAAATATGTAAAATTGGTACAAGTACCAATACGATATGAGTACCAAATAGGTAAAATCAATACGAGTAGCATAAATACCATAATATGAAACAAACCATAATATAGAAAAACTTTTAAAGCTCTATAAAAAATTTCGGTACCAGTACCATTTTTATCCGTACTCGTACCAATATCGAAAGTAGCGAATACCAAAATCAATAAAACTGGTACCAATACATGTACCGAGTACCTAAAATAGGTACGAGTACAAATACGAGTACATGTACGGGTATTTGGAAAAAAATGACCATCCCTAATATGCATGCATATGTGTTGGGTTAATCACGGGTCAACAGGTAGCGGGTCAGGCTGGATAAGGATTAGCTGCAAAAAAAATTAAATCACATGTTAGTTTGTGTTTAAAAGAGTGATTTGTTAAATCTGACTTGGTCTGCTTTGACCAAATAACTTGATGTAGAGCATGGTAAGTGTAAATACAATACGGTGCTGTACTGGTAATGATATTCGTTTATCATCGCATACCGTATGGGTGCAAGGAGTGGTTGGTAAGGCAAGAACATGGTTAATTACGGATGCTACACAAAAGGAAACAGAAAAGCTAAAAGTTGCTGGAAAGAATGAAGTTGGTGATGACACTGTCACAAGGCCATCCGCAGACACAACCACCACCACGTCAAATGCCTAAGTATTGAGTATATTTTCACGTAGTTAGTTTCCAAACTCGTGTGCGGCCTTAGATCAAAGTCTAAGTACGCCTTGCCGACATAGGGCCGTTGGGTTTTAGTAACAAAAGTTGCTAAAGGGAACGTTGGATCGCAAAAAGGTGCTTGTAATACTTGAACACAAGTATACAAGTAAAAGGCTTTGTATTTAACATAGAGAGCTTACAAGAGTGTTGTAAGTTTACAAGTGCTTAGGGATGTCTCAAATGAGACCCTATCCACCCTATTTATACTAGTTGTTGGCTATCTAGAGTGTTCTTAGTCTAGAACACTCTTTACAAAAGATTATTGGAAAGTCCCACATTTTTGAATATTCGCCCTGCCAGTCCAAACTTTCACCTATTTTTACTCCACCGGTCCTCCGTTAAAAAACTTATAAGAGTTAAGTTTTTTTTTTTTTTTTTGAATTACAAACTCATGTTTTAGGGCATTTGATCAAAACGATGATACGAGTCGATTGATGTAAAACTTATCTCAAAACGATGCTCCAATAAAGACACCTACCTTGTAGCACGTGAGTATATACTTTTTGGTACTTGATCGAGTTGCTATATTAGTAGTCTTTCAAGAACATTATATACATGCTATATCACACATTGATACATAGTTTGGTTGGAATTGATTTGGTTCATCACGTTATCGGCACATGTATATAGGAATCAGCCCGTTCAATTTTTATTTGACTTACAAATTACAAATTATTAAAATTATAAGATTAAGTCCCAAAAGTTAACTATTATTATTTAAAATCATATACGTTTACTAGCTAACGATTGAATCAGGTCATGAGAAGAATTTATATCAGCAAAACTAATTATCCACTTTTGAAATTACAAACAAGTGATAGGATTATGAAATTGGTTGTAAATAGAAATAAAGTATAAATTCTTCAAATAAATTTATCTAGACTTGTTGATACTTATTTCATAAAATTATCAATTATATGAACAAATTAAGTTTTATTGTAGTAACTTACCACAAAGATAATAACATGAAGCTGCTTAAATCCTAATCACAACGAATTTAAACCTTATTTTCTTGCTTCCTTCTTTTTAGAGTAAATTGCCATTTTAGTCCCTGAGTTTTGTCCTAAATTATCACTTAAGTCCAAATAGTTTTTTGTTCTCCTCTGGGACCCTGAGTTTTTCATTTTTTTTGTCATTTTAGTCCAACCCACTAACTTCGTTAAAAATGTCAGTTAACTCACATTAAATAGTTTGGTAGTTGTCATTTTCATCCAAAAACCATATTTTTCTTTTGTTCAGTTATACATACATACATATATATATATATATATATATATATATAAACTTTAATTAAAAAACCCTTAAACTAAAAAAAATACATATTAATATATAAAAAAGCCTTTATTTTTTTTAAAAACAGAATATTAATTAATATATATTAAAAACCTTTAATTTTTTAAAAATTATTTTTACATATAATAAAAATCCACCAATCCCCAACCCACCCACCTCTCTCTCTTTGTAAAACTTTTGAGCCCTTTGAAAACCCTGTATGTGGGGCAGGTGGTGGCAGATGGTGTGGGGTATGGTGATGGTAGCGGTGGAGTTGGGTGGTAGTGTATGGTAGAGGTAGACGGTGATGGGTGGTGGAGGTGTGTGGCAGAGGTTGTTGGTGTGAGAGAGAGAGATAGATAAAAAATTGAAAGGTTTTTTTAATATATATTAATTAATATTCTGTTCTTAAAAAGTAAAAGGTTTTTTTATATATTAGTATGTATTTCTATTTTTTTAGTTCAAGAGTTTTTTAATTAAAGTTTATTTATATACATAACTGAATAAAGGGAAATAATGGTTTTTGGATGAAAATGGCAACTACCAAAATATTTAGTGTGAGTTAACTGACATTTTTTAACGAAGTTAGTGGGTTTGACCAAAATGCCAAAAAATGGAAAACTCAATAACCCATAGGAGAAAAAAAAACTATTTAGACTAAAGTGGCAATTTAAGACAAAGCTCAGGGACTAAAATGACAATTTAATATTCCATGATAAAGTTCAAAGAAAAGTGCCCAGATAGTCCATGTGGTTTGTCTATTTTTCACCTTTTCTAAAATTACAGTTATAGTCCCTAATTTTTGCAATTTTGTTCCCGGATAGTCCCTGTCGCGGATGGGTGTTAGTTTTCTTAGTTAAGTTAATGTGAAATGACCTAAATACCCTTATTTGTTAAATCAATAATTAAAAAATTAGAAGAAATATAATTAATATCTAAATATTTATGTGGGTCCACCACCTACCCTACCCACTTCATCTCCCCACCACCACCATCTCCCCCATTAAAAAATCAATACTACAACATAAATTTTAACTGCATTAAAATGCCCTCCAGATTCATGAATTTCTTTACAGAATAACCAATGAGCATTTAAACAAATAGTATCTTAACGCCATCAAAGATTAGAACCAAGACCTAATATCAATCTTAATGCCCCTTTTACAAATACCAACTCTTTTTACAAATACCAACTCTAGAATTACAAAATTTATGAAACAAAATTATTTTCAACATGCAGTTACTATCAAAAACATATCTAAAAACAAAACCCTTACACGATTTCCACAGTATACCTTCAAATCAAACAGATAATCAACACTCACCCACAATTCTTAACAAAAATCACCAAAAACTTTGACCAACATCCAGAATTCTGAAAAGGAAATCATACCTTGAGATTGACGGCTTGACAAACCTGTTAATCTGTGATTGAATTAGTGTCGATGAACCCAAAGAAGCAGTTGCCATTGTTGTTTGCTGTTTGTTTTTTGAGTGAGGCTTTTTATCATCCAAAACAAGCACGAAGCCTAAGACTACCCAGTATGGTTTGGTTAGTCCCCAAAGAGACTACCCGCCACGTAGGCGCCACCTCACCAAGGGTGGAGGACCATCCTCTTGGGGACTACCCAAGGGTGTGAAAGACTACCCAACCCATAATAAAAACCAATATAATATTAATATATTAATAAAGGGGAGAGAGAGAAGTCAGAGGGGGGGCCCACATCATTGCCTCGTCTCCAGCGGCTTGGAGGAGACGCCGGTGCCGCGACGACCCGGGGAGGGGCGGTGTGCGACGTGGGGGACGGACCGGGACGGGGAGGGGACGACCCCCATACCCCATGGTCTAATTGATGAAGAAAATGGTGGCCCCACTTAATTCAAAAAAATTTCTTTTTACATTTAAGTTATTTTTTAATAACAAGGGCATTTTAGTAATTTCACATCTACTTAACACCAAAAACTAACCCCCATCTGCGCCAGGGACTATCCGGGAATGAAATAGCAAAAGTTGGGGATTATAGTTGTAATTTTAGAAAGTTAGAGACTAAAGGTGAAAAATGGGCAAACCACAGGGACTATCCGAGCATTTTTCTCTAAAGTTCATGAACATCAAGAAACTTGTGCATGTAATGTTAGAGAGATAACGAGAAAGTTGGTGTGGATGTTTTCTTTTTGGTGGCTTCTTTCGGCCGGAGAAAGGAATGGGTGGGGGTGGGCATATAAATAAGCGTAGCAATACTAGATGCGAGAAAAGTTATTGTATAAGAGGAAAGAAGTGTATGAAGTGTAAGATAGAAGTTTGGCCTTTGATTTGCAAGATCAATGGTTGAGATTAATGGTTGACATTTTTCCCATTAGAGATGAAATATAACCCCCATCAAACCAATTCATAATCATGAGGTCCAAAACAATATACGGGCCGTTGATGGCGCATCAAATGGGCAATTGCAAGTGGCGACTTGACTTCCTTGGACTGATGTCAAATGGTTCTTCTGTAGGTTCGTATATTGGCAAAAGCCATCACTTTTTATTGAATTCCTATTTTAAGCCCATTAAACACTAAAATCCATAGTTAGTTAAGCACATTACTCTTTTACTCGTCAATACCCTTTAGGAAAGTTTAAACAATGGCCCAATAGAGGCCCTTTTTTATACTCGCCCCAACACAATTTTTCAAGGATTCTCGGGGACGGCCCTCCATTTATTTGCGGCCAGACAAAGGGTCATTATAAATAAGGCTAAATGATATACAATATTTTTCTTGGTGACAATGTGAACCAGTGATGGTCTCCACAACAAGCATGTTAAACAACCACTTGGGTTTACAAAAGCCTGTAAATAGTTAAGAGAACTTTACGGAAAACGGAAGATTGTACCTTTTAAGAATTGGGAATAGCAGTGAGGGCAGAACAGACAGAAGACGACTTGTAGGAGATCATTAAACCTGATACGTATTCTAATCATTTAAAAGAGATCATTAAACCTGTCTCTGAGTCGTGTTCAATCTTGAAGTTAGGTGTATAATCAGAAGGATATGTTGATGTTTCGCTTTGACCACTTCTACTTGTTTTGGCAACAAGTCTAACTCCAAAACCACTACAGTCGTTATACTTATCTTCAATTGTAAATGAAAGAGCTTTGTAGGTTTGATCCCACCATGCACTCTGCCTCAGTAAACCGAATGAAACATACCCCGCCCATGTTTTCATATGAATATCGGTCTCCTCCCAAACCACATCATCTTGAGAATCCACACCACCAATCACCTCATTTATACTTATCTCTACAGAAGACCTAGAAGTCCAGAAGTACTTATTTATAAAAACGGCACACATTAAGAAACCAGAAAAGTCACTGAACCAGTTCTCTGGAAGTTGCAATCTACATATCCACCCTCTAGTCATAGGAGGTGTAAACCCCTTTGGTATCTCAAGGCCTTCAAGTTGGAGAATCATAGAGTCATTCTCAATTGCATTTCCCTAATTAATTAAAAAAAATTAGACGCTGACCACCACATTAATATATACACACACACCTAATTAATAAGTAACTGGTTGCGCCACGTGTCACAATTATATGAGCCCAAGATTCTTTTTCCCGCTTCTCTTATTTTAACCCCCCCCCCCCCCCCACACACACACACACGTGTGTGTAAAGATTTGTTAATTGATCTAATTATGTAAAAGAAAGCAGAGAGCCATTCATACCTCAAGCATGGATTGTAGTAATTTGCCGCCACCATTTATGATGCTCCCTCCCGTAAGTGAAACTTTACACAACCATTTACAATTTGTGTGAAAGTCTCCGATACTTGCAAGGGACGTGCAGTAGTCTGCTATGAGAATAGCTAAATTTGATGGGAGCATGGGCAATTCAATAAGTTGTTTGCAACGCGACAGGTTGAGGAGTTTGAGCTGAGTAAGTTGCGAGAGGCTGAAATATAATCTCGAGATATCATTCCTGCTTAGATTTAACTCTTGTAGGTTGGATAACTTAACAATAGCAGAGGGTATTTCAACATCTTTAAAACGACCCAGATCAAATTTTCGTAAGCTACGTAAAAATTGATGTAATGAGTGATGCCTTGTCTTCTCAAGTCGTATTAATCCTTCGAATTCCAACTTATTCAAATGTTTTAAGGCATCAAAGTTGAATTGTATGCTCTTTAAATTCTCTAAATGAGACAAGTTTATGGAAGTGAGGTTGGTACAACATTTTCCAATTAATGAGGGCAGAACTTCTATCCCTGTCGATTTCAAAGACAACTTTACCAAGTTTTCCATGTTCGCTTGGATATCTGGGAACTCGAGAATCTTATGGCAAGACTCTAATTTTAGAGTCTTGAGGTTTTCCATGTGAACAATGGCCGGAAACCTTCTAAGCTCGGGACATGAGCGTACTCTTACATATTCAAGACTTGCTTGATTTCCAAGTGACGGATGAATCTCTTTTAACTTATAACAATCACTGAGTATTAGCTTTTTAAGACATGGGAGTCCATCAAAATTGGGGGTGCTGAGTAGCTTGTCCATATATTCGAGTTGAAGCACTTTCAAATGTGGTAGACGCTAAAGTTTACACAAGTCGGTATCAAAGTTAATGAGAATTAGTATGATCCATAGAAATTTAATAAGATGCATCTTGTGGTGGAAAACAAGTAAAATAGTGGGGCAAGACAAGCACATGCTCTCCCTGCCATCCCATCCCCCTTTGTTCTTCTAAAACAATACTACACACACAACACACAAAATAGTTTCACAATGCTATATTTAGTTTGTTTTATTTTTTCCATTTGAAATTTATGTTCTAATATATCATTACCCAATAGTTTTTCATCAATTCCCTTCACATTTCTTTGCTCTTCGATTAAATTTCGTACACATACCTTTTTTAATCAATATGGAATCAATATAGTGCTCACTTGGTATCTAATATCTAATGCCATGACTAAGTAGTTTGAGCGTACATCTAAGATAAAGTTTAGATATAAATTATCGAGTCCAAGATCACTACTTTTATAGTTTTGATCAAAGGAATTACCTTGCAACCCTTCCAAACTTCTTTTTGCACGCTAAACTTCAACACTAGAACAACAAGCTTCGTTGGTTGGAAATTGTGTGGTAGCGAACTTGCAGGATACCCGTACCATTTAATATGTCGCAACTCATTTGAAAGAAAAGTAGGTCCTTCAGCATTCTCATAATCATGATGGTTAAGATATACACTAAGCCACCTTAGTTTTTTCAAGTTTGAAACAATCTTACAAAAGCATGATGAATGATCATGACAAGGTGAATAACCATGATATGTAATTGCTTCAATCTTGTCATTTTCCTGCAAAGGAGAACAATCTATGGGTTGTGTATCATTGAAGGCATATATAATACAATATATAATTTACTTGGCTTAACCTTTACCATTGTTGTATCCTCGTAACACATGTTAATGATTTCTTCATCTTTCCAAACTCTGCTATGTTTTCTGGGATTGTTAGGATGTTCTCCTCTAACAATGTAGTGTCCCATTTCTTGAACGAGGTCATGCATATCAAAAGTACCATTCACAATAGTTATGAGAGCTTTTTGTCTCAACACCTCTATCCCTATTTCAGGGTAAAAATTACAAGCTCCAAGTATCTCCATGGCATCGCATGTTCGTCTTCGTCTCCAAAAACATGCAATATCTAGGAATAACTCTTTCTGATAAGTTTCAAGTCCATCATAACTAATTTTGAGTATATTTGTGACCTTGAGATCTGGGATGTCTTTTAGCTTGTCCAGCGTGCTTATCCATTCGTTCTTGTCTTTGTCAAATAGAAAAGACCCTAAAGCTTTAAGTGCTAATGGGAGCCCAGCAGCATAAGAAACCACTGATAATGAAAGTGTTTCATACCCTTTTGCGGGGTTAATCAGTTTAAATGCGTGTCTATTAAAGAGTCGAATAGCCTCGTCAACAGATAATAATTTGACATGATAGACCTCATCTACCTTGTGGGTTCTTAACAAATGTTCATCTCTAGTTGTAATTACTATTCGGCTTCCATTACCAAACCAATTATGTGATCCAGCTAACGCCTCTAGTTGGTCAAGATCATTGACATCATCTAGAAGCACTAACACGTTACTCTCACATAACCTTCCTTTTATCATGTTCTTTCCTTCATCAACACTTTGCACTCGTCGGTGTGTTTTCAAAGCACTTGATAGAACCTTTTCTTGTAGAGTTTTTAAACCATGTTTGCTTGATTCCACCCGAACATTGTCAACAATGCAATGACCGTGAAAATGGCGAGATATCTCCTTATAAAGAGAAAATGCAAGAGTAGTCTTACCACTACCTCCAATTCCCCATATCCCAACCATGCGCACACCACCTGACCCAATTTCTAATCGTGATTTCAAATCTTGCAAGCGGGTAGTCATCCCAACAAGATCTTCATCAACATCTGAGTTAAAGGAGAACAATCGATCCAAAATTCTATCAGCGATTTCTCTGATGACCTTTGATTCATGCCTGCAAGTTGGATATATATTAATAACTTACGTGTACCCACATTAATATTACAAAGATGTAATTTAACCCACAAAAGATGGCGAAGGAGTTGTAAATAAGTCTGAGATCTGTAACTAAAATCCAACTATGCAAAAGCAATTTATAAATGTATGTACATAATATAACATAAATAAAATAATAAAAAAGAATTTGAATGAAATTTTGACTAAGACACTCATTAACGAGGTTCCAAACAATGAACAAGTTCAAGCCTTCATAGCTTCATGAGTCAAGCACAAGCCGAACTTTAGCTTGAGCCTAACTCAACCCTATGAAATCACTCACAAGCGGAGTTCGAGTTACCCACAACTCAAGTAAGAGCTAGTCTCCTTTACAAATAGCAAGCTCGGCTAGGCTTGTTTACACATACAAGGTAAAATGAATGTAATAAATAGCCTGGAAACTTATATGGTACAAGAATCATTGAGTTTAAAAAAGAATGTTAATTATACAAACACAAATAAATGAAATTACCCGTTGGCAATGTTCTTGGGTTCCCATCCAGCAATTTTACTTGCATCAACAAGTGCTTTTCTCCACGATTCGGCCTTGGTGATGTTCTGCACCTCTTGTTTGGCAAATGCTTTTCCGAAATCCCCTAATTGTTTTCTCACTTCCATGGGATCCACGTCGTAGAATATGGGCATAACAATAAGTCCTTTATCATCTCTGCATTTCATGATATATGTAAGTTCTTCTAAACACCATGAAGAATCGCCATAGTTCTTGGAGAATATTACAACAGCAATCCTAGAGTCTTCCACAGCCTTGGAAAGGGATGGACCGATGGAATCACCCCGAGGAAGTGTTATGTCGTCCTTGTAAGTGTGAATTTGCCGATCTACAAGAGCCGAGTAGAAATGATCTACAAACGTCTTGCGGATGTCGTCTCCTCTAAAACTAAGAAAAACGTCATATTTACACGATCGAGAAGACGCACGGGCAGAGTGAGAATACGTTGATGAAGATGCCATTGATGTGTTTGGAATCTGTATGATATGTGAAAATCGAATGACAAAAAGATTTATGCGGCTTTTTTTGTTTGCCCAACAAAATGTGTAGAAATAAAAGGATGTGAGTGACATAATGTAATTCCTAGCAGCAATATCATCATCAGATTATACAGTTAAAAACTTCTGATTTACATTCTTCATATAACAATATAACAATAATATGGTAAAAGAATGATACACAAACTGGGTTTTAAAAAGCGCGCCTAGGCGCGAGGCACATCAAGGCGCAAGACTTGGCGCCTTAGGTAGCCTGAGGCGCGCTTTTTACAAAAAGCCCCAAAAAAGCGCAAATTTTGAAGGTTTTTCAGGCCTGAGGCGCGCGCCTCATGTACATAGGGTGTTTTATACTGTTTTTAAGCATCAAACTGCTGTACAATAGGTTTTTTGGCTCGTACTTATAGGTAAAATCATATATAAACTTTATTTATAGCTATATTATGAATAAGGAATGCTAAAAACCTATGGGATATATATAAAAAGTTATATAATCACTTTGCGCCTTGGGTACGAAAAGCCCGCTGCTTTTGCGCTTTGCACTTCGTGCCTCGGTTTTAGACCCTGTCGCTTTTGTGCGTCTCTCGCTTTTTAAAACCAAGTACACAAATAAATATAAAACTAAGCTGTGAAAGATCAAACGTGTTTATCATTTTTTTTGTCTAATTTTCAATTAATATAGTATTTTATTTTTACTGGAAAATTAAAAATTTAATCACACTGCATTAAAATTTTAAAGGTTACATATAAAGAGATGTGAGTCTACCTTATCCAGAAAATCCAAGTTCATGTAGTTTTTTTTTTATTCTAATAACCAATTTAATTTCCTTTTAAGTGACATTTTCAACCCGGAAACTATTTATTTTAGCGACGAACATACACCTCCTGAAATCTACCTTTTGGCCACTATGTGGGACTTGAACCAACACCGCTTAGGAGGGGATAAACACATGATGCCACTAGGCTAAGAGGCCATAGGCAATCCGAAAGGCGAAAACTAACTAATCGAGTAAAATAGTTACCTAACTAATTGAGGTAATTAAGGTTCCCTTGGAATCAAACTTCATGTAACTAAAAATTAAATTTAATCCACTTCTATTTATATAACATATACAGAATTGAAACCTGCAAATCATACAACTTGGAGATTTTTACTAGATTTACAAAAAGAAATGGCTCAAGAATTTAAATAAGATAACAGTCAATCTAAGGAAAATTACATACGTTTATATCTATCTCGATAACCAAATTTTTTAATGATTTAACTTCCCCAAATCTGATCATCTTAACACTAAATAATCAAGTAAGAGGCAAATCGAATAAAAAATAATCAAAGAAACATTGATTTGTAATAATTCTACAAAGAGAAAGGAAAATAGAGACGGAAATAAGAACACGAACCCGTAAATTGAAAATTATTGGAAATATTGAGGTTTTTTTCAACTCCTTCGACCTGCGCAGACAGTTTGAAGTATTTTTATTCTATTTAATATATATAATCGGAAAGTGATTTAACTTTATTTTTATAATAACTAGTTGGTGACGCCCGCACGTTGCAGCGGTAACATTAACATGGTTATGTACGTTAAGAAACATGTATGAAGTAATCGCAGCTCGTGTTTGAATATTGAATTGTAAATAAAAAAAATTGTAACGTCAAATTACGAACTGACAAAAGGTTAAGTCGTATGCATTAAAGTAAAAAAAGTTTATATATAAATATATATGTCTGAAGGAATTAAAATAGATATGATAATCTATATTAAATAAAAAGGGTATATATAGGTTGTATTTTGCATTAAAAATTAGACTTCTACTTTTTTTAAAATGACTTGTTAATAATATATATTAAATAAAAAGAATATATATATATATACACACGTATTTGTTGCATTAAAAATTAGACTTCTACTTTCTATAAAATGACTTGTAGTTTCTAACGTGCAAAGCCGGTCCTCTCACTCTATTGAACCCAATAGAAAGCCATGGCAATTATGTAAATAAGACTCAAAATTTATCCAACTATTCCACTCTATTTAATCTAAAAGGAAGTCATGGCAATTCTGTAAATAAGATACAAAATTTGTCCAATTATTCCACTGTTCATAAGATGTTTCAACATTTGTTATTATATATAATATATACTTTTATTTTTATTTTTTTAATAATATAATAGATTCAATTATACATATTATTGTTTACATTTAGTTATACCGCTATCGTACTAAAAAGAACTGAAAACGACCTAGTATAACTACAAATACAAGTTGGATGATCAGTGTCATACTGCTGCATGACAGCTAGTTATTGGTTAACCTTTTTTTTGTCTTTTAGAAAGTTTTTGTTTATTTAATTTTTTACCCACCAACATTAGTATTGTCATTTACAACTCTTCAACTTTCTAAAAATTTTATAATCATTTTTTACGTGCTTATATTTATGTACGTGTCGGTATAAATTTACGTTGATATAATATGGGTAGGCTCAGATATAATATATTTTTTTGTATGTTTTCAGTTGATCAACGATTTGACATAGATTTTGTTTTACAACAAGTCGGGTCAAAGATAATATGTTTTCTTTAGACTTTATAAATTCGACTTACTTTATGTTTCGGCGCCACCGCAATGCGCGGTACCATTTTTAACTTAAAAACATATTTTTTACTTATTTTTATGTACGTGTCAGTATAAGTTCATGTTGGTGTTCGTCGTAAATTTCTTTCGCAAATAAGTTGGGCCATATATAATACGTTTCCGTGCTTATTTTTTTTGTACATCATCAATTTATCTACGTTTTGACGTAACTTTGTTCCGTGCATATTTTTATGTACATCATCAGTTTATCTACGTTTTGACGTAACTTTTGTTCAGAAACAATTCAGCTCTTTACTATACAAATCCGAGTTACTTTACATTTTGATCCGCCACATCGCGCGGAGAAATTTACTAGGTACACTACAAATTGAATAAGTTGGTTTTATTTTTGTAGTTTTAAATATGTGAAATCATAAAAGTAAAAGTAGATAATGAGAAATCACAACTTTTAAATTTAAAAATAAAAATTAAAACTTTATTATAAAAATGATAAACTTTAAAGAATGAAAACGTACGAGATCGATGAAAATGAAACCAGGAATGTATTAAATGTAATCTTGTAAAGGAAATCCGGTAAATTTGAAATGGGTAAGGATCTGCGTGTAAGTTAAATGGATATACAAATCAGACGATAAACAAAAATTAAGGTCGTCTAGAATTGTGTTATGTCTCCCATAAGATTTTTGTGTATTACGTTTAGTTATCTATACTATTATAAAAAGGAGAAGTGATGGATATGAATGTAATTTTACATCACATACAACTTTAAAAGCAATATGTACAAATAAAAACAACACATTTGAGAGGGATACAATAGTAATTAACATTAATTTTTAAGACACTAGAGGGATATAATAGTAAATTAATCATGCTCCTATAGTTAAAATCTAGATTTCATTTATACCCTTTTGACCCTTTCTCTACCCACAAAATTGTTGCTGCTCTTTATTTCTTTTGTAATTGTCTTTTAATTTGAATTATTTCTTACTTTAATTCTCTTTTAATACTACATCATGAATTTCAACACATGAACCGATCGATATCTTCAACACAAAATTCACCGGATGTTCTTCCAATGCGTCCTCTGAGTTTCCCCGCCCGTCACCACATCCCACCTTTTAAGAAGCCGCCCATGACTCTACTGTGGTGTCCTTTGAAGACCTTCCACTCAAGTACTCAAAGCTGAAACAATTCCCGTTGCCGCTACCTGCGTCACCATGTGCGATTGTTTCTCTCTTCCTCCCATCTCGAATCTGTTGGCTGCTTCTTCCCTCACTGTAAGTCTCGATATGTTTTGATGTATTGATTTTTTTTTCATAGGGTTTATATATGTAAACTTTGGGTGATCATCAACCCATTTTTCTAAGACAATCTTTCATACTTGTTGATCTGTTACGGATAAACGGATGCCCAAATCTACCATGACTGGTTGAAATTACCATACGGGTTCTTTATTCTAAAAACACATTTTATTGTTTTTTCCTTTACCCAGATTGTGGAGGTCGTGCAGTCTGCTTTGGTGCTTTTTATCCTCAGAAAACTGCCACCTAAACGTGTATTCAATGATTGTCACCCAATCAAATAATCACAACTATTGCAGAGCATGTTGTCAGATTGGTGAGCGCAACATCTTTTTTACAATGTTAATGCTTTTTATAGGTTATGGTGCAACTGTCTTTGTGTTCCTTTATTTAAGAGAATAAGATCTTATTCATCATATGCATGTTGAGTTTTTGATAATAGTTGTTTTAACTTGTGATTTTGAGAGGGAATAGAACATGAAGACACACACCGTATAATGTTTGAGTGTATGCCTACCACCTGCTCGATAAAACGCCTATATGAGACTGACACATATATTACATAATTTTGTTATCACTGTTGCATACATTTTGGTGAACATTTATAACCTTTGTAGGTACTCACCGAAGATAAATTTTGTGCAAGATCTAAACACGGACCCTAAGCTTGCATCTGAAGATAATAATGTTGATGTTATCACAAATGTGGTGCGTGTTGTGAATAGATATTCACAGAACCTTGAACCAGACTAAATTGTATTGCACTGCAGCTTATTGTAGACTATTTGACAAACCGATCGTAGTATTTAAGTATAGGCGTTGGGTCCTTGACACAGGTGACTGAGGTTTGGTCAAATTTATTGTTTTATACACTTCTGTTTTTGTTGCAAGGTTGCCAAACCTTGCCATTCCAATCCTATTTAATAACTCCGTCTACTTTTTTTTGCGTTAAAGCCCTATCGTAAATAAATGAAAGAATAAAATGTGTGTGTACATAAGTTGCACTTATGTTCGACTGCTGAAGGTATACCAAAATAGTTGTTAGGGGTGTTAAGGACCCTCCACTGTATGGGCACCCTACCCAACACCTACTCCTTTCAACTCTCTATGGTTTGTAGTACATGTAAGGGTTTGTTTGATTCTTTATTTTTTAGCCAACTTTGAATAGTTTTGTTGGATGTTACCAATAGAGTAGTTCAAGTCACTAGCAAAGAAACTGCAAAAAAAGACCTCTACAATACAAACATAATCACTAAGTGTTGATTGGTACCCTATAATTTGCAAGCATATATGTTGAAAGTACATTCTAGACTATTTATTTATTTATTAATTTGTATTTCCACAGCTGAATAGATCAGTGTCCATAAAACCAGTGTGCTACAAAAAACAGTTTCTTGAAGGGGACATGTTTGGATATTACTCTTTTATACATTTAGCCCAAGGGAAAGTCGTGTTTTACGGATATAGTGAGAACAACATGGTGGAAGTTGTTGTCATTGTTGAGCTACTTGCAAAACTTCATGAAGGTACCTCTTTTCACTATTCTTCTCCATGGATTAGTTTTAAGTTTTTTGTCATCTTTAAGTTGATACATAAACAACAATGACGTAAATATTGTTTGTGATTATCAACTGTTTATATCTAATCTAATCATAAACTCCGACTAATATATTCTCTATATATATAATATGTCTACAGAAATCTGAAAAAAAAACCAAAAGATTAGTGTCGGTTGCATCGCACCGTACAAAGTTCAAGTTACTGCAATACAAAAGAAACTTGGGGACACTTATCAAACTGGAGAAGACTTTTATGTGAAGTTTGGAACTGTTGATGGACTCCAAGGTTGTGAAGAACACATGATAATCATATCAACCTTGCTGGTGTCGGGAGTGATTCGATTGGTTTTCTCGGTACGCGTCAAATAGCAAATGTGGCTCTAACCCGAGCAAGGTAACCTACATAAACATTTTAGATTTTGTATGGTCAGTTCTTTATAACAATGTTATCACATGGATTTTAAAGAAAAAAAATAAATGAAAAAGTAATAAAAGAAACTGAAATCTGATTCAAGTCTAATTAGTTTCTCATTACATAGCCCGTCCCATCAGTTTCTAAAAAAAGTGGTTTTTTTTTTTTTGGAAAGAAAAAAAGTGGTTTAGTTAATTTTTTTCATTTGTTAAGGCATTGTGATTGTCTATGGATATTGGGAAATGGAGACCCTTTGAAGTCTAGCAGCGAAGTTTGGGAGCATTTAGCGACTGTTAATACGAGGCCGACCAGGACGAGTGTTTATTGGTGCTGCAGTTGAAGGGTTGACTATAGTTCAGTCTCCATGGATTTTTATAGGTCAACATAGCAGCAGCCTCTAGAGCTTCAGCACAACATTAATATAAGTTGTAAGGAATCTTCTTTATTCTCTTAACATGAATATCTATTGTTAATCTTATTGCGAATTTTGAATGATATTTAAGAAATAAGATTGGGCAAAACAAAATTTGTGATCATGTAAACACAAATATAGCTTATTTCAGTCATCACTTTGTCTTTTTATATTCTGAAAATTTAACACAATGATACTCTTTGCTATATCATTAAACTCACTAATTCATATTACCATTGTTGCTTTTACTTTTTCATTTTCTTTCTTTTAGGTTAAGAAGGCAGCACTTGAAGAGCTACAAGAGAAACGGGAAGAAGAGGTACATTGATATTTGTGTTTTTCCTCGCAATGTTGGAATCCTTGTCATTAAGCATAGAAAGAAACTTTCGTAGATGATGTTGTATTAACAAACAAGAAAAGTTTCTACTACACCACTATAAAGGCGTAGAAAACTATGTTACTTATGATTTATTTGAATTCTTGTAGGTCCGATAGATGTTACGAAGAAGCTCCCAAAGTAGAATTATGATGGGTCTTGTGGGTTTGAGTCATATGGTTCTAACCAGGCTGGGTTTAGGTGAAACGGACTGTTTTAGAAAGTGGTCGACTGGTTTGGGTTAGAACGAGTTCGGGTTTGAGTGGGTTCCGGCCAAACTGAATAAGGGTCAAATCGAAGTGTTTTAAAAAGTGGTCATTTTGGTTTGGGCAGAACGAGTTCAGAGCGTTGGGCAGGGTAACGGGTCGTAGGAGGTTCGGGTCTCAATGGGTTCCAACCAAAATTGAGTACGGGTCAAAAGAGGCTGTTTTAAATTGGGGTCGTTTCGTATCTCTGTTATTGTTGTTTCATTTAATAACACCTGATTCATGAAAGGTGTATAGTATATGATTATCCTCTTGAATTCCTTCTGCTACCATTTTATACTTTAGTTTCATAGCTTCCTACATAGCCACACTTTGATACATAATAATCAAAGCACTACCTTTCTTTTTCATTCAGTATATTTTTACAAACAAACAGTGTTAGTGGAAGTTGGTTTTGCAATCAGTTTCTTTTTTTATTGTGAAGACTTTAAAACCGATTTGCGAAATCATGACATCCACAACGAAACTTATCTACTACAAAAAATAAATCTTCAGAAAAAAAGTCTTTACCAAGTATTTGGACATGTTCTCACCAAGAAGGATTGTTCCTTATTAATTCTAATTTTATGTACACATATTGATAATTTCTTGGAGCCTTTTTGAGTTTACACTGAGGCAAATTCAAGCTGCCATAAACAATTTTGATGTTGCTAATATGGTTCGACAATATTAACATTCTTGAAATCCAGTTTCTCTTTATTTTATGTTTATTTTTGTTAGTGGGTTGTATTTTGATGTTGCTAACCAATATTAACAACATGCTTGACATGTAGGTAGAGGATACATGTATTTTCAAATAAGGAAAGAACATTTATAATTTTAGCGTGCTCCAAAAAATTTTGTTGCCTAAAGAACGTTTTGGATGAAGTTTAGGGATGATATATAACAATAATATAATTATATTATCATGAAGTCACTCTTTTATCATCATCACGTTCAGTATCTTGCTTTATATGTTTTGTATTATTGTATTTTTTTCCCAAGTTTTTGGACCCACTTCATGAAATTTGCTAAAGTCTTTTATCTCCGTTGTTAAATATAGCACCCACATAATTTTTCATTCACACAATGCTCCCTATTTAGCCGTGAATGCTCATTTTTTAGCACTCACATCCAATTTTCTCTTTTCTAAATATTATTATATGAATAAGAAAGCTAACACTAATTTACCAAAGTCTTTTATCTCGGTTGTTGATCATAGTCCCTACATAAGTTTCCATTCATACAATTCCCTCCATTGAGCCGTGAATCCTCATTTTTTAGTACCCACTTCTAATTCTCCCTTTTCTTAATATTATTATCCTATGATATGTTTCCCGCCGCATCGTTCGGGTAAACGACTTGTTGTTTGAATTTCATTTTTGAGGTACATAGTTGAAGATTTGAAATTATATGGAAATTACATAAACTCATGTATGGAATATCAGTTTTGGTTTGTAATACACATCGTAATCGAATATAATATCAGTCAGGACACCCGCCGCAACGCGCGGGCATTCCCACTAGTAGGTATTAATGGCTAATAAATCTAGGGTGATGGTATCTACACATCCCCTAAAATTTTTGTACATCCCTCAATAGAAACCATATAGGCCAATACGTTTCCCATAGGGTTTGAAGCATTAAATGTGACACCAATAGGAAGCGTATTGGGCAATACGGTTCCTATTGGTACAATATTCTCTGACGGGCACGCAGTTTAAAACTATAAAGGTCTGAAAGTGACCTAATAGGAAGCGTATTGCCCAATACGATTCCCATAAGTTTAATAGGAAGCGTATAGGGCAATACACTTCCCATAGGGCTTGGGTTGGTGAACGCATTAAATCAATAGGAAGCGTATTGGGCAATACGATTCCTATTGGTATAATAGGGAGCGTATATGAAATATGGTTTCCTTGGACCCAAAGTATAGGAAACGTATGGGGCAATATGGTTCCCCTAGACCCAAAGTATAGGAAGCGTATGGGGCAATATGGTTCCCCTAGAGCCAATATATAGGAAGCGTATGGGGCAATATGGTTCCCCTGGTCCCCTAATCTGAATCTTTTTTATAAAAATGTGTCAAAAAAACGTTTATACATTATTGTAATACCCAAAACATATTTATGATAACCATAATAATTTTATCATTATATAGACATGTGGGGTGGCGGACACTGTTCGACAGGTTATCGGGCAGGATAGCCCGTGGGATCGTTTATTTCGAATAGGTGCCGCACGATCTTATCGGCCGTTGATGGTGGAGTTTCTCTGCACATTCCGCTATAGACCTCGACCGGATGACCGGCCGAACTCGGATTTTGATGATCCGAACTTGCCGGCCCCATCACCCGAGATCACATTCCGTCTGTTCGGCGAGGTATTTGAGATGTCGCTTCGTCAATTTGCCGTCGCCACCGGTTTTTACACAGACGAGGAGTTGGTTCAGGACGTGTATACCACGGCTATCGATCGTATGCCCGAGGATGAGTTGATTGTCTGGTGGCCCACCATCGGTGAAGGTCCATACACCAAGGCGGAGGAGGTCCGATCCTCGGAGATTCGCGACCCGTTAGTTCGTTACTTGCATCGTTGCTTTAGCACGGGCATCGCGGCCCGTGGCAAGAGTTGCGAGCACGTAACGAAGGCCGGTCTTTTCTATCTCTATTGTTTATTTACTGGTCGTCCGTGCGCCCTCCATCTCTGCCTGGTGGATTATTTTGTCACGTGTTGGAAAAAGCAACGTCGTGGTAATATATATGGAGGATCGTTTATCGGCCAGATAGCCCAGAGTGTTAGTCGGTACTTTGGTTGGGTCGAGGATATGTATCCACCGCCGGCTCCCTGCAAATATTTGGACATGAGGTCGATGACATGGATGAAAGTGGCGGCAAACATTCATGTAATGGGTATTTTGTTTAAATTCTTATAGCCTTACGACCCGTCCTATACTCAGCCCGACCTTTCCTTGCCACATATTCCTCGGTCCGGCTAGACCATGCCGCTCTTTCCTCTGTCCGACCTTTCCATGCAGGTATGTTATTTTGTTTTATTTCATTTTCTACGAACAATTTTAATGTTATGTAATGAGTATTTTGTTTGAATTTTTTATAGGCTCCAGGCACGTCCTATACACGGCACAGCCCGTCACCCTCTACTAGGCGTGGCCCGAACTTTACAGAGGAGGAGCTCGCTGAGTCTGACGAGTATTGATGATGATAGTGGTTTTTATTATCATATTATGTAGTACCGTACGAACAATTGATTTTAATTTTAAGTATTTGTAATATTTGTTTAATTTGGATATGTTTAATTTGTTTGGATTGCTTAATTTCACTACGTCTTTTATAAAATTTATAACAAAAAAACTAACATCATTTTATAACAAAAAAACAACTTCATTAATGTTTAAAAAAATAAAGTTCAAAAAGATACTAATAACAATATGTTGTTCTTGCAAAAAAAAATTCCTCCAGGGAACGTATGGCCCTATATGATTCCTCTTGTCTTTTGAAAAAAAAAATCATTAAGGGAGCGTATGACCCTATACACTTCCTTTTAGCTGACCATCTTTTGAAAAGTTTGGTACACATATAGGAAGTGTATTGCTTAATACGCTCGGACCCAGAGGAACCGTATTGCCCTATACGCTTCCTCTGGTCCCCTAATCATTAGCTGACCATCTTCTGAAAAGTTTGTACTTCAAGTACACATATAGGAAGTGTATTGCTCAATACGCTTAAACCCAGAGGAACCGTATTGCCCTATACGCTTCCTATAGGGTTTAAGGGATGTGCAAATAACCAAGGGAGATGTGAATAACCAAGCCCTAAATCTAAATCTAATAAAAGAATCCAAGAAAGTCCACATGTCAACATCTCTTTTCTCAATTTAATCAAATGCCACATGGCATTTTCTAATACTATGTGAACCATTCGACCAAGCGGATCTAAACCCACCCATACCCGATAATTTTTACCCTGATATCAATTTCACTCCAAACCCTAATAAGCGTCTACCTCATCACGTTCACAACCGTCTCCCCCCACCACCACCGATTCGCATCTCCATCACTCTCAAACCCTAATCAGCCTTATCCACTTCCCTCAAACATATAGAGAGAAGAGGCGGAGATGAGTTAGAATTAATTAATCTTCCAAATTCATTAAAACCCAAATCTGCAAACGGGATTTCAAGAAATCTTGATGGGTTTAAAAAAAATTGAACACCTACTGGTTTGACCGCCACCCAAAAAGTCAAAGTTCATCTTTGCAAAGCTTACTCCGCCGTCATGCCTGACGGCGCCGGTGCTGAACCGCCGAAGTTTTGGGTGTTGAGGTTCTGACCCTGAAAAAGATTGTACCTTTAGGGCCGGCTCTTCTATGTTTTGAGTAAACTATTTACTTGAGGCTATGAGTTTTGATTTCCAGATTATTTTGGATTTGAAGAGAGACGGGTTCTATTTTTATTTTATGATTATTTGTCGATTTTTGTGATTCCATAGTGTGTGTTGATGTTTCAGATCTGCTTATTGCTTTTTTTTTCCAAGATCACAATAACATTGTCCGGATTCTGTATGTGTCCGATATAAATGGTCTTAATATGTTTGAATGAAATTATCATGGTGAATTCAGCATCCAACGGGCTGCTCAGTATGGGTTTGTTGATCTAAGGTTAGGTTTCAGAAACTTATAAGCATAAAACAAATTAATTTGATTCAATTTTTGCTGCATAGTTTTGGACTGACAGGATGACTTATTGAAATGTATGTAGTTTTTCTTCTCAGGGAGTCCATGTAATTTCAGGTATATTGTTTTTTTTTCTTTTAGAACAACATTTGAGAATTTATTTATAATTGAATATTCAAATTTTGGATGATGTTATGTTGAAGTATATATCTTACATTTTGACAAGATACATAACCAGACATGGTTAATGTTAGACCATACTAATGTAGGATAGACTAAGAAGCAAATGTAATGTAATTTAGAAACCCATTATGACTAATTTTGTGATCAATAGAGATTGAAATGACTATGATTTTGTTTTTCAAGGCTTACCATAACCCCATCTATCTGAATTAAGAAGCTTTTTGTAAAAGAAAAACGTAACGTTGAAGATTTTATTAATTCATAGGACCGAATCACTGCTAGGCTATTCTTGAATATGATTCAATAAGCTCGACAAGTTTATTCCCAACTAAGAAAAACAATGTTGTCTACACTTAACGAAATGTACCAATGGAGAAGTTCAAGGGGTCATTTGTTGTTTATTAATAGTTCATTTGCAAAGTGAGAGATCGTGTAGGGGTTATGATCCTTGGGCTATGCTTTGCGGGGCGATATAACATATCCGTTATGATGGTATTTAGAACTCACCTGAACTACACCATCAGCAACAATCATGTTAATAGAGTTGAATCTGGTTAGATTTTCATCTTTGCAAATTATATTATCGGCGGTCGCTAAAGAATACATAGCTCATGCGTCAGAATAAGGAATAAGGCAGGCATCCTTTTAATCCTTCGATAAGCAAATCTAGCTTCAAATTTTGAAATCTCACTTTGTTTGTGAAGGTGAAGCTTTCTGAATAGATTTATCAAAATGTAGGTTATTTTGTGCCCACAATTAGAAAGGAGCAATAGATTACCTTTGTTTTTTGAAGGTTGCTTAAGGTGTATTATCAAGAAGCTTTTTTGGATATATGTAGTTCCACTACTCAAATTTAGCATCAACACTTTGGCTGCAACTTGCATGTTGTCATTTTAAGGTGTATGAACTATGGGTCCCATTTAAAGAGCGGGATTGAAATCCAGTGAGAAAATAAAGAATTGAATGGGGTTTAAGATTAGACCAATAATTGTAACCTGTTACGAATATTTTTTGGATGGTTCAGTTTTTTGATGAAAAATCAATTTGATATAGATTTCATGGAGCTCAACAATCGTTCTATTTTGTTTTATTATGTTACTAGAATTACCGCCCGCCGCAATGCGACGGGGATTCATTAGTTATATATCATGTTTGATGAAAGGCAAGAGTCTGTGTGTAAAACCGAGAAAAAAATAACTAAGTCGATCTCTGACTCGCACGTTGCGACAGAGATGAAAAAACGTTGAACCCCACACGCACGTTGCGACGTGTTAACTCGGTAATTTAGAATGACATGTTAACGGAGAACTTATGAAAGATGAAAAATATATAAGTGATCAAAGTTGAAAGTAAAAAAAATGTTGAGGTTAAATTACAAAAGATGAAAAACTTTGGGTTGAAAGTAAAAAAAATAAAGGGGTTAAATTGCAAAAGATGAAAACTTTTAAATTAGAAGTGAAAAATCAAATTAATCTAAGGAGTTAAAATACCAAATGTTGAAACTTTAGACTTAATTTGCCAAAGATTAAAACTTTAGAGTTAAAAAAGAAATCAATTTCAGATTATGAAAACAAAAGAGATAAAAAGATTTAGTTAAATTGATGTTTAATATTATTATTCTTATTATTATTTAATAAAAGAGATAAATAGGAAAAAAGAATGAGAAATTACCGGATAATGACATGTGTCCAAAAAGGATTTTTGTTTATTAGTATAGAAAGATTTATGGCTTCGATTTATTTGAATCCGCTTGGTTAGACACTCATGGTTGTTTAGCGCATTGCACGAGGTGGAAGGTGTAACATGTACCTTCATATTATATTGTCCGTGAGTGTTGAATACCTTAATTCTGAAGATCAAAAAATGATTTTGGGAACACTATCTGGTTTTATGATATTCAAACAATATGTCGTTTTCTTTATAATGGAATATTTGATTTTATTAGTCAAACCGTGTAATACACGGGGCTATAAACTAGTAAATAATAATATAGAGATAGAGAAGAGACAAGGATAGAGATAGATTTAGAGTTTATATGAAGATTTAACATTTATTTTAGGCACTTTAAAATATTTTAACGATGTTATAGTCATCTGAAAAAGGGTTTTCTTAGAGCGTGTGTGATTAAGAATACCACTTGGGCCTATACAATTAAAGAATTAATTCGTCAAATTTAGTTGATTTAAAACCCTTACTGTCAACTTTATGCATTAACAAAAATTAATAATTGTATAAGTAACTTTCTTTAGCCCGGGAAGCAATCCCGGGTGATAACCTAGTTATTTATATATAAATAAGAGTAAATTGTCAAAATCGTCCCTGAGGTTTGGGCATGTTTACCATTTTCATACAAAACAATTTTTTTTTTGTACCATATAGTCCTTCACTTTTGGGATTTTTTTGCCATTTTCATTCAAATTTCTGACTTTTTTGCCAAAATCATCCCTGATATTTGGATTTTTGTCATTTTCATCCAAATGTTTGATAGAAAAAAGAGTTAAATGCTTGGTTGGTCCCTGTGGTTTGCAAAAATTGCACACTTGGTCCCAATGCTTTACTAATTACACTCGTGGTCCCGGAACTTGTCAAAAGTGCACTCGCTTGGTCCCTAGCCCTAACTGAAGTTAAATTTCTCTGTTAAAACCCCCCACGTGCTTATCACGTGAGGGTAATTTGGTCTTTTCACCTCGATTTCCTTATAAAAACCACCTTATCTTCCTCTTTCCCTCAATAATAATAACGACCGTCTTCTTCATATGGAACCCTAGATCTTTCCTCATGTCTCCCATGTTTCTCCAGGAACGATAGAAGATGGCAACCTGTCGATGTGGAAAGTTAGCCATTGTTCGAACATCATGGACCGACAACAACCCAGGACGTCGATTCTATTCATGTCCATCACCGGTAAGCAATAGCTTTCATTAATCGATGTTGTATTTGGTTCGAATTTTTGAATTCTTTGATGTGACAGGATGTCACGTGTCCTGGATTTGTTGGTTGGGTTGACCCGCCAATGTGCCCACGAGCTGTTCGCATCATTCCAGGGCTACTTCGAGCAAGAAACAGGGCGGATCAAGAAAGGGATGAACTTCGGACTGAACTAAGATGGAAGAACAAGCTGATTTTAGTACTGTTGTTTCTGTTAGGGTTACAGTTTGCAATGTTGTTAGCTTTAGTGTAATGTTATTATGAATTATGTAATTTGACCAAATACTACTTGAATGAAATTGGACGATTTTGGGTGTTCAAAGGTATTGTGTGTGTGCCCATTGTTAATAAAGTGCAAAAGCGATACGGATGACCATTGTTAATAAAGCGCAAAAGCGATACGGATGACCATTGTTAATAAAGCGCAAAAGCGATACGGATGACCATTTAATACCCAAGAAACCTAATAAAGACACAACTAACCTAATTAATAAAGACACAACAACCATAATAAACACACTCAACTGCCAAAGCTATTTATTACCCTGCCATAGCTGATTTTCCAAGCAACCATAATAAAACACTCAACAACCATAATAAAGACAACCAAAAGACAACCAAAATGGACATAATACGCCTGAATAACATGTCAAACATAATAGACAACCAAAATGGTGGCATAAACATAAGCCACAATAGTTAAACATGTCAAATATAATGTATTGTTTATAGCATACGGCTGATTAACATAACCAAAAGATAATATAAATGCAGCCCTTCAAAAGCATCCAACCTATTCTTCAGTTGCAGATCCACTAGCAGTTACGTCATCATTTGCAGAACCACCTTCAGTTGCCTTACAACTTCTTGAATTATGCCCCTTCACCTTGCATTTCTTACAGGTTACAGTCCCACCCTTTCTTGTAAGCTTACCTTTCTTCTCCATGGCATCTTCAATCTCCACTTGGTCTCTTCTCCTCTTTTTCTTTGGCCTGCCAGCTTGTTTGTGGTGAGGTGGAGGGGTCAATGTTGTTGGGACTGGTGATATTGGCCAGAGTTTGGGACCATTGATAGGACCAACCTTGTATGCATAAGCCTTTTTCTAAGTGTCCAGATAGTAACATGGATGGACCCAATCCTCAGGTGGCCCAACCTCTTGTCTGTGTGCAGCCATATCCCAGTTAACAGCTACAGCATGCTTACATGGTATTCCAGAAACTTCCCACCTCCTACATGTGCAAACCTTTTGTTCGACATTCACAACATACTGCCCAAGAGTCCCTTGTACCTGCCCTTACACTGATGTTGCACCTTCATCACATTGACTATTCTCTTCATCAAATACTCCCTAAGATAGTCCAAGCATGAAATGATTGGCTTTTCCCTCCCTTCAACAGTTTTGGCATTTAAAACTTCGCACATGTTGTTCAGTAGAACATCAGATTGTGCCCAACCTACACATTGATAACCAATAAAGTGATAAATAAATTTGTACTTAATCTGAGATGTTGTCTAGTGTTTGTGTATATTACCTGTGAAGTGAGATCTAGACCAATGCTTTGGTGGAATTTGTGCCAACCAGTTGTATGCATCCTCATTGAACTTCTTCAACTCTTCCATTTTTTCCCTAAACTCAGGTACTATTACACAAGAACATGAGTCAATAAAGGCATAACAAACTTTACCTAACTAATGAATCAACAAGTTACCTATTCTGGCAGTTGCACATGCCCATAAGCAATCTTTAAAGCCTTTGCCCCTCCATTTTAACTTCATATTTTGGTGAATATGCCTAAGGCAGAACCTGTGTTCTGCAGCAGGGAATACCTTTTCAAGTGCAGGAATAAGGCCCTAAAATTAACACCCAAAAATAGTAAACATGTTAAAATTCAAACCAATAAATCAACATAAATATAAACAGTGGATCAGAAATTGCATAGGCTAACCTTTTGTCTATCAGAAATGAAGGTAAACCTTGAGTTGTTTTGTAATGCTAGATCATCTTTGAGACATTCTAGAAACCATGTCCAGGAATCCTTGTTCTCTGCTTCTGCAATTGCATAGGCCAGTGGATAGAGTCCATTGTTGGAATCCAAGCCTACTGCAACTAATACCTGACCCTGTTGTGAACCCTTCAAGAAAGCCCCATCTAAGCCTAGTATGTCCCTCCCACATTCTTTGAAACCTAGCTTCAGTGGACCCAAGCAGATGTAAATTCTCTTGAACACCCTTGTTGGAGAATCTGGGTTGGGTTCAGACTCAACTTCAATGTGCACTGTTGTGTCTGGATTTGCACTTTGAAGCTCCATTATGTAATCCCTTAACCTTGAATATTGTTCCTTGTTGTCACCTTGAACTTCTTTAGAAGCAAGAGACTTTGCCCTAAATGCTTTCATCCTTGAAACCCTAAGTTCATACTTCCTTGCCAGCTCTTCTTGGATGGTCCTCACAGAGATGTCTTTGTTACATTCAACCAATCTTTTCACAGCAGGCTCCTTAGCCATGAACTTTAATGTGATGTGATGGCTTTCTCTAGTTTGCAGACAGGTGTGTTCCGACTTGTGAGTTTTCACTGTCCAAGTTTCCACTTGATCTTTCTCTTTAGCAACATACAACATAAATGGACAAACTACTTTGTCTAATCTTTCTTTTCTTTTTCTGCAGAATATGGCATTGGCAGTGAGTACCTTTTTACCCTTTTGAGACCCACTGAAAGATTCCCTGGACCTGGGCCCAACAGTAGGTTCATTGGGCTTGGGCCCAACAGATTTTCCCTTATTGCCCTTCTTGGGTACTTGTTTCATAAACCCATCACCTTTCTTGTAAACTGGGACGTTCCCTTCACATACTACTCTAATCCTAACCTTGTCATTTCTCAAAAATGACAACTCCCTTTTGGTAAGAACGGCATGCCTCCTAACTTGTTCTTTAACCTCCTTTGCAGATCCAAATTACTGACCCAAGTAAAACCTTGCTTCATGCATCCTACTCTTTCCCTGTTCAAACAGTTAAGAGTCTCAACAGTTACTAAATATTTTAATAAATGTTTACGTAAATAATAAACAGTTAAGTAAACAAATGCTAACCTTTTGTTTATTCCTGATTTCCCTTACCTTTTGGCTCCTTCTTGTTTCAAAGTCTTCCATTGATTCATCAGTTAAGCTATCAAATGATTCATAGCTAAGGTTGTCATCAATTTCATTTTCATAATCTACTTCAGTTCTAACATCATCATCAATGCCAGAATTACGGCTGCCCACATATTCTTCATCCTCATCTACAAAAACATTGAAGTCCCTCATATCAACTTCCATTTTTTCCACCTCATAATCATTGTCAACTATGTAGTCACTGTCTTCTGAATCATCCTCACTACCACCCTCATCCTCAGCCTCCCTATCACCTTCATCCTCACTACCACCCTCATACTCAGCCTCCCTATCACCCTTATCCTCAGCCTCCCTATCACCCTCATTATCCTTATAACCCTCATTGTTTGGGAATTCTCCAGAAAAATCAATGTCATCAAAGTTAAAACCATCTACACATGTACCCTCTTTTGCATTATCAGTCTCAATCCCTATATTATCATTGTTACCTACTGGATTATCATTGTTACCTACTGGATTATCATTGTTACCTACTGGATTATCATTTTTACCTACTGCATTATCATTGTTACCTACTGCATTATCAGTCTTAATCTCTATATTACTTGTATTCTTATTAGCACTAGAGGACCCTTCAACATACTCAAGCATTAATCTCCTTCTAGGTACCAACTTTTTTTTGTTTTGTCTAACACCAACAATCTCCTGGTTTTCCTCTTCTAATTCCTCAATAACAACCCTAGATCCCTCAGGTGATTTTAAATAAGTATCAACCATAGATTTTCCCTCTTCAATGTACAAGTTGATTAACTTATTTTCACCCACATATTTTGACAAGTTACGAACATCAGCATCACATCCTAAAGCTACCAAACCAGTATCTAAATCTCTACCTGGTATTTGAAAATGATAATAAAGTGGCACCTTTTCTTTCAACAACTTTAGTTCTCGCATCATCCAATCAACTTCATGAACAGAAAACTCATCAATGTCGATGTAATCCACATACACTGACCTTCCTTGTAGATACCTTCTGCTTGGAACCCTCCTAAAAAATCCACCATAGAAGATTCTTGCAGAAAACAAACTAGGGTTTCCATCTGTTCAAAAATCATAACAAAAAAACAGGCAAAACACTATCAGACACTTGAAAATCGCTAAATGTTTGAACTTTAGCACAATCAGACAAAAAAACTTACTGTAATCACGATCTGGAGTGAAATCATCATACTGGTCCCTAATGTACCAACCCATTCTGTTCGATCGATCCTATACGGCTGATTATCTCTTCAATCGCCTGGATTTTAGTGTGAGAGAGATGAGACGGGAGGGTTTCTTGGTGTTAGTGTGAGAGAGATGAGAAGAATTGAGAGGGAAAACCATAAATACCAACTGACATCCAGTGACTATACTGTGCAAGCCATCAAATCGAGGTGAAAAGACCAAATTACCCTCACGTGATAAGCACGTGAGGGGTTTTAACAGAGAAATTTAACTTCAGTTAGGGCTAGGGACCAAGCGAGTGCACTTTTGACAAGTTCCGGGACCACGAGTGTAATTAGTAAAGCATTGGGACCAAGTGTGCAATTTTTGCAAACCACAGGGACCAACCAAGCATTTAACTCTAGAAAAAATAAAGCAAATTAGAAAATGACAAAAACCCTAAAAGTGAAGGACTATATGGTACAAAAAGTTGTTTTGGATGAAAATGACAAACATACACAAACCTTATGGACGATTTTGGCAATTTATTCTATAAATAAATATGTGTGTGTTTTTATAACTTTCCATTATTTTTTTTCTTTTACTTTTTTAATAGAGTTGATTGCTCGGATGGTCCCTAACTCCCTGTGGTTTCACGTTTAGTTCCCACCTTTTGAAAATAGCAGGTATGCTCCCTATGGTTTGTTATTTAGTTACTCGGATAGTTCCCTGAGTAGATGTCAGTGGACTATCCGAGTAGCAAAATAACAAACTATATGGAGCATATCTACTATTTCCAAACTAACCGAGTTTTTTGACTAAGTTAGGTTGTTGAATCAAAATGACAATAAAATGGAAAACTCCGAAACCCAGTGGAAAAAAATAAACAATTTGGAAAAAAACCTACCTTAAGGGTAGGGATATGGTAAAAAGTGTTTAAAATGTGAGAAGGGTAAGAAGTGTTTTAAACCATTGGATATTTGATCTAATGGTTGAGATCAATAGGGTATTAAAATGTAAATTGTGTTTTAATTAGAAGGACCTTATGTAAAATTGAAGGGCAATAGTGTCTTTTCAGATGTTTCAAATATGGTAACCGTATCCTACACAACCAAAACCCCCATTATTCTCCTAAAAACTAGCGACTTCCCTTTAAAAATTGATTATCTGATTTCCTTGACTATTGTAAGACACTATACAGTTTAATTAACAATAATCTGTTGATTTAAATCAGTTAATAATCATAAAACACTATGAACCAGAAAATTAAGATGTCTGTACAGAATATAACACTATTGATTGGGGATAAAACACTATGAAAGGAAATTAAGATGTCTGTACATAATATAACACTATTGATTGGGGATAAAACACTATACATATAAATATAAAAAAAATAACACTGTTAATGATAAAACACTAAAACAAAAACTTACCCTAAACAATTCAATGTATAAAACACTATTGATTGGGGATAAAACACTATGAAAGGAAATTAAGATGTCTGTAAAGAATATAACACTATTGATTGGGGATAAAACACTATACATATAACACTGTTAATGTATAAAACACTATGAAAGGAAATTAAGATGTCTTTACATAATATAACACTATTGATCATCCATATGACACTATACATCTAAATATAAAAAAAATATAACTCTGTTCATGATAAAACACTAAAACAATTATAATTGATGAAGAATTGATGAAGAATGATGCATACATGAAATTAATTGATAAAACACTAAAATTCAAAAGAATCCCTAAAATATCTCATCGCCAGTTTTTTTGACAGTTATCTTGGAATCAATTAATTGATAAGAATGGAAAATTACTAATACACCCTTTTGAATTAATTAAGATAAAGGAAATTATTTCTCACACTTCTCACAAAAGTTAAACTTTGTACAGGATCCTCTACCCCTGCCTCACATACTAAAATGGCAATTTACTCTTGGGTTTTACTAATAATATACCTGGTTCTATGCAGAGTATTTAGGGTTAACTTTGTACGGCGAGGATGGCCCTACTATGGAAGAAATCAGTTCCTCCCATGCTGCGACGTCGATTATTGTGGATTAAGCATCAGTCAAGAGGTAGGTGTCCTTGTATATTCTATTTTATTCTAACTTAATAATAATAATAATAATAATTTCTTCCCTCACTGTGATGACTGATGAGGTGAAGGCTGCTTTCGAGGGATGGGCTATTAGATATGGCAAAGTTTACAAAACCCTTGAAGAGAAGGAGCGGAGGTTTTTGCTTTTTAGAGAATGTTTCCGGTGGGTTGAAAACCACAACAACTCCCCCCATTCTTCTTCCAGGGTCGGACTCAACCAATTCTCCGATTACACCCCTGCAGAGTTACGCTCTTCTGGTGGGGTGCTGCCAACACCATACCAAAAGCTTGTCAAGAAGATACCATGGTAATTAGTTACCTTCTCCTCTGGTTGGGTTGGGTTGGGTTGGGTTGGGTTGCATTTGCATGAAATAGTTAGGGATTTTGAGTCATACATAATTATTAAAGTATACAAGTCTTTTACCCTGAGTCTCATTTAACAACAGGGGAGGGGAGGGGAGAGAAAAGAGATGAAAATATGAAAAAGCCATGTTCCCGAGTTTCATTTAACAGGGGGATGGGAGGGAAAAGGGAAGAAAATATGACCATATATTCATCCTCCCAAGTTGGAGAGATTAGGAGAGAAAATTTTCCTTCCCCTCCCCTGTTAAATGAGACTCGAGAACACAGTGTTAAAGCTTGGTGACTTGTTTTAGACGTTTTTAGTCCTGTGAAATTACTTTATTGTGATTTTTTTTTGCCTAAGGTTTGCCGTGTATTTCAGGGAGAAACGCTAATGGTCTCGCGTGGCAGTTTGGCATGGATCTTGGATTCTTGGTGTTCGAAGACTTTTAGTAAGTTATGGGTTGTTATTATGGTTACACACTTCGTATTTCAAGTTACTCGTGGTTTATGTCATGAAGACTTTTAACAAGTTATGAGTTGTTATTATGGTTACGCACTTCGTATTTCAAATTACTCGTTGTGGTTTATGTCATCAAGACTTTTAATAAGTTATGGGTTGTTATTATGGTTACGCACTTTGTGTTTCAAATTACTCGATGTGGATTATGTCAAAACAAATTTATAGCTTTGAATGCAATAATAGACATTTTTCATTTAAATGCTTCAGGTAGGTAGCTATGTTCCTTGTTAATGTTTTCAAATCATTTTGTTTATGTATTTTTAGTGTTTAGGGTAAATATTTGGAGCAGTTTGCAGGTTAGATTCTTCTTTATTACATTTTTAACTGTTGTTCATTCGGGTCGAAACAGTCGTTTCATATAAAACAGCACTTAATTTTCGTCGTATATTCTTGTGCTCTCATTTTAGGCACGTTAAGAACCCTAGATTTGCTACTGCTAACAAAGTTTATGATATATTATTCTATAATGGGACAGAAAAAATGAAAAGGTAGATGAATTGGGAAAATATAGACTTGCTTCATAATTTTATGTCATATTGTTCTTCCTTAAAACATTGTAATGCACTTGAATATGCATGTTTTTACCCAAATATTTAACCCCACCCAAATTAAATCCGTATCAGTAAAATTACCCAAATACCCTTACTTTTAACAGGCAATTTAAACGGAATTAGGGGCGGGGAGCAAAATGGTAAAAGTTGATAAGACCATGGAGGTAAATGGCAATTTTTAAACCATTGAGACGGAAGCGTTAAAATGACCAAACCACAGGGAGCAACAAGAGCAAAGTTTGCTCATACAATTGGGTGATGGGTGATTCTAAACCATTGGGTGAAGGGTGATTCAATTTATTCCCAGCATTTTGTTATTTACATCAAGTGATGTGACATTAATAAATTTATATTTGTGTTTTTTCATTTATAACTTTTGGAATACAATGTTTTATTAAAACTAGCAAGATGCCCGAGTGATGCGGCGGGAGCGACAAATCGCATTGCGATACCCGTTTTTTTGTAGTTTTCTTATTTAGATAATATTTATTGTAGCATTAGTCATTGTGTTGTGCATGGTTCGGTAGGTTCGGTTATTATCCTCAACCGAAGCCTAAACCAAAGTCATCGGTTAGTCTATTTTATTAACCAATCGGTTTTCTGTTAATCACTTCGGTTTATTCGGTGTAATTTAAAAATCAGATGGGTGGTAGTTTATAAGAGGATAAAGTGTAACTACTAACTAGTCATCTGTAACTTTGTTAAAGATGAGGATTTAATCACTTAACATTCTGTAGCTATTAAACATTTTGGGATAATAACTAAGTACGTTGAGCTTTAATCACTTTTACACTAAGGCATCATCTACTTGTACTTTTAATCCATACTGACCAAGACAACTATCGAAACATCGACAAAAATGAGTAGGTCGTCATGATACTTTTGGATTTTTTTTAAATATTATAGTTTATAATATATGACAAGAATACGTAAAAGAATTAAAAGTTTGTTGTGGAGAGAGAAAAGTGTAATAATTACCCATAATTATGTTAAAACTTAGTGATTTAAGTGTAATAAGATGAAGGGCTAGAATATAATTATTGTTTAAAAGACTAATTTACCCTCATTTTTAGGTGTATTTATAAATTAAGAGTGAAAACGTTCTTATTTTTTGGGTATCTTAAAATGTCACTCTCTCATGCATTATAATATAATATAGATATGTGATGCAGCGAGTGTTACGAAAATGAAGATCAAACACGTTGATTCTGCGAATACCCGTGTAATTCTTCCCCAACCCCCAAAATTCAACCCAAATGGCACAGAATTTGAAGTGAAAATGAGTTAATTCAAAATTCAAGTCTGTCTTTTCCAATAACTAGAGAAACATATAAATAGGAACAGAAATTTGAAATGGGCCTAAAAAAGACAACGGGCCAAACACAAGCCCAAAAACAAAATGCCCAAAACACTTCAAAAAACATAAAAACGTAAATAACTAATAGAAATAAGCGTTTTTTGGCCCGGACGATGACCCTAACCGCCGTAGGCGTTTGCAGCAAGATGGAGCTCGTTCTCACGTTCGTTTCGCCTGGTCGCACGCCCAAAATGGACCCGCGTAGCCCAAGTTAGAGCCATTTTAGTGAAGCCCTTTTTGTTACACGATCTTGGGCCTCCAAATACAAGATGACCCGCTCCTCCACACTTGGGCCCGCATCAATATGGTTTTACGATGTGATTATTTTTATATACGTTTTGATATAAATTTTATAAAAAAGGGATATATAATTTCATAACGATTAATAAAACGTCATATTTGAAACGGCTCCGTTTTTTTTTATAAAATTTATATCAAATCGTAGATAACAATAAATATATCACAAAACAATACTCTTTTTTTAAGAAAAACAATACTCTTTTTTAAAGAAAACATTATATATCAAGTTATAAAAGAAAAACATAAATATGAATTATTAATGTGTGCAAATGGTAAAAAATAGGATGTAAGCAATAGGACCCATGGGTGAAAATGATTTAGTTCTGTAAACATGAACATAGCATTCATGATTTAATTTGAAATTTTAAAATTACAAGTTAAAAACAAAAATAAGGTTCATAAAATAACTACGAGGCTTAGGGGTGAGCATGGTGCGATTCGGTTCGGTTATTACCTATAACCGAAACCATAACCGCACACTGCGGTTATCAAAAAATCATAACCGTTCGGTTTCGGTTAATGCGGTTTCGGTTAATCGGTTATTGCGGTTAATGCGGTTTCGGTTCGGTTATAGGTCGGTTATTATTAGTGTAAACTATAATGGGCCAATAAGGTTGGGTCATGGTTAGTGTAAAATGTAATGGGTCAATAAGGTTGGGTCATGGTTAAAAGTTAAAACCTTCAAATACTTCACCAAAGATACATATAGATTAGGCCATGGTTAAGCATTTAAATACAAACTTAAAGACTTATGGTGCTACGGATTTGGCTATGTTTAAAATGTTCGGTTCGGTTCGGTTATTTGCGGTTATGAAAATAAGAATAACCATAACCGAACCGCAAAAATCGGTTATTAAAAATATAAATAACCAACCCTTCGGTTATTTCGGTTCGGTTTTTTCGGTTATTTCGGTTACGATTCGGTTAATTCGGTTATATGCTCACCCCTAAGTGGTAACATCAGACGGCTGATTGTTATTTACCTTAAAAGGTTTGGTTTAAAATACCCAATTGTTCATATAAACCCGAACACAACATGACCTCACATAAACCATTAAGAAGAAAGTATTTAAAATTTTTACTTTTTAAACTATAAAATTTATAATTAATTCTCGTATATCTTATAAAAGTTGACATAAGTCACTAATATTTTCTAAGTCATGACATAAAATGTTGGGTTTTACCCAAAACTGACTTAGGAACCGTTTGGTAGAATCTGAATGGTTAAGTGCTAACCCAGTAAAAGGTCTGAACCATTAAATGCTGAACCAGTAATAGTTTTGAACCATTAAGAACCAGTATAATACTTAACCGTTAAAGGCAAATGTCTGACCAATTCAGATTACAGGTCTTAACCATTCAGAGTTAGTATAATGCTTAATCATTCAGAGGCAAATGCCTGAACCATTCAGACATCTGCTCGCGAAACAAACAGTCTGAACCATTAAGTACTGAACCAGTAAGAGGTCTGAATGAGCCTCATTAAGAGGTAAACAAACAGCCCCTCAGACTTGATGGACCAGAATGAGTTACTGAAAACAAAAAGGCAATGATGTACATTTTGTTCTCCTGTAATAACATTTTGTGGGACAAATTCAATTATTTTTCTGAAGTTAAACCCGTTGTATATACTTACATCGACAAACAAGTTACCGTCATCTAAATGGCTCAATGGGTTCCGTTTCCTTAAGTATACTCGCAGCCTCAAAACAGTCCACAGCTTCCTTTATGAACATCGGGCCCTCATCTTTGTAAAACTGGCCCAAATTATACCAAGCCCACGAGTTCATCCGGTCTAACCGCAATGCTTCGGTCAAGAAACTTCTGATCGCTGGTCCAGACCTGCCACCGAGCCGTCTTAAAACCATGGCCATGGAAACAAGACTTTGCACATGACCAGGGTCAATGTCGAGTGCAATTTCATATGCTTTTAAAGCTTCTTTATGGAGACCTTTCGCCTCATACAACAAACCTGTAACAAAAATAATAATATAATTGTAATTTGGGTTGTAAATGAACCGAACGAACACAAACAAGACCTTGTTCGTGTTCGTTTGTTAAGAAATATATGTGTTCACGAACTGTTCATGAACACGTACCGAACGAGATTTTATGTTTGTGTTCGTTTGTTAAGGAAATGAACGTGTTTGTGTTTGTTTGTTAATTTTAGGCAACAAACGAAAAACAAACATTGATGAACACAAACTAATGTTCATGAACACAAATGGAAACAAACGAACACAAACTGGCGTTCATGAACAGAATATATACCAATACTTATTAAATATTTTATTTGTCGAAATTTTGCAGGTGTTTAAATTAAATATAAAAACTAAAAACACTAACGAACAATCGAACACAACCGAACATAAACGAACACGTTACAGAACGTTCACGAACATAAATGAACGAACACGGCCTCTGTTCATGTTCGTTCATTTAACCAAGCAAACGAATTTTCTTGTTCGTGTACGTTTATTTAATAAACGAACTTCCCGCCGAACGGTTCACGAACTGTTCGCTGAACGTTTGATTCATTTGTTGCCCTAATTGTGATCCTTTTAAATTCCAATAAAGATTAAAGAATTGCCAAGAACATACCAGTGATGTGCCAACGCGAAGACGAATAGTAATTGATGGCCTCGGATCTTGAAAGACAAGCTTCGACATCGCGCCATTGAGATAAACTTATATACACCATAGCTAAATCATGCCATGTTTCTAATTCCAAATTTCTATAATGTTTTCCACCAACCTTAACAAAAATAAAACACCGAAACACATCAAGAAATGACATCCCGCAATATAATCGACAAAAGATGGCAAACTGCAATAACCAACATCTTATTGTGCCTTTTCGGGCTATATATGAAGAAATTTAATTATAAGTACCTCAAGATTCTTCTTTTGTGTTGGAAAACTTTTATTCTGAACTTGAAGAACCGCAAGAAGTTGCGTATACGTCTCGATCGCATTCTTTAACCGACCCTGTGCGATTTGTAACTTCGCTTTTGTTCTTAACAATTCTCCCTGATCCCATTTTCCCGTTTGTTCTAACGCAGCATTAATAATTACTTCACCATCCAAAAAACGTTTCTGACCCGATAATATTCTAGCCAATAGCAACCAACTTTCAATGCGGGACCCGGATTCCAGTTTAATCAAATGTTTCGCCAGGCCGAGAGCCGAATCCAATTTCCTCTGGTCAGCATATTCTAAACAAAGATTGTAAACAATCCTCGAATCTTTCATTTCGGTCAACCGATTTGCAGTCTCTAAAGACTGAATTGCTTCAGATTGAAGTTTGACCCTTTCCGAATCGGTCAAACCCAGTTTAGACTGGCCTGAAAGTGAAATTCCCAATAAAGAATACGCAACGCCCGCTATTTCATCGCACTTATTTTCCGAAACATCAACCGCTCTCTTAGCGAGAAGTGCACCTTCTTCAACAAAATCGGGAGTCTCTCCACAAATTTTCGATGCCATTAGTAAAGCCGGCACACAATCTGGATCGTCGTATTTATATATATTTTTCAATAACGTTAACGCGGATAAACCATCACCTTGTCCATAGCAACAAAGAGATAGAAGGACACATCGTTCTTTCTTGTCGATAACCGACGGAAGCAGTTCTTCCAATTGCTTACTGAGAGGCCCGAGCCCGTTGCAAATCGACAATGCGTAAATAAGATGATCAATCACAGATGGGTCCCACTCGATTTTCTTTAAATTAACTTTTTTTAGTAAGATCATTAGAAGTAGAATAGCTTCTTCGACGTTATTTCTTGGTACAAACGAAGTATCCATTTGGGATCGTAGATTAGGTGGGGCAGCCTCTTTGCTTCCGCTATAAAGAAGAAAAACCGCAAAATCTTTTTCGATTTTCGCTATTGTTTCTTCGTTAAGGTTCCAGTTACGGAGTAGGGCCCCTCTGAATGACGCGATTGCTTCCTGGTGTGACTCGGCGAGTTGCCATAACTCGGGAAGCAACTCAACCGCGTTGTTTAACGTTTCCTGTAACTTACCGTCGGCACCGAAGTTTTCGGGTAAGCCTTCGGGAAAAGACGATTCGACAATGTCGAGTATGACTTTGCATGATTTAGCAGCTTCTGCAAAATTACTTGGGGATTTAAGAGTTGATACAGATAGGACTGCAAATGAACTGAACGAACACGAACAAGAACTTTGTTAAGGAAATATATGGGTTCACGAACTGTTATGAACGCTTACCGAACGGGAATTTCTGTTCGTGTTTGTTTGTTAAGGAAATGAGCATGTTCGTGTTCGTTTGTTAATTTTTGGTAACGAACGTTCAAGAACACAAACGAATACAAACTAATGTTCACGAACACAAACAAGCATTCATGAACAGAATATATAATACACTGATACTTATTAACAGGGGCGGACCTACCCTATGGCGTGGGTGGGCGGCCGCACCCCTTGAAAAAAAAAATTTAGTGGTATTTTCCGCGAAAATTCCCGACCGCACCCCTTGAAAATTTTCATCCACACCCCTTAGAAAAAAATGTTAGGAATTTATATAAAAAAAATTGTGAACACGGATTGAAACCCAGCCCAATTTTGTAAACAAATTAGCCCACTAACTCTTTAATAAAACTTGAATTCATTCCATCAAGCCCAATAAGTAAATAAAATTCAAGCCCAACCCAAATGCATCTTTAATTAAACAAAATCAGTCCAGTTTACAAAAAAACCCAATCGACTGCCGGCTTTGTGCGACTCCGCAATCGTTGAAAGATGTTTTTCGGCAATGAAGAATGTGAAGATCAACATGTGTAATCGGATTGGCGATGAGAATTTAAGTGATAGTTGTATATGTTATATAGAGAAGGACTTGCTTAAGAAAGTAACTCTAGATGATGTTTTGGATAGATTTTAAAAAATAAAAAACCCGTAAGGCGACATTTTAAATATGTTTGTAACAACGTTTGACGTGTTTTTGATGATTATATAAATTTTACTTTGATGTTTTTTTGTTTTACATGACCCGACCCGAACCGAATTTCTTATTTATATATCTAGGCGGCCTAAAATTTTTAAAATTATTCCCCACCCCCATGGAAAAATTCCTGGGTCCGCCACTGCTTATTAAACATTTTATTTGTCGAAATTTTGACGTATTTATATAAAATTTAAAAACAATAATGAACTATCAAACACATGCGAACATAAACGAACACGTTACCGAACGTTCACGAACATAAATTAACAAACGCGACATCTGTTCATGCTCGTTCATTTAACTAAAAGAACAAAATTTCTTGTTCGTGTTCATTCATTTATTAAACGAACGAAACAAACGAACTTCCCGCCAAATGGTTAACGAACTTTTCGCTGAATGTTTGGTTCGTTTGCAGCCCTAGACACAGATATGAAGAGACTTAAAATCAGATCATGGAACAAAGTGATTACCTTTATACCGCCCGAGAATTTGCAACGATTTCGACTTTAAGTAAATTGCTTCAAGAAGTAAACTAAGAGCGTGCGCTGATAATGGCGGACTGGTGTAATTATGTGAACGTCTTTTGCGAGTCTCCCCTGTTTTAGCGAGACTAATTTTGATCTTCGGAGTAACTGAAGATATATCGATTCCTTCGAATACATGAAGAGCGGCTTCTATGTTTCCCTTTTGATACTCGTATCTTCCTAGCAATGCTCTTGCTTCCTGCATAACAACAATCACATTTTTTTAATTTAAAAAGAAAAAAAGAGATAAAAGAAAAAGAAATAAAAAAGGTACTAAATTGCTAATTAAGGAAAGTGATTAGATATGCATTTATATTGAAGTTTCATAATCAGCATAATCAGAATCATAGTCACTTTATCCAAACACTATAAACTAATTATTATTGTTATTATTATTATTATTATTATTATTATTATTATTATTATTATTAATATATAAACAATTATGTAATCTATAAAATATTAACACAGCTTTTAAAATACACAAGCTGTAAATCATTGATAATGCACATGGAACAGCTACAAGATCCATAACTTGAATGATACAACATGTTAAGATCTTAAAATCTTTATAAATTATAAACTATAATAAAAAAATGAACAAAAGGGTTCGAAAAATGGACCTCATAATTGATGGAGCCACTTTCACGAAGTGATAATTCTGCTTCTTCGATACTACCAGTATCCGGTTTCTTATCGTGTTCACCAACCACTTGTGAAGAGACCACTTGTGAAGAAGAACCGTTGGTCGCTACTGATTCTGATGAAGGGATCATCTCATTTGCGGTTCGTGATTGTTCACCACCAGAGCACAGGCACTGCAAGATCTTTCCAAACCGTCGACTTGATCTACTGATGTTTTGCTCTCCTGTCTTATGATTCCGGTTCTTGATCCTCATATCGTATTTCCACCCTCGATATATCTTTAACCCACAAAACCAGATATGAACTTCAATGTTTCAAGTCAAATTGTTGCAAACTAACACATACATATATAAAATTTTACTTGCAACTAAAAAGATCAAAAACCCTATTAAAAATTACTAATTTTAATTCAAGAAATAACAGAATCTGCTCTGATTTAAACCCTAAGCACCCTAATTAAAAACCCATCAAAAGCCTAAACTGTTTTCTTAATATGTGGTTAAACAAGGTTAATAAAAAAATCTTCAACTTGAAGTTACAACAACACCTAATATCAAGCAATCATTTACCCACAAAACTAGTTATAAAAATTCAATCTTTCAAGTCAAATTCTTACAAAATTAACACAAAAATATATAAAAAAAAGTTGACTTGCAACTAAAATGATCAAATAGACAAATACCCAATTACAAATTCTCAATTTTGCATCAAGAAAACTAAAAAATCTTCAAAATTTAAGAACCCTAATTAAAAACCCTGCAAAAACCTTAAAACAATTTCTTAACATAAAAATCTTAAAATTGGAAATCAAAGTTTTAAGAACAAATAATATTGATTCAATGAATACCCAGAAAACTGTGATTACCTTTCTTTATGGAAACTGAAATTGAGGAACAACTGCACATGAAAATCAGAACCCATCTTGAGTTACAATCAGAACTTCATTCAAGAAACTTTTGATCAACAAAGAATCAAATAAAGTTTCAATCTTTTTCCTCTTTTCCTTTTCTTTATCGAGAAACTAATAAAATTATTCAAAAACAGAGTGTATTCTTTGCTTTAGTTGAAAAATTGAATTGAATTGAATCTCTAGAGAACACGAATTAAAGCTGGAATAAGGGGATATTGAAGAATCGTGAACCGTGAGATTGAAGCTATATTTGTATTTTTGTTTATTATTATTTTAATTTAATTTAATATTAATATTTTTTTTGTGAAATAAATGCAGTTGGGAGTTGGTAATTAGAAAAAAAGGCAACTGGTAAGGGGAAAATAAATGTTAAAAAATAAAATAATGAAAATAGCAATGCCCATGGAGTTTATGAGATCAACTGTCATGGTCGCATTCGGGCTTATATGTTGACAAGTGGATTTAATTAATTAAATAAACGCTCACATATATATAAAAAATGAATTTTATTTGAGATAATGTTCTCTATGATTGTATGAGTCACAAAAATTTGTGACTAATCAAATTTTATTTGAGATAATGTTCTCTATGTGACATATACATATGTATATATGTATATCAACTAGTTGATGCCCCGCTCGCGTTGCGGGGCGATGACCGAATAATGAGCGAGTGTTAGGCAGCTCATTGACACGAAAAACAATTAAATCGAGTCAACCAATTAAAACAAAACGCTTTGATAGTTTTGATTAAAAAAACTAAAACAATGGCAACATTGTAATTTTTAACTAAGGGAAAGTTGTATTTTTTGACTGGGTAAAATTGTAATTTGCCAAAAGCTAAAGTGATGGCAGTACTGTAAATTTGAACTGGGGGAAAAATTGTAAATTTTCACAGAGGCAAATTCGTAATTTTTAACTTAGGGTAATTGGGTAATATAAATTTGAATTAATGGCACAATCGTAATTTTAAGCTGAAGGCAAAACCACAATTTTATTTTGAACCGAGGACAAAAGCGTAATTTTGAGTTGGGGGCAAAAGCATAAATTTATTTTGAACGGGCGAAAAAACATAATTTTGAATTGAGGGCGAAATCATAATTTTTTTAACGAGGAAAAATCACATTTTTGAACAGAGGGCAAAATCATAATTTTAGCTAGGGGAAAAAACATAATTTTATTTTGAACCGGGGGCGAAAAGGTAATTCTGAGCTGAGGGAAAAACCACAATTTTATTTTGATGCGAGAGAAAAATCGAAATTTTGATCTGGGGACAAAAGCGTAATTTTATTTTTAGCTGGGGCAAAATCGTATTTTTAAAGAGGGGAAAAAACGTAATTTTAAAATGGATATAAAATAATAAACTGGTTGGTCTTGTAACACGCCGTGTTTTGAAAGTCAAAGTCAAGATTGACTGTTTTGACTTCTTTGACTTATAGATAATCTATTTAATTTTATCGCTTTAGCTGTATTATGTGGAGTACTTATTAATAATCGAGGTTTAATCGCATGTTTATCGCTTATCGCACTCGCAACTCGAATTTATGCGCTTTGGTTATTGTTTTATGTGTATGTGCTACTTATGTGTTACTTGTGCATGTTTATTTATGTTATGTTATGATGTGGTGATCAATCGAAACGCAATCGCAACACTATCGCAATCGAATCGCAAACGCTAAACGTAAGATATTTAGGATGATTGTATGTTAGATATAGTAGTTGGGATTAAAAGTAATTTAAAGGGGAAACTCTATCGCATCGCCCACTCGAATCGCATCGCAACGCACAACACGCGAATCAAAACGACAAAACTCGTTGCGCCGAACACTAGGGTCGAGTGGCCAACCGATCGGATAGCCATCCGATCGAGTTGTCACCCGATCGGGCCGCCACCCGATCGGACCAGCCACCCGATCGGCCAGCGCTTTCCATTTTGGGAAACCCTATAAATACCCCCTTTGTTACCTCATTTGATGGTGACATCTCTCTCACTCGATCCAGCCGCACTCTAGCTCTTTTCTCCCAATTTCTCTCAAATCTTGTAAGTTTTCAACCTAACTATTGTACTTTCTTGATCTACACGCAACCCTACACCTTTCTATCTTTTGAATCTTAACTTTTAACCGTGAAATCACTAGATTTGAGGTGTTCTAGGATGATGTCAGCATGGTGTTCTTATGAACTTCATGTTTTGGCTTCAATCCACCAACAACAACTCGGATCTGGACGATTTCCACATGAATAAACAAAGGTCTTGCATAGATCTGAACATATTCACGGTGAAAAGGATTGAAAGATGGTTTTTCTAACTTTCTTTCAACTCTTTTACACTCAATGTGCTCAAACCCGATGGAATCAGAGCTTGTTCTGATCGTCTACTCGTTCTTAGTGATGTATCAGTTCTAGGTCCGAGAGATAGTGATTTCGGGTTTGAGCATGAACGACCGTCTTGAACCGTGAACTGGTCGGACTAGGGTGATTCCTATTGGGTCGGGTCACTTGGGCCAAGACGAGGTTTCTATTGTTTAAACAAGCTTTCATAACGTCTCATTCAAACTACAGCACTTCAAACAAAATCAAGTGACAAAACGATCAGATCGACGGGACGGATTGCCATCCGATCAGACTGTCGTCCGATCAGATTGACATCCGATCGACCGGCTATCCGATCGGGTTGCACCTTGGTTTAACACTTAACAATTTTCAACATGTTCAACGCTTTACCAGTTCTAGCGGAATGTCACCCGATCGGTAGACCATCTGATGGGATGATTAAACTGCTGTGAACTTGTTCTCTGAGAAATGTCTCACCATACGGATCGCCGTCCGATCGAACGACTGTTCGATCGACCGATCTGAAGGGTAGAGATACTTCTCTGTTTTTAAAATGCTCCAATGAAAACTTCAAAAGTCAAACCATCATACGCAAACACATCCTTACCAAGCAAGGTGTTAATACGACCGAATGGTCATCCGATCGGATGACCATCCGCATGGATTGACATCCGATCGAATGACCGACCGATCGGATTTCCATCCGATCGGGTTGCTGTTTGACACTTGGTTTCTCGCACCGTTTTACGCACCGCTTATCGTTTATACTATCGTACTGTTCAGGCTAATCTCGCTCTAAGCGCTCCCTTCAATCCATCATCGCTGTGAGTATACTCGAACCCTTTTTGCTTTACGCACTTTTGGGTGTACGTACGTTACTTATTCTAAATCACATCAAACACACTAAGAAATACTTTAACGCTAACCGCTACAGTATGTTATACGTGACTCGATGAATGCTTGTTTGTTATGTTTACACATAGATTGATGTCTACCTGCCTTAGCAACGATAGTACTATAGTTTGGACTCAGCACCTGTTCACTCAGGGGTTGTTAAGGACAATTATTTGCATGGTTCACAGTGGTGAATATGTATTACGAATTGCCTTGGGCAGTCAACCCGCAGTCATTGGTATCGATAGGATCATGTCGATAACTAACATGCCTCACGTCACAAGTTGTACGTACTGGTTATGCGTAAATCGATTTCGAACTCTACTATGCTATTATCAAACTTGTATGCTCACCTTTACACTATGTGTATTGACTTTTACTTTAACGTACGTGGCAGGTGCATAAGATGCTAGGACGCCTTGTTTGCTGTGTGATGAAATCGAGGCTAGGAAAGAGTCCTAGAAACAAATAAATAAACTATTGTCTACTTGAAATCTGAGTTGTCGGATCAGAACTTGTTTGTGAGACAATTATCTGTAATAACTGTTTTATTTGATATGTTATGGTATGGGACATGACGTTTAAATATCTGGTAATTAATAGTCATTATGGATACTCATGGACAATCTGTTTCGCTCAGTGCCACGCCCTGATGATTCCGCCATCGGTTGGGGTGTGACAGATTGGTATCAGAGCCATAACTATAGGGAATTAGGCCCGACTCGACCTAGTCTATAGTCTAAGTACCAACAGACCGACTTGTGCATACCCTGTAGGGGTTAGCACGAGCTTACACTTCGCTATTTTCGCTCACGCTACACTATCACTGCACTCCAATTTTTGAAAATGAACAAGCGATTAAGTTAGGATTAGGTGTGAAAACCGCAAACTCTCGACCGAATTGCCTGTTCGACCCACATTTCAACTACAAATAGGAGAAATTACGTTGAATCAGGGGTGAAATCCGTACTTTAACGCAAATTTCCTCTCTACTTTTATCAAAACAGGAACGAAGTTATTAAGTCAGGGGTGGAACACGAACCTTGATGACTTGTTCCGTACTTCATTTTTGTTTTACAAAACTCTCACCAAGGCTTGATAGACTCCAACAACTTGAAGTCACACTATAACTGGGAGGATGTGTGCCTAACGCCAAGAATCGAGGCGAGAGCACAGTCCTGAAGGTCACAGTGTGTGCCAAAAGTCCTTGAGAATAGTCGAACCACCTTGGGTAGTCGATGTCTATTTAGCCTTTGACAATCCATTTTCGATTTCAAGCTCGCAATCGCTGATTTTATGTGTTTCGATTCTGAGCCCACAACTGCTGACTCTGATGTTTGCCGATTTTATGTGATTTATGTCTGTTTATGTGTTTCAATTTTTGGTAATTTATTCGCTTTTCACTTATGCTTTGATCGACACACACGATACGCCCTACACGTCTACCTCAAAACGCCGACAAATTGCTACTATTTGTGGAGAATCGCAAGATATATTATACTACTCGTTGTGTACTCTCTACATCACGTGCGAACTTTGAATGATAGGTTTCTGTATTCTGACTGCCTCTTGTATTACTGTGCCTTACGTGCTTATGTGCTTCTGTGCTTAAATGATTCTGTGTTATGTGCTTATGTGTTTATGTGATACATGCTTTCGATGTGTTCCTGAGCTTTAGTAGTATTAGGTGTGTGAGGTGAGATTCGATTGTATTGTGTCTGAGTCCTATGACGATGTCTATTGGAGACAATGTCGTCTGGACACCGTTACTCTCGACACGCTCGCCGAGAACAGAGAGACAAACGCCTTGCTGCACTCGTCGCTGAGCAAATAGCAAAAGTCATTCCGCAGATCGTTAGTGATCTACAAGAGAATGCTAGCAAGTCTTCTGAAGAGTCCAGGACCGAAACTCATAAAGAAACTCCTAAAGCTGTTTTTAGCTTCAAACAGTTCAAAGCTTGCGGACCGAAAGAATTTACTGGCGAAGATGGCCCAACGGCTTTATTTCAATGGTTTGATTCGATCGAGGTCACCCTGCGCCAGAGTGGTTGTCCCGATGATCTCCGCACTCTCAACGCAACTGCCGTCTTCCAATCCCGCGCTTTAGATTGGTGGACGGCCGAGAGGAACAAACGCGGAAATGATGCAGCGTACGGTTTGACGTGGGATGAGTTGAAGGACACCATGTTGGAAGAGTTCTGCCCTTCCCACGAGCGCCAAAAGTTGGAGGACGAATTCTGGCATATTAAGCAGAAGGATGGTGACAATGCTGCTTTGACTGCTCGCTTCAAACAGCTCAGCATAATCTGTCCTGATCAAGTGAAGACTTATGATATGGCGATCAAGAAGTATATTCGAGCTCTGCCGGATTGTGTCGCAGATTTTGTGCAAACCTCAAAGCCAGCAACAATTGAAGAAACTTACCTGCTTGCCGCTGAAATCAACGACACACGAGTCAAATCTGGTGTCTGGGATAAAGCTCCCAAGAATCTGCATCAAGCTACCACCGCACCAACCGCCGAAACCGCCACCACTCCTCGGTCTTCAAAAGCCTCTCGACGCAAGAGGAAGGTCAACAGCAACTCCAGCAACAAGAACTGTGCTATCACCACTGCTGCACCGCTCCAAACAGTTCCAGCTCAACAACAGCAGATGCAACACCGCCAGGTCGCGGCACCGGTAACCCAAGCACCGCCGGCAAAGCGTGCTTATACGGGTCCTCACCTGGTCTGCCCGACTTGTACCTATCACCACCCAGTGGGAATCGCCTGCAGATTTTGTGCGCATTGCAACATGTACGACCATTTCACCGCCAACTGCTGTACAGGCTCTCGACAAGCTCCAGCTACTGCTCATCAAGCTCTACTTCCTGCTCCTCAAGGCCAGCAAGCGGCTCAGGCACCCGCGATCAATGCTAGAGTCTGTTTGGCGTGTGGTGATCCCAACCACTTCACGAACATGTGCCCGAATCGAGTGGTGAAACAGGAGCCACAACAGCAGCAGCTCCAGCAACAGCCTCCGCAGCAACAATAGCAACAAGTCGCTCGTGCTCGAACTTTCAATATTAATGTGCGCCAGGCTCAGGCTGACAACAACGTGGTCAATGGTACGTTCCTTGTGAATAGTATTTATGCTTCATGTTTGTTTGATACTGGTGCCGATAACTGTTTTGTATCGTTTGAGTTCGAAAAGCTCCTTAATCGTAAGCGTGCCCATCTCCCCTCGACGTTCGATGTCGAAGTTGCCACCGGAAGAACTGTCGCCGTCAATTCTGTTCTTCGTGATTGTACCCTCGAGCTCAACAATCACATCTTTCCTATCAACCTTATTCCAATGCAGCTCGGTAGTTTTGACGTCATAGTAGGCATGGACTTTCTTCGCGAAAACCATGCTGAAGTTGTTTGCTTTGATAAGATGATTCGATTCTCGCTCGCTAATGGTGATCAATTATGTGTTTACGGTGAAGTCGCGTCAAAGAAACTCCAACTCATGTCGTGTGTCCAAGCTGGCAAGTATCTCCGCAAGGAATACCAAGCTTTCTTGGCTCATATCGTAGTAGCGGAGAAAAAGGAAGGTAATCCAGGGGTAAGCGATGTCCCTGTTGTTTGTGAATTTCCAAACGTGTTCCATGACGATCTTCCAGGCTTACCTCCGAGTCGTGATATCGACTTTCGTATCGACCTTATTACTGGGGCAAATCCCGTTGCTAGAGCTCCTTATCGACTCGCACCGTCCGAAATGCGTGAATTGTCGAGTCAGCTACATGAATTACTTGACAAAGACTTCATTCGCCCTAGCACCTCTCCTTGGGGCGCACCAGTCCTTTTCGTCAAAAAGAAGGATGGATCATTCCGGATGTGCATCGACTATAGGGAGTTGAATAAGCTAACTATCAAGAACCGCTATCCCCTGCCCCGCATTGACGATTTGTTTGACCAACTACAAGGCGCTACGTGTTTCTCCAAGATCAACCTACACTCAGGCTACCACCAACTACGCATTCAAGAGGAGGATATACCCAAAACTGTTTTTTGCACTCGATACGGCCACTATGAGTTCTCCGTTATGCCTTTTGGTCTAACCAACGCACCCGCGGTTTTCATGGATCTGATGAATCGCGTGTGTAAACCATTTCTCGACCGCTTCGTCATCGTGTTCATCGATGATATCCTGATCTATTCCAAGTCGAAAACCGAACAGGCGCAACATCTACGTTTGGTTCTCGAGCTACTCCAAGGGAATCGACTCTATGCCAAATTCTCCAAGTGTGAATTCTGGCTGGAGGAGGTTCAATTCCTCAGTCACATTGTCAATAGTTAAGGTATTCATGTCGACCCCACAAAGATCGAAGCTGTCAAGAGTTGGGTTACGCCTAAGAACCCGTCTGAAGTCCGTTCTTTTCTCGGATTGGCGGGCAATTATCGCCGATTTATCGAAGGATTCTCAAAAATCTCCGTGCCGCTTACTTCTCTCACACACAAAGACAAGCCTTTTGTTTGGGGAACTGGACAAGAGACTTCCTTTCAAACCCTCAAGCATATGCTTTGCAATGCTCCCGTTCTCACTCTACCCGACGGAAACGATGACTTTATAGTCTATTGCGATGCCTCTAACCTTGGTCTTGGTTGTGTTCTCATGCAACGAGACAAGGTTATCGCTTACGCGTCTTGTCAGCTCAAGATCCACGAGAAGAACTACACAACCCATGATCTTGAGCTAGGTGCAGTTGTTTTTGCGCTGAAGATTTGGCGACACTATCTGTATGGTACCAAGTGTACGATCTTCATAGATCATAGGAGCCTACAACACATCCTTAGCCAGAAAGAACTTAATATGTGCCAACGCCGATGGGTTGAACTTCTCACTGATTACGACTGTGAGATTCGTTACCATCCTGGCAAAGCAAATGTCATTGCCGACGCCCTCAGCAGACGGAGCTATTTGCATAGCGCCCGTAATATCCAAGCCCGACATGATCTCGAAACCCTTATCCGCGAAGCCCAACATGCCTGTTTTACCGAACGCACTTTGAAGAAGGAAAGGATTATCAACGATGGAGCACAGCTAGTGAATAAGTCGAATGGGATATTCCATTATCTGGACCGAATTTGGATCCCTAAGCGGACCGATTTACGACAGATTTTGATGGACGAAGCCCACAAATCCCGATATTCTATTCATCCCGGTGCCGACAAAATGTACCAGGACCTTCGCTACAAGTACTGGTGGCCGGGCATGAAGAGAGATATCGCTCTCTATGTTTCGAAGTGCCTGACTTGTTTGAAAGTCAAGGCCAAGCATCAAAGACCCTCTGGCTTACTTGTTCAACCCGAGATTTCTGTATGGAAATGGGAGAGTATAGCTATGGACTTCATAACGAAACTCCCGCGTACGCCATCAAGTCACGACAGCATCTAGGCTGTCGTTGACCGCTTAACTAAATCTGCTCACTTTCTGCCGATATGAGAAGACTATAAGGTTGAGAAATTAGCCCGAATCTACACCAATGAGATCATTTGTCGATATGGGACGCCTCGCGACATCATCTCTGACCGCGATGGTCGGTTTACCTCGTGTCTTTGGGAAACGTTTCAATCTGCTCTCGGTACTACGCTTAATCTAAGCACCGTTTTCCATCCCCAAACCGACGGTCAGACTGAAAGAACGATTCGTACCCGTGAAGACATGCTCCGTTCGTGTGTTATAGATTTCAGTGGTAATTGGGACGCATATTTACCTTTTGTCGAATTCTCGTACAATAACAGTTATTATTCCAGCATTCAAATGGCACCATTTGAGGCATTGTATGGAAGAAGATGTCGATCGCCTATTGTATGGCACGAGATCGGACACTCGCAATTAACCGGTCCTGAGCTATTGCAAGAAACGACTGACAAAATCCTCCAAATTCGAGACAATCTACTGAAAGCTCGGAGTCGTCAGAATAGTTACGCCGATAGACGACGCAAGCCCCTTGAATTTGACGTTTGCGACTACGTACTCCTAAAGGTTTCACCTTGGAAGGCTGTGGTCCGATTCGGCAAGAAAGGAAAGCTCGCGCCTCGATATGTTGGACCCTTTAAGATTCTGGAAAGGATTGGCAAAGTGGCCTACAGACTCGAACTACCGGAGGAACTTAATAACGTTCACCCGACTTTCCATGTTTCGAACCTCTGAAAATGTCTAGCTGAGCATGATTTACACGTTCCACTCGAAGATCTACAAGTGAACGAAACATTACACTTCGTGGAAAAGCCTATCGAAATCATGGATCGACAAACCAAGCAGCTCAGGCGCTCACGCATTCCCATTGTGAAGGTTCGCTGGGAAGGCAAACGAGGCGCAGAGTTCACTTGGGAACTCGAAAGTGACATGAAGGCGAAGTACCCATGGTTGTTTGTTACGGCTTCGGCCTAATTTCGGGACGAAATTCCCTTAAGAAGGGGAGGCTGTAACACCCCGTGTTTCGAAAGTAAAAGTCAAAGTCAAGATTGACTGTTTTGACTTCTTTGACTTATAGATAATCTATTTAATTTTATCGCTTTAGCTGTATTATGTGGAGTACTTATTAATAATCGAGGTTTAATCGCTAATTTATCGCATGTTTATCACTTATTGCACTCGCAACTCGAATTTATGCGCTGTGGTTATTTTTTGTGTGTGCTACTTATGTGTTACTTGTGCATGTTTATTTATGTTATGTTATGATGTGGTGATCAATCGAAACGCAATCGCAACGCTATCGCAATCGAATCGCAAACGCTAAACGTAAGATATTTAGGATGATTGTATGTTAGATATAGTAGTTGGGATTAAAAGTAATTTAAAGGGGAAACTCTATCGCATCGCCCACTCGAATCGCATCGCAACGCACAACACGCGAATCAAAACGACAAAACTCGTCGCGCCGAACACTAGAGTCGAGTGGCCAACCGATCGGATAGCCATCCGATCGATTTGTCACCCGATCGGGCCGCCACCCGATCGGACCAGCCACCCGATTGTCCAGCGCTTTCCATTTTGGGAAACCCTATAAATACCCCCTTTGTTACCTCATTTGATGGTGACATCTTTCTCACTCGATCCAGCCGTACTCTAGCTCTTTTCTCCCGATTTCTCTCAAATCTTGTAAGTTTTCAACCTAACTCTTGTACTTTCTTGATCTACACGCACTCCTACACCTTTCTATCTTTTGAATCTTAACTTTTAACCATGAAATCACTAGATTTGAGGTGTTCTAGGATGATGTCAGCATGGGGTTCTTATGAACTTCATGTTTTGGCTTCAATCCACCAAGAACAACTCAGATCTGGACGATTTCCACATGAATAAACAAAGGTCTTGCATAGATCTGAACATATTCACGGTGAAAAGGATTGAAAGATGGTTTTTCCAACTTTCTTTCAACTCTTTTACACTCAATGCACTCAAACCCGATGGAATCGGAGCTTGTTCTAATCGTCTACTCGTTCTTAGTGATGTATCAGTTCTAGGTCTGGATTATGTCCGAGAGATAGTGATTTCGGGTTTGAACATGAACGACCGTCTTGAACCGTGAACTGGTCGGACTAGGGTGATTCCTGTTCGGTCGGGTCACTTGGGCCAATACGAGGTTTCTATTGTTTAAACAAGCTATCATAACGCCTCATTCAAACTACAACACTTCAAACAAAATCAAGTGACAAAACGATCAGATCGACGGGACGGATTGCCGTCTGATCGGACTGCCGTCCGATCGGATTGACATCCGATCGACCGGCTATCCGATGGGGTTGCACCTTGGTTTAACACTTAACAATTTTCAACATGTTCAACACATTACCAGTTCTAGCGGATTTTCACCTGATCGGTAGACCATCTGATGGGATGATTAAACTGTTGTGAACTTGTTCTCTGAGAAATGTCTCTCCATACGGATCGCCGTCCGATCGAACAACCGTTCGATCGACCGATCTGAAGGGTAGAGATACTTCTCTGTTTTTAAAATGCTACAACGAAAACTTCAAAAGTCAGACCATCATACACAAACACATCCTCACCAAGCAAAGTGTTAATCCGACCGAATGGTCATCCGATCGGATGACCATACGCACGGATTGACATCCGATCGAATGACCGACCGATCGGATTTCCATCCGATCGGGTTGTTGTTTGACACTTGGTTTCTCGCACCGTTTTACAAGCCGCTTATCGTTTATACTATCGTACTGTTCAGGCTAATCTCGCTCTAAGCACTCCCTTCAATCCATTATCGCTGTGAGTATACTCGAACCCTTTTTGCTTTACTCACTTTTGGGTGTTACATACGCTACTTATTCTAAATCACATCAAACACACTACGCAATACTTTAACGCTAACCGCTACAGTATGTTATACGTGACTCGATGAATGCTTGTTTGTTATGTTTACACATAGATTGCTGTCTACATGCCTTAACAACGATAGTACTATAGTTTGGACTCAGCACCTGTTCACTCAGGGGTTGTTAAGGACAATTATTTGCATGGTTCACAGTGGTGAATATGTATTACGAACTGCCTTGGGCAGTCCACCCGCAGTCATTGGTATCGATAGGATCATGTCGATAACTAACATGCCTCACGTCACACGTTGTACGTACTGGTTATGCGTAAATCGATTTCGAACTCTACTCTGCTATTATCAAACTTGTATGCTCACCTTTACACTATGTGTATCGACTTTTACTTTAACGTATGTGGCAGGTGCATAAGATGCTAGGACGTCTTGTTTGCTGTGTGATGAAATCGAGGCTAGGAAAGAGTCTTAGAAACAAATAAATAAACTATTGTCTACTTGAAATCTGAGTTGTCGGATCTAAACTTGTTTGTGAGACAATTATTTGTAATAACTGTTTTATTTGATATGTTATGGTATGAGACATGACGTTTAAATATCTGGTAATTAATAGTCGTTATGGATATCATGGACAATCTGTTTCGCTCAGTGGCACGCCCCGATGATTCCGCCATCCGTTGGGGTGTGACAGGTCCAATGGGGGAGTGCCAGGCAAAATAGTAATTTTGAAGTGAGGGCAAAATCGTAGTTTTGAGATGTGGAGAAAAGCGTAATTTTATTTTGAGTGAGGGCAAAACGGTAATTTTAAATAGGAGCAAAAACGTAATTTTAAAATGAATATTAAATATTAAACTTGTTGGTCCAATGGGGGAGTGCCAGGCAGGTGCCTGGCACTATTCCCCCTATTTGGCAAATGTATATGTAGGATAATGGCTTAAGTTATTCTATAAAAAAAGCTTCTAATTGTAAGAAGAATTTATAGAGTGACAAATATTCAAAAACCTAAACTTACTACACCACCACCCAAAACCTAAACACCCACCAGCACCCAAAAACCTAAACTCACTACACCACCACCCCGCGCAAAAAAAAAAAAAAAAACAACGTAACCTCCGCCCCCACCCCCCAAAAACCTAAAAAAAACTCAAACACCCACCCCCACAGCCCCACCCCACCACCACCCAAAAACCTAAACCCCCACCCCCTCGGCAAAAAAAAAAAAAAAAAAATTGGTGATGGGGGGTGGGTGGGGGTTGGGGGTTTAGGTTTTTGGGTGGTGGTAGGTGTTTAGGTTTTTTTTTTTTTTGAATGTTGGATTTTAATAATCCCAACTATTCGTCGTTGGCCGCCAACAGTCCTAACTTTAAAAATAACCACTGGCAGTCCTAACTTTTAACATATTGGCCTCCAATGGACCCTGACTAACAGAACCATAACGCCGTCAGTCTCCGGTCGCCGGAAAAACGTTTTTTAGCCGGAAAACTCAAAATTTTCGTCTCGAACCTCTTTGTAACCTTATTATGGACCTTTGGGAACCTTTTTCTAGTAAAAGCCCCATCATTAAAGTCGTCAGAAAACTCCCTTTTCACCGGAAAACTTCTTTTTCGCCGAAAAACTCAACTTTTTGGCCGGAAAACTCAACAATTTCGTCACAAACCTCTTTATAACCTTAGATCAGACCTTTAGAAAACATTTTTCTGGACAAAAACGGTTTTCCGGCGACCGGAGACTAACGACGTTAGGGTTCTGTTAGTCAGGATCCATTGGTGGCCAATATGACAATAGGTGGGACTGCCAGTGGTTATTTTTTAAGTTGGGACTGTTGGTGGTCAACGGCGAATAGTTGGGATTATTAAAATCCAATATTCATTTTTTTTTTGGTGGTGGGTTTATTTTTAGAAGCCTTTATACACTTGTTATTTTAAGAAGCCTTTGTATTTGATCCTAATCCGTATATCAGTATATATGAGTCACTAAAATTTGTGACTAATTAAGCTAGTGTATGTATATGTATGTGTGTATTAAAGTAAGATTGAAGGATAAGATACCAATTCTATAATGATCTGATCTAAAAAAGCATTGATCTATGTTTGACATGAGTACTAAGATAATAGATACATGGACCAGCTTACCGGTACCACAGGTTCGAAAGAACATTTATGAAACATAAGTAATGCTCCATGTAACCATTTAAGTCATGGAAAACGTGGTTAGGTTTAAGACCGGCCACTAACAATCTGAGGTGGCAGTTACATGTCATGGTTTGGTATTTACACCATAAATGCCAGTAAAGCCACATCGTTACTGGAAATAAGTATAGAAACTCATTTTCACCAAAGGAAAAATGTTAGACTATAGATACTCATAACACACTAACACGCTATTGTCACATGATCTTTTACAAACTAATATGTAGTTATGTTGGAGCTTGGTCACAAAGAGAAATCTCATTGCATTGTAATGTGCCGAGACTAACAGTATTAAGATATTCTTTTGTAAATGGTTTTAAAAATTATGCTGACATAACTAATTTGTTTATATATTTTTCTTCATTTATAAATGTTTATTTACACATGCGCAAATTATGTGAAGAAAATATATCTATACGTAATTTACGCATATGTAGATTCTACATATAAACATATTTTACTTATATATAGGGTTGAGTTCATTTCAGAACTCTAAATAACTACAGAACTTTCAGAACTCCTAATAAACAATCATTTTATATATAAGTTTTTGTATTTAGGATCTTTTTATCATCTATTATATGTATTTCTTTGATTACATACATGTTAAAAGTAGTTTACATATGTTTAATTGCCAAAATTATATATATGTGTCATAACTAATTACATATATGTAAAAAAACTAGTTTACATATGTGTAATTATAAAATTACATATAAAAAATGATAAAATTACTCTTAACATGTATGTAATCGTAAAAATACACATAATAAATGATAAAATTATCCTAAACAGAAAAATACATAACTAAAAAGATTGTTTATTAGGAGTTCTGCGAGTTCTGTAAATATTTATGGTTCTGAAATGATCCTGACCCTATATATATATATATATAGGGTTGGGCTATATAGAAAACCCTTATGTTTTTAAAAAACCCTAGAAAACCCAACCTCCCGACATTTTTTTTTTGAAAAAAATAACACATGTAATATACATGTTTTTAAGAGTTTTGGGCAAAAAAAAAAAAACAAAAAAGCGCCGAAGGGATGTTTTTAAAAAAAATAAACAAGTTTCAGCATTTTTTGTCTAACACATGTTAGTCACGAAAGTTGCTGAAATTTGTTTATTTTTTTTTTAAATAATCCTTCGGCGCTTTTTTGTTTTTTTTTTTGCCCAAAACTCTTAAAAACATGTATATTACATGTGTTATTTAAAAAAAAAATGTCGGGAGGTTGGGTTTTCTAGGGTTTTTTAAAAACATAAGGGTTTCTTGTCTAGCCTTAGCCTTTATATATATATATATATATTTTTAGAAACTAGAATAGATGATTAAACATTACATTACAATCATATTTTTATATTCTAAAAATTTCCAATGTAAAAATGAATGATTTATATGTGTGTATCTTGATATCATTTTCATAAATTTGTTTTTCCTAAATGCGAAAATAAACAAATTTGGTGAAAAAGTGAATTCTATCATCCACACAAACTAGACATTTAAATGATGGTGGTTCTACTTGCTTGGTTCCTTTATAAAAAGTTATGATTTAGGTCATTCAACCATTAACCGCAATCATATCTCAATGTCACGAACTACACTTTTTTGGTCAAACCAAGAAAGTATCATCATATCGAAAGCATGAGTTTCCTCTGGATGAAACAAGGGCCAAGACCAAACGCTGACTTGGGAAGATTGGTGCAAATTTGATATATTTAGAGATTATGGTTGAAGTTTTTTGGGCTGGGTTCGGCTAATTGTTAGCCTTTGTTTTTTCCGTTTTGGGTGTATTTCTTTCCGTTTTGGTGCAACAAATGTATCTGGTGGATGTAAGTTTGACGCTAGCGCCTTGCTAGAAATCGAATAAAGTTTTTGTTGGCCTTTCAAAAAAAAAATCGATTTACAAAACGGTATCATTTTGTATGACTATGAGCATTATTAAACTCTTGTAAAAGTAAAAGGTAATTTAGTTTATTCGGTTCGGTTTCAACTTAACTTGCACGTTCTTATCAATTTAACAAGAAATTTAGGATTTGAATTTCTCATAATAGATAATAGTTCTATCGTGTACTACACTCTAGTTTATGATGGGCTCGGACAACATGAATAAGTGGTAAAATGTTTAATAGTACCATACATATTATAAACTTTCACAAGAGTTAATTAAACGGATACTCCTTGAAGTTTATTAAAAGTAACACCTCTCTGGGTAATAAAAAAATTTCGTAATAGGTTCAAGTTCTATGGTTTCGATTTTGTAATACCTTTGAGTATTAAGTCTAACTGTCATTAAATTTTCAGTTAAATTGGTGTACAATGACTAAAATACCCCTATATATTTTTTGATAGTACTCTAAGGTGTTACTTTTAATAACATACAAAAACTATATGTGTAATTAACTCTAAAAAATATTAAAACTCATTATATCTGTACAAAAAAAAAAATATAAGATATGTTAGATAAAAATATTTAATTATTATATTCCTAATACACATATAATTACCAAACGTCTAATAGAGGGAAAACACTGTAGCACGGACAATGTTTAGTTTTTTTTATTAAATTTTTATATAACTAATTCAAAAAAAAAATATGATAAATATCAAACTCATGCATATTATCTCAAATATAATACACACACATTATTTTTATCTTTTATTATACAAACGAAATTACATTGGTGCTTTTATTATATGAACGAAATTACATAATCCATCGGACTTACAAACTATTTACTAAAATGGTGTTTCTCATATATTGTATTATCTTTCTGTTTTTTAACCAACATCTTAAACTTCTTTTTAAAATTTTCTATTCAATCAATATATTATTTAATTTTTTAACCTTTTTTTAGTTCTTTAATTCTTTATATTTGTTCATTCTCATAACAAAAATGCAAGTTGCTTAAATTATAACACAAAAGATTATTCATAAATTTGAAACACAACAAGATTAATACCGGAAAAATGCATGAAATTGAGCATCGACCAAGACTATGTTCTACATCGAAAATTGATGCAACACAACAGATTATATAAATTTAGTTTGAAACACAACCACAAATTGTGTTTTATATCGAAATTGAACAACATCCAAATAAGATGCTTATCAAATGAATGTTGGAATCGATATGATTTGTTTTAGGGTTTTGATATTGAAAGAGAATGAATATACTTGTTCTTAATTAGAATTGGTAAATACAAATGTGTGATAATACAGGATATATATATGAGTTATGATGAGATCCTCGTAACCGTCGCTACCTATGATATATGTTACATAATTACGAAATAATACTAAACATATAATATATCTAATCTATTATAAGATCTAACTTATATCTCTTCTTATAATACCCTCCCTTAAGTTAGATCTCCCCAACATTCATTAGGTTCTTTATCCGTATGAAATCTTTGGGCTGTAGGGCTTTAGTAAGGATGTCTGCTGCCTGTTCCTTTGTTGAGCAGAAACATATTTCAACTTCATCGTTCTTGAGTAGATAACGTATGAAGTGGTACTTTATTCGTATGTGCTTGCTCTTTCCGTGATAGACTGGGTCCTTCGCTAAACATATGGTTGATTTGTTGTCACAATGAATTGTTGGTGGACAATCCATGTTTATTTGAAGATCATTAAGAATTCCCTTTAACCATAGAGCTTGACATCCCGCCATTGACAAAGCAATGTATTTTGCTTCCGTTGATGACAATGCTACCACCTTTTGCTTATTTGATTGCCATGCAATTGCACCCGATCCCAGATGAAATACATAACCAGATGTACTCTTGCTATCATCTATATCACCAGCATAATCACTATAACCTGTAAGTTTCCCTTTGCTTCCTTTTGAGTATGTTATTCCATGATCCACTGTCCCTTTCACGTATCCCAGAATTCTTTTCCCTGCTTTCCAGTGACTTCTCTTGGGTCTTTCCATAAAGCGACTTATCTTGCTAACAACAAACATGATATCTGGTCTTGTGTTTGTTAGATACATTAGACACCCAACCAGACTTCTATACAGATTCTGATCAACATCTTCTTCTGGATCCTCCTTTGTTAGACGTAATCCATATTCCATAGGTGTTGAGATTGCATTGCAATTTTCCATATTGAACTTGTCCAGTAAATTTCTTGCATGCTTTTGCTGAGATAAGGTAATGTTTCCTTCATTATAATTGACTTCCATTCCCAAGAAGTAGTGTAACACTCCAAGGTCTGTCATCTCAAACTCATTTTTCATTGACTCCTTTAATTGTCTGATTTGATCTAGCGAGTCACTTGCTATGACAAGGTCATCCACATATAAGCATATTATAATTCTTGTATTCTTGGAGTGTTTGAAGTACAGTGTATGTTCATACACACACTTATCATAGCCATGTGACATGAAATACCCGTCTATCCTACTATATCATGCCCTTGGGGCTTGTTTTAATCCATATAATGCTTTCTTAAGTTGACATACCTTATGTTCTTCTCCCCTTTTGATATATCCTTTTGGCTGTTCTGTATACACATTCTCATTTAGTTTTCCATTCAGGAAGGCAGTCTTTACATCCATTTGATGTAAGTGCCATCTGAAATGAGTTGCTAGAGCAAGTACAAGCCTTACAGTATCAAACCTAACCACATGAGCGAATACATCTTGATAATCGATTCCATACTTCAGATTATATCCTTTCGCTACTAAACGTGCTTTGTACTTGCTTACATTTCCATGTTCATCGTATTTAGTTTTAAAAATCCATTTTACTCCAATAGGCTTTTGATCTTTTGGAGGTTCTACTAAAACCCAGGTCTCATTTTTCTTTATGGATTCGATTTCCTTGTCCATTGCATCTTTCCACTTCATGTCCTTGCATGATTCATCGTAGGTAGTAGGGTCGGCATCTGCATAAAGGACGAAATTTGCAACACTATTGTTATACCATGCTTGATTTCTTTCATATAGATCGTCTACTTGTGCTTTTGTAAATGGCTGTGATTCCTGATAGATATCTGCAACACTTCTAGTTCTTAACTCTTCATTTTCTGATGAAGATGTGTACTCTTCATCTTCTCATTCATTGACAGTTGCATTGTTGTTTGTAATATTTGTTTGACTGCTATTTTTGAGTGCTGTTACATTATTATGTCTCGACTCATTTTGACTAACATGATCTGCATCATTCAACTGAATGTATGTTCCCTGTTCGTATGACTCGCTTCCATTCCATACTTGATTCTCATCAAATGTAACATCTCTACTAATAATAACTTTGTTCGTTACTGGATTATAAAGCTTGTAAGCCTTACTATGTTCACTGTACCCAACGAAGATTGTTTTTTCAGTCTTGTCATCTAACTTGCTGCGTCGTTGTTTTGGAATTTGGGCATATGCAGTGCACCCGAATATTCTGAGATGGCCTATGTTTGGTTTCTTTCCACTCCACGTTTCTTCGGGTGTTATGTTTGGAATTTTATTTGTTACTGTTCGGTTTAAAAGATAGGTTGCACATACTACTGCTTCGGCCCATAGATCATTGGATATATTCATCATTTTCATCATACTTCTCCCAAGTTCCATAATTGTTCTATTTTTTTGTTCAGCTACCCCATTTTGTTGGGGGGTATAACTTGTAGTGAGTTGATGTTGGATCCCACTTTCTTTGAGGAATTCTTGAAATTCATTACTACAATATTCACCTCCCCTATCTGTTCTTAAACACTTTATTTTATGGTCCGTTTGATTTTCAGCAAATCTTTTGAATGTTTTGAAGTAATTTAGTGCTTCGGACTTGAGTTTTAAGAAGTATACCCATGTTTTCCTTGAAAAATCGTCTATGAAAGTGATAAAGTACCTACACCCTCCAATTGATAATGTCTTCATGGGGCCGCAGATGTCTGAGTGTATGAGTTGCAGCGGTTTGATGGCATGCCATGTAGACATTTTTGGAAACGGCTTTCTTGCATGCTTGCCGAGCATGCAACCTTCACACAGTTTGTGTTGTTGCTTCGGTAACTTGGGTAACCCTTTGACCACTTCGTTTGTTCCCATATCATATAGTGTATCAAAATTAATATGTCCATATCTGCGATGCCACAATATAGACATATCTTGTGTGATCATACTATATGCTCGAGGTATCATATCTTGACTCAGATTTAATGGAAACATCTTGTTTCTTGTCATTTTAACAACACCTATAGTTTCTCCTTTTGAGTCTTTGATCCTGCATTCTCGGTTACTGAACTTCACTTTGTATCCTTTCTGAACTAGTTGTCCTATACTCAGTAAGTTATGCTTCAGTCCTTCCACGTAAAACACATTTGGAACCTTCTTCTCGGTTCCCTTCATTGATATGGCTACATCACCACATCCCAGTACTTCGAGTTTTTTGTTATCCCCAGTTCTCACTTCTCTTCTCTCGGACTCATTGAGAGTAATAAACAGACTTTTGTCTCATGTCATATGATTGCTGCAACCGCTGTCTATATACCAGCAATCATTCTTTGTTACTTCTTCTATATTGAAGATCATAAACATTGTATCATCATTTCTGTCACTTGCTTCTTCTTCTTCTTCGTGTAGGAGTGCATTACCCGTTTTATCATTTTCATCTTTTCTTTGATTGCAGAAACGTGCAGTGTGCCCTAGTTTCTGACAATTGTAGCATCTAATCTGACCATTAAACCTTCCTTTTCATCTGCCACGTCCTCTTCCTGCATTTTCTGATCTGAATTGTCTCGCACGTGTAACACCCCGAAAACAGGATTGGTGATTAAAACACGTTAAAAATAATGAACGGGTAAAATACCGTTAGTGGTAAAATTAACCAGGTGAATATTAGGATTTAAACAAATAATCCTAATATTTATTAAAAGGAGAATAAAGGCTTTGAGAAAAGTAAGTTTATAAGAAGCCCGAGTTAACGGGACTCAAAATAAAATGGGTTATAACTCCCGGGACCCACTAAGTAACTAGGAATATCAACCTAGTTAATTAAATGTTTTAAAATAATGAAGGAACTTGATTATGTAACCTTTTTATAACCTTTAGAAACTAGAGGGACTAAAAGGGTTAAGTGTGAAAGTAATTATTATTAAAACAAAAATAAAAAACCCCAAACACACATTCTGGTCGTGATTTACACAGGAGAAAAAGGGATTCTTGATCAAAACCCTAAATCACAAGAAATTCAGCCAAATCAAGGGAAATGAAGCTAGGAAATTGGGGCTTTAACTAAAATCATGATCACCCAGCTTAGGGGATCACAAGGTATGTTGAATTTTGAAGTTTGGTGATATTTTGAAATTTTGATGAACATGCATGAATGAAATTCTGGAATGAATGTTGAATATATGAATGATATTGAGTTGAAACAACGTCTAAGAACAAACCCTAGTTGATAATTTGACGAATTAGTGATGAAAACTATGAAATTGATAATCACCCATATATGTGTTAAGTGGGTTTTTAGAACAAAGTGATGAACACAAGAATTTGTATCCTAGGTTGTGAAAAAAATTGATGTTATGACTCAAGATTGATATTGTTCATGAGTGCTAGACATAAGGGTTTGATTTAATGATTGAAACTTGGTTAAAAAGATTAGCCATGAACAAAATAGAAGAGGTATAGAAATCGTGCCCGCTTGGTGTTTGTTAAAATGCCTAAACGAATGTTTATATGTTGAAATTATGAAAGAAACACGTAATTGGCTAATTTGACTAATTTCGTGTGATATGTAATAGTACGGGTTTTAAACATGATGGTGTATGAGAATCACCAAATAGAACTTGAATATATGTTAATTTTAGTTCTAGTTCTTAATTTGACAAAGATGAAGTTGAGAAGATGGTAAAATTAGGATTCATATGATGACTTCTTGAAATAGATGATGTTTTGACATTTCTTAGCCTACAATCACTGTGCTATAGGTTTCTAACCATTACCAAGAGTCTAATAAGGGTTATAGCCACGGAAATGGGTTGCATTTGATGGTTTGGGTCGAATTTGAAAGGACCCTAAACATGATTTTCGTAGCTTTTTATATGTATTTTAACTAATCTTAAAAAAATCATATAAAATCAACCGTTTATCCGATTTGGGTGTTCTATACCTTTTCGGAAAGCTTATGAAGTAAATTTTTACTGTTTTCAATCATAAGAAACAAATGTGGTTGTTAAATAGGCCAAATAGGCGAATTAAAACTGCTGTTCAGAACTTGAAAGATGTTGAAAAATGAAAATATAGTTGCTGAGCTGATTTTATAAAAATCATATAAAATCATAGAAAATTCGTTAGAAGGTGTACCTTATATGCTTGCGAAGGTATTGGAGCGTTCTACGATCCATCTTTGAACATGTTGATCTAATTCAGATTTTAAACGGGTCAAAATGGTCAATTACAGCAGCTGAATAGAAAATCGCTGCATATAAATAATGTTCTTATTAACCAAGAAAAAGGCATAAGATTGTATATACTTGCTTTAGGCATGAATTATTGATTGTTGGGAACAAATAGCACTTTATATGACATGCTTAAAGTGTTTAAAATCACTTACTAACTAGTTGTATAAGTAACTTCACTAACGGGTCAAACGGTTAGTGAATGAAAAGAATTATGGTATGAAACTAGTTGTTGAATATATGGCATGCTTTGATTGATAAGTGTGTAAAAAAAGGGTTCCATAGGGTGATGGCCATTATATAGAATGACCAATCTAACCATCTTATGGATGTTATGATATAGTTGCTAAACAAGCTAGGTGGGAGCTTGGAAAGGAACGGGTCAAACGGATCATGGATGCAAAGAATGTTTGCGCGGACGCGAGGTAAGTAAAGCTTACACCCAATTTAAGTGTACGCATTTATTTTATAGGTGATAAATATGACAACAGATTATATCCGAATATCGGTTCCGATACGAAACAATATGAGTCGGAACGAATAAAAACGATCAAAACCATGGTTAATGGAAAAAGGATCTTGTGGTAAAAAAAAAATCCGAAATGGGTCGGATGTGTGAATGGGTAATTAAAAACCATGATTTGTTTTATAAATATAAATGTTTGGTCGTATAAGCCAAATGGGTCAAATGGTGATAACACCATTTGACAAATATCGACTAACGTTTGGTTGTCAAGTCGTATGTTCACAGGAGTGAACAGGAAGTGGATAATTGCGTCGCCATAAGTAGCGGTTAATAAAGAGTAAGGTATAAAATGGGTCTATAAGTTGACCCGAGACAGGTACGCATACATAAGGTTATAGTTAAAAATGCGATTTTGGTCAAATAATTAGCGAAAGTCATTCGTCGTAAAATGAGGGACTAAAATTGACCAAAAAGCCTTTAATGGGTAAACTGGGCAAACGACCCTTAGAGGTTGTTTAGGAGCTTATATTATGATTATGTAACCCTTTAGATACGTATAGGAGTATGGGCATAAACTTGCGTGGGTCAAATTCCTAAGAATGGGTCATTCGCGTAAAATGATTAACCGAATGGTAAAAAAAAATACGATAATGGGTTAATGGGTTCATTTTGTTAAATACGCCACAAAAAAAATAGTTGTGGTGGAATATAAGTAGTTAATCAAATATGGGAATACGAAGTGTGAAATGAAAAGAATGAGTTAGATGCTTGAATGCATAAAAATACTCTAAATGGGTCAAAACGGACTCATGCGCATAGCTTGTGTACTAGTTTCATAATTCACAAAAAGTTATGAACCCGAGCTAGAGATTTTGAGTTAAATACATTGGTGTATGCACTTTTATTATTTAGAAACAAGTTGGTAGTTTTAACTTGAACGGGTCAAGATTCCTTATAAATTAATTTCAAGCCGAGGGCTTGAAATCTAATATTTTATGAGTTTAGACGTCGGGTTATAACTCCATATGATGGAGAATTAAATTACGATCACGTAGGAAAAAGAATCGTGTAAAACGGACATGTAGATTGAAAGTTATGATACTTTGAAGTTAGAATTTTGGTAAATAAGTATAGCTGGGTAAATGCAGCAACAAGCTGCAACATGCTGGAAAAATCAAGGGGTCGCGCCACGCGACAAGGAAGGCCTTAGGCCGTCACGCGACGCGATGGGGTGCCTGATGCGCGAAAATTGTTTATTTTAATCTTTTATGCATTGCGAACCCATTTAAATACGTTTTATGCTACGTATGACTAATCTAACTCATATTTTATGAGTTGTAGGTAAAGTTCTAGTACCGGAGGATGATCAAGCTCAAAGAAGGACCGAACACGATCAAGTTACAAGCTTCAGCACATAGTGTTGTCGTTATTTTTAAACGGCAAATTTATACTAGTCATGATGTAATATTTTTAAATCTAGAAAAATTTTAATTAACCTGTATTTTCCATGTATATGTAACTAATATTACATGTTCGTTTTTGTAAATTAAACGAAATAAGTTAATTATTAGCGAGGGTGTTACAGCACGTTCATAATTATTACTCTTTACTTGAAACGCTTGTTCCATCGGCACATCATCATATTGTTTTAAACGTAATTCATGTGATTGAAGAATACCGAGTAGTTCTTCAATGGACATATTGTTTAAATCTTTAGATTCTTCGATGGCAACAACTACTGATTCATATTTTCGTGTCAGGGTTCTTAGGATTTTCTCTACGATTCGTTGTTCACTTATGTTCTCTTCATTTTGACGTAATTGATTCACTATGATTGTCGTTCTATTAACGAAATCTTCTACTGATTCATTTTCTTTCATACGTAGGGCATCAAATTCACATCTTAGGGTTTGAAGTTTTACCATTTTTACTCTTTGTTCTCCTCTGTATGCTTTGTGTAAAACGTTCCATGCTTCCTTGGATGTTAAACATGTTGCAATTCGTTCAAACACCATATCACTTGCCGCCTGAAATATAATATGCAATGCCTTTCTATCTTTCTTAACGTTCTCTTTGTATGCGTTCTGATCACTTTCGGATGCCCCAGATGCCGGTTGAGTGTATCCCTCTTCGACGATTGACCACAGATCTTGTGATTCTAATAAAACTTTCATATGTATATGCCAGTGAAAATAATTCTGTCCCAGTAATTTTGGAATTTGAGTCTGTATTCCACCATTTGATGCCATATTTTGTATCTTCTGTATTTAGAGATTGTATGATTACTTGAATGATTTGAACGGATATGGAATGTGGATCGGTGATGGCTCTGATACCACTTGTTGGAATCGATATGATTTGTTTTAGGGTTTTGATATTGAAAGAGAATGAATATACTTGTTCTTAACTAGAATTGGTAAATAAAAATGTGTGATAATACAAGATATATATATATATATAGGGGACCGCTAAAATGAGAACCACTTCCAGTTGTAAGAACCATGAGAACTTTTTGATTCGGGGCGAGTTGGACCAAATTTTTTTTCATAAACGTAGATGCTTGTATTATAAACACATTTGTAAAAAAAAAATTCAAAAAAAAATGTCGTGTGTGTAGTTTTGAACACCACAAGTTTGTGTTTACGGGTACCGTAAATTTTAAATAAAATTTACGGGTCCCGTAAACGCAAACTTTGGGTGCTCAAAACTACACACCCGACATTTTTTTTTTGAATTTTTATTTTACAAATGTGTTTATAATACATGCATCTACGTTTATGAAAAAAAAATTTTGTCCACCTCGCCCCGTACGGTGTAGTTCTCACGGTTCTTACAACTGGAGGTGGTTCTCATTTTAGCGGTCCCCTATATATATATGAGTTATGATGAGATCCTCATAACCGTCGCTACCTATGATATGTGTTACATAATTACGAAATAATACTAAGCATATAATATATCTAATCTATTATAAGATCTAACTTATATCTCTTCTTCTAATAATGAATTCAACTAGGTTATGTAATTTTGTTCATATAATAAAAGATAAAAATATGTGTGTATATTATACAATCTAACACAAACGAACACGTTACCGAACGTTCACGAACATAAATGAACAAACGCGACATCTGTTCATGTTCATTCATTTAACTAAACGAACGAAATTTCTTGTTCGTGTTCATTTGTTTAATAAACGAACGAACACAAACGAACTTCCTATCGAACGGTTCATGAACTGTTCGTTAAACGTTTGTTTCGTTTGCAGCCCTAATATTTTTCCTATGTTTATGTCATTATTTTGTTAATTGCTAATCTTAAGTCAATTTAAAAACCAAATCTAAAGGAAAAGCTTATAATTTGGTGGTATGTCGATTTTAGCCTTTTTTTTTTAACACCAGTTTTTTTTTTTTTTTTCAGATATATGTCACCAAACTTTGACCGATTTTAATTTGCTAATGTGTAAAAAAACAGTCCACTATTAAAAACTAATAACCGACCCAACCTTTAACAAATATTAATATTTTTAGCCTACTCAGTCTTTAATAATTTTTGCAAATTATCACTAGATTCAGATAAATAAATTATTAATTAAAAATTCTTGTAACACCTTTTGCAAATTTCACATATGCCGTCTGACATGAGAGATTATTGGTTTATAAGAAATGTCACGCCTTTTGCATCACCAACGCGTTTTGGGCTTAATCCTAATGGATGAGATGAGAACTTCATAGTTAAGCATGCTCAAGTGGAAGTAATATGAGAATAGGTGACCCTATAAGATGTCATCAGTTGGACAACCAAAAACAAATCAACGAGCTCCTTGTAAAGAAAGCGAACAATATTGGTAATTCAAGAGATGTTACAATTCGTGTATTCTTATAGTCATAAAACATATAATTTTTGTTTTTGCTAATTTTACTCATTAAACTTGCCTAAATAAATATATTCCTCTACATGACTGATGTATCTTCTTTTAGAATAAGTTGGGCCTAATATAATTCGGCCTTCACAATCATTGTTCTTGTTCATAGATCAGGCATCCATGGCCCTTCACAATCATTGTTCGTGTTAGACCGGTGGTGTAGGTGTTGGAGTGTGGGCGTTTTGGCCCTTTAACGCCGGGTGCTTCATCCCGGGTTGACGTTTTGGTTGGCGTTGCCTGTTTGGCGTGGAGATTCTGCCTGGCGTGGGGTAGGGGGGCTGGGTGACATGGCAGACTGTGGTTGGCTGGTTCAATGTAGTTTTTTTTTTCTTTGTAGTTTTTTACAAAATTCCACATGGCTGGCCACGCCCAGCTAAGCGACGCCCCACCACACCCCTAGTTTTTGAGTATTAGCTTGTGGATCCCACTTTCACCACGTGTCGAGCAATGCCCCCAACCCAAGCCCCTCCCACCCTCGCCACGTGTCGAGCAGGCTATCATCTTAGTTTTATTTGTTTCAAGACAAACATCAAAGCCGATGTTCAGATAGACGGGATGTTAGAGTTAATGCTATTTAGTTTTTTTTTAATTATTTTTTTAATAACAACGCTTGCTCATACTCTATTATATAAATTATTTTAAAATATTTATCTATGTCTAGGTTTGAACTTGGAACCTTCTTTCAAAAAGGCATATGCCCCTACTAAGTGGGCTAGCCCCACATTGACTAATGCTATTTACAGTAGAAATTCTATAAAATAATACACTTGGGACCATCAAAATTTATTAATTAAAAGAGTTATTAATTAATGGATAAATTAATAATTATTAATTTATATATTAATTAATATTTTATTAATTTATAGTAGAATACTTAGTTTACAAACACCTTTCAAGCTTCCACTTAATTATTGTATACAATGCATGTATATCAAATGAACGGCCCAATTTGAAAGAAACCTTCAATCTCCCACCTTATTATGCTTCTTGTGTTCAATGTATCACTTTATGGACATTAAAAATATTTTCTATATAAATACAAGATCAAAATAGGTTAACACAAACAAATCATACACACAACATGGCTTCCCATCTTAAGTAGTTGCACAGTTGTTGACTGATGAAGAAATTATTGAAAGTGTTATTGGAATTAATAAAGATGATATCGATGAAGAAGATGATGAAAGTTCTACAATGGAGCCCCCTTCGCGAAACGAAGCTATTAAAGCGGCAATCACATTGAACAATTTCTTGTTGAGCTATGAGAAAACAACACCAGAAGTTCTTACCATGCTAAGGAAAATTAGAGACGAGATTCAAGGGGAAATTGATTTCAACAAAAAACAAAAGATAATTGAGTCATTTTTCAAGAAACCTTCATAAATCATTCATGTAATATGCTATATATAAGGAATTATTAATTTATATTTTATATGGGGTCTAAAGAAATTATCAAAAATGTATTATCTTATAATTTTAGCGAATTTTTAATTTAGCACCCTATCCCCGAGTCGGGACCGGCAAAAAATATTATCTTAGAGAGTTTATTAAATAATCGAGTTTCTACTGTAGTTTGTAAATAGAGACTTAGTTGCTTAATATGTTTCTCTTAAATGTGTATTAGCATAAGTCATATGATAAGCCTATATGTATACAGTGTCTTCTAATATTTAAAAACATGTACTATCTCCGTCCCATTAAATGTGTCTTATTTTGAATTTCAAAATCTTTATTTATAAACTTTGACTTTAATTATATATTTTTGTGTTATATAAAACTTGATGAAAATTAACCCGATAAAAACACTTGTAAAACACACTCAAATCATATAACTTTCATCAAGTATTATCTAACACAAACAAAATTTTTTAAGGTCAAAGTTTACAAATAAAGACTTTGAAAATTCAAAATAGGACACTTTTAGTGGGACGGAGGGAGTAATCTCGTTTTTAGGTAAACTGTAAATGTTACCCCATGTAGCTTGAGGACGTTGACACCCTTATCTTATCCCCGTGTCTGTCTGAATGCAACAATTTTCACCCCTCTGGGGGTAAATCTGTAACCTTAACAAAGAGCATTTTCGTAATCTTACCTATATTTACAGAGTAAACTTTCGTTTACACTTGTTTTCTTAACCTCGTCTTCTTGAGAGATATTCCGACCTCCGGAGAAAAAATCGTCTTCTCCGGCGTTAATCAGCACATGAAGCTTATAAAATGCTCGATTTACATGGGCTAAGAATTCAAAAGAGATTATATTTTGAACATATTATATTCACATGAAAGAAATAAGTCAATAACCATTAAAATACTCGATTCTTGTCGACGATAGTCATAATTTTATGTGAACATATTATATTTATTAAAAAGAAAGAATTCAAAACATCAACAGGTTAAATAAAAAATTTAAAGGAGTCGGGTTTCGAACTCCCGCCTAAACCGGCGAGCTTGTTTCGACAATGTCCGATGGCACAGAAACGAGGAAGCAGCAACGATTTGAAGGTGTATTCGTGCGGGTAAGATTTGTTGGCTGAATTTCGAACTTAAAAGGAACAAGAATCATGCGCGATCTGGTGATTATGTTACGCTTGATTTGGTGATTACGTTACGATGTTTAACGGTGTTTGGAGTGGGATGATTTGGTGGGGATGATAGCAGTAGGTGGTTACTGGAGAAGACGAGTTGTAGGTTTTTGCTCCGGTCAACGAAGTATCGCTGAAAGTGTAAAGTTTAAGTAAACAGGATGTAAACATGTTAGCGGAGGTAAAACACATGGTGTAAATGTGTCATTTACTTTAATTCTTTTTCTATTATTAGGGGCAAAAACGTCTTTTAACACGTTAAGGGGTGAACATTGAAGCAATCACGTAGACACGGGGTTAAGACAACAATCTTTTAAAATGGAGGGTAAGAGTGTCAGCACCCTCAAACCACATGCGATACAATTGCAGTTTACTCTTTCTTTATATTAGATTTGAGCACGATTATATAAACTAATCATGTCAGGCCTTCAAGTACTTGATAACCTTAAGATAACTACTATAAACTAATCATCCAAAAACTCTTCTCAGCATCTCTAACAAACTGATCTTGATAATTTAAAACGGGCAGTCGCTAATTCATAGAATTTGTGATCACATTCGCACTTAGCTTCTTCAATGTCTTCAATTTCTTTTTCCCAAGCAACTATATTCAGCGTACTCTCCTCGTTTTCTTTCACAAGCCGTTCACGTTTATCACGCAATTCATCAATCTGACTATCAATCAACACAACGTCTTTGTTGCGTTCTTGAACTTTCACACGCTCTATCTCAAGATTACCTTCAGGTTTTTTTGACCCAGTTTCAAGGGCCTCCCGTTTGTCCTTCCAAGAAAGCATTTCCATCAAACAGTCTCTTAAAGAATCGACATCAAACCCGTGGGTTTCCAGTTCCAAAAGGGTCTGCAGTTGATCTTCGATTTCACTTCTTGGATGATCACGCCGTAAACGGCACATGTCCTCGAAAACGCCTACGAAGGCAACCATTTTGTGGATTGCATGGCGTTCACGGGCACATTCGTTAATTTTATCAAGTGGGCGAAAATGCGGATTCTGTGGAAATAAACGGAATGCTTCTATTGATTGGCTGATCTCCCAAAATGAGCTCCGTTTTTCAAAACTCGGCTTTTGATCATTGCCGATTGTGATAGAGGGTGGAATATCAAAATTTACAGACGGTGTTTGACCTGCAGCTGGAGAAAAGTATAAGCATAAAACAGAACAGATATAAAATCTATTGTATCTAATTCTTTTTAATTCAAATCAAATGTCATGTCACAGGACATACAGATACCCTATAATGAGGCAATCACGTGCCACGTCATCGATATTTTTTAAAAATAAATTTGGTCTCTAAAATTGATTCAAAATGTTTCTTCTATTTTGCGCTTAATCTAATGTTGGTTGCTAAAATCATGAAAAAACGTAAAACTTGCCCCTATTTTGTGCAGCTTGCTTTAAAAAGGTGGAAATGGAACTTCTGAGTCGAGTGATTTCTCAACAATATCAGAAGTTCCATTTCCTATTTGTGCAAGAGAATATAGATAATCTACAGAAAACGCAATGAGTAATATGAGGAAGATAGATCTTTTAAGTTAATAATATATTAATCATAATATTATCTAATAATCTACAAATAAAGTGACTGTGCACCTCGTTCTTCTGACTCGATGTTTAAAATAAAAGTACTTCTTCCTCGTTTTCCTTTCGTTGGTGTGTTGGACTTTTCCTTTTGCGAAGTTAACTCTGCCCCACTTCTACTTCTACTTGACAACTTCTTAACATTGCCATCTCCATTTTGATTACTTACTGCAAACATAATAGTAAGTTTGTTTTTTTAGTCAAGAGATATATATGTGTGTCTATAATGCAAATTAGTTTATACAGTCTATTGTGCAGTTAAGAAGTCGCAGATTTTTTAACCAAAAATGAATACCTTCAGACACTGAGCCGAGTGATTTCTCCACACTATTAGAAGTTCCATTTACTATTTGTGCAGAATCTTGAAGATCAACAGAGCTGTCAGAGCAGCTGCTGCTGCCGCTGCCTATTTAATGTCAGTTGCTAAAATCATGAAAAAACGTAAAACTTGCTCCTATTTTGTGCAGCTTGCCTTAGAAAGTCATGGATTTTAATAAAAAATAAAAACAGAATAAACCGAAACTACCTGCAGACTCTTGAAGATCAACAGAGCTGCTGCCGCTGGTGTTGTTGTTTGATACTCTCGGACCAGGAGAAGCAATTCCAGGGTTTGATGTCTTTCAAAAAGCAATAAGCAGTTACAAAAAGTAAATCTCAAACACCCCCTAATAATAATTAAAAAGTTAATGACAATCAGATCACTCTACTTACTAGAGATACCTTAGGCTAGTGGGTATGGTGATGGTCCATCCTTGGAGGATGATCCGTCACGTAGGCGCTACGTCATAGTCCTCCCAAGGATGGTCCATCCTCCAAAACTAGAGGGTATGGGAGGATGGTCCTACCCCATCCCACTATGTACAAGTATCCATGCCTAATGTACAAATCTTATTCACAAACAAACAAACAAACAAAGAATAGGGGGCCCACTTGTTTTGCTCCGTCCTGGACGTCGAGAATACGACGGAGACGACGCGACGATGGCGGGGCGGCATCGAGGTAGGATCGGCGATGGATGGGGAGGGGCCAAAGCCGATCCCCATACCGTATAGTCTTAGGAGGAAAGAACCAAATTTCCTTTTCCCAATGCCATTTCAGCTGTGTTCTTAATTCCGGAAGACTAAATTCTTTCACCTTATTTGTGTGTTTAAAATACACAATGTATCTACTGTCAGCAAGTTCTTTCGTAACTTCTCCACTCCACCACCCAAACTCATAAAAAGCCTCCACTTCACTTACCAAATGAAATTCGTGATCCCGAAAAACAGGTCTCAAGGGGCGAATGTGAAGATGATCTACACTAACTCTTTGAAGCTCTTTGTATTCAACCAAGAACCAATTGTTGCCCAGATCTTGGACAATAGTTGCGGGGAACCAAACGTCACGGAAACGTTCATCCTCTAAAGATATTTCCACCTTTAAGCCTACCCGGCAGATGAATCTTTCTTTATCCTTATAATTTTTACCCAAAACAAAACAAAACAAAACAAAACAAAATGTAAACAATCACAATAATGATTGGGACCAAAGTTTTTACAACAAACTGCAAGACTCTTGTTTGCAAATGACTAAAAACTAACTAACTGACTAACTAACCTGCCTAACTGAATATATTAACAAACTTAACTACTGTTATGAGTTATATATACACTAACACAGAAGCATGTACTTACTTTCGGACGGACAACAACCCACTTGCCATCGATATATTCCGACCGAACCATTTCTGTACGCCACCAAACAGAGCTCCAAATCTAACCACACTCACCGGAAATTGAGAGAGACTGCGGCAGAGTTTGAGATGGGAAATTGAGAACTAACCTTGCGGATATTGAACAGAGGAATTAGGGTTTGGGTTAGGGTATTTGCTCTGCATTTGGGAAGACGAAGATGATGTGCTTTTATAGGGTCAAAATTGAGATTTAGACTAAAATGACAAAAGTGTCCAAACCACAGGGACTAAAATGACAGCTTACTCTATAATAAAACTATAATGACTAAAATACCACTGAGGAATTGGACAAAACATCAGGGTTTAATTTGGGGAATCTAGCCTGATTTTACTTTTGGACAAAAATGGCAACAAAACTGAAACCACAGGGACCGAGATACAAAAGGTTTGAGATTTAGACTAAAGTGCCAAAACTGCCCAAACTTCAGGGACCAAAATGGCAGTTTACTCCAAAAAGTAACTCAGCTAGTTTTTTTTATCCTACGTGGTCAGTTTTTATTATGTGGCTGGTTTTTTATGACGTGTCATGCTGAGATGGCCACTTAATTTTTTTTTTTTTTAAGAAATCTATGACAAGAAACTAAAACTCAATTTGAGGTTTGATTGGTTATCTCGAATCACTAACGAAAAACGGAGTTTAAATCAATAAGAGAGAAGTTGGTTCCTCTAGATTTTAGGTTTTACAGTTAACAATAGCAGACGGTATAAATAGAATGGGATCTAAAAAGTTAAATTTAAACGACTTTTAAAATGATTGCGAAGTTTATGACTGTAGAAAATTTCGATATGGTTTTAAGATATCAAAATATGTCTGCTCCAAACTCATATTATAAACACTAAATTTATACTTTGTATCAATGTTTTAAAAACCGGTTCAAACCGGCCGGTAGTATCGGTATAACCGATCAAACCGTTTCTGAGCCAAATCTGGTACGGTATAAAAACAGAATTTCAACCAGGCATGGTTGTAAAAGTCGTTAGGCGTCCCCTAGTCGGTCGACCGGGGAGTTGAGAGTACTCGGCCTAGGCGGAGAGTACACGGGGAATACTCGAAGATGCCAAATTATAAAGAAATTAGTTTTCGGAAATTAAATATATGTCAAATAACATAAATTTACTAATATTTATAACAAAATACGTGAAATGGATATTCATTCTTTAATATGATAGGCATAGAAATTATGTTTTATTTTATTTTAAGTCAAACTCGGCCCGAGTTGACCTACTAAATCCGATTTTGCCTAATGTTGACCGCATTTGATCAATTCCGAGTAATTAGTCGGAGTTGAAGAAAGTCGCCTCGGCAGCCTACCTTGTAGCGACTACTCGGGGAGTACTCGGCCTGGAGACCTTGTTTTACAACCATGCAACCAGGTGTACCCTGCGGTTTAACCAGTTCTACCGGACGGTGCATCCAGTACTACCGACCGGCTTGAACCGGTTTTTAAAACATTGGGTTTTATTGACCTGCTGAGCGATAAAGTTTTAACTAATATGTATATTAAATATTTTTTTACTACTATAATAATTTTTAGGGATTTTTACATATTTCCCCATCCTAAGTCTCCTTATTACATATTTTCCCAACCCATACAATCAATTATATATTTCCCTTTTTTTTTGAGAAATTACCCAATTACTCTCTTAATAAGGCATATGCTATAACCTAAACCCTACACAATTAACAATATCAACGTTTTCTATTCCCACCAAAACATCGATGTTTCAGTTCTTGTTCATCTTCTTCATTAGGTATGTTTGTACAAAAATCGAATCTTCATCTTGCTTGTTCAAAATATCGAATCTTGCCATCTTGCTTCTTCTTATTGCTAGTTCAAAAAATTGATTTTTGCTGCAATCGAATGTTTACGAGGGTATACTGTATCCTTAACTTGTTTAGTGGTGCTAGGGTTTATTGCATTCTTAACTTGTTTAGTGGAAAGAATATATTATTATATATGCAGATAACAAGAATCGAATATATTATTATATATGTAGATAACAAGAATTGTTAGTAGGAAGAAATTAACAAAAGTTGTTACATGGCTACATGTTTTTATAATTGTTTTAACTACATGTTTTTATAAGATGTATAAGCTGTTATAACATGTTTTTATAAGCTGTTACATGAGTACATGTTTTCATAAGATGTAACTGCCATGTGTATAATTGTTTTAATTACATGTTTTTATTCTTTTCTTTTATTCGTTAGGTGATTTATATGGAAGATAATATGGATGATATGGAAAATAACTCATTTGCACCAACTTGGGAGAATGGGGCAGAATCACTAATATTGCTTGAGAATGATGTTGGCCAAGGATCAACTAAGTACAAGATAAAATTAAAATATGGAGGTTACTTTCGGTTAGCTAAGAAGTCAAACAAAAAACATTATTGTTTTGGCTTTCAAAAATGTCTTAACATTGACACTTCCATATACGACTTTGATTATTTGAATGAAGAGGTTGCCACTCATTATCCTCTGGATTCGGAGCTATCCTTTTCAGTTCTTTTATATCGACAAATACGCTACTAAGCAAAAAAATTGTGAAGGTTGATTCTCATGACAAATTTAAATTGATGCTTAGTATGTATGAAATTGAGAAAGAATTAACCGTTTATGTGACAATGAATAATAATGTCGAGACAAGCTCGGTGCAAGAAAGGTAAATTTTGGTACGATTTGACAAAAAATGAGGCTTTCAAAAAAATGGAAGGGTACCTTAGTACCTAAAACTAAGACTTACCTCGACAAAATCTCTAAGGTTCGTATAATGTTCCTTTTTTTACATATATTTCAAATATATTGTAGGTTAATGATTTTTTTAATATTTTGAATGTTGTATGTAGAAATTGGGTGCATATGAAATTTGTAGAAGTGGTGAAAATCGAGCTGAGTGAAATACGAGGACAAGCGTTGGGAGGTTTCCCTTGATGAGAAAAAGTGTACTTGTCGGGTTTGGCAGGTAAAAGGTGTTCCGTGTGTGCATGCAACAACTTTTATTATTTTCACAAGGGATGTTAACTGGGACATGGGACATGTATGTTGATCCATTTTATACTATTGAGAAGTTTAAATTAGCTTATGCTTTAGAAGTTGCTCCAATGCCTACAAATGATCAATGGGTGCATATAGATAACAAGGAGAAGATATACCCACCTGCAATCAAACGTCCACCTGGGAGACCAAGAAAGAACATAATTAGGCCAGGTGACGAGCCTAAAAAATGACAAAAATGTCCATGATGTGGTGAGTATGGACACCGTGAAAAGACATGCAAAAATTCAGCACCTGAAGATCCTATTCAACAACAAGCCTCAACAAGTAAAAGGGGACGAGGAAAAAGTACAAAAAAAAGACGTGAAAGTAATTAGTCAAAGATGAGCGGTTGATTTCGAATTTTTGGTATTGTATTTATTATGAATGGAATTTATGTTTTTTGAACTGAATCTAGTTACAGTTTGTACTTGTTGGTTTTAGTCAACTTTGGATTTGATTACTATTTGGACATGACATGGCAGGCACTCAGGCAAATAGGCTGCCAAACACGCACATGTACTGTGCATGTACATGCACATATAGATTTACAGCTTTACCTCTTATTTTAATGTTTTGATAACTATTTTGGATGGATATTGTGTCATTTAACACACAGAATTCATAAACACGGACCATGTTTTAGAAATGCGCATAATATGAAGATGATAAAAAAGACCTAAAATTAGTCATGATTTTAATAATAAAGTTATATAAATTGGGTAAATATGTAATTGATTTTACATATCAGAATGGGCAAATATGTAAATATTCATTTACTAGTTTATTAAGGGTAAATCTATATACTCTATTAAGGGAGCTTAGATGATGACATAGAAATGCCTACGTGTCAACTTCTCAAGTATGCCACGTAGTCCTCGCTGATGTCATAATTCCGATTTATTTATTATATATAAATATTAAATTCTGATTTTTTTAATAGATACAAACTTAATTTTTTAGGAGGCAAATTTGAATTGCATGGGGAGTTGTATGGCCATTTAATGCATATCAGAGCTCATCAAATCAACTCTCTCTTTCTTCTCAATTCAAATTAATAGCTTCATTTCTCTCTTTCTTCTCTCTTCAAACCGGTGCTTCTCATCTCTTCTCACTTCTGGCGATTTCTAGGGTTTCTCTTTCTTCTGTATTAAAAAAGCTTCAAGTTGAAGAATGTCTTCGGCAAAGAAGTCCGATGGTTCTGTCACTCGGCTATGATGATCTCAAAAGTGTTTTACCAGTTGATTTTGGCATGGCAATGATGGCGGATGGTAGGGTTTGACCTGCAACCCACCTTGCAGCCATGATTTCTGGTAGATCTGAGCCACATCGTTTTGTTGTACTTTTCGAGTCTTGGCTTTCTTGAAGCCATCTTCATCACTGTGGTGAAACCCTAACCGCCGTCACCATAGGTTTCTGCTGATAATACCTGAAACGGCAAACCCTGGCCACCACTTGGGGTGCGACTGTTGACTATCGCTGTGGTGACTGAAACCCCATTCGTCTGCATGTGTGCGACTGTTGACTATCGCTGTGGTGACTATCGTTGTGGTGACTATCGCTATGCCTCTGTTTCTGCTCTGGAGATGTCTGGTGGCCTAATAGGAGATGCAGAGTTGTATTGTTTGCTAAAATAGAAAAAGGTTGATTTGAGGTGACTTCCGTCAAGTTCCACATAACTTCAAGTGGGGTTTTATTGTTTGAGGTTAAAGGTTTATAATAATTTTTTTATACAATTTGAAATTAGGTTTTGGAGCTAGCTGGAAATGGAGCAAGAGACAACAAGAAAACAAAATCATTCCGAGACGTGTTTTTATGGCTTCCAGGTAGTCCTTTTATCGTTGCATCGTAGTTATTTTTCCATGTGTAATCTATAAATTTTCACCTTTACTTTGTGTTTTTAGCAGTTAGAATGTATAATAAGAATCAATTGGTTGTGTAAATCGTTCACCAAGATTTGTAAACTATTTGTTACTGGTTCGTTTTTCAACAAGATCTCAATTTAATTGCACTAATGCATTGATGCATCATGTTCCTTGATAAGACAACAAGGGACAATTTAAGTACTCATTTGATTATTATTGTTTTGCAGGTCCTGTCAAGCTCTTCAAAGATGATTCGGGGTTTGTTTTGGCCTTGATTAGGATAGAAAATAACTTATTGTCCATGTTATTTTACTATTATATAGTGATTCAGATGTGGAACATGTTATGTTTAAAATGGTATTATTTTATTTTTATGCAGTGATGCCTCTGTTTCTGCTCTAGAGATGTCTGGTGGCCTAATAGGAGATGCAGAGTTGTATTGTCTGCTAAAATAGAAAAAGGTTGATTTGACGAGGCGCAACTTTGGTACCACCGATGTTGTTTGGTCATAATCCGTTTGGCCGGTACTGACAGTCCCTATAACTTATTGTACCAAAAAATTACAAAATTTATAACTGAACGTCAAGAAAAATATTTAAACACAATAGAGTAAAAAAAGTTGATAAACGCTCCAAAATAACATTGATGATAATTCATGGTTTGTGGGTTAGTCTAAATGGGTTTGGGTCCGTTTTGGGTCGAACCCACGAAACGGGTGTTTGGGTTGATTTACTCGGTTCGTGGGTTGATTGTTTGGTTACTCAAAAGAATTTTAAATGTGCGACTTAAATTTACGTGGTTTATATCATAGAAATCGAATAAAATAAAATGTGCAACTTAAAGTTACGTGGTTTATATACAGTTGAACCGATGAATAAGCAGTTCAGGTTAGATAAGAATTGCAGATTTGCAATGTTTTTCCAGTCCATACACTCTTTTATTCATATATACAACTATGAATTAACTCCAAATTCCTCTTCTTGCTGTAGCTTGGAGCTCAGGGTACGCACTTACACTTGTGGTGATTGAAGAATGGTGATGGTGGAAAGAAGCCCTAGAGTTCAACACACTTTTCTGGTGACGAGCTCAGACTGGTCTCGAGGCGGCAACGAAAACCTCGGTACCCAGGTCTGATGACGACACTTTGAACAGATCCGACAGTCAAAATGGTGGCGGCGGTTATAGTGAAACCCCACGAAAACTACGGTACTCAGGTTTGATGATGACACTTTGAATTACTATATTAAATGCTTCATAATATAGTAATGATGAAAAAAATAAACCTTTGACTATGTTTTCTAACAGGGGGTTGTGGATGTCATCTGTGGTTTTGTTTATTTTGATCACCGAAGTTGAGTTTCTCATTCTGATATGAAAGTGAGTGATTCTATCTGTTTATGGTTAATTTTGTTTTGGTTTTTGACTTTGTAGATAGAGTTTTTAATTTATGGGGATTGTTTTGTTAATTTTAAAATCCTGTGCGTGATGGTAAGTATCATTTTCTGTTGACATTTTGAGATAAAACACATCATAATGGACTCATTTATAAGTGGGTCAAACTTGCTAATTATAATCCTTGCTAAGTATCATCTTCTGTTGACATTTTGAGATAAAACACATCATAATGGACTTATTTGAAATGTTGTTACTAATAAGTTGAAGTCACTTGCAGAGGAATTTTGGTCCTCATTGAGGAATGGAGCACATCGTTCCACAGGTTTGTCTTATTATATGGAGCACATCGTTCCACAGGGAGCTTAGATGATGACATAGAAATGCCTACGTGTCAACTTCTCAGGTATGCCATGTAGTCCTCGCTGATGTCATAATTACGATTTATTTATATATATAAAAATCTATTTATATAATCTGATTTTATTTATTATGAAAAAAGTATTGTTTTTTAGATGATGACATAGAAATGCCTACGTGTCAACTTCTCAGGTATGCCATGTAGTCCTCGCTCATGTCATAATTACGATTTATTTATATATATATAAATCTATTTATATAATCTGATTTTATTTATTATGAAAAAAATATTGTTTTTTAGGAGCCACATTTTGAAATGCATAGGGAGTTGTGGAATGGACATTTTTAATGTTTGTTAGCTTGAGTTATGTGAGGATGATGAGTTTATTGTGCTGACATGTGATGGTATCTGGTAAGGGTTTATATGAAATGACACTATAATTTATGCCATCCAATTTTTCTTTCTTAATCTTTTGGATCATTACTAAATTATTTTACTTTCATGTGTTTAGGGATTGCATGTCAAGCCAACAGTTAATGGATTTTATCCATGAGCAATTGATAATCGGTAAGTTTGAGATAACTCATGTTGCCCTTTAAATTACATCAGGTTAGAGGTGACGTTGTTTGAAATGTTGTTGCTAATAAGTTAAATCATTTAGTAAATAATGCATCAGTTTTGGTTTTGATTGGTGTCAAATCAATTAAATTGATCAAATAAATTTTAAAGAAGTTAATTATTTAACGGTTTGAATTCAGGATTCTATTAAGGGAGATTAGAGGATGACCTCGATTTGCCTACGTGTCACGTTCTTAGCTATTAAGGAAGAGAGGAAGACACAAAGGATGTGTCAAACACAGTTGAGATGATACAGGTTCAAGGTAATAAGAAGAAACCCTCTGTTGTAGAAGCAACCAGTGAGATTGTTTTGGTGGAAAACGTGGAGGGGTCGGTGACGTTGTCGAGGGTTGTCAGGAAATGCTAAGTGATAGCATTTCCTGACAACCCTCGACAATGTCACCGACCCCTCCACAAAATTTCATCAAAACACTCTCACTGGCTGCTTCTACAACAGAGGGGTTCTTTTTGTTACCTAAACCTGTATCATCTCAACTGTGTTGACTGACCCTGTATGTGTTGTTACATTCAGATTCAATTAGAATTTTTTTTTATATTGAAAATTGATCGGTGTAAAACTTTATCACCTTAGATGCTTTTGTCATCTGAGGCTATGATGGCGAGATCTGGCGTGTTGTTGCAACATGGCCTAATCGTTGCCGGCTGCTGTTCGCGGCTATTCTAGGTAGCGTTGGGTGTAATCGATGTTTGTTTGATGATAATTAGATCGATGTCACCTAAGGGATATTCAGTCAATGATGTTGATGAGATGCTTCTCGCCTGAGACTAAAACTATGATGAAGCAAACGTCTGCCCAAATATAAGCGAGGTATGACATTTTCAAATCATTTGTATTACTTTAGCAAATCATTTAGTGTTGACTGTGTTGATGAATAAAAATGAATTCAAAGTGCACTTTTCTTGTGCTTTCAATATGAGGCTATGATGATTTTGCAAACTGTGTGAAAATTGAATGAAGATAGCATTATGGTATCGCAAGGTTGTAGGATGGCAGTTGTTCATGCAACCTCTCTTGCAGCTATGGTGTTGTCATCTTTATGCACAATCTGAGCCTGACAGTCTGACAATATAAATGTTTTGCAACTTCGCCATGAATAGAGAAGAAAGAGAGAGTTGGAAGGATATATGATTAGTTCTGAGTGCATTAAATGGCCAAAACAACTCCCTATGCATTTCAAATTTTGCCTCCTAAAAAAACAGATTATTACCTAAAGCTGTATCATCTGAATTTTGAACTGTTTTGATTGAACCTGTATCTGTTGTTACATTAAGATTCAATTAGGATTTTTTTTTATTTTGAAAATTGATCGGTTCAGTTTTGTTCACCTTAGATGCTTTTGTCATTTGAGGCTATGATGGCGAGATCTGGCGTGTTGTTGCAACATGCCCTAATCGTTGCTGGCTGCCGTTCGCGGCTATTCTAGGTAGCGTTGGGTGTAATCGATGTTTGGTTGATGATAATTAGATCGATGTTATCTAAGGTATATTCAGTCAATGATGTTGATGGGATGCTTCTCACCTGAGCCTAAAACTATGATGAAGGAAACGTCTGCCCGAATATACGTGAGGTCTGACATTTTTAAATCATTTGTATTACTTTAGCAAATCATTTAGTGTTGTCTGTGATGATGAATAAAAATGAATGCAAAGTGCATTATGTTGACATTTTCTTGTCCTTTCAACATGAGGCTATGATGATTTTGTAGATATGGGTAAAAATTGAATGAAGATAGCATTATGGTATGGCAAGGTCGTAGGATGGCAGTTGTTCATGCAACCTCTCTTGCAGCCATGGTGTTGTCATCTTTATGCATAATCTGAGCCTGGCATTTTGACAATATAAATGTTTTGCAACTTCACCATGAATAACCTTCGCTGACGCTGTGAGGACGCCGGTAAGTTATAAATGGAGTTTGGTTGGTTTGAGATGCCTATTTAGCTGTATGTGATAACGTTGGTAAGTTTTCCAATTTTTCATTTGTAGATCGGTTATATAAATTGACGTTTGTAACCGATTCCTGTGTTTTGTTTTACAGGTGTTTGATTGGCCAGTTTACTGTGAATTTGGTTGAAACATCGTTTGTAAATTGGTTCGTGTGTGGCCATTGATACACAGTGACGGTGAAGATGTTAAGGTTGAAGCAACTGTCTCCTACAGATCAGGTGGTTACTCTCAATTCTCGATTGTTGTTCAATCAGAAAGATAAGGTACTTTTTCCATCCCTGAAGATGCTCTTGGTATGTTTGTTCTTAGTCGTGATTGGTAATTTCAAGAATTTATAGTTTGATAAAGGTTTCATCTTTTTTGATTCGTTTTGTTTGTGGTAATGATTTTTGTTTTGTTGTAGTGTTTGATTTGTTTTTTAATTATTTTGGTTGGCTGATAGACGAGAAATACAACCAAGAAGCGGAATAACAGTACAATTGACACCACATCACACAGACCAAACAACAATTCTTCAGGAAAAACTGGTTAGTGCATTCAGAAGTTAATAATCTGAATTATGGATTAGTATTAAGATTTTTATAAATTGGTTTAAAGTATTATGAACTGATGTGTTGAGATTCTTGAATCAGTGAAATCCGTGCCATATAATTAAGTACATCTTATACTTCAAGCTTTCTCCATCTGTTTGCAGGCGAATAGGTTGACTCGATGAGGTATGAAAAACAAGATTGATAAATTTAGTGAAAATGTGATTGAAAGATGATAATCCAGTATTTGAGGATCTCATTCTATAGCCTCGATAAATTCAGGGGTGTTTTCAAATAATGTTTCCTAGATGTTTGAAGACCGACAAATGTCCACAGAAGCAGTGTTGTTAACATTTGTCGATCTTTGTTGGTTTTCAAATATCTAGGAACCATTATTTGAGAACACCCTTGCATTTATCGGAGCTTTAGAATGAGATCCTCTACTATTGGGTTATCATTTTTCAAACCCATTTTCCCTAAATTTATCCATTTTGTTTTTCATGCAGGAATATAATTTGTTTTTTATTATTTGATTTGGCTGATGATCCATGTTGAAGGATGACTTATGTTTCAGACTATATAAAGATTGTCTTTTGGTTATCATAAGGTTAAATTTTAAATTAATTTGGTCTCATTCGTTAATAAGCTTATAATTATACTTAAGCCATTAAATTCTTGACGTTAGGTCTCAATGCACCTAATGACAGCAACCATCATTAAGCCATCACATTCTTTCCGTTTACATTTCAGGTAATGGTTTTCCTTAATACGTCTCGAAACTTACGTTGTTATATATGATTTTTCAATGTGGTTTTGAAACTTACGGGATAGTAATTGTCAATTTCAGGTAGGTTGGGTATTGAGATCAAGAAATTCAGCGTCACTTGTAGATATGGTTTCAAGGTCAATATTTGGCTTGAAACAGTGACAGAGGACTTTTGTTTCTGAATGTTTTGTAGCTCAACTTATGATTTATATGCCTGATGTTGTTGTCAATTCATAACTATAATGCGAATGTGAATGCATTAAATAATTTCACATTATATTTTACATAACAATGTAGCTAAAAACTTTGCAGATTATAAACTACTTAGTTTATTTCTATATCAAACATGTACACTAACACATATTGTCTTTAACATTGTTTTATAAAGATATGTAGCTAAACACAAAGAATTTAAATAATATATTATAATATGTTTTTTAGTATTTTTTAGTATTTGATTCCGATCGTTATTAGAACAAACCCGTGTATTCACACGGGTGTACACCTAGTAGTCATAAATAAGAGTCATTTTAATGAAAAGAGGAAATATGTAATATATATCAGTTAGGGAGGGGAAATATGTAATTGATTTTATGGTTTGGGTAAATATGTAATCAAACAACTTAGGAGGGAGAAATATGTAAAAATCCCTATAAACTTTCACAAGAGTTAATTAAACGGATAGTCCTTGAAGTTTATTAAAAGTAACACCTCTCTGAGTAATAAATTTTTTTTTTGTAACAGGTTAAAGTTATATGGTTTCGATTTTGTAACACCTTTATATTTGTTCATTCTCATAACAAAAATGCAAGTTGCTTAAATTGTAACACAAAAGATTATTCATAAATTTGAAACACAACAAGATTAATACCGGAAAAATGCATGAAATTGAGCATCGACCAAGACTGTGTTCTACATCGAAAGTGTTGATGCCAACTGATTATATAAATTTAGTTTGAAACACAATAGGTAAATAAACGAACAAACACAAACAAACTTCCTACCGAACGGTTCACGAACTGTTTGTTAAATATTTGGTTCGTTTGCAGCCCTAATATTTTTCCTATGTTTATGTCATTATTTTGTCAATTGCTAATCTTAAGTCAATTTAAAAACCACAAACTTCCTACCGAACGACGAACTGTTTGTTAAATATTTGGTTCGTTTGCAGCCCTAATATTTTTCCTATGTTTATGTCATTATTTTGTTAATTGCTAATCTTAAGTCAATTTAAAAACCAAATCTAAAGGAAAAGCTTATAATTAATTTGGTGGTATGTCGATTTTAGCCTTTTTTTTAACACAAGTTTTTTTTCCCATATATATGTCACCTAACTTTGACCGATTTTAATTTGCTAATGTTTAAAAACCAGTCCAATATTAAAAATTAATAACCGACCCAACCTTTAACAAAACCATATTAATATTTTTAGCCTACTCAGTCTTTAATAATTTTGCAAATTATAACTAGATTCAGATAAATAAATTATTAATAACATTCTTGTAACACCTTAGGCAAATTTCACATCTGCCGTAGACATGAGAGAGTATTGGTTCATAAGAAATGTCACGCCTTTTGAATCACCAACGTGTTTTGGGCTTAATCCTAATGGATGAGAGGAAAACTTCATAGTTAAGTATGTTCAAGTAAGAGTAATATGAGGATATGTGACCCTATAAGATGTTCTCAGTTGGGCAACCAAAAACAATTCAACGCGCTCCTTATAGAGAAAGCGAACAATATTGGTAATTCAAGAGACCAGATGTTACAATTCTTGTATTCTTATAGTCATAAAACATATAATTTTTTTTTTTTGCTAATTTTACTCATTAAACTTGTCTAACGCCCCGCTTGCGGTATGCTCATATAATGTATATATGTGTGGGCGCTCGGGGGCAAAAGTGAAAGTGCTCTAATTTTAACGTTATTTTACTAATTTCGTGAAAATAACGTTAAAAGATGGGATGGTTAATCATGCATCATGTGGTGGCGTTGATAGCCGAAAGACAAGGGGTACATGCACTAATCGGCGTCTGTCTCAATTGCTGAGTGTTATGTACCTTATGTCCAAGGCTTGATACAAAACTGCTATCAAGCCGAGGGGTCTCACTGGAATCAATCTCTCTATTCCTACGGGAAGAGGTAAGGCTGTCTACGTTAGCTTTGCTATTGGTAAGATATACTGAATATGATGATGATGACGACGACTAATTAAACTTGTCTACATAAATATATTACGTTATATGACTTGATTACTACTAGCTTAGTTTATGTTTGTTTTATTGTTATGAAACATGTACTTTTTTCCTCTACATTAGTATGATGTATCTTCTTTTAGAATAAGTTGGCCCTAATATAATTCGGCCTTCACATCACAATATCACAATCATTGTTCATAGATCAGGCAGCCATGGGCCTTCAAGTTGGGCCTAATATGGCCTTCACAATCATTGTTCGTGTTACTAAAGCAGGCTATCATCTTAGCTTTAATTTGTTTCAAGACAAACATCAAAGCCGATGTTCGGAATAGGGGTGTTCAAAAAACTCGTGGCTCGCAGCTCGCTCGAAACTCGCTCGAAAAAAGCTCGAAGAAAGCTCAGCTCGAAATTGGCTCGGTTGTAAACGAGCCAGCTCGGCTCGATTTATAAACGAGCCGAGCTCGAGCTTGGCCTGGCTCGGCTCGGCTCGTGAGCTCGTGAGCTGGCTCGATAAGGTTTACATCCTTCATTTTTTTGTCTCACATCGTTTAGAAAACAAAAACTAAGGGAGTATCTCCCCTATAAAAGAAGGTAAAGACAACCGAGAAAGTGAATTAACTAATTATACTTGCATATTTAGCCATATGGTTAAATTAAGTGGCAATTATGGCCCTTAGGCTATGAAGAAATTCATTTTTAAGGGTTTTTTAAGTAATAAATTTTGTGGTTCTTTGTTAGTTCGAGCTAGATCGAGCCGAGCCGAGCTAGCTCGAATTCTAATCGAGCCGAGCTCGAGCCTCAAATCTCAGCTCGATTTGAAATTCGAGCTCGAGCCGAGCCAGCTCGAATCGAGTTCGAGCCGAGCTCGAGCTGGGTCTAGCTCGGCTCGGCTCGACTCGGCTCGTTTACAGCCCTAGTTCGGAAGGATTAGAGTTGATGCTATTTAGTTTTTTATTATTATTTTTTTAATAACAACTTTTGCTCATACTCTATTACACAAATAATTTTAAAATATTTATCTATGTCTAGGTTTGAACTTGAAACCTCCTTTCGAAAAGACGCATGCCCTACTAAATGGGCTGCCCCACATTGATTAATGCTATTTAGTTATAATAGACTTGGTTGCTTAATATGTTTCTCTTCAATGTGTATTAGCATAAGTTATATGATAAGCCTATATGTATACGAGTGTCTTCTAATATTTAAAACACGTAATCTCTTTTTTAGAGTAAACTGCAATGTTACTCCATGTAGTTTGAGGGCGCTAGCATGCTTATCATTATTTTCAAAAAAAAAATGTTGGCTTATCCCTCGCGTCTGCCTAATTGCAACAATTTTCACCCCTCTGGGGTAAATCTATAATCTTAACAAAGAGCATTTTCGTATCTTACTAGGGGTGTAAACGAGTCGGGCCGACCCCGAGCTCGACCAGGCTCGAGCTCGGCTCGTTAGGTTTTTATGAAACTCGGGCTAGAGCTCGGCTCGGTTCGAGCCTACTTCTTTGAGCTCGAGCTCGGCTCGCGAGTAAAACCCAAAGCTCGAGCTCGGCTCGAACTATTTTGAGAACAACCATAAACGAGCTAAAAGCTCGGCTCGAGCTCACTTCAATCATCGCTTAAACGAGCCAAAGCTCGGCTCATCAATGTTATCATCATTATTAATATAATATATATAAAAAAATTAAAATTTTGTTTGGGCTCGTTTAGGCTCTCGAGCCTAAACAAGCTTTGTATTTCAGGCTCGAGCTCGGGCTCAATAACAAAACGAGCTCTACTTCAAGCTCGAGCTCGGGCTCGGGCTCATTAAGGCTCGGCTCGTTCGAGCTTTTAACCGAGCCGATCACGAGTAGCTCTCGAGCCTCTAGGCTTGTTTACACCCATATATGTTACCCATATTTAGAGAGTAAACTTCAGTTATACACCGTGTGCTTTACCTCCACTGACACGTTTACACCTGTTTTCTTAAACTTGTCTTCTCGAGCGATATTCGGACCACCGGAGAAAAAATCGTCTTCTCCGGCGATAATCTGCACATGAAGCTTATAAAATGCTTGATTTACATGAGCTAAGAATTCAAAACATATTATATTATATTTTGAACAAATTATATTCACATGAAAGAAATAACCATTAAAATACTCGATTCTAACCGGCGATATTCATAATTTTATGTGAACAGATTATATTTATTAAAAAGAAAGAATTCAAAAAATCAAAAGGTTAAAAAATATAAAAGATTCGGGTTTCAAACTCCCGCCGGAACCGGCGAGCTTGTTCCGATGATGTCCGTGTCGCAACCCCCGATCCCTATGCAAATACAGGAATGGGCGACCGCGGGCCAGTTTCGGTGATATCGTGTATTGTCTAATTTGGCAGCGGAATTTTCATCAGGACCGTAGTTCGGAAATATTTTATCAGAGTAAAATACCACATTTTCATAATATTAAACACATGGGATAAAACTCAAGTTTGCAGTACACACATTTTCATAGGAATAAATCATATTTTATTTAATAAAAACATCTATTTTATTTTAGGCAACTTTATTGCCACTTTTCCAAGCCTTCAGTGCTGTCCAGCTGGCTTCTATTTGGCTTTCACAAATTGTTACCTGAAACGCGTTTTAAAAACATTTGTCAGTGGCAAATACTGGTGAGTGAATCCCAGTTTAATCAAAAGTTTAAATAAAAACCATTGTACAGTATTGATGGCGGTCTCGCAATTACATTTGTTTCCAAGTCATATCAATTATCACCCGTGGTACTGTCAGACCTGACTTGTGGAAATGTTACCCCTCCAGTAACAAATTTTGTATACAAAACCCCAACATACCCACGATAATTGTATCCTTACAAATACTCAATAACTGTTTAATATGTAATTAATTGTGTGAGGTTTTGTAAAAACAGTTAACAAAAAGGAGATTACTCACATTGCTGTCTTAGATTATTCTTTCGGGTTTCCTGGTGACAATCTATAATTTATACAAATGCACACGTGTTAGTATAATAACCCATTTTAACATTAGTAATACCCTCCCCGAGACGGCATTCCAACGACTACGTCGGGCAGAACCACGACAGCCGTTACGGAACCCTAGATCAATCGGGCAGAGTATCTAATACGTATCCAGGGGTTATGATACTTACAACGGAGTAGAACTTCGTTATTTAGGGGGGGTATTATACCCGTGTATAATGCCTACACTTTAGTTTTGAGATTGAGAAAAGAAATCTGAACGAATTCGACTGAAGGCTCGATGCCTTCTTATATAGGGGCTGAGTTAGACTTTTACGCGGCCCTCGTAAAGTTTAGACAAGGGCTACGCGGCCCGCGTCAACTATGGTCAACGGTATAGCTGATCCGGGTCAGCGTATAGGGTCGACATGTGGCTGCCACATGGCTGCACCGGGCTGCGCCACACTTTTGATTTCTAGCGGCCCGCGTAAGATCCCTAAGGGGTCTACGCGGGCCGCGACAAAACCCAAAAATTGATTTTTGATTATTTTTAATAATATTTAAGGTATTCGGGGCCCGTTTTCACGTATGGGGTGTATTTTAGGACATATTGGGATATTTTAAAATATATTAGGGTGTCGGAAAATTTATGAGGGTGTCGGTTTTCTTTAGGGTTGTTATAGTCCGATGGCACAGAAACGAGGAAGCAGCAACGATTTGAAGGTGTATTCGTGCAGGTAAGATTTGTTGGTTGAATTTCGAACTTAAAAGGAACAAGAATCATGCTTAATCTGGTGATTATGTAACGCTTGATTTGGTGATTACGTTACGATGTTTAACGGTGATCGGAGTGGGATGATTTGGTGGGGATGATAGCAATAGGTGGTTACCGGAGAAGACGAGTTGTAGGTTTTGCTCCGGTCAACGGAATATCGATGAAAGTGCAAAGTTTATGTAAACAGGGTGTAAACGTGTTAGCGTGTAACACTCGTCTTAATTTCTATTATTTTAATCATAAAGTACAGGACTTTTTAAAACAAAATGCATATTTAGCAAAAACTTAGCTAAATAAAGTTAGATGTACATTGTGTAGCAAGTCAACATAAACAACCATCTAAGATTTAACACATTTACAACTACTGAGTTTACAAAACGATATTTTGTTTTTAACAAGTTTAGAAAAGTGCGGAAGCTTCAAAAACAGTGTTCGGTTTTTGAATTCACGCTTGATCGGCATCTGTAGCTAACGAGCATCACCTGGGGTCAAAACCACATAAATAATTAGTTTTGACAATAATAATCGAGACTTGACAATCCCTAATAACAAAAACATAACAAAAATAATAAAATTCTGGTTTCAATTCTGTCGCGCCACGCGCCAGAACCAGTCAACATCTTCGCGTGCCGCGGGCGGCCCCGCGTGTCGCGCCTGATCCTTGTGCCCCCGTCGCGTGGCGCGGGGGAGTGCATTTTCTAGCATTTTGCCCAGATCCGAAAATTCACTAAATTCCAACTTTAAACTAACATAACTTTTTACTCGTTTGTCCGTTTTAACCGATTCTTTTTCCTATGAGTCCGTAATAAAATTTCGGATCCAACCATGTAAATTTCACACTACGAAACCTGATTTATGAACAAACGGTTCATAAAACCCTTGTTTCATTTATTCAACCCATTAGCTATATGTGTATAACACCTATTTTCAGTTCTAAAACTTACTATGCATAATTACCCAATTTCCCGGGCTTGTAAATCCTTGCGTATTGGCTCCATTCCATGGCTTTACGCTTTACATTAGAATTTCATGCTTGTTTTCCCAATATTCAAGCATACCACATCAAATTACACTTGCAATTGATTTCTTTTGTTTTATCCGATATCTTGGATCCGTAACTTAAATTTAGCACAACCAATCATCGGCGTATTACTATCCAACACTAATGCAACATGGGACTTTCAAGTCCCCACACACATGACCCTTTTTAAAAGCATCATTTTGACCCGTTTGGTTGTCGAGTGAAAACCATCACTTTAATGACAATCCAAACCATTTCTAACCATTATTTTAACCCGTTTGATTGTCGAGTGAAAACCATCACTTTATTGACAAGCCAAACCATTTCTAACCATTATTTTGACCCGTTTGATTGTCGAGTGAAAACCATCACTTTAATGACAATCCAAACCATTTCTAACCATTATTTTAACCCGCTTGATTGTCGAGTGAAAACCACCACTTTATTGACAAGTCAAACCATTTCTAACCATTATTTTGACCCGTTTGATTGTCGAGTAAAAACCATCACTTTAATGACAATCCAAACCATTTCTAACCATTATTTTAACCCATTTGATTGTCGAGTGAAAACCATCACTTTATTGACAAGTCAAACCATTTCTAACCATTATTTTGACCCGTTAGATATGTCGTGTGAGCTCCGTCACTTCAAAGACACACCAACGCGTATATTACACTATGACACCATTATTACACTAACCAAAACTTTATGCACAATGTAACGGGACTAAGGTCACGTACCTTTAGAGCACACCTTTTCCATGCGTATCCCCCCCGGCTTGTCCGCTTGACGACCCGGACTCTTTGCCTAAAGAGTTCAATTCACAATAAGTTTAGAACTCTTTCACAAGCCTTAACGCATAATTCTCTATAATAACCATATCTGCGTTTTCACTCAACTTTTAACATTTTAATCCTCACTTAGGCGTTTTATCAAACACCAAGCGGGTCAGATTTTTACATAATTAAAACCAAGTTCATGACTTGTAATTTTCATCTAAACCGACTTCAATTAGGCACATTTACGCATGTTTTAACTTTTATATTTCAGAATTTACCTCTTAGAACTCAGATTACACTAGAACAAGAATCACAATCCTAGTGTTTATCAAGTTTCTACAAACTTATTAGTCACCTACATTGGTGATTATAAACCCTACAAGCCTCATGCAAGATTTTGACCAGAAATTATCTAGGGTTTATCCCTAGACACCATAACACTTCTAATTTCATCCATGTAAGACACAATCAAGCTAAATTTCGATTTTTCATAATTAACCTAGAACTTGAGATGAATCAAAACACTAGAATTTCGTATACCTTGTGATCCCTTCAGCGAGGTGATCACTAATTCGTGCTTGAAACTTGATTTAAGACTGATTAGGGGCTTCAATTTAATGGAAATCGATTGGATTAGGGTTGTGGGGGAAACCCTTATGTCGCCCCTGTGTAGAGATCGACCAGACACACACTTTTTGTGTGTGTTTGGTGTAATATCTTTTGTTTTAATATCCCAAGTTTTAATTTTAACCATTCTAGTCCCTCAATTATTGTTTTCTTTATGATTTAGGAGTTTTCCATCCATTTATTTGATATCACAAGACTCGTATCTAACTGGGTTATCTATCCCTAGTTAGTTTGTTCTTGTTTATTCAACGTTTTATAATTATAATATAAAGTTTTATATTTTCGGGATGTTACATAGCGGAGGTAAAACACATGGTGTAAATGTGTCGTTTACTTTTTTTTTTCTTTTTTTGAACGGCTAATTTTTCCCCTTAAATATTTACACCTCCCAAGAACTGAAACCTGTCTCCCCACAAGAGATTATTTCTCTTGACCACTAGGCTATAGCCTAAGTGGCATGCGTCGTTTACTTTAATTCTTTTTTATTATTAGGGGCAAAAACGTCTTTTAACATGTTAAGGGGTGAACATTGAAGCAAGCAGGCAGACGCGGGGGATAAGACAACATTTTTTTAAAATAGAGGGTAAGAGTGTCAGCGTCCCCAAACCATAGGCGATAAAATTGCAGTTCACTCTTTTTTTTTATATTAGCTTAGAGCATGATTAGATTAGAATAGTTTACGTTTCTTATCAATTCAAATATATAAATTTATAGATTGTTACCTAATTATTTTTTAAAATACACATTATATTCATAATTGTAATTTCCCGTATTTATTAAAACGTGTGAACGCATGTGATATCTTTCACATTACATTTGCTTAGTAATATATCATCAACTCCTTTTATTGGACGCTAAACAACAATCTAATTTCTCACACTTTCATATGCCGTGAAATCAAGCCAAGCAAATTTCTTTATTTCGGCAAAATTGATACCTTTTTAATAACTGTATGGCACCGAATACTCCACCCTCTTCTATATATTCATCCCCGTGATTTCAATCAACCCAATCAAGCAACCCTCTTCAGATATCGTATCTAGATCCTTTCTTTGTGTGAGATTTTCTTGAGGAAAATACTTTTACCGTTAGATGGTATGAGCAACAATGTATCTACACCTTCGATTCCTATATGTACCTTCATAGATCATCATCAAGTATGGTAAAATCATTGATTGTATGATTTGTGCTTTAAGATTATAAAAACTGTCTGATCTGTTTATTTTTCATTCGTCTATTCAATTATTTGTCTTTTAAGCTTAGTACTAACGCTTGAAATAGCAGGCAGTATAAAAAGAATGAGATCTAAAAAGTTAAATTTAAACGGCTTTTGAAATATTACGAGGTTTATGACTGGTAGAAAAATTCCGATATGGTTTTAGAATCATATAGTATCAAAATATGTCTGCTCCAAACTCATATTTTAAGGGTGTTAATATTCTCACATCCCTTCCCTTTATCTTTCTCTATATATACATAGATATATAGAGACAGATAAAGTGAAAAGTATGTGTGAATAAGATTTAGGGGGTGTGGGGATAGAATCACCCTACTTTAAACACTAAATTTATCAGGGCCGTCTCCGAAAATCCTTAAAAAAATTTAGGCCCTGAGCGAGTTGAGAAATACGGGCCCTTATTGGGCCAATTTAAAAGGGTTTAAACTTTAGTTAGGTTTAAACTTTAATTAAACTATTGGGCCAATTTTATATAGTTTCAAACTTTACTAAACGATATTGATGAGTAAAAGAGTAAAAGCTTAATTTAAAATAAGTTTTAGTGTTTATTGAGCTTAAAATAATATAATGTTATGTTATGTTAAAAAACTTAAAAAATCTATAATATAAGATTAAACAAAATAACTTTTAATAATGATATTTAAAAGACCTATAATACTAGAGAATTTATGTGAGACAAAACTTTAGCTACTGCAAATTGTTGTGTCAATTTTAATTATATTTGGAGAAAAAAGAAATTTAGATAAAAAAGATAAATATTTATATACTAGTCACTTTGGTGGGCCAAATCAGAGGATACAAAAAAGTATGCAAATACTATCAAACTTAGAAATGGGGGCCCAGAAGCAATGCAGACAAAATATATATTGGGGTTCAGAAATAAAAATAACTAAATAGATAAGGGATCGATCCCAAGTCAATTGTGAAAATAAGATACCAGACAACCAATTCAGCTGCATTAAAGCTTATGAAACAGGGTTTTATATATATATATGAAAAGAAATTTTTTTGGGCCCTGAAAGGTTTTGGGCCCTGTTCAGTGGCCCACTCTGCACTTGCTTTGAGCCGGGCCTGAAATTTATAATTTGTATGTATATTATATAAAATTACATTATACATAAACAAAATCAGATAAGGTTTTATTGACCTTCTGACTGACTAAAGTTTTTACTAATATGTATATTAAATATTTTCTATTACTATAATATTTTTTTCATACAAACATCCTCAAGTAATTTAATATGTGTATATTTTAGTTAATATTGTTCTTTTATATGTGATTATTTATGATATTTTGTTACCATTTTACTCACCCCTCATTTTATTCTTGAAGGTGTCAACAACAATAAGACTGCCACAACCAAAGTTAGTTAAGCCAATGCCAAAAGATGTTCGTTCTCAAGCCATGGCTACACCTGGGTTACCCAATGCACATACACATCAAGCCATGGCTACAATTAGCTAAGTCACCCAAGGCAAATGCTACTCAAGCCATGGCTATAAATAGGCCACCCAAGGTAGCTACAACTCCACCAATAATTTATTCTCCTCTAGCCATGGATCAAAATAGCCCATCCAAAGCCTCCCCTCGTTTAGAGACGAGTCATATGGTACCTTCTCATCCAGAGCCAATGTCCTCGGATAACCCATTCCGTTCAATTCCACCTCCAATGGAAGCGTTTTCTCCTAATAAGCCGTCTACAACGATTACTCTCGTTGTTCCTTCACCTGCCGCTGACTCACATCAAACCAACGCTCCATCCAAAGCCCTTGAATATCCACCCGCTCACAATAACATACTCCTAGCCGGGTATTTGGCTCATGAGTTCTTGACCAAGGGCACATTGTTCGGCGAGGTGTTTGATCCGACTCAAGCCAATGCTCCACCGAGTTCTACAAACAATTCTAGGGAAGCGAAGGATTGAGCCTAGAATAAATGAAGTTTTGTAAAGGGTTTTATCATGTTTAAGTTGTTTAAATAAAGTGTTGTTTGAAAGGTTGGAACATGTAACATGTTTATAACATTGATTGATAATGATATTTGTTTCTTTTATTAATGTCAAGTGATTATGATTTTGATAATTTCATTAGTTTCTTTTAGTCCAAATAAATAAATATGATATTGATAATGACACTTATATTTTCTTATAATCCTTTAAAAGAATGCCATTAAATTATAAATTAAGAATAATCACAGAGGTAAAGTATTTTATTTTCTCTAAAAAGTAAAGTGTTCACTTGGCAACACAATGAGAAATTATACCGTATATGAGTTGTATTTATTTAGGTGTTGTTTGTTTTTTCTACGGGAAAAGGTCTGCAGTCTGCGGACCACATCTGCAGGAGAAGAGGTGGACCAAATGTCTGCAGTCTGCAAGGAGAAGATGGTTTGTTTTTTTTATTCTACAAAAGATCTTCTCAACACACACAAACACACACTTTACACACACAACATCTGTCTGATCTCTCTCTCCCTCCCTCTACCACCACAACCACCGTCCACCATCCACCTCCACCTCCACCACCACAACCAACCACCACCACTTCAGCCACCACCCAACCGAAACCCTAATTTCACCACAACCAAGCACCACCACTTCAGCCACCACCCAACCGAAACCCTAATTTCGATTTGGGGGTTTCTGAAGAGAGAGAGAGAGATCGAGGGAGGAGAGAGATCCAGAGAGAGAGATCCAGAGAGAGAGAGAGAGTACGAGGATGATGATGATAACAGATGATGACGGCGGTGGTTGTGGTTATGATTTAAGAGGTGGAGGTGGTGATTATTGTTGAAGGTGGAAGTGATGGGTGTCGGAGGTGTGATGGTGGCAGCGGATGGAGGTGTCGGAGGAGGTGGAGGTTGTGGTGGTGCAGGTGGTGGTTGTGGTGGTGTAGGTGGTGGCGGATGGAGGTGTCTGGCGGATTTGGGGATTAACGGTGACGATTTGGGGAGCAGGGGTGGGAGGTGGTGGCGGAGTGGAGGTGGGCGGCGGAGGTGGAGGTGGTGGCAGAGGAGGTGGTGTCTGGAGGGAGAAGAGGAGAAGGTGAGAAGAGGGAGAAGAGGTGTGCAGACCTTAGAAGACATGGTTCAATGTCTGTTTGAAGCAGAGGTCTCGCATACCTTTTTTAATGAAAGGTCTGCGAGAAAACAAACAAGCTGCAGACCCTTATGTCTGCGCGTGGTCTGTGCGGCGCAGACATAAGAGGTTCTGAAGTGCTTCTAGCAAAAAACAAACACCACCTTAGTAATTAAAGTAGAAGTATTTATAAATTGTGAAATCATTCGAACCATTCATATCTAATAAGTCCATCAGTAATCAGTTTGTAGAAAGTGATAACTTTATGTACCAATAGAGAGTGTTTGTTTTTTCATTTTTGTATTTTTGAAACTAATGGGGATATTTTATTACAATGAATTTTAATCTGGAAATTATAAAATTGACGTGGTTTTTAAAAAAAAAAGAACTCCATCAAATTGATTCAAATTCCATTTGCAAAATGAACTATTTATTAATGTTGCAAATTACAAATTGTATTTTATCTTTTTATATAAGTATCGTATCATATTCTAATGTATTATATTGTATTTTATTATATCACACTACATTATATAGTATATTATATTATATTATATTATATCACATTACATTATAATACATCATGTTACCTTAATTACATAATGACACCACAACATCATATTTACATTAATTACATAAAATATACCATAACATTTTACATACCACATGAAAATATTTGATTGCCCAGTAATATGACTCGCACGTTATGCTCCGTGTCCCACTTTAAACATCGAATAGATTAGTCCAAGCGTTTTGTGATACATTAACCATATGAAAATGCACGTTTCAACGTATTCGCCATAACTCAATGTAACCTATATAAGCATTGCGGTTGGATCAAAACGTAAAGTAAATAATTATACTGTAGAATCATAACGTATTATATGTGACCCAAATAATACATAGTAAACGTATAAAAAAAGCATAAAACATGCATAAAGGAAAAGTTGACATGTGTAATCGAAAGTAATTAATTAAAGTTTTGAAAAAAAAAAGAACAAACCCACAAAATGACAAAAGAAAACATATTGTGTAAAACATGAGTGTTTTGCAATATCAAAAGGTGTAAAGACCAAGAATTTGGTTTCTAGTATAGATATATAATATAAATAGTATTAATTTTACATGTCGCGCGTTGCGATAGGGTCAAAAAGTAGAGTAACTTTAATTTATATCGCCGAATTAAACGTATTATATTTGACCACACTCGCTTCAGAACAAATTTTACGCAGACATGTGGACTAGGTGGAAATATACATATAATAAACACGAAAAAAGTATTATATTTGACCTGACTCGTTTAAAGAAAAAACTTACATCAACTCGAATGGAAGGCTCCAATTGGGTGCTATCAATATCGGGGCACTCACTAACTTCTCCTTCAGAAAAATCAAACGCTTTCATGCACTCCTCATCAAACTCAAACTCGACATTCCTCTCCAACAATCGAGTCATGGGGCTCGCGATCTTAGAGAAATCACAAATAAAACATAGACATAAATCTGCATGGCCCAGAAAACTCTGAATAGATTTCACAGAAGTAGGCGGCGAGAGTTTGGAGATGGTTTCAATTTTCGCCTTATCAACCTCAATCCCCGCCTGTGAAATCTTATGTCCTAACACTATGCCCTCCTTCACCATAAAGTGGCATTTCTCCCAGTTCAGCTTCAAATTCATCCTTTTCACACCTAGCCAACATACGATCTAGATTTCACAAACAATGATCGAACGAACTCCCGAATATAAAAATAAAGAAAAAATCATCATTGAATACCTCCATTGGAGTCGTCGATCATATCATGAAAGATAGCTATCATACAACGCTGGATTGTAGCTAGAGCGTTACATAAGCCAAACGGCATTCGGCGATATGCTAAAGTACCGTACGGGCATGTAAATGTGATTTTCTCCTGATCCTATGGTGCGATAGGGATCTAGAAATAACCCGAGAAACCATCAAGAAAACAGTAAAACTGTTGACCCGACAGTCGCTCCAACATCTGACCAATGAAAGGAAGAGGAAAATGGTCTTTCCTCGTGGCGTCGTTGAGTCTGCGATAGTAGATGCAAACTCTCCGGCCTTTAACAGTCTTAGTGGGTATCAGCTCGTTCTTCTCATTCTGAACGACTATCATTCCTCCCTTCTTTGGTACCACTTGGACTAGACTAACCCATTCAGAATCAGATATAGGATAAATCGAAACCGGCATCAAGTAGTTTGATTACCTCCTTCTTCACAACCTCTTGCATGTTGGGGTTTAGTCAGCGTTGAGGCTGAACTACTGGTCTATACTCGTCCTCCATCAGAATCTTATGCGTATAAAAAGATGGGTTAATACCCATGATATCCATGAGCTTCCATGCAATAGCAAGCTTGTGTGCCTTCAACACAAACCATCAACTTCATCTTCTCCTCCTCCTCCTCTGTCAACTCTGCAGATATAATGACAGGTAACTAGGATCCCTCAGTTAAGAATGCATACTCCAGTTGAGATAGCAATTCCTTAAGCTCTAAGGATAGGGGACTCTCTACAGAAGGTTTCTCTTCAGGCTCATTCTTCTCAACAATCTCAAAAAACCTCCCCACAACTCCTAAACTCTCCATAGCCTAAATTCACTAACTCTATCTCCTCTAAATCTCTTGTTAGGAAACTTTATTTGTAAGTATTGAAGAAAATCACAATCAACTGGATCTATGAAGAGATCATAGTCCTGAAGATCACAACAAGAAAAAGAAGATCAGATAGGACAACTGAAATGCACAACATCTACTTCAAAGAATCACAAGTTGATCAAGAGCTGAATTGGATTATCAGAGAAGGTCATTTCTGATGGATCTAATGATATTTCTGATGAAATATCATCAGTTTCTGACGATTCTGATCATCAGGATTTTTCTGATGATTTGTTCACCAGAATTTCTGATGAAGTGGTTTATCAGAAATTCTGATGAAATATCCCACTTGTCTGAAATCAGCTCTATCCTGCCACAATTACTGAAGCAAGTTGACATTATTAGATATCATGATGAAAAAGGCAACTTGAACGTTGGATTCAATGAATATGTCAATTGGCCACTTTTTGCAGGACTTATTGCATGAATAAACTATTGTTTATTCATGCACCCAGCCTTCTATAAATAGAAGGCCCAACCAGCAGAAGACAATTGAGTTTGAAGCTTAGCATTAACACATACATCAAAACTCCATTGCCCTCTCACCCACAGAATTCAAGATTCATTTGTACTAGATAATAATCTTACAATCACCTTGTAAACCATTTTGTTTCAAAGTGATATAAACTTGGTAATTCTGTAGGTCTTGTTTCTGAAAGTCTGATTTCCATTTCCGCACATCTTTTTCACATCTACTGAAATCACTTTCCATATTACGTGAAAAGAAGTTGTTAAGGCCATATTGGGTCCAACAATTGGTATCAGAGCAGATTGAATAAATTATTTTCAAACGATCAATCGCTCATCTTCTTTTCTCTAAATATGGCCAGCTTTCAATCCTGGAATAATGCTTTTAACATTGGTTCTATGTCCAAACCTCCGACTCTGGTCAGAGAGGAATACCCCCAATGGAAAATCAGGATGGTCAATTTCCTTAATGGTAATGACCGAGCTCTGTTTCAATCCATTGAAAGGGGTCCACATATACCAATGACTGTAATACCAGCTATTCCAGCAACTGACCAATCACCTGCTATCCCTGCCTCCCAAGCTCCCAAAAGTGAAATACTTTGGAGTGAGGAAGACAAGGAAAAGGTGGCTGGGGATGAAAGGGCAAAGTCACTTTTAATAATGGCCATCCCCAATGACATATTTTCACAAGTTGATGCATGTGCATCAGCCAAGGAAATATGGGATCAGTTGGAAAATCTTTGTGAAGGAGGAGAAAGGATGAGAAGAAACAAAAGAAAAAACAATGTCTCATCTTATGAAAGGTTTAAAAGTTTGCCAGATGAAAGATTAAATGACACATATCAAATATTTACAAAACTTTTAAACGATCTAAAGAAATTTGGAATAACAAAGTCAAATGATGAAAGAAACATAAAATTTCTTGATGCCCTTCCTAGAGAATGGAGAAGTCTAACCATGACTTTGTCCTCAACCTTAGAACTAGGAAACATGAGTCTTCATGACTTATACAGCATCTTGGTCCCCAGAGAGGAAGAAATATTTGAAGAAACCATTCAAAGAGGGGGATCTTTAGCTCTTATCTCAAACTCACAAAGAACCATACCTACCAATGATCCATAACAATCAAACAGCCAAAGTTGTGAAATTTCTGATACTTCATCAGATTTTTCTGCTTTTGCTGAAGCAATAGCACTGCTCACCAAAACATTTGAGCAGAGGTTGAGGGGAGGAAGCCAGAGATACCAGAGAAGTGACAGAGGAAGGATGGATGGGAGATCTAAAGAGGAAGTTTGATCTAAGGATAAAGGGAAGGCTGAAGTTGTGTGTTACAAGTGCAAGTAGAGAGGTCACTATGCATCAGAATGCAAGACCAAGAAGCTCAAAGATGTTGCTTACTATGAGAAAAAGCTTGAAGAAGCAAAAAAGCAGCAACAAGTCAGCTTAATTGCAGGAACAGATACATGGTTATCTGATGATTCTTCTGATGATGAAGAAGAAGAATTGGCAAATTTTTGCCTCATGGCACTTTTTGAAGGTCTACCAGAAACTTCAGAACACAAGGTAAGTTTAGACAATCTTGATCTTGAACACAAGCTAAACAAGCTCATGTCAGATTTTCTAAATCTGCAAGAAAAACATCAATCAGATATTAGAAAATCTGATGAGTTGCAAAGGACCTTCAATAAAATCATTCTTGAAAACCAACTACTTATAGAGGAAAGTTTAGATCAAAAAGCTAAAATTGAGTTTTATGAAAATGAAAGAAAAGATCTTTACAAGAAAATCAATGACAAAGAAATCAATGTAAGAGGTTTTCAACAAGCCAAAGAATTCATAAATTTCATTGAGTCCACACCAAAGAACAAAGGAGAGGGTTTAGGTTATACAAGATCAAATGGAAATAAACCCACTGTCTTTGTAAAAGCAACTCATCAGATTTCTGATAAATTTTCATCAGAATCAGAATCTGAATCTTGCAAGACAACCTGTTCTGAATACTCTTTTGAAAAACCAAACTTCAAAACAAACATAAGTGAATGCAGTCAAGAATCTGTAAAGACTCCAGAAGCAGTTCACTCATCTTTTCAAAATTATCCACTCATTCCATCACAAGAAGAAATATCAGAAAATTCTGATAAATCTTGTATGTGTGTTGACATACTGAAGCTTGTTCAACACCATCTTCAAAAGAAAAATGTAAAATCTGTTTATGGCTCAGCATATAACAGAATTTCTGATGCAAAACCAAGAAGAAAAAATAAATTGATTAGGATTCCATCAGAAACAGTACCCAAGCATGCCTGGGTACCAAAAACCCTCTAATCATACCATTTCAGGACCATCATGTGCAGCAGATCTGGTACTGCGATTCAGGAAGCTCCAAGCACATGACTGGGGACAGGAGTTTACTCAGCAACTTTGTTTCAAAGCTGGGTAGAATGGTAAATTTTGGAAATGGAGTGAAAGGGAGGATCATGGGATATGGATGCATAAGGTATGAATGTTTGACCATAGAGAAACTAGCCTATGTTGAAGGCTTAGCGTATAATCTGCTAAGATATGGTCAGTTCTGTGGTAAAAATCTCTCAGATAATCTTATCACCAGAAAAATGCTTGATAAATTGCTTTAGTGGTAATCAAAAAATTTTCATCATATATCTGATAAATCACCAGAAAATCTGATACAACATCAGAACACCTGATAAATCATCAGAAATTCTGGTGAATCATCAAAAAATTTTTGGAAAATCAGAATTATTATAGATCATTAAAATAAATTCTTGCATGTCATCATCCTTGTTCATATCTCTTAACAAGAATATTCATAAACTGCACATTGGCAATTTTTTTTAAAAAAATGTATAATAATTTTTTTTTCTAGTGCTGGTAACGTCATCTAACAGAAAATTTCTGGGAACTCGTTAATATGGAACTTTCTCTCTCCTTCATTAATTACATCCCATCATGTATTAAGAAGGTTGAAGTGACATATTGGTAGGCTATCATGATTCATTACCAGAAATTGGCCGCCTAAAACATTTAATGCAAGTGAAGTGGAGAAGAAGCTTATCTCTGTTATATTTTCTGTCCCCTGATAATCAATTAAATAAACAGAGATTGCGGTGAAGAAAATCTATGAGTAGGTACATTCCATTTATGGCAAATATTAAGTCTACTATAAATATTCACCACTTTGTGTTGAAAATCTGTCATCCTCACATACACAAAAAGAAAGGGCACTCTAAACCTTCTTCTTCACCTTCACCTCATACTCTCCCACACACACAAAATGAACACCATCAAAGATGAATGCTTCCCACTTGTTCTTCATCCATATCACAATCTAAGATTGAGGACCAATCTGGAAGGTCCTCAATGGGAAGGGTGTCAAGTTATGCTCAAAATGCTCATGAGTAGTAACTTGAGCTACGCCCTCACTGCTCATATAACTGTTCATCCAGAGATTCTTCAAATCTTCTGGAAAAATGCAACATTATCGGAGTATGAGAACAGAGAACAAATGGCCATCGAGAGTATGGTGCTAAATCAAAAAATTCTGTTAAATGAAGCCACCATCAGGACGGCTCTTCAACTCGATGATGATAATGATGTCCTGATGTTATCAAGGCCTCAAAAGGATGATGTCCTGAGGCAAATGGGTTACCATACGCAAACCCAACAAAGAGCAATCAACAAACATGGCTTTATCAAACCATGGCAATATCTGGTCACACAGATGGGTGCATGTTTTTCAAAGAAAGTCACCAATCATCAAGAAATATCTCTGAGATTGATGGAGCCTATACGTGCACTTGTACTCAAAGTACCTTACAACTTCTCTTATTATCTAATGAGAGATTTTGCAAGCAACATGTGGGTTGGCAAGCCGTTCTTGATGTATCCTCGTTTTCTGACGAAGATAATCACGAGCCAGCTAGACTTTGCAGGTATCCCTGCAAGTTATCCAAGAGCAGATATGAGACTTCAAGAAAACATGGGTCTCAGCATGCTTGTACCCACCAACCAGAACTATGGGTTGATAACTGACCTGTTGTTGCTCCTAGAGATGGAGCACGGAGAAGGCATAGATATTGATTAGGTTTTGTTTGTTTTGCTTGTGCAAGATTTTCTTTGTTAATTTGTTAATATTATGTGCTTGTTTTATTGCTCTGTTATCTGGTTTATGGTTTATATTTTTTGGGAAATGGGTAAATGTGAAATGATCATCAGAAATCAAAATTCTGACTCAAAACTCTAAGTTTCTGATGACAGGAGACAAAATCTGGTAATTCAAAAATGGATCTAAATTTTTTCTGGTAAAGCTTCAATAATAAAATGCTTTAGAAAATATCAGAAAACGCCAAGAGACATGGACACCACCAGAAAAACAAATGTGAGTCTTCTGATCCTATCTCATTCCCTCTCATCTTAAAAAAAAAATTGTTGAAGAGGATCACAAGTTTAGGAGGAACACTCAACCAAGAAATTATGTTGAAAATTGTTGACTTATGTTGACCACATCTAAAAATGTCAACAGAAGACAGATCAAACGGTAATATATATTTTCAACAAAATTTATGTTGAATTTCTGATGACATCATCAGAATGAGACTTTGACTTACAAAGAAAACAGGATGCGTATGAAGAAAGGTGATTGGACCTCTTATACAATGGGGTCCACAAAGATGAAAAGGTGTCATAGAACCGATAGCTTTCTCCAATCAAAAATCAGTATAACAGTTTCGTGAAGGAATGATTGAAGAAACTACAAATTGAAGTAACAAGTTGAAAGGGCATAACCACGATTACATGATAAACTATCTCATTAATGTCTTGATACCCTCGATCCAACGGTTACATTCTGAACCAATAACTCACGTCACATGATCTAACGGTTATAAAGACATTTAATGATCCCTTACCCACCATTACATGCCACATTTCATACCCTTTCAAACTCCATACACCCACAATACTCTGCTGAAACACTCCTATATAACACACACTTAGCAGAAATTCAAAAATCACTCACCTCCCTCACAAAAACTTCAACCCTGAAAATCCCCTGTTTCTCACTCACAATTCAAAAATTCCCTAAATTTCAAACCCTAACTCACAGAGATCAACAATGGCTGAAGTAAACCTCAACATCCCAATTGCTCAACATGAAGTACCTTTTGTTGAAGAAGCAGAATTTCTACCAATGAAGGATAACAATCAGCTGATGAATACAGAGCACTCGGAGTATGATATAAGATGTCAACTTCTGGTAGAATATCTCACAAAATGTCCAATCTCAGGAGCACTAACAAAAGGAAGAGAGGTACCAGAAAGGCTTCTACAGCAATTTGTTCACACTTTTAATGAAGTTGAAGAAAATCAGGTATCTGCTCATGTATGGGGAAGTGTTTTTGTAACATTAACCCCTACAAGAGTAAGAGAATGGCTTGAACTGCATATTCTTGATAGTTACATTGAAGCTCCAAGCAGAGAAGAATTAATAAGCTTCATCATTGGGCTTGGTTACAAGAAAAAGGATATCAAAAAAATTGGAGCAATTAGAAGAAGTGAATTGCCAGCCATCTGGCAAGTGATGATGGAAGTACTAAACAAATGTCTCACCTCAAAGATAGGAGGAACTGATCAAATCAGTCAAGCCATTCTGACAATCATGTATGGACTCATAACTGGGTTCAAAATTGATTATGGATCAGAAATTTTCAACCTACTCAAAAGGTCAATCATCACCAGAAATGGGAGAATAACCTCACATCTGCCATATCCAAGGTTAATATCTATTTTTATCTCTGAAACATTTGCTACAAGAGACGTAGAAATTCCAATTTTGGAAGATGTCTGGAGTTCAAATACCATGAAGGCCTAGAGTTCTAATCATGGATGGGAATCAGACAAAGATATCCCTGTGTTGCCAGAAAGCATGTTATGCCTCATTGCACCAGACTCACAATACAGAATACAACATGAAGAACTTCTGACCAAATCAGATTCTCCAACAGAAGAACCCAGCAGAGAAGTTGTGAACTGTTCTTCATCAACAGAAAAAGGAGATGATGAGAAGTCCTCTCCATTAGAAAAGGAGGGTGCAGGAGGAAAAAGAATTCTGGAGATAGCTAACTCACCAGAAAACAAGAAAGAACATGCTGAAAGTCAACAGATTCATGAAGCAGGAACTCATCATGAATTTGAAATTCATCAAGAACACTATGCAGAATCACATATTGCTGGAGGAACTCATGAAAATGCTGAAAAACAACATTATGAAGAAACTCACACTCATGCTGCTACAATTGAAGCCACTGAAGTCATACATTATGATGAATCTCACATTGCTGGTACATCTCTTTTAAACACTGTTTTAGTTGAGTCTCACGCAGAAGAAACAAAATCAGAAAGTTCAGTTAATGTATCTTACAAGATAGAATACAGAACAATTAAGGTTGATGAGGAGGTTACTAGTTCCATTAATCTCAACTCTGAATCAGAAAATGAGGAAGATGATGAGATCCCAACAGATAGAGATCAGGAAACTGATCAAGGAAATCTGGCTAAAGGTAATCCGTTTACCTCAAAAACTTATGGAGAATCATATGTTAATATGGTTCAAGGACATAAGGAAATCCAGGGTGAAAATGAGTTTTTCATCACTGGTGGAGATGATTCTGGTAAACTTAAAGCTGCACCAAAATCTGGTAAAGCCAAAAGTGACCCTATCATTTCCAAAACAGCAGCAAATGTGTTTGCAGCTAGAATGTTACAAGGAACATCTGTTGTTCCCAATATTCCTGAAACACCCATGAACCAAGAAAATTTAGAAACAGTGATGGAAAATGTTTACAAAGTCTGCAAAAGAAATCCAGTTGAAGAAAAACTTGACATGTTGCTGTCAGAAATACAAGGTCAAAGGGCTGATATGAAGACTTTGTCAGAATCAGTGGAGGCAATAAAGAAACAAACTGAAGCACTAAAGTCTCTTCAAAAGATGAAAGAAAAGGCACCAGAATCTAACATCTATGCATCAGAAATCCAGAAGATTCTAATAGAAATATAAAAGATCAAGACACAAATTGCAAATGCGGTAGAATCAAGGAAAACAGAAAGTACAAACAGAGTTTTGGAGGAAGTTACCATGCTAAGGGCAAGCAATAACAGTGTCACAGATGCCCTTGAGAAGCTGTCAAAAGAATGGGCTGTAATTCAGACGAAAGCTCAAACTGAATTCACCAAAGTTCAGAAAAACATAACCAGCAACTCAAAACAGGTAAAAGAGGTGCAACAACTAATGGAGAAGATGCAATTCAACATTGCAAGATTGGCCAAAGTGGATCCTCAAGAACTCATGAAAGAAATTCCTGCTGAAAGCTCACATCAAGAAGCTCCAAAGTCAGCTCCTCAACAATCATCAACCACACCAATCACCAAAGCTGGAACCACAATGATGGGTCCACCTCCAAATGTCCCAAGAGATGAAATGCTGAAAAGGTTAGCAACTGCAAAACCTCAAGTTATTACAAATTTGAAATTGCTAGCATCTGTCCCAAATCCAACATTGTCTGATGACTCAGCCATAAGTAAATACATGAATATACAAACAATGAATGAATGGGAACAAGAAGGTGATTCATCAACAAAATCAAAGATTGTTAAGAGAAAAATCTCTGAAACCAAGTATGTCATGGTTAAAGAGATTGCCAGGGATGTAATGATATTCCCTGAGTACAATCTGGTGAGTTATTATTTAACAAAAGAAGATGAGCAACCAAGACCACTGTCTCCCACCAGACTGGGTTTAAGAGAAGAAAGGATAAAAAGAGGGTCAGGTAGCATTCACAAACAGAATGAGAATCCAGTAAGGAGAATTTTAAAGGTGGATGAAGTGAAAGTTACAACAGATGATGTTGGAGGAACTCATATGCAAAACAGATACACACTTCAGAGAGAAAATGGGGAAGAACAAAAGGTGACTGATGAAGAAATAGCAGACCAGTTGCATCCTTTAGACATTCTGTTTATGAAGGATCACTATGAAAAGGAAAAGAAAAATAACCAAGAAGTCAAAAGGGCATTAAATGGCATATCAAAGGCTGGAATATTGCTATTTGAAAGAATGGCTTTTTCAGACTTTGATCTATGCATCAACTATGAACATGTGCACAACAAAAAGGTGTATGTCAGATCACCAAAGACAAAAGTTCCCTCAGATATATTGGAAGATGCAAGATCTGGAGACATCATTATGCTGACAAGTAAAAATGAAGAACATAACTATGGTGTAATCTTCAGAGATCACGATAATAACAAAGCTCTGTTCAGAAGTGTTGACATCTGTAAGTACTCAAATCAAACTCTGAAGTATATCTTGAAAACCATGAACAAAAGACAAGAACATCTTCAGAAGATAGGAAAGAACTTGGAGGGAGACAGGAAAGAAATTGAGCAAATGATTGAAGAATGGATCCAAGCAAGAGAATGGTACAAAGACATGTATGTCAGCTGCAACAAGTATATCTCCTACAAAAAGCAGTTAAAGAAAGGAGACATGCACAAGAGAGTGAAGCTGAATTGAAGAACCTGTTCATTTGAATTTTTCTCTTTTATGTAATTTGTTTTTCAAAAACATCAGTAACTGGTTTAAATTTGCAAGTATTATATTTCCACTGTTTGGAAATTTTCTGTTCATAAGATAGTTCATTTTCTTACAATACTTAGGGGGAAACTTGTCACACCCCGATATTTCCACGTTAGACCGGTGGGCCCGGTGGGGGAGTATCGTGACGTGGTTGGCAACATTACAGTCAAACAACACAATATTTAAATGCACAGCGGAAGCAAATGAAATATATATTTCAACCGAATATAATTTGTAATATCAAGTATCACAACAGTTGAAATTTATCCACAGATGGATAAAAAATAAACAGGAAACAGTAGTTCAACAGACTTTAGGCATCTTAAGCTTGCGAGACTCTTTTGATGCTAAGGAGAAATCCAGCCGATTACGAGTAGTTCCTGCACTTAATCTTTTTGGGAAAATACGTCAGTTTACACTGGTAAATACAATTAACCGACTCATTTTGAAAATGATTAAAAATTGATTTGGATGCACATGGCACAAACTTTTTATAACTTGGGATAATTATTTAAATATATAATCTCGTAAAAGAATTACATGTTCCTTATGCGTTTAGTAGCCCGGATCGTGCCGGGTTAAAGATCAATAGACACACCACATTATTTATTTTGGCACTGACGGGTGTACGCCTACACCCCGCGCTTAGGTCGTGGCCATTTCGTAAAATGATGCCAAGGATATCCGGGACATGGTCATTAACCTCCCAAAGGCTTTAAGCAAACAAAACAATTTAAACGGGCCGATCAAATATCAATTAACCACCATACGATGGAAGATTTAATGCCCGACCAAGCGGTATTTTATATACCGTACCCCAATCCCGTATAGGGAAAATAAGTTAAAAGTATTTACCTTTGCAAGTATAATTCACAACTATCAAATGCGGGTAGCTTTTACCGGTTCTCCTATTCTAGAACAAAGGTTTATAATAACCTATTAGAATCCTAACGGTCTTTAGTTAAGCTTAAGCTTAGACCGGTTAGTTTTAAGGAATGATACGGTTCGAACGCGTGATTAAGCGAAGACCGGGATAGAATGTGATTTAGACCCGACAAGTTTAAAGAATTGTCTTATATGGGTAATCTAAAAACATTCTGGATTTTGAGATAAAAACGATAAGGTTTGACCCGTTTCGGCTAGTTTATGCAAACTAGTTACATAAACCGAACCGAACGCGCGAGAGGCGTAACGGTTAACCATAAGATCCATATACAGGTTTCCTAAGTTAATATGCTTCAAATATGTTGTGACATCAGTAAGATATCTTTTATTATGCCCGAAACGAATTTAAACACAAACTTTGCCCCGTAGGGGTAATTTGGTCATTTATAAGGTTATAAAAGAGTTTAAGTATCAACCTGAGTTACAGGTCTGATGTAATCAGCAAATATACTTAAATTAATAAGTTATAACAGTAGGGTATTGCATATATGTGAAATTTATCAATTTTAACCAAACTATGCACCGTAGGGGCATTTTGGTAATTTCACATAAGCCGAAAAGCTCAAAATTGAAGTCTGAGTTAAAAAACTTTTGCTTACTGTTAAAATATTATAATTTACCTAAAATGTCAGTAGGTATCAACCCTTGTATGTTTAAAATAGTTTTAGTACATACTATGCGTTAAAAACGCTTAAAAAGGCGATTAGAAGCCGTTTCCGGGTTCTATATAGAAAGCTGATATTTTTATTATTCCAGAAGGTCTAAAATAATTTATTTATCATATAAAATCAGTAGCAAAAGGTTTGGGGTCAAAAAGATATGTAAAACTCATTTTATAGCCCGAAAGGGCAAAACCGACATTTACCGACTCAAGCTTATAACTCTAAGTTATGCTCAGCCTAAAATTAATTAAAAATCTTCAAAAATCCCAAAATAATATATTACATCAGTGGGTAACAAGTTTGATATCAAAAAGTAGGTTTAAATAGGCTATACGCTAATTACGCCGTTAAATCGCTAAAAAGCTTTCTAATTACGCTAATGAGCATAACTCTCAATCTATACCTCCAACTGATGTCAAATTTTGGGTACAAGTTTATATATCAGTAATTAAGGTTTCTACTCTTTTACATTTTTAAAAATCACGTTTTATGGTGAAAAGGGCATAATGGTCAACATATGAGCAATTAACGGAATCATGCATATTAATTGGTTAACTAATGAACCATGGTGTATAATCACAGAGGGTTATACTAGCATGTAACCTGGTCCAATTAAAGCTCTAAGGCATTTCTAAAACATGCTTAAACGGGTCAGAACTGAAAGTCAAAGCAAAAGTCAAATTATGCGACTTTCGGTTCCGAACCGGGTCTCTACTGAAAATTGTCGGGTTGAACATGTTTAGACATGTTCTTACATTAATTACTAAGTTATACAAGTGATAAAATAGTTTACATGATTTCTACATTACTAATTACATGTTAAATTGAAAATTAGCATTCTGTTGACTTTTTCTAATCAACTTTGACCCGACAAAAGGTCTAGTTAGAGTGGGAATCAGAGGGTGCCCTTTTAAGGGTTTAATGCCCACATAATTACCAACTTATAACTACTTTCAATTCGACTAATCACTGGACCATCAATGATTAATCGCTAAGTCAACCGTTAATTACGACGGTTTGACTTTTAAACTAAAACTAAGTAAAAATTCAACTAATAAAGGTTAAGCATACTTACTGAAGTCCTATGCACGATTTGTGATCACTTGAGTCTGCTTTGGAGCTCCGGAAATGATCAGAAATGCAGATGGAAGGTGTGGTTACAAGGTTGCAACACAAGGCCCTTTTATAGTGTTTCAATCACCTTAGATCATTGACAAATCATGCTATCCATGGCCATGGATCATCAACAGATGTCCCTAAGTGCCTAGGACTGTTTAGGGGTCGCCCATGATGTGAAAATATCTGTTTTGGGTCGGTTGTGCGCGAATACAGGCTGCTGTCCAACTTTTCTGTATCTGGGCGGGCCAGGCGGCCCGCGTAAGATGTTGTTAGGGCCTACGCGGCCCGCTTGGGCCTCGTATTCAGATTCCACATTTTCTGGTTTTTGCATATTTGTCTCTTGGCCTTTCGAAGGGTCAACCAACTTATTTCTTGCACTTTGAACCCTCCCAATTTACCTATAAGGGCTTCAAGACTTATACCCACTTTGCCAAGTCCTTGGTCACTTCTGGTTAACCCGAAAAGTCATAATTTTCAACGTTAACGCTTTAACCCCTCGCATACGAATTTGACCATAACTTTCTCATACGATGACGAAACTTTATGAAATTTTTATCGTGCATTCTAGTGAGCATAATTAATCGTTACAAAGCTTCGGGTTTGCTAAAAGGTCACTCAGAGGTATAACTTAAACATGTTGACACATTTAACCCCTGTAGTTTGTAATCTCTCACTTTTAGCTTCGTATGATCCATGATTTATTCGTTTGATGGTATAAACATCATGTAGGGTTATTGTAAAGTATATTTATTCACTGTTGACATTTTGAACTCGTATAATCACATACTTTCCATGTTTGTCAACTTTAGTCCCTCAAGAACATTCTTTCACACGTTCAAACTTATGACACGTGTCAATACGTTATAGGACGTGAATTTTCGAGGTGTTACATCCTCACCCCCTTAAAAGAAATCTCGACCTCGAGATTTACTGAAATAAATAAGGGTACTTTTCTTTCATTGTGGACTCAACCTCCCACGTGTATTCGGGACCTCTACGTGCATCCGATTTAACCTTCACTATCGGCACATGCTTCCTTCGAAGCTTCTTAACCTGTCGATCCTCGATCGACACAGGTTTTTCAACAAACTTCAAGCTCTCTTCTATGTGCACATCTGTATGTGGTATGACCAGTGATTCATCAGCGAAACACTTCTTCAGATTGCAGATGTGGAATACATTGTGAATACCACTGAGCTCTTCCGGTAAGTTTAACTTATAGGCAACTGATCCGACACGTTCGATAACCTCGAAAGGTCCTATGTATCTCGGGCTTAACTTTCCTTTCTTACCAAATCGCATCACTCCCTTCCAGGGTGATACTTTAAGCAACACCTTTTCACCTACCTCGAATTTCATAGGTTTACGCTTTAAATCTGCGTAGCTTTTCTGCCTATCCCTGGCAGCTTTCAGGCGGTCACGAATCTGGACAATCTTGTCCGTCGTTTCAAAAACTATTTCCGGACCTGACAGTTGGACATCTCCAACTTCTGCCCAACAAACGGGCGTTCTACACTTTCTACCGTATAAAGCCTCGAAAGGCGCAACCTTGATGCTGGTATGGTAGCTATTGTTGTACGAGAACTCGATTAATGGTAGGTGGTTATCCCAACTACCACCTAAATCAATCACACATGCACGTAGCATGTCTTCCAATGTTTGGATGGTACGCTCACTCTGTCCGTCAGTCTGAGGGTGGTAAGCCGTACTAAAATTTAAGCGCGTGCCCAAAGATTGTTGGAAACTTTTCCAAAAATGTGACGTGTATCTAGTATCTCTGTCAGAGATAATAGCCACAGGTACGCCATGTAGAGCTACAATCTTATCTACGTATAATTGGGCTAACATGTCGGAGCTATAGGTCTCCTTTATGGGTAGGAAATGTGCTGACTTCGTCAGTCTATCCACGATCACCCATATCGTATCATTTCCTTTCCTTGTTTTAGGTAACTTGGTGATAAAATCCATAGTTACCATTTCCCACTTCCAAGTGGGAAGTTCAGGCTGTTGTAGCAAACCTGACGGTTTCTGATGTTCAGCTTTGACTTGCGCGCATATCAAGCATTTTGCTACATAGGTGGCTATAGACTTCTTCAAGCCTATCCACCAAAAGTTTGCCTTCAGATCCTGGTACATCTTATCAGCTCCAGGATGAACAGAATATTTAGAGCTGTGGGCTTCCTGGAGGATAACATCTCGAAGTCCTCCATAAATGGGAACCCATATTCTTCCGTTTAACCTCAGGATTCCGTCCTTGCCCTGAGATAATTGCTCTTCAGTGACTCCTAGCCTTTCGTTAGGACAGTTAGCTTCTAACACAGCTTCCTTCTGTGCAGCTAACAACCTTTCATTCAAAGTGTTCTTTATCTCAATGCTCTTGGCATTGATTCTTATGGGTTTCACTCTTTCCTTCCGACTCAAGGCATCAGCAACCACATTTGCCTTGCCTGGATGGTATCGGATTTCACAATCATAATCATTCAACGTCTCCATCCATCAGCGCTGCCTCATGTTTAAATCCTTTTGATTGAACAGATGTTGGAGGCTCTTGTGATCAGAATAGATCACACACTTTACACCATATAAATAGTGCCTCCATAGCTTCAGTGCAAATACAACGGCACCCAACTCCAAGTCATGGGTGGTGTAATTCTTTTCGTGCACCTTTAACTGTCGTGAAGCGTAGGCAATAACTTTGCCTCTCTGCATAAGCACACATCCCATCCCGGTGTGTGATGCATCGCAGCAAACCACGAATTCTTCGGTACCTTCAGGTAATGTAAGTACAGGAGCGTTGCTCAACTTCTGTTTAAGGATATCAAAGGATTCTTGCTGCTTAGGGCCCCAATCAAACTTAACCTTCTTCCTAGTCAAGGAAGTTAGGGGTGCAGCAATCCTTGAAAAATTTTCAATGAAACGCCTGTAATATCCTGCCAATCCCAGGAAGCTACGAATCTCTGTAGGCGTCTTTGGCTCCTGCCAATTCATGACAGCTTCAACCTTAGCGGGATCTACTTGGATTCCGCATTCACTAACCACATGTCCAAGAAATTGGACTTCACGAAGCCAGAATTCGCATTTAGAGAATTTGGCATAGAGCTTCTCCTGCTGAAGTAGTGAAAGAATACATTGAAGATGCTTCTCATGATCAGCCTTGTTCTTCGAGTAGATGAGGATGTCGTCTATGAAGACGATGACAAATTTGTCCAAGTAGGGCTTGCAGACGCGATTCATGAGATCCATGAACGCGGCAGGTGCATTTGTGAGCCCAAAAGGCATCACTAGGAACTCGTAATGACCATAACGAGTCCTAAATGCGGTCTTGTGTACATCTTCATCTTTAACCTTCAATTGATGATAGCCTGACCTCAGATTGATCTTAGAGAAGTAGCTTGCCCCTTGTAGTTGATCGAACAGATCGTCGATTCTGGGCAATGGGTACCTATTCTTGATCGTGACCTTATTAAGCTCACGGTAATCGATGCACAGACGCATCGATCCATCCTTCTTCTTGACAAATAAGATTGGTGCTCCCCAAGGAGACGAACTAGGTCTAATGAAACCTTTGGCTAGCAATTCATCTAGTTGCGTTCTTAATTCCTTTATCTCCGTTGGTGCCAACCTATAAGGTGCTCTAGCAACTGGTGCTGCCCCAGGGATGATGTCAATTCTGAATTTGACTTGTCTATCTGGTGGTAAACCAGGTAGTTCTTCAGGAAAAACATCAGGGTATTCAGAAATGACGGGGATATCTTCCATCTTAGGTTTAGGCTCATCAATAATCACTTGTGCCATGTAGATGACATAACCCTTCTTTAAACACTTGGAGGCCTTGAGCATAGTCACTTGCTCAGGCAGTCCATACTGGGTGTCTCCCCGAATGGTAAGTGATTCACCAGACGGAGTCTTAATCACCACTTGCTTTTTGTTGCAGACAATTTGGGCCTGGTTATGAGATAACCAGTCCATACCCAAAACTATGTCAAAACCGGCTAACTTAAAGGGAAGTAGGGATAAGGGTTATTGGATTTTATCACCCCTAACTATTGGCCTTTGGCCGTTGCCACCCGCAACTAACACTTTGACACCCGGCACCCTCAAGTTGACTTTTTGTTTGCAATGGCACCACCCAGTTAAATCTGCACTAACTAGGTTTGTTTTTGGTCCGACGTGGCACACACTTGATGAGATGGACATTGGACATGATTATGTGGCGACTGACGTGTCAAGCACTTCATCTCCTTCCTTTATAACACAGATTATTCCCCAAATCAAACATGAATCTTCATCTTCTAGCAACAATCATCTCAATCCTCTTCATCACAACCCAACCACACACCAACCTTCTGCAATTTACCCAACTGTTTACCATCAACCAGCCCTGATTTTATTACCCACACCAACTCTTCGCTACTCTATAAAAAAACAAGCAGAAATGTCCAAACGTACTTAATAATCTCAAAAGCCTTCATCAAAATCAGTTGCAAATTTCTTGATTACTTCTTAACAAAAATGGCCGACAATCACCCCATTTTATCTGCTGCTGATAATGTTATCTCCATAGAAACTGAAGCAACAAACCGACTAATGTTATCACCCCATTTTATCTGCTGCTGATAATGAGATCGAGAGAGAGAGAAAGAGAGAGAGAGAGATGTCGTACTTGGTACCGCACTTGCACTCCGGCTGGGCCGTCGATCAAACAATCCTCGCCGAGGAGGAGCGTCTCGTCGTCATCCGATTCGGTCTTGATTAGGACGAAACTTATATGCAGGTATTAAAACCCTAACCCTAATTTCTTATTCTCAATTCTTTTACATCCATACCCTTCTGCTTGCTTCTAATCATTATCAGGTTTACCAGGGTTCTGTTTGTTGTGGTGTTGAAGGATAAATTTTTATTCACATAGAAATTGATTCTAGTATACACTTGTAATTGTTATCTGTTTGTTGTGTGAGGATCAACGATGGCGGAGAGGAGGTGTGGTGGACGAGGGAGGAGAGAGAGAGAGTAGAGCGAGATTAATGGAGGTTTATGAGCTTGTGTGTAAGAGAGAGACAGAGAAATAAGGGGGAAGATGAGGTGGAGGTGTGGAGGGAGAGAGAGTGACACATCATCCGCCACGTAATCATGTCCAAATCATCACATTTGTGCCACGTTGGATAAAAAACAAACCCAGTTAGTGAAGATTTAACTGGGTGGTGCCAGCACAAACAAAAAGTCAAGTTGGGGGTGTCGGGTGTCAAAGTGTTATTTGCGGGTGGCAACGGCCAAAGGCCGATAGTTGGGGGTGATAAAATCCAATAACCCTAGGGACAAAGGAAAAGAGTGGTTCTTAATGGATATAACACATCCATCTAACACAGTTGAGACGGTTTCTATGGTGCCATCTGCTAATTCCACTTCATATTTTACACTCAAGGTTTTAATAGGTAAATTCAGCAGATTGCAAAACTTATTATCTACGAAAGACTTATCAGCGCCTGAATCAAAAGGTACTCTTGCATAGACATCATTTACAAGGAAAGTACCTGTAATCACGTTGTCGTCCTGGACGGCTTCCTTTGCATCCATCCTGAAGACCCTAGCATTGGTCTTCTTTCCTTCATTCGTCTTTCTTTGCATATTTTGGGCAGTTGGTCTTAATGTGCCCCTTTTCATTGCAACGGTAGCACGTTGCGTCTTTCAGCTTCTTGCAATCCAAGGTCTTGTGATCCTTGGACTTGCATATCCCACATGCAAAAGTTTTCGACTGGGTCTGCGAGTTTGATTCATACCTGCACTTCCCGAAGTGCTGTCTCTTGCAGATCTTACACTTGGGCTTATCACCAGACTGATGCCCATCCTTTCTAGACTCAGACCCTTTCTTGTGGTCATTGTTTCCTCGATGCTTCTTGTTTGACCTTCGTGAATTTTCATCTTCACGTTTCCTTTTCTCGACGTCCGAGTTCCTCAGCGATCTCTGTCGGACCACGTCCAGAGTGAGGGACAAGGATATGTTAGTTACCGATCTGAAAGTAGTTGGCCGAGAGGCCTTCACGCTTGCCTTAATCTCTGGGGCTAAACCCCCAATGAAACGAGCGATTCTTTTGGGTTCCGGGGTCACTAGATACGGAACTAATCTTGACAAGGTGTTGAAGCTCGTGAGGTAAGCTTGACAGTCGAGATTCTCCATAACCAACGATAAGAAATCAGACTCAATCTTTTCGACCTCATGTTGAGGACAGTAGTTCTCCCTGATGAGGGCAACAAATTGGTCCCATGACATGTTATACAATGGGATCTTCCTGGTAGCTTGAATCAATGATCTCCACCAGGCTAAGGCCTCGCCTTTGAATGATTGCGACACAAACTTTACCACATCCCTCTCAGCGCATCCGCTAATATCAACCACAGTATCCATCTCAACCAGCCATGTCATACAGTCAATGGCCCCTTTTTCCCCAGTGAAATCCCTGGGTTTACATGAAACAAAGTATTTATAAGAGCAACCCTTGTCACGGGGTCCTTGATTAACAACAATCTTTTGAGATGGATCACTATGATGATTTGAGGAGTGACGATCGTCATCTCCTTTCTTGGGTTCATCCTTCTTGGGAGGTGGCTTGCTGTGAGCCTCAGAGTGTGTTTTAGGCTTTGAATGCGGCGTAGATAGGGTCCTGCTTCGAGTCCCACTATATTCTTCATACTGCCGCTCTAAGGCCTTTGTAACAGCGTCGTCTACTAACGCTTTCAGTTCAGCACCCGTTATATTAATTCGGGCGTTATCATTATTCTCCCTTGGGTGACTATTAATTTCATCCGAGTCAGCCATTTTAATTTGAACTGTTGCATAAGACAATGACAATAGTTTACTAGGGAGTTTATTATAGAATTGTCTTTTATAGCAATTCATTAACCATGGTAATATAAGCCATATTTGGTTAATTTATACATTACATTTATTTAGGATTTTTATTATAATTTATCCTAATTATAAAACAATAACAGTTTTATTAGTGGCACAAAAGGCCTAGTCACAAGGACATTTTCAAATCATAAGCTATGATTTCAGAGAATCACGGCTTTTAGGGTTTGAACATAGTTCTTTACCTTTTTCGGACAGGGAGTCATAGCTACCACTGTCTTTTGGCTCATGTAGAAATGAGCAAGGCCCGTAGGCACTATATTACCAATGTATGGTCAAAATATGATCATCTTAATTGATGATTTAAACCCATGATTCAGAGATCATTAAGTTAGGTTAGGAATCTTTTGAAGAATCCTTATTTAAGAATGACGTGTGTGATTTTAACGAATCACATCTGCCAGGAGTGTTAACATGTTTTTAGATGTTAACAGGGATCCGAATCTTTTAAACAGGTCTTACCATCTTGGCCAGGTCTTTACAATGACACTCAGGCTTGGTTTCACTCTTAAGATTCTTATTCAATATTTAATAGGCAGATTATTATTAAAAAGGAATGATTTTGATTTATTTATTCCATGTAATATATTTATGCATATAATAGCAAAAATGAAATTTATAAACTTAACATTCCGTAAATTATTAAAAGATTACATACTGCCATAAACGGGTCTTTTTAACAAACACTTACCCACGCAGGGGTCAAACTGAAATACTAGTCCACGCAGGGACTTAAACAAACAACATACCCTCGTAGGGGTTAACAGAAAGATAGGCCCACGCAGGGGCTCAAAAGACAACCATACCCACGCAGGGGTCAAAACAACAAGATAGGCCCACGCAGGGGCTCAACTGCAACAAGGAAACTAAAATCAATAATTGAAGGATTCAATGGTCCTTCTTGCTCTTCCTTTTTATTAGACTTGTCAATCCCTGGAAGAAACTTTGTCGCTCCCTGCGATCTCTGTGAAAGTCTCGCTCGACCTGGTCCAATCTTTGAAGAATTTCTTCCCGCTCGGGTGGGGAAAACCGTGGCGGCTGCGATTGTGTCCGAATTATAGGTCTGGCAGGTATTTGGTATCCATGGGTTGGATACCCTACTCCCCAAGGGGCTCCATACGGTCCTTACGGGTTAAAGGTGTTGTAATTGGCCGCTACCAAGTATGGGTCGGCTTCAGCGTAATTATAGTTGGTGTGAGCCGGCTGCTCAAACGGGTTGTACGCCATAGAACCAGTGTAGGCAGGAATTGGGTTATCAAAACCCATCGGTGGTGGCTGCGGTGCAACTGGGTGTGAAGGTCCACCCATATGCGGTTCTTCCTGTAGTGGCGGATAATGACTGCCACTTGAGTGTCGAGGAGAGCTGAAGTGAAAATCTCCTCCACGCGCGGACATTCGCGCGCCTGTCCTCCTACGCCTCGGCGGTTCTGGGGGTGCCTGATTAACTGGTGGTGGTGGAGGCGGTGGCGTGACAACCATGAAACGTGAATCCCTAGAGGGATCCTGCTGCTGCTGCTGCTGGTGAGGCGACGAATGATGCGAGGGTGTAAAATACCACTCGAACTGGTTAAACCGTGCCTGGTAACTGTCTGGACCACGGTAGGGTGATCCATGAAAAGACGAACCATCTGAGACCTCGATGGGATGGTTGGGGGTCCCGGTTGCAGGCTCAACGGGATCCGTGTCCTCGTCCATGTCTTCTGCATGATCGCCGTAGAAATGATCCTCTGGCCCCAATGGGTTAAAACCCACTGGTTCTTGTATGTAGTTTGCCGGGTTAAACCGGCCCTGAAAGACGGGAGTGGGGTCTCCAAAGGAATGGTGCGATAGGGATCGCTGTAGAGGTATATAAGAAGGTTGAGGGTTATCGGGCTCATTTTCTGACTGAGGCCCATAAGAGTTATAAAAGGGAGGCGTCGAACTGTGTGAAACAGACCGTCTAGCAGGCTCAAAAAGGTTCCTCCTGTTCTCTCGAGGATCAGCACTCGCAGTGGCAGAAGGAGCTCGCGTGTGCGAAGGCCCTGCTTCATGATCATTGGGGGCGGTGATTGGCCCCTTGCCTCGTCCTCTTCGTCTGAAAAATCTTGGTGGCATATTTAGTCCTGTCAATATAACATAAGATAAAAACAAGAATATATAAAATAAAAGACAAGGTTAAAAATAAATTGAAACAAATTTGGATTGTTCATATGTTCTTTGTTTAGACTCGAAAATTTTGGAATGTGCAATTGTGTAACTGAGATTAAACACAAAAGGCTAGTGTTTAATTCACTCAGTGTTGGCTCTGATACCAACCTGTCACACCCCGATATTTCCACGTTAGACCGGTGGGCCCGGTGGGGGAGTATCGTGACGTGGTTGGCAACATTACAGTCAAACAACACAATATTTAAATGCACAGCGGAAGCAAATGAAAGATATATTTCAACCGAATATAATTTGTAATATCAAGTATCACAACAGTTGAAATTTATCCACAGATGGATCAAAAATAAATAGGAAACAGTAGTTCAACAGGCTTTAGGCATCTTAAGCTTGCGAGACTCTTTTGATGCTAAGGAGAAATCCAGCCGATTACGAGTAGTACCAGCACTTAATCTTTTTGGGAAAATACGTCAGTTTACACTGGTAAATACAATTAACCGACTCATTTTGAAAATGATTAAAAATTGATTTGGATGCACATGGCACAAACTTTTTATAACTTGGGATAATTATTTAAATATATAATCTCGTAAAAGAATTACATGTTCCTTATGCGTTCAGTAGCCCGGATCGTGCCGGGTTAAAGATCAATAGACACACCACATTATTTATTTTGGCACTGACGGGTGTACGCCTACACCCCGCGCTTAGGTCGTGGCCATTTCGTAAAATGATGCCAAGGATATCTGGGACATGGTCATTAACCTCCCAAAGGCTTTAAGCAAACAAAACAATTTAAACGGGCCGATCAAATATCAATTAACCACCATACGATGGAAGATTTAATGCCCGACCAAGCGGTATTTTATATACCGTACCACAAGCCCGTATATGGAAAATAAGTTAAAAGTATTTACCTTTGCAAGTATAATTCACAATTAGCAAATGCGGGTAGCTTTTACCGGTTCTCCTATTCTGGAACAAAGGTTTATAATAACCTATTAGAATCCTAACGGTCTTTAGTTAAGCTTAAGCTTAGACCGGTTAGTTTTAAGGAATGATACGGTTCGAACGCGTGATTAAGCGAAGACCGGGATAGAATGTGATTTAGACCCGACAAGTTTAAAGACTTGTCTTATATGGGTAATCTAAACACATTCTGGATTTTGAGATAAAAACGATAAGGTTTGACCCGTTTCGGCTAGTTTATGCAAACTAGTTACATAAACCGAACCGAACCGAACGCGCGAGAGGCGTAACGGTTAACCATAAGAGCCATATACAGGTTTTCTAAGTTAATATGCTTCAAATATGTTGTGACATCAGTAAGATATCTTTTATTATGCCCGAAACGAATTTAAACACAAACTTTGCCCCGTAGGGGTAATTTGGTCATTTATAAGGTTATAAAAGAGTTTAAGTATCAACCTGAGTTACAGGTCTGATATAATCAGCAAAGATACTTAAATTAATAAGTTATAACAGTAGGGTATTGCATATATGTGAAATTTATCAATTTTAACCAAACTATGCACCGTAGGGGTATTTTGGTAATTTCACATAAGCCAAAAAGCTCAAAATTGAAGTCTGAGTTAAACAACTTTTGCTTATTGTTAAAATATTATAATTTACCTAAAATGTCAGTAGGTATCAACCCTTGTATGTTTAAAATAGTTTTAGTACATACTATGCGTTAAAAACGCTTAAAAAGGCGATTAGAAGCCGTTTCCGGGTTCTATATAGAAAGCTGATATTTTTATTATTCCAGAAGGTCTAAAATAATTTATTTATCATATAAAATCAGTAGCAAAAGGTTTGGGGTCAAAAAGATATGTAAAACTCATTTTATAGCCCGAAAGGGCAAAACCGACATTTACCGACTCAAGCTTATAACTCTTAGTTATGCTCAGCCTAAAATTAATTAAAAATCTTCAAAAATCCCAAAATAATATATTACATCATTGGGTAACAAGTTTGATATCCAAAAGTAGGTTTAAATAGGCTATACGCTAATTACGCCGTTAAATCGCTAAAAAGCTTTCTAATTACGCTAATGAGCATAACTCTCAATCTATACCTCCAACTGATGTCAAATTTTGGGTACAAGTTTATATATCAGTAATTAAGGTTTCTACTCTTTTATATTTTCAAAAATCACGTTTTATGGTGAAAAGGGCATAATGGTCAACATATGAGCAATTAACGGAATCATGCATATTAATTGGTTAACTAATGAACCATGGTGTATAATCACAGAGGGTTATACTAGCATGTAACCTGGTCCAATTAAAGCTCTAAGGCATTTCTAAAACATGCTTAAACGGGTCAGAACTGAAAGTCAAAGCAAGAGTCAAATTATGCGACTTTCGGTTCCGAACCGGGTCTCTACTGAAAATTGTCGGGTTGAACATGTTTAGACATGTTCTTACATTAATTACTAAGTTATACAAGTGATAAAATAGTTTACATGCCTTCTACATTGCTAATTACATGTTAAATTGAAAATTAGCATTCTGTTGACTTTTTCTAATCAACTTTGACCCGACAAAAGGTCTAGTTAGAGTGGGAATCAGAGGGTGCCCTTTTAAGGGTTTAATGCCCACATAATTACCAACTTATAACTACTTTCAATTCGACTAATCACTGGACCATCAATGATTAATCGCTAAGTCAACCGTTAATTACGACGGTTTGACTTTTAACTAAAACTAAGTAAAAATTCAACTAATAAAGGTTAAGCATACTTACTGAAGTCCTATGCACGATTTGTGATAACTTGAGTCTTCTTTGGAGCTCCGGAAATGATCAGAAATGCAGATGGAAGGTGTGGTTACAAGGTTGCAACACAAGGCCCTTTTATAGTGTTTCAATCACCTTAGATCATTGACAAATCATGCTATCCATGGCCATGGATCATCAACAGATGTCCCTAAGTGCCTAGGACTGTTTAGGGGTCGCCCATGATGTGAAAATATCTGTTTTGGGTCGGTTATGCACGAATACAGGCTGCTGTCCAACTTTTCTGTATCTGGGCGGGCCAGGCGGCCCGCGTAAGATGTTGTTAGGGCCTACGCGGCCCGCTTGGGCCTCGTATTCAGATTCCACATTTTCTGGTTTTTGCATATTTGTCTCTTGGCCTTTCGAAGGGTCAACCAACTTATTTCTTGCACTTTGAACCCTCCCAATTTACCTATAAGGGCTTCAAGACTTATACCCACTTTGCCAAGTCCTTGGTCACTTCTGGTTAACCCGAAAAGTCATAATTTTCAACGTTAACGCTTTAACCCCTCGCATACGAATTTGACCATAACTTTCTCATACGATGACGAAACTTTATGAAATTTTTATCGTGCATTCTAGTGAGCATAATTAATCATTACAAAGCTTCGGGTTTGCTAAAAGGTCACTCAGAGGTATAACTTAAACATGTTGACACATTTAACCCCTGTAGTTTGTAATCTCTCACTTTTAGCTTCGTATGATCCATGATTTATTCGTTTTATAGTATAAACATCATGTAGGGTTATTGTAAAGTATATTTATTCACTGTTGACATTTTGAACTCGTATAATCACATACTTTCCATGTTTGTCAACTTTAGTCCCTCAAGAACATTCTTTCAAACGTTCAAACTGATGACACGTGTCAATACGTTATAGGACGTGAATTTTCGAGGTGTTACATCCTCACCCCCTTAAAAGAAATCTCGACCTCGAGATTTACTGAAATAAATAAGGGTACTTTTCTTTCATTGTGGACTCAACCTCCCACGTGTATTCGGGACCTCTACGTGCATCCCATTTAACCTTCACTATAGGCACATGCTTCCTTCAAAGCTTCTTAACCTGTCGATCCTCGATCGACACAGGTTTTTCAACAAACTTCAAGCTCTCTTCTATGTGCACATCTGTATGTGGTATGACCAGTGATTCATCAGCGAAACACTTCTTCAGATTGCAGATGTGGAATACATTGTGAATACCACTGAGCTCTTCCGGTAAGTTTAACTTAGAGGCCACTGATCCGACACGTTCGATAACCTCGAAAGGTCCTATGTATCTCGGAAAGGAACTTAGAAATTCCAGCATCAGAAAATATGTGGAAAACAGAAATTATGAGACCTTGGACTGCTGTAGGATCTTGGAAGTTAGATTATGATGTGCCTGCTCTATCAGAAAGAATGATGAATCTGATACCAGAAGATTCACCATACAAAGCAGAATATCTGAAGATGTTAAACAAAAGGCCAGAAAACAAAGAAGTTTTTGGAATTGTGTCCCCCATGGAGCATGATGCACAAGAGTCAAGCACACCAAGAATGGAACAGCATGGTGAATTTGATCCTCATCCAACTGATGAAGATGTGAATATGAGTCCTGTGGCAGAAGAACATCATGCTGAAATCTCATATATGGGAGAAACAGGTGCACAACACTCCAAACTAAACATATTTCATTTCTTTGAGAGTGATTCTGATGAATCAATTCAAGGAAAACATGAAATTTTACATAGAGGCACCATTTCTGCAAAACAAAATGTGAGTAAAAACAAGGACCCATTTTCTGAATCAGATTCTGAGGAGGAAAATGTGGTGGCAACAGGTGGAGATCAGTTTACTGATCAAGGAAACCTGGATGAGAAAACTAAGAATTTCTCAACAACTCATGGAGAACCTGAAAAGGTTCAAGGATATGAGGAAAACCAGAACTTGAATGTGTTTCAATTTTCTGGTGAGGATACAGAGAATTTGGAATCTTCCAATCCTCTTAACCTCAGAACAGCAGAGAATGTGTTTTCTGCTGGTGTTAGAAGGGGAACATCTGTTGTTTCTCCTATTTCCCAAGGACATCAATCTATGTCCCCTAAACAACTTCACAAGGAACTTGAAGACACAACTGCTACTGTGAAAACAACCACAGAAGGAAAACTTGATCTGATACTGGAAGAAATCAGAAATCAAAAGTCAGATATCAAGGTTTATCAGAAACCGTCAAAGCTGTGCAGAAGCAAACAGAAGACAATGCTGCAGCTCTCAACAAACTGCAAAAGTCATCAGAAAACAGAGAAAGCTCATCAGAATTAGAAAAGGCTCTCAAGGAACTGCATGATATCAAGAAAAAGATGGCTGAGGTTGCAACTGCAGGAGAAAGCTCAAGTTCAGGGAAGATTCTTGAAGAAATACAGTTCCTCAGAGCCAACAACAGCAGCATGGCTAAGGCTTTTGAGAAACTGTTGATGGAATTGACTGCACAAAGAAATCAAGAAAACCAGGAGTTTCAGAAAATGAAGAAACAAGAAGAAGCAAATACTCAAATTCTCACTAATGTTCATTTGTTAGTAGAGAGATTGCAGTATAATGTTGCTAGATTAACAAAAGTTGATCTTCATGAACTGAAAGCCCCAATTCCACAAAGAAGATAAGCAAGAGGATCAGAAACTCCTCAACAACAACCAGAAATCATTCAACAAGACCAAACCAAACAAACAGAAACTTCAACAGCTCAAAAACAGAAGCAGCCCATGGGTCCACCTCCAGATAAACAAAAGTTACTCATGGGTCCTCCACCAAATGTCCCAAAGCCAGACACATCAAGGGTTCAGCAGAAAGAACATGTTCCAGTTCAGTCATCTTCTACAGCCATCACAGGAGAAACAGAGTTCAGCATAAAGATGGATACAAAAGAGAAGAGAAGAATGGAACATGAAGTGACTTCCTCAAAAAGGCCAAGAAAAGAAATGATAGAAGTTTCAGAAGGGAACATCAGAGAAATGGATGTGCTAAAAGGTGATTTACACACAATTATGTACCCTGAAGAACATCTAAAGCATTACTACTGGAAAGGTCCAGAAGACAACCCAAAGAGACCACTCTCTCCATTAAGTAAAGGTATTGTTGAAAACAGAAACAATGGAGGTTGGGTAATTTTGCACAAACACATGACCAATCCAATAGTATCTATTGAAAGAATTGATACTTTGACCACTGGAGGAGGTATCTTAGGTTATGAAGCACCAAACAAGTATACCCTGATCAGAAAAGATAACAGTGAACAAAAGGTTACTGATGCAAACCTAGCTGATGATATTCACCCAATGGGAATAGTCAAAATGAAGAATATCATTGATGAAGAGAAAGGTAATTCAGTTGTGGTCAGAAGAGCACTCGACAGTCTCAAAAGTGCAGGAGCAAAGTTATACAAAAGGGCTGTACTGGCAGACTTTGATCTATGTATCAATTTTGAGTACAGCAACAAGGTACTAATACCTCCTCCCAACACTTCAATTCCAGCTGAAATTCCTTCTAAACTATGAGAACTGGAGCAATCTTTGACAAACCAGAAATGTGTGTAGTCTTCAAAGATGCAAATAATGAGAAAGCTCTGTTCAGAATCAGTGAAATATGCAGGTATTCTAATCAAACTTTTAAATATATAAGGAACTGCATGAATGAAAAACAAGAGCAGCTCAAGAAGAAGGGAAAGAACAATGAACAGCTGAGAAAAACAATTGAAGAATGCATTGAAAACTGGATGGAATCAAGATGATGGTACAAAGAAATGTACAAAGAAACTCAAAAGGCAATTAATCTCAAGAAAAGGCTGAAACCTGGAGACAAATACAGAAGTGGAGTGAAGATCAATTAATGAATTTAATGAGATTAAATTTCTGTTTTTGAACAATATTTTATTTTTGTCTGATTTATGGTTGGTTTGACTATGTTCTATATTTCTGAACTTAGTTGTTTTCAAATTTTTCTTTCAAGAAAGTTGTTTATATTAGATATAGAGATAGTTCATTTTCTTACAATACTTAGGGGGAAACTGTTAGGAAACTTTATTTGTAAGTATTGAAGAAAATCACAATCAACTGGATCTATGAAGGGACCACAGTCCTGAAGATCACAACAAGAAAAAGAAGATCAGATAGGACAACTGAAATGCACAGCATCTACTTCAAAGAATCACAAGTTGATCAAGAGCAGAATTGGATTATCAGAGAAGGTCATTTCTGATGGATCTGATGAAATATCATCAGTTTCTGACGATTCTGATCATCGGGATTTTTCTGATGATTTGTTCACCAGAATTTCTGATGAAGTGGTTTATCAGAAATTCTGATGAAATATCCCACTTGTTTGAAATCAGCTCTATCCTGCCACAATTACCGAAGCAAGTTGACATTATTGGATATCAAGATGAAAAAGGCAACTTGAACGTTGGATTCAATGAATATGTCAATTGGGCAATTGGCCACTTTTTGCAGGACTTATTGCATGAATAAACTATTGTTTATTCATGCACCCAGCCTTCTATAAATAGAAGGCCCAACCAGCAGATGACAATTGAGTTTGAAGCTTAGCATTCACACATACATCAAAACTCCATTGCCCTCTCACCCACAGAATTCAAGATTCATTTGTACTAGATAATAATCTTACAATCACCTTCTAAACCATTTTGTTTCAAAGTGATATAAACTTGATAATTCTGTAGGTCTTGTTTCTGAAAGTCTGATTTCCATTTCCGCGCATCTTTTTCACATCCACTGAAATCACTTGCCATATTACGTGAAAAGAAGTTGTTAAGGCCATACTGGGTCCAACATCTCTTCCTAACAACTGTGTGTCAGTTGAATCACTCCTACAAAAACTCTCTAAACAACGGCCTACATGCGTCATAATAGTGTAAATGAAATAGCATGTGTCATCGTGCTCTCTCGCATGTGCCATCGACCTTTTAACATCAACGGTGACCGTGTCATCATCTACGCGAAGCGTGAGCTTACCATCAAAAACATCGATCAATGCTCTCGCAGTAGCTAAGAATGGTTGACCCAATATCAAAGGTACATGCTCATCCTCATCCATGTCCAAACACCAAAATAACAAAGTCAACAGGGAAAACAAACTTGTCGACTTTCACTAAGAGGTTCTCGACAATCCCTCGCGGATACTTCACCATCCTCTCCGCGAGCTGGATACTCATGAGTGTAGGGGAAGGCTTCCCGAGGTTAAGCTAGGCAAACACTGAATAGGGCATTAAGTTTATGCTAGCACCCAAGTCTACCAACGCATTACTAACAGAAAGATTTCCGATCAAGCACGGGATAGTGAAACTACCCGGATCGGTCCTCTTCTTTGGAAACAGGTTTTGCAAGACAGCCGAGCACTCCTCACCTAAGGAAATGTGGGAGTGCTCTTCAAGCTTCTTCTTGTTTGTCAGAAGATCCTTCAAGAACTTAGCATATTTAGGCATTTGCCTTAGAGCATCTACGAATAGAATGTTCACATGAAGTTGCCTAAAGATCTCAAAGAACCTATGGAACTGCTCGGCCTTCTTCTCTCTCCTCAATCTGCCCAGGTATGGAATGAGAACAGAAAAATTTCTAACGGGCTCTTTCTTCTTTTGCTACTAAGACTCACTGGGCCGTGTTGTACTTGTTAGGACTAGCCTCGGTTGCACTTCGCCAATGGGACTCTCCATCTCTATCTCCTCATCAACCGGCTCTTCCTCTATTACCGGTTGATCCTCAGTCGCTCCTCTAACACTCCGAGTAGTCACTACTTTAGCATGATGTTGTGGGTAAGAATTATTAGAGTTTGGGTTTGAAATGGTATTTCTAGGAAAGCTACCAACTTGGCACATATTTAGCTTATTTGCCAACTCTCTTACGGTCGAGCAATGCCCCCAACCCAAGCCCCTCCCACCCTCAGCACGTGTCGAGCAATGCCCCCAACCCAAGCCCCTCCCACCCTCGCCACGTGTCGAGCACGCTATCATCTTAGCTTTATTTGTTTTGAGACAAACATCAAAGCCGATGTTTAGATAGACAGGATGTTAGAGTTGATGCTATTTAGTTTTTTATTATTTTTTAATGACAATGCTTGCTCATAATCTATTACATAAATTATTTTAAAATATTTATCTATGTCTAGGTTTGAACTTGAAACCTTCTCTCGAAAAGGCATATGCCCCAACTAAGTGGGCTTGCCCCACATTGACTAATGCTATTTAGTTAGTTAATAGAGACTTAGTTGCTTAATATGTTTCTCTTCAATGTGTATTAGCCTAAGTCATATGATAAGCCTATATATATACAGTGTCTTCTAATATTTAAAACATGTAATCTCATTTTTAGAGTAAACTGCAATTTACCCCATTTAGCTTGAGGGTGCTGGCACCCTTATTATTATTTTCAAATAATTGTTGGCTTATCCCCCGTGTCTGCCTGATTGCAACAATTTTCACCCCTCTGGGGGAAATCTGTAATTTTAACAAAGAGCATTTTCGTAATCTTACCTATATTTAGAGTAAACTTCAGTTATACACAGTGTGCTTTACCTCCACTAACACGTTTACACCTGTTTTCTTAAACTCGTCTTCACGAGCGATATTCCGACCACCGGAGAAAAAAATAGTCTTCTCTAGTGTTAATCAGCATATGAAGCTTATAAAATGCTCGATTTACATGGGCTAGGAATTCAAAACAGATTATATTCACATGAAAGAAATAACCATTAAAATACTCGATTCTCACCGACGATATTCATAATTTTTTGTGAACATATTAGATTTATTAAAAAGAAAGAATTCAAAACATCAACAGGTTAAATAAAAAATAGAGTAAACTGCCATTTTGGTCCCTATGGTTTAGGCTCTTTTGCCATTTTAGTCCAAATCTCAAACTTTTTAAATCTGGGTCCCTGTGATTTCACTTTTATTGTCATTTTAGTCCAAAATTCAAATTACCTCCTATTTGACTATTAAAAACTGGTTATTTTGTCTTTATCCTTAGGGGCAAAATGGTCATTTACATTTTATAAATAAATACAGACCTACCAGTCAACCATCCCCATCTCTCTCTCCCAGATATGCACCATCTCAGCTCTCTCTCTCTCTCTCTCTCTCTCTCTCTCTCATATCTCTAAACCTAAGTCTTGACATCCACAAACCACCATCAATCTCCTTTATAATCACCGCAACATCATCAACAACCACCATCATCACCCCCGTCAGTCACACCCACCACCGTCACCGTCACCGTCAACAACCACAACCGTCACTGTACCCATTAAATGCCACCACCGTCGCCACTCGAAAACCCTAAACCTACCACCACCGATCTGAAAGAAAGGTAGAGACAGATGGTGCATATCTGAGATGGTGGCATGGTGTGACAACCCTCGCTAAACTAGGTATCCGTACAACTTAATTAATAATTAATTACTGCTTAATTACTGTGCTTGCTTGAACTTGTGAATAAACTGCTACTTGAATACTGATACATGTACTCACTTGCATCATATTTTACTTACCGTCACTACATTATTTACATGTTGAACCTTAGTGACAAACACGATGCACAAAAAGCACAGTAGCACTATAAACGGATAACCTATTGAACATGCTGATAGAGCCAGCATCAGGCAGACACTGCCTCTAAGGCCTGTATGAGCCAGAAATATTTTACTACACTAGTGGTGAGTGTAGGGATACAAGGGTTGTAGAACTGCGTCTCTAGGAATAAGTTACAATGACTGGATGTGCCTAAAACATGCTCTAAGTACACAATTCAGCACTTTACATAAACAATTCAGCTTTTAGCTAACTAATAAAGTGCCAAAACATGAGAAAAATATTACTAGACACTTTCCAAAGTGTCAGAAATAAGTTGTGTCACTAAAAGGGTATTAACGACACTTTAAAGCTTTGTTAAGCACTTTAACGGATTACTATCCAACCGAACAACCGGACTATACCCGGAACATGAAAATATTGTTATTTTCATTATTTATCTTTTTCTGAGCCAGTTAGGGTCCCTGAATACCCTAACACCCATTGTAACGCATGACACACCACTAACCGGGTTAATCACTTAACTTAACTAGATTAACCTAACTATATACTTAACTAATTGTTGGAAATGAACTAGTACCCCCCCCCCCCTTAACCAACCGTCCCCATGAGGGGGGACATACCTTGTCCTCTAAAATATTATTATAATCTTATGCCTAATATCTAGTTAGCATAAGATCCAATGGTTAATCACCCTAACTTTGTCTATAAGTTGCTAGCTTAGTCTAACATGATCATTCACTTATCAACATCACACAAACACTACTCTCTCCCTCTCCTAGAACTCTCGGCCGAACACACCCCACCCCCATCCATCATTTTCGAATTTGTTTCAAGCCATTCCAAGCATCTACAAGTGATAAGGATCGCGTATAAGGAACTTTGGTGCAATCGGAAGGCGAAGGACCTCACTACATTGCTTTTATCCACCCTATTTGCGTCTAGATTCTTCCCTAGCCTTGAGCTAGTGGTATGTTGCTTAAATCACCTTCTTGAACTATTTTAAAGTGGTTAATATGATTCGTAACGGTTAAAACTCGTAAACATACAAGATGAAGCATAAAAGTCTACTAAAAATGCTATAAGTGATGGTTAAAAGCTCATATGTTGTGTAAATCATGTAGTATTTGATTTGTGTGATTATTTGGACCCGATCTATATTGTGGTAGCTCGGATCATCGTTTAACCCGGGTTGGTCACGATCTTGGATCATGACATAAGGTTGTTTTGGAAGTAACAAGGGTTAAAGGATGAAACTCTACCACACACTAATCATGAACTTGTGTAAAAGCGATTTTAGTTGTGAAATAGTGTTTAAAACTAGTAGATCTACGTATCTACAAGTGGTATTTTCAAAGGACCAAGTGTCAAGAGAAACATACTTTTAAAGACGGATCTTACACTAACACGAATGGTTTTTAGAACACACAAGTGTGTAACCACTTGTGTAACACAAAGTTTCGACAAAATAACTATTTTTGGAAAAGATGACGAGAAGTTGTAAAGATGGAATTTCTTTAAAAACGAGGTTTTTACAAAATCGGATTGTTTTAGATAAAGATCCACTAAAAGTAATGAGATTTACTTCATAGTTTGGATAAATCACAAGTTCATGAAATATATGCGATTTATATACATATTTTGACTAGTTTGTGGTTTGAACATTGTTTTGATTGCATAAGAAGATTGTTGGTTTGATTTATAAAAGAAAATGATACGCTTGAAAGCGTGGCCGCCTCCAGTTACAGAGGAAACTCTGGCGAAATTTTTCCAAAAGCCTAACACTTAGAAATATTTTCACTATGAGTGTTAGAAATACATTTTGACTTGTTTTCAAATTATAGATTTCGCCACGACTTATTTACAAAATATCGGAGGTGGGATTTCACAAAATAAAACGTGATACATAAATGTATTTAGTATATATTTATCACAACATCACTTGTATAAGTGTTTATGATTATTTTGTGAACTACGTAAATATTATTTTTAGAGTAAAGATAATATTACTAAGTATTATTTTGGGAAAATCACATGTATGAAAATATAATATTTTTGGGAAGAATAGTTATATTTTGGAGTTAGGAATAAAATATATTAAGTGAGACTTAATAGTGTAATCCGAAATATATTTCGAACACACATGTATTAAAATCCCCCATCCTTGGGAAGGAAAATGACTACCAAGTATATACAAAATGTAAACACGAAATAGTTGCCTAACTATTTCCCAGAAACTTAAACCATAAAGCTAAGGCACGGCCGTCCGTCTAATAGAATTAGTACGTGTAGGTCGTCACACAGCTGTTTGATTTGGAGGCATACTTGGTAGAGACGCACCACTGTGAGTTCATGTCCCCCTTTTCTCTAACTGTTTTCAGTTTTCTTAACTGCGGGGGTGAAATACATGTTACTTTGATTACAAGTACTTTATACATGGTATGGTTAGCGTAAGGAGGTTTATTACTTAGATCATGTGAGTGGGTAGGAGCAATATGAGGCCATTAGTCCTCATGGCAGGACCGAGGGACAGGAGCGGTAGATCTATCTGGGTGTAGCGAGCCCAGCCCCAGGCCAAACTAGAAACGGACCTCGGGGTGACTTTGTCCACATACAAATGCCGTGGCGAAATCTGCTAGGTTTGAGTCTCCCTACTTGCACTTCACATATATCAGTGGCCTTGCAAACCATTGGTGATCTCAATTCCCTTATTTGCTACATACCAAGACTATTTTTATACTCACAAAGGTTTACTTACTCACTTACACATGAACTCGCTCAACATTATTGTTGATTTTTCAACTTACATGTATTTCAGGAAATTAAAGGATCTGGCGCGGTATGGCACGTTTTCCCGCTGCACTAGTTTCGAGGTCATCCGGGTTTGGGGAATGTGACTCTTTCCTGGACAAGTCACAGTCCTTAAACTGTTTTTATGTCATGTTGATGTTTGTGTTTGTTAAACAATGTCGTTAAGATGTGTTTCCGTTAAGACAATGTTATTGTATTTGGTTTTTTTTGAAACTTAATTAAATGGATGATCTTGCATGGTTTTATTTCATATAGCTTTGTTATGGTTAAGCTATGGTATTAAGAAGTCACACCAAATTAACCACGCTTCCGCAAAGCCAGGGTGTGACACATGGGTTGTTTGTTTGTTGGATTTTGCAGCGGTGGTGGTTAATCGCCGTCGCTGCTACTGTTACCAAATCTGTGAGACCTGTAACACAGCTCAAAGAATCGTTTTTTTAATCACCATCGCTGCTACTTCTGTTCCGATGAGCCACTGCAGTTCCGGCGAGAGTTGTTCTGATCTCACCCCTTTATACGCAGGTTCGGTCTTTCACCAGGTAACAATCGACCACCCATTTGAACGCATGTATGGTTGATATCCACAGGTCCCTTCAATCGAGAGAGAGAGAGAGAGAGATCGGAAGAGAAAGAGAGAGTGATGGAGACGGTGACGGTGACGTTGTGGTTCTGTGGCAGTTCTGGTTGGAGGCGGTGGTGGTTGTGGTGAGAAGGAGATGGTGGATGTGGTGAGAAGGAGGTGGTGGTAGCGGCTGTGGTGAGGAGGTAGTGGTGGCGGTGGTGAGAAGGGAGGAGGAGGTGGCGGTGGTGGAGATCTCTGCATTTGTGGAATTAGGGTTTGGGTTTTTACTCTGCATTTTGCATTTGGGGAAGATGACAACTTATTTATTTAGGAGGGTATTTATTTGAGAGTTTTTTAATTAAGAAAATGTTTTAATGAAATGTACTTGGACAAAACTACCCCTGCACAAAAAGACAAAAAAAAGGCATGTTGGAACAGTAAAAAATGAGAGTTTTTGAGATTTGGACTAAAATGGCAACAAAAGTGAAACCACAGGAACTCAGATTTAAAAAAGTTTGAGATTTTGACTAAAATGGCAAAACTACCCAAACCACAGGGACCAAAATGGCAGTTTACTCTAAAAAATATAAAGGAGTCGGGTTTCGAACTCCCGCCGGAACCGGCGAGCTTGTTTCGATGATGTCCGATGGCACAGAAACGAGGAAGCAGCAACAATTTGAAGGTGTATTCGTGTGGGTAAGATTTGTTGGCTGAATTTCGAACTTAAAAGGAACAAGAATCATGCTTGATCCGGTGATTATGTTACGCTTTATTTGGAGATTACGTTACGATGTTTAACGGTGTTTGGAGTGGGATGATTAGGTGGTGATGATACCAATAGGTGGTTACTGGAGAAGACGAGTTGTAGGTTTTGCTCCGGTCAACGGAATATCGCTGAAAATGTAAAGTTTAAGTAAACAGGGTGTAAACGTGTTAATGGAGGTAAAGCACATGGTGTAAATGTGTCATTTACTTTAATTATTTTTTTATTATTAGGGGCAAAACGTCTTTTAACACGTTAAGGGGTGAACATTGAAGCAATCAGGAACACGCGGGGGTAAGACAACATTTTTTTTAAATAGAAGGTAAGAGTGTCAGCGCCCCAAACCACATGCGATAAAATTGTTGTTTACTCTTTTTTTATATTAGATTAGAGCACGATTAGATTAGAATAGTTTACGTATGTTATCAATTCAAATATATAAATTTATATATTGTTACCTAATTATTATTTTTTTAATGCATATTACATTATCATATAGATTGTTGCTTAATTATTTTTTTTAAATGCATATTACATTATTCATAATTGTAATTTTCCTTAGTTATTAAAACGTGTGAACGCATGTGATATCTTTCACATTACATTTACGCGCTTAGTAATATCTCATCAACTCCTTTTATTGGACGCTAAACCGCAATCTGATTACTCACACTTTCATATGCCATGAAATCAAGCCAAACAAATTTCTTTCTTTCGGCAAAATTGATACTTTTTTAATAACCGTCACCGAATACTCCACCCTCTTCTATATATTTATCTCCGTGATTTCAATCAACCCAATCAAGCAACCCTCATCAGATATCGTATCTAGATCCTTTCTTTGTACGAGATTTTCTTGAGGAAAATACTTTTACCGTTAGATGGTATGAGCAACGTTGTATCTACGCCTTCGATTCCTATACGTGCCTTCATAGATCATCATCAAGTATGATTAAATCATTCATTGTATGATTTGTGCTTTAAGATTATAAAAATTGTTTGATTAGTTTAGAACTAATTTTTCATTCATCTATTCAATTATTTTTCGTTTAAGCTTAGTACTAACGTTTGAAATAGCAGACGGTATAAATAGAATGGGAACTAAAAGGTTAAATTTAAACGGCTTTTAAAATGATTAGGAAGTTTATGACTGGTAGAAAATTTTCGATATGGTTTTAAAATCATATTGTATCAAAATATGTCTGCTCCAAACTCATATTATAAACACTAAATTTATACTTTGTATCAGTGTTTTAAAAACTGGTTCAAACCGGCCGGTAGTATCGGTATAACCGGTTAAACCGTTTCTGAGCCCAATCCGGTACAGTATAAAAACCGAATTTCAACCAGGGGTACCGGACGGTTTAACCGGTTCTACCGGACGGTACAACCGGTACTACCGACCGGCTTGAACCGGTTTTTAAAACATTGGGTTTTATTGACCTACTAAGCGATAAAGTTTTAACTAATATGTATATTAAATATTTTTTTTATTACTATAATATATTTTTTTATATTAACATCCTCAAGTGCCCATGGCATTATAGGCTTGTGGCCTCTTGGGGTGAGATAAGATTTAGGGATCATTAGGTCCCGAGTTTAATTCCCACAATAGGGGTTTTCCCAAATTTATTGGGTTTGTTCCTGAATTGGTGTATAGGTATTATAGCCTAGTGGAGATGAATATGATTGGGTGGTTCCGCTGGTGGCACGATGATTCTCCGTTGGTCCGTCAGTGATCCAAATTTACCATTAAAAAAAACATCCTCAAGTAATTTAATATGTGTATATTTTAGTTAATATTGAAATTTTATATGTGATTATTTATGAAATTTTATTACCATTTTACTCACCCCTCATGGCCTCATTTTATTTTTGAAGGTGTCAACAACAATAAGACCGTCACAACCATAGTTAGTTAAGCTTTATAGCCTAGTGGCATTCTGTAGGTGGGATAAGACTTTGGGTCTAATAGGCCCTGGGTTCGATTCCCACAAGGGGGGTTTTCCCATATTTATTGGGTTTCCTCCTGAATTGGTGTATAGGCATTACGCCTAGTGGAGATGGATATGATCGGGTGGTTCCGCTGGTGGCACGATGATACTCCAGTGGTCCTTCAGTGATCCAAATTTGCCGTTCAAAAAAAAAAAATGCCAAAAGATGTTCATTCCTAAGCCATGGCTACAACTAGGTCACCCAATGCACATACACCTCAAGCCATGGCTACAACTAGCCAAGTCACCCAAGGCAAATGCTCCTCAAGCCATGGCTATAAATAGGCCACCCAAGGTAGCTACAACTCCACCAATAATTTATTCTCCTCTAGCCATGGATCAAAATAGCCCATCCAAAGCCTCCACTCATTTAGATACGAGTCATATGGCACCTTCTCATCCTGAGCCAATGTCTTCGGATAACCCATTCCGTTCAATTCCACCTCCAATGGAAGCGTTTTCTCCTAATAAGCCGTCTACAACGGTTACTCCCGTTGATCCTCCACCAGCCCCTGACTCACGTCAAACCAATGCTCCATCCAAAGCCCTTGAATATCCACCCGCTCACAATAACATACTCCTAGCCGGGTATTTGGCTCATGAGTTCTTGACCAAGGGCACATTGTTCGGCGAGGTGTTTGATCCGGCTCAAGCCAATGCTCCACCGAGTTCTTCAAACAATTCAAGGGAAGCGAAGGATTGAGCCTAGAATAAATGAAGTTTTATAAAGGGTTTTATCATGTTTAAGTTATTTAAATAAAGTGTTGTTTGAAATGTTGGAACATGGTTATGACATTGATTGATAATGATATTAGTTTCTTTTATTAATGTCAAGTGATTATGATTGTGATAATTTCATTAGTTTCTTTTAGTCCAAGTAAATAGATATGATATTGACAATGGCACTTGTATTTTCTTATGATCTTTTCAAAGATTGCCGTTAAATTATAAATTAAGAATAAAGTTAAAAGTATTTTATTTTCTTGAAAAGGTAAAGTGTTCACTTGGCAACACAATGAGAAATTATACCTGAGTTGTATTTATTTAATAATTAAAGTAGAAGTATTTATAAATTGTGAAATCATTCGAACCATTCATATCCTAATAAGTCCATCAGTAATCAGTTTGTAGAAAGGGGTAACTATATGTACCAATAGAGAGTGTTTGTTTTTTCATTTTTGTATTTTCGAAACTAATGGGGATATTTGATTACAATGAATTTTAATCTGGAAATTATAAAATTGATGTGGTTTTTTTTTAAAAAAAAAAAAAACTCCATCAAATTGATTTAAATTCCATTTGCAAAAATAACTATTTATTAATGTTGCAATTTACAAATTGTATTTTATCTTTTTATATAAGTATCGTATCATATTCTAATGTATTATATCGTATTATATTATATCACATTACATTATATACCATATTATATTATATCACATTACATTATAATACATCATGTTACCTTAATTACATAATGACACCACAACATCATATTACATTAATTACATAAAATATACCATAGCATTTTACATACCACATGAAAATATTTGATTACCTAGTGATATGACTTGCACGTTATGCGCCGCAGGCCCGCTTTAAACACCGAATAGATTAGTCCAAGCGTTTTGTGATACATTAACCATATAAAAATGCACGTTTCAACGTATTCGCTCTAACTCAATGTAACCTATATAAGCATTGCGGTTGGATCAAAACGTAAAGTAAATAATTATACTGTACAATCATAACGTATTATATGTGACCCAACTCATACATAGTAAACGTACAAAAAAAGCATAAAACATGCATAAAGGAAAAGTTGACATGTGTAATAGAAAGTAATTAATTAGAGTTTTGAAAAAAAAAACCACCAAATGACAAAAGAAAACACATTGGGTAAAACATGAGTGTTTTGCAATGTCAAAAGGTGTAAAGACCAAGACTTTGGTTTCTAGTATAGATATATAATATAAATAGTATTAATTTTACCTGTCGCGCGTTGCGGTAGGGTCAAAAAGTAGAGTAACTTTAATTTATATCGCCGAATTAAACGTATTATATTTGACCACCCTCGCTTCAGAACAAATTTTACACAGACATGTGTACTAGGTGGAAATGTACATATAATAAACACGAAAAAGGTATTAAGTTTGACCTGACTCGTTTAAAAAAAAAAAAGCTTACATCAACTCGAATGGAAGGCTCCAATCGGGTGCTATCAATATCGGGGCACTCACTAACTTCTCCTTCTGAAAAATCAAACGCTTTCTTGCACTCCTCATCAAACTCAAACGGGACATCCCTGTAACATCCCGAAAACGGGTTTGGTAATCAAACCCCGTTAATACTAAGAGACGGGTAAAATACCGTTAGTGGTAAAATTTAACCTGGTGTATATTAGGACTTAAACAATAATCCTAATATTAATTAGAAAGGAAAATAAATGCTTTGAGAAAACAAACTATAACAAGCCCGAGTTGACGGGACTTAAAATAAAACGAGTTATAATCTACTCGAACCCACCAAGTCAACTAGGAGTGTTTAACCCAGTTAACAAGACGACATATTATTAGAAATAAGTAGGTTGTAGCCTACTAAATAAATTAACCAAACAAGAGGGGCCAATGTGGGATAACTTGAAAAGTTAATTAATAAAACAAAACAAAAAAATATATACACACACAGTGTGTGCGTAGAGATCGACCAGGGAAAGCTCCCATGGAGCTCTAACCCTAATTTCAACAAATGCTCCAAATTGAAGCTCAAATCAAGGTCCAAATCAATGCATGAACACAAATTCGTGATCACCTAGTCATGGGGATCACAAGGTATGTTGAATTTTGTCATTTTGTGATACTTTAAAATTATGATGAACAATCATAATCGAAATTCTGGAATGAATGATGAATCTATGAACATAGTTGTGATGAAATTCATGTTTAGAAACAAACCCTAGTTGAAAACTTGATGAATTAGTGTTAAAAACTAGGGATTTGATGATTACCCATATGTGTGCTAAGTGGGTTTTATGACAAGAAGATGAACACTTGAATTAGAGTGTTAAATTGATGTTGTGATACTAGTACTAGGTGTAGTTCATGAACACTAGACATGGAGGTTTGAATTTTGATGTTAACCTTGGTAAATATAACTAGTTATGAACTAGTTTGTAAATGTGTAAAAGTATGCCCATTAGGTGTTTGATAAAATGCCTAAATGAATGCTAAGATGTGGAAATTTCGGGTGAAACACGTATTTGAATAATATGACAAATTATGCGAATTATGAACCGATAAGGATTCAAAGCATAAAGTTAATCTAGACTTAATTGTGTAAATGATCAAAAGTAGTTAACTTTTGATAAGTTAAGTTAACTAATGAAGAAGTCGAATAGAAGTTTCGACATAGAAAATAAGTGAGGTGGAATAGTCGTGATTTTTAATGACTAATTTAACCACCTCGTAAATGTTGATAATAGTTTGACGCCTAACGAGCTAGGTGGAGGCTTGGGAAAGAAGCGGTCAAACGAATCAAGCATGAGAAGAAAGGCGTATTCGGGATGCGAGGTAAGTTAAAGCTTACACCTTTTATTTAATTTCTATTGGTTTTATAGATTATGAATAATCAAAAGTCACATTTGACTTATGATGTTTCGACCCGACATGCGCGGTTCGGAACAAAAGACAATAATGATAAACCATGTTGAGTTAAAAAGAGCTAATAAGGTCATTTAGTCATGCAATGACTAATAAATAACGAGTTTTGAATGATTTATCTTATAAGGTAAATCAATACAATTAATAAGGGTAAAACGGTAATGTGGTCACTCGTCGACGATAACCGTTAGTTTTGAAGGACACTTTATGGCGTAAGATATAAAGGGGTCAAAATAATCAAGAAATAGATTTATAAGTAAATTGACCGTACGGTGTAAACCGGTACAATTCATGTAGACGAGATGATAATAAATCCATCTCGCAAAAGTAAACGGTCATTTAGACCAAACGGGTCAAAAGGTGAAAATATCACCCTTTGACAATATCGGCTAATGTTTTGTCGAGTTGTATGATTATAGGAATAAATATCGATTGAATGTTGACATCGCTATTACTTAGCGGTTACTAAGGCAAGGTATCAAAACGGGTCAATATATTGATTCGGGCCAGGTATGTATAATTGGTCAATTTATCATTAGAACTTGAAGTTCAATGAGGGCTAAACAAGTTAAAATGGACATTGGGTTATCTTTTAAGTAAACCGAATGATTTAAGTTATAGTCATTGTGTTTTGAAAACGTAATGGCTATTTAAACAAGATCCTAGTGTAAAAGTGGAATTTTGGTCAATTACGACACTAAAAGTCTTTTGTTGTAAAGAAAGGATTTAAGATGACCAAAACGCCCTCGTAAGCTAAATCGAGCAAACGAATCTTAAGAGTTGTTTAAAAACAAGTTATATGATCAAGCAAATACCTTGAATAAGTATAAAAAGTGAAAGGGGTAAATCTTGGGTCAAATGACTCTATATGGGTCTTTGCCGTAAAATGATAGTCCGAGGGATAAAACTCGGAATATATATATATCTCCACATTAAATCCACCACAAATATAGTTCTGGTGGAGGATTACTTGGTAAGAAATGTGAAAATATAAAGCTAGATACAAATGAAAGCGAATCATGTTTAAAATATACTTAAATACCCTTAGCGGGTCAAAATAAGCATACGAGCGAAAACGGGTTTAAATTATGTAAGAAACCTGTGATTAGAACCTAACATGGTAGATAATACTAAATTGAAGAGGTGCATGTGAAATAAGGATCGAACAAACATGTTTGTTTGATAAAATTACAAACGGGTCAAAATTTTGGTAAAAAGGGTAATAAGCCGAAGACTTAAAAGTCTTAATTTTTGTTAATCCGGATGTTGGATTTTAACTCCATATGATGGAGAATTTAATTACGAACGCGTAGGAAAAAGAATCGCGTAAAACGGACTTGGATAGTGAAAGTTATGCAAGTTCTAAGTTAATATTTGGTGAATTTTCGTAGCTGGGCAAGTGCAGCAACAATAAAGGAACTTGCTGTCAAAAAAGGGGCTAGGTGGGGCGTCTAGCCCCTAGGTGGGGCGTCTAGCCCCCCCTGAATCCCAAAATTGTTTAATTTTGTTTGTTTGACCCACATAACTTGTTTAAACTTGTTATTTAACTATCAAAACTAACTTTTAAGTTGGTTTTGATCATAGGTGAATGTCAAGAGTGCCCTGATGAAGATCAAGCTCGATGAGGAACCGAACACGATAAAATACAAGCTTCCGCGCGGCGTTTCGTCGTATCTTTTAAACGACGAATTCAATTACATTAAGTTGTATATTATTTTAAATTGTAAAAGTTTTAACTAACCTTATTTATCAAAATTACATGTTTGTTTCCGTAAACTATACGAAAACCGTAAAATAATAACAAGGGTGTTACAATCCCTCTCCAATAATCGAGTCATGGGGCTCGCGATCTTTGAGAAATCACAAATAAAACGTAGACAGAAGCCCGCGTGGCCCAAAAAACTCCGAATAGATTTCAAAGAAGTAGGTGGCGGGAGTTTGGAGATGGTTTCAATTTTCGCCTTATCAACCTCAATCCCCGCCTGTGAAATCTTATGTCCTAACTCTATGCCCTCCTTCACCATAAAGTGGCATTTCTCCCAGTTCAAATTCAAATTCGTCTTTTTCACACCTAACCAACATACGATCTAGATTTCACTAACAATGATCGAACGAACTCCCGAATACAGAAAAATCATCCATGAATACCTCCATAGAGTCCTCGATCATATCATGAAAGATAGCTACCATACAACACTGGAATGTAGCTGGAGCGTTACATAACCTAAACGGCATGCGGCGATATGCAAAAGTATCGTACGAGCATGTAAATGTGATTTTCTCCTGATCCCTGGTGCGATAGGGATCTGGAAATAACCCGAGAAAACATCAAGAAAACGGTAAAACTGTTGACCCGACAGTCGCTCCAACATCTGATCAATGAAAAGAAGAGGAAAATGGACTTTCATCATGGCATCGTTGAGTCTGCGATAGTCGATGCAAACTCTCCAGCCTGTAACAGTCCTAGTGGGTATCAACTCGTTCTTCTCATTCTGAACGACTGTCATTCCCCCCTTCTTTGGTACCACTTGGACTGGACTAACCCATGCAGAATCAGATATGGGATAAATCAAAACCGGCATCGAGTAGTTTGATTACCTCCTTCTTCACAACCTATTGCATGTTAGGGTTTAGTCGGCGTTGAGGCTGAACTACTGGTATATACTCGTCCTCCATCAGAATCTTTTGCGTACAAAAAGATGGGTTAATACCCATGATATCCATGAGCTTCCATGCAATAGCAAGCTGTATGCCTTCAACACACCCATCACCTTCATCTTTTCATCCTCTGTCAACTCAGCAGATATAATGACAGGTAACTAGGATCCCTCATTTAAGAATGCATACTCCAGTTGAGATAGCAATTCCTTAAGCTCTAAGGATAGGGGACTCTCTACAGAAGGCTTCTCTTCAGGCTCATTATTCTCAACAATCTCAAAAAACTTCCTCACAACTCCTAAACTCTCCATAGCCTAAATTCACTAACTCTATCTCCTCTAAATCTCTCTCTAACAACTGTGTGTCAGTTGAATCACTCCTACAAAAACTCTCTAAACAACGACCTACATGCGTCATAATAGTGTCAATGAAATAGCATGTGTCATCGTGCTCTCTCGCATGTGCCATCGACCTTTTAACATCAAAGGTGACCGTGTCATCATCTACGCGAAGCGTGAGCTTACCATCAAAAACATTGATCAATGCTCTCGCAGTAGCTAAGAATGGTCGACCCGATATCAAAGGTACATGCTCATCCTCATCCATGTCCAAAATAACAAAGTCAACAGGGAAAACAAACTTGTCGACTTTCACTAAGAGGTTCTCGACAATCCCTCGTGGATACTTCACCGTCCTGTCTGTGAGTTAGATACTCATGCGTGTAGGGGCAGGCTTCCCGAGGTTAAGCTTAGTAAATACTAAATAGGACATTAAGTTTATGCAACCACCCAAGTCTGCCAATGCATTACTAACAGAACGATTTCCGATCAAGCACGGGATAGTGAAGCTACCCGGATCGGTCCTCTTCTTTGGAAGCAGGTTTTGCAAGACAGCTGAGCACTCCTCACATAAGGAAACATGGGAGAGCTCTTCAAGCTTCTTCTTGTTTGTCCTTCAAGAACTTAGCGTATTTAGGCATTTGCCTTCGAGCATCTACGAATAGAATGTTCACATGAAGTTGCCTAATGATCTCTAAGAACCTATGGAACTGCTCGGCCTCCTTATCTCTCCTCAATCTGCCAGGGTATGGAATGGGAACAGAAAAATCTCTAACGGGCTCCTTCTTCTTTTGCTGCTAAGACTCACTGGGTCATGTTGTACTTGTTGGGACTAGCCTCGGTTGCACGTCGCTAGTGGGAGTCTCCATTTCTATCTCCACATCAACCGGCTCTTCCTCTACTATCGGTTGATCCTCAGTCGCTCCTCTAACACTCCGAGTAGTCACCACTTTAGCCTGATGTTGTGGGTAAGAATTATTAGAGTTTGGGTTTCTGATGGTATTGCTAGGAAGGATACCAACTTGGCACAAATTTAGCTTATTTGCCAACTCTCCTACGGTTCACTAAGTTCTGAATGGTCGCATCTTGACTCCTAATCATCTGCTAACTCTGTTGGCAACGTGCCTGATTATCCGCCACAAATTGAGTCATCTGCTGATACTACTGCAACATGATCTCCTTCAACTCCTTAAGATCTCCACCACTTTGCTGACCACTAGATTAAGCGGGAAAAGAATTTGTTGGGGTCACAGTTGATACCCAGGCGGGTTCGAGTTACCGTTTCCCCAACTATAGTTTGATTGTTGATTTCTCCAACCCGGATTAGAATTGTTGAAAGTAGCATTTTGGAACCGGTTTTGGTTAGCAACGATACCAACCAGTTCAGAAGGCTCGCTCAGAAGAGTAGGACAATCTCCGGTCTCGTGACCCCCATGACATAACTCACACCTATTCAACCTCATCTTCACATCCTTCATCTCCTTAGTCAAGGCATCAATGGCTGCCATCATACTAGTATCAGGAGTAACCTGATGGATACCGCGTGCAGATGCGGTTGACCTGGTTGTAGGAATGGAATTCCTAACTGCAGATGGCTGCTCTGCCTGAGCAAAGCTCTCGAACAAATCCTCACATTCACTAACATCTTTCTTCTTCATACAGTTTCCTCCAGCAGCAGTGTTGAACCTCTACTGAGTCTCAAAAGTCAGTCCGTTAAAGAACTTTTCAACGACTGCCCAGTCTGAAAGTCTATGTTGGGGGCATCTAGCAAGTAGGGTTTGGAAACGCTCCCAAGCCATGTGGTATGGTTCGTCAGGGTCCATGCGGAAAAAGTGGATTTGGTCCCTGAGTCGAGCGGCCTTGGAGGGCGGGTAATACTTTTCTAGAAATTTGGCCTTCAGGTCATCCCATGTAGTAATGGAATCCTGGGGCAGAGTGTCAAGCCAGATGGCTGCTCGACTAGTGAGTGAGAATGGGAAAAGGCGTAAGTAGACTGCCTCGGCGGTAGCATTTTAAATGTTAAAGGTGTTGCAGATACAACTAAAACGGGTGATGTGCCTTGGCGCGTCCTCGTCCTCTAATCCGTAAAACTGAGCAGTGCTCAAGATAGTGGTCATAACATGAGATGGAATCTACCAGTTTTGGGTGGAAGTGATGGCGGGTGCAGTGATAGGGTTTCAGCCCCCAATGAAACCGGCACTGGCATGCTGGTGAATCGTCTGTCTAGGCTCTGCCATATCGAAATGTGTACCTTTTTATCGATGAATTTGCTCACGCACTCCTTGTGTTGTGACAAGCGCTCGTGAAGCTCTCGCTCGGGCTCTGAAGAAGCTGTAAATACTGGTGATCCTTGCGAACGAGTACGTGGCATACACTAAATAATGAAACACAATAATCACTAACCTAGAGGCACAAAATGCAATCAAGCAAGCAAAATATACCTAAGCGCAAGCAATTCTAGAATGCAGTAAAAAGCTAGAAAAACAGTTTAGATATTGCAAATAAAGTGCCAAAAACAAGTCCCCGGCAACGGCGCCAAAAACTTAATGTGTGTGAATGTTTACTCAATTTATGACCAAGTTTTAATTACAGAATTACCTAAAAACTACACACAAATGGCAAGTATACCGGACATGTACAGTATAGGAAGTAAGACCGAGGATCGAACCTAGGGACTAGATGTGGCAAACTCTAAAACTCAATCTAAACCGAATTACTAGCTAAAATTAATTTGGATTTTTTATTATATATTTTAATTAACTAACTAATAAACTAAATTAACTAACGAGAACTAAGACGAAAACGAGAGAAAATATCGAGCACGAGTGTAACCAGTGTTGATGAACAAACCACCTAGGCAAGAATTCCTAACCAGATGCAAGACTTCTACAGTTGACAATTACCAAGTTTTCTGATTTTAGACCGACAACCCTCTCGTTAGAGAAAAAAGTCTAATAGTAATTAGACAAGATGAATGTCTCCCACACACAAAAGCCTAAGAACTGATCTATGACGCACAATCAGGTAGTGAATGAAGTGCTAGATTGATACGACTCGACCTATCGAAACCGAATCACACAACCAGAGACATGAAAAAGCAACTCACTTTAACACCTTTTAATTGTGAAACTAGTTTTAAATTGATACACCGAATACCTAGAATCCTTTAGACACGAATAAATAGAAATACCCCGAGCTATCGAGTGCCTAAAACTACCAAACAATGAATAAACAAATCCTAGCAATCCCAAATTATATTTCTATTCAATGGAATTGGATGCCTACTTACTTCTACTGATTTTAATTGGTTAAGTTACCTATATTATTTCTAATAATAGGGTTAAAACGAGAATTGGCCAGATTAACGAATTAACTAATGATTTTAACGTGTCTATGGTGAATTTATTCTTTACAAACACATCAATAATGAAAACCAATCAACTAATATCAGCAAATAATAGTACACATGATCATATTCAGCAACAATAAAAACTATTTTAAATCAAACACATGAACTTGGTAAAAAGTCGAACCAAACAAAGTCTAAACACGCGAATTAGTTTATCAAACCTAGGCGGTTACAGAAGTTTAGCCTCTAAACATGTTTATATAATCAAAACAAAGTTCAAACGCAGAAACATCTTGTTCAAAACAGAAAAAACGGATAAAAATCAAAACCGAAGCCTTACGGGTTGCACTCTTCAATACGCGTCTACGAACTTGGATCTTCAGAACCGAAACTTCCTTGCCTTGCCTCCTCTTGTACCTCCCAGAATCGTCCCTCAAAATTTTATGCAGAATGGTTGTGTTACGTGTAAAAATGGTGATCAAGCGTGTGAGCGAGAGATAGAAGAGAAAGAATCAAAAGAGGAAGAAAGTCTCAAAATCATTCGCTGCTGATTCTCATTCCCAGATCTGTTTATGTACTTACAATTAATACATATAAACCCCTTGTACTATCTAACAATTATAATATAGTCCCTACACTATTTATTACCGTAACAATACTTCCCCTATAAAAGATTCTTGACCTCAAGAATCAAGCTTTTGAAGAATGGAAACTCAAATCTACTTTTTTGCATTCCCTATTGTTGAAACATTGACTTTTAATTCGCCTTCACCTATGATATTGTCACATATGACTTTTAATTCGCCTTCAACTTTGTTTGGTATTTTACTATCTTCAGTCTTGTCACATATGATATTGCTCTTCCATTTCCATTTAACTAGCCATCTCTTCACAGTTTCAGTTTTATGCTTGAAAGCCAAAATTCCCAGCCAGTTAGTAGCACCATTTTCAAAAAGTACATCCAAGTATATTATACAAAAATCATTTATAGAACCCATGCTATCTTTTATAACTTTGTGTATGATCTGATCAAATTCATTCTCATGAACTACAACAACTAGTTCATGTTTCTTTGTGTGCAAATGCTGACTCAATAGTTGTTGGTCTTCATCAACAGATCTGGTTAGACCATCATTCCTATTTCCAACCCATGTGCTATTTGATGTTACTTTTCCAACTTTCAACCCCAATGCATCAAACTGTGCTCGAATTTCTAACGTCATAGATTGTTTCCCATTCTTTTTAGTCAACCATATGCAATCTTTATTATCCAAACCCACATAGATGCAAGCACATGTCGAACTAATTTTGAGCCATCTTGGTTTAATTTTCCATTTGCGCCATAAATGCACTAGCGTCATCAACACTTGAACTTGAAATCCATTTTGGTCACTTCCACAATCAAGTTGCTTGATGTCTTTGTTTTCCAAATCATCTTTATTATGCCAGTATGAGCTTATATTTTTCGATACAAGCAACAAATCGTCTTTGACGATCCCCTGATTTAAAAATTCAACCAAATAGAACAACCCACCAGGTTTCCATTCAAAACTCTCCACAACTATCAAATTATTACTAAACTGCCACTCTTTTCTATCTTTGATCATAACAGTCCCAATATCATTGACTTTTCCTTGAGCTATGCCTATTATACCTGGTAGAATCACATGAAGCGATTCGTTTTCTGTTATCACATGATCAACTTTTCTTAAATCACCATTATCAACTAGTGAGACTACTTCATCCAAACCATCTAGACACTCCAATTCCCCATCCGTATTTGTCCCTACATCTGTTCTAATTTCCTTTAAATCTTTAACCATTATCACAATCATCTCGTTTATCTCAACTGTTTTGATTTCATTTTTTGATTCTATAATATCATCATTCTCTACATCTACTGAATCTTGAACATTAACCATTGATTCATTTTGGATTTCTAACTCCGCGTCATAAATGGTTTCCTGAATCTCATTTCCAAACCTACTAGGCATTTCATCAAACACCTTGGGTGCAATCTTATTATCTATTTCATTTTCTCCTAAAACATCCTTATCAATTACCCTTCCATTTCCCATTGAATCATTAATATCAAATACCTTGAAAGCGTCGTATAAAGAAGAATTTGGATCATATGGAGAAAATGAATCTTTTAATTCATTTGCATCCAATTTCAAAGCTAAAGAAATGGTATCTTTCAATGTGTGAAGACTATATTGATGCCATGTTATAAAAACATCTCTAATTTTTGGTTCAAGGCCATCAATAAAGAGATAAATTGCATAGTATTCACTGATTTCTTCAGAATTTTTTACCTGATCGAACATAATTTGGAATTCATCGCAATACTTGCTAACCGTACTTTCTTGCATTGAGGACATAATCAGGTCCAAAGCATCTTCCATGGTATTTGCTGAATTGAATTTGATTTGTAGTTGCCTAACCTTGATCTGTTGCTGCCCTAATTTCTCAAATACAACCCTTGAATCGTCAACTGAAATCACCACCTTGAATCGCCTACTATTGAATCACCAGTATATTTCTTGATCGTTGCTTCAATTTGTTGCAAAAAGGAAGCCGTTGTTACCCTAACTTCGATTGATTGTTACTGTAGAAATCCGAACCCTAACCCACGGTCGAAAGGAAAGGAAGCTCTGATACCATTGTTACGTGTAAAAATGGTGATCAAGCGTGTGAGCGAGAGATAGAAGAGAAAGAATCAAAAGAGGAAGAAAGTCTCAAAATCATTCGCTGCTGATTCTCATTCCCGGATCTGTTTATGTACTTACAATTAATACATATAGACCCCTTGTACTATCTAACAATTACAATATAGTTCCTACACTATTTATTACCGTAACAGGTTGCTTATTTTTTGAGATATCCCATACTTAAATACCACACCAAATACAATCTTAATCGAACAATACTAATTCAACTAGAGACAAAAATATCGGTCAACTTGTTTTCTTTTTGGTCAACCGAATTTGTTGATGGCAGCTACAGTACCAGGACTAGAATCCTTTTTGTGGAATTAATTTACAACTTTCACCATTTGTACAATAATGGTCCCTCGCTTTTAATAATAATTCACATTTAATTTTTTACTTTTCAACAAATGCACTATGGCCCTCCAACTTTAAATAACAATTTGTGATATGCCTTTTTTAAGCTTTCCAAATATGACAGTTTTGGTCCCTCGAATTTATTAACTCCCGGTTCTTCGTTTATCCTCCATTAAAGCTCATTTTTAATATTTTTTCGCACTGAGACTTACAAATACACGAACTAATCAAATAGAAGCTAAAAACTAATAAAAAAGACTCTAGAACTAATTAAATTATACAAATTACATATGATAAATACATGTGTTTTACAAATATCAGTATCACATATTAAATTTCAACAGTTAATCGAAATACCATCAAGATATTTTCTCCCTTTATTAGTGAAGGGGTATGGTCCAAAGAGCATGTGCGGACGCGCAACTTGAGGGACCATATCATTGAAGAAACGTCGTCCAAGTAGAGCATGAACGCCGGCAAACAGAGCTAGCGAAAAACGTGGGTCACCCCCGACAGTGAGAGGGGGAGTACATGAGACAGCTAAGGAAAAAGGATGACACGTGTCACCAATCATTAGTCCCCGGATCATGCTGCATAATCCTCAAGGGATAGCTAGCCACAACCCGACAGGAAGTACTGGGAGACCAGGGCCGGTTATAAGCAAGTGCAAAGTGTGCTTGAGAACAGGGCCCAAATAATTAAAGGGCCCAAAATTTTTTATGTTTTCTTTATATATATAGCCCAAATTTTTTACAGGCCCCAAAGTTTGGTAACAAACCCAATCCCTTAACTGATTATAGGCCCAAACCTTTGTCAAAATACAATCGGTCGCTGACATCCGCAGGGAAATCAAAAGTCGCGTGCGTGGTTCTTTGCTTTGCACCAGGCCACCAGGGATTTCTGATCAAAGTCATCAAACGCTGCAGGATTTCTGATCAAATTCAAAGTCATCAAACGCTGCACCAGGCCACCGGACATCCGCAGATTCGCGAATCGCGATTCAGATTTCAGGAGAGGTATTTGTTGGTTGTCTTTTGAGTTTTGTTTGTTGATTGATGTTACATCCGCATGTTCCAAGTTTGTTTATTTATTTGTTTGTCGAAAAACATACAGATTATTTATTTGTTTGTCGAAAAACATTCAGATTAATGATCATCATCAGAATTCAGGTTAATGATCTTACTGTTGTTTCGAGTCTGATTTCGAGTTTACGAGTCGCTAAGTGTTTTCATATCCTGATTTCGAGTCTGATTTCTAGTTTACTGTTGTTTATTTAGATAATTAGATTGATTAAACTGTTATGAATAATGAATGATTGTAGTATTATGAATTTTTAGTTATATAATTGAATGATTGATGAGTTTATGTTATATGAAGATTTGCGAATATGGCCCAAATTTTTTATCTCGAACAGGGCCAAATTTTTTTTTGGGATTTTCGGAGACGGCCCTGTGGGAGACGCTGAAGTGGAATGAATAAAACCGTGCCAAGTCAACCCTAGCCCTGATTAACGGTCCTGTCCTGCCAGAGGATACCAAATGGATATTCTCCAGAATTAACAGCTGGCTCCTACCATCCTTTATAACCCATCGACTATAAAAGAGAACTTCACTACAGGTTTAAGGATTGCTATCTTGCTCTCTAGCCTTACACACACACATTTATTGTCCTCAAAGCAAGTTCTTATTCTTACACCGAATGGTGGTTACAAGGAGAACCCCCAACCTCTCCTCCTTGTAACGAGCTTCATGTTGTTGTGTTGTTATGCAGGACCAGATTCAAAGCATTTAACAGCTTGGCGAGGAAAGAAAGAAGATTCACCTATGTGAATGAGACCGACCCCTCAAGTTAACCTCTTCGGATTGACTTGGTGTAGGGGTGTTCATCGAATCGAATATCGAATTTTCGAATTATTCGAATCGAATTAATCGAATAATTTTTTTTTCTCTTGAATTCGAATTCGAATAAGACACATACTATTCGATTCGAATTCGAATTCGAATAAAAACTTCAATTCGTATTCGCTTCGTATTCGAATAAAAATTCGAATTCGAATCGAATTCGAATAAATTCGCTTCAATTCGTATTCGCTTCAATTCGTATTCGCTTCGTATTCGTATTCGCTTCGTATTCGAATAATAGATATGGTATTTGGTTGATGGTTCATCATGTCATGGGCCATATGCCCATATCATATGTAATGGGCTTAGTAATAACTTAAATGGGTAATTTTATATAGCCCAATTAATTTATATATGTATTAAATTTTAAATTATATATATTATATATATAAAAATAAAAATACATGTATAATTCTTATTCGAATTTCGAATCGAATCGAATTTAAAATTGTAAATTCGTATTCGATTCGTATTCGATTAACTTGACTCGAATCGAATCGAATCGAATTCGAATTCTTGCGACTCGAAACGAATTCTTGATAATCGAATCGAATTCGAATCGAATTTCGAATTTTTCGAATCGAAACGAATTCTGAACACCCCTAACTTGGTGTTTCTTCAACTAGTCTCTTCCAAATAATACCCCAAGTACTGCCATTTCCATCTCAAAAAGTCGGAAATATATATTTGCAAATCTATTTCCAACAATTGTGACAATCCCCTGGTTTCTTATTGGAAATATATTTGCAAACCTGAAAAAAATGTAATAAAACGTTGTGGACTCGTAGAAACTTGTGTTAGGAGCGTATTTGTTGTTTTAATAACAAGGGTTAAGATATAATAGGAAGTTTATTTGGGTAGGAAGCGTAGGAAGTAATCTTAATCATCCATTTATTTAATCAAGGGCTAAGATCAAATGAGTGAAAATGAAGGAAAAAAAAAGGCGTGTGGGTTTGTTTAGGGGCATTCTAGTCAATCCAAGCCAATAGTTTCTCTCTCCTCCAATTCCACCCCCCCCCCCCATTTTTTAAACGCTAATAACTCTTTCATACGACATTATTTTTTTATAAAAATTGCACCAAAAAAACGAGCGTTTTTTATCTTTAAAACGAATATACTATTGCTATATTTTCGATTTTTTTTTTCAAAAACCCAGTTGCGTAAAACGCAATAGAAAAAACCCAGTTGCGTAAAACGCAATGAAAAAAAAAACCTAAAAATGACATTTTTGTTAAACGCAATGCACCAAAAACACAAAGAAATGTCTTATTTGTAAAACGCAATGGCCAGAAAACACAAATAAATATCTTATTTCTAAAACGCAATAGCCTAAAAACACAAAAGAAATTGTACTTTCTAAAACGCAATGGACTGAAAACACATAAAAATGTGTTTTACCTAAAACGCAATGCACAAAAAACACAAACAAATGTCTTATTTCTAAAACGCAATGGCCAGAAAACACTTAAAATGTCTGTTTTCTAAAACGCAATGGACTAAAAACACATAAAAATTTGTTTTACCTAAAATGCAATGCACAAAAAACACAAAGAAATGTCTTATTTATAAAACACAATGGCCAGAAAACACTTAAAAATGTCTCATTTCTAAAACGCAATGGCCTAAAAAACAAAAGAAAGTGTTCTCTCTAAAACACAATGGACTGAAAACACCTAAAAATGTGTTTTACCTAAAACGCAATGACTAAAAACACTTCAAAAATGTGTTTTACCTAAAACGCAATAACTAAAAACACTTAAAAAAATGTGTTTTTTCGAAAACGCAATGGCCAGAAAACACATAAAACTCTCTTATTTCTAAAACGCAATGGACAAATAAAACTGTCTGTGAACTGTCTGAACCAGAGAGTAGCAAATCAAAAATTGTTTGAATTGTCTACGAATTACTGTCTTCGAAATGAGCAATTTTCTGGAAAATTAAATTTTCTGATGCATTTTTATTAAAGCAATTTAATCGAAAAAAAATTTTCTTAGCTCGACCCCAGCCAGGGGCTCTGCCCCTTGGACCCTGCTACCAGGGGCGCTGCCCCCGGACCCCCGCCAAGATCGTAAAACGCAATGACTAAATCAAAAACCCAGATCGTAAAAATGAAATTAAAGAATTTCTTACATGGATCGAAGTCGATTTCTTCAACGATTGATGAAATTTGAATGATAGAAACACTTATCAGCGATCGAATCGAACGGTTCGAGTGATTATCTTCAAAATCACGGGAAAAAAACGAGATTTTGAATGAAATTAAACTGGGTTTTCTTCAAAAAAAGCTGAAGAACACGTTGATCGGTGTTTGAATCATTGATTGGTGACGAAAATCGCACTATAATGTAGTGATTATTGAGATAGAAAGTGAAGAAATAGTTGAAGATGGTGGGTTTTGAAAATTGTGGGTTTTGATGTTACTGGGAAGAAAAAGGAAGACGAAAAGGATAAAATTGACTAAAATACCCTTCCTCTTTATTTTAAATTTTGCCACATGTCCTAATCCTATTGCTTGCTATCCTTCCTAGCCAAAATAAACTTCCTATTTGATCCTCACCCTTAATAACAATTGTTTGAGGCTGCAACATTATGGTCAAATTTATCCTTATATACCTTATGTAACAGAAAAGCATAGATTAGCATAGATGGTTGAATTGTTCACAGTAACCTAGCCATGACTTTTAAACTAAGCTGGTAATTCTTCATACTCACCCAACTGTTACGAACTTGTTATATCTTATTGGGTTATTGGATTTTAATAATCCTAAGTTTCACCTTTTGGCCGATAATAATTCAAACTTTAAAATTTCCCTCTAATGATCCCAACTTGTAAGAATTTGGCCTCCATTGATCCTTTTACAACATAGGTGCACTTAAATCATATAAGAAGTTTGCAGGTGCACTTGAATCTATTGAGGATGCCGAATTTTTATATGTTAGAAAAGGATTAATGGGTGGCAAATTCTTACAAGTTGGGATCGTTGGAGGGAATTTTTAAAGTTGAGATTATTATTGGCCAATAGGTGAAACTTAGGATTATTAAAATCCAATAACCCTATTTTATTTATGTTGCTTCCGATATAAATAAGCAAAATGAGGATAAGCAACTATATAAATAAGAATTAGCTGATAAAAGATTAGAGATATTGAAATAAATGTTAGAAAATGTATCAAGGACATTAGTAAAAGTAAAGGCAAAAATTAAAATGATATTCCAAATTGGTTTGGTGCCAAAAGTATCATCACATCCGCAAACCAGGGGCAGAGGTAAAGTGTAAGGAGGTGTAGCACAGGCTACGGTTCAACCCCGTCTTCGTAGTGTAAATTTTTTATTTTTTTCGATTTTATATAAAGGATACCCCGAATAAATACGGGGATACCCGTAACAAGAATAGGATATTTAACTTATTAAAATTCCAAATTCTTATAAGCCCAAACCTTTTACAACACCAAACTTGTATAATAATTAAGCTCAAATGATAGAGTTAACCCAAATTAGGTAAAATATAATTGAAAGAGACCCAATTGATAAACTTAGACCAAGCCCCAAAACAATTAGGCAGCAAAGATGGAAAAATAAAGTCGCAGCGAATTGCGATCATCCCATCATCATCCCTGTTGTTGCTCCGTTAACCGGCGGTCGACCTGCGTGTTTGGTGAGAGTTTTTTGTCCTATGATTTTTTGTTTGTTGTTATTGTTTATGCAGTATTGTTGTTTGTAGATTTGTTAAGGTTAGTGTTTAGATATGTTAAATTTTACAAAAAAGTTTTAGTTTTCTAGTATTCTTGTTAAACTAGGTACTTGAATTCTTTGAAGTTGAAGGTTGATTCCTTAAGGTGACCGATATACAGCTATCTATTTGGCTTTTGAGAAAAACAGGACAGAACTCTTCCACTTCTGTATGCACCTGTGAGACAACAAAAAAACAAATATAACCATTTTTCCAGATTTTTCTGCCTTGCGTAATACACGCAAAGACTGTGGCTCAACCAACATCGATGCGGGATGCGGATTGTGGTACATTGGGTTGTAGGGATGAACATATGGGACATGGTACCAGTACCAAATCCCCGTACATATTTTTTTCGGTACCGATACGGTACCTACTTTTTGGCGTTTTCAGTAGGGGTTTGCACGGTTCGGTTCGGTTATTAGTATTATCCGTAACCGTAACCGAAGTCATCGGTTAATCGGTTCGGTTAATTAGGTTAATTTCTTAGTTTTCGGTTCGGTTCGGTTAATTTTCGGTTAATAATCAATTCAAACAAGGGCTATTTTTTTTGCTTAGAAATACATGTAATGGAGGTATAAATACATGAAATAGAGGTATGAATACATGAAATGGATGTATAAATAAATGAAATAGAAGTATAAATGCATTAATAGATATTTAAATACAAAAAATGGAGGTATAAATATATGAAATGAAGGTATAAATAAATGAAATAGAGGTATTATTACATGAAATGAAAATATAAATAAATGAAATGAAGGCATAAATAAATGAAATAGAGGTATTATTACATGAAATGAAAGTATAAAACATGAAATAGAGGTATAAAAGCTAGAAATATATAAAAAAATAAATGATTCGGTTCGGTTCGGTTTGGTTAATTTCGGTTAACCGATGGTAAAAAATATCCGTTAACCGACTTTTGGTTAATTCGGTTTCGGTTAATTTCGGTTCGGTTTTGTCGGTTTTTCTGTTCGGTTTCGGTTAACGGTTCAATTATTGCACACCCCTAGTTTTCAGTACGGATTTGGTACGGTACCGGTATGCCTTAACTCTAGTTGTATCTTATGTTTACTTTTTAGAGTTAATTCGACTTTGCTCCCTAAGGTTTGATAAAAAAAATATTTTCCTCAAAAAGATTAAAAATTATTGTTTTACCCCAATAGTTTCCTTAGTTGTTTCAACTTCATCCACACCCTTAACACCTTTCATTTTATTGTTAAGTTTCACCGATATTCTTATCATGTGATGTGTATTGTTGATGCAACAAATAATAGACCAAGGATAGTAGCTGGGATGGTCGGGCAAAAGGGTTGAAGGGTTCAACTTTGCCTAACGCAGGTCGTTGGGTCCCCCCACGTTTGCAAGACGTGGAGAGAGGTTCACTAGATTTGTTTTGTTGTTTGCTAAAGATCCTCCTCTGAAGTGTGTTCAGATTCGGATGTGTAAGCAAAAGGAATGTGTGTGTTGAATGTGAAAGCAAGTGACTCGCATAAAGCAAGTACTTGAGAGCAATGATCAGAGATTCTCCAAGAATCAGAGCTGATCGGAGTGTCTAATTTATAGGAGAGGACATCACGCGAAGAGGAATGAGTTTGACTAGTGAACATGCTTGCAGTGGAGGACTTACCCTTTCGGGGGTTGAAGCCTTTTGACCCGCGGATAATAGAGTGTGCTATGTGGACCTGCATTGCTTTTGCGGCTGGTGAGTTGGTGAAGCAATCCAGAGACATGACCTTTTAATGTTCCCGCATTACTTTATCTCAACTCCCCAGGTTTTTAACCTTTGAACCATTTTGCCTTATGAGCATTCACGTATTTAAGTCATTTATATTTGGTCTTGGGCTACCCCCATCATCAGCCCCCCAAGTCAGAGGTTTTTGGGAGATGAGCTCAAAGACTTCTGACTTTTATACGTGTATTTTACTGCCTAAAGGCTTCAAGGGTTCAAAGGTTGGAAGGTTGAAAACGGTTGAGGTTTTTGAATTTCGAATTTTGACAAGACAGTTGTCATGACTTGTGGCAGTTTGTCAGGCGGCGGTTTTAATTCTATCACTTAATTATATTACTTTTATCTCATTAATTTACACATATTTTATCAGAAGAACATTACTTGCCCTCTTTTTTCTCAAGTTTTCCCCCTTTATCAAAACAGGTTAGTTTCCTTTGCTTATTTTCTGTTTAATTTCTCATATCATGGGTGCTCGTAAGGATTTGGCAAAGTCGTTTTCTCGAATGACTCAAGAGGAAGTCGATTTGTTTTGTATGGAATGGGGAATAGGGACGAAGTTTAAACCGGTTGCACCGGCTTGTGATAAGTCTATCGATCAATGTCCCCCTGGTTCGATTGCTTTGTATTGTCGACATTTTGAGTTTTCAAATCTTCGTCATCCATTTTCAAACTTTTTTTTGAACATCTTGGAATATTATCGCATATCTTTTGGTCAAGTTCACCCCCTTGGAATGGCTAGGGTTTTGCATTTTGAAATTTTGTGTCGGGCTTCCGGGTATGATCCCACTCTTTTGTCATTCCGCCGTTTTTTCCGATTGGCTAAGAACGGTGATTGGTTTACCTTCGAGACCACTCAAGTTAACACCTGTTTGATTTCATCTATGGTTTCTACCCTTGGGGTTTGAAAAGACCGTTTTTTCTGGGTGTCAGAGGAAATTGTTCCTTTTAAACTTGTTTGGAGACACCCGGATGCTGTTTTAAACGAACCTGAGCCTTCTGCGTCTGATATAAATACTCGGTTTTTAGAAACTCTTAGGGAGTGTTCTTCAAGGCTTCGTCCCTTTCCCGAGCATTTATTGGTGTTATTGGGTCTTAGTAAATTGTGGGAAAAACGTGATCGAGACCCGGTGCTCATGAGAGATGGGAAGGGTATGCATTTATTCTTCTCATGTTCTTGTGTTCCTATTTCTTTGTTTGCTCATGTGTTTTTATGTTTGTTTTGCAGTTATGTCTGCACTTGACTTTATCAAAAGTGATGATACCTCCGATGTTGCCTTTGATAATGTTGCTGCTACCCCGGGTGAGGATGCGGTTGTTAGGGGTTCTGATTATAGGTTCGAGGGTTCTGGTTATGTAAATGTCCCAAATGTTAAGGGTTTTACCAAGACTATTGCTTCCAAGGTTTCCACTCGTCGTTCCCAGCGCTATCTGAAAGGTGTTGATCAGCCATCTGATTCGGAGGCTGTTGATGTTAGTGATGATATTGAAGTATCGGCAGATCAGGCTATTGATGTCAGCAAGGGTAAGGAGAAGGAGTTAATTGTTTCAAGCAAAAAGAATAAGTTAATTAAGAAAGGTACCACTCCTGTCATTCAAGGTTCGTCGGTCAAAAACGTTGAGAGCTTCGAAGGTTCAGAGGGTCAAGAGGTTTATGTGCCCAACTGGGGGGTTAAAGTTTGGGATAGTTTTAAAGACCCGGCTGTTTGTGCTGAAGCCTTGGCTCATTTTGCTCCTCCTGGTGTTCGAAGCGCTATTTCGGAGATGGAGGCTGATCATCTTATTTCTAGGATGATGCTGAGTTCCTGCAACATTTCAGCCCTGTTGGCTGAAGGTGTTACTCGGTTTGCCAAAGGCATGCAGGAATATGAGGAGGCCTTTAAGAATAAGGAAAAGATGAAGGCTTCGATTGCCTCTATGAAGAAAGAGATTGATAGCTTTTCTGAAAAGGAGCTGGCTTTGGCCAAGAAAGTGAGTGAGTTGACGAGGAGACACGAGATTGAGATGAGTGATCTCAAAAAGGGTTTCGAAGCTGACCGATTGAAGCTGAAATCTGATAGAGAGGCCTTGGTTGTTCAACAGAAGGCTTTTGATGAGGAAAAAGATGGTTTGAAGACTTTGGTTGCCCAAGCCACTGGGGATAACCAGTGGCTTATTGAGCAGGGTTTTCATCAGGTTGTTACCTATCTTCTTCACTCTAAAGAGTTTAATTCTGCTCTTGGTGAAGTTTACACTAAACTGCTCAATCTGGGAAAACATCAAGGTCTTATTGCGGGTTATAAGCTTCACGAGTCTGGCCATCCTTTAGAAAAATCTCCATTGTACCGTCCCGAGGCTTCTGATATCTTCAAGAGTTCCGTTGAGCAAATGGAGAGGTTAACATACCCGTATGTGAGCCAGGTTGCTTCTTGCTATGGTAAGCATCTCTCCGTCTTGCAGGAACTAAAGCCGGATGGTCTAAATGAAAAGGTATGCGTCGAAGTGCTTAGCTCTCTTTCAAGGAAACGTTCCTATTCAGGAGATAGTGAAGATACCTTTCCTGGAGAACCTGATGCTCCTAAGGATGCCAGCTTGGAGGGTTCAGCTGTTGGTGATGAGGGCCCAAAGGCTAAGAAGATCAAGAAGACTATGAAGGCTAAAGGTAACAGTTCTGGGGCCTCTAAGCCTTCTACTGATGCATGATATTCGTAGCTTTCTTAGCACTTTTTAAAACAATTTGTGGTTTGTAATGTTAGCTTCAAACAATATTAGGTTTTGCAGGAACCCTTAAGATTCCTGTTATGTGGTTGTGTTTTAGGCCTGTATGGCCATTTGAACAATTTCTGAACTTACAAGTCACTAGGACTTGTTTTAACTTGTGTTTGGATTGTTGAAAGTCTTTCAAGGCTTTCTTTGCTATGCCACTATGTTTAACTATTTTCTTTGTGTTGTGTTTTTTATACTTATGCTTATTTTGTTAAGGCAGCTTGGTTGGCTTCAAGCCTTTAAGCTTTTTGGCGATCTCGTATGTAGGTTGAAGCCTTTAAGGTTTGTATATAGCTTGAAGCCTTCAAGGCTTCTTGGGTTTGTGTCTTTGCTTGGTTTGTATCTTTGAGTTTCTATAACTTTTTGTTCAAGTTGTTGCATTGTTCCTCGGGTTATTTCTTTTTTTTTCTTGTAGCTTTGTCTTTGTCAAGTTTGTGTTGTCTTTATGTTTTTTATACCTTAAAGGGTTCAGTGCTGCAGTCACTTAGCCTTGGTATTTTTAACAAGAAGACATAACACCTATCCTATTTATTTTCTTGTTTTCATTTGATTTCGTAAGCCTGTTTCTTGATTATTTTTCTAAGGCTTAAGGAACATTTGGTGTAGGCTGTTCAAACCCGTCTATGAGACAACTTTGTTTTCAATAATAAGTCTCATGGAGTTGTATTGATTTAGGAACTCACCCCTTATATAGGTTCATTCAACCCTTGAACCTATTGAGCGATGTGGCCTGGGAGCTCATCCCCTTACATGGCCCTTGCCATGGAGTTTTTTGCTAGGTTCTCATCCTGATCTTAGGATAGAAAGACAAATTTGTTAAAACAACTTCATTCATTCAAGAGATACTTGTTTTTACACAAGGTAATCATAGTGCTACTCTTGGAATACAACTTGTGAAATACAAACCAATCTTTCTTGTTCAGACATGGAACCTTTTCAAGGTTTTTCCATTCCAATGCCTTGGAAGCCTTTTACCCTCTGAGTCTGCTAGCTTGTAAGATCCACCGTTATGTGCTTCAAGGATGGTGTACGGGCCTTCCCATTTTGGACCAAGCTTTCCTTGATTCTCTTTTTTGCTAGCTTCATTGTTTCTAAGGACCAGGTCTCCTGGCTTGAAGCGTTCATTCTTGACTCTCTTGTTGTAGTAGGCTTCCATTCGTTGCTTGTACTTGTCTTCTTGAATTGCAGCTTGGTCTCGTGCTTCCTCTAGGAGTTGTAAGTTCAACATGGTCTCTTTTTGGTTTGTTTCGGGATCCATGTTGACAATTCGTTGTGTTACAACTCCTACTTCAGCTGGGATCACGGCTTCGGATCCAAATACCAAGCTATAGGGTGTTCTTTTGTGACTTGTTTTTTTGGTTGTTCTTATGGCCCATAGAACACTCGGCAATTCTTCAAGCCAGTTGCTTTCGTATCTTCCCAGCCTGGTTTTGATACCTTCCACTATGCTTTGATTCGTCCTTTCAACCTGACCGTTTGATTGTGGGTAAGCCACTGAGCTGAAAACCTGGTTGATTCTGTGTTCTTTGCACCAAACGCTGAAAGGCTTCTCAGCAAATTGCTTTCCATTGTCAGTGACAAGTACTCCCGGCAATCCATAACGGCAAATAATGTTCTCCCAAACAAAGTCAATGACCTGTTTGCCCGTGATCTTTGCAAGTGGTTTAACCTCGGGCCACTTGGTGAAATAATCTATGGCTACCAACAAGAACTTCACTCCACCTTTGCTTGGGGGAAACGGACCGACAATGTCCATCCCCCATTTATAGAATGGCCATGCTAAGGTTATTGGGACCAGATCATGCTTGGGACTTTTTGGGATTGGTGCATGAATTTGGCAGGCATCACATTTCCTTAATTGCTCAGCGGTATCCCGGTGCATTGAGGGCCAAAAATACCCAAGGTTCATAAGTTTTGCAACCACCGACCTAGCTCCAAAATGAGCTCCGCATATACCTTCGTGAATTTCTTTGATCAAATACTGACTTTGCTCGGGACCCACACATCTTAGCAAGAGAGCAAGATAACCCTTTTTGTAAAGGGTTTCACCTTGTAGTATATACTGCCTTGCCTTGATCTTAACCCTTTCAGCTTCTATTTGATCACTTGGCAATTCGCCGTTTTTAAGGAATTTCTTGATTGGAGTCATCCAATTCGGATCTTCCTCGGTGACTACATCTTGAACTTCCAACTCATCAATTGATGGAGCCTTTAACACTTCTACCAACACCTTCTTGGTAAGGTGGGCAAAAGTGAGAGATGCAAGCTTACTCAAGGCATCCGCTTTTTTGTTTTGGGACCTGGGAATTTGCTTGATGTTGCATGTTTGGAAGGTATTCATCAGCTCCTTGGATTTTTCTTTGTATCTTTTCATGTTGGGCTCCTTTGCAACGTAGCTATCATTCACTTGGCTCGAGACCAGCAACGAATATGTGAATACTTCAAGCTTTTGGACCTTCATTTCTTTAGCCAGTCTTAAGCCGGCGATCAGTGCCTCGTATTCAGCCTCGTTGTTAGTGGTCTGAAAATCAAAACGGAGAGCATACGTGAACTCCAACCCTTCTGGGTTAATCAAAATGAGCCCAGCCCCTGACCCTTCAACGCTTGAAGCCCCATCGGCGAAAATTTTCCAGGCTTCGAGGTCTGAGGGTTCAGTGGCAGCGGTGTTTACTTCAGTGATTGTTTGCTTTGGGACTTCTACAATGAAATTAGCCAATACTTGGGCTTTGATAGCTTTTCTTGGGACATAGGTGATGTTATGCTCACCTAGTTCCACTGCCCATTTGGCTAATCGTCCTGAGTTTTCTGGTTTTGCAAGCACACTCTTAATAGGTTGGTCGGTGACCACTTGTATAGGGTGTGCTTGAAAATACCTTCGAAGCCTTCTAGCTGTTTGAACTAGGGCTAGGGCAAGTTTTTCAAGAGGAGGATATTTGGTTTCAGCCAATTTTAGAGTTTTGCTGAAGAAATAAACGGGTACCTGAACCTTGTCTCGCTCAATGGTGAGGACCGCGCTTATGGCCTCTTCAGCAACCGAAAGGTACACCGAGATTAACTCTCCCGTTTCTGGGGCCGCAATGTCAGGTAGGGAAGCTAGATGTTCTTTCATCTGGTTGAAGGCTTCTTCAGCCTCCTCAGTCCATTTGAAGTCCTTCTTATCATAGCAGCTTTTGAGCGTTTTGTAAAAGGGTAAAGACCTTTCAGCCAACTTGGAGGTAAAACGCTTCAAGGCTGCAAGCTTCCCATTTAAGCTCTCAACCTCCTTCTTGCTTCTCGGTGGTTTGGTTTCAAGAACAGCTTTCACCTTATTCGGATTGGCTTTAATGCTTTGTTTTCCCACAATATGCCCAAGGAATTTACCTTCCTCAAACCCAAAAGAGCATTTTTCGGGGTTGAGTTTCATGTTGACCTTCCTTAGGTTCTTGAAGGTTTCTTGGATGTCATCGAGCATTTGATACTCCGTCTTGCTTTTAATCACCAAGTCGTTGACATATGCCTCCATGTTTCTACCAATTTGACTTGAAAAGGCCTTGTCTACTAGGCGTTGGTAGGTGGCTCCAGCGTTTTTGAGGCCAAAAGGCATCTTTTGATAACAAAAGATCCCTTTGTCCGTGTGAAAAGCGGTATTTTCTTCATCCTCCTCCTTCATGAGGATTTGATGATAACCTTTGTAGGCGTCAAGAAAACATTTAAACGGGTAACCGGTGAGGGAGTCAACCTTGAGATCAATTTCAGGTAATGGGTAGCAGTCTTTGGGACAAGCCTTGTTAAGGTCCTTGAAGTCTATGCACATTCTCCACGAATTGTCTGGCTTTCGGACCATCACTGGGTTTGCAACCCAGGATTGATACTTGACCTCGCGGAGAATGCCAGCTGACACAAGCTTTTCAACCTCTTGGCATGCAACCAAGCTTCTTTCGGGTGCTAGACTTCGTTTCTTCTGGACGACAGGCTTGGCATTGGGTGGTATCTTCAATTCATGTTCAGCAATGCTTCGAGGGATACCTGTCATATCTACCGGGCACCAAGCAAAGACATCACTGTAATGTGTTAACAGCTTTTCAAGATACGAGAGGGTCTCTTGTGAAAGGCTTGGATTGACCCTTATCCTCTGCTCAGGGTACTTGGGATTTATGATTAGCCTTTGTTTGTCTTCTTCACTTTTGGAACTTTCACCTTCAATCATGTAGGCCTCCTGAGAAGGTTGAAGGGTTGCTATTCCCCTCTCGGTGGGAAATTTGACAGTGCCATGGCCAACGGACACAGCCATATAAAATGCACACTGTCCCGGCCTTCCAATGATCACGTCATAGCTTGAAGGTATATTGATAACCACAAAAGTGAGTGGCTGGACTCTCTCCTTCTGACCTTCGCTGAAAAGAACATCAAGTGTCAGTTGCCCTAAAGGCTTGAGGGGTATATCGGCAATACCTTTTATAGAGGTTCCGGAGGGTTGAAGCCTTGAACGTTCTTCATTGCTTAGACGGTTAAAGAACTTCTCAAACATGATTTCGGTGGCAGCACCAGTGTCTATGTAAGCTTTACTTGTTTGCAATGTTCCCACAGTAGCCTCAACCACAAGAGGGCTTGAAAGAGGGTCCTTCTCAGTTGGGGGGAAGCAAACACACTGAAGCTCCCAAGCTTCCAACCGCTGCCTTTTGTGTGGAACCCTTCCATCGAAATCTACCATATTGACTTCCTTGCCTTTTCCTTCAGCCATTTTGTCCCTTACTCCCTTTACCAAGTGAGCGAGTTCCCCGGACTTGACGGCTTCTTCGATCCTCTTTTTAAGTTGGAAGCAATCATTGGTATGGTGTCCCTTTTCTTCATGAAATTCACAGTATTGTGTGGAATTTTCGTTTTTTCTGCTTTTGGGGAGAGGTCTTGGAGGCCGAAAGTTCTGCTTGACTTCTTCCGTTGCAAGGATTTCTTGAGGAGTCTTTGTGAGGGGTGTGAAACTTATGCCTTTCTCCCTGGTGGAAGGGTTTCGACCTTCAAGCCTTCGATGGTCTGAACCCTTTTGACGTCTGTCATAGGAGCTAAAGTTCCCCCTTTTTCTGGTTGGGCTGTTGCTTCGCCAACCGGATCCTCTTTTCCTTTGCTCTTTAATATCTACTTCCTCCTATCCCCGGATATGGGCTTCAGCTCTTTCGAGAGCTTCTTCCAAGGTCTTGGGCAGGGATTTG